>OX344722.1:102333734-103717107 GCA_947034835.1 Ballota nigra
CTTAGATGTCACCGTGCCCGTCTCCGACCTCGCATAGATGGTGTTCCCCAAGATCCGCTCAAGGTATCTGATCACCGGGTTTCTGATTGCCGAGGCTCTAGATATCCTCGCCGAGTATTTTCCTGCCAACCCACCGGTGATCTCTTGCCAAAACACATCTGCCTTGTATCTTCCTGAACAGGTGTTTCGTTCGTTTGGTTGGGGCAAGTTCAGGGCCGTGTTCACCATGCCTATCTCGTAGGCGTACCATTTGTTCCGTATCATGAATTTGAAACTGCCATCCCCTTGCAACTTCAGTGAGGCCAAAAACTGTTCTACCAAGTCTTGGTGGGTCGTCATCAAGACCAGGATCTCATAGAACTGCAGCATGTCATTCTTTTCAAAAATTCTCCTTATCTCTCCCTCAATCCCCAGCTGCCTCATAAACTCAACACATGGCCGCCTCGTCTTTTCTACCTTGCCCGCAACCAAGTTCCATCTGTATGCATGAGCGAACCATCTATCCCCGTATGTCAAGTTTTCCCAACGAGAGGGCATCACTCCCCTCCTCGTCAAGTCCGCTGTCAGAGCTTCCAACTCATCCCCCTCCACGAACCTATCCTCAAACTTCTTAGGAGGAGCCATTTCCTAAGTATCACACAAATCATCAACCAAATTCATGAATATCAAGGATAATAACAACGATAATCTCAATTCATACACCCTTTCAAGCATTTAAACAAGTAATCCACATCCATTCACACATCATAATACTCCTCAACATCAAAGCAATTCTCCAATAGTTCAATTCACTCTCCTTAAGCTTCCCCATCCACATTCTCAAGCAAATTCCAAACAATTCATCATTCACACTCAACAATGCCATTAATCGAGTCTATCATGAAGTAACATTACCCCAAAATTGTGTAATTTACATGCTCAAGACTCAACTCCTACCTATTCATGCTCAATCACTCTCAATTCACAACAAGTTTACCTCAAATTGCAAAACCCATATCATTTCCTCAAATTCCTAATTTCTCACTCTAGAAATTCACTAATCCTACACATTCAATTACGAAATTGAAAGCAACATTAGCAAACCCATATCATTTTTTTCACATTTATCAATAAGGAACGAAGATTCAATGAAAACTTGCAAAAATCCCCAAAATTCGTCACTCAAGAACCCTAGTTCTTCAATTCATGCCTAAATCATGCTTCAAACACTGAATTGAAAGGTGAAAGATAGAAAGTACATACCTTTCTTGAGGGAATACGTGAAATACGTGAAGAAATTGAACGAATACGGGAGTAATCCGTGAGAATGGATCGAAATCGCCCAAATTCGCCCCTTCTAGTGTGTGAAAGTGTGTGAACTCGTGTGGAAATGGTATTTATAGAGTGGGGGAAATCGGGTCAAGGCTTGGGAGTCAAACCCGCGTTTGGTCGTGCACTACTCGAGCACTAGTGCACGAGTAGTGTTCGGTCGAGCACGTTATTTGTCCAGAGCCGAAAAAGTGCACGAGTGGACGAGCTCGTGCACTAGCGCACGATCACTTGCCCAGCTCGAGCGCACTGCACGAGCACTCGTGCAGTAGTGCACGACCGGTGCTAACTCATGCGCAGTGCACGAGCACTCGTGCACTAGTGCACGAGTGGTGCTGCTCGAGCACTACCACTTTACACGCCCAAATTTGATCCGTTTTTAACCGAACACGAGAATTAACGAACAAAACGAGTACTAACCTGGAGAACTCCTCGATTTAAGCCAGATCGCTCATTCGACCGAGGAGTTGGGGTCTCTTCCTAACGTGCACTTCACCAATCCAATTCAAGTCGAACTTATGCCATCACACTTAATTCGATCCAACGACCCTTATGCATCGATATTTTCGAAAAATTTGACCAATTTTTCATAGAATTTCGTGTACGAACCCGAAGTACGAATACACACCCCCCAAACTTTGTTCTTGCTACGCGATAACAAAGTTTGAAAAGAATGAGTACGCACGAGTAAGTACACAAAATTCGTATGAACTCGACTCACTATCAATGCAAAGTACGAACGAAAACAAACATCACCCCCCCAAACTTCGACTTCGCAAAGAGGTCGACGTTTGGGGTTCGGTTACCTCTAACTCCAAAAATCGAATGCTTTCCTACTCGAAACGTGTTCAACTTCATGACTTTCCTCCTTCAGCTCTCTTTCCCCGATCAATCTTCACTAAGCAAGCTTACACGAAATAAACTCTAACACACGAGGTTAACACTTACGATTCACAAAAACGACGAAAAACAATCAAACAAATAAAAACAAATACAAATGGGTTGCCTCCCATTAAGCGCTAGTTTTAAGGTCCTAATGCCGGACCGAGCTCGAAGGAGCTCACAGGATTTGAGAATCTAAAATACCTCCCTTATTCTCATAAGAGAAGTTAAAGAATTTCTTCACTCGATGCCCGTTCACCATGAATTTCTGTCCATCGTCCTTCTCGACTTCAAGGAATCCACTCTTGTGCACTCCCTTCACAATATACGGCCCGTTCCACTTGGACTTAAGCTTTCCACCAAACAGCTTCATCCTCGAATTGAATACGAGGACTTGATCACCCACCTTGAACTCCTTCTTCCTCAATCGTGCATCATGCCACTTCTTCGTCTTCTATTTGAAAATTCGGGCATTCTCGTAGGCACTGCCTCGAAACTCCTCCAACTTATGCAATTGGAGTAATCTCTTCTAACCAACCAAGACACTATCAAAATTCAGCTTTTTGATCGCCCAATATGCCTTGTGCTCCAACTCCACGGGTAAGTGACATGCCTTTCCAAAAACCAATTGATATGGAGACATACCAAGAGGAGTTTTGAAAGCTGTCTTATATGCCCACAGTGCATCATCAAGCTTCATCGCCCAATCTTTCCTACTAATGCTCACCGTCTTCTCAAGGATCTCCTTGATTTGACGATTTGAAACCTCTGCAAGACCGTTAGATTGCGGATGATAAGCAGTAGAGATTCAATGACTTACCTCGTATTTTGACAGCAGCTTTTCCATCCACTTGTTCACAAAGTGACTTCCCCCATCGCTAATCAAAGCTCTTGGAACTCCATATCTTGCAAAGATGTTCTTCCTCGATCACCACTCGGGAATCATTCACTCGAGTCGGGACAGCTTCTATCCATTTCGAGACGCAATCAACGCATACGAGAATGTACAAGAATCCATTGCTAGGAGGAAATGGACCCATGAAATCAATCCCCCATACGTCGAATATCTCGACTTCCATGAACACGTGCATCGGCATCTCGTCCCTCTTAGTAATGGAGCCGAATCGTTGGCACTTCTCGCATCTCTTAACCCATTCCATGCAATCTCTCAACAGAGTTGGCCAATAAAAACTAGATTGAAGGACTTTCCTTCCGGTCTTCTCTCCACCTAAATGTCCTCCGCATGGCAAGGCGTGACAATGCCTTATAATATCACTCCACTCCTCCTCTGGCACACACCTTCTCAACACGTGATCTATCCCTCTTTTGAACAAGTAGGGATCATCCCAAATGAATTCCCGAACCTTCTTCAAAAATGCCTTCCGATGCACCGAGTCTATCTCAACGGGCAACTCACCACTTGCTAAATAGTTAGCATAATCTGCAAACCAAGGTGCCTTCCCCTCAACTTGATACACATGGATGTCTCCTAAGCCAAAGAGCTTCTCATCCGGAAATTCATCGTTCACCTCTCGATCCTCCACGGTGTTCACCTTGGTGAGCTCCAATCTCGAAAGGTGATCGGCTATCACGTTCTCACATCCCTTCTTGTCTCGAATCTCTACATCAAACTCCTGGAGCAACAAGATCCAACGAATGAGATGGGGCTTTGCATCCTTCTTACTCATAAAGTACCGAATCGCCGCGTGGTCTGTATATACAATTGTTTTCGTCCCTACTAGGTAGGGTCGAAATTTATCAAAAGCATACATGACCGCTAACAGCTCCTTTTCGGTCGTAGTGTAATTCACTTGAGCAGAATTCAGCATCTGCGAGGCATAGTAAATAGCGTGAAAATGCTTCTCACGAATTTACCCCAAAGCAACCCTCATCGCATAATCGCTAGCATCACACATCAGCATGAACGGGCTAGACCAATCCGGTGTGACAAGTATCGGGGCATTCACCAACGCTTTTTTCAACCTGTTAAAAGTCACTAAACACTCATTAGTAAATTTAAAGGCGACTTCTTTTTCAAGAAGCCGCGAGAGGGGTTTAGCTATTTGTGAAAAGTCTTTTATGAAACGTCTATAAAAACCCGCGTGTCCTAAAAATGACCGAATCCCCTTCTCGGTTGAAGGTGGTGGAAGTTTCTCGATAGCAATCACTTTCGCCTTGTCCACTTGGATACCTTTCGAGGACACATGATGTCCAAGAACAATACCCTCTCTCACCATGAAGTGGCACTTCTCCCAATTAAGCACTAAGTCCGTCTCTTCACACCTGCTCAACACAACTTCAAGATTGTTTAGACATTTATCAAACGACTCCCCGTAGACGGAGAAGTCGTCCATGAAAACTTCTATAATCCTCTCAATCAAGCCATGAAAAATCGCCATCATACACCTTTGAAAGGTGGCGGGTGCATTACACAACCCAAACGGCATCCTCCTAAAAGCAAACGTACCATAATAGCAGGTGAAAGTGGTTTTCTCTTGATCCTCGGGGGCTATCATGATCTGATTATACCCCGAGTACCCATCTAAGAAACAGTAATACTCAAAACCACCTAATCGATCTATCATTTGGTCAAGGAACGGTAAAGGAAAGTGATCCTTACACGTTGCCTTATTCAACTCCCTATAATCAACACATACACGCCAACCCGTCACTAATCTAGTGGCTACCAATTCATTAGACTCCGTCTTAATCACCGTGGTACCCCCCTTCTTAGCAACTACGTGTAACGGGCTCACCCATGGACTATCAGAAATAACAAAAATCATGTTGCTATCTAACAACTTCAACACTTTCTTATGTATCACCTCTTGAATGACCGAATTAACTCTACGCTGATTTTGCACTATCGGCTTTCTACCCTCTTCTAATCTAATCCTATGCATGCAAATCGAGGGGCTAATTCCCTTAATATCCGCGATCGACCATCCTATAGCAGATTTGTGCTTACGAAGAACCACTAAAAGTCTCTCTAGCTGATCATCAGATAAAAGGGCAGATACAATTACCGGATATTTGTCGGTCTCATCCAAGTAAGCGTACTTAAGGTGGTCGGGAAGCGGCTTCAACTCCTTCTTCGCCTCCAATGGTGGCGCCTTATCGAACATCTTCTCAAACGTTGACTCCTCAGCTTCCAAGTCATCTTCATCCTCTACTTTCTTCAACTCCAAGAACTTGACGTCTTCATTGTCTTTCAAGCTGTCAAAATAATCAAGATCATAAGAATTATAAGAAAAATCGTCAAGAATAGGATAATCAAACTGATGAACATAGAAAGAGCAAGGGTCTAGAAGTGTGTCTTCAACACAAGCATCTGTGATGTCAATGAAGTGGCAACTCTCATCTCCCATGGGATATTTCATAGCTTCGTAGATAGCTATCTTCACTTCTTGATCATCAACTTTGACCGTGATCTTCCCATTCGCTACATCAAGCACCATCCCGGCAGTAGCTAGAAACGGCCTCCCCAAAATCAGCGGGACATGCTCATCCTCTTCCATCTCGAGTACTATGAAGTCGGCGGGAAAAACGTGATTCTCCACCGTCACTAGAACATCCTCCACTACTCCTTGAGGTCTCGTAATGGACCTATCAGCAAGCTGGAGTGTCATCATCGTGGGTTGAAGCTCAACTTCCTCTAACTTCTTGAACAACGAGAGAGGCATCAGATTAATGCTTTCCCCGAGATCACACAAAGCTCATTTCTTGATCCCGTTCCCGATATCGCAAAGAATGATGAAGCTCCCGGGATCCTTCAGCTTGGGCGGAAGTGCCTTGTGCACCATAGCACTCACCTCGTGGTTCAAGTGCACTAGCTCGGGTCCATCTATTCTCCGTCTCTTCGCTATCAAGTCCTTCAGGAACTTCGCGTAGTTCGGCATCTGTTCCAAAGCATCATAAAAAGGAATGTTAATATGTAGCTTTTTAATAACATCAAGGAATTTAGAAAACTTCTCATCAAGCTTCTTTTTCATGAAGCGTTGTGGATATGGGACAGGTATCACAGATTTGGGTACCCCTCATTCATCCTTCTCAGTTTCTTTCACTTTCTCCCTTGCTTCCTTTGCCTTCTTCCACTTTGGGACTCTCTCAATCTCCTCAATCTCCTCATCAGGCACTTTGCTCTTCTGGGTCTCATCCATATCTTGACTCTCCTGAATGCCTTTACCCTCAATCCCCTTCTCAACAGTAACACCTCCATCTTTCTTGTGTTCTCTTTCCCCCATCTCAACTTCCCCTTGGGGCGTCTCAGAATCAGCAGGCATCTCGGGACCATCATATTTGTTCCCACTTCTCAACTCAATAGCCTTGCAATGTTCTTTTGGGTTATCCTCGGGCATTGAGGGATACTTGCCCGGCTCTCTCGGCTGAGACTTCGCAATTTGACTAATTTGGTACTCCATGGAAGAGAACCTGCGGTTATTCTCTTGCTGAACTCTATTCCACTCAATGTCTCTCTTTTGGAGTTCTTGATCTCGATGATCTCCCTTCTTATGCAACTCTTTCACATCGTACTCCAAAGAGGACAATCGCTTGCTACCTTCCTCCACCTTCTGAAGGATCGCTCTCAACATCTCCTCGGTTGATGCACCGCCCTCTCCACCAGGAGGTTTAGACCCCGGATCAACACCTGCAGGAACAGTAATACCAGTTTTTGGGTTAGCATAAGAAAAATTCTCATTTTTCCTCCATGTGTTTTGAGGAGGTTGTTGGCCTCCTTGATACCCTTGTGTGTTCCTCCATTGATTTTGAGGTGGCTGTGGGCCTGGAGGTACAAATGGTTGACCATAAGAAGGTCTTCCATACTGGTTTCCATCTTGTGGATACCCCCCTTGTGGGTAATTAGGCCTTCCCATATAGTTGGCCTCTTCTTGCTGACTCGTGGGTGGTTCCACTTTCTCGCTCGCTGCTACATTCCCTCCAACCAAGTTCTGCCCCATCTCAAGGTTGCTGATCTTCTCCATCATAGCCATCAACAGCTTCCTTGTACCCTCATTCTCCTCCAACTTGCATACCCTCTGAAATTCTGGATCATCGTTCCATGCACCGGCATTCGTGACAATATTGTCCACGATCTCTCTACACCTCGCTACCCCCTGGTTCAGAAAAGCTCCACTTACACATGCGTCTAGATGAGCTTAACCAGCTTTGCTGGCACCACTATAGAAGAATGCCATAATATCCCCCTCATTGTACCCGTGCTGCGGGCACTCAATCAACATGTTTGAGTATCTCTCCCATGCTTGACGTAGGTCCTCACCTGACTTCTGGCGGAAAGAAGATATCTCAATTCTTGCTTTTATTGTCCTTGATGGAGGGTAGAATCGCTCGAGGAACAGACGCTCGAGCTCGGCCCATGTGTTAACACCTCCCCGTGGGAGCGTGTTATCGTACCATTCCTTGGCTATTCCCGTCAGAGAGAATGGGAACAACCTGAGCCTTTTGGCATCTCCAGACATGCCATTATAATTAAAGGTGGACGCAATCATCAGGAAACTTCTCAAGTGAGTATGAGGATTCTCCTTCCCAACCTCCCCCTTGAATTGATTCTCGGTAAGCAGCTTGAGAATTCCTGGGGAAATTGAAAAGTTATTCGCCTCAACAGGTGGTAAAGCCACTCCATCGTAGTACCTCTACGGTTGTGCCGCGAACCTGCCCCTAATTGCCATATTCTGATCTGCGTTCTGGGGCACAGGCTGAGGAACAACAGGTGGTGCTGGTATGTGATGAACTGGAGGTTGTTGGTACACAGGTAGTTTGTTAGACAGGAGGTGGAGGATTCGGGTATGGTGGATAAGGGTATGGTGGGTATGGGTAATGTTGGTATACTGGGTTGTTGAAAGGGTTATTTGGGTTTTGTGGGTAAGCAGGGTTATTCAGAGGATTTTGGACAAAATTCTGAGCTGGATTGATAACGTTTTGTGCACCCGGGTTATGGCTCTGACTATCCCCTAACGTATCTTGGTTCTTACTGGTGTTTCCATCAGTGCCGTCAACCCGGTTCAACCCCTGGTTAAACTCATTCTCAGCTTCTTCCAACTCATTAGTGATGTCCATTGGTTCTTTCCCTAAGTCAACAGCGTTCATCCTTCTCAAGAAAGCTCGGTTCCTTCTAGCTATTGTCTCAGGGTCCAACGGTATTCTCTCTTCGCTCATATTGCTTTGTGAGCGTGTTTTCATATACCTGACACACTAGCAGAAAGATCAAAACGCAACTGCTGAATAAATAAAAATAAAAATAAAAAAACAGAAAATAATCACTCACTACTAACTACTAAGCTATCGACAAGTCCTATTAAAAAAGTATACAACGCCATCCCCGGCAACGGCGCCATTGACTTGAAGCGATTTTACTAACTTCTACTAGTCGCTCACCCGCAAGCGAACGAGTTCACTGTAGTATTAGCAAGTATAACGACCAAGTATATCGAACCCAAGGGACAGTGTATATGCGAACAGATCCCTGAAGATCTACGCGTCGTAGCTAATATGAGTGAAATGTTTTTGGGTTTTTTAAAAGAATAATTAAAAACTACTAAAGTAAACAAATTATACTAACGGACTAAAGAATACGAATTAACTGCTGGTTGTTTTCAAATGATAGATGATGATGCTTAAGATAGGAATCCCTACGTATACTAACGGAGCAGGTACATAATCAAGATAACTGTGACACACAAGAATTAACCTAAGTCTAAGAATGCAAGGTTAAAGCTCAAGATTCTAAACCCTAATACTTTACCCTAACACTCGACTTCACTAATCTACTAACAAGTTAATAGATTGTGCTTAATTAATGAGACCCTAATTTAACTGAGGTGATGCGGTTGTCCTCCTTCGCTAAACCGGTAGATGAATTAACCTTTCCTAAACGTCTCGTTAAGTCTACTCGTTGTTAAAGAGTGATACGGTCGTCCTCTCTCTAACACCTTTCGAACGAAATTCAAGAGCGAAGTCTAGATTAATTTTAAGAATTCATTAACCAAGAGAATTAAAACCTAACGTCACAAGTTACCCTAATTACGTACCCACAACCTACTTCTACGAGTTCATCCTACCCTAAGCATGCAAGGGTTTTAGCTAGACATAGGGTTAACGGAAATAATAACGACTAAATAAATAACGAACAAGAACATAGTAATTAAAACGAAGAAAAGATCGAACATACACTAGGGTTTTAAGATATAAAAGAATAAACTGAAATTAATTAACAAAACGAGGTCTCAACGTATTCAAAAACAAAGGTATAAAGAAACGAAACTAAAACGTAAAATCGTAATGTGAATTCGTAAGCAAAACCTCAAAACGTAAAACTAAAACGTGCTCGTCTCTTCTCCTCCTTCTCTCTCTAAAAATTCTGTATAAAAGTGATGTGTAAGTGCGTTCCAAAATTCCCGGATCCTTCAAAACGTGTTTGGAAGAGGTATATATAGGCAACGGGTCGAAACGGGGGTTAATGGGCCTAAAATCCGCGCTTGCTCGTGCACTAGTGCACGAGCACATCCCACTCGAGCGCTATGATTGTCCAGAGATGAAAAACTGCTCGACCACCTTTGCTCGTGCACTTGTGCACGAGCGCTTCCCTTGCTCGTGCGCTATGCACGACTGCTCGTGCACTTGTGCACGACCGACGTCTTCTCGTGCGCTATGCACGACTGCTCGAGCACTAGTGCTCGAGCTCCTCTAGCTTGTGCACTCCAATGATACTTTTGCGCCCTCGAACTAGTACTTTTTGTATTTCTTCGATATCTTCTCATCCGGGGGTCCGTTTGAGTCGATTCAAAGTCCTACGAACTCCTCTTTTCGCCCTCTATTCACCTATGGGCATCAAAGAGACAAATTCATTAGTTTATGAAAATGATACTCAAATGACCCTAAATACTCATATAAATCGACCAAAATACGGGCATTTCGAGTGACGAATCATGACAATTCACGCCTAATCAACCCCCCCAAACTTACCATGTTGCTTGTCCTCAAGCAACGAAATAATAAGTCAAGTGAAATTGTTAGGAATGAGTCAATGAATCAAATCATGCAAGCAAATAAATTCGAGCTTCAAAAATCAATCACAAGTATACTCACTCACCTTCCTTCATCATACTCATGCAACAATACAAGAAACACCAAGATCAAACATGGATGTGCACTCAACAATGTGTTTCACTCCCTCACAAGTGTATATCAATGATAAAGGGCTCACTCAAACAATCAATCACTCATATTGGCAGCCATAGGCTTGTAAGCACTCTCAACTCCGACCATACTCTAGAAATCAATGCCGAATCAAAAAGGACTTTTCTTAAGGTTGTAATGTAGGCTCTTTGGACAGGTGGGATAACAATTCATCTCAATCCCCATAATCAGTTCAAATCACTCAAACAATTAACTCACCCTCAAAAGCTCAAACAATAGAAAAAAGAAAGAAAGAAAATGAAAGATAAGAAAAAGGAGCAGAAACTGGGGGGAATCCCCATGATCAAAAGCTCAAAATTGTTGGTGATCAAATTTTATTGGGTGGATTAGTGACTTTTTAAGTTCGGTTTATTGATCATCAATCAATTACGTGTGATTGGTTACCACCATAAATGGTAAATCGAGGGTCGGGTTATAAACTTGTAAATATGAAAATCGAAATCGGGATAATTTCGTATGTGTGTACGTTTAGGTGCGTTAGTGTGTGTTTTTGGGAGTGTTTATGAATTTTAACTTATATTTCTTAAGCTGGAGAGCAACTATTTATAGAGACTAGCAAGCATGAGGTGTTCTTGACTCTTGGTCTCCCTAGCCTGCATGCTTGACATGTGTCTCTTTGACCTTATCTAAGCTGAATCTTAGTTACAAAGTCTTCTTTGGTCTTATCTCGGACTCATTGTTGTTCGCTTAGGTCGGCTTGACGGATCTTGATGATTCTCCAAATGAAAGTTGTTCGCATCTGGAGATTGTACTTTGGAAGTTGTTCGCCTTTTGGCTTTATTTTGCTTGGCTTTGGGATTTTTGTCCTTTGTTCACTGGTACACATCTTAATTGTGTTGTATCATAGTTTGATCAAGTTGTTCGTCATTGGCGACTTCACAGTTGGCTCATTCTTGGTCTCGGGTCTTAATACCTGTTCGCCTATTAGTTGTTCGTCGATGGAGTTGTTCGTCATTTTAAACACCTCCCGGATTGGTAGATGCACCCCAATCCTGATTTTCTTTGCTCAAGCCCTTAATTCTTGTTCGCTCCATGCTGGATGATGTTCGCCTATCAACAATTGCCCCCTATCCTGACTAGATGTTGCTTCAGAAGAGCAACTTTGTGGCGAGCAACTGTAGTTAGGATATTGTTCTGGTCAAGACTTGGACGAACAGCATCTTTGTGACGAGCAACATCGTGGCGTCCGTTTCGTCTTTCCATGATCTGGGGAGATCACGAAGATGACGCCAGCGTAATGATTGCGCGCCGTTCACGCGCGAGCAGTCCCGAGGCCACGCGCCTCTATAATTGCTCATAGGTCCTTCAACTTTTAGTTTGGCTCGGATTTGACCCCTTTTTCTCATAATTCAGTCCCTGAATTTTTAGAAAATTAGGCCTTTGACCCCGTTTTTGCTTGGGGTATAAATAGTGGGAAACTGAAAATTTTCCCACTTTTCCCTCTCTTACTACAGTGCTCCGGTGATTTTCTCCTCCCTCCGGCGATTCCAAGCTTTCCGACGTCCGTCCTTCAGCATTTGGCTTCAAATTTCAATTCCCAGGTAGTTACTCTTTTTTCTCTCTATCTTTTTCTCTACTTTTTCTCCCGAAAATTCTTTTGCCGCCGTGTGGATCCGAGCGCCACTGTCTTCTCCGGGAAAGCGCCGCCGTCTGCAACACTCTTCACCGCCGCTTGGATTTTTCTCTCCCTCCTATGTCTTCGCATTCGAGCAACAAAACCGAGGAGACCCTAGATCCCCTTTTCCCAACTGTGGTTTACGATCCACAACCGGTTGAAGTTTCTTCAGTGTCGAACACTCACGTGGATTCAGTTGTTCGCTCTGTGGAAAACACTGGTGCGGGCCCATCTGAGAGAGAACTGACAATTGTGGCGAACAACAATTTGAACGACGACTCTTCGTCTTCCGTTGAATCTGAAGATCCAGGTCTTGACGAACTCACCCGCGAGTTCTTGGAGGGTATTAACTTCCCATCCCCAAAGATGTTGGAAAATGAGATTCCAACATGAGTTGCTCGGCCATTCGAATGGCAAGCATACGCTGAGGAGTATGCGAACAACTTTCCTCGCCCACAGAGGCAAATTATGGACAAGGTGAAAACTGGATACCAGGCGAGCAAGATCAAAAGTGTTGTTCGCGAAGATGAACTGGACTCTATCCGCAGGGACTACAAAATCCCATATGATATTCACATGTGGGCCCCTCGGAGAAAGGAAAGAGCTGATCGCCCACCCCCAGGATGCACGGCGATCAACATTCACACCTTGATCGCCGGATTAAGGCTGCCTCTTCCACCCATTGTTGGTCGATTCCTGGAGGCGACCAACTTGGCCATCACCCAAATTACTCCAATTGGGTGGATGAATCTCCTAGGCTCCATGTGCTTGTTCGCCTTGGAGGGGTACGTTGATCGGCTTACTGCGGAAGAGATCAACTACCTGATGACAATTACAAAGTGCCCCTTAGGAGAAGAAGGTTACCACTATCTCAAGGCCAGAACCGGGCTAAAAATGGTGGAAGATGTGCCGAACAAGGTTTACAACTGGAAGCAACACTTCTTCTTCATTGGGGGTGATTGGCGAGCATCTTCTGGTCCACACGGCGGCCCTGGACGAATAAATTCTCCAGCAGTTTATGGAAAACTGAAACGTAAGTTCTCTTCTTGCTCGCCTTTGGGCTAAGTTGTTCTAATTTAACTTTTCTTGTTTGTTCGCAGGCCCTCGTCTACCCAAGTGGGATTCGGAAGAGGAGGAGTTGAGTTCCGAGTTTCTATTTACCTCGTGCTTGGTTTGCCTCCGCAATAGGGCAGATAAGACTATTAACTATCTTTGTCGAGCAAGGTGTCTAAAAGCTGCTCGCCTTTTGACATACCCACACCATTTGGAGGCCCAGGCCGAGGTGCCCCCAGGTATGAATTTCTAAATTTTGGGTTCAAGCCTTGTTCGTCATTGATTTTCCTAACTTGCTCATCTCACTTTTTTTTTTAGCCGAGCAAGTGACAGTTGCCGTTCCTCCTTCTTACGCCCTCCTCGAGCAAAGGGTCCTTGAAATGGCGCCGCCAAAAGGGAAGAAAAGGAGAGGTGATCCCCCTCAAAAGGTGCTCGCCATGACGAACAAGCCCGAGGGGGCTAGAGTTCCAAGACAGGATGCCCCCCCTATTCAACTCCATTCTCCTCCCATTTCCCCTTCTCGTGGGGGGAAACGTTTAAAGAAGGTAGACGGGACTCCATTGTCCCATGATGTCCCTGACAAGGGGAAGGAGAAGGTGGGCTCGAGTCATGCTCGCCCTGAAGGGGATGTTGTACGCCGCTCATCCGTAGAGCTCACGGAGAGGTCTGGCAAAGCGAGCAAGGACATAGGCTTCCCCCGAGGCCCAGAGGACATTTCATACTTAAGTCGGGATGAATGAAAATTCTCTGAGTAAGTTCTTACTTTCTTGCCGAACAAGTTTTTCCTTTGCCAAATTTTCCAAGTGTTGATCTTCTTTTTTGTTCGCAGGTACCGGCCCAGCGATTACCCAGGGCGAGCAGACTTGGTTCATCAGTTTGCCTGCACTAAGACCCCAGCGAGCATCCCTGACATTCCGGATGAACATGTTCGTCGAGCAACTGAAGTTATTGCTCGCGCCTGGTCGAGGCCGCTGAACAAAGTCGTCCTCGCCCAGGGTCCCATTGATAATTTTCACCTATCAATGGTCCAAGCCGCCAACTCCATTGTTTCCGCTCAAAGGGGGATGGCTCAAGTTGCCGAGCTAGAGGAGACTGCTCGTCACCATGCCGCCTTCATTCGCCAGCTTACTGAGGAGAAGGAGAAATTGGCGAACAATTTCAATGGCCAAATTGCTCGCTTAAAGGATCAATTAAAGCTGGCCAATGACCTGGAGAAGAAGCGCATCGAGGACTATCAGCTTGTCTCTGGTGAGCTTAAGGATACAAAGGCCGAGCTACTTTCCTCTATAGCTGCGCTGGATGAAGAGAAGAAGAAGAGGGAAGAAGCAGAAGAAGAAATTGCTCGCTTGAAGAAGCAAATGTCTGAGATGCTCTCCAAGGAAGAAGCCGAGCAAGAATTTCAAGCTCGGAGTGGGCCTATCTCAAACTTGGGCTACATCTGCGCCTACGCGGACAGCATCCGCACGGCCGATGCTTATGACTTCAAGGATCTGGTGGAAGAAATGAGCAGGGATTTAAATGAATTCCTGGAGCACTATCCACCGCCGAACAATATCAAAATTCAGCTGGCGGATCTGGCAGTACTAGGGGTTAAACTTGACAAACTTGACCCTAGTATTTCCAGTACTCATCCTCCGCCCCCAACTGATGAAGGCGAATAAGAGGAAGGGGTGGCCGTGGCTGACGAGAAAAATGCAAAAGAGGCTGAGGATAAGGCTGCTGAAGATTTGGCTCGAGAAATGATCGTTGAACATCCCGCCGAGCATGCTCAAGATCTTCCCCCCCGCCGAGCAACAATAGTTCTTAGGACTTAGCTTTTTTCTTCTTTTTCTCTGTAATAGTTGTTCGTTCCTTTTTGTAGTACTTGACTTCTTGAATCATTGTACTATTTTTTAGGCTCAATGCCTTTTAATTAATGGAATGTCTTTCTCATGTTCGCTCATTTTCTTTATATGTTAATTGTCTTTACATTTTTGTCAATGCCTTTGCAATTATAACATATAGTGTTGGGCTTTTGTTCGAATTGAACTTTGCCTTTAGTGGAATCAGGGTTCAGCCTTAGGTTCTGTTCATTTTAAAAAACGAACAATCTTTAAGTGGCTTTGGTCCTTAGGTTCTGTTCATTTTAAAAACGAACAACCTTTAGGTGGACTTGTACCTCGAGCTTTGGACTTTTACTCTTTGACGAACAACTATTATATTTACATTCATAAGAAATTACAAGTGTTATAAGACTGCTCGTTACTAACATATACAAATCGACGAACAACTTTAAACACTAATCAAAACATGCTCGCTTATAATATTTTTGCCAAGCAACTTTATCTAAAAAACAAAAGATGAAATAGCACCAGACTATACAATGCGCCGAACAACTTTATAGTCTATACTTAGCAAAATTTTCAAAAAATTAGGCAAGTTTTTAGTTTGCCTTACTTGGTTCACTGGCCCCCCAAGACATTTGTTCGCCCAATCAAGAACTTATTCGTCTTATTGATAGTACTTCTTTAGATGTACGGCGTTTCAGGAGTATTGGGCCGGCTTGCCTTCCATATCTTCGATATCGTATACGCCATTAACAAATTTTTCCGTTATGCGATACGGGCCCTCCCAAGTTGGTCCCAATACACCTGGAGGTTGGGCGAGCAACTTTCTTAGAACCAAATCTCCAACTCTGAATTCCCTAAGTTTAACATGGGAATTATAGTAGCGTTCTGCTCGCTGCTTATAGGTAGCATTTTTTAGCTCGGCACTCAGTCTTTTTTCCTCGAGCAAATCTATTTCAGCAGCCAGAGCATAGTTGTTCGCTTGCTCATCAAAGTTGGTCGTCCGGAATGTATTGGTCTTTAACTCAATGGGTATTACAGCTTCTGTTCCGAAAGCCATTGCAAAAGGTGTCTCTCCGGTGCTTGACCTGGGAGAAACTCTGTATGCCCATAAGACTTCCGGAAGCTCTGTTGACCAACTGCTTTTGCTTTCCGCTAGCCGTACTTTTAACGTATGCTTGATGATTTTGTTTACGGCTTCGACTTGTCCATTTGACTGGGGATGATAGGGCGTAGAGTAATGTTTTTTTATCCCCCATTTTGTACAGAAATCTCTCAACTCTTTTCCGTCAAACTGCGGACCATTGTCTGTCACGATGGTTTGCGGAATTCCAAAACGACAGACAATGTTCTTCCAAATAAAGTTGATCATTTTCTGTTGCGTGATCTTCAACATGGCCTCTGCTTCTGCCCATTTTGTGTAATAGTCGACTGCCACAACGGCAAATCGAACTCCTCCAACTCCTGCTGGAAAGGGACCAATAATGTCCATTCCCCATCTAGCAAAAGGCCATGGGCTATAGACCGATACGAGCTGTTGAGCCGGGGTATGAATGTTTGGTGCAAAAATTTGGCATTGGTGGCAAGTCTTTGCTTTTTTGATTGCGTCGTGGCGTAAAGTCGGCCAGTAATAGCCTTGTCTAATAGTTTTGTACGCCAAGGCTTGCCCCCCAGTGTGATTTCCACATACTCCGGCATGTATTTATTCGAGTATTGCTCGTCCTTGCTCCCTAGGCAAACATTTGAGAAGTGGGAGTGATATTCCTCTTTTGTAAAGTTGCTCGCCTACCAGAGTATATCTGGCGGCTTGCTTTATTAGCTTGGCAGCTTCAAAAGAGTTGTTTGGTTTTTCCCCACTTTTCAAGTATTTGACTATACTTGTTCTCCAGTCTTCTTCTTCACTGGCTTGATCATTTAGTTGGTTGACATTATAACTTGTTGTTGATGGGTCATTCATCTTCGTGATTATAATGTCTGCCAACTCTGCAGGTCCTTCGCTTGTTGCTAGTCGGGCCAATGCATCTGCTTGAGTGTTGCTCGTCCTTGGGATTTGTTCAATGAATACCTGATCTAACAAGGACATCAGGTGAGCAACAATCCGTTGATATTCGATCATATGTCCATCCTTCGCCTCATATTCACCTCAGACTTGGTTCACTATCAATTGTGAATCGCCGAATATTTGCAATCGTCTGACACCTACTGCAAGGGACAGATGGAGACCAGCAATGAGAGCTTCATACTCGGCCTCGTTGTTGGTTGCCATAAAGCCAAATCTGATTGCCGAGGTGAATACTTGTCTGCCTGGACTGATTAGAACCACTCCTACCCCCGAGGCTACGTTAGTCGAAGATCCTTCAACATAAAGATGCCAGGGGTGATCAAGTCCTCTCGTCGGATCTGGTGGGAAGGTTAGTTCGACTATAAAGTCGGCCAACACTTGCCCTTTGATCGCTGTTCGAGGAGCATAAGTCACCCCGAATTGGCTAATCTCTAGTGACCATTTTAATAGACGATCGGCCGTGTCGGGGCGATGGAGAATTTGTCAGAGTGGGAAAGTTGTTAGCACTTCAACTTGATGATAAAAAAAGTATGGCCGTAACTTCCTCACACTCATAACTAGTGCATACGCCAGCTTCTCGGTTGGGGAGTATTTGATCTCCGTCTCATGCAAAGCTTGGCTGACGTAGTAGATAGGTTGATGGAATTTGCCGTCTTCTCGTACCAGAACGGAGCTGATGGCCACCTCCGACGCTGCCAAGTATAAATAAAGCTTTTCTCTTGGAACGGGTTTTGATAGGATTTTTACATCTTCCAGGTAGTCTTTGAGTTGGTCGAACGCCTTTTGACAGTTGTTAGTCCATGTGAATTGTCCTTTCTTAATGGCTTCAAAGAATGGACGGCATTTGTCCCCCGATCTGGATATGAACCGGTTTAGTGCAGCTAGACATCCTGTGAGTCTTTGCACTTCTTTTATTGAACGTGGTGGTTGCATATCCATTATGGCTTTGACTTTTGTTGGATTAGCCTCAATTCCTCGTTGACTAACAAGATGACCCAAGAATTTGCCTGAATGGACTCCAAAGCTGCTCTTCTTTGGATTCAGCTTCATGTTGTAATGTCGAAGAATTTCGAACACTTGGGTCAAGTGTTGGAGATGATCTTCTTTATGGGGACTTTTGACTACGATGTCATCAACGTAGACTTCTACTGTATCTCTAATTTATTGGTCGAACATTTTGTTCACCAGCCTTTGGTAAGTTGCTCCGGCGTTGATGAGGCCAAAGGGCATTCTCTTCCAACACAGAAAGTTTTTGTTAGTATAGAATGCTGTGTTCTCTTGATCATCTGGATGCATCGGGATTTGATGGTACCCGGCAAAGGCATCCATGAATGTTAGCATTTCATGACCTGCAGTGCTGTCCACCAATTGGTCAATACGAGGAAGTGGAAAGTTGTCCTTTGGGCATGCTGCATTCAGATCTGTAAAGTCTATGCATAGCCTCCAGGTCCCGTTTGGTTTCCTCACAAGGACTGGGTTTGCTACCCATTGTGGACAGAGTGCTTGTCGGATTAGGTCGTTGTCTAACAACTTCTTTACTTCTTCGTTCAAAGCTTGATATTTGTCTGGGCCATATTTTCTTCATTTTTGATGGATTGGTCTTTTTGCTTGATTGATATTAAGCTTGTGACAAGCATGTTTTGGATCTATCCCCACCATGTCTGCATGAGACCAAGCAAAAACATCTAGATTTTTGCTGAGGAACTCTTTCATTCGGGATCTGTAAGGCTCAGGGAGCTCAGATCCTATGTATAATTCAAGATCCGGGTTTTCAGGATTAACTTTGAATGCCTCCAGCTCTTCAACTGGAGTTGCTCGTCGTTTTTGTCCTTTCCATCGAGGATCGAGTATTGGTCCCTCAGAGTTGAAATCATTTTCGATGTTCATCGGCTCTGCCCCCAGGCGGGGATCAAGATCATCTGTTGGCCCTGATTCGTTGTTGTTAGACAATACCTGGCCCTCCAAGCCATCATATGAATGTTGCTCGTCACCACCCATTTGTTGTTCGTCGGGATGATGTTTCTTATGGGTGGTGAGGAGTTGTTCGTCCAACACCTATTCGTCATGATGTTGTTCGTCAGTATCCATGTGGTCTTCCTCTATGTCCATCATGTTCTCCAATATTGTTGGTTCTTCAGCAGGATAGCTTGTTGTGGCCTCCATCATGGATACTTGCGCATGTTTTGCTTGCATTTGTAAGAGGCATTCCCGAGCCTTTCTTTGATCTCCTCTAACTGTGCCTGCTCCACTTGCTGTTGGAAACTTCAAGCAATAATGGTAAGTTGAACAGGCAGCTTTAAATTCATTCAAAAAAGGTCGACCAAGGAACCCGTTGTAAGTTGATTCCTGATCTACGACCAAGAAATCAACCATTCTTGTAATATTCTTTTCGGGTTCCTCGATCGTTACAAGTTGTACAAGCAAAGAAATTTCTCCCAACGGGACTGTTACTGCATTTCCGAAGCCTAGGATTCGATGGTTTGAGTCCCGGATATGGGCTGAAAAGTCCCCAAGTTTATCAAGTGTGCTTTTGAACAAGATGTTGGTATAGGCTCCAGTGTCTACCAACAATCTATGGACTCGAGTCCCCATGATCTTTACGCAGATTACGAGCGACTCGTTATGTGGAGTCAAAATTCCTTCTAAGTCCTTTTCGGTGAAGGTCAGTTCTGATGTCTGCATAATAGATGGTTTGACCCCCATTTCTCGAACTTGATCGATTGCTCGTAATTCAGCCTTTCTTTTTCGATTAGAGATTGGTGGTCGTCCATCAGAACATCCTCTTGCAGGACCTGCAGGCTCCATCATGTATAAATCTTCCAATGGACGAGTAGGGATGGCAGGAACTGGTCGCGCTGGTTTGTTGCTCTTCTGAGGTTGATCATCTTCATCCTCAGAGTTGTTCTCCCGGATTCTCTTCCCGGGTTGTCTTTTGACAAAGTCGGAGAGCTTTCCGTCCTCGTAGAAACGCCAGAGCTGCCTGAGCAAATCTCTACATTCACTTGTAAAGTGCCCCACGCTTTGATGGTAGGCACAATACTTGTTAGGATTGAGTTTGCCAGTGTCTTGGAATTTTCCGGGGAGGGGAGAGCAACTCCTTATCCTTCACATTTTCATAAACAGTATCGACTGACACTGTTAGCACCTGATTCAACTTTTCTTTGAGTTCTGTCCCTTCAGTGAATGCCTTCATATTTTTAGGGACTCGATAGCTTGTTGCGCCAGATTTTTTGTTGTTCTCCTTGGGGTCGGCTTTATTCTCCCCCAAGTTTGACTGCAGGGCTTCATGCATAGAAACGAATATGCCAGCCTGATTTCTAAATTCGGTGTAGCTTCTTGGGCACTTCAGATGTACCTCTTTCCATAGCTTTGACCCTTTCTTCAGTCCTGCCATAATAGCAACAATTTTTGTGTCCTCGCTGACGGGCTCACCCTCCAATAGCACCTTGTCAAACCTTTACATGAATGCTCGATCTGACTCGTCATCATTTTGTTTTAGGTCTGACAATCGGTGTTTCTGGGACAAGTACGATCCCGCCGTTGAGAAATGAGACAGAAACTCCCGACTCAGCTGCGTAAATGAATGGATGGACGCTGGTGGCAATGCTGAGAACCATTTGTGCACCCGGTCCCCCAAGGTTAACGGGAAGTTTCGGCATTGAGTGGCATCGCTGGCTCCCACCGAGACCATATAGTCTGAGTATTTTGTTAGATGAACTCTGGGATCAGCAAGGCCGTCATATTGTATGCTTGTTGGGAATTGGACTTTCTTCTGAATCGGGGCTTTCAGAATGTAAGTTGATAATGGTGAGGATGGCAAGCTGGTCGTCCCTACACCTCTTTGCTGGTCCAATTGTCCCTGCATACTTTCTATCGCCCTTCTCAAGCTTGATAGCTCATCCAGAGATGCCCCCTGACTTGGAGGTTGTTCGGCGAACAAAGGTACAAACCTTTCTGTTCGTCGCAGTCCCTCGCTTGGAGAAGGCAAATCCTGGAGCTGCTTTTTTGGGTTGCTCGCCGCATTAGGTCCCAAGCGTCTAAAGGCAGACTGGGAAAGTCTTTCATGGACCGACGGGCGAGGCTGTTCAAATGTTGCTCGCCCATGTCCTTCTTCCTGGCGAGCAACTTTCTCCTGTTGCTGGGGTTGGCCAAGTCTGTCCTGGGCACTGGAGCGGGTTGTTCCGTGGCTCGACATTGTTGTTCGCCCGCGAGCAGACTCTGCTTGGCCCTCCCTTGGCTCGACCATCTTAGCTTTGCCCTTGTCCCGCCTAACCTGGGCGCTGCTCACCTCACGTTGTTCGCCCCTTGTTGACCTGCCCTAACAACCTCCAAGGGTCTATCCTTAGGCCTTGCTTGTGAAGGCTTATTTTGTTCTTGCTGTCTCTGGAGAGCTTGGAGAGCAGCAATGGTCTTAGATAATTCGTCAGGGTTGTTCGCCAGGGCCTCCATTTTAGGGGGGAGATTATGTGTTATGGTTGTATGTTGCGATCTGTTCGCATGTCTGGGATTACGGTCCCGGTGGTCGGCCGACGAGGCTCGTGTTGGAGAGGCTCTCCTTGACAAGCGAGATCCTTGTGTTTCCTTGGATTGAGGCATTTCAATATAAATTGTTTCTTTAATTTTAATATTGAAGAACACCAAGAACACCTAGAACAATCTTGCTTGTATCTTCAAATATTTCTTGAGGTTTCCTTTGAATCTTCAAGTTTTCAGCTTGAAGTTCTTGAGTAATTACACTAACCGAAGGTTCGGACCCTCCTTCTAGCGCCAAAATTGTTGGTGATCAAATTTTATTGGGTGGATTAGTGACTGTTTAAGTTCGGTTTATTGATCATCAATCAATTACGTGTGATTGGTTACCACCGTAAATGGTAAATCGAGGGTCGGGTTATGAACTTGTAAATATAAAAATCGAAATAGGGATAATTTCGTATGTGTGTATGTTTAGGTGCGTTAGTGTGTGTTTTTGGGAGTGTTTATGAATTTTAACTTATATTTCTTAAGCTGGAGAGCAACTATTTATAGAGACTAGCAAGCATGAGGTGTTCTTGACTCTTGGTCTCCCTAGCCTGCATGCTTGACATGTGTCTCTTTGACCTTATCTAAGCTGAATCTTAGTTACAAAGTCTTCTTTGGTCTTATCTCGGACTCATTGTTGTTCGCTTAGGTCAGCTTGACGGATCTTGATGATTCTCCAAATGAAAGTTGTTCGCATCTGGAGATTGTACTTTGGAAGTTGTTCGCCTTTTGGCTTTATTTAGCTTGGCTTTGGGATTTTTGTCCTTTGTTCACTGGTACACATCTTAATTGTGTTGTATCATAGTTTGATCAAGTTGTTCGTCATTGGCGACTTCACAGTTGGCTCATTCTTGGTCTCGGGTCTTAATACCCGTTCGCCTATTAGTTGTTCGTCGATGGAGTTGTTCGTCATTTTAAACACCTCCCGGATTGGTAGATGCACCCCAATCCTGATTTTCTTTGCTCAAGCCCTTAATTCTTGTTCGCTCCATGCTGGATGATGTTCGCCTATCAACACAAGTATACTTTAGTATCATCCAGAATCATAGATAGAATCTTATCATTTATAGACTCCACATCTCGATGAGTAGGTGCAAGTATTGCTCTATCCTCAAAGTATTTATGTTTCCTTAAATTATCAATCAAGGATGGATAAATACTTTCGATTATAGATGCAACTGGATCAACGACATCATAAATCAAATTATCTTTTGGAATTTCGATCTCAGCGACACAATCTTGCCTATTTCCAATTTTCCTATCACCAACTTCCAAAATCCACCTCCAGAAGTTAACAATATCATCATCATTTGAGGACGTATTGGGATCAGAACTTTGTAATCTCATGTATTTTGTCAATCTTAAAACCTTAAAATTGAAAACAAATGAGATGTATTTAGTTTTTCAATAATTATTTTTTTAAAAAATATTTTTATTTACTAAAAGATGCATAAAATACCTTGCAATGATCCCACAAATATGAAGCATTGATAGTTGAGTGCACAATATCCTCTCGACTTCCTTTTGATATAATAGGAAGTATTTGTCTTAAATCTCCTCCACGCACAACAATTTTACCACCAAAAGGCATATCGCTCATGGTTCCATTTGGAGATCTAACAATATCCATCAAGCTTCTATCCAAAGCTTCAAAGCTAAATATGTTAATCATTGGTGCTTCATCCCATATAATAAGTTTTGTCTTCAATAATAGTTCCAACAAATGTATTCCTGACTTTATGTTACACGTGGAGGTCTCTTTAATATTAAGCGGTATAGCAAATCTTGAATGAGCAGTACGTTCGCTGGGCAGAAGTAGAGATGCTACTCCACTTGATGCAATATTAAGAACAATATTGCCTTCTGAACGTATTGCTGTGGAGATCATACACCAAATGGATGTATTTCCAGTTCCACCATATCCGTATAAAAAGAAGACTCTTCCTTTTTGCAACCAAACAACTTCAAATATTTCACTAACCACAAGTTTTTGTTCTTGCATTAGAGTTGAACTTAACTTGTCATATTCTTCTCCTTGTTCAGACTGATCATAATTCAATTCTTGACGAACGAGTTTATTTACTAAATCATTCTCAAACTCAAAATCTGGTACTGGTATTGATGAAAATCTACTCAAAGTGTATCCGTTCATCTGCAGCAGCTTCTCAATTTCAATTAAAGTCAAGTTTTTCAATTCTATACTGTTAAGCTGTAAATCTAAAAGAAACATTAGAAAAAAATAATTGTAAAATATTTAACAAACTAAATCAATTAATTTTTTTATATAATGTTATACCTGGAATATTCAATGTTCTTCTTCTTTTATAGAGTATATCATCTGCCATACACTCCCACGTCTTTTCGAATACGGTTTCTGGAGAGTTCATTGAAGATATCATGAGAAGAATAGCGAATAAGTTCCTTACACAATGAGCGATTGCCAAATAACTTGTCTCTGCTATCCCATCAATGTACTCACGATCATCATCCAACAATTCCATTGTATAGCAAGCATCCTTAAAGGTATCATGCACAGTATCACCAATGGTTCGTATCATCTCGTAAGATGTTGATCCCTTACTATAAGGTAGTAAGAGATACTAATAATACTCTTCACCAGCACCCGGTAGAACGCTGTATAGTCTTCCCAAAGAAAATCTATTGTTCTTTCTCTTTTTCCACTGATTTTTTTTCTATCCTAAACATACATCTTTGGAAATTCCACATAAGTCAGCTTCTTTGCATCCTCATCATCGGTTTTATTTTTATCCATCCATACCAAGAACATTGTTTTAACTGGAGATTGTCTTTCGAGTACATCATCAATGTAATCTTCATCTCGAAAACAACTATCTGCTGATTAGGAAGATGGAAATTCAATCTCATAACCGGTGGATAACTATAATGTATATCAAACTGAAGAGTTCTCCAAACTGCTTCACACGGAGATATGTATCTGCAGTTTAACAAATTTTCCACTTCGTCTTTTGATTTTGATTCACCTTTAGTGGTCCCTTCCTTCTCCACAGTAGCAGTAACTCTATCAGCTCCTTTATTGAACAACTTGAACAAATACTTGATGGATTTGTGTCTATTTCACCACTCAACATTTATATGACCTTGATACCTTTGAAACAATATTGGACTGTAATGAACCACAAAATGATTAACCAAATGAACAATTCCTTTATCAACAACGACCCATGTGTTTCTTCTTTTGTATAGTGGGAAACCTTCGTCATCAACAGATGTAAACTCATTATAACTATTTGGGAAGTTCTTTGAGCAAATGTTGTTGACCATGCAAGGAGAATTTGTTTTTGCCAATCCACAGGGTCCGTGAATCATGTAGTCACTTACCAAATCATACAAAAATACATTATCATCTTTATCTAGTATTTCTACAGATATGATATGGTCAACATCCTCCAAATTTGGAATTTTGTTTTCACGGTTCAGAAACAAAAGAATATGAGCATGCGACAATCCTCTTTTCTAAAATTTCACTGCGTACAACACTGCAGATTGAAAATATTTGAATCAAGTTATATACAAAAATAATTCAATAGAAATGTAAAGTTATTTTATTCATGAAAGACAAAAATTATAGAACTAAAATTTTAAAAAATATAAAAAGACAAACTTACATGCATCAATTTTTCCAAATATTTGAAGTTCCTTAAATTCCTTCACAATACGATCAAGTTTCATCTTAAACATTCTGCAGAGAATATTTGGCCTATCAACAGATTCAAGACCTTTCTTATCTAAGAATCTTGTAATTTCGGTCAATTTCTTTTTGCAAGTAATTGTGATAAATAAATTTGGGTAAGAAAAATACTTGCAAATTGCTAGTGTCATATATGTACAGTTGCGAAAATTTAGGCTTATTACCAGGTATTGGCAAAAGACTCCCAATTTGATGGTAATTAGCACCATGCAATCTATATACATAAGGAGCACTTCAATTATTGATTGAATTGTCAACCTTTACACTTATAGATGTAAAGTTAAACATCATATTGTAAGCTCTAATCTTTTTTATGAAATATTTGTTCCTTTTATCTTCGCTCGATAGAAGATTGGTCAATGTAGAAGGAGGAGGTTTCAACATTGGAAGTTGTATTTTTCCATTTGAAAGCAAGATGGAAATTTTGGTGGATTCTCATTCAATCTTTTATTACTTCTCTCATCATACCACATATACACATTGCAATAGACATAGACAAACGTAGCATCTCCAAAATCAACATACCCTATAAATATAATAAAAATGAATAAATCTTTTTTAAAAAATCAAATATAAAAAAATATTTTAATAATAAAATATAAATTTTATATCATATTGACCACCGGTATTCCGTCCTTTTGACCTTTCTCAGCAACCATATCTCTCCATTTTTTTCTTAAAAAATCAAGACTATTTAGTTAATTATATTTATATTTGGACAAATAGATTTTTTTTATATAAATTAAAAAAAAAGTGCAACATTAAAGATAAGAAAAACAATACCATGGCCAGTAGAGCTTTCTCCAGTTTATTTTTTAAAAGAAAGATTGAATATTTTTCTCATATTCAAAATGTAATTATTGTGCTAATGATGATATAACACTCATAGATATCCGATTATTAGGCGTTCGGGTATTATGTTGAACATCAATAATTGGAGTCTTTCCTCTATCTGATTTTTTTTTAAAATTAGTGTAAAAAATAAATATATATTAACAATATTACTTAATTTATTATACTAAATAATTAAATTTAAACTTACAAACCTTAAGATGCAAAGCATGTATTTGATGTGTATGTAAGAGGAGATATATTTATAGTGCCACCAGAACAAATATGAAATGATATCACTGTTAAATAATAAAATTAGTATAATTATTTTTTCTCTTGTAATTTTAGCTAGTTTTCAAGAAATTCTTACAATTTGTCATATCAGAGAGTGGATTACGAACAATTGAATAAGATGATTCAGTTTCTGAAAAATAAAAATTTAAACAAAAATACATAAAAAATTATGTAATATAAATTCATATAAATATAACTTTTTTCGTAGTAAATGCATTATACAAAATAAGTGACAAAACCTATAGTAGTGTTTTCTCGTGTTTGTTGAAGTAGTTCATTAGTCAGACCTGATGTCATTGGATTTGTAGTAGCTTCTAATAGTGGATATTGATTTATGTATAAAAAATTAATAAGAGTTAAATATGTAAAAAAAATTAATAACACAAATAGAATATATAAATAATATTACTAATTTAAAAGTAGAAAACAAACCGTTTGTCAATATTGACGACGATGGCATGACGTGCAATTCTTATTGAGATATAAAATGATCTAATAATAAAAAAAATTATATAGTTTTTAAAAAAAAGATTAAACCACATTTTAATAAGAATTTAGTATTAATTTGTATTTACATTATATCATTACATATTAAACACAAATAATATTGAAACATAATACACCATAAAAATATTAGAAATGGTGAGTATGTATAGAGTGAAACTGGTTCATACATAAACCACTTTGCAATACCAATATTTTTTAGTGTAACTAACTAATACCGTTTAGTGCAACCAAATAATACCCTTGAGTAAGTCTCCTGTGTATCAGGTGCACCTTGCAAATAAATGGTATTTTTGAAAATTTATTCTTATTATTACTGAAAAGTAACCACCATTGTTACTGAAAAGTTATTCCTTATTAAATGCACTTTTCAATAATAGGCTAATAGCAAGGGTAGGGGTGGAAGTAGGCCAGGTCAGGCCAGACCTTACATTGAAAAGCCTAGGCCTACTTCACAAAGGCATGGCCTAAGCCTGACCTAATGACTATGATAGGCTTTTTTTATAGGCTCGGTCTGGCCCTTTTAACTAAACAGACCAGACCTACGAGCCTTTTAGAAGCCTATTAAAATTTAATTTACACTAAATTCAATATTTAAAAATTCAATTTTTTACATATTTTTAAAATAGTCTAAAATTATTTCTGTCTATTTTTACTATTGTCATGTCAAATCGAGGTTGTTAGCATCGACTAAAAAATATAAGCTGCAATTTTTAAAAAATTAAATATGAAAAATCGTAGTTTTGAAATTATTTTCCATCCTTTCACGGTTCATATTTAATATGGCTTGACAATTTTATACAATAAAATATATAAATAATATATAAAATAAATATTTAATAACAATATATATATATATATATATATATATAGTAAATCATTTTAAATAGACCGGTCTGTTAGGCTTTTAAGGCCTTTTACCAAGTCTGAGCCTAGCCTACTTAAATAAATAGACCTTTTAATAAGTCTTGACCCGACTCGTTTAATAAATAGGTCAGGCCAGGCTAGGCCCTTAGTAGGCTAGGTCGTAGGCCCCTGTCGGGTGGTCTGACTTATGTCCACCCCTAAGCAAGGTAACTATTAAGTAATAGTAGGGGTAATTTTTCAAAAATACACTTGAATTGCACGGTACACCTGGTGCATACAAGACTATTCAAATACCATTTAGTTAAACAACTAATACTCTCTTATCATTCAACTAATGTCCTTCAACAAAAATAACTAATACCCTTCAGAGCTACTACCCTTTAGTAAAACTAACTAATATCCTTAGTAAAAACAATTAATACTTTTTAAATGGTTAATGTATGAACTTTTTTTACTCTATACTTTATCCAAATATATATATATATATATATATTTATATATATATATATATATATATATATATATATATATATATATAATTAAAAGATATGAACTAATATTTTGATTATTCTTCATTTTAGTTATTCGTTCAATATTCATTTCCTAAATACACTAATAATAAATAAAAATTTGTATTAATTGCATTCACACTAAAATTTAAATTAATCTTAATGAAGCTTAATTTCTAAATTAATATCGATTTATATAAATACGCAGTCATAAATCTTAATTAATAAGGTAGTCATATGGTGCATTTGAATAAGAATGTATACAAATTTTAGAAGCATATTAAACATATAAATCTTAATCAAACATGTAGTCATATTTTAAGAGATATATATTATTAGTTAATTTATTTACATTACCATGCCTAAAAAATATTGTATATTCGATAAAGTTAAGAGATATTTAGGACAATAATATTTATTAATTCTATTGTTAATGGGCGAACAACGGAGTGATTAATAAACAAAACGATTATCATTAAACTTGATAACGGGACAACAAATGAAAGAAGCTAACAGCTTTGTAGATCGAACAACTTTGTAAAGGAGCTCTAATATGGCAAGCAGGATTGGGCGAGCAGCTTTGCATAGTTCAAACCAAAAGCAATTCAGGCGAACAGATTCGTAATGAAGCGAGCAACATTGTAAACGATCCCAAGTAAGGAGCGAACAACTTGGAGTGCAAAGGACCACGACATCCAACGAGGACGTACAAGCGAGCAACCGGTCACCGTCGAGAGCATCTCAGTAATGCCAAAGACCAAGTACAACATTGGGAACTCCAAGAGTCACTAGCTTAGATATGGTCCAAGTGTCTTAACACTTGGCACCCATCCAATGAGCAATAGTGTAGATGTTGTACAAGTGTCCTAACACTTGGCAAAGATCCAATGGTTAAGCCACCAAGATGGTGACACATAACCTCTTTGTATGTCTATAAATACCCCCTTTATTTACATGAAAATGGGAGAACAATTCAATAATATAGCAAAACTCTTGCAAAATTATTCCTTAAGCATTACTTAGATAAATTCCATGAACATAGTTTTTGTTTGATGATCTTCATTGGGTAAAAACAGCCACTAATCATCTTGATTACAAAAAGGTCATCAACAATTGGCGCTGGAAGAAGGGTGTCGAACCTCCGATTTATGAAATATTCGAAGGAAGCTTGAAGATATTCACCGGAATCTGTAGAATTTAGCCGGAATCCGGGAAGATACCACCGGAAATTAAGCGTGCACACTACTCGGAGCAAAGTTATCCACTTACATATTACTTTAAGAGTTTGAATGCATGTGTATATGAACTAGGGTTTTCAAAACCACCATACTCATATATACAAGGCTAGTGACTCTAAAAAAGATGATTAGATCGCAAGAAGAACGACATTCGAGCGCATCCCCGAATCCTAGGTCAAGAACTAGGGTTTCTTCTACCGAAGGACATGCCCGAACAGTGAGAGCAACTTCGCAGAGGAATATCCAAGTCACCATTGACACAATTCCACCGGAAGTTGAAGCTCTTGCTCAAAACCCCGAAGAACTAGCAAAAACGATCGTTGTCCTTCAGTCATTGCAAAATCGACAAGCGGCCGGACCGTCAAGAGCACCGACAACAATCGATCGAGCAGGCGAGCAGGGGCGAGCAGGCGAACAAAGAAGTAAAATGAGAGAAGATGCACGTCGGGACGAGGCCGACAGCGAGGAAGCCCGTAGAAATAAAGGAAAAACTCCCCTGAGTGAACGTTTGGGGAGCAGAGGAGAGTCATCACCAAGCCGGGTTGACGAGTCAAGCAAAAGTACATCCCGAACAAGCGCTTTGGAAAGGTTAGGAACAAGGAATGCGAATAGAAGAGAGTCATCCAAGAAGAACGAGGAGCGATCACGCCCTCCTGCTCGCCCATCAGTGTATGACCGAATCCGGAGATCAGCTTTTGGCCGACTAGGGCCAAATGGAGCTAGCAACGCTGCTAGGAAGATAACTCAGGAGAAACGTCATGTTGGCAGGGGACTGCATCGTGAAGAAGCTGTTGAACCCAACCACGATGAACAGCCTTCCAACGGGAGGACTCCCCCAAATGAATTACAGGAAATGAGAAAGGCAATCGAGGAATTGCAGAAACAGTTGGAATCCCAGAGAGGGGTCAGATCAACTATTCTCTCCCTTCTTCACCGTTATCTCCGTTTATCCTCAATGCACCAATCCAGAAGAAGATACAGTTTCCAGCCATCAATTTGTATGAAGGAACGTCGGACCCTCGAATTCATGTGACGAAATATTCGGATTTCATGATCTCAATGGGGGCAACCGACGCCACACAATGCCGAAATTTTCCACTCACCCTTGGAGACGGCCCGCACAGATGGTTTTCGGCATTGAATCCCGGCTCCATCAACTCTTTTGCCCAACTAAGCAAAGAGTTTTTATCTCATTTCTCAACCGCCGGGTCCTACTTGACCCACAGACACCGTCTGGTAGATATCAGACAAGGAGACGAGGAGTCTGATAAGCAATTTCTGGAAAGATTTGATAAAGTTTTATTGGAAGGCGAAATGGTGAGTGAGGATACGAAGATAGTGGCAGTGATGGCTGGACTGAAGAAGGGAACTGATCTGTGGAAGGAGATGCACTTGACTTGCCCAAAAACATACGCGGAATTCAGACACAAAGCTGGAATCCACGTATCGATGCAGGAGGCCCTACACAGAGAGATGGGAGACAAAGCTGATCCAAAGAAGTTTGGCAAGAAATCTGGAGGAAGTGATTACAAAGCTCCGAAGAACATGAAGTCGTTCAATGAGGGAGCTGAGTTGAAAGAAAAGCTGAATCAAGTCCTTACCATGTCCGTGGACGCTGTGTACAACAACATTAAAGACAGGGAGATGTTGTCAGAACCACGGAGGATAAGGTAAGAGAGAGGAAAACTGAACCCGAACAAATACTGCGCATATCATCAGAACATCGGCCACTTCACAATCGAGTGCCGAGATTTATTAAAGCAGTTGTGGAGGTTCTATGAGGAAGGAAAGCTATCCGAGTTCGTGAAAAGGGAACCAGGTAAGAGACCAAGAGCACCAGTACCATCCAGTTCGGATGATGGAGACAGCGACGAACAACCAAGCAAAGCTGGTAAGAGAGAAAGAAAGGTCCCAGCAGCCCCAGCAAGGCCTATTCCGGAAATCTTAATGTTGGAACCCACTGGACCAGTAGGTGGTTGTTCTGATGGGAGACCACCTGTGTCAAAAAGAAAGAGAAAAGCGGAACTGAGAGCAGTGGATCAAGTGATGGAAGTGGGTGCGAATCCATCGACCAAACGAACAGGGGACCTAACTTTCTCATAAAAAGACTTAGACGGAGTACTCACTCCCCACAATGACTCGTTGGTCATTTGTGCCAATATTATGGGGACAAAAGTGCACCGTCTACTTGTCGATACTGGTTCCTATACGAACATCCTGTTCAAAAGCACGGTGGACCAGCTGGGAGATTGCGCCGAGTACATCAAGGACTGTGATCACAAAATTGTAGGATTTGGAAATGCTGTGACCGTCCCGCTAGGAATAGTTACGTTGGCAGTCGAGCTTGTATCGGTCGAGGACCCGGAAAGGAAACTGAATAGGATGGTAGACTTCCTGGTTGTAGACCAACAGTCCACCTATAACGGGTTCCTCGGCCGTCCTTTCTTGCATGAATTCAAAGCAGCTGTTTCAACGTACTATTATTGTTTAAAATTCCCAACAAAGAAAGGTGCAGGTACAGTCAAGAGAGACCAGAAGAAGGCTCGTGCGTGTCTTTTGCAGATACAATTGAAGGATCACCAAGTCAACATGACAAACAGGTGCTCAGACAAGGACGGAGGCGATAGCGAGGCCATGACTTCCATCGATACTGAAATAATGGAAGTCGACGAGCAGCTGTGCGCAGACGAACAGCCGCGCATTGACGAACAGCTGTGCGTAGGCGCACAGTTGGACGAGGACGAGCAGGAACGCGAAGACGGACAATTTGTCCAAACAAGAGGTAGAGCAGTTGCTGCAACCAACACCGAAGAAAAACAGGCAATGGCAACTGACGTCGACGCAGAGGACATCGAGCCGCGACTGGGAGCAGAACCGATGGAGATCGAAGATGAGCCAAAGGCAGAAGGACCCATTATTGACCCCAGATGGAAAGGCCAGAAACGAAGGGCTACCCAAGTTGAAGAGTTGAAGACTGTAAAAGTCGACCCGAACCAAGAGGGCTTAAAACTCTTCATAGGGTCCGAGCTACCCGAGCCGTACATGACCAACATGATTGAGTTTCTTAAAGCAAACCTCGATGTGTTCCCATGGTCGCATGCAGACATGGTGGGCATCAGCCCCGAACATGCCTGCCACAGACTCAACATCGACCCAAGGAAGAAGCCAATCCATCAAAAGAGGAGAAAATTCGGGCCCGACAAATACGAGGCGCTCGACGTGGAGGTTAAAAAGCTACTGGATAACGACCTAATCAAACAAGCGTTATGCCCGCAATGGGTGGCGAATCCAGTATTGGTCAGAAAAGCGACTGGGGCATGGAGACTCTGCATCGACTTCACATATCTCAATGTCGCCTGCCCAAAGGATAATTTCCCATTGCCTCATATCGATCAACTAGTTGATGGCACCGCTGGACATGAGCTTCTCACGTTCATGGATGCGTTCGCAGGATATCATCAAATAGCGATGCATCCCGATGATCAAGAGCATACAACGTTCTACACCAACAAAAACTTGTTGTGCTGGAAAAGAATGCCATTTGGGTTAATCAACGCTGGAGCTACATATCAGAGATTGGTCAATAAGATGTTTGATGATCACATCGGGAAGACGATGGAAGTATACGTAGATGATATTGTTGTCAAGAGCTCCAAAAAGGAAGACCACTTGCAGCATCTAGCTCAAACGTTTGAGATACTTCGAACATACAACATGAAACTGAACCCTAAGAAAAGCAGTTTTGGGGTCCATTCCGGGAAGTTCTTGGGACATCTAGTCAGTCAAAGAGGAATCGAAGCAAATCCCGTAAAAGTAAAAGCGATCATGGAAATACAGCCACCCAGATCAGTTAAAGAAGTCCAATGGCTAACCGGATGCCTAGCAGCTTTGAACAGGTTCGTCTCAAGATCCGGAGATAAATGCAGGCCGTTCTTCGAGGCAATCAAGAAGGGAAAGTTTCAATGGACTGACGCCTGTCAACAAGCGTTCAGCAGCTGAAAGAATATCTCGGTGATACGAAAATTCTTGCCAAGCCGATCCCAGGGGAGAAGTTATACTTGTACCTGGCAGCTTCAGAAGTAGCAATCAGCTCAGTACTCGTTCGAGCAGAAGGAAAGTTCCACCTGCCCATCTACTATGTGAGTCAAGCTTTACACGAAGCAGAGCTCAGATATTCACCGACAGAAAAGCCAGCATATGCACTGGTGATGAGTGTCAGAAAACTTCGTCTATATTTTTTCGACCACCAGGTGGAAGTGTTGACAACGTTCCCGCTCAAGCAAATACTGCACAGACCCGATGCGGCTGGTCGCCTCCTGAAATGGTCATTGGAAATCAGTCAGTTCGGGATTTCATATGCTCCTCGAACAGCGATCAAGGGGCAAGCCTTAGCAAACTTTATAGTCGAACTGACTTTCCCCCAGGATCCAACGAGAGGACATAGCCATCCCTGGCACATGTATGTTGACGGATCGTCAACTAATACAGCATCGGGGGCAGGTATAGTCTTGATAAGCCCAGACAGGCAAGTTTTCACTTCAGCAGTCCGGTTCGAGTTCATGGTGACAAATAACGAAGCAGAGTACGAAGCTGTGATCGCTGGATTACGCCTAGCATTAGCAGTTAGAGTAAGAAGGCTGCAGATTTTCGGGGATTCACAATTGATTATCAACCAAGTTCGAGGGGAGTACGAGGCAAAGGACGAGAACATGGTTTTGTATCAAAAGATTGTCGCTCACCTGGCCTCCTTGTTCGAACAAATATACATCGAACAGATACCAAGAGACAATAATGCTCAAGCAGATGCATTAGCCAGGCTAGCAACTAGCACAGGCCAGCAGAGTTGACAGTAGTTACGCTAACAAAAATGTACAAGCCGTCAACCGAAGACTACAAGATGTATCAAGTCAACGAAGATTTCGAAGAGGACGACTGGAGGATACCAATCATTGAGTATTTACAAAACGATAAAAAGCCAGACAACCCGTCTGAGGCTAACAAGTTGGTCAAGAGGGCAGCAAGATACACCATGATGGATGGACAGTTGTACAAGAGAGGAATTTCACTCCCACTTCTGAAATGCTTGGCTAGGGGGCAAGGGCAAGCGGTACTGAAGGAAATTCATGAAGGCATATGCGGAAATCACGCTGGAGGACGAGCACTAGCGTACAAGACCGTAAGACAAGGATATTATTGGCCGACCCTCCTCCAGGACGCAATCAAAGTTGCCCGAACTTGTCACAGGTGTCAGTTGTTCGCCCCAAACATCCACAAGCCCCCACACGAACTAATTTCAGTCAATAGTCCGTGGCCATTTGCGAAATGGGGAATTGACCTCATTGGGCCTTTTTCGCCGGAAAAAGGAAATGTTCGATTCGCAGTGGTGGCAGTAGACTATTACACGAAGTGGGCTGAGGCAGAAACGCTTGTACGAATCACACAGGAGAAAATGATTAACTTCATATGGAGAAACATTGTTTGCCGCTTCGGGGTACCTCAAGCAATCGTGACGGATAACGGAAAACAGTTTGAAGGGAAAAAGATAAGAGATTTTTGTGAAAAATGGGGAATGAAGAAACATTTTTCAACACCGTACCACCCCCAGTCGAATGGCCAAGTAGAAGCAGTGAACAAAATAATCAAACATATTTTGAAGATCCGCTTAGCCGACAAATAGGGGAAATGGTCTGAGGAGCTGCCGGAGGTGTTGTGGGTATACCGAGTATCACACAGAACCAGTACAGGCGAAACACCCTTCACAATGGCGTTCGGGACGGAAGCAGTAATACCAATTGAGCTAAAAATCCCGACAGGTCGAACAGCTGCGTTTGACGAAGAGGAAAATAACTCCGCACTGGCAGCAGAGTTGGACTTGCTTGAAGAAAAAAAGAATAACAGCAGAATTGAAAAATGCAATTTATAAGAAAAGAGCGGCGAAGTACTACAGTTCTCAAGTAAAAGCAAGAGAATTCGAAATTGGGGACTTAGTACTTCGAAAAGTTTTAACACCACCAGGAGTATTCGGCCCGACTTGGGAGGGCCCATACAAGGTGACGAATAAGTGGCACAACGGCACATACGACCTTGAAGACATGGAAGGCAAGTCATCCCAATACTCCTGGAATACTACTTTGCTCAAGAAGTACTATCAATGAAGTCTTGTAAGTCTTAGAAGTTTTACAAATAGATCCCTTGTGACTTTTTGTAATTTTGAAATTTTTTGCACAAGTTTATATATAAGCAAGCAGTTATGCAGTTACTAGGCGAGCAGTATTGTATTTAACATTTATCCTGCTTTCTTTGAGATGGTTGAGCCTTATAAGTCCAGATTACTTAGTTGCTCGCCCAAAAAATTGCAAAGTGCAAGTCTGTCATAAGACGAACAATAGAGCTTATTAAATGCAAAAACAAGGCTAAGTCTGTAGCGGATCAATAACCCACATTAGTATAAGGCCAAGTCCATAAGTGACCAAAGAGACCCAAACAATTAAAGGTCAAGTTCTATGAGAACCAAACGACCAACTTAAAATTTTTTACTAAGTGTTTACCTTAAGAAAAAAGGAACATTTAGATATGCAAAAGCAATAGGCGAGCAACTAAGTAAGACAAACAAAGAGGCGTAAATTTGTAGATTAACAAAAGTTTTCATTTCATTAAGTCAAAATGTATTTACAATAGGAATGATCAGATAAGTACAAAAAGAGACATCCTATTGTAAATAAAAAGCTAAAATCTTCAAGAAGGAGCATCTGCAGCGCTGGTCGCCTGAGCACTCAACTGCTCGCCCAGGGCACTTGTACCAGCCCCATCTATAGAAGTTAAGGGAAGCGAAGGAAACCCCTCAAAGACTTCATCAGTGGCCGCTGCGCTGGTCGCCACTGGGGTAGGATCAGGCTGGCCACCATAGGTTGGAGCAGCGATGTCGACCTCCTCGCCGAAGACATCCAAAGGGAAGCCAAGATCAGCCAGGTCAGAGACAAACAGGGTTGTACCAGGAGCAGGGGGGTAATTCTTGACATATTCAATGAAGTCCGCCTTCACCGCGCCACGAACATCTTGCTTGTGCTCGTAGGCGAAGTGGACAGACCTCAAACATTCGGCAAATGCACAGATATACCCAAAGTTGGTCTTGTCCAACACCTCCTGCTCATGGACTTCATAGTCGATCATGCTTTTGCGCTCTTCCTCCAGCCTCTTGATATGTTCCTCGGCAGCTAGCAGGCGAGCAGCCAAGTCTGCTCGCTCCTTTTCAGCCCTTTCAGCTCTCAGATCTGAAGACTTCACCTCCAGCATCATCTTTTCAGCCTTGTCCAAGGCACTCTTTTCGCAGACCAAGGAGGCCTCCATCTTCCTCTCCATCAAAGCCAGCTCCTTAGCATGCTCGGCCTTGCACTCTTTGATGGCGGAGGCTTTTTCTTTGTCCATCCTCTCCACACGGCGACCCAAATCACGGTTTGTCCGCTCGAGCCCCATGACTTGGTCGAGCAGCATCTGGGACTGGATCAATTGATGGCTAGCATTGTACGCCACCAAGTGAACATTGTCACTAGCAGATTGGCTAGCAACAAGGGTGTTCGCCGATTTCGTCCAGGCCCTTGGAACTGTCTCGGCTGCTCGGCGAACAGGGACATCTGGGATGTCAGAGAACGAAGAAGGTGCATTCTTCACCACAGAGAAATGGTGAAGAGTAGTCCCGCGGCCAGGATAATGCGTTGGGTTATACCTAAAACAGAAATACAATAGTCGGTAAGCGAGCAACATTGCGTCAAGCGGCGAACAACAAACAAATCGAAGACAATTAACTTACTCCTTGATTTTAACGGGGTCCCAACCCAAATAAGAACTATCTTTGGGATTGTCCCCTCTCTTGGTCGCTACCAGGCCAGCGACCACTTGTTGTTCGTCCACCACTTCCAAGGAGGTGGACTTAGACGCAGGAGATCTGGGAGCAATGCTGCTCGCCTCCCCCACAGTTTTTGATCACTTCGAGGCACGATCATCACCGCGAACATCGTCACCCCGAGGCGCTTTCTTCTTCTCCCTATCCTGTTCCCTCTCCTTCTCCTTCCTCACATCCCGCGGAGAGGAAGTGACTTTAACCCCCTGCTTACGGCGACCAGCTCCGGCGGCTGGGCGACCAGAGGGGTTTTCCCCTGCTCGAAGGCGAATGATGGCCAGAGGAGGGTCCATTTTCCTTCTCGAAGCTTCGGCCATCTGTTTAACTCGTCTGGCGAGCAAGTAGTATGATTCAGGCACAGACGGGATAGCAACGGTAACTCGTTGATCTAACAAATACAAGGAGTTTAGGCGAGCAGAAAAGAATAAGCGAACAACAAGAACAAGAACAAAGAAGATTACCTTCAGGGATAGCAGCCTGAGCTTCAAGATGGTGGGGACTCGTAATCAAGCCAGCAAGCTTGCGGCAGTGAGCTTTTGAAAGATGATCCAAATCGCGACTAGCAGCATTGCGAAGAGAAATGACGGCTAATGTGAAGAGGTATTCGTCGCTAAGATCGGGATGCCCCCACTTCAAGATTCTCGGACCTGCAAAATAACAAAGAGGATTAAAATTAGTCCTACTTATGAATTAGCAAGACAAAGTTAGCCCTACGTTTGATGACTCCAAAGCCTTCAGGTGACATGATGCGCGCCTGTCCGCCAACAAACCCCTCAGTTGCTCGCCAATCTCCACCAATATAGAAGAATTGACAATGCCAACCCTTGATTTTATTGGGAACACCTTCAACAAGTTTCACTCCGGTCTTCGCCTTAACATAATACCAGCCAGCACCGTCCTCTTGCTGAGCAGAAATAGTTAAGGCATAGAGAAGCTCCGCAGTTGTTATTTTATTCTTGTAACCTTCAAGACCAAAAAGAGTCATGAAGGCTAGAAGAGTACTCCAACCATTTGGAGTAATTTGAGTGATCGCTAGGTTCACGTCGGACAAGAAACGGCCAATGAGCGGATGAACAGGGAGCGGAAAACCCGTGTTTAGCACATCCAGGTTGATCGTCGTGCAACCAGGAGGGGGGCGATCAGCAGTCTCTCCTTCCTTCGGTGCATACATGAATATATCATAAGGAATCTTGTATGTTGCACGGATGTTCGCCAGATCGCCCTCCACAAGTACACTAGCAATGCTACTCGCTGCAAAGTCCCCGCCTTGTGCCTTCATAATTACCCTCGATAGGGGGGCAAAGGTCTTCGAGTAGCGAGCAGAGTAGTCCGCCCACTCGTCATCGCGAACAACACCTTCCGGGATCCGAGATTCTGGTGTAGTTTGAGGAATAGGAAAAATGATCTCCCTTAAAAACTCCCAAGTGAGAGTGGGACCTTGCTGCTCGCCAGCGGTGTCGGGTTGATCGCCCTCAAGGTCAATTGAACCCTCTATCTCCGTGGCCACTTCCGCAGAATCTTCTCCAAGGTTAGAAGACGTGTCGGGTTCGCGAGCAAGAGGGTGAATCTCTTCTTGATCGCCAGAGCGATCAGTGGCGTACATTTCTACCGAGCGAACAACGGAGCTCGCATCTGAGTCCGTGCCTTCGTCCACCAATAATGTGCGCGGGTTGTTCGCCAACGCTTGGCAAACAGATCTGCGGGGAGAAGCTGGATTTACGGGCCGTTTTTTCGGGTTTCACCCGGGTCCGGATTGAGAGGAGCTTGAGGGGGAAAACTCCATTTCAAAATAGTAATGGAAGAGTTTGGCTAATTATGAGGAAGTATAAGTATAAAAACACCGATGACGAAGTCACGGCGGCGACGCTATCATAGGTCGGCAGCGCGGCGGTGGTTCACGGCCGGGATTACAGTTGTGATCGAAGAAAGTGCAAAAAGAAGAAAAAAATTCACGAAATTGGAAGAAGAAAAGGAAATGAAAGGTGGATTACCTTCGAGAAACCAAAATCTAGAGCAAACACAGAGGAATCTGGACGCAAGAATCGCAAAGAGGAAGAGCTTCGAAATGTATATCAATGGCGGATGGTTTATGAATCTTCGAAAAAAAAGATAAATGAAGAAGTCGACGCCTATTTATAAGGATGAGGCCGGGGCGAAAATGCAATATTTCCAAAATTCTATAGGCCCCTATAGGCAAATAGGGAAACGTGCGTGACTGACGCGATGCCTCGTATCCCGCGCCTCGGAAATCCAACCGTCGCGACATAAAAGGGCGTCCGCTGCTGGTCGCGCGCGTAAGTTCCCGTGCTCACTTGTTCGCCCAACTGCTCGAATGCTCGCCTGTGTAAACAACCATGTTCCTTCATTGCTCGCCCAGTTTTCGAAGAAATTATAGCTTGGTCTCAATTGATCAATCCATGCCCAACGTAAAACCAAGCTAGGGGGCAATTGTTAATGGGCGAACAACGGAGTGATTAATAAACAAAACGATTATCATTAAACTTGATAACGGGACAACAAATGAAAGAAGCTAACAGCTTTGTAGAGCGAACAACTTTGTAAAGGAGCTCTAATATGGCAAGCAGGATTGGGCGAGCAGCTTTGCATAGTTCAAACCAAAAGCAATTCAGGCGAACAAATTCGTAATGAAGCGAGCAACATTGTAAACTATCCCAAGTAAGGAGCGAACAACTTGGAGTGCAAAGGACCACGCCATCCAACGAGGACGTACAAGCGAGCAACCGGTCACCGTCGAGAGCATCTCAGTAATGCCAAAGACCAAGTACAACATTGGGAACTCCAAGAGTCACTAGCTTAGATATGGTCCAAGTGTCTTAACACTTGGCACCCATCCAATGAGCAATAGTGTAGATGTTGTACAAGTGTCCTAACACTTGGCAAAGATCCAATGGTTAAGCCACCAAGATGGTGACACATGGCCTCTTTGTATGTCTATAAATACCCCCTTTATTTACATGAAAAGGGGAGAACAATTCAATAATATAGCAAAACTCTTGCAAAATTATTCCTTAAGCATTACTTAGATAAATTCCATGAACATAGTTTTTGTTTGATGATCTTCATTGGGTAAAAACAGCCACTAATTATCTTGATTACAAAAAGGTCATCAACATCTATAAAATATGCAAACATATCTATATTCTTGGATTGATTGCATTCACATAAAAAAAATAAGATATACATGTACACATATTAATACATCCATCCAAAAATTAAAAAATATGAGATACACACGTGTATATATATATTAAATATTAAACCATGTCAAAACATATTTTGAAAAATCTTAATTAATAATATCTTAAGTTTATATGTGAAAATAATTAATTAAATGTATATATATATGCACAAGATTTTTATTTTTAAAGAGTGCTTAAAATTATGTTAACATGTGTAAGATATATTATTACTAAAATTTAGGGACTGAAGATACACACGTACAATTTTTCTAATGAGAGTAGTTCTAGTGTGCACTTGAGTGCATGGTATGCATTTGAATTTTGAATTTTTTTTTACAGTAAGCAGAAATCAACAATACCCCAAGAAGTAATTAGTAATACCCCAAGAAGACATCAGTAATGTAACGCCCCGAACCCAAAACACATAAAATATCTCAGATTCGAGGTGCCACTTGTGACTAAAATCCGAACTATAAAATTTTTGAAGGAAATATAATGGAAATGAGGGATGATGAGTTTTTATGCAGCGGAAGAAATGGGTAGAATAATTTTAATAGTATCTTACACACATATATGTGCACATAAAATATAGTATCAACAGTAATGTTTTATTTAAGTGGGGAACTCCGTGTCGTCTCTATTACTGTCCTTGCTCCACGAAATCATAATCTGCAAGGGGTTTAGGGAAAAGGGGCGTGAGATTTGAATTCTCACGTATGGGTGATTTGCAACGTTATGGGATTGGTAAATCCGAAATATATTAAGTTGTACTCATTAATAAAATATATAATTTATTTAAGCAGTTGACATATAAATACGAAATAACATATATCACATAACTAACAAGCTCACGTAATAATTAATTGGGCATAGCAGGTTTCACGTTCATATAACTGAAATATCACAAATTAATTCACATTAAGGGGCAAAGCCCAAAACCATTTTCACGTATCGGCCCAATCTGCCAAAATCATTTCCAACACATTGTGAATCTCTTCCAAAACACCATAAATAATATCAGCGACCATGAATCTGATCTATTATCACTCATGGCCGTACGCGTCATTCCGCAAGAATAAGTATTGGTGACCATGAATCTGACTTATTGTCACTCATGGCCATACGCGTCATTCCGCAAGAATAAGTATTGGTGACCATGAATCTGACTTGTTGTCACTCATGGCCATACGCGTCATTCCGCAATAATAATTACCAGCTTTCCTTCTATCCTCACAAAACTATTATTTCAAAACATGGGGGAAAAATACACATAATTTATACTCAAAAGATCCATGCTCACAAAGTGTCCTTATTACCATGCAGTCATAAACGATTTATATAATTAGATAAACACAACAAATCCATATAAGGTATATATATATAATAATACCATATAATTCACACACTTATATAATAGGTTTACACTTATGTTGTATAGGTTGTTTTAGATTGATTTAGTCGAGTTCAGAGTATACCAGCACAACGTATTATAAGCAGATCGATCAGCAGATCATCACCCACCTGTTAACTCCGGGTCCCGTGAATGATGTACAAACAGATGGTCGGAAACCTCGTGTACGTTCCAACTAGTACCGAATCCTAGTAGGAAGATATTTAATTAAAAGTTGACTTTTGAAAACGTTTAGGAAAACTTGAGAGTTTGTGTTACGAGAATCGAAAAAGTTGTGGTCTTATAAACTCAAAATGACTTGCTTAAGGGTCACATTCTATTTTGGTAAATACACCACTTCTATAAAGGTCTGTGTATTGAGGGAGTGTATTTACTAGAAGCAGTGGTGTAACAGGGGATGTATTTATTGAAAGAAGTTGTGTAACAGGGGGTGTATTTACTGAATTCAGTGGTGTAACAGGGGGGGGGGGTATTTACTGAATTCAGTGGTGTAACAGGGGGGTGTATTTACTGAATTCAGGGGTGTCCTTAACAAAGGCCCTTTAAGGAAGAAAATATAAGAATTCATATTTTATAAAAACCTCTTATTAAAACTTATTAAAGACTTTGGCTTTTCTAAGACAAATTATAAAAAAGTACTTTTCTTTTCTAATATTAATATTACTTCTAAAGTTGATTAGTGACACTTTTAGGAAATAAAAGGATTATATTAATTTTCCCAAAAATACTCTTTTCATTTGTTATTAATTTTGGATATTAAACGACTTATCTTTTCGTTCCTAATTCTCTAACAGTCGCACAAGGGGAAGACGAGTTTCCATTTGTCTCCAAAAACTCAACTAATATTATTAACAACTAATTTCACCACCATTCAGCTAATTCAATAATATACTAATCCAAAATACTCTTCAACTAAAACAGGAATACTAAATTCATCAATCTAATAATATCATCCAACCAAAACAACAATACTTAACTCCCAAACCAAAAATACTAAACAAGTCAACTAATAACACTAAGTCATTAAAACAATTCCAACAGTTCATCTACAAGTCTCAAATCCAAAACAAGTATCTTAATTTTACAAGGTCTCAACATCACGGGAAATAATAATTCGATCTCTATCTAAACAACTACGAGAATTAGAGAGAATTAAGCAATTCTTACGAGTCCGGTTCGGGGTGGTAAACGGGCGGCCTAACGGCGTCGATTAGGAAATCGATAATTCGTTCGGAAAATTGGGCAGCCTAACGGCGTCGTTCGGAAATTCAGAAAAACGAATTGGGCAGCCTAACGGCGTCGGTTTGAAATTCCATAAATTCGGCAACATCAACCGGTTCAACGGCGTCAAATCAATCGGAAAATTGAACGACAAAAGGCTTCGGTTAGAAATCGAGTTTAATTGGTACAAATCAAATTACTCAAAAATTGAAATTTGAAGCTTTAATGAGTAGAAATTGAAAGGGGAATTTTCAATTACCGGAAGAGGAAAAAGAGGCGGCGGCTTCAATCGAGAGGGAGGACAGAGGCGCGACGACTGGAGAGGAGGGAGGAGGCGCTGGGTCGCGGCGTGACGTGCACGGCGGCGACGCAGCTTCGGCGGTGAAGCTTCGCAACTCGGAGCAGGGGAGGCGACGGTGGTGAGCGTCGCGACGGGCTGGAGACGGCGGCGCTCCTGGGGCGAGGCCGCGGCTGAAGGAAGAGGCGGTCGGCGGCGTTTGGCTCCGTGCGGCGGTGCTGTGCGACGGCCATGGCGCCGGAAAAGAGGCGCGACGCTTGGAGGCACGACGGCGATCGGCACGGCTCGGACGGAGGAGAGAGAGGCGAGGCGACGTCGTGCTTGGCGGCGTCGGTCGGCGCTGAGAGGAAGACGACTGGTGGTTCGTGCGAAGGAGGAGGTGGAAGATCGGCGTTCTCGCCGATTTTAGAGAGAGAGATAGTAGAGAGAAGGGAGTGAAAATTTTGGGGAAAGAAAAAAATGAAGAGGAAGAAACCGTATGCGGTTTTTTTTTTTTTTTTGGAGAGAAAGAGATATTTTGGAAATTAATAACTTAATTCATTATTTTAAAAGGAAAAAAAATGATACATGGCTGAGAATTTTTCTAATTAATTAATTTAATTTAAAAGAAGGAAATCTTGTGGGTGTGATTAATTCTCTTTAATTTCTGATATTTTCGTTCTCATTTGATACGGTTCAGGGATCGTTTGGTTCACGAGTTTAATCCCGATTCGATAATTAATACAGTTTTGAGATTCGGTTAATATTTTGAAGTATTTTAATTATTCTCAATAAATTAAGCGGATCGAAATCCTAATTTCAAAATGAATATTTAATTTCTCGTAATCCTTTATTCGTTTGAAAGATTCGATTCTTTCTACGAATTTATGAATTTGTAAAAAGGGTATATATTTAAATTACACAAAAGCACACAAAATAATAAAATAAAAAGAAACAAAGATAATAAAATAAAATAAGGGTTCTAAGAATATAAAAGGTATAAAACGGGACGGGGTATTACAAGTAATACCCCAACTGCAAAAAAATACACAATTTGGTGTGTTTGTGTGTATTTTGAAAAAATTAAAATTGAAGTCAAAATTGAGCTTAAAATCCAAGTGCATGCTACGCACTTGGATGCACCCTAAAATTTGTCTTCTAAAGAAGACCATGTCAAACATTATTTTGAAAATCTAATTTAAACATATTTCAACTTTCACCTTAGAATAATTATCAATACAATTTATTATTATTATATTACTGTTATATGTGTCATTGTATATCACAAAGATTTCACAAATTAAACTAACATGTGTAGATTAATAAATAATAAAATTATATTATTACATTAATAAACACAAATAATATAAGATATCCACCATCCAAAAATTATGGAATGCGGGATACACACATACACATATACAATATTAGACCATATCAAAACATATATTTTTTTAAATGTCAATCAAATTTTATTAAATAAAACGAATAAATAAATATTTCAATATTTTAAATAAAGTAGTCAACTTTTCGTGAATAAATTGATAATATACTATTAAAGATTTCTATTTATGAAATTATGGTGTTGAAGACATGATTTGGTGCGCGATTATAGATTTTATAATAAAAAAATTAATATTCAATTATGTGAATAATATTTTTATTACTATAATTTAATTAAAAAATTAGTCATCTAATATTTACGAACATGATAAATCATCATAAAAAAAATTAGTCAACTTCTCCTAATATAATCATTTTATATCTAATTATTCAAAAAATATAATAAATTTACACAATATAAGATAAGGTTGATTAAAACACATGTTTTATAAAGAGTCAAATATTCCTAATATAACCTTAATTTCGATATTTTATGGACTAAATTATCGTATAAAATTAGTCAAATTTTCCTAATACAGTTAGTCTCTTAACAATGAATTTAAAATTAATGTAAATAAATAAAATACATAATTAGTTTAAATTTATATATTGATCCTAATATAATTATTATTAAATTTAATTTTTCAAAAAATATATAAAATATAGGCAATATAAAAGATAAAGTTGATTAAAACACATGTTATATAAAGAGTCAAATGTTCCTAATATAAATGTAATTTCGAATTTTCATGGACTAAATTATCATATAAAATTAGTCAATTTTTCCTAATATAATTAATCTTTTACCAATAAATTTTAAAGTTGAGGTAAATAAGTAAAGTATATAATTAGTTTAAATTTATATATTGATTGACTTATGACTTTATAATTAAATCACATGTTTTAGAAAGATCAATTTTCACTAAAAATATTGAAGACCTTAAATTATTTTCGAATTTTTAAAAAAACATTAACAATTGTTAATCAGTTGAATTTATTAAAGGTATATTTTGATTGTATATATATCATTCAAAATTCATATGCATAATATTATTTATAATTAATGAATCATGATCGGAAATTTTTTTTTTTAATATTCATCATCCAAAAATTAAGGAGGATATATATATATATATATATATATATATATATATATATATATAATACTACGTTTTCTATCTATTTACACACCTTTTATTCTTTTTCGGACTTTCTAAACATTACAAACATTTCCTAACAAAGAAATTATTACTTATAGAATAATAATTAATATACATTGAATTTTAAATAATACATTAACATAGAATTGTAATTAAACATGAATTTTTTTATTTATAGAATTGTAATTAATACATTGAATTGTAAGTAATACATTACAATATTGAAAAATAATATACATTGATGATATTAGAAAAATACAATTTTTAGCATATAATCAACAATTCTTCATCTTCACATTAAAATTGATCTTCCACTTCATCTTCATATTAAAGATTGATCATCCACTTCATCTTCATTATTGATGTTCAATCCTAAAAAAATAATTAAAACAGTTCACACAATAATAATTTTCATACGAATAAAATAAAATAATAATTAATAAAAAATATAAAGAATAAAGAAACAACATAATTATTAAATAGGGTAAATACCTTTAACATTTATAGATTTATATCCTGCCAAATAAAAAAAAAGTGATTTTAAGGAAAGAATCATTAGTAAAAGAGATTAGACAAAATATGAGGATTAAATCCATACAATAAAATGATAAAAAAATATGAAATAAAACATAAATACCTTAAGATGAAGATCCTGTAAAAAAGAAATATGAAGATTGAATGTCTTGAGATGAAGATCCTGCAAAAAAGAAATATGAACATTGAATATCTTGAGATAAAGATCCTGCAAAAAAGAAATATGAAGATTGAATATCTTGATATGAAGATCCTGAAAAAAAATGAAGATTTAGACGAAAGGAGAATCAATATAGAATTTCATAGCAAAATCGGAAAAAATCAAAAGAAAAACGAACAAATTTATTCGCCAAGAATCGAACATATGAGAGAAATTTTGAAATATGTATGAGAGAAAGTAGATGATTTCTTTGGAGAGATTATTGAAATTGATTTTTGGTTGTGTGAGAGATATGATATATATAGAGAGTATGTGAAAAAATCAACGGTCAAGATTAGATTATATATTAACTTTGAATGGCTGAGAATAGTTTTTAAAGTCAACTATTTGGGTGAATGAGAGGATAGAATTTTCAAAATAAAGGGATGTGGGCTTGCTACATAGGCTTAAAAAACTTTGCCTATATAGAATATTAAGATTTGTATTTTTTGGGAATCCATCAGTAATAACTTTTTTCTCTTTCAATAAAAAGATTCTCCCACCGCACGCCTATGATTTTGATTCAACTATTATTTTTTTCTCTAATAAGGTGTGCGTTATTGGTAAAATATGATTAAATTTTATGTTTTGCGGTTCAACGATTTCTCTTTGTAGATATTTTTGGAAGTTATTTTTGCAAAATAAATATGTGAAATTTTTGTAGGAGGAAATTGAAATACTTTGAAAGATATTATCACCGAAATAGTGTATGATACCAATTTATTTTTGCCACTAAAAATATAATATCCTGTCTTTAATAATAGATTGTAATATATTAGTTTATTTTGGATAAAATTATGCTGCCAAAATTTATTATTAAACTACAAAATACAAATATTATTTTCTAGACTAGCATTTTGATTTTTCTATTATATTTTTTTTAACATACAAATATTAAAAGAGTACTGTAATTTATAAATAAGTAAAAGACTGCTACATTTTATATAATTAATGTATATATTTTTTTTAAATATGCGGTATAATTTTTTTATGGATATAAAATTATAGTGTTGGCAAAAAAAAGACATTTAGTTTTTTTACTAATAGTTTAGGTACTATAGCTTTAAAAAGTATCTTACTCTAAAATATAATAAATCTGAATATATATATTTTAATCAATAGAAATAAAATATTTACATAAAATATGAAATATTATTTTAAATATTATATTGATGCAAGTAGATCTTTTTTCACGGTCGAACGATTTATCTTCTAAGATATTTTTGGAAGTTATTTTTGTAAAATATTAATAGACATGGAATTTGTAGGAGGTGTAATACTCCGTCCCGTTTTATACCTTTTATATTCCTAGAACCCTTATTTTATTTTCTTATCTTTGTTTCTTTTTATTTTATTATTTTGTGTGCTTTTGTGTAATTTAAATTTATACCCTTTTTACAAATTCCTAAATTCGTAGAAAGAATCGAATCTTTCAAAGCGAATAAAGGACTACGAGAAATTAAATATTCAAGTTTGAAATTAGGATTTCGATCCGCATAATTTATTGAGAATAATTAAAATACAATAAAATATTATTCGAATCTTAAAACTGTATTAATTTTCAAATCGGGATTTATCTCGTGAACCAAACGATCCCTAAACCGTATCTAGTGGGATCGAAAATATCTAGAATTAAAAGGATGAATCTCAACCACAAGATTATTCCTTCTTTTTAATTTAAATTAATTAATTAAATAGAAAAAAAATCTCAGCCATGTATTAATTCCTTCATTAAAAATTAATTAAGAAATAAAAATTAAAATATCTCCTCCTTTCTCCAAGAAACAAAACACGTACGCATACCCCTTTCTCCTCATTTTCAGTTTTTCCCCAAATTCCCTCTTCCTCTCTCTAAAATCGCGACCGCCTCCCTTCCTCTTTTTCCGGAAAAAAGGCCGCCGCCCAAACGCCTCCCTCCAGCGCCGCCCTCCTCCTTCCGGCGAAGCAGCGCCGCCGCGCTCTTCCCCAGCTTCAAACGGAGCGCCGCGACGCCGTCGACTCCAGCGCCGTAGCTCCGCCTCCAGCCTCCTCCACCATCGCCCCGTCGCGCCGCCTCCTTCCTCCACCAATCGGGCGAGCACCATCGCCGCTCGAGCCCCGCCTTCGAGCTCCGCCGCGAGCGCCTCTCCGCCACCGGCTCCCGCCGCCAGACGCAGCGTCACGCTGTCGTCGTCCCCGGCCGAAGCGCCACCTCTCGCGACGCCCTCTGCCTCGCCGCTCGCACAGCTCCGCCGCCACCAGCGACGCCGCCGCCTTGCTTCCGCCTAAAGCCGCCGCCTCTTTTTTTTCTCTTCCGGTAATTGAAAATTCCTCTTTCAATTTCTACTCATTAAAGCTTCAAATTTCAATTTTTGAGTAATTCGATTTGCACCGATTAAACTCGATTTCTAACCGAAGCCTTTTGTCGTCCAATTTTCCGATTGATTTGACGCCGTTGAACCGGTTGATGTTGCCGAACTTCTGGAAATCCCAACCGACGCCGTTAGGCTGTCCGAATTATCCGACAATTTATCGAATCTCCAAATGACGCCGTTAGGCCGCTCAAATTATCCGACGAGTCGCCGAACTACGCCGTTAGGCTGCCCGATTTAGGACTCGTAAGAATTACTAGCCCTCTTCTATTTCTCGTAATAGTTGGAATAGGATTTGAGTTGATTTAATTTCTGGTTGATACGTTGTAAGTTTTAAGATAATTGTTTTGAAGCCGGTGAGCTTGTAGATGGAGTTTTGATGTTGTTAATATTAGTATTATTGAAATTGTTATATAGTGTTAGTTGTTAGGTTTGGTGGTTTTGGCTTTGTTGATTAATATTGTTGAATTAGTTATTTAGTATTGTTGGCTTTGTTGGTTAGTATTTATTGAATTAGTTGGTTAGTATTATTGGAATAATTGTTTAGTATTGTTGTTTTAGTTGGAGGGTATCATTAAAAGGATGAATTAGTTTTGGTTTGGTTAGCTAATGATATGGTGATGAAATTAGTTGTTAGTAATATTAGTTGAGTTTTTGGAGACAAAGGGAAACTCGTCTTCCCCTTGTGCGACTGTTAGAAAATTTAGAAACGAAAAGATAAGTCGTTAAATATTCCAAAAAAATTTAGTAAACAAATGAAAAGAGTATTTTTGGGAAAATTAATATAATCCCTTTGTTTTAGAAGTAGTACAAATCAATTTTAGAAGTGTTATTAATATTAGAAAAGAAAAATACTTTTTATAAACTATATTAGTTTATAATATAATTTGTCTTAAAAAAGCCAAAGTCTTTAATAAGATTAATAAAGGATTTTTATTTATAAAGTATGATTAATTATATTCAAGTTTTCTTTTAAAATGAGAAATAGAATTCTTAAGAAAGAAAAACCTTTTCTTTAATTTTATTCATATTTTTCTAAGTAATTCCAAGGTTAACAAGCTTGTTTTTCCTTAAAAGGCTTTTGTTAAGGACACAACAGAAATTAGTAAATACACCCCCTATTACATTACCGAATCTAGTAAATACACCCCCTATTACACCACTGAATCCAGTAAATACACCCCCCTATTACACCACTGAATCCAGTAAATACACCCCCCTGTTACACACTGCTTTCAGTAAATACACCCCCCTGTTACATCACTGCTTTTAGTAAATACACCCCCTATTACAACACTAATAAATACACCCCCTAATACACCTCCTCTTAAAAAGGGGTGTACTTATCAATTAGAAATCAATCTTTGAAAATCTTAGTTTTCAATAGTTTTCTAAAGACAACAATCTACTCAATCCTCGAGTTTCACACTCTTAAGCTTTTCAAATTCAAAAGTCAATCTTTTAATCGGAATACTCCTTATTAGGATTCTGTACTTTTCGGAACACGCACGAAGGACTCGACTGTCTGCCTACCCAATATTCCCGGAACTCAGAACAATCAGGTGGGTGATGATCTGTTGATTGATCTGCTATTAATAACGTCGTGCCGGTATTTTCTGAACTCGACTAAATCAAATCAAAAGTATCTAATCCAACATAAATGTAACACCTATCTATATAACTGTTTGGATTATGTGATATAACTACATATGTTATATATTAGCCGGTTGTTTTGTGAATCGATCACCACTGCATGAGTAAACACTTTGTGAGCATGAATCTTTTGAGTATGAATTATGTGTATTTCTCCCCATGGTTTGAAATGATAGTTTTTGTGAGGAAAAAGGAAAGCTGCTAATTATTCTTGCGGAATGACGCGTATGGCCATGAGTGACAATAGGTCAGATTCATGGTCACCGATACTTATTCTTGCGGAATGACGCGTATGGCCATGAGTGACAATAAGTCAGATTCATGGTCACTGGTAATTATTTTTGTGGAATGACACGTACGGCCATGAGTGATAATAGATCAGATTCATGGTCGCTGATATTATTTATGATAATTTGGAAGAGAATTACAATATGTGGAAAATGGTTTTGGGCTTTGCCCCTTAATGTGAACCAACTTGTGATATTTCAATTATGTGATGTGAAACCTGTTGTGCCCAACTGATTATTATGTGAACTTGTTATTTATATGATTTATGATGTTCGTATTATTAAATCAATTGATTAAATAAATTATATACTTTATTAATAAGTATAACTTAATATATTTCGGATTTACCAATCCCATGACGTTGCAAATCACCCATACGTGAGAATTCAAATCTCACGCCCCCTTTTTACAACCCTTGCAGATTATGATTTCGTGGAGCAAGGACAGTAATAGAGACGACACGGAGTTCCCCACTTAAATAAAATGATACTGTTGATATTAAGCTTTATATATATATGTGTGAGAAATATATATTATCTTACTCATTCTTCCGCTGCATAAAACTCATCTTTGATTTTATTATCCATTTTTATATCAAAAATTTTATAGTTCGTATTTTTAGTCACAAGTGGCACCTCGAATCTGAGATATTTATGTGTTTTGGATTCGGGGCGTTACAGGAGGGAATTGAAATATATAAAGAAAAATATATTATCACTTAAATAGTATATGATAACAAAAAAATCTTGCCACCAAATATAATATCTTGCTGTCAATAATAGATTGTAATACAAAAGTTCATTGTTGTATAAAATTATGCTCCATAATAGACTATTAAACTGTAAAGTAAATTTTTTTTATAGACTAGGATTTCAATTTTTATTTTATATTGTTTTAATATACAAATACAAATAGTATTGTAAATGATAAATAAGTAAAAGACTGTTATATGTTATATAATTAATGTATATATATACATATTTTAAATATGTGGAATAAGTTTTTTATGGATAAAAAATTATAGTGTTAACCAAAAAGAAAAAAAAAGAACATTAAGTTTCTTTACTAACCACTTAAGTATTGTAACTATAAAAAATATCTTACTCTAAAATACAATAAATCTGAATATATTTTAATAAATGGAAATATAGTATTTACGTATAATATGAAATATTATTTAGAATATTAAATTAATACATACAAATCTTTTTTTGCGGGTGAACGAATTCTTTTCTTATATATTTTTAGAATTTATTTTTGTAAAATATTGATAGATTTGAAAATTGTAGCAAGAAATTGACATATTTCAGAAAAGATATTGTCACCGAGATAACATATGATTCTTAAAAAACATTGCTAACAAATATAGTATCTTACCATCAATAATAGATTGTAATACAATTTTTTTTTTTGGATAAAATTATACCTGCAAAATAGAATTTTAAACTGTAAAATATAGATATTGTTTTGTAGATTAAGATTTAATTTTTTTTAACAATTTCGATTTTCTTTGATTTTTTTTTTCAAAATATTTGTATATGTGAAACGTTAGAAGGGGAAATCGAATTAAAAAAAAAAAAACTAAGATTGACGCCTAAACGTCAAATCTTATTGTTGAATTGTATATTATAAATACCAACACATTAATCAATTGTTCCCACACAAGCTTCTACACAATATTTCATTTTAATTCTAATATATATTTTGTCAAATGTTACTTTTAGATCTGAAATATGTGATTCCATCTTTAGAGTTAAACTTTTGCATTCGATTGTTATTGTATCTTCATACCATGGTAAAAAACTGGGCATGCATGCAACTATACAACAACTGTAATTTTAAATAATATTGTGTTATACTAATTTGAGATTGAATGTGTGAATTAGTTAATATTTTCAAATTTTCTATTTATTCATGTTTAATATTTTTTATTGTTTGTTGAATTATAATTACAAGTTTAATATTATATCGAAATTACAAAATATTTTAAAAGAAATTTATAATTTGAAATAATAATAGCAAATTCGCGGGGTACATACAAGTATATGTATGTTTGTGGGAGTGTGCACGCAAATCAATATTTTCTTTGTGCAAATTGATATTAGACGTCCATGTTGATGACCTTTTTGTAATCAATGATGATTAGTGGTTGTTTATGCAAGTTAAGATCATCAAACAAGAATCATGATCATAAATAATGTTCAAGAATGAAATTTGCAAGAGTTTTGCATGTATTTTTATTATGGGGGAAATCTCTCTGTTTTTCATACAAATGAAGGGGTATTTATAGATACACAAGGAAGCTATGTGTCATTATCCTAATGGTTCAACCATTGGATTTTTGCCATGTATTGAGACACTTGTACAACATCTAAGCTATTAACCATTAGATTTATGCCAAGTGTTAAGACACTTGGATCATATCTAGACTAGTGACTCTTGGAGTTCTCAATGTTGTACTTGGTCTTTGAGATAACTCAATTGCTTTCTCTGGTGGCCTCTTGCTCGCTTGTACATTCTTGTGGGGTATCACGGACCTGCTGGTCGCCGCTTGTCTTTTCTCTTTATGTTAATTAATTCATTTTCTGTCCTTTGCTATGTTGGTCGTCGAGATACGCCTGACTGCGCTCCTGGTCGCCAACAGCTTCATTCTCCTTTGTACTCTCCTGGTCGCCTGTTTCTTGGTTTTAGTTTTAGTTCTTTAATTCTTCAATCATTGTTGCTCGCCTGGTCGCTCATCAACATTGCCCCCTGACTTGTTCTTTATTAGGAAAATATTTAACTAATGAGGAGCAAGGCACAACTTTTGATAGAATGCCTCTTGTATCCATTAGGCGGGCAACAGATTTTAAATTTCATTAGGTGGGGAACTTTTAAGCGAACATTCGGTCACCTGGGCGAGCATGAGGGTATTAGGCGTATATGCGACGGTTGGATTCCCAAAGGTCTCGGGACTCGAAGCGTCGTGGGCGGCAGGTGACATCATTGCCGCCCATGTCTATGCTACTTTTGCAGGTAGGGGCCTATAGAATTTCTTGTAAATTCTATTTTGGCCCCCGTTTTCAACCCTTATAAATACTTCATTCTCTCCCTCCTTTCATTCTTTCGAAATTCTTCATCTCATCCGCCATTAAAGTGCCCCTTCAAGCTTTTCGTCATTCATTTTTGTCGAGTTCCCGATCGAATTCACGTGTGATCTCCAGGTAATCCTTGATTACTATTTCCCAAACTTATCTCTTTCTTTAATTTTGCTTTCGATTTCATATTTAATTTCCGTTTTATTGAAAAAAAATTGCGCCGCCGCTAGTCTCCCGGCGTCTCTAAATCTTTCTACCATTTCATTTTCCTTTCTTTTCTCTTTTAATCTCCACAATGTCCTCTTCGAATGAGGGTGCCTCGATCGAGATTTTTGAATGAAACCCCGGGAAACGTCCCATGGAAGAAAACGCTTCCCCTGCTCCTCGCCGATCGATTCGACAGGCTCTGGCACAAAATCCGAGGACGTTACTGCTCGACGAAGAGACGGGTTCGGAGGTATCCTCTGTTGTTCGCTCAGTTGGAGACCACGCCTCTGAGAATTCTGGCGATGATGAGGTCCAGAATTCTGCTGGTCGCCATGATACTGGAGGAGCGATTTCTTCTGACTTGGGAGAAGATTCAGAGGAAGTGGCCGCTGAGATCGATGCGGAGGGCGACCAGCCTGAAGTGGAGCGACCACCACTGGCGGTGACTTGGGAGTTCCTCGAGGAGATTGGCTTTCCCACCTCCAGAGTGGCTCCCTAATCTCAAATTCCTGAAGGCGTTGTTCGCCAAGATGAGTGGGAGAAGTATGATGCTCGCTATTCTCGTGCTTTCCCTGTTCGCCCCCGTGCAATCATACCCGCTCAAAGGAATACCAACACTTACGCGGCGAGCAGGATTTCGAGCCTAGTTGTTGAGGACGACTTGGAGGGTTTCAGATCTTATTATAAGATCCCATACGATATTTTTCTCTATGCCCCCAAGGAAGGAGAAACGGCTGATCGCCCCCCTCCAGGCTGTACAGCGATCAACCTGGACATACTTAACACAGGGTTCCCATTGCCGCTCCATCCCCTCATTGGTCGCTTTTTGGAGGACATCAATCTAGCCATTACCCAAATTACTCCCATCGGGTGGAGTAACTTGCTTGCATTGATGACCCTTTTTGGCCTTGAAGGGTATAAGAATAAGCTTAGCACTGCGGAGATCCACTATGCCTTAGTTATTTCAGCCTGTAGCGAAGAAGGTGATGGCTGGTACTATGTAAAGGCGAGGACCGGGGTGAAGCTCATCACTGGGGTTGCCAACAAAGTTAAGAGTTGGCATAACCAATTCTTCTTCATTGGTGGAGACTGGCGAGCATCGGCGGATTTTTCTGGCGGCCAGGCGCGCATTAATACTCCCGAGTGTTTTGGGAAAATGAAACGTAGGCATCCTTGTTTTTCTTTTGGGACCGCGTTGAGGACTAATTTTAATTTTTGTCTCTTTGTTGTTTTGCAGGACCCAGAGCTGCGAAGTGGGGACAACCAGCATTGAGTGACGAGTTTTTCTTCACCTTGGCCTTGATCGTGTTGCGGGATCCTGCTACTTGCGATATAAACTATCTCTTGAAAGCTAGTCATCGGAAGATTGCTCAGCTCTTTACGAGTCCTCACCATTTGGAGGCTCAAGCAGAAATCCCTGAAGGTAAGTTACTTAACCTCTTTGTTCGCTTGCTCGCCTGGTCGCCCCGATTAATTCTATTTTAATTTTAAAAACAGATCGGCGAGTGACCGTTGCCATCCCAACTATCCCCCAGTCTTATCACCTGTTGGCCGCTCGAGTAAAACAGATGGCCGCTGAAGCGCCGACTAGAAAGATGTTGGGAAAATATAGGGGTGCCCGGAATCTATTCGGGATGAACTTTAAATACGAATTTAAATACAATTATTACTAGCATGAATTAATCCTAATTAATTCAAATAATAATTCCAACAACTAATTATCATCATGCATGCTAAATTAATTTCACATATTTAACTAGGCGGAATTAAACAAGTTAATATGCGATTAACGTACCTCTCGTAGTAATGGCCTTTGGATATACGGGACACTTGTAATCACGTACTATCAACCCAAAACCTTCTCAAGTATTTCCCTTTTCACCTCACTTGATCGCCGGTGGGAGACGCTTTCAAGTAATTTAATAACTAAGGAAAAAGAAAAATATATGCTTCTTGATTTTTCCAACACATGGAATTATGTACTTGGGGATGAAATAATCATCCCCTATTTATAAGAGTGATATGGCCGAAATTTGCATATTATTTGGGCTTGGAGAAAATCTTTTCTTAGACTCTAAGAAATCTTGAATATATCTCATATATTCTTTTCTCCACAAAAAAATATCCCACAAAAATCTCACTCTCTTATTTTGGCTTATTGTTTTCGAAAATTCCATGAAGAGATCCAAAGATTTGGATCTTCTTGAATATATGAGATATTCTTGTATTTCTAGAATACATATCTTGCATAATATCTTTCCAAGAAAATCAACAAAATCTTTTCTCTCCTACACATGTCATTTTCGAAAATCACATGGAAATATCAGCATATTATTTTCTTTTTATTTTAATCACCTTATCATTATTGGGCTACTTAATTGGGCTACTTGAGGGGCCTTAAGGAGAATTAAGATTGGACCTCCTAATGGGCTTCTGAATTTCAATATTGAGCCCCAATATAATTCAGCCCATTAATATTAATTATTACCACTAATAAATTAATATTGCACTATCCATCTTAATCCATATTACGATAATATGGGCTCCCGGTTATTATTTCCCGCGTTTAAGATTATCAAGTCCATTAATTAATTGAGCTTCTGAATAGCTCTAAATTAATTAATATATTTCACCTTGGAGTAAAGACAGCTCAACATTATTATTCGTACCGAAGAAACTAATTCTTCACTTGCAAGATTTGGTACAATAAAACTTCTGAGCCCACCAAGGGGACTAATCACACGAGCCGTACTCGCACGCGTTTCTCCGTATTAAATCTTAGCAACCGTCGTATGATTAATATTACTGCCCAAGACACAAAGTTCGAAGTCACAATGATTCTCACCCAACATGAATCAAAGCAGTAACTACTAAGCACACACGGTCCTATTTAAGTGACGGAGATTAAGAAATCAACAACCACTGAGGTCTAATTCTTCACCTTTCAGAACAGAAGAATTTCTCCTCGCTGTAGGACCTCTTCAACACATACTAAATGTGCTAGTGCAATCTCTTGGTCAAGACAGACCAATCTGAGCCTTACACATCGACCTTTCACGGCGGATTGTTCAATTCCACCTGGGTCGTGAAAATGTACGTTTAGTTACAAGCAAACTGTTAATGTCGTCTTCCGTGATCGGGTATCACCACATTAACTACAATGTAACACGTACTATATATTGAACGGTTTGCAATAAATATTCAACATTCAATCATATCTAAAGCAAATGCGATAAAAGAATTATTCTCATAAACAAGTGTTTGATACACGAGTTATACAAAGTAAAAGCATACTTTCACGTATAACTCCAACAATCTCCCACTTATACTTAAAGTCTGCTTTTAGTATACATCACACATGTCTTAGTGTAGTAGCTCTACGTGACATCATATGTCAACCTACACTAACCTAATAATTCCTCCCACTTATACTTAAAGCAGATTGGCAATAGTCTTGACTCCCATTCCATCCACATGTCTCTCAAATGTATTCAGAGGCAGACCCTTTGTGAATGGATTTACTAGGTTGTCCCCGACGCATATCTTTGCCACCTCTTTATCTCCTCTCTCAACGATTTCTCGTATAAGATGGTGTTTTCTTTCAATGTGTTTGCTGGCCTTGTGGGCTCTCGGTTCCCTTGAATTTGCAACTGCTCCGGCATTGTCACAAAAGACAGTTATCTTGTCGGGCAAATTCGGAACAACGTCCAAGTCCACTAAGAAGTACTTGAGCCAAACCGCTTCTTTCGCCACTTCACAAGCAACTACTTATTCGGTTTCCATGGTCGAATCTGCGATGCATTTCTGCAAATCGCTTCTCCATGTCATGGCTCCTTCTCCCATGCAAAACACACTACCCGAGGTAGATATTTTGGAGTCTATGTCTGATTGGAAATTTGAGTCCGTGTATCCCATGGGAATTAGATTGTCTGATTGTTAAATCAGCATTCCATACCAAGTTCTTTTCAGAAACTAAAGAACGCATTTAATTGCAATCTAATGTGCTTTCCCGGGGTTACTTTGATATCTTGCCATCATGCCCACGGCAAAGCAGATATCCGGTCTCGTACACAACGTTGCATACATAAGGCTTCCTACATCCGAAGCGTACGGAACGTCTTTCATGTCATCTATCTCCACTTGCGTCTTAGGGCATATTTCTTTGGATAGATGGATTCCATGCCTACAAGGTACAAAACCTTTCTTGGAATCATGCACGCTGATATGCTTCAAAACAGTGGCTTTGTATGAAACTTGCGATAAGCCCAACATCTTCCTCTTGCGATCTCGAGTGAAGTTGATCCCAAGGATGTGACCGGCTTTTCCCTAAGTCCTTCATATCAAACTGATTTGACAGCCATACCCTTACGTCTGACAATACCTTTACATTGTTTCCAATGAGCAGAATACCGTCTACGTATAATACTAAGAATACCACCGCAGTTCCGTCACACCTTTTATACACACAACTTTCGAACTTGTTTTGATCACAAACCCATAAGACTTAATAACTTGATCAAAACACTGGTTCCAAGTACGCGACGCTTGCTTAAGTCCATAAAATGGATTTCTTAAGCTTGCATACGAGGTGCTCTTGGCCTTTTTCAACGAAACCTTTGGGTTGTTGCATATAGATCCCATCAAGACTTCCGTTAAGGAAAGCTGTCTTGACATCCATTTGCCAGATCTCGTAATCTAAGTGCGCAGCGATCGACAAGAGAATACGGATGGACTTAAGCATAGCTACAGGCCACAGGCCAAAAGCCTTGCTTTGAAGGTCTCTACCCTTCCGTCCGGTCCTCTTTTCCTCTTGTACACCCACTTGCATCCAATAGGTTCTACCCCATTAGGTGGATCAACCAACTCCCACACTTAATTATAATCCATCGAAACCACCTCGGTTTCCATTGCGGTTTGCCACACTTCCGCGTCTTTGTCTTGGATTGCCTCGTCGTACGTTCATGGGTCTGATTCATCGCCGGGAATCAAATCCGAAGATTCTCCAATTCCCATGAATCTCTCGGGTTGCCTTGCAATCCTCCCACTACGACGGGGTTCCGGTTGTAAAGGTATGACGTGTGGTATATCATCTTGTATACTTGGTATAGGAGTTTGCCTTCTTAACTCGTCTAAGGTAATCTCACTTCTGGGCTTTCTTTTGTTCATATAGTCTTTCTCCAAGAATTTAAAGTGCGAACTAATCATGGTCTTTTAATCCTTGAGACTATAGAACATACACCCTTTCGTTCCCATGGGATATCCTATAAACAACCTTAATTCCGAACATGGATCCAATTTACCGGCTTCCTTGTCTAGCATGTATGCCGGACAACCCCAAATCTGCAAGTGTCTTAGACTGGGCTTGCGCCCGGTCCACAATTCCATTAGGGTTTTAGGAACCGATTTGGATGGCACCAAGTTTAGAATGTAAGTCGTTGTTTCCAAGGCATCACCCCAAAACGACTTGGGTAAATCCGAATAACTCATCATGCGTCTGACTATTTCTAAAAGAGTCTGGCTCCTTCGTTCCGCCACACCGTTCTATTGAGGGGTTCCCGATGTGGTCAACAGGGATACAATCCCTTCTTCCGATAGGTAGTTCAAGAATCCATTGCTAAGGTATTCGCCTCCACAAACAAATCGTAGAGACTTGATACTTCTTTCCCTATGCATCATAAGGTAGATGTATCCGTATCTTGAGTAATCATCAAATTACTCATACCTCTTCTTGCTATGATCATCATTGAACCACACATATCGGTATGAACGAGTTCTAACACTTCCGTAGTTCTATTCCCCTTGGCTCCAAATGCCCTCTTGGTCATTTTACCCTCTAAACAGGATTCACAAGTTGGAAACGGTTCGACTTGGAATGATTCCAAGGATCCGTCTTTCACCAATCTCTCTATCCACTTTAGATTAATATGACCTAGTTTAAGATGCCATAGAAGTGTTTCGTTCATCTCCGAAGAACGCTTTCTTTTATTACTCGAAATAATCGATGTGTTATTAGATTCAATTTTGTGAGTGGTGTGCCCAAATAATGGTATAAAGATCATCCATTAAAGTTCCGGAATAGATAAACTCATCGTTTCAAGCAATAATAACATCCTTATTAAAAGAAACTGAGTATCTATTCAAACAGTTTAGAAACTGAAGGTTGAGTTCTTTCTAAACTTGGAACATGAGGAACGTCTCTCAAGACCATAACTCTATCTTCACAAGATAGGCGCACTTCTCCCACTGCTTCAGCTGCCACTCTCGTAGCATTGCCCGATGTGATGGGGATCTCACTTCCGTTAAGTCGTCGGGTTAGCTTAAACCCATGAAACAAATGTGATCAATAGCTCTCGTATCCACTATCCACGAATAGACAGCATACGCCACTTCACAAGTTTCGACGACTAAGGTGTGTGAATTACCTAACTTTCCTAGCCTCTTAGGCTTGGAACAGGCAGACCTCCATTGTCCTCTCTCACCGCAACTAAAACACTTCCCCTTCGATGCTTGCCTTTGCATTTGCCTTTCGCAACAATTGGATTTGCTTGGATCCGGCCTTTGGTTCTCTTCCTCTTTTTCCCTCCCTTGGGACCAAAAGAGGTAGACGAACCATTAGCCACCATAGCACTAGACTGGTGCTCCATTATCACCTCCACCGAAACTAAAGCTTGCAAGAGCTCGGGCAAACGACTTGTCCGTTCATTCATCTGACAGTTCAGATGAAACTACTCAAAACTTCTCGGTAGGGAATGGTACATTGAATCAATCAAAATCCGCACCAAGTACTTCCAACTTGTTAAGGTATGCCATTATCTCGAGAACGTGCTCCCTTGCGGGCGTTCCTTCCACCATTTCCAACTTGACCGAGTCATGTTTGGTGAACTGATTAGTCATGGGATTCTGATGTGAAAACATCTCTTCAAGGTGTTCCATGATTTCAACAGCGGATACAATGTCTTCATGAACGCGCCTCAAATCCTCAGACAGAAATGTCAAGATGATGCACTTCATTCATTGTCACGCTTCCGATCACAAACTGCCTCTTCCCATTGCTTGACTTATCATTAGGCTTGCCGGGTATATTAACATAAATAACCCAATTGTGTTTTCGTGCAGTAAGGACAAATTTAAAAAAAAACATTTCCAATCGATATAATTCTCTCCAAAAAGTTTATTAACTTTAAGTATATTAAACAGTGGATTAAAAGGTTACGACATGATGAAATGAGAATAAAACATACATTCATATCAATATCTAGAAAAATATGAAATTATCACATAATTCGATCACATCAATTATATTGAAACCTTAAAACAATATAATCATGCATCAGCCAACATCTGGAAACAATTTAAATGCGCCACGAGGGGTGGTCTATACATTTAAATACATTCAAGCGGATTACAAACTTAAAAGTTACAAATCCTTAATTCAAAATTAATAGTTGGCTCCCACTTTGACCACATAGAAACTGACAGGGACTCCGAGGGGAGTAAGTTAATATCAATTTCCTATGCCTAAGTAATAACCATAATTAAATACAGGATTATTATTTCGCTTTGAGCAAGCCACTCGTGGTGAGGGTCAATACCGCCACTAGTAATAATCCACAATCATCCTTTCGGAATTTATTCATGTGAAATCCGTTCTTTTGGCCGATCCGAGGGGGAAATATATTCCAAAAGAACTTCACAAATAAATAAATTATGGAGGCCAAAATAATCCAATTTTAATATCCGGAATAAAATTGCGATTATAAAAACATACTTAGTAATTTTCGAAAGTAAGGTTTTTCTTGGACAATTAAATTCATGCAAACACATATTAACAAATAATAATAAGTGCACGAAATAAAACATCCATCAAAACAAAATTAAACACATTGGAGCACTCGAATCCAATTGTCACGGTTTAATTTCTTCACGTCTTGATGCGAAAAAAAAATCGTCCTTGTTGCTTTCCGACGTTCGTCTCGACGTGCTCCCACTCGAACAGCAACACTTCTTCAAAAACAGCATCGTTTGGGGTTCAGGACGGCGTTTAAAATCACACGGAAAAAAACACGAACCGAAAAAATTCCACGGCCTGAGATACAGCGCGCGTCGGCCCACGAAATGGACCCGCGCGCTTCCCGGCCCGAGAAGCGCCGGAAAAACGCCCGAGGCGCGCCCGAAGCGCAGCACCGAGGCGCGCCCGAGGCGCTGCACGGAAGCGCGCCGAGGCGCGCCCGAGGCGCCCCGAGGCGCTGCAGCGCCTGGCCGAGGCGCGCGCGCGCCGTGCGCGCGGCGCCGTGCGCCCGTTGCGCACGGTGTGCGCCGTGCACCCCCGTGCGCCGTTTTTTCGCCGTTCGTCCTCGTTTTCTTCACCCCTTGCATGATTTTACCTCCATACACGCGCCACGCATGTATGCGTCGTCCGGGTACGCCGTTTTTAATTCTTCGTTCTTCGTCACGATCCGGTTACAATTTATTTTTACAAAAAAAATAAATACTAGATCTAGACTAGTCTATTACAATGATCAAATCAAAATAAAAACAACTAATCTACTCGTGGATTTTCTCACGAGAAAAACGAATTCGAACGAATCGAATTAAAAAACAAATTAATTCACACGCATGAAATTAACAACATTAAAAAAACCATGACAATTGGATACCTGCAAAAAAGATCTAACAATTCTACTATCCAATTTCAATTTTAATGTTCAACAATTTAAATTCCAATTTAAAATTCAGAGCCCGAAACCGTGGCTCTGATACCAGTTGTTGGGAAAATATAGGGGTGCCCGGAATCTATTCGGGATGAACTTTAAATACGAATTTAAATACAATTATTACTAGCATGAATTAATCCTAATTAATTCAAATAATAATTCCAACAACTAATTATCATCATGCATGCTAAATTAATTTCACATATTTAACTAGGCGGAATTAAACAAGTTAATATGCGATTAACGTACCTCTCGTAGTAATGGCCTTTGGATATACGGGACACTTGTAATCACGTACTATCAACCCAAAACCTTCTCAAGTATTTCCCTTTTCACCTCACTTGATCGCCGGTGGGAGACGCTTTCAAGTAATTTAATAACTAAGGAAAAAGAAAAATATATGCTTCTTGATTTTTCCAACACATGGAATTATGTACTTGGGGATGAAATAATCATCCCCTATTTATAAGAGTGATATGGCCGAAATTTGCATATTATTTGGGCTTGGAGAAAATCTTTTCTTAGACTCTAAGAAATCTTGAATATATCTCATATATTCTTTTCTCCACAAAAAAATATCCCACAAAAATCTCACTCTCTTATTTTGGCTTATTGTTTTCGAAAATTCCATGAAGAGATCCAAAGATTTGGATCTTCTTGAATATATGAGATATTCTTGTATTTCTAGAATACATATCTTGCATAATATCTTTCCAAGAAAATCAACAAAATCTTTTCTCTCCTACACATGTCATTTTCGAAAATCACATGGAAATATCAGCATATTATTTTCTTTTTATTTTAATCACCTTATCATTATTGGGCTACTTAATTGGGCTACTTGAGGGGCCTTAAGGAGAATTAAGATTGGACCTCCTAATGGGCTTCTGAATTTCAATATTGAGCTCCAATATAATTCAGCCCATTAATATTAATTATTACCACTAATAAATTAATATTGCACTATCCATCTTAATCCATATTACGATAATATGGGCTCCCGGTTATTATTTCCCGCGTTTAAGATTATCAAGTCCATTAATTAATTGAGCTTCTGAATAGCTCTAAATTAATTAATATATTTCACCTTGGAGTAAAGACAGCTCAACATTATTATTCGTACCGAAGAAACTAATTCTTCACTTGCAAGATTTGGTACAATAAAACTTCTGAGCCCACCAAGGGGACTAATCACACGAGCCGTACTCGCACGCGTTTCTCCGTATTAAATCTTAGCAACCGTCGTATGATTAATATTACTGCCCAAGACACAAAGTTCGAAGTCACAATGATTCTCACCCAACATGAATCAAAGCAGTAACTACTAAGCACACACGGTCCTATTTAAGTGACGGAGATTAAGAAATCAACAACCACTGAGGTCTAATTCTTCACCTTTCAGAACAGAAGAATTTCTCCTCGCTGTAGGACCTCTTCAACACATACTAAATGTGCTAGTGCAATCTCTTGGTCAAGACAGACCAATCTGAGCCTTACACATCGACCTTTCACGGCGGATTGTTCAATTCCACCTGGGTCGTGAAAATGTACGTTTAGTTACAAGCAAACTGTTAATGTCGTCTTCCGTGATCGGGTATCACCACATTAACTACAATGTAACACGTACTATATATTGAACGGTTTGCAATAAATATTCAACATTCAATCATATCTAAAGCAAATGCGATAAAAGAATTATTCTCATAAACAAGTGTTTGATACACGAGTTATACAAAGTAAAAGCATACTTTCACGTATAACTCCAACAAAAGAGACAGGATCCACCCCTCTCTCTCATGCGTCTCCGAGCTGGGGAAAAGCCAGGCGCTCCTGGTCGCCAACCTAAAGGAGCCCCCAAAGGTGCTACCTCCTCTCGCGGTGGGGGAAAGGAAAAAGAGAAAGGTTCGAAGAAGACTCCCCGAGAGAGTTCTCGTGGCGAGAAGGAGGTTACTGAGCGATCATCCAAACGCTCTAAAACTATGATTGAGGCGAGCAGCCGAGATCCAAACTCTCCGGCTTCAAAACCTTCTTCCGTCGAGGTCGTGAGCGAGCAGCAGGCCGTGTCTGCTATATTGGTGAAGAAACGAGCATCAAATGATGGCACGTATTTGGGATATGATCCTGTAAAGCTGAGGGAGTAAGTTTCCAAATTCTTCTCTGATGATCGCCTGTTAAGATCTTTTTCATTTTACTTAGTATTTTACTTTCTTTCTAGGTATAAACCTGAAGAGCATCCTGGGCGAACATAGGTGCTTCACAGTGTCAGCTGTGTCAAAACTCCCCCTCCTTACTTGGATATACCGGACTCTCATGTTCGCCGGGCGACCGAGATGGTTCCTCGTGCTTGGACTAGGACTGCCGAGGAGATCATCCAGGATCAAACTGCCAGCGATAATGCTCGCTTGGTCGCCTATAATGCCAGCCATCAAGCTGTGGCGGCCCAAAGACTACTTGATCAAATTATTCTGCTGGAAAGGACCGACCGTAGTCTTGGCCGCAAGATTGAAGGCTTTGAGGCGGAGAAGGCGGCCGCCCTAAGGAAGAAGGACGAGGAGTTCGCACAGGAGAAAGCTGATCACTCCAAAGCGATAGCAAATTTGGAGCAAATGTACGATGCTTCTGTGGCCAGCGAGCAATTTTCTCTGAATCAATCGGAGAAGCTCTCTCTTGAGTTGGGAGTGGCCGATGAGCGAGCAAGAGCGCTAGAGGTTGAGAAGACAGCCATGGTCGCCCAAGTAGAGGAGCTTCAAGCCGAGGTTGCTCGCCTTAAGCAAGAGAAGGTTGGGATGGTCGCCTACGACCTTTATGCTCAAGATGTGGCAGACAACACCAACCTGGGATATGTCTGTGCTTATGCTGAGAGCTTAAGATCGGTGAAGTTCGCTTTGGACCATAACTTAGACGTTTTGGCCACTGCAAAAAAGGACTTTATTGGTTATGTTCAAGACAATCCCCTTGGTGAAGGGTTCAAGCTTCCCTTGGCTGATCTTGGGGAGATGGGAGTTCCCTTGGACATTTTTGGGGAAGGTGTTGAAATTGTTCCTCCCGAGTCTTCCGGCGAGCAGCCGAGTAAGGAGGCGGACATCTTTGATGGCCTTCACTCTCTCCCCTTGACCCCAATTGACGGATCGAGCACCTCCGCTGTAGCGACCACGATTGTAGCGGCCACTACTGAAGAAGCACCTTCTGCTCCGGCGATCACGGATGCGCCTCCAGCTCCTCCAGCCTGAAGATCTTGTATATTTTTTTTTTGTTTCTTTTAGATCTGTATTAAGGCTAGCTTGTACTCTTCACCTCCCTTTTGATGTAACAACTTGCTTCCTTAATGAATGAAAAATTTGAACGAATTTATTTTCTTTTCTTTGTTTCTATTTCTTTTGTTTCTCGCTTGTTCGCATATTTTCCTTTTTTAGAATAAATATTTTGTGCCTTAATGCTCGCCTGATCGGCTTACATGGGCTCATGGTCTTTTAAAAAGACTTGCCCTGAATAACTGGGCCTCTTGGTCCTTTCATGGACTTGGCCTTGAATTGAATGTTTCTCTCTTAGTCGCCCGTAAATCGAGGCCTTGCTATCCTCGTGTGGATTTGGCCTTGGGTCTTGGTCGCTTTTAGCATTGTTGCTCGCCTCCTGCATGACTGTCTTGAGCGAACAACTTACTTTATCAAGCGAATAATTTTGACAAACTATTTTTTGCAATACAACATATATATTCATAATATACAAGATCCTGAATATTTTCCATAATATTTACAACTGTGTTTTCAGATAAATACGAAACGACATGGAATTTTGAATTAAAATTCTACATTTTCTTTGCAACTTCCTGTCTATTGATAATACTTCTTCAGCAAAGCTGCATTCCAGGAGTATTGGGCCGGGTTGCCTTTCATGTCTTCTAGATCATAAGTGTCGTTGTCCCATTTCTGAGTTATCTTGTATGGGCCCTCCCAAGTCGGTACAAATACTCCTGGTGACGTCCCCAAAATCTTTTTGAGCACGAGGTCTCCAATTTTGAATTCTCTGACCTTTACCTGTGAATTATAATACTTTGCGATCCTTCTCTTGTATATTGCGTTCTTTATTTCCGCCGAAATTCTTTTTTCATCAACCAAATCCATCTCTGCAGCTAAAGTCTCGTCGTTTGTTTGTTCATTGAATGTTGCTGTTCGTTCCGTTGGGACCTTCAATTCTACAGGTATCACTGCTTCAATTCCGAACGCCATGGTGAAAGGGGTCTCTCCCGTACTTGTCCTGTGGGATATTCGATATGCCCATAGCACCTCTGGTAGTTCTTCTGACCACTTTCCTTTTTTATCCACCAACCGAATCTTCAGTATATGTTTGATTATTTTGTTGACTGCTTCCACCTGGCCGTTGGACTACGGATGATATGGGGTTGAAAAATGCTTTTTAATTCCCCATTTTTCGCAAAAATTTCTTATTTTCTTGCCCTCGAATTGTCGTCCGTTATCTGTCAGGATTGCCTGTGGGACTCCAAACCGACACACGATGCTTTTCCATATGAAACTTATCATCTTTTCTTGTGTGATTGTCACGAGTGCCTCCGCTTCGGCCCATTTTGTGTAATAATCCACGGCTACCACGGCGAACTTCATATTTCCTTTTCCAGTTGGGAAAGGTCCAATGATATCAATTCCCCATTTTGCGAATGGCCATAGACTATTAACTGCTATCATTTCTGTTGGTGGCTTGTGGATGTTGGGTGCGAATATTTGACATCTGTGACAAGTTCTTGCAACTTTGATAGCATCTTGCAGTAATGTTGGCCAGTAATACCCTTGTCTGACTGTCTTGTAGGCCAATGCACGCCCCCCAGCGTGATTTCCGCAGACGCCTTGATGAATTCCCTGCAAAACTTCCTGGCCTTGCCTTCTTGTTAGGCATTTCAATAGCGGAAGTGAGAATCCTCTTTTGTATAACTGATCGTCCATGATTGTGAATCTTGCTGCTCGCCTGGCCATTTTGGCTGCTTCCTGAGGATCCCCCGAGACTTCACCATCATGAAGATATTTGATAATAGGTGCCCTCCAATCATCCTCTTCGCTTTCTTCGTTTACTTGATTTACTTTATAGTCAAATGTTGATGGACGACATATTTTTGTGATGGTGATTTCTAACAACTCTGCTGGACCCGTGCTGGTGGCCAGGCGAGCCAACGCATCCGCCCGAGCATTGTTTTCCCTGGGTACCTGTTCAATGTATATTTGTTCAAACATGGAAGCTAGATGGGCTACGATTTTCTGATACAGTGTCATGCCTTCATCTCTAGCTTCATACTCTCCTCGGACTTGGTTAACTATTAATTGCGAATCTCCGTATATTTGTAATTTCCTCACCCCTACTGCTAATGCTAGACGGAGTCCGGCTATTAGTGCTTCATATTCGGCCTCGTTATTTGTTGCCATAAAATCAAATCGCACTGCTGGGGTAAAAATTTGTCTGTCTGGGCTGATTAGCACTATTCCGGCTCCTGATGCCATGTTGGTGGATGATCCGTCGACGTACATATGCCACAGATGATTATGACCTCTCATCGGATCTTGGGGAAAGGTTAGTTCGACTATAAAGTCAGCCAATGCTTGTCCTTTGATCGCTGTTCGAGGTGCATATGATATCCCAAATTGGCTTATTTCGAGGGACCACTTGAGGAGACGACCAACAGTATCTGGTCGCTGCAGGATTTGCCTTAACGGGAAAGTCGTCAGGACTTCTACTTGGTGGTCGAAAAAATATGGCCGTAATTTTCTGATGCTCATCACCAACGCGTATGCCAGTTTCTCCATCGGGGAATATTTGACTTCGGCTTCATGTAACGCCTGGCTTACATAGTATATGGGCAGGTGAAACTTTCCTTCTGCACGAACCAAAACCGAGCTGATGGCCACCTCTGAGGCTGCCAAGTAGAGGTATAGTTTTTCTCCTGGGACAGGTTTGGATAGGATTTTGGTATCGCCAAGATATCCTTTCAACTGTTCAAATGCCTGCTGACAATGATCTGTCCACTGGAACCCGCCTTTCTTTATAGCATCGAAGAAAGGTCGGCACTTGTCACCAGACCTTGATATGAATCTATTCAGAGCTGCTAGACATCCTGTAAGCCGCTGCACTTCCTTGACGGATCTTGGTGGCTGCATGTCTAGAATAGCTTTCACCTTTGATGGATTTGCTTCAATACCTCGTTGGCTAACAAGATGTCCGAGGAATTTGCCTGAATGGACTCCGAAGCTGTTTTTTTTAGGATTCGGCTTCATGTTATATGCACGGAGTATCTCGCACGTTTGTGTTAAGTGTTCCAGATGGTCTTCCTTTCTCGGGCTTTTCACGACTATGTCGTCCACGTATACTTCCATTGTTTTGCCAATGTGTTCATTGAACATTTTGTTGACGAGTCGCTGATACGTGGCACCTGCATTGATTAACCCGAACGGCATTATCTTCCAACATAGCAAATTTTTGTTGGTGTAAAAAGCTGTACTCTCCTGGTCGTCCGGGTGCATGGGTATCTGATGGTAGCCCGCAAATGCATCCATGAATGTGAGGAGTTCATATCCCGCCGTGTTGTCCACCAGTTGGTCTATGTGTGGCAATGGGAAATTATCTTTTGGGCACGCAGCGTTCAAATCTGTGAAGTCGATACATAGTCTCCACGCACCATTTGATTTTTTCACCAATACGGGATTTGCCACCCATCTGGGACATAGCGCCTCTTTGATAAGGTCGTTGCTTAATAGCTTTTTTACCTCCACATCCAATGCTTCGTATTTATCGGGTCCAAACTTCCTCCTCTTCTGCTTCACCGGTTTTCTAGTTGGGTCAATATTCAGCTTATGAATGGCATGCTCAGGGCTGATGCCTACCATATCTGCATGTGACCATGCGAATACATCGAGATTGGACTTTAAGAATTCTTCCATCTTGGATCTGTAAGGCTCTGGGAGCTCAGATCCGATGAAGAGTTCTAAGTCTTCTCGGTTCGGGTCAACTCTGATTGCTTCCAACTCTTCAACCGGTGTTGCTCTTCTTTTTTGGTCTTTCCATCGAGGGTCGATGATGGGTCCATCCAAGTTGAGTTCATCTTCAACTATCATCGGGCTCCGCTCCTAACCGTGGTTCGATGTCTTTCTCTTTGTTTGAACAAGATGCAATTTCTTGTTCCTTATGCTCGCCCCGGATTTCTTGTTCGTCGCCCTGTTGGTCGTCTATCTCCATCATCTCTGTATCGATGGATTCCATAACATCGTTGAGTACCGAAGGTTCATCTCCAGCGCTCCTGCTCGAATGTTCGTCCACCATTGACACCTGGTTGCCTTTAGGCTGCATTTGCAAGAGGCATTCACGAGCTCTTTTTTGATCGCCTTTAACTGTACCTGATCCCTTTGATGTCGGAAACTTAACACAATAGTAGTACGTTGAAACAACCGCTTTGAATTCATTGATAAAAGGTCGACCGAGAAATCCGTTATAGGAAGACTGCTGATCTACTACTAAGAACTCTAGCATTCTAGTCATCCTCCTGTCAGGATTCTCGGTCGATACAAGCTCGACTGATAACGTAACTACTCCTAGGGGATCGGTTACAGCATCACCGAATCCCACTATCTTATGATTACACTGTTTCACATACTCCTCACAATCTCCTATCTGATCTAATGCACCTTTGAACAGAATGTTTGTGTACGACCCAGCGTCCACGAGCAGGCGGTGGACTCGGGTCCCCATGATGTTATCACATATGATTAGCGAGTCATTGTGCGGAGTGAGCACACCGTCTAAGTCTTTTTCTGAAAATACTAGGTCCCCCGTCTTCTTGGTGGCCTGGTTGACTCCTACCTCTTTCACTTGGGCTACCGCCCTCAGCTCCGCTTTCCTCTTCCTTTTTGACGTCAGAGGTCTTCCATCTGAACATCCCCCAATGTGTCCGCTTGATTCAAGCATGAAAACTTCCCGCATCGGCTCTGCTGGTGTTGTTGAGACTCTCTTTCCCTTCTTGGTTGTTTTGGTTGTTTGGTCGTCACTGTCTTCGTCATCCGAACTAGGCAGATTGACCTCCCTAGGCCTCTTTCCGGGTTCCCTCTTTACGAATTCGGACAATTTTCCTTCCTCATAAAACCTCCACAATTGTTTCAACAGATCACGGTATTCACTAGTGAAATGCCCGATGTTCTGATGGTAAGCGCAGTATTTATTCGGATTCAACTTTCCGCGTTCTTGTCGGATTTTCCTTGGTTCTGACAACATATCTCTGTCTTTGATGTTGTTGTACACAGCCTCTATTGATGTAGCAAGCACCTGGTTTAGCCCGTCTTTCACTTCCGCTCCTTCGTTGAAAGCTTTCATATTTTTCGGAGCCTTGTATTCACTTCCCATGGGTTTCTTTCCAGCTTTCCTGGGATCGTTCTTATCACCCAACTCTTTCTGTAATGCTTCCTGCATGGATACGTGTATACCTGCCCGATGCCTAAACTCCGCATATGTCTTTGGGCAGGTCAAGTGCATTTCCTTCCACAACTCCGTTCCTTTCTTTAATCCGGCCATCACAGCTACTATCTTTGTGTCCTCGCTCACCATTTCGCCCTCCAGTAAGACTTTATCAAATCTTTCTAAAAATTGTTTATCTGACTCTTCATCTCCCTATCTAATATCCGCCAATCGATGTCGATGGGTCAAGTATGTCCCGACTGTTGAGAAATGAGACAAAAATTCCTTGCTCATTTGGGCAAAAGAACTGATGGAGCCGGGAGTCAATGCTGAAAACCATCGGTGTGGACCATCTCCCAGGGTAAGTGGGAAATTTCGACATTGTGTGGCATCCGTTGCCCCCATTGAAATCATGAAGTCAGAATATTTTGTCACATGAATGCGGGGATCTGAAGTCCCTTCATATAGGTTAATGGCCGGAAATTGTATTTTCTTCTGGATTGGTGCGTTGAGAATTGACGGAGATAGTGGTGAAGACAGGAGAACCGTTGACCCAACACCTCTCTGAGAATCCAGTTGTTTTTGTAATTCCTCAATTGCTTTCTTCATTTCTTGCAACTCGCTCGGAGGAGTCCTCCCGTTGGAAGGCTGTTCATCGTGGTTGAGTTCGGTGACTTCTTCACGATGCAGTCCCTCACCAACGGGACGTTTCTCCTGAGCTGTCTTCCTTGCAGCGTTGCTAGCCCCGTTTGGCCCTAACCGACCAAAAGCTGATCTCCGGATTTGGTCATGTACCGGTGGGCGAGCAGTGGGGCGTGAACGTTCCTCGTTCTTTCTGGATGATTTCCTCCTGTTTGCATTCCTTGTCCCTAGCCTCTCCAAAGCGCTCGTTCGGGACGTACTTCTGCTTGATTCATCTACCCGACTTGGTGAAGATTCTCCTCTGCTTCCCAGTCGCTCGCTTAAAGGAGCTTTCCCTTTATTTCTACGGACTTCTTCGCTGTCAACCTCGTCATTTCGTGCGTCTTTTCTTTCTTCACTTCGTTGCTCGCCCGCCCTGTTGGTCGCCGCCTGCGCTCCTAATGGCCCGGCCGTTTGTCGCTTTTGCAATGCTTGTAAAACAACAATCGTTTTTGCTAGTTCTTCGGGATTTTGAGCAAGAGCTTCCACTTCCGGCGGAATTGTATCAATGGTAACTTGGACGTTTCTTTGCGAAGTTGCTTTTACTGTACGTGCATGTCCTTCAGTAGACGAAACCCTAGTTCTTGACCTACGACTTGGAGATGTGCTCAAATGTCGTTCTTCTTGTGATCGAACCATTTTGGTTACCGAAGTACACGTGATAAGCAAACGAATGGGGTGATTTTGTCTCCAACAAACACCTTTCTTAAGAGTTACTAGCTTTGTTTGTTTGAATCTGGTGGTTTGAAAACCCTAGTTCATACACACATGTATTCAAACTCTCAAAGTGATGTATGTATGGGTGATTTTGCTTCAAATAGTGTGTATATTTGATTTCCGATGGCTTCCTCCCGGATTCCGGCCGAATTTTGCAGATTCCGGTGAAGATCTTCAACCTTTCTTCGAATTTTTTATGAAACGGAGGTTCGACCCTCCTTCTAGCGCCAATTGTTGATGACCTTTTTGTAATCAATGATGATTAGTGGCTGTTTATGCAAGTTAAGATCATCAAACAAGAATCATGATCATAAATAATGTTCAAGAATGAAATTGCAAGAGTTTTGCATGTATTTTTATTATGGGGGAAATCTCTCTTTTTTTCATACAAATGAAGGGGTATTTATAGATACACAAGGAAGCTATGTGTCATTATCCTAATGGTTCAACCATTGGATTTTTGCCATGTATTGAGACACTTGTACAACATCTAAGCTATTAACCATTAGATTTATGCCAAGTGTTAAGACAATTGGATCATATCTAGACTAGTGACTCTTGGAGTTCTCAATGTTGTACTTGGTCTTTGAGATAACTCAATTGCTTTCTCTGGTGGCCTCTTGCTCGCTTGTACATCCTTGTGGGGTATCACGGACCTGCTGGTCGCCGCTTGTCTTTTCTCTTTATGTTAATTAATTCATTTTCTGTCCTTTGCTATGTTGGTCGCCGAGATACGCCTGACTGCGCTCCTGGTCGCCAACAGCTTCATTCTCCTTTGTACTCTCCTGGTCGCCTGTTTCTTGGTTTTAGTTTTAGTTCTTTAATTCTTCAATCACTGTTGCTCGCCTGGTCGCTCATCAACAGTCCAAATAAAAAAAGTATGTAAATTCCTTTAAGACGGATGACGTAAATTTTAACCAAAATGAAAAAGCGATATCAAATCTATATCTATACTACATGTAAAAGTGTCTTGGCATTATAAATTATTTTTAGATGATTTTACCCTTCTTTATTTTTGTCTTGTGCAGTTTCATCCTTAGGTTGCTTTTAATGCATTTTCACGTTTATCCCACCCCTGATCGTCTTCCCATCTTCTCAATATACAGTATACACTAACCAGTTGGCACCTACACATACCTTCACTTTTTCCCAATCCCATCTTCTCTCTTCGAGTTTGCATACACCAATTCCCTGTCTCATGCTTCACATTAGTAGATGTCAATCGATCCAGTGCTTTCTATCAATTTCGCGCGAGAACTGAGATAAATTTCAGGGTGACGGCCTACATGTGACGGATGCGGGATGCCGAACGTCCAATATTTTTTCCTATTCGAGTATTTTCCAGAATTTACAACATTTATTGTTTTACTTTTCATGTGCAAATGAAATCTTACTAACCCTTTTCCCATTTTTTTTTACCGATTTTTCAGAATTCTGTCGGGATCCCTCTCTCAAAGTAGTGTGATATAAGGTAAATGAAATTTTCGATGGGATTCTTGGTGTCACTCTGTTCATGGTGTTGTGCGTACCTTTTTAGTTTCATGTTCTAAATGCTTTCAATTTTTTATTCGATTTTCATGGCATCTATGAAAGTGAGATCTGTTCGGACTGAATGACGAAAGTGATTCTTGGTGTAGGTTGTCAAATGCCTAACTAAATAATGATATACATCAAAATATGATATTTTAAGTACCAAATACTTGACAAAAATCACCATGAATTATTACCTGCAAGGAAAAAAAAATTAGAAATGAAATTCTTACAGACCTTTCCCAATTTTCTTCAGTTTTCCTTTTAGACTATTGAGATGATATTTTACACGATTACTTATTTCTCCACATAATACCAAAATTTCTTGTACTTTAAGGAGTCTTGGTGTTGATAAAAGGCTTACCAATTGTGTGGTAATCTGCAAGAACAGAGTTTTTGAAAGAGTTAGTGGTTTTCGTAAATATGAACCAGAAAAAAAAAAAATAGAACACATAAGTCATGTTTAACGGTTTTAAGGCATTGTGGATTTTCATTTATAAAGGAAAAGGCTGTCAAGTTAATTATATGACCCCTAATTAGCCGAAGATCATCCAATACAAAGTTTCAATTGGTTAGCCTTCAGTAATCCTGTGTGTTTTTCCTTCAGTTATTTCCTTTTGGCTCAGCTCAAAACATTAAGAATGGGGGAGCAAACTCATAGCTGCATCAATCATTCTTACAATCCCAAAACACGTCACTTTCACATATCAAGAATTATTAAAATGCAGTATCTCCATTTCTCTCCCTCTCTTCTTTACCATTTTAAAAAGTAATAATGAAAACTTATGTGATGTACTCATCCCTATTTAGTTGACTCAATAACAGTAGTTTGTTAGGGGAGAGTCTAAAGAGCTTATACACTTATAGTATGCTAATATTATTTCTGGTTATTGCAGCCGAGATGGAAATGGTTGCTGAAGGCCTTGAAAAATCATTAGATGTAGAACAAAAAGAACATGTACTGAACCCATCTTTATAAAAAAAATTAAAAGTCACAAGAACGAAATAATTCATTTCTTCTGTTGTAGCTCCACCTTCTTTCAGTTGTAGATCATATTGTTACTATGCTTTCATTTATTAGACTGATATATGTAAAGTAGGTAGATTTTTTTTTTATACTACTTTTATAGGTTGTAACCTTAGGTCTTCTTTTACTCCCATTACAAACATTAGAATCTGGTACATCAATAATATTCACAAAGTTTGATTTCAACACATTTTTTTGCCTCTTTTCACAAGACAATAGGTAAGTTAGGATTAGGGGCTAGGTCTCTTCTGTAATAGAGATAGTAGTAGTGGGGAATTTGTTTTTGTATGACTGACGCACAAGACTCCATATTTAAAAGGGAGAAAAAGTTCTAAGCATGCAATTTGAAAACATTAAAAACGATCAACCTATTGTACATAAGATCAAATATACAATTAACAATAAATCTTCGCAATCCTTTTCTTGAGTAGTCATTTCCATACTACCTAATGTCAAATTTAACACACTTCTCAGACAAAGTTTCATAATCTTTTATTTCCCTCTGAATTTTTTATTTTCAGTGATGGAATTAATATATGTTATTTAATGTAAATTAAACACGTAAAGTAAGTACTCGACCCCTCCGTCCCCTAAAACACTTCATAGGAGGGAGCGCTCACTTTCAATAAAGATAAGTATGATTGGGGTTTTGAGGGGTAATCTTATAAACCTTTTGTTACGATTCCACATCGATTCCACATGAAAGTATGGAAGGGTATATAAGTGAAAGTCAATCCTTAACCTTTGATTATGGTTTTGGGTTAAGTTAGGGCTCCCTTACTTATATTCCTAATAATTGGTGCCGTCTGTGGGAAAAGTTCGAACGGGCTGTGGGATGGAGCTACCCGATGGTGGGCCTAGGGTTGCCACCACGGATGTGGGCTCAAGGGGGGGTTTCCACCCATGAAGTGGGCCTTGGCATATGGGTTGCCACCCGGAGTGTGCCGTCTGTGGACGTCTATCTTTAAGGGGGTCGATTGTTACGATTTCACATCGATTCCACATGAAAGTATGGAAGAGTATATAAGTGAGAGTCAATCTTTAACCTTTGACCATGGTTTTGAGTTAAGTTAGGGCTCCCTTGCTTATATTCCTAACACCTTTATGTATAAAGTAAATAAATTTATTGGACTGTATGTGTATGTGGACTCAAAAGTAATGTCAGTTTGTATAAAATTTTTGATATTGTGAGGATGAACTTTTAGAGGATTTTTCATTTTAGGAATGTGAAAGTTGTTTTGGGACGTCTAGAAATAAAAAGTGTGAAAGTTGACGGAGAGACTATAATTTAGTTAATTGTAGCATTAGAACTAACAATGTGAAACTTTGTTTATTTTTCTTAAGATTACTCTCAAACATATTGAATAGCTATTATTGTTCATTTCTTTAGCTGAACAATGTTCATGCTTTAATAATTATGACTGTAATGTGTGAAAAGTAGAGACACGAGCATCGTATTCCAACAAAAGTTGCGTGCAAAATTCATTATTCCTCTTCCAATAAATGTTTTACAAATTCTGTGTTTTGCAGCACAAGTACAAAGCTTAAACTAACTTCTTGCCCTACATTTCTTCACCCGGTGTTGGAAACATCAACTACCTCAAAATACATCTAGCTCCCTGTTTAACATAAATAATCAAACCTGATATTTTTGTTGGGAGTTCATATTCATGCAGGTATGGACACATATCACTTATATTGATGATCAAGATGTTAAACTTGCTTAAAAATACATGTATGTTACAGTATGTATATTCACCCAGTATCCCTCCAATGTGGGGGATAGCTCCTTGTGGGCACCAGACACTAGTCCTCCCACCTAATGGGCAGCTGAGTCATCATGATTTACCACCTCCACCATTCCTGTCGGGCCAGGAGGTGGGGGCCCTGGGGGTGAGGGCTTCGCCTTTTGCTACAATGTATATTCACCCAGACATTTGAGTTGCGACTATTGGGAGTTGAATACCAGGTTTTGTAATAATTTACTATTTGTTGCATCTCTATCGTAGCGTTAGATGTTGCACTTAAATTTGTTGATTTGTTTTCATATTTATTATTCTTTTAAGGCAAGGTCTATATGCTTCGTGCACTTACCCCGCCCATATCCTATTTTTAGTTTTTGGATCGTGCATAAATAGGAACCGAATCTCTGTAGACTAATGCACTGCAATGTACTTATCTCCTTCTTCCATGAAAGAAGCCTGAAGTCTCGACCCTGATGATGATGCTAAAACTTGCCTGAAGTCATCAATTATTAATCGTTTTTCTTGCTGCTTCTTTTTCTTGCAGCCAAACCTCAATCTCTTTCATTTACTAATTAGTTTCTGGAGGGAAGAAGATGGACTCAGGAGAAAGAGAGATTACAAATTTTATTTGGAATTTCTATTATTGGGGTGCGGTCAAGCGCGATGACAGTTGCTTTTGACATTATAAAGCACAGTGTAATCTCAGAAAATTCACGCCTGCACAAGATACGTCAGTATAATTTTCGGTTATGTGAAATTTGATTTGAGAATTGGTGGGATTTTGTTGATATTTAATTTCATTTGTCTACCATGAGGTTTCTGCCCATCAATTTATATATAACGTAAAAGAAAATTAATGACAATATTGATGGAACTTAGGACTAAACAAAGCATGACTATACTTGTGAGGATTTACAAGTTGGTGACATATATATGTGTATGTGTGTGTGTGAGAGTCGAGATTGTTCCTTGGCTAAGCTTGTTTTTTACTGTGTTCGCAAACAGGTATACAAGTAAATGTCTAATTTTATTATTTATCTTCAGAATTATCCTGTTAAGACAAAAATTAACTGCAAGGGGAACAATTTTAGTTGCTAAGCATGCAAAAGAGTGAGGATGAGCGAGGTGGATTTTAGCACTGTTCAAAGGGTTGTGGATAAGTGCTCATGCAGATATTGTTCTTTGCATTTATTTTGCCTAACATGTAAATATTTTAAGATGAGGCTTAAATTTGAAGCTGGTTGTTGAACATTAAGTTTGTGACTTATCTTTTGTATTCATTCATCACCAACACACAAGGTGATGATAATTGATCATGATGTGCTCAAAGGAAATGACAATGAAATCGATACCTCTGATGACATTACAATATTTAAATTTTCACATAATTTTTGCAGCTGTAGCATTCTATGCATGTCAAGTCTCAGTGATAATTAATTTGTTTGGTGAACATGAAGAGTCTACATTCTCGATATTTACAATCCAAATTAATATTATTTTGTCATGTGACTCGATGATAGATTCAATATATTTGAAATTTAAAGCCTTCGCACTTTGTTTTGAAAATGTAAATATGAAAAAGGAGAATTCAGGTTTTCTGTAAAATAAAAATGTTTGCTAAAATGAAATATAACTCGGTGCTATTTCTCAATGACTACTTACGTTTTACGTGCAACGCACATGTTATATAACTAGTATCAGTTAAAAATGATGATTGTTTAGCATAAAATGTGGTCACTTTCAAGGATGCGGAGAGGATCTAACACAAGTTTTTCATTATAAAATATGAAAAGCAACTAGTATCAGTTAAAAATGATGATTGTTTAGCATAAATGTGGTCACTTTCAAGGATGTGGAGAGGATCTAACATAAGTTTTTCATTTATAAAATATGAAAATCAACCATAATGATAGTTGCAAGGAATTGAATTTAATATGCTCCTTATAATTGTATTTGTAGTGTTTAATTATTGATGAGAATCACTATCATTATAACCTTGATTTCGTTTGGTTTTTCATTTTTTAAAAGAAATAAATCAAATGTGACTTTCTTAAAAATGAAAATAACATTACATTGTTGACATCTTGTCTGAACCTGATATATTATTTTTTCAAGAAATAAATGATGAACAATGAAAATTATGTATCTGAATTAAAGGCATGAAAGTCATATGGTTAATCGTGGAATGAAAAAGGCGTAAAAGGTGTAAAAATCGAAAATTGATAGTCGGACAGATTTGGAATGTCTAGCGCCTAGGCTGCCTAGGTAGAGACTAATCGTTGGGAGTTCTTTTTGTTTTTTTTTTTCAAATTTTTACCCTCTATATTTCATTAATATAGTAAAAAATCATTTGATAATATTTTAATATGACTAATTTTTTTTGTAGTAACAAATTAACAACATAATATCAACTTTCATATGCAAATAGTCCAACCTGACAATCACACACATTTATCAAATTAATTGAAATTCTCCAAACGATGTCGTTTCAAGGCGGAAAAAAAATAAAACAATGAATATCTTGTCTGCCTAGGCGGATTACACTATTATTCGGTCGGCTGATGACCGCCTAGCACCTAGGCGCCGCCTAGGCGGGGGCCTAGAGAGATTTTTGTATCATAGTGTCTAGACTTCAAAATATCTATAAAGGAACGAAGAATCATTACCTCTTCTATTTGTGAATCTCCTCTCTCCTACATGGCACACTATATTTCTTTCATTTTGAAATACCGCATTCTCACGAGTCCGCTTCCTTAAGACAGATTTTTTTAAGCCTACAGACAGTTTTTTAAATAACTATATTTTCTCGGCTAGTAATTAATAATTTTGGGTTAGTTTCTCAGTTTTGACTGATTTCTATCTCATTTAAAATTTTAAACTTCACGTACGATTTCTAATCACCAAAATAAGATTTACACGAGCCTCGGCTTCCGGTATCGATCTGCCCACTTTGCCATGTGAAAAACTAGTGGAAATAATCAACAAGTACACTTGAAATAATCAACAAGTGAAATAATCAACAAGTGAAATATCATGTGAAAAACTAGTGGAAATAATCAACAAGTACACTTGAAAATTAATACAATTTACAAAATCGATTAATTTTAGTTAAAAATTCAATCAATTTTTTCAGTGATAAAAAATTGTTCTCCACTTTTCAAGTTCGAGATAGAGAAAAGTGTAGGGTTCATAAAATTCGATCAAATCACACTAACTTTACAACATTATTTTTTGCATAAAATTCTATGAAATCACCCCTAGTTTACAAAATTAATTTTTTGAACAAAATTAGATCAAATCACACTCTATGTCCATTAAATAAGCTCACTTGAGAAAATAGGAATTGTAGATCGAGAGAAACATATTAGATAAGTCCATGCATATTTCATTGAAAGGATAAACATAAGTCCACAAAACATAAAAAGATAAAAAGACCATTACAGATCTTACAAAAACTAGAACATAAATAGAGTCATTCACCTAATTGGCTTAATTTCAAATCCAACCCTCACCCTCAATCTTGATCGCAGCATGATGCCTATCAACAGACACATGAAATTTCTTCGAATCCTCCCAATCTTGTACAAAATACACCCAATCGCCTTGGCCAATCTCCATGGCATCCACCACATTGTTCCAACCCATAGACAACCGACTGAATCCTCTCTTACTAGCTTGAATCTGATGAAACTGATAAGTACAACTAAAAACACATTCGTCATATCCACACTCGATATCAACCACCTTTTCTTTTGTACCAAAAATTTCTCGAGCAACGGGTGGAAGATTCTGAAAATTATGAAAAAAGCTATATTAGTGTATCAAAAAAAGAAGAAAAAAATATTATAATGTTCATAAGAAGATACCAAACGTTGATGGAACTCGGTGGTTTTGCAGTGAACCTTAAACGAACGGGGAATGTTGCGAAGATCGGACTCCATAGACCTACGGTTAGCCATTTTTTTCTGTGGAGGTCTGAAAGAAATTAGTAGAATGGTGTGAAGAAGTCACTTGGTTAAATAGAGTACTGCTTGATCTTTCATTTACTAAACCCTAAATCTTCTAATTTCGGGTTAATTGTAGAAGAATTATTAGAGTATTTTTTTTAAACCACCCACCTTTCCACTAACCCACCGAACTAACCACTAAATGTTTGTATTCCCCATACACACAATGATGAAACCGCCGCCCCAATTAATTATGACCGACTTCTCAGATTTTCAATGCAAACTAAAAACACGCAAATAGACTAATTCAAATGATGATATTCCATGTAAAAAAAATGATGATATTCCTAGTGGATAATTGGGTAGTCGTTGGGTGATTAATGGTCTTCAAAATTAGTGTATGAGGGGTATTTTTCTAGAGAAGAATAGATATTTGAAAAGTGAATTTTAGATAACATGATAGTAAAATACGAAAAAAAAAAGTTAGTTGAGAGAAGAAGGGAAAATATTTGACTAGAGAATTTTAGATAATATGATAGTAAAAAAACGATAATTGGAAAGAAAAAAAAGTTAGTTGAGAGAACAAGGGAAAATATTTGACTAGAGAATTTTAAATAGTAAAATATTAAAAAACGAAAAAAAAAATTATTTTATAGAAAAGAAGGGAAAATATTTGATTAGGTCATTTTAGATAATATGATATTAAAGAAACGAAAAAAAAAAGTTAGATGAGAGAAGAAGAGAAAATATTTGACTAGAGAATTTTAAATAGTAAAATATTAAAAAATGAAAAATAAATCAAATACGTTTATAGAAAAGAAGGGGAAATATTTGAAGAAGGTAATTTTTTAAGAATTAATTGAAAGTAGACTTGTGATTTTAGAGAAACTAAAACTTCGTATTACTATGAATAACTATTGGTGTTACAATCAATGGTATTTGTACTACTACTAAAGTCTAGGTAACTCTAAACCCTCAATCGTAACCCTGAACCCTAACCCTAAAATTCTAATTTGAATGAGTAAGAAGGTATTTTTTAAGAATTAAATGAAAGTAGACTTGTGATTTTAGAGAAATTGAAACTTCGTATTACTATGAATAACTATTGGTGTTACAATCAATGCGTGTTTGTACTACTACTACTAAAGTCTAGGTAACCCTAAACCCTCAATTGTAACCCTAAACCCTAAACCTAACCCTAACCCTAAAATCCTAATTCGAATGACTAAGAAGGTATTTTTTAAGAATTAATTGATAGTAGAATTGTGATTTAGAGAAATTGAAACTTCGTTTTACTATAAATAACTATTGGTGTTACAATCAATGCGTGTTTGTACTACTACTACTAAAGTCTAGGTAACCCTAAACCCTCAATTGTAACCCTAAACCCTAAACCTAACCCTAACCCTAAAATCCTAATTCGAATGACTAAGAAGGTATTTTTTAAGAATTAATTGATAGTAGAATTGTGATTTAGAGAAATTGAAACTTCGTTTTACTATAAATAACTATTGGTGTTACAATCAATGCGTGTGTGTACTACTACTAAAGTCTAGGTAACCCTAAACCCTCAATCGTAACCCTGAACCCTAAAATCCTAATTCGAATGACTAAGAAGGTATTTTTTTAAGAATTAATTGAAAGTAGACTTGTGATTTTAGAAAAATTGAAACTTCGTATTACTATGAATAACTATTGGTGTTACAATCAATGTGTGTTTGTACTACTACTAAAGTCTAGGTAACCCGAAAACCTCAATCGTATCCCTGAACCCTAAACCTAACCCCAACCCTAACCCTAAAATCCTAATTCGAATGACTAAGAAGGTATTTTTTAAGAATTAATTGAAAGTAGACTTGTGATTTTAGAGAAATTGAAACTTCGTATTACTATGAATAACTATTGGTGTTACAATCAATGCGTGTTTGTACTACTACTAAAGTCTAGGTAACCCTAAACCCTCAATCGTAACCCAGCACCCTAAACCTAACCCTAATCTTAAAATCCTAATTCGAATGACTAAGAAGGTATTTTTTAAGAATTAATTGAAAGTAGACTTGTGATTTTAGAGAAATTGAAACTTCATATTACTATGAATAACTATTGGTGTTACAATCAATGCGTGTTTGTACTAATAAAGTCTAGGTATAACCCTAAACTCTCAATCGAAACCTTGAACCATATACCCTCAATCGTAATACTATTTTTGAATGAGAAGAATTAATTTTGGATTAAACTAAAATTTGTATTAATAATAGTATTAAACTAAAATTCGTATTACTATGAATAACTATTTGTAACACAATCAATGCGTATTTGTATTACTAGCAACCACCATTAGTATTACTAGCAATTACCATTAGAAAAATCGTTTTTTTTAATGATTTGAAAATGGTCAATATGATATTATATTGGTTTGAAAATACGGACTGAATCCATTAATTCTTTTATCTTTTAGCACCTCAAAAAGTCATCTTCCACATTACAAATCCCAACACAAAACACTAATTCATCTTATTAAAATTTTAGAATATTAAAAGTTAAACAAAACCTAACTCTGTCTTCCTTAAATACCGATCCACAACCCTTGGCATCACAACAAATTGTATTCAAAATTCCTTTGTCTTCTCCTTCCACAATGCCAATGGTATTCAAAATTCCTACTTTTGGTGGTTTGAAATTTCGTTTTAATGGGTTTTGAAATATCGACTTGTAATTTGTATTCAAAATTTCATTTTAACGGGTATTCAAAATTCCAACTTTCATGGGTTTTAACTGTGTAATCTCTTATGTTTATGTAGGAAACCTTGATGGTGAAGTTCTATGAGTTACTGTCACAACAAAAAAAGAAAGCAAAGCACGAGGTTCGTTCCATTTTTTATGTTTTTTGTTCATGATTTTCTATATATCTTGCACTAATGAATCATAATAGAATTTCAAAAAAATTTGCAGAGTGAAAGAAATTCGCTGAAAATGGAGCTTGAAAAAATGTTCGTTTATCTTGAAAAAAAACGCACGATTGAGAGCAGGATTAGGGCACTGGAGATGGAACTGGATGATGCTACTGGGGATGACAAAACAAGACTTGAAAACCTCCTGGTTCACAAAAAGGAACAACTCGAGGAGGTTGATACTGTGTACAAGGCACAACTCTATCAAATGTTCTAATTTTACTTTGTTATTTTTTCATTTTTAAAGTTGTTTATCACTTTTACTCTATAAGATGATAATAATACCCTACTGCACATGGACAAACAAGACTTAAATTTTATGGTTTACAAAGAAATTTTAATTATATTTGAATAGAATAAAAGAAATTCTAATTATATATATTTAAATAGAATAAAAGAAATTCTAATTATATATATTTGAATAGAATAAAAGAAGTTTTAATTATATTTGAATAGAATAAAAGAAATTATAATTATATATATTTGAATAGAATAAAAGAAATTTTAATTATATTTGAGTAGAATAAAAGAAATTTTAATTATATTTGAATATAATAAAAAGTTTACAAATTTTAAGATTTCAAATTAAAAATAATAATATCAATGTCCATTAAAATTTAGAAAACAATACATCAAACTAACCTTGTGCATGAATGTCAAGTATCAAGCAATCCACCTTCCACCTCATAAACCCCACTAGATTTTCTATTATATATGCACCAACATTTTTCCTCAATTATCATCATCATTCATACATCTCTCTCACCTTTTTCTTCCCACCCCCAAGCCTACACGAAAATTCATCCTTTCCAAGGCAATTTTGGTTTCTTAAAAAATGGTAAAGTTATCTCTCTCTAATAATTTCAAATATTATATTCTTAATATTTTTTTCCAAATTAATTGTTAGGATGATATATACAAGAGAACAATGGAGGCCATTGAGACATACACCAAGGAAATTATGGAGACAACAAAAAAATTTGAGGTAACATTATTTCATAATTAAATGCGTTGCAATTTGTTTTCCTAATCATAACTAGGTATTTTGTGACTTGTTTATAAGGGAAAAGGTGTTATTTGAGTTGTCAAAGGAAAGATACATGCTTCTTCAAGAAAATATACTCAACAAGAAACTTGAAATCGTGGAACAAGTGTTGGTGTTGGCCAATGCTTCGGAGATAAGTGCTGCAATTCATATTCAACGAAGTGTAGATGATCTTGAGCAGTACCAGAACAAAAGCAACGATCAACTTGACCGTCTGTTTCCCTTGCCCTGATTTTCCTATCCATCTACAGGGCCGCTCCTATATGGAGGCCAACGAGTCGGTCGACTCGGGGCCCAACAATTTTATAATTTTTAGGGGCCCAAAATTATTTTTAAATATATACTATATATATATTTATATAATTTCACAAGATTAATACATGTTGAGCATTTGTCCTGGTGGCTAAAGTTTTTACTTGTCTAATTAGAGGTCTTGAGTTTGATTCTTGATGGGTACTCAAATTTTTGTTAAATTTTGAATTACTCCTGATGAGCCCCTTAATTAGTGCTAATTCTTCCAGCCCATTAATTCCAGTGCGTCATTAATCTATTAGTATATATACACTCATTAATTCCTCATATCGCTAGTCGGACGGATTTGGAACGCCTAGTTGGGGACTAGTCGTTGGGAGTTTTTTTTGTTTTATTCAATTTTTTACCCTCTATATCTCAGTAATATAGTAACAAATCATTTGATATATAGTATTTTAATATGACTAATTTTTTTTGTAGTAACAAGTTAACAACATAATATCAACTTTCATATGCAAATACTTCAACTAGACAATCACACACATTTATCAAATTAATTGAAATTCATCCAAACGACATCGTTTCAAGGTAGAAAAAATAAAATAATGAATATATTTTCTGTCTAGGCGGATTACACAATAAATCGGGCGGCTGATAACCGCCTAGGCGGGGGCCTAGAGGGATTTCTGCATCACTGATTGAGAAAGACTTGACTGAACAAATTGATTATACATATGTAATTAATATTTTTTCCTCTACAACTGTTAGGTGGGTTGTATTTAAGTAGCTAGTTTGAAAATATTCGCATATTATTAACGATTTTTTGTTTTAGTATTGTACAATATTTTATTTCATGTCATTTAAAATTTTATATTGTATATAAACTAGTATAATTGAGGGGCCCAATTTTAAAATCGACTCAGGCTCCACAATTTCTAGGATCGACCCTGTCCATCTATGTAAATTTTCTTGCAAAAAATTAAATAAAAATCTATCTATGTAAATTAATTTCCATGCATGGCTTCACATTCCAAAAATTTAATGATTAGCAAACAAAAGTAATACTTTTGTGGGCTTTGGTAGATGTGATTTTCATGTATAAATGTGATTGTCATGGATGGGTTAGGTAGTTAATATCATTTCCCTGGATCCACATTTATTTTAAAAAATTATTGGTTTATTTTTCCTTGTTAAAAAAAAATGTAGTTAATTACATATCTTAATCAATATATAATTTGATGAAAGAAAATTAGTAATATATTTAGTTACAATTGGTTATTTTTTATCGCATTATATATTTTTAACACTAAGAGCTAATAATTATTGCGATTTTTTTAAATAATCATACTACTTATCTTTTTTTTCAACTTAGCTTAAAATTTCACCATAATAATTTTGAAAAAATTAATCTCTTAAGTTCTCTTTCTATTTAAATATTCACCATATTAATTTAGAAAAAATAAATCCCTTATGTTTATAAATTGAAAGATAAAATATTAGGCTCATTTAACATTTAACAACCCCCAAAAAAGGCTCAATATAAGAGACAAATCAGCTTATAATTACGCTCAGTAAACGAGCCTCCTATGATATTCATTTTTTTAAAAATCAAATAATTACAATTAAAATCTAAAAATACCTAATCAATGTGTGGATACACAAGAATCAAGACCCTCCCATTACTCCATTTTCCATCCCTCTCGAGTCATTTCCTCTCCCACCAATCCGAATTCCACCTGCCTATTATAGGGGGTAGTGTATTGATTCACGACATGCATGATATCATTAAACAAAAATGCACGATTTCATGTATAAAGGTGGGTATTGGTAGTGGTGATAACGGGTTAGATAATTAATAGGATAATTAATTATATTTCAGTAAATAATATCAAATAATCAACCTCTACTTTCAAAAGTTCCTATATAAACCCAATACTAGTACAAAACATTTTCGTACCAACCAAAATATCATCAAGCTACAGTTGAAAAATGGCCTTTACTCCCTCGAAAAAATCCTCTTCATCATCTTCCTTTCCCCCTTCGCCTAGGAGTCTCCTTGCAATGTACGACTACTCAAAACAACAACATGACGACTTGAAGAAGGACGTGAAAGAGTTCATCAGGCGTTTGATGAAACACACAAGTTTTGATTCATTAAGTGATCTCATCTTACTTGATGAACCATTGCCAAAGATTTATGAAATCTTTGTGGAGGCTAAAAGAACCAGGATTATTCCATTGATTGTGCTTTCAGATTCAAGTGTTCGGGAGAAGTCGGCAAGCATTGGTGCTGGTGGAAACAATGGAACTCGAGTGAGAGGAGACGGTGTTGATGGTAAAGTTGAGGGTCCCATGGGAAATGGTGGAAAAAATGAGGTTCAAATGGAAGGTGGTGGTGAAGATGAGGTTCACATGGAAGATGGTGGTGAAGATAACGTTCGCGTGGAAGGTTCTGAGGATGGAGAAGGTGAAGATGAAAATCCCATGGAAAGTGAAGAAGCTTGATGATTGAAGTTGGAAGTTTTTGGCACCCCTATGTTTCAGTATTTTATGAAGTTGTGTTTTCAATGTTTTGATGTTTTGGTTTTCGAAGTTGGCAAGTTTTTTTTATTTTGATTAGGTCGAAGTTGACAAGTTGTTTGCGGTGTTTGATATTGGATTCTAGTTGGTATGAAAATGTTATGTTTTGATGAACTTGAATTCTCAAGATATGTATTTTGTTTCCTCCTTTTATGATATATGTTGGGAAAATGTATAAGACTTAGTTTTGATTAGATGCCAAAATGTTCCTCCTAAGTTGTTTGTAAGTAAATTATTCAGTAGAGTTAGAGTTTAAATTAAACAGTTCAAAGTGTTAAGAACTGAGTGCAGTTAGTAAAAACTAGAGTGTATTTTTAGTATGAAGTCTGCTGAAGATGAAGTCCACTGAAGTGAAGTCCGCTGAAGACTAAGTGATCTGAGAAAGAAGTCAAAGTCTTGAAAGTTTTCTAAGTGCATTCTCACTAAGACTAAATCTATCAGGAGAGGACGAAGGTCCACTGATAAAGAACTAACAACGTACATTTAATGCTAAAGATATTTAAAGCTGTTAGTTAATCTGGTTGGAACAAGGCAAAATGAATTTCAGTGAAGCTTACAATAAATGAAGGAATAAGAAGGTTCTCTCAGAGGAGTTCCACCTTAAAGCAAGACAAGAATCTGGGCACGCAGACTTAAGGTCCAATGAGAAGATGACACGTCAGTGTACCTTACTGACAGCCGACCTGCCCCAGCCAGAAAAGTACCAAAAGTCTTTCACCTAGCAATCTACAGAAAGTTGGTGAACAAGCAGGGTTTTGCAGCCGTTTCTTGACAAGACTTAAAGCTTCAAATAGAGCTGTTTGAACCAATCAGATACAAGAAGACTTACTTGAGAAGATTCAAATCCAACGGGAAGATTTTCAAGGAAGCCTATAAATACAGAAGGACGTGCATTGTTACAAGCACGGGAAACTCACAAGATCAAAGTTGTCTCTACATTCATAACCATCTAGAAGCACTCGAAATTATCATTGTTTCCCAAGTGTTTCACAGTTGTAGAGAGCCTAACAAACCTTCTGTAACCAAGCTTAAAAGCTATATCCAAATCTTAGAAAGAGATAATCCAATCCTAAGCATTGAGCTAAACTTGTAAGGATTATCTCAAAATAGTTGGAACCAAAACCCTACTCAAAACCCTACTCAGTGTTTAGGTTGAGAGCTAGTGTTAAGTGGTGTTAGTAAGCTGATTGTTGTATCAGTCTGAAAGCTGGTTTGTTTTGGGAACTAGGACCTGGAATTTCCTAGTGATCAATCATCCTAAGAGAGGAGAAGTTGATCAGTGCACCTTGGCACTATAACACAAGGAATTCCAAGTGAAAGGAATTCTCCTGTTTGATCAGGCCAGTGGACGTAGGAGATTTATCTCTGAACCACTTTACATCTTGTGTACTTACATTCTGCTTTTTCATAAGTGTTTGTTAATCTCAAGCTTATCAAAGTAAAACGAGTTTTCTAAAGGGCTCACTAATCCACGTCTGAAAGCTAATTAGATAGTAGTTCAACTGAAAGTCTTGAGCTTTCAGTGGAGGTATTATCTCAGTAAGCTTTCACAAGTAACTCTCAGCAGACCTCAAGTCCACTGACGAGCTACGGTCTTAAGTAACCTGATAAGTTTTTATAAGAAGTTTTAATTTGTAATCACAGGTGTATTCCCCCCCCCCCCATACACCTGTTTACTCGTTTCGGGACCAACAATTGGTATCAGAGCGGTGGTTCAAAAGACCATTGTTCTAAGTATACCTTGTGCTTAAAGGTATTTTATTAAGGTCACCTGAATTGATCTTTTGATAAACTTGTTTTTATACTATGGCTGACAATGCAGCTAGGGTTGCACCACCAGCAGAGAACAACATGGGAGTTAATCCCTTGAACCATATGTCTCATCACAAGCTTCCACAATTCTCAGTGGAAAACTATGATTTCTGGAAGATCAGAATGAGAGCTCATCTTGCCTGTGTGCATGATGAAATGTTAAGGGTTATTACTAAAGGTCCATTTGTTTTTATGACACCTAACCCTAGAACAACAGCTGAAACTATTGCAGATCCTAGAGAAGAATGGCCCAAAGATGAAGATAATTTCACTGCAGATGAGAGGAGGAGAAACAACCTCAACTTCATTGCCATGAACATTCTCTACACCACTATTCCAGATTCTGTAATGGGAAGAGTAATCCACTGCAAGACTGCAAAGGAACTATGTGACACTCTTGCTCTCATGTGTGAAGGAACTGACAAGATAAAGGAGAACAAGCTTTCAGTAGCTGTTCAAAAGTATGAGCAGTTCACTATGGAGGCCACTGAGACAATTGACCAGCTTGATGGGAGGTTCACTGACATCATGAATGAGATAAATTCTCTGGGAAAGGTCTACACCAAAAGAGAAGTTGCCTTAAAGATCCTGAGAGGTCTAACCTCAAGATGGGATGTGTACTCTGTGATGATGCAGAATACCAAGGATCTATCCAGCATGTCTATGCAACAGGTATTCTCTAAACTTAAGGCTTATGAGTTTGATCTGAACAGGAAAAGGGCTCCTGATGAGACCTCAGCTGAGAAGGGAGTTGCCTTCAAAGCTAAGGAGTCTGAGCCAAAATCCCCAAAGCCTCAGAAGATTACAAAGGCAAGTAAGTCTCAAAGCAAGGCTGAGATGCATGAGGAACTCAGCCTGATGGCTAGAAGGTTTGAACAACTTAACAGCCGTTTTGGCAAATATAAGAGATTTTACAGGGATAACAGGGAAGGTAGAAGTTATCCACAAAAGACTACCAGAGAAGGAGAGAAAAGCTCATCTGAGCTGGAAAAGAAGAAGGAATACAAGAATTACACCAAGGCTGAAGGATCATCATCAAAGACCAGAGAGTCCACTGAGGAAAAGAATGATGATGCCAACAGGTGTTTTCAGTGCAAGAAGATTGGGCACTTTCAATATGATTGTCCTCAACTGAGCACAAAAGAAAGAAGAGAAAGGCAAGCCAAAAGAGACAGAAGATATGGAGAAAGGAAAGCCATGATGGCTGGGGATGTTGATGAAAACCTGGAGTCACCTGATGAACTGTTCTCTGACAGCAGTGAAGATGACATGTGCCTCATGGCAAGAGAAGAACCAGAGGTACAATCTAAACCATCCATTTCTCTAGAACACACACCTGAGCTAAGCTCAGAGTCAACTGAGGAACTCAATCTTCAGTCCGCTTTGGAACAATTGATGATTGATTTCTCAAGGTTGCAAGAAGCAAGTCTCTGTCTTCAAGATGAGAACAAACAACTCTTGAGTGAAAACTCCAAGTTAATTTAGTCTGGGAATCAAGCAGATCTGAACTCAGCCAAATCTACCATTGAACTGACAAAAGAGGTGGAAACCCTCAGGAGTCAAGGAAATGGTAGAGATCAACTGATAAAAGATCTCAATGAATCTAAGACAGAGTTAACTGAAGAGAACTTAAAATTGGTAAGCCAAATAAAGGATTCTCTCCTGAAAATTGATGTCTTACAAAAATCTGAAGAGACCTTGTTAAAAAGGATTGATGCTCTAAACAAACCCTCTCTTGCCATAGAGGAGATCCAAAATTTTCAAACCAATCCTAATAACAAGTGTGGGATAGGCTTTATTCCAAAACCTTCAGAAGGTCCTCTGAGTGTTGCTTCTTCAAGTGGCACAAAGAGAGTTTTTATCAAGTCTGTGACTTTTCAAACACAGACTGTGGATAAAGGAAAAAGACCAGCTGAGATCACTCAAAAGAAAAGTCAATCTAAGCCAAAACCAAATGGAAAGGCTCAGGTAGATCTCAGCAGAGGTACTATCAGCCGAGGTCTTCACAGATGAAGCAACCTCAGCTGAGAGCACCCAGGCATGAGCAGTCCTCAAGGAATGACTCATATGGAAGACCTAGTCCTTTTGTGCCTAAAGGAAAAGGTCCTTCATACCTTTATCAACAAAAACCAAGACCAGGTGAACCCAAGTCAAAGAGAAAGAATGTGAAGAAGGTTCCTGTTCCTTCAAAGGCTGACACCCATAGAAAGTTTACTCCCAAGGCACCTAGGGAGATAACAATCTATGTAGATGTTTATGGAAGACAAATTAGTCAATCTAAAGTGATTAGAACTGTGAGGCAAATTTGGATTCCGAAAGGTACAGCTAACCTTGTAGGACCCAACACCAAATGGGTACCTAAAGCTTGATCTGTGATTGCAGGGCTCAGTGGACCTCAACAAAGGAGAAGCTCTTATATCATCAGTCTGGTACTTGGACAGTGGATGTTCTAGGCACATGACTGGCAACAAAGATCTCCTGACAGAATTTGTTGAGAAAGAAGGTCCACAAGTCACTTTTGGTGACAACTCTCAAGGAGCCACTAAAGGTTATGGTACCTTAATTATTGGCTCAGTAAGAGTAAGCAATGTATCCTTTGTCAGTGGACTTAAGCATAATCTTCTGTCCATAAGTCAATTTTGTGATAAAGGATACAGTGTTGAATTTTCATGTAACCTGTGTTTTGTTAAGAATGTATCTTCTCAACAGGTATTACTAACTGGGTCAAGAAAGGGAAATATCTATCTTGCAGATTGGAAGTCTTGCACACCAAATGCATGTCTTATTGCTAAGAGCTCAACTGACACTAACTGGTTGTGGCACAAAAGGCTAAGTCATCTGAACTTCAAGATGATGAACAGGATAGCAAGACATGGACTGGTAGAAGGAATGCCAAATGAAGTATACAACAAAGAACATATCTGTAAAGCCTGTCAGGAGGGGAAGCAAGTAAAGGCATCTTTCAAAAGCAAAGTAGCAACTTCTACTGACAGAGTACTTCAACTGTTACATATGGATCTTTTTGGTCCAGTAACCCCTGTAAGTATCAATGGGAGAAAGTATACACTTGTTGTTGTTGATGACTTCTCCAGGTACACATGGGTAATATTCCTTGCAAGCAAAAAGGAGACTCAACTGAGACTGCCAGAGCTCCTGAAGAAAGTTAGCAATGAAAAGAGCCTGAATATTGTAAAGATAAGATCAGATAAGGGCACTGAATTCATAAATTCTATTATATCTGACTATTGCAAAGAATTAGGTATTTCACATGAGACATCAGCTGCAAGAACTCCACAACAAAATGGAGTAGCTGAAAGAAGAAATAGGACTCTCAAGGAGGCAGCAAGGACAATGTTAGCTGAAGCTCAGGTTCCTAAAAGATTCTGGGCTGAAGCTATTAATATTGCCTGCCGCACTCAAAACAGATCCATGGTAACCAAACATCAAGGAAAAACTCCATATGAGTTATGGAATGGCAGAAAGCCACAGGTATCTTACTTTCATATTTTTTGTTGCAAGTGTTTCATTCACAACAATGGGAAAACACAACTGAAAGCTTTTGCTAGCAAAGCTGATGAAGGAATTTTCTTAGGATATTCCCAAATCAGTAGAGCTTTCAGAGTTTACAACTGTAGAACTCTTGTTGTGGAAGAAACACCTCATGTGGTATTTGATGAATCTACTTTTGAGTCCAGAAGTAAGGAGAATGAGGATGTGATAAGCAAAAGGCTAACTAGACTGAGTATCAAATCAAAAGGATATCCTGAGAATTGTGTTGATACAGTCATTCCAACCTGGGACAACCTCAATGATCAACAATTCAAAGAGGACACTCAAAATCAGACCACTCCTCAAAGCTCACCTGAGAGCTCTCCTGAAGATGTAACTGAACTGATGAACACCATCCCAGTTCAAGAGGTAACAGATGTCAATGAAGATGTGGTCACAGCTGAGACATTCACTGAACCCATCATTCAAGGGGGAACCAATGAAATTACCATTGAGAATGAGAATACCTTGAATGATGACTCAGGACTTCAACCCTCTGTTTTATTTCCTGAATTCGATTTCATTCCAATATCTAGTGACTCAACTTCAGAAGAGTTAAACTCTACTGAAGGGCATCACCCTAGGAGAACTTGGCTCTCAGATCACCCTGTTGAGCAAATCCTAGGTGATCCTTCCTCAGGAGTCAAAACTAGAAGTTTTCATGGTGAAAGTGCTTTGTTTTGTTGTTTCTTATCAAACCAGGAACCAAGTTCCATAGCAGAAGCACTTCAAGATTCCAACTGGATCATTGCCATGCAAGAAGAGCTCAACCAGTTCACAAGGAATCAAGTTTGAGAGTTGGTGGACAGACCATATCACTGCAATGTGATAGGAACCAAGTGGGTATTCAAGAACAAGAAGGATGAGAATGATATCATAGTCAGAAACAAGGCCAGGCTAGTTGCAAAGGGCTATTCACAAGTTGAAGGATTTGACTATGATGAAACATTTGCCCCAGTAGCCAGATTGGAGGCAATAAGGTTATTTCTTGCCTATGCTGCTCACAAGAAATTCAAGGTGTACCAGATGGATGTTAAAAGTGTCTTCTTGAATGGAATACTCAATGAAGAAGTCTATGTGGAGCAACCCCCAGGTTTTGAAGAAAGTCACAAAGTATATAGACTGAGGAAAGCTCTATATGGACTGAAACAGGCTCCAAGAGCTTGGTATGATACTTTGTCACAATTCCTTTTGGATCATGGTTTTATCAAAGGAAGAGTTGATAGAACACTTTTCAGAATCACAAAAGGAGAGGACACATTGCTGGTTCAAATTTATGTGGATGATATCATCTTTGGTTGTCCTAACCAAGTCCTCTGTGAAAAAATTTCTCAACTGATGAAGGGAAAATTTGAGATGTCAATGATGGGAGAAATGAATTTCTTCCTAGGACTTCAAGTCAAGCAGTCCACTGAAGGAATCTTCATCAACCAAGCCAAATACACAAGGGAGCTGATCAACAAGTTTGGTGCCAGACCAGCAAGGTTGCAAGGGTTCCACTCAACACCAACACCTAGATGGAACCAGATGAAGATGGTGAATCAGTAGACCAGACTCATTACAGAGCCATTATTGGATCTCTACTGTATCTCACAGCAAGCAGGCCTGATATCACATTTGCAGTTGGCATTTGTGCTAGATATCAAGCAAATCCCAAGAAAAGTCACCTGGAAGCTGCCAAGAGGATTCTCAAATATCTTAAGGGTACTGTAAATATGGGATTGTGGTATCCCTCAGATGACAATCTAGAACTCACAGGATACTCAGATGCTGACTATGGTGGATGCAGAATTGATAGAAAATCAACCTCAGGCACTTGTCAATTCTTGGGAAGTAAACTGATTTCTTGGTTTTCCAAGAAACAAAATTCAGTAGCCACAAGCACTACTGAAGCTGAGTATATGGCAGCTGGAAGTTGTTGTGCTCAAATTCTTTGGCTAAGACAACAACTGAGAGATTACAACATCTTTGCCAATGAAGTCCCTATTTTCTGTGACAACAATAGTGCAATTGCTATTTCAGAAAATCCTGTTCTCCACACAAGATGCAAACATGTGGATATAAGGCATCACTTCATCAGAGATCATGTGGAAAAGAAGGACATCAAAATGCTCAAAATCCACACTGACAAGCAGAAGGCAGATATCTTCACTAAACCTTTGGCTGAAGCAAGGTTTCAAGAGTTGTCAGTGGAGCTTGGACTCCTAGATCCAGGAGAGTAAAGAGAGGATTGAATCTCAGAAGAGTTACCCTCAACTCAGCGGAGGTTCATATTCAGAAGAGGATTCTTCTCAGTCGAAGTCTCCTCATCTCAGAAGTGGTTTGAATATCAGACGAGGTCAAATCTCAGTGGAGGTCAAAAGCTTTTTACTTATATTATTTCAAATTTAAAGCCTCTTAGTTTTTAAAGAATATATTTGGTTTCAAAAACTTACTAATGAGTGCTTTCTGGGAAATTAAATCTTTCTTCACTGTTCCGAAGAGATTTTGGTATGGCAAGCATTTAATGCGCGTGGTACAAGTCAGACATGCTTTTTCAATTACCTATCTCACGCGCCCTAAAAGCCGGATGATGTGACCTTCCGACTACCAACCTTTTCAATCCATACCATCCATATTTGACGGTTCACTCCTAACCGTCTAGATCTATCAAAAACTCCCCACTACCCCTTTTCATCTATCCACGATTTTTTACTAAAATCAATCTCAGTCGTTGATTGCGGGATTAGATCCAACCGTTTATTTCTCTTATAAAAACCCCAAACTTAAGCTTGCAAACCTTTTCGAATACACTTCCAAGCAAGCACCTACTATCTCTTCTGCGATACATTTACTATCCATCCTATACATTCTGCAAATTTCCCATCTCTTGTTCAAATGGCTAAACTTAATCTTAGTTTCCTTACCAATAAGGATTACTTCTGGTATGAACCCATTGTGGTGTTTGATACCCCAGAAATTGAGCCAAAACCTGAATTTGCCCATATCAAAGAAGCCCTAGATATGCTCAAATCTGCAGGGTTAGAGAAATTTCTATCTGTTCATCCAGAGAACTGTTTTGACAGACAGGTTCTTGAATTTTACAACAATGTCTCCAACTCAGACACAAGGATCAGGTCTCATCTGATCTTGCAAAGGAAGAAGAAAGTTATAAGAGATGACATGGAGGTCACAGAGCACCAAAAGATAAAGAAGGAGATTCGTGTGAGCGGAGAAGTTCTGAATGAGCTATTTGATCTTCCTTCTGAAGGTCCCAATCCAGACACGTGCATAGTGGACAAAGAGGAGGAATGGGTTAATACCATTATGCAGAGGAAGGTGAAATATAGCCCAACCATGAATAGAAGTATACTCCTGCCAGTATACAATGTTCTGTGTGAAGTTGTGGATAAATGCATTCTGGGGAACCAAGGAAGTACTGAGCAAGTGAGCAAGCCAAAGCTCAGACTGATGAAGGCCATTGTAGAAAGCAAAGAAAGGTCTTTTAACTGGCAACAATTCTTTCTGAGGGCCTTGAACAAAGAGAACTCAAAGCTCCAACCAGACAAAACTCCCCAACTATCAAGTAAGCTCAATTATGCTACAAAAATCTCTTACTTGATAGAGAATGTAGATCTGGGAGTGGATTGGATCCCTGATAGGAAGTGGATCAATTTGAAAGCCCTATTCAAGCCTGGAAAAAATCTTGAAGGGAGGATGATTAAGCCTGCTGTGGAAAGCCCAGAGGCAGTTGAGGAGGAGGAAGCTGCCCCTGCTGAAGTGAAGAAAATCAAGCTGAAGAGAAGGCTGGTAAAGTTGAGTGACAAAATGGCTCAACATAAGGAGGCTGAGGCAGAGAAGGCCTCAAAGAAGGAAAAGAAGAGGTCTTCTGAAGCAGAGAAGGAGGTTGCTTCGAAGAAAGTCAGAATCACCAACTCTACTGATGAGTCATCATCAGGTAACCCTGACTCTTCACCTCATATAACCTCAACTGAGTCTGACTCAGATGCCCCTGTCCCTGCTTCTACCCCCATTAAACCCAAAATCAAACCTCGCACCCCAGCCAAAACCAAATGCATCTCCAAAATAACTCACACTCAAACCCCCACTAAAGGCTCTCAACGGCCTAAAAGTGGATCCCAAACTACCCCCCCGAGGCATCTGCTGAAGCATCCTCAACCCCATCTGACCCCATTCCCTCAACCCCTACTGAACAAACCTCCACTGACACCCCATCCCAAACGTCATCTGAACCAAACCCACCTGAAACCCAAACCTCAACTCACCTGGAATCTATTCCAGAAGAACCCACCGATATCAGATCCCCTACCCCTTCCCTTCCTTCAGACGATGAAGAAGAGTACTCATTCTTAGACACCCTTAAGGATGAGGTTGCTTACTCTTTGGAGTCTAAATACCCTGAACTTGACAACTTCCCCACACTCAAGGCTATATTCTTGAGGCTGCGACTCATTGTCCAGCTCAAGGATAGAAGACTTGGTGAAATTCTTCTAGCTGTAAGAGGCAGCAATGCAGAGGAGTGGAAGAAGGAGGAAGCTGAAGTGCTGAACTTTGCTGGGATGCACAAGACCAGACTTCTCTGTGATGAGAAGGTCTTTGAAAGTTTGGTCTTGGAGAAAATTGCTGAGGCCAAGAAGGGAGATGAGGTGAAGAGAGCTGGTGTTGGTGAGCAAGAGAAGTCAACTGAGGTGATAGCTGAAGGAGAGGAGGAGAAAGAGGAAAATGTACAAGGAGGAGGGACCTCACCAAGGCAAGGTGATGGTGAGGTGGCCAAGGATGTATCCAAGGCAAAGGATACTGAGGCTCAAAATTTGCCACAGGAGAGTCCAGTAGAGGTGTCTACTGAGATTCTCCCACAACAGCCCTCAGTGGTGGCTTTAGAGTCAACTGAGGTGTCTGGAATCGAAGGAGTTGAAAAAGAAAAAGAAAAAGCTGAGGGTGGTGAGAAAGATGTGGAAATCACTGAAGTTGTGAGTGGTCAAATAAAAGCAATCATCCCTGTAAAGGGTGAATTGGCTGAAAAATCATAGTTGAAAAGAGGAGTGAAGAGAAAAGTAAGATGAGTGAGGAGGAGGGAGTTCCAATGGAGTTAGAAATTACAGGTGACTTAGGTGGTGAGACTAAGGGAGGAAGATCTAACACTATCTTAAATGCAGGTACTCAAACTGATGAGATCCCGCCAGTCCAGGTCAACCTAACTCCCCTGAAGGATGCAATGCTTATACTCCAAGATGAAAGGCTTCCTTCTCTTGAAACTCAACTGAGAGATGTTCAAGAAGTTGTCCAAGAGGAGATAGACGAAATGGTCATACTCTCAGACCATGTTGATGAATTGACGGAGTCAACAACTACTTCACTTCAAAATCTAACCCTGAGGGTGCAAGACTCAACTCAGATGGTGTCTGACCTAGTTGAAGGCAACTGTGTTCTCATGCTAGAAGGTCTGAAGAACCTGGAGAAGAAGGAGGAAGAAGCCAGAACTCAATTCCTGAAGGAATCAGTAGAGAACGTGTCCATCAACCTAAAGTCTTCTGTTGAAGCTTTCTCAGCCGACCTTATTGGGAAGGTTGAAGGGTTATGGAACCAGAAGATGCAGGAGTTCGAGGCAAAGCACGAAGAACTTGGAGCCAAGCTTGGTGAAGTTCTTAAGAAAGCTGTTGAGGACTTCCCAACTCAGGAAAAGACCAATGTGCTGATTGATGAGAAGCTGGCCCAATTTGTAAAATTTGGTCAAACTGCTGGAGCCGCACTAGAAAGAATGGAAGATGAAGTTGACCACTGCTCGACTGAACTTAAAGCCATCGCTCACGATCAGTTGAAGTTAAACATCACTGTGGCTTAGTACATGATTAATGCCGGAAAGGGGGAAAGAAGGATATCTTCTAAGGAGCTGAAGGCTGATCCAAGGAACAAAATGCAAATCATCTTTGAGACCCCGGAGTTTGAGAAAGGTCAACAAATCAAAAGCACTATCAAGAAAACTGATGCTGAGGCCCAGAAGCTTGCTGAGAAAAAGAAAGGCAAGGAGACTGCATCAGTGGACTACTCAAAGTTCAAAGAAGCTCATCTGAAAGAGAAGGAAGAGAGAGCCGCAAAGAAGGGGGAACCTGCAAAGAGGAAGGCATCTGAAACTCTCTCAGCAGAGGTTGCCAAAAAGACAAGAACCTCAGAGATGTTGGCAGCTAAGTCCACAACCTCTACTGATGAAGTTGAGGTACTCCCTATTCTAAATCCTGAACCCTTATCTTCTGAACCTCCCAAGTCCGCACCTACAAAAGTCACAGAGCTCGCTGAGCTAACTAAAGAGGCTGGAGGCATGAATGAAAGAGCAAGGAAGCTAACAGCCCAGCAGCAGGAGAGGAGAGATAAGGTGGTTGATAAGATAGAGACCATTGCTGAGCTTGCAGAGAGGAAAAGAAAGGAGAGGCTAGCCACATTTGATCAAACTACTTCTAAGAAATTCAGAAGTGGTTATCTAAAGTGGGCTGCCAAACTGAAGAAAGACAAGATCACACCATCTCTGAACAGATTTCCTCACCATGATGCCTGGGTTCCTAAGAAGCTCAATGATGCTTGGGAGACTGCCAAAAGGGATTTCGTTTATTCCTTTTATGTCAGTGGAGAGTTAGGAAGGGACAATGCTCAAGAAGTCTTCAACTCATGGTTGTTTGATGCCTATCCCAAACTCTATCCCGAGATCAGTGGTGCTTGGAATGATGCCTTCCCTGATCAATCCCTAAAGGCCCCTGAGCCAATCACCTACTGGCCTCCCCAAGATGCAACTGGTGTTGTTGACAGAGAAAGGATCACTGAAGAGTGGATATCCTTGTGTGAGCACCTTGGACTCAGAGGACATTCGAAGGAGATGATGGAGAGGAAGAATGAGCTGAAGATCAGAGTCTTCAAGCAATATGGACTTGAACCTCTGTTTGAGTCCATCTGAGAAAGTTGTATTTTTGCTGGGCATTTGTTTATAAGTCCCAGATGTTCTTAGTTTGAACTTTTGATAGTAGACTTCTTGTAATATGTACTTCATCTTTTTATCAAGAAATGAACTCTACTGATGTTTTGCCCAAGATAATATCTCATTATCATTTAGGCTTTTGTACTTGAATGTTTTTACTTACAAAATCCTTGAACTTTATGTCATCTGAAGAACCTCATCTGAAAGAAGATATGTAATAAGATAGGTTCCGGCATAATCAAAAAGGGGGAAATTGTTGGGAAAATGTATAAGACTTAGTTTTGATTAGATGCCAAAATGTTCCTCCTAAGTTGTTTGTAAGTAAATTATTCAGTAGAGTTAGAGTTTAAATTAAACAGTTCAAAGTGTTAAGAACTGAGTGCAGTTAGTAAAAACTAGAGTGTATTTTTAGTATGAAGTCTGCTGAAGATGAAGTCCACTGAAGTGAAGTCCGCTGAAGACTAAGTGATCTGAGAAAGAAGTCAAAGTCTTGAAAGTTTTCTAAGTGCATTCTCACTAAGACTAAATCTATCAGGAGAGGACGAAGGTCCACTGATAAAGAACTAACAACGTACATTTAATGCTAAACATATTTAAAGCTGTTAATTAATCTGGTTGGAACAAGGCAAAATGAATTTCAGTGAAGCTTACAATAAATGAAGGAATAAGAAGGTTCTTTCAGAGGAGTTCCACCTTAAAGCAAGACAAGAATCTGGGCACACAGACTTAAGGTCCAATGAGAAGATGACACGTCAGTGTACCTTACTGACAGCCGACCTGCCCCAGCCAGACAAGTACCAAAAGTCTTTCACCTAGCAATCTACAGAAAGTTGGTGAACAAGCAGGGTTTTGCAGCCGTTTCTTGACAAGACTTAAAGCTTCAAATAGAGCCGTTTGAACCAATCAGATACAAGAAGACTTACTTGAGAAGATTCAAATCCAACGGGAAGATTTTCAAGGAAGCCTATAAATACAGAAGGACGTGCATTGTTACAAGCACGGGAAACTCACAAGATCAAAGCTATCTCTACATTCATAACCATCTAGAAGCACTCGAAATTATCATTGTTTCCCAAGTGTTTCACAGTTGTAGAGAGCCTAACAAACCTTCTGTAACCAAGCTTAAAAGCTATATCCAAATCTTAGAAAGAGATAATCCAATCCTAAGCATTGAGCTAAACTTGTAAGGATTATCTCAAAATAGTTGGAACCAAAACCCTACTCAAAACCCTACTCAGTGTTTAGGTTGAGAGCTAGTGTTAAGTGGTGTTAGTAAGCTGATTGTTGTATCAGTCTGAAAGCTGGTTTGTTTTGGGAACTAGGACCTGGAATTTCCTAGTGATCAATCATCCTAAGAGAGGAGAAGTTGATCAGTGCACCTTGGCACTATAACACAAGGAATTCCAAGTGAAAGGAATTCTCCTGTTTGATCAGGCCAGTGGACGTAGGAGATTTATCTCTGAACCACTTTACATCTTGTGTACTTACATTCTGCTTTTTCATAAGTGTTTGTTAATCTCAAGCTTATCAAAGTAAAACGAGTTTTCTAAAGGGCTCACTAATCCGCGTCTGAAAGCTAATTAGATAGTAGTTCAACTGAAAGTCTTGAGCTTTCAGTGGAGGTATTATCTCAGTAAGCTTTCACAAGTAACTCTCAGCAGACCTCAAGTCCACTGACGAGCTACGGTCTTAAGTAACCTGATAAGTTTTTATAAGAAGTTTTAATTTGTAATCACAGATGTATTCCCCCCCCCCCCCCCCATACACCTGTTTACTCGTTTCGGGACCAACAATATCATTGAATGTTTCCTCCTTTTATAAACCCTAAAATCTAGATTTTGTTAAAAAGTTATAAACCCTAAAACATAATATTTATAGCCTTAATCGACATTTTTGAACAAGTAAATGATTAATAATCAAGATTTTGTTAAACAGGTATAAACCCTAAAATCATGCAAAGGATTTAATTATACACTCTTGAGAATTAGTTCAAATTTATCGGAATTTTGAACAAGTAAACATAATGCCGATAAAAGGGTATACTTCTAAAGATTTTATTATACATTATCGAGATTTTATTGAATTATCGGCATTTTATTAAACATAATCAAGATTTTTTATTAAAAGGTTATAATTTAAACCCTAAAATGTCGATTAAAGGCTAATACTTCAAAAGATTTTATTATACATTATCGAGAATTAATTCAAATTAAACGGTGCTAAATATCCAAAATTTTGAACAAGTAAACATAATGCCGATTAAAGGGTATACTTCTAAAGATTTTTTTATACATTATCGAGATTTTATTGAAATTAAATATTTAATTATCGGCATTTTATTATGCATAATCAAGATTTTATTAAAAGATTATAATTTAAACCGTCAAACATGATTAGCAGACAAAAAAGTGATATACTTTAGTGGGTATTGGTAGTTGTGACATGTCATCATTGAGTAAATGAGTTTAATTAGATAAATTATTTTTTTTAAACAATAATTTGAAAAAAAAATTAGGGTTTGGGACAGTTTGCATTCCCAAACCCAAATACTAGTAAACAACACCCTAAATTCGACCAAACTCTAATATTAGTATGCAACACTTGGAATTAATTTCCTTGAACTTCATTCTCCAAACTTTAATAATAGACTCAATAAAATATGTAAAACACTTAACATGGAAATTATTAACTAGAACTCAAAAAAAAAAAAAAAACTTAGAACACAAAATAACTTCTCTTCACTTCAACACATCCATTAAAGAAGAAAAAATTCAAAAAACATGTCCACAAATATCATTTCCGCACATCATTTCAGCATCCATATGATGAATGCAACAAACATCCCAGATACAAAACCTACAAGGAACAGTCTTGCAATTGAATCAACTTTATGAATAAGCATCTCTTCATTAACTTTCCTCTCGGCCTCCTTCACAAAGCTTGAGCCCACGTTCGTCTTAGTTTCCTTGTCGCTGCATATTTCTTCGACTTTCCTTCCAATGCAATCATTAAATTCATTATTATCCTTGTGCAAGTTCATCCAAAAATAAGAAGTATATGCAGCAATAGCTTCTTCCTCGGTATGAAAAGCATGGTAGACACTACCTTTGAATCCAATGACATGTTTTGAGCATTCATGCCAACTGCCGTATATACCAACCCGTGCACCCACAAATACAACATAGTATTTTTTAGGCTTTTTCTTTCCGGTGGACATCTTTGAAATTTTGTAGAAAAAATATAAGGTAAAAATGGAGAAGAGAGAGAAGAAAGTAATTGAGAATATAAGGTAAAAATGGAGAATAAAGAGAAGAAAGTAATGGAGAATATTAGGTAAAAATGGAGAAGAGTGAGAAAAAAGTAATGGAGATTTTAAGGTAAGAATGGAGAAAGGGAGAAGAAAGTAATGAGGAATATAAGGTAAGAATGGAGAAAAGAGAAAAGAAAATTAAGGTCGTGTATTTGAGTGGAAATAATGATGTAGTTCCTTAAAAGTTGTTTACAATGAAAGTAGCACAAGAGAGAGAAAGATGAATTCAAATTCAAAACTATGAAAATGATGATGATGGACGAAAATTTGAATTTTTTGGAAGAAGGGTGGATTAGTCATTTTAATTTTTTTTTTTTTTTTTTTTTTTTTTTTGAAGATAGTCATTTTAATTGTTGTTAATTACAAAAATATCATTTTCTGGATATCTAAATTCTGAATATTTAGCACCACCCTTTGAAATTTATGACTGCAAATTTGAAACAGAATTATGGAGTTTATATGCTTCCAAGTTTTCACGGGATAAATCTACTTTGCTGTGGTAAGGTTCTTATTGAATGTGCTTAATTAATGTCTTTTTGCACAAGTTTGAGGCATATATATCACTCAAGTGGGTCAATTGTTGCTGGTGATAAAAAAAAGAAGCTACATTTTCTATCTATCATATCCGTACGATTATGTACCTTCAATCCAGGCCTATAAAGACTGGTTTGCTTCACAGAACAAGTCTAAATAAACAGGATTAGTATGATTATATTATTTGTATATGGTTCTTTCCAAATTAAAGTAAGTGGTATGTTAGGATTGATGCATTATAATTTTGAGCAGGTCTCGCACAGTGAGACATAGTATAAGTTGTCATGTTGTGTCAATAGTAAACTTCAATTAATGACGAATACACTAAAGTTTTACCATTCGAAATAACAGTAACTTCATTAATTTTTTTTACGGCTTAATTAATTATTGGTTTTTTTCTTTTCAAATTTGATTATTGTTTCAATTACTTATTTTATTATTGGCAATAGTTATATTTTAATTTATAGTATATTTTTACAAGCTTCATTTTATTCTTTTTACAAAAGTAATATTTTTCTTACATGGGATTTTCTACGGGCAGGAAGGGTTTCGCCCTTCCTGACGTCAGTGAACCATTTGAATACCGTTTGATTTTTTATTCAACGTATAATATTTTTTTCAACTGATTGCACTTTGCATTATAGCGTTTGCACTCTGCATATCGCAATCGCACTGTACTGCCGTTATAATAAATTAAATTAATAAATAAATTATTACAAAAATGCCCTTTTTTACTTTAAAATAATTTAGAATATTAATTAATTAACATTGAATATTTAAATAAAATAATTTTACGTATTATAATAATTAAAATTATAAACAAAATATCACCAATCCTAGATTCCTAATTGGCCGCGGCTAATAACACCCGAATTTTTGCTCATCACACCCGTTGCTCTTCACACCCGAACATATATTTTTATTTTACTCAAAACACCCGTAATATATTGTCTATTTTACCCCTCAACTTAAATTTCAATATTTTCATACACCCAAATCTTAAACCCTAAAATAAACCCACACCCAAATCAAAAACTAAAAAAAAAACACCGCACACCCAAAACGCAGAGCACTCGCACACAGAAGACTAGAACAGGAAAAAAAACGCAGAATGTTTGGCTAACAGTGGCCGAACTTTGTTCATGATGTTTGGCTAACAGTGGCCGAACTTTGTTCATAATGTTTGGCCAACAACAGCCGAACTTTATTCATAATGTTTGGCCAACATTGATCAAACATTTTTCATTGAGTTTGGCCAACTCTGGCCAAACATAATGATAAATGTTCGGCTCTGGTTTGCCAAACATGCGCGATTTTCAGAATTCTTAAACTTCAGAATCGTCATCGTAACTCAAGTAATACAACGTTTAAACCCTAAATATTCTTCTCTATATAGATTTATACCATAACACATCATATAGAACAATAAACTCATAGAAATTTTACATTACATGTATTTTTCGAAGTGTGTTCTTCCTCCATGGTATTTATCATGAGTATTGATTTAAGTGGTTGAGTGAGAAATGAAGAAGAAAGAGTTTGTGTGTGGGAGAAATAAAGTCACGATCAACAAGAAAAAATATTGGATTGGGTGTATTGAGCAAAACTAAAATTTATATTTTAATAGATTTTAAGTGGTAAAGGGTATAATAGTCTAATTACATTGGGCTATTTTGGTAAAATAAATATTTCGGGTTTAAAGAGCAAAAGTTCGGGTGTTAATAGCAGCGGCCTTCCTAATTTTCTAGTATTCAATCATCTGCCCAGTAATTTTTCCAGAAGATGAATCGGCAACTTCAGTAGAGAACACCCTCATCGGTATATCTATTATCTATCTATCTCAACGCCGGCGACTTCCTATTTCCCATCTTCTTTCTCTCCCTGTGTTTCCATCTCTTTGATCTGTCTCCGACTTCTTCTTAGTGCAGTTTTTCCTTCGTGCAGCCCATCCACCTCCGCCGAAGTAGTTATATTCGTCGATACGTCCATCCTCGCTGAGAACGCCTCCTCTGCTCTCTTTTCTCTTGTTTATATCTGTGTTCGATCGTTCAATTATAAAAAATTCCTGCACAACATGTGTTCGATGAAATGTCAAAATCATTTGGGGTTGTAGGGAGGTTGTGTGTTGAGTATACGAATGACAGATTTGATTTTAATATGAGCCATAGAATCAACCTAGAGTCCTGTTTTCCCCTTTCTAATATTATAATTTTCTGTCCATAAATGATTTAGAATTTCCTTGCTGTAATTCATTTGCTATTTGACATGCAAATAGATACACTTAAAATTAAATTTTATAAAATATTATTTACTAAATTAGTTGTGATTATTGTGCAACAGATAATGCAGCACCTATGCAAGATTACTCATTGAATGTTACAGGTATGGTTTAGGCAAATATTGCAGATCAATAAAGAACCAGAATCTACATAAAATACAATCAAGCTTGTTTACGTGGTTGTTTGAACCAGGTTTTGACTGTTTATTTAATTTCTTCTCCCTCAAATTTTGAAAGTAGGTAAGAATTTTTTTTCCAATCAATACATGTAACTATTATTCCTGATATGCTTATTTGTTTTTCTCTTTCTCACTTGCAGTGAGGACATTTGGACTAAGATAGTTGTAGTTCACCAATTTTTGTACTCTCTACATGTAAGGCTTTATCTTATTGTGATTGAAGAAGGTTTTGCATTTATAACAATAATTAAACACCTCTTCATACATATATCTCTATTGCTCACCCTGACAAATTTGGATTTGATATTGTATTTAGCAGCAAGAAGTGGTGATAGTAGGACATCATTGTTAGCATCAAACTACAATAAAAAACCTTGTTACCTTTTGTGCATCAGACGGTCTATTCTTATCTCTGCTTTTAGGGGCTAATATGATGGCATGACTTTTGGAATTTTTGTTTCTTATTGTGAAATTATTTGTTCAGATTTTATTACTAATTACTAAAGTTAATATCTTCTCATTTTCTTCACTTATAATACTTGAAAATGCACAACCATTCAGACTTGGTGTATCCAAGTGTCGGTGTCTATATCAATATATTGTGGAACTAGGTATATTGTGCAGTCCTGTTTTCTTTTTCATTCAAAAGACGTGATAAGTAATTGTGTAAGTCTTAGGAATGCCGTTAATAAACTATAGGATTAACCATTCCATACCTACCCCGCTAATATATGAGGCTTCTTTTGTCAAAAATTTGTGTAAGCCTACTTATATATACACACACACACACATATATATATATAGTGATTACATTATTTTCCTCCCAAGCTTATTAAATGGGATTGATAAAACTAAAACTACAGCAGAAAATATGTTCTCTTAATAATGTGTGATGAATAGATAGTGGCTGGTCTAATATCGTAATTGGTGAGACTATATTTTTTAGTCTATAAACAAATAGTCTCAAATTTGTCAAATGGAGGGCTCATTATTTAATTTCTAGATATCAAATTCTTAGCACAATCCTCTATCTCATTCAAATATCCATGTTAGGATATAGGGAATCAAGTGGCTTAGCACCTAACTAATGGCTATAAGTGTTGCATCCTATTATAATTCAGCATGATTCCATCTTATCACAAGCTCGTGTAATTTTCAAAAGGTAGAAATCATAGATAAGTTCCAAATTGATAAAGTGTATTTGATGAGTAGATACTGAGTTTTGGAATCATTTGGGGGAATGGAAAGATGAGTGAAAGCAGGATTTAAGCTATTATGTACAACTGGTGTGTTGAGTTTGATTTATTTATTTTAAATCAAGCTTCAACTTATTAATTTATTGATTATATTATTTGTTCACAAGCCTCTTCAAGCTAATCAAACCTAAATGAATTGAATAATATCAGTTATAAATTTAATTACACGCTTCATAACATTTTTTTGCTTATCATATCAATTTAGTGTAATAATTACATATTAAAGTTAAATTATTATTAATATTATTATACGAGTTAGCAACGAGCTTATTAATGAGATGATGCACTATGACTTCTATGAGGATATTCTCGGCCCCAATGCAACATTGCAATTCTTTGATACAACCCATTGGGCCGATTCGTTGGCGACCTTGTTTATGAACGAGTTCAATATTGTGGAAACATGTGAAGACAATGATTCGACCGTAGATGTGTATGTTGAAAGAGTGAGAGAACTAAAACGGGATGGGTGGCGATGGATGGGATCGGGCTTTACGGCCATTTTGATGTCCACAATCCCCCATCGATGAGAGGCATTCTTGATAAATTAGTCATTCTCGGGCTTCCAATTTGGCTTACTAAAGTTGACATTAGCAGCAAGTTCAGCAAAGGAAAAACAGGTTTGTGACAAAATTTAAATTTGTCACATATATATACCTCAAGGTTTTCAATTTTTTAAAAAGTTATTTGCTTCTTGCAGGCTTTAGAAGAAGTTCCGAGGGAAGAGTTTTCGCATACTGATATCCCTTCGACGGGGCACTTGTTACCAAATATGTCTTGCGGATATCGTCTTCAACAACCTCCCAATTGGGGACATAGTGGACTAACTGATGAGCATGCTTATTACAGCTTCTTGGGTTTCTTGGGTGAATACAAAGTCACTACAAAGTATGATAACCGTTTTTGCTTTCTCCAAGCAGAGAAACCAAACATTGTAATATTCATTTGTAGCAGATGATCATTGCTTATTCCCAATGCAACCATGGATATTTATGAGTAGTATTAGATTTTGATATCGTGCATGATGAGATAAAATAAACAGAGTTTCATCTCATTTCTAGTAATTGGAATTAATTAGGGTAGGATGCTCAAGATTATAAACATATTAATATTTTAAAAGGTGTTAGGCATAAGCAGGAGGCTAGAGATTGAGGTCTAGCGCCTTGCTATTCTTAGTCTAGATATTTAGAAGATTGATGATAAAAATGCAATATCAATTGTTATAACCATCAGTTTAATATGAAGGGGAGATCTAAGGCCTCTTCTGAGCAAGATTCGAGACTCAAGGGTCCACAGTGTTTATCATTTAATTATTTTATTATATTACTCTTTCATTAAAATAAAGTATGAGTTGTCAAATTAAAGTTATGCTTGTACCAAACTTGCTAAAGACCCCATTCCCTTTTATTCAAGAACCAGACAACATTTTCACATTCGCACAAACTTTATGTCCAGTACTAAATCTTACTAATGGGGTATATATGATTGTTAATTTGATGTAACAACATATATGATAGTTAATGCAAGTAAAAAAAAGAGAAGCAAGACTACATAATATACACAATTAAAGGGGAACAAACACGACAAATACTATTGAACCAATCATTATCTAAGTATATTATATAGGTACATCAAGAATATAAATTGTCCCAGTTGTATCATTATAAAACCAATAATATCAATCTAAGATTTATTTCAATTCAAGATCATCCCTCTAAATAATTGTGTTAAATGATTGGATTTATAAAATTTGGAAACAGAGTCATTTATATGTTGTTTAGGTGTTACAAGAAAGTGGTTTACACTAGGTGTAGTATTTACCTATATCTTTTCATGCAAACACATTTATTCGATATACAATCCACCAAATTAATAGCATATATTTAGCAACAGCAAAACGGTCAACAAATAGCTCAATTGAAAAATGGTTCAAGCAAATAATACCACAACATCATCCCGTTACAAAATCAATTGAAAAAAAGAACTCAACATATAGATAATAATTAATGACAATTCCAAACAACCCAACCAGATTGAATATGAAATCCGTACTCATTAACAAACAAATACGTACACTCTTATTCAAGGACTAAAAAAAATTATATAGATATATGGGGACCTGCTCTGCATTATGGAAATCAAATAAAAGATATGAAAATAATTATAACTTATGACATTAGGAAATTAAGCTACTGTGTAATTATTGTTGGAAAAATTTTAGGTAAATGTGGTGTGGTGTGTGTAGACGAAGATGACTCAATGCAAGACACAGACTAATACGAAAGTCGAGGCACGAGTTAAACTCGCTCTCCGTAAGACAATATTGCCCCGTACCCAGGTGCAATACGGTTCCATGGCAATCGCACCCAAGATACAACGACTTTAAAGTCTTCCGCCCGTTGCACTACGATACGGAAGCTATCGGCGAACGGACTCGGGTATCCGGAACTTTCTTGATACGACTCTAATGCATAACTACAACTCTAGTATGCATATGCACTTGATATAGTTTATATGAAATCGATTTCTGAATGACTTAAAACACTTTGTCTCTGAGTTTTTTTTTTTTTAATGACAAATGTGGGGGGTCTATTTATAGATTTCCAAGGGTCGTTAGGTAATAGTTGCGACTCTTCACTATAACTCTTATTCTCCAAAAGTCATAACTCTTGGAAATAATTCACTATTCACCAAAAGGTATATCTCTTAAAGACACAACCTTTGGAAATAGTTTTAAAAGACACGACACTTCATGTCTATAAGTCACAATCCTTCACTATTACCTTTATAAATACATTCATTACTGTATTTATCCACATATTAAATGACATTAATTTCTCATTCACCCGAAAATTGGTTTTGAGAAATCGAACCAACCAAATCCATTTACGCAAAATGGATAATTAAATTGTCACTTAATATTTAATCAAATATGGTCAAAACCATATTTTCCAACAATCCCCCACATGAATGAAATTAATGCATGTGACACCCTAAGAAAGTTCCGACGAACCATTACTGCATCGGGATAGGTAGCTTCAGGCTTTGAACCTTCCCTAGTGAGATGCCATCGGATTTACTTGCCACTTAGTGAACACGATGTCTTGAACTGGTCGGCTTTTTGTGTAAACCAAGACAATGACATTCACACAATAACGACTCTAATACCTTTATGGTTCTCACGTTGTTGTCCATTTTGGCCCTGGACCATATCTTGGATTCATAAGCGTGTACTGAATTTTTCTCAGTCAGAAGCGGCCCCACTTCAATGCTTATATAGGTGATCTCCTATCAAGGGTAACCTGCAATACCCCACCCTTGGGATATAGGAATCATTAAAAGCTATTAAGCTTAACCTTACCACACGTCAGCAGGTTTTATGCACCTGAAGAGGTACATGTTTGCACTTGAAGGGATTCGAGAATAGGTTGCAATAAAATTTTCAAGTGCACATCTGAGTGCTTCATAACTTAGTTGTCTCGTTGAACCAAGTTCTTGGGATCCTCCAGTCATCATGGACGAGTTTCCGCTATGAACACTCTTTTATGTGTGGGTTTTAACCTCATTCCCCTTACCCGTAATCCTCTAAAACATCTCAATTTTAACCGGCCGGGTTTTTGTCTCAATGCAATCATTATTGCATATTTTTAGAGGATTTTCATGACACTTCTCCCCCACATTTTCACTGATGGGCTTGGAGTTTGTGTCAAAATATCCAGTTCACTTATTGTGTATCCTTCCAACACATTTGGATATTTCCATACAAAATTCCCCGCAGGAATTTATGATTTGTTCAACTAACATTAATGAGCACACTGCCAGTGCTTCAATTTTTTAAAGTCACCCCCACACTTCGAGATAATTGTAGGATCACTTTATCCTCATATTTTACACAAATTTATCTCCTTGTGTGTTGACTTTTCATGAACGAGATTGAACAAATCCACGTGTGGAAACTTTTCCACTAGCCTCTTTGGCCACTGCCTTTTGGTTTTCCATTTAGCTTCAAGGTCATGCCTTAGCTAAACCATCTCACATTCCGAATGGAGAGTCTTCTTTTCCCCCACATTCGAATGTATTTATGGCGAGAATTTATCTCCCATAATCGTTCGAATTGTTCGTCCTTTCCATTTAATATTTCAAAAAATATTAATTTGGACACAATCTCGAAATAAATTGGAAAATCAAACGTTTGAAGTCACACTTCAAGCCCGAAAATTTAATCTTGGTCAAAATACCAAATTAAATTCAATTTTCAATGTGGCCGTCATTGCCACCTTTGACTCTCAATAATTCTTCATTAAATTATACGAATTAAATTTTCTTGTGAATTAAATTCACACCGCTTGTGCTCTCTAGCACAATTTCAAATGAGGCCCTAATTGCCACCATTTATTCGCGAGAAATTCTCAAGCGAATTATACGAATCTTTTGGACTAAATCCAAATCACAATTTGCGCTCTCAAGCACATTTTTAAATGAGGCCTTAATTGCCACCATTTATTCGCGAGAAATTCTCAAGCGAATTATACGAATCTTTTGGACTAAATCCAAATCACAATTTGCGCTCCCAAGCACATTTTTAAATGAGGCCTTAATTGCCACCATTTATTCGCGAGAATTTTTCAAGCGAATTGTACGAATCTTTTGGACTAAATCCAAATCATAACTTGTGCCTTTAGCACAATATATTGCATCTCAAATCAAATTTTAATTTGATGTCAAGAGATCCCAATATATGGAACAATATCCGTAGCATTACCGGCCCAAACTTAATTGGTCACTCAAAATAAGTCCATTTGACTTATCCACGTCAATTATTAAGGCCCAAACCAAGATTAAAATAAAGAGGCCACAAATTATATTGGGCCTAATTTATTTAATTATGGCCCCAAGTCTGCTTAGCAGAATAAATAAAGAAGCTTGAGCCAATTAGATGACCCAATTAATTATATACTAACCGTTGTCTTCTTCAATGAATCGGCGGATCCTTTTCGAAGTTGAGGAGAAAGTACGGTGGGCATGCGACGCTTCCATCCTTCATTTCGATTCAACGCACCTTTATGTCGAGACTAATAACGGCCAATATCAGGGACAGATCCGCCACCATCTGCGGCGTTCACGCCTCGCCGCCTGAAGTCAAATCCGGTGATGCTTTCGTTGCGCCTAGACCGTCAGAGCCTGTGTACAATTGTTGTTGGCAGCATCGCCCAGCAACATCGATGTCGTTGCGTGACCTCTTTGCCACCGCTCCGCACAGCCGATGGAGCCCACCGACATCTCCGCATTCCCGTACTGCCACGGCTCCGTCTAAGCGCTCTATCACAATGCCGCCGAACGACCTTTGAGGCGCGGATATAGCGCACCATCGCCATACCCGCTGTCACAATCGCGGCGGTTCCGGGATGCGGTGAGATTAATCTTAACCGCTGTACAAGTTGGGCAGAGCATAAGCCTGCGTTTAAAATGCCGCTTCCAAGCAATCACTTCTCTTAAACGGTGTTTGCGCGAACCACCGGACTCCTTGTTAGACGAGTGATAGGGATGGCCAAGTGAATTGTCCTTAGTCAGTTTATTGATGACGACTTTGCCGCCACTTTTGCCGGACTGATGCTTTGAATCGCCAGATGAACGAAATGGCTTTGCGTCTGCTTTCTTTATAATCTTTCGCCACAAAGATTTTGTTGCCAGTTTACGTCAATTGCTAAATTTATTTCTTTTCTCCTTAGCAAAGCCCATCTTCCACATTTATTTCTCAATGCCCACGGGACTTGTCCTTGCAAGATCAAAAAGATTATATCTAAAATCTAGACAAGCAACATAAGAATATGGCTATGGAAACGTAATTAAAACAACTTCCCTGAAAATCAATCTCGGCAAAGTTTCTCGGCATAAATTGATGGGATTGAGCACTAATAGTAATCAATCTCCGAATACACACAAAATATCGTCTTACGATTGTTGGAAAAATTTTAGGTAAATGTGGTGTGGTGTGTGTAGACGAAGATGACTCAATGCAAGACACAGACTAATACGAAAGTCGAGGCACGAGTTAAACTCGCTCTCCGTAAGACGATATTGCCGCGTACCCAGGTGCAATACAGTTCCATGGCAATCGCCCCCAAGATACAACGACTTTAAAGTCTTCCGCCCGTTGCACTACGATACGGAAGCTATCGGCGAACGGACTCGGGTATCCGGAACTTTCTTGATACGACTCTAATGCATAACTACAACTCTAGTATGCATATGCACTTGATATAGTTTATATGAAATCGATTTCTGAATGACTTAAAACACTTTGTCTCTGAGTTTTTTTTTTTTTAATGACAAATGTGGGGGGTCTATTTATAGATTTCCAAGGGTCGTTAGGTAATAGTTGCGACTCTTCACTATAACTCTTATTCTCCAAAAGTCATAACTCTTGGAAATAATTCACTATTCACCAAAAGGTATATCTCTTAAAGACACAACCTTTGGAAATAGTTTTAAAAGACACGACACTTCATGTCTATAAGTCACAATCATTCACTATTACCTTTATAAATACATTCATTACTGTATTTATCCACATATTAAATGACATTAATTTCTCATTCACCCGAAAATTGGTTTTGAGAAATCGAACCAACCAAATCCATTTACGCAAAATGGATAATTAAATTGTCACTTAATATTTAATCAAATATGGTCAAAACCATATTTTCCAACAATTATCAAAACCAACTATTGGAAATTCCACGAAAAAGACATCAAAACTTTCGTATTTTTTTTGGTTAAGGGAAATACTTGTTCTCAATTCAACCTCCAAACATCTGGTTCAATAGGCAAAAGACAAAAAAAATATAATAAAATATTATCACTGTTCAGAGGTTGTTCTTCTAGAGTACAAACTCATGTGTTTCGTTCCAATCTTGTGGTAACCTTTCTCGATCCAAATAAGACTTTAAAATCAAGGATAGATCCAATAACTTTGAGCGTGCTTTGTCAATAGTTTTTTGGACTTCTTTCTTCAATAAAGGTAGTGTATTTCCCTAAAAATGTAGACCATAATCCATTAATACGGAATGACAAAATAAAATTAAAAACTACTAACAATATAAAGTTACCTTTGCCTCACAAGCTAAGATCACGTGGTAAACCGTCATTATCACTATTTTGGGTGTCTTGGTTCGATTGCGAGGTACTATTGCCAGAACCTTTGCTCAATTCATTCGAGCAAAAACCAATTTTATGTTCAGACACACTAATTAAATTTAAAATAGTCAAAACATATCTTCTCAAGTGAGAAATGAATAAGCATTAAATGAATTACACACAAATAGACAAAGAAATATGTAAGGTTACGTACCCAAACTTTCCGTACTTCAGCAATTTTTTTTAGGGTGCTCTTTTTGACCCAGACTTTTGCGGATTGGACACGCCAAAATTGGTGATAGCATATTCAGGTCACAAATATCACACAACTCTCCAGGAATGTCATCCATATGACATCAGACAAAACAACTACTATTACAAGAAACTACAACAGATTTCTCAGCCCGAAAGCTAGAATTCTCGTAGGCATTGTATCCGCTTGATTAAGGAACATTTGAAACTCCAGTTTGCAAGAAAAGCATTTTGATTCTTGTCCATCTCCCACTTTTTCACTACTTATAATTAAAAACATCATCATCTACCTGAAAATGGATGCATTTAACCATAGCAATTTAGTTGTTGTTTCTTGACTTGGAACCCTTTTTTATTCATTATTTTTATTCTAGTACCTATTTTCCAATTTATGTTGTTTCTAGTTCTATTCTTAATTTTCTCAAATTAATCTAACACATAAAACTAGACATTCCAATCCCAAATAAAGATGTTGAAAGGGAAAGGTAAAGGGGAAGGGTGGAAAGGGAAAATATGGAAAATCAAGGAAATAAATTTCCCATAGAACTAAAACAAATACAAGTGTTTTACATGCAAATTAATCAAAGAATATAGAAAGTAATATCGCTACAGAGTAAAGAGTGTAAATGAAATTAGCAATTTTGTAATAATATCCCAACAGGTCGAAGCTTCAACCTCAAGTTCTTCTATTTGGTCAAAACGTACAACCACCTCAAGACTCGAGTTTTGAGTTTGATTTCAAGTAATAGATACTTAACTTGATTAAGGTCGAAAACTAAATCAACTACCATTTTAAAATAAATAATGAAGGAGTCTTATTTGAGATAATTTCATATATAAGACAAGTTTTGCATATTCCTAATATTTGCATTCTTTCTCCACCTTCTAAATTGAAGCGTTACAATCACTCACGATTATCATCACCCTCAGGCATATGAATTGCAGATTGATTTGTTTTAAAAATTATTTGCATCTATTTATAATTATGCTATGGAGTTGTCTATTTCTTTTGCATTAAATACAGATACATTTGATGAAATCTTGAGTCTAAACTTGAGGTTTTTCTTCGATGCTTCTTGAATATAGTATTTGCAATTTTGCATTTATTCTTCACCTTCTATACAATTACCTCCTCATGATTTTCATATAATCCATGTGACATCAGACAAAACACCTACTAATTTATAAAAAGAAACTACAACGGATGTCTCAGCCCGAAAGTTAGAACTCTAGTAGGCATTGCATCAAACACTTGATAAGCACAATATTTTTCCCCACAATTTTCAAACATTATCATCTATCAAGTAAGAGTTCTCCTAGACATTTCATCAAACATGTTGGATTTTTTGGGTTTGTGTAGACGGAGATGAACAGGTGGACACGGACTTTAAAACGGTAAGTCGAGGCAAGAGTTGGACTCTTTCTCCGTAAGACGATATTGCCCCGTACTTCGGTGCAACACGGTGTCAAAGGCAATCGTCCCCAAGATACAACGACTTTTGGAACTCTCGATCGCTGCACTACGAAACGAAAGTTATCGGCGAACGGACTCGGATATCCGGAACTTTCTTTGACTCGACTCTAATGCAAAACTTAGAATGCTAGGATGCTTTGAAGGTTTTGAATGCAGAAGGCTTGATTATTTTCTGGATGGATTGGAAATGCATTATGGGGGGTGTATTTATAGGTATTGAAGAGGTGTGGTGTCCTTATCACTAAGGGGTGTGACTTTTGGGCCTTTCCATACAAGCCCTTGGATTCGAATTTGAACCCAACGGACGAGTCCGTACGGGCCCGGGTAGCCATTCTGGCGCCAACCCGCACGCGTGGCCCGACCCGATCCGCTTTGACCAGGGCGCACCCCAGGTTGCGCGCCCCAGGTTCGAAACCCACGGGACGCGCCCATCCACGAAACGGCAGACCCGCCCATGGCCGCTGACCCGCTCCGTCTGATCGCGAGTTTGAAACCCGCAGATCGCACCTAGCCTTGGTTCGAACCGTATGCCATCCCATGAGCCACATTCGGTCCGAACTGCAAAGTGCAAAGTGCGTCTCTAAAGCGCTCAATGCGACTAAGTGCGACGTGCGCGTGCCCGAGCCCGTTCGGGTGCGGGTGCGGGTGTGGGTCCAAGTCTTTGGGTTAGCCCTTCGGGCTAACCTTAGTCACCACCACTTTTAGACTTAGTTAAGATTATAAATCTATCACTCAAGTCTACTTATATGGAAGGTCCATATCTTCCAATTTTCCAATGTGGGACAAGGAATTCATTTTTCCTTCTTCCCATTTTCCTCTTCAATTTAGGAATTTCAATGCTAAATTCTCATCTTCATGTATTAATATCTCATTCACTCGAAATTAGTTTTGAGCAAATTAATACACCAAATTCATCTACTCCGAATGTAGATTATGAATTTGCCATTTATTTCCATTGTTCGTAAATGAAACATCAAATTAAAATTGGTCAAACTTAGGTCAAAATACCCAAATTAAAACCAATTTCCAATAATCCCCCACATGAATTATATTAATGCATGTGACCACCTAAGAAAGTTCCGACGAACCGCTGCTGCATCAGGATAGGTAGCTTCAGGCTTTGAACCTTCCCTAGTGAGATGTCATCGGATTTACTCGCCACTCAGTGAACGCGATGTCTTGAACTGGTCGGCTATTTGTGTAAACCAAGACAATGACATTCACACAACAACGATTCTAATACCTTGTTGGTTCTCACGTTGTTGTCCATTTCGGCTCTGGACCTTATCTTGGATTCATAAGCATGTACTGAAAACCTTCAGTCAGAAGCGGCCATACTTCAACGCTTATATAGATGATCTCCTAACAAGAGTAACCTGCAATACTCCACCCTTGGGATATAGGAACCATTAAAAGCCGTTAAGCTTAACCTTACCACACGTCAGCAGGTTTTTCTGCACCTAAAGGCTTTCAAAGGTGCAGATTTGCACTTGAACAGATTCGAGAATGGGCTTTGTAAAATGTCTTTCAAGTGCATACATGAGTGCTTCATAACTTAGTTGTCTCGTTGAACCAAGTTCTTGGGATCCTCCAGTCAGCATGGACGAGTTTCCGCTATGAACACCCTTTAATGTGTGGGTTTTAGCCCCATTCCCCTTACCGCACTGTACATTTGATCTCTGTTAATGCCTTTTGTTAGCGGATCCGCAATATTTTCTTTTGACTTCACATAGTCAATGGAGATTACTCCACTTGAGATCAAATGTCTAACGGTATTATGTCTCCTTCGTATGTGACGAGACTTACCGTTGTACATGTGACTTTGTACCCTCCCAATAGCCGACATGTTATCGCAGTGTATCATCACAGGAGGCACAGGTTTTGTCCAACAGGGAATATCCTCAAAGAAGTTTCGAAGCCATTCTGCTTCTTCACCAGCCTTATCCAATGCAATAAACTCCGATTCCATTGTTGAACGAGCTATGCATGTTTGTTTAGAGGATTTCCAAGACACTGTTCCTCCACTGATAGTAAACAAATAACCACTGGTGGATTTGGAGTCCTTTGTATCAGATATCCAATTTGCATCTGTGTACCCTTCCAACACAGTTGGATATCTGGTATACAAGATTCCATGACTTGCGGTATGTTTTAAATACCTCAGAACTCTCATAAGAGCTTTCCAATGATCCTCGTTAGGATTGCTTGTGAATTTACTAAGCTTACTGACCGAGTATGTTATATCAGGGCGTGTACAATTCGTTAAGTACATCAAGCTTCCGATAATTCTCGCATACTTCAGTTGAGATACTGGGTCCCCTCTATTTTTGGCTAAGTGTAGACTTAAATCTACCGAAGTGTTAGCCGGGGAAACGTCAAACGCATCGAATTTCTTAAGCACATTCTCAATATAGTGAGCTTGTGTTAAGACAATTCCATTGGGTGTCCTAGAGATCTTCATCCCTAGTATGACGTCGGCTAGACCCATATCCTTCATGTCGAAATTTCTTTTCAACATGTTCTTAGTATTCACGATCAAGTCATGATTACTCCCCATAATGAGCATGTCATCCACGTATAGACAAACTATCACGAATTCTTCCGGTGTACCCTTAATGTACACACATTTGTCACACTCATTTGTTTTGAAACCATTTGATAGCATTACAGCATCAAATTTCTCGTGCCACATAAGAGGTGCTTGTTTGAGTCCATACAATGACTTAACAAGTTTGCACACCTTCTTCTCTTGGCCAGGTGATTAGGCGTGAAATTGTCATGATTCGTAGCTAGAAACGCCCCAATCTTGGTCGAGTTTATAGAGTATTTAGAGTCAATTGAGCATTATTTCTACACATTGATGAATTTGTCTCTTTGATTCTCATAGGTGAATAGAGGACGAAAAACGGAGTTCGTAGGACTTTGAATCGACTCAAACGGATGCCCGGATGAGAAGATATTGAAGAAATACGATTGGTATTAGTGCGGACGAGGAAAAGTATCACTTGGGAAGAGTTGGAAGTTACTCGAGTGACTAGGTCGAGCGCCCCCGCTCGAGCGCATTGCTCGAGCGCCTAAACGTACAGAACTATTCTTGCGCTCGAGCAGCTCGAGCGCCACCGCTCGAGCGAATTGCTCGAGCGCCCAAAACATACAGTGTGATATCAGCGCTCGACCAGCTCGAGCGGAACCGCTCGAGCGATTGTGTCATTCGAGCTACACTGCTCGAGCGGGACCGCTCGAGCGTTTTGCTCGAGCGCCCATTGATTTTTACCTCCGGATGCGTATTTTCGGCCCATTAACTCCCGTTTCGACCCGGTGCCTATATATACCTCTTCCAAACATGTTTTGAAAAGAACATCATACCCGAACGTTAGAAATAATTTTAGACTTAGTTTTTGAAGAGGAGAAGAACGAGCAAGCTTTACTTTTACGTTGTGTTGAGGTTTTTCATACGAATTTTAGTTTCTTTTCAATTCGTAGTTTCTTTTCATTAGCTTGATTACTTTTAACGCTTTGAACGTCGTTTTTATTAATTCAATTTCAGTTCTTAGTATTTATTTTCTTTTTAAACCCTAGTTCATGTTTCGTATTTTCTTTCTTCAATTCATCATGTTTATGTTCGTCGTTTCTTCTATTGCTTTAATGTTTGTTAACGTCATCTCTAACTAAAACCCTTGCATGCTTAGGGTAGGATGAACTCGTAGAAGTAGGTTGTGGGTACGTAATTAGGGTAATTCGTGACGTTAGTTTTAATTCTCTTGATTAATGAATTCGTATAATTAATCTTAACTTTACCTTTGAATTTAGCATGAAAGTGTTAGAGAGAGGGCGACCGCATCACTCAATAACAATTAGTAGTCTTAACGAGAAGGTTTAGGAAAGGTTAATTCATCTACCGGTTTAGCGAAGGAGGACGACCGCATCACCTTAGTTAAATTAGGGTCTCATTAATTGAGCACAATCCATTAACTTGTTAGTAGATTAGTGAAGTCGAGTGTTAGGGTAAAGTATTAGGGTTTAGAATCTTGAGCTTTCACCTTGCATTCTTATACTTAGGTTAATTCTTGTTTGTCACGATTACTTTGATTATGTACCTGCTCCGTTAGTATACGTAGGGATTTCTATCCTAAGCATCACCATCTCTTATTTGAATCAAACCCTTAGTTAATTCGTTTGCTTTAGTATTTTAGTAATTAGTTTAATTCAGTCTTTTAATTAATTCTTTCAAAAAAACCCAAAAACATTACACTCATATTAACTACAACGCGTAGATCTTCAGGGATCTATTCGCATATACACCATCCCTTGGGTTCGATAATACTTGGTCCCTATACTTGCCCATACTACAGTGAACCCGTTCTCTTGCGGGGTAGCTACTAGTAGAAGCTAGTGTAGTTCGCTTCAAGTCAATGGCGCCGTTGCCGGGGATGGCCTTATATGCCTTTTGAATAGGACTTGTAGATAGCTTAGTAGTTAGTAGTGGGCGATTTAATTTCTGTTTTTATTTTTATTTTTTTATCCATTCGGCAGTTGCGTTTTGATCCTTCTGCTAGTGTGTCAGGTTTATGAGAACACGCTCACAAGGCAATACGAGCGAAGAAAGAATACCGTTGGACCCTGAGACAATAGTCAGAAGGAACCGAGCCTTCTTAAGAAGGATGAACGCTGCCGACTTAGGAAAGGAACCAATGGACATCAATAATGAGTTGGACGATGCTGCCAACGATTTCAATCAGGCAGTAGACCGAGTTGAAGGTACTGGAGTTAGTGGTAGCCAGAATCAAATTCCATTAGGGGATAGCCAGAGCCTAAACCCGGATACACAAAACATAGGGAATCCAGCTCAGAACCTTGTCCATAATCCTCATAACCAAAACCCTGCTTACCCACAAAACCCAAATAACCCTTTTAATAACCCAGTATACCAACATTACCCATACCCACCTTATCCTTACCCACCATATCCATATCATCCACCTCTTGTCTACAACCAACCACCTGTTTACCCACCACCACCACAACAAGTACCAGTACCTGCTGTTAATCCTCACCATGTTCCTCAGAACGTAGATCATAATATGGCGATACGAGGGAGGTTTGCAGCACAGCCACAGCGGTACTATGATGGAGTGGCATTGCCTCCTGTTGAGGCAAACAACTTCTCGATATCCCTGGGGATTTTAAAGCTGCTTACCGAGAATCAGTTCAAGGGGGTGATCGGGAAGGAGAACCCTCACACTCACTTGAGGAGTTTTCTCATGATAGCCTCAACATTTAATTATAATGGCATGTCTGAAGATGCCAAGAGGCTTAGGCTGTTCCCATTCTCATTGACGGGAATAGCCAAGGAGTGGTACGATAATACGCTCCCGCGGGGAGGTATTACCACTTGGGCCGAGCTCGAGCGTCTGTTCCTCGAGCGATTCTACCCTCCATCTAGGACGATCAAGGCTAGAATTGAGATCTCGTCCTTTCGCCAGAAGTCCGGAGAGGATTTACGCCAAGCGTGGGAGAGATACTCAAACATGCTGATAGAGTGCCCGCAGCACGGGTACAACGAGGGAGACATTATGGCGTTCTTCTATAGTGGTGCCAACAAGGCGGGGCAAGACCGTTTAGACGCTTGTGCGGGCGGAGCATTCTTGAACCAAGGCATAGAGAGGTGTAGGGAAATCGTGGACAACATTGTCACGAATGCCGGTGCTTGGAGTGGAGATGCAGATTTTCAGAGAGTGCATCAGGTTGAAGAGGGAGAAGGAACAAGAAGGCTATTGATGGCCATGATGGAGAAGATAAACAACCTCGAGTTGGGGAAGAGTTTGGGTGGAGAGCATGCAGTAGAGAATGAGAGAGTAGACCAACCCAGTGGACAGCAAGAGGTAGCCAACTACATGGGAGGTCCGTATTACAATCAGAATGGCTACCAAGGTGGAAATCAGTATGGAAGGCCTTCTTATGGCCAACCATTTGTACTTCCAGGCCCTCAGCCACTTCAAAATCAATGGAGGAACACACGAGGAGTTCAAGGAGGCCAGCAACCTCCTCAAAACACATGGAGGAAGAATGATAATTTTTCTTATGCTAACCCAAAAGCTGGTGTTACTGTTCCTGCAGGTGTTGATCCGGGGTCTAAACCTCCTGGTGGAGAAGGCGGAGCATCAACCGAGGAGATGTTGAGAGCGATCCTTCAGAAAGTGGAGGAGGGAAGCAAGCGGTTGTCATCCTTGGAGTACGATGTGAAGGAGTTGCACAAAAAGGGTGATCATCGTGATCAAGAGCTCCAGAAGATGAACATTGAGTGGACTAGAACTCAACAAGAGAACAATCGAAGGTTCACTTCTTTAGAGCTCCAGATGAGCCAGATTGCAAAATCAGTGAATAGAATGCCGGAGGGGAACTCAAAAGAGCAGTGCAAGGCGATCCAGCTTAGAAGTGGAACAAATTATGAAGGTCCTCAGATGCCTGCTGATTCTGAGACGCCTCAAGTTGAGAAGGGGATTGAAAGTGAAGGGATTGAGAGGCATGAAGATATGGATGAGTCCCAGAAGGGCAAGGAAATGGAGGAGGTTGAGAGAGTTCCAAAGTGGAAGAAAGCAAAGGAAGCAAGGGAGAAAGTGAAAGAAATAGAAAGAGATGAATGGGGGGTACCCAAATCTGTGATACCCGTCCCATATCCACAACGCTTCATGAAAAAGAAGCTTGATGAAAAGTTTGCTAAGTTCCTTGATGTTTTTAAACAATTGCATATTAATATTCCTTTTTATGATGCTTTGGAACAGATGCCGCACTATGCGAAGTTTTTGAAGGACTTGATCGCGAAAAGACGGCGAGTGGATGAGCCGAAGTTGGTGCAGCTGAACCACGAGGTGAGTGCATTAGTGCACAAGGCGCTTCCACCGAAGCTGAAGGATCCCGGGAGCTTCACGATCCTATGTGATATTGGGAACGGGATCAAAAAGGGAGCGTTGTGCGACCTCGGGGCGAGCATTAATTTGATGCCACTGTCGCTTTTCAAGAAGTTGGAAGGTGTTGAGCTTCAACCCACAATGATGACGCTTCAACTAGCCGACCGGTCTATTACTCGACCTCAAGGTGTGGTTGAAGACGTCCTAGTGAGAGTTGGAGATCACATTTTTCCAGCAGACTTTGTAGTGCTAGAGATGGAGGAAGATGAGCACGTGCCCCTGATCTTGGGAAGACCGTTCTTAGCTACGGCGGGGATGGTGCTAGACGTGGCGAATGGGAAGATTACGTTGAAGGTAGATGATCAAGAAGTGAAGATCTCCCTATATGAAGCCATGAAGCACCCGAAGGAGGATGAGAGCTTGTATTGCATGGATGCAATTGATCCTCGTGTTGAAGACACGCCTTCTATCCCTAATCCTTCTGATATTCATGATTTTGTTAGTCCTTCACTTGAGTTAACCCATGAACATTATGTTCTTGATTATTTTGATAGGGATAAAGTGAAGAAGTTGAAGGATGAAGGGGTGAAGAAAGTGGACGTGGTCCAGTTAGAAGGGAAAGGAAGAGTTAAGAAGAAGAAGTCAAAATTCAAGAAATTGTTTAGTAAGACTCCTCCAGATAAAGGTGAGAAGGAGTTGAGACCCATAACACTTGGGGATGATAAGAGAGCAAAAGGGCTCATGATGGTGGGGCATCAAGGAAAGGAATGCAAACACCACTCTTATGAGAGTAAGGGAGGTAAATTTGAGTATGATGTCCCATAAGCTCCTTTGAGCTTGGTCCGGCATAAGGACCTTAAAAATAGCGCTGAATGGGAGGCAACCCATTTTTATTTGCTTTTATTTATTTTTAGTGTTTTTTTTATATTATTAGGGAGTATTTTGAGTTGTATGTTTAACCTCGTATTTGAGTAAGTTGCTTGTAGGCTTGTCTCTAAAGGAGTAAAGGTATCAAAGAAGTGAAGATTGAAGGAACCAACTTGAGACAAGGAAGTGTGCAACGCTATTGAGAGAAACAGAATTATTTGGTTGAGGTAACCCACAACCCCAAACTTAGACCTCTAGCAAGGTCGAAGTTTGGGGGGTGGAGATTTTTATGTTTCTTGTTACATTGCACATGCATGCACGCCCTTATCTTTGAGTTGAGTTTGATTGATTTTTAGATTGTTGAGATACTCCTTGAGGTGATTTTGAGTTGACTCGCTATTGCATATTTCATGTCTATCAATCATCTTATGCTTGTTGATTGCTATCGTTGAGTATGATTTGATGAGTAGAGTGAGTTGTAAGGGTGAGTTAGAAATTTTTTTGTGTGAGTGTTTGAGTTTGAGCTGATTAGGGAGAGAACCCGTATGCTTATGAGTTTTCTTTTGAGTGCTTGTGTGATGAGAGTGAGAATGCACTAGGACTAGCATGGATGTGAAAGCCGTGAGATTTGAGCCTTACGAGATTTTAATGCATGATTTAATCTCTTCGTTTGTGAGTGAATCGTCACCGTAGAGGATGCTAGAACTTGTGTGTGCTCTCTCTTCTTGATTGTGTCTAGTTAGATATGCCGAATGTGATCTTAGGCCATCTTTGATATGTTTAGTCACTTAGCCAAAATTTTCCTTACCAATGACATTGATCCCTTGTTAGCCCCTTTGAGCCTAAAGTCTATTTTATTTGCTAGCACATATGAACACTATTCCAATTCCTAAGCCTTTTTGTCCAAATTTGAGTGGAGAATAGGAAAAGTGTGAATGTGAAGGGAGTGAATTGAGTTGAAAAAGGAAAATGTTGTTTGTTGAGTGAATATGAGAAGAAGGTGTGATGAAGTTTTGAGATGTGGGAAAAAGAGAGAAAAAATTGAGAATGAGCAAAAGAAAAAAATTGAGCTCATGTGTTTGTGCAAAAAAAAAGAAAAAAAAAAGTGAAGTGATTGAAAAAAAAGTGAAGAGAGAAAGAAAAAAACAAATTGAAGTGTTGAGAGAAGTGGAATTGAAAGAGTGTTGATTGGATATGTTTGAAGTAGTCTGTTCCTAATCTCGAAGTGCCAAAGTCTGATTTTCTATTCTCCATTCACTTTAGTCACTTTACCTTATATTGTTATTCCACCTGTCCAAAGAGCCTACATTACAACCTTGAGAAAAGTCCTTTTTGATTCGGCATTGATTTCTAGAGTAAGGTCGGAGTTGAGAGTGCTTACAAGCCTATGGCTGCCGATATGAGTGATTGATTGTTTGAGTGAGTCCCTTAATCATTGATATACACTTGTGAGGGAGTGAAACACATCGTTGAGTGCACATCCTTGCTTGATCTTGGTGTTTCTTGTCATTGTTGCATGAGTACGATAAAAGAAAGTGAGTGAGTATACGGGTGATTGACCTTTGAAGCTCGAGTTCATTTGCTTGCATGATTGATTTTTTTTGACTCATTCCTAACAATTTCACTTGACTTATTATTTCATTGCTTGGGGACAAGCAATATGGTAAGTTTGGGGGGGTTGATTAGGCGCGAAATTGTCATGATTCGTAGCTAGAAACGCCCCAATCTTGGTCGAGTTTATAGAGTATTTAGACTCAATTGAGCATTATTTCTACACATTGATGAATTTGTCTCTTTGATGCTCATAGGTGAATAGAGGACGAAAAACGGAGTTCGTAGGACTTTGAATCGACTCAAACGGATGCCCGGATGAGAAGATATTGAAGAAATACGATTGGTATTAGTGCGGACGAGGAAAAGTATCACTTGGGAAGAGTTGGAAGTTACTCGAGTGACTAGGTCGAGCGCCCCCGCTCGAGCGCATTGCTCGAGCGCCTAAACGTACAGAACTATTCTTGCGCTCGAGCAGCTCGAGCGCCACCGCTCGAGCGAATTGCTCGAGCGCCCAAAACATACAGTGTGATATCAGCGCTCGAGCGATTGTGTCATTCGAGCTACACTGCTCGAGCGGGACCGCTCGAGCGTTTTGCTCGAGCGCCCATTGATTTTTACCTCCGGATGCGTATTTTCGGCCCATTAACTCCCGTTTCGACCCGGTGCCTATATATACCTCTTCCAAACATATTTTGAAAAGAACATCATACCCGAACGTTAAAAATAATTTTAGACTTAGTTTTTGAAGAGGAGAAGAACGAGCAAGCTTTACTTTTACGTTGTGTTGAGGTTTTTCATACGAATTTTAGTTTCTTTTCAATTCTTAGTTTCTTTTCATTAGTTCGTTACTTTGAACACGTTTAAATTTTGTTTTTAGTAATTCAATTTCAGTTCTTCGTATTTATTTTCTTTTAAAACCCTAGTTCATGTTTCGTATTTTCTTAGTGCAATTCATTATGTTTATGTTCGTTGTTTCTTCGTTTGCTTTTATGTTTGTTACAACCATGTCCAGCTAAAACCCTTGCATGCTTAGGTTAGGATGAACTCGTAGAAGTAGGATTGTGGTACGTAATTAGGGTAGTTTGTGACGTTAGTTTTAATTCTCTTAATTAATGAATTCTTATAATTAATCTGAACTTTACCTTTGAATTTAGTACGAAAGTGTTAGAGAGAGGACGACCGCATCACTCAATAACAATTAGTAGTCTTAACGAGAAGGTTTAGGAAAGGTTAATTCATCTACCGGTTTAGCGAAGGAGGACGACCGCATCACCTTAGTTAAATTAGGGTCTCATTAATTGAGCACAATCCATTAACTTGTTAGTGGATTAGTGAAGTCGAGTGTTAGGGTAAAGTATTAGGGTTTAGAATCTTGAGCTTTCACCTTGCATTCTTTTACTTAGGTTAATTCTTGTTTGTCACGATTACTTTGATTATGTACCTGCTCTGTTAGTATACGTAGGGAATTCTATCCTAAGCATCACCATCTCCCATTAGAAAACAACCTTAGTTAATTCGTTTCTTACGTTCTTTAGTTTAATTAGTTTACTTTAGTTGCTCTTAATTAATTCTTTCAAAAAACCCAAAAAACACATTACACTCATATTAACTACGACGCGTAGATCTTCAGGGATCTATTCGCATATACACCATCCTTTGGGTTCGATAATACTTGGTCCCTATACTTGCCCATACTACAGTGAACCCGTACTCTTGCGGGGTAGCTACTAGTAGAAGCTAGTGTAGTTCGCTTCAAGTCAATGGCAAGTTAATGGATTGGTGAAGTCGAGTGTTAGGGTAAAGTATTAGGGTTTAGAATCTTGAGCTTTCACCTTGCATTCTTATACTTAGGTTAATTCTTGTTTGTCACGATTACTTTGATTATGTACCTGCTCCGTTAGTATACGTAGGGATTCCTATCCTAAGCATCACCATCTCTTATTTGAATCCAACCCTTAGTTAATTCGTTTGCTTTAGTATTTTAGTAATTAGTTAATTCAGTCTTTTAATTAATTCTTTCAAAAAAACCCAAAAACATTACACTCATATTAACTACAACGCGTAGATCTTCAGGGATCTATTCGCATATACACCATCCCTTGGGTTCGATAATACTTGGTCCCTATACTTGACCATACTACAGTGAACCCGTTCTCTTGCGGGGTAGCTACTAGTAGAAGCTAGTGTAGTTCGCTTCAAGTCAATGGCGCCGTTGCCGGGGATATAGATCCTTCAGGTTGTTCCATGTAGATCCTTCAGGTTGTTCCATGTAGATCTCATCATCTAACTCCCCATTTAGGAATGCTGTCTTTACGTCCATTTGGTGTATTTCAAGGTCATGCAATGCAGCAATAGCAATCAACACTCTAATGGACGTAATTCTTGTGACAGGAGAGTAGGTGTCGAAGAAATTGTATCCTTATCTCTGTCTGAACCCCTTTGCTACTAAACGAGCCTTGTATTTCTCAACTGATCCATCAGCCTTATACTTCCTCTTTAGGATCCATTTTCATCCCAAAGGCTTACAACCCGGTGGAAGATCTATTAATTCTCATGTGTGGTTGTGCATGATGGACTCAATTTCGCTGTTTATAGCCTCTTTCCAGAGGGGAGCGTCTGGACTAGACAATGCCTCTTGAATTGTCCGGGGTTCGTTCTCCATCATGTATGACAGAAAATCTGGCCCAAAGGATTTTTCCTTTCTGGCCCTCTTACTGCGTCTTGGCTCCTTATCAATCTTAGGATCTTTGTCAACTTCAGGTGAACCATTTGCAATTTCATAAGTTCTCTTACGCGAACTGTTTTCTTCCCTTTCTTTCTTAGGGAATATGTTCTCAAAGAACACTGCATTTCTTGACTCAATAGTCATTCCCACGTTCATCTCAGGAACGTCCGATTTGTGCACCAGAAATTGATATGCACTACTATTATGTGCATATCCAATGAAGACGCAATCAACTGTTTTGGGTCCTATTCTCACTTGTTTAGGCTCAGGTATTTTAACCTTAGCTAGGCACCCCCACACTTTGAGGTAATTGTAGGAAGGCTTTCTACCATTCCACAACTCATACGGAGTCTTGTCACTCCTTTTGTGTGGCAACTTATTGAGAATGTGGTTTGCAGACAACACAGCTTCCCCCACATATTCTGGGGTAAGCCTGAACTAATCAACATAGCATTCATCATCTCTTTCAGAGTTCTATTCTTGCGTTCCGCAATGTCATTCGACTGAGGTGAGTATGGAGCAGTAGTTTGATGAATGATGCCATTTGAGAACAAAATTCTTCAAACGGAGCAACATATTCCCCACCTCTATCGCTTCGAATCATCTTGATTCTTGTGCTAAGTTGATTTTCAACCTCATTCTTATAAGTTTTGAAGGCCTCAATGGCTTCATCTTTGCTCTTCAAAAGATACACATAACAATATCTAGTGCAATCATCGATAAACGTTATGAAGTAGTTCTTTCCACCTCTAGTTTGCACAAACTTCAAATCACATACGTCGGTATGGATGAGTTCTAGAGGAGTACTACTTCTATCCACTGAATGGAATGCTGCTTTGGCCATTTTTGCCTCCACACAGATCTCACACCTTTGTGAATCGAATTCCATTTCAGGGAGTAAATTTAAATTCACCAATTGTCTAATTGCATTTAAATTTGCATGTCCTAATCTACCATGCCATAAATTAGAACACTCAAGCAAGTAATTAACGTTACTTCCATTAATAACATTGCGCTTAATTTCGCGCTTTACAGTTAGTACATTCATTTTAAAGAGGCTCTTATCAAGGTACCATTTTCCAATAAATTGACCACATTTGGTCAGTACAAATTTATCGGTCTCAAATACTAACTTAAATCCGGCTTTGTTCAACAATGAGCCGGAGACTAAATTCTTGCGAATGTCTAGGACATGCAGCACATCCACGAGAGTTAGTTCTTTCCCCGAGGTCATCTTCAGCACCACTCTTCCAAGTCCGACCACGTTTGATGTCGCAGAGTTACCCATGAAGAGCTTCCTCCCATTGATCGGTTGGTAGGTAGAGAACAGTTCCTTATTTGAGCAAATATGACGGGTAGCTACAGTATCGACCCACCACTCCCTCGGGTTATCCACCAGGTTTTCCTCGAACACGACGGCAGACAGATCAAGTTCAGACATTTCTTGGCTTAAGGAACTGTCTTCGGCAAGGTTGGCCTGATTCTGATTTTGACTCTGATCGGCCTTCTTTGGCTGTCGACATTCTTTCGACTTGTGTCCGGGTTTATCACAGTTGTAACAGTTGCCCTTGAACTTCTTGTTCGGAGGTTTCTGTTCCTTGCCAGCACGTTTTCTCTTTTTGCTTTTCCCGGACTCGGCCAAGTTCACACGCGCCTCTCCATTCTTCTTGTTGCTTTTGACTTCGGATTTCCGATTATCTTCCTTGATCCTTAGTCTCACGATCAAGTCCTCAAGCCCCATCTCCTTGCGTTTGTGCTTGAGGTAGTTCTTGAAATCCTTCCAAAGAGGCGGTAGCTTCTCTATTAAGGCAGCTACTTGAAAGGATTCTGAAAGTTACATATCTTCGGCATGAATCTCATGAAGAATCAACTGCAACTCTCGAACTTGCTCCATTACTGTCTTCGAGTCAGTCATCTTGAAGTCGAGGAACCGTCCGACAATGAATTTCTTCATTCCGGCATCCTCCGTTTTGTACTTCTTTTCCAGAGACCCCCACAACTCTTTGGCGGTCTTGTAAGTGGCATAGACACTATACATTGCATCGTCTAGCCCATTCAGTATGTAGTTTCGACACAGGAAATCACTATGATTCCATGCGTCAAGAGCATTCAACCTCTCTTGGTCGTTGCTCCCCTCCTCAACCATAGGAGGATCTTCCCTCAGGAACCGAGCGAGGTTGAGGGTAGTCAGATAAAACAGCATCTTTGACTGCCATCTCTTGAAGTCCGTACCGACAAATTTAGCCGGTTTTTTAGAGTGGGCAGCAGGAAGATGAGGAGTTGCGGAAGGAGTTGAAGAAGACATCTTCAAATACACAGAAAATATCGTCTTACGCGGTTGGATTTTTTGGGTTTGTGTAGACGAAGATGAACAGGTGGACACGGACTTTAAAATGGTAAGTTGAGGCAAGAGTTGGACTCTTACTCCGTAAGACGATATTGCCCCGTACTTCGGTGCAATACGGTGTCAAAGGCAATCTTCCCCAAGATACAACGACTTTTGGAACTCTCGATCGCTGCACTACGAAACAAAAGTTATCGGCGAACGGACTCGGGTATCCGAAACTTTCTTTGACTCGACTCTAATGCAAAACTTAGAATGTTAGGATGCTTTAAAGGTTTTGAATGCAGAAGGCTTGATTGTTTTCTGGATGGATTGGAAATGCATTATGTGGGGTGTATTTATAGGTATTGAAGAGGTGTGGTGTCCTTATCACTAAGGGGTGTGACTTTTGGGTCTTTCCATCCAAGCCCTTGGATTCGAATTTGAACCCAACGGACGCGTCCGTACGGGCCCGGGCAGCCATTCTGGCGCTGACCAGCACGCGTGGCCCGACCCGATTCGTTTTGACCAGCGCGCGCCCCACCGCAAAACTGCAGACCCGCCCACAGCTGCCGACCCGCTCCGTCTGATCGCGGGTTTGAAACCCGCGGATCGCACCTAGCCTTGGTTCGAACCGTATGCCATCCCATGAGCCACGTTCGGTCCGAACTGCCTCGAAAAATTCAAGTCTCCTCAGTTCCTCGCGACGATGCGTACGTGCGAAGTGCGCCTCTAAAGCGCCCAATGCGACTAAGTGCGACGTGCGCGTGCCCGAGCCCGTGCGGGTGCGGGTGTGGGTCCAAGTCTTTGGGTTAGCCCTTCGGGCTAACCTTAGTCACCACCACTTTTAGACTTAGTTAAGATTATAAATCTATCACTCAAGTCTACTTATATGGAAGGTCCATGTCTTCCAATTTTCCAATGTGGGACAAGGAATTCCTCTTTCCTTCTTCCCATTTTCCTCTTCAATTTAGGAATTTCAATGATAAATTCTCATGTTCATGTATTAACTAGTTATAGTCCCGCGAATTTCGCGGGCTTAAATTAAATTTTCAAAAAAAAAAATTATGTAATACAAATAAAAAAGAATTTATTTTTCTTTATACTAATAAAGTATGCATAAATTTATTTTTTATATAAACAATACTCAATATCATAGTAATTATTATAATTTTTTTAAAATTTCTTTGTAAGCAATTATTCCATCAACAATTCTCTACCTAGTGAATAGAAAGCATCCTTGAAAGTGGGATAAATAACATTTTATTGTTTGTATTTTCTCGTGAGACTCTGGACCCTTATTATGAGGTAATAGAATTTTCAAGTAAAATTGGCCACCTTTACCAAGTGGAACATTATATAAACTTCCCAAAGCAGACCTACCGTTGCTTCTCCTCTCCCTAGTTTATTTTTTTTCCAACCCAGATATACTTCGAAGGAAAGTCAATGTATGTGAGATTCTTGACCTCAGCATCAATCTTGTTACATTTCATCCATGCTAAAAACTTCGATTTTTGTAAAGTAAGCCTTTGGAGTAGATCATCAATATATTCATCATCATAAAAAAATCCATCATCAATATTCAACCACATAACTAGGAAAATTGGTAATATATTTCACGCTGAAGAGTACTGTTAATATTGAATTTTTGGATTTCGTCATATTACTTACAAAAAATTGTATTATTTATTCTATTACCTGACACACCATAACAATACTGTAAACCTGATAAACATTTTTTCCTGTGAATAATATATTCATCTTATGTAAAAATTAAAAAAATATCTTATATTGTATCAGATAAATAAAACACCATTAAGCATTAAGTTTCTCCCTATCCTCAATCCTGTGTTTCATCCATTTACATATAACTCTCTATTCTCATCTATTTAGAATAAGAAGTACTTCATTCTTATTAGAATTCTCATCTAATATTATATCTCTGAATTCCCATCTAATATTGTATCTCTCGAGACATTAACAACCTGACTCCTACGTAAAATATTAAATTTTGATTAATATGATACATATAAATTTATAAAAAAAATTAAATTAATGCAAATACTCTTCAGTATATGCTTATTGATAACATTTAATCTACAAAATACGTATCATGCCTTGTATTGAATTGAAGGTATCATATACATTCTGCAGTTGATCTTGCATATTAGTCAATATCAAAATTTAATGTTTGATATACAAAGATATCACATTACTCTGTGTACGGTTAACACAAATATTACTATTACCTTGAATGTCAGTCATCGACACCTTTCCTTTCACTGAAAAAAGGATAATTATTATTAGTTGATTTAAATTATTAAATTTTTAGTCATAAATATATATTTTTCTAACCTTTTTTGGTAAATCTGATGTGTATTATCTCGAGCAGTGGTATTTGCACTTGGAGTCACTACTGTTAAATAAATGTGTATGTACACATTAGTGTTGGTCATATTAATAAACATAAAATACTTTAAGTAATATTGTTAGATTTTTTTGTTCTATAACACAATATAAGTATGTTCATTGGAATTTGATTGTGTTATTTTTAATAAATTATTCACGATAGATGCATAATTATCAACGCTCGACTAAAACGACAGTGATTTAGTAAGCCAATAAATGAGCATAATGGAAAAGATATATTGAAAAGGATAAAAAGAATTCAAAATATATTTAATTTTTTTTAAATAAATTCAATTTTCAATCAAAATTTAAAGAATAAAAAGTGATTAAAAAAAAATTGAGAAGAGAGACAATTATGAGAATTTAAAATAGAAAAGTGTTATTTTTCAATTTTGATGGAGTAAGAATATTATAGGAATAAAATAGCGTATGTTTAGTAATACATGTTAATTTTTAAATTTTATAAGGGTATGTTTTATAAGTGGGGTGAGTTTAGAGGATTTTGGGGTTTGAGTAGTAGGACTCTAAATAAAATTAGGTCACATTTTATATTAGGTAGATATTTAACTAAAGGATGAATAACAAACTGTGCAAAATGTTTGAAAATGAAGGTAGTACTCCCTCTGTCCCAACTCTAACTTCACATTTTTCATTTTGGTCCGTCCCAACTCTATTTTCACACCCTTAGAATATAAATAAAATTCAATACAAATATTCATATTCAACCATTTTATTGATAGAGTACATAATATTTTTTTCTTAAAATATGTGTCTCCACACAAGTATAAATATAGAGTTGGGACGGTGGGAGTATTATTTATCTAGTTGATCTATAAAAGTTTATTTTAGTGAAGATTTAGTCGTAAATTAATTTAATGAAATAATTTTTTTTAATACTGTGCATAATAGTTGCTCTTTTAGAGATCGACATAATAGACATTATATTGGATCCTACATTTGCGTATATATCTCACATGATATTTCAAATATACAATTGATAATATAAATCTACAAAATCTTAAAAGAGATTGAGATCATTTCAACATAAAAATACATCTACATTATTAGGGGACATATTTGCCGGACATGATAATATCGAAATAGATGGACTAAATTCATTTTGTGGCTAGTTTAGGTAAATAACATTTGTACTCCAAAACTCCTTGGAAACTTTTTCAAAATTAAGAGAAAGCCCCTGCTAAAACTGTGTTCTCGAGATTTTTTTTTTTATGAGTGTCACTGCATACTATTATTCTTATGCATATGAAGTGTCATTGTTTAAAAATACTTGATTTTTAAATTGTATTTCTTTATATATATATATATATATATATATATATATATATATATATATATTATTAATGGTATATACACACAATAATATTAATACATATATATATAACAGTATTATTTAAAGAAAAATAGTTCATCAAATTATTTGGAAAAAAAAAAATTCAATAGGGTATCCTTCAATAGATAAGGAATTAACATATTTCCATATATCATATTAACATATTAATGGTTTGATTTACATTACGTAGCATACATATAATATTTATGACAGTTGAAAAAACCCTATAGGATGGGATAGTCAAACTTTGATATAATTAATTAATGTATATCGTAAATGATCAAGATTTTTTTCCAAAGTTTAAATATAATTAACGGCAAGGGAGACTAATGCTTTAGTCAATTGATTGAGCATACTGCAAGTTTTGTTGATTGGAGTTACCATTATATATTTTAGACAACCATAGTAAATTAAAATGCGTAAATATAGCTCACATCTTTGAAAAAAAAATCCAAAGAAAAAACGGCAGACTTTTAGTTTAAATCTTTTAAGTCGAAATCTTAGGCATACATTAGGGAGAGCTGGATATTATTAAATGCCCAGTCAAAATTAAATTTGTGATTAGGGTTATTCTTAAATTAATAGAGATAATTTTTTTTTAATGGAACCCAAATTATATAAAATTATAAATTAATGTAAAAAGTGGTATAGTATAGGCATTAAATTATTAGTTATGTACGTAATTAAATTGTGTTATTTTCATACCTACTTTCTTTCCCTATAATTGTATTCCATTAAATTTTAATTTTTTTAATGATTAGTAATTGACTAATCATAGTGCTAACATGTTACTACAAATAAACTTTCATTTTTAATTTGCACATGTTCATAAATTCGGTCTATTCACAAAAAAATGTGTAATTATTATAATAGATTATTTGATTTCGTAATGATTGACTATTCATAATTGATTATTTGACCAATTTTTTTAATAAGGCACAATTAACAATTTAAATTTTTAGCCAATTAAATTAGGCAAGGTTCGAATTTTAATTTGGGATTAATAACAATATCTCAAATCTAAGGAGGCAAAGTTTAAGAATTTAATTTTTTTAGCTATATATTCGGTAGCTATATGGATATATTTGACATATTTAGAATATTTGACCATAAAAGATTCATTTAAGTTATGGAATATCTAAATCTTCATATTGAATTAATTAATTGTGAAAATAAATTATATTTTAATGAAAAGTAAAAGGGAAAATTATATAATTGGTAATGCTGAAATATGGAATAAACAACATCAAAATATTTTAGAAAATAAAATTTTGTGCAATTTTTCTAACTTACCGAATACTAACAGGAACCAAATGTATTTAGACACATAAATATCATCAAGACTTTTTTTTTTTTGAAAGGTCATATCATCAAGACTTTAATTGAAACTATAATGGAGAATTGCAACAACAATAAGTCAATAAAAATTATCCATGAAAATTACAAATTATGTATATCTCTAATAAGGAGGAATTAATTGAAACTTCCACTCATAAAATGTTCCAAATTTTGAAAAGCAACCGATTCCACTTATAATGATGGGCACTGATAATTTGCCATTCCACTTATTAAAAATTACACTTTTTCAAATTTCGTCCCCTATTTTATATACATTGCATACTTGACATCAATTATTTAAAAAAAAAAATTGCCGACTCGGGCATTTTTAAAACAATGTATATACCCTATTTAACTAATTCATTTATTTTACCCAAATTTGACTTGGTATTTTTAGAATTTTATTTCAAAAATTTATGATTCTCAATTGATTTTGGGCAGATTTTTTGGTGACTTTATTATTTACTTTCAAAAAAACTATTTTCATATTATAAATATTTTTTTGTCAATTCAAACAATTAATTAAGCTAATTAATCGGGCATTTTAAATACAATTTAGATACCCAATTTAACTAATCCCTTTATTTTACCCAAGTTTGACTTGGTATTTTTAGAATTCTAGTTCAAAAATTAATGATTTTCTATCGATTCATTAATTGGGCAGATTTTTTTGTGACTCTATTATTTGATTTGAAAAAATCTGGAACGTAAAAAAAAAAAATTGGCCAAGTCAAACAATTAATTAAGCTAATTAATCGGGCATTTTAAATACAATTTAGATACCCAATTTAACTAATTACTTTATTTTACCCAAGTTTGACTTGGTAATTTTAGAATTTTAGTTCAAAAATTAATGATTTTCTATTGATTCATTAATTGGGCAGATTTTTTGGTGACTCTATTATTTGATTTGAAAAAACCTGGAACGTAAAAAAAAATTGGCCAAGTCAAACAATTAATTAAGCTAATTAATCGGGCATTTTAAATACAATTTAGATACCCAATTTAACTAATCCCTTTATTTTACCCAAGTTTGACTTGGTATTTTTAGAATTTTAGTTCAAAAATTAATGATTTTCTATCGATTCATTAATTGGGCAAATTTTTTGGTGACTCTATTATTTGATTTGTAAAAATCTGGAACATAAAAAAAAAAAAATTGGCCAAGTCAAACAATTAATTTTGCTTATTAATCGGGCATTTTAAATACGATTTAGATACCGAAATTAACTAATTCCTTTATTTTACCCAAGTTTGACTTGATATTTTTAGAATTTTAGTTCAAAAATTACTGATTTTCTATTGATTCATTAATTGGGCAGATTTTTTTGGTGACTCTATTATTTGATTTGAAAAAACTTGGAACGTGGTGATATTGGCCAAGTCAAACAATTAATTAAACTATTTTTCTATTAAAAATCATTTTTAATCATAATTTTTTTATGATTTCATAGTCAATTTAATTTTTTTACATTCCATAATCAACGTGAGTAATCCGTCGTTTAATCAACGTAAGTAATTATTGTGTAGGCCTTGATCAATGGAGTTGTCATGGCAGTTTTTTGAATTTCGTCCACTATGTTTTCTATGAAGGTAATAACTTTAATTTTTATGTACATTGCATATTTGACATCAATTATTTTTTTTTAAATATTTTTGCCTACTCCTTCATATTTGAAACTAATTAATAGGGCATTTAAAAAATAATGTGGATTCCCAATTTAACTAATTCCTTTATTTAACCCAAGTTTGACTTGGTATTTTTAGAATTTTATCTAAAAAATTAATGATTCTCTATTAATTCCACGTTTCAAGTTTATATTGATTTGAATTTAATTGTTATTATATCAAAAAAATCTACATTTAGAGTAGAACCAATACATATGCGATTAAACAAAACAAACTTTATTATACCTCAGCCATTTGAATAATGGAGTATAACAAATACATATTTAAACAATGGAGTATAACAAATATATATGCGATTAAACAGAACTATCTCAGCCATTTCTCCAAATAAACTACATACAAACGAATGAAAAATGTCCGCAAAATACATCAAATATCAACTACAAATTTAAAAAAAGAGAAACGACGGAATAATCGAAGAACACTAAAAAAATCTGCACGTTCGACGTGGTACGACCGTCTCTACGACACAATTAATAAGAAGACAGAAATAATCAAAACAACAAAGGATGGATAAATTAGCAGAATTTTTTTTTTTAAGAAATGAAGAACAAATGCCAAAATCAACATTAAAATTGATAACAAATGCTAAAACGAAGAACATACATACCAATTCAATGACGAACAAAGCAAACAATGAATAAAAAAGTGGGAAGAGATGACAAATTTATAGATATAACGTTACAAAATCGAAGGGCTGTGATCGAAAGATAAATAGATTAACAGTCAGGATCAAAAATTAAAACTTGGATAAAGGAGGTTGGGGAGAGAACAAAATAGAGGCAAAGCAAGAATGCCACATAGGCACAAAATGCTTCCTCTATATAAAAGTATGGATATCTCATTCACCCGAAATTGGTTTTGAGCAAATTAATACACCAAATTCATCTACTCCGAGCGTAGATTATGAATTTGCCATTTATTTCCATTGTTCGTAAATGGAACATCAGACAAAACACCTACTAATTTATAAAAAGAAACTACAACGGATGTCTCAGCCCGAAAGTTAGAATTCTAGTAGGCATTGCATCAAACACTTGATAAGCACAATGTTTTTCCCCACAATTTTTAAACATTATCATCTATCAAGTAAGGCAGTGTTTACTTTATTTGCTAGGATAGTTTAGATAAAGTTAACTTAGTATGACTAAATAAGTTAAACCCATATATCAGTTGTTTACTTGAGTTGTCAAGCATATGATTAAAATTATTTTATCTTGTTTACTTGGATGGTCAAGCATAGTATTAAAAGTAGGGACTAAAATTTAAATTATTTATATATTCAGGGGCACACCTACTCATCTCTGTTATATAGATACATATATATTGTATGTATAGTCTAAGAAATTCATGGTGGTCTTCCATTCCAAATTTTCTCCCTGCAATTTATATATCCAATACACCACTTTTTCTTCAAAAATTCAAAGCTCTAGTTTGAAAATTGAATAAAAATAATAACTGAAAATGGGGAAGAACAAAATTGATTGAACCATTTCAGTGCTGCTATAAAAAATTGCAAATTGTTTCCGTCGTTCACACTTCAATTGCAAACCCAGAAATTGAAGAACTAAGAACTCCGTTCACACTTCAATTGCAATTCCGTCGTTCACACGATCGAGGTCGCAATTCCATGGATAGACACAAGCGAAATCCGACAATTACTCAATTCATTGGAAGAATACTGGAACAATACTCGTCGGTGCTCTTTCCTTTCTTGAGCTTCCGCGGCGGCGCCGCCGTGTAGTGGTGGGAAGAGGTGGTGGACAAAGAAGAAGAGGCGTAGGATGCATAATGGCATCACCATTAGAGCTTTGATCTATATAATCATCATCCATGGATTTTTTTATTGCAGTAGAGAGAGAGATTTGACAGGGTGGAGAGGAGAGAGAAACAGCAGAGAGAGAGGAATAGTCTCGAGTTAAAAAAATTCCGCCCAATTTGGGCTGATTAAAACAGTGCATTTAGTGGGTGTTTAAGCCCGCATTTACTAACTTGCAAAGTAAACGGCTGATAAAGGCCTACTAATCTTGTAATTGGCCTTTAACATGAAAAGTAAACGCAGCCTAAGAGTTCTCCTAGACATTTCATCAAACACTTTATGAGCACAATTTTTTACTCCATAATCTTTAAAGTGCGAAAAACTCATAATATGTTAAACAACCTCCTGAATCATGTTTTACTCCCACAAACCCAACTTATCCTCACATCGAAAGTAATCATATACAAATTAAAGTCTAAGTAAATGTACTACGGAGACAGTGAGTTTATTAGTAGATACGAGTGGAGAGAACATACCGATGCTACGGTGGACAGAGAGACGTACCAAAGACGATGATATCGACGATCGAAATTAATGCAGCAGGAAGTGGTCTCATTGAAATACAGAGTGAACGGTGCACAGAGAAGCAGAAAAATGAGGAATAAGATGGACGGTAGATAAGGCAATAACGAGGCCGGTTAAAAGAAGACAACCGATGCGGAGGTTGTGTGGTTGGCACCATTATTGAGCATTTTGTAATTTTGCTCCGAAGGACCAACAGAGATGGAAGAACTGCTTGAAAGTATAACTTGTGTTTCTCTTTATTTAATTAATTAACTAATTATTATAATGGAAATACAAAGTGGAATTCTTAAATAGTCAAATTTATAAATTTATGGATTAAGTGCAGGATAATACAATTCCAAACCACTTTTTACAAATTGGTACAATATAATTGAACAGACGCATAAAAAAAAGTTGAACATAAGTATATATTTTTTTAACAATGTACTATCTTGTAAATAGTGGTGTTCAATTGTATTATTTTGTGAACGCCCCTAAATTTATAAAACTTGCTTAATTTTGTTATAAGGGTAATTTTGTAATTCTCTATATACTTTTATAAAAATATAATTAATTTATTCATGGCGAAATTGCATTGCTTTGTGCAAAGTAATACGACATGTCACTTATTTATTGGTTCACTGACGTCAGGAAGGGCGAAACATTTCCTGACCGTTGAAAAGTCATTCTTACATATAATAGTTAATTGAGCTTTTCTATGGTCAGGTAGGGTATTCGCCCTTCCTGACGTCAAATATTCAGTAAAATGTTGCCACATAATTTAACTTCGCCTTGTGTGATCTACCTTAGCCATGGAGCAAAATAATTAGTTTTTTTAATTAAAAATATAAAATTACTTAAATATCCTTATTTCTTAATAATATACAATCTTTTACAACTGTTCATCTTCTCTGTTAACATCACGCAGTGTTCAATTGAGATTGCTAGAGGTGAATACCATTTTTGATTAAGGTGATTTTGAGTAATAATAAATTGACTGAAGAAAATGTAAGAATAGAAAATAAAACACCAAGTTAAATCTTCTACCTCACCCCAAACGAATTCCATCCGTGATGGAGATGGGATTGCAATAGCGATCTGAAATTATTATATGAAGATTTGAAGAATCAAGAAAATTGTTATTTTATTTTATTAGATTAGATTATACTCCCTCCGTTCCACTATAAGTTTCCTACTTTCCTTTTTTGGATGTCCCACTATAAGTTTTCTATTCCATAAAAAGCAAAAACAACATTCAATATATTAATAAACAAATACTTTCTTAAACAACTAATCTTTACTTTTTCACAACTCCCCATTATTATACACAAAAGTCAACATATGATCCACCATATATTAATAAACAATACACTTTCTTAAACAAAACAACAAAAAGAAACAAGAAACTTATATATTTAGGTATTATATTTCTTGTCCTCTAAGTCAGTTTAGCATTATAAATAAGAGTATCGTATTTCATTGTAATCAGTTGATTATTGATATTAAAAATATTGGGTTTTATCCCTTTTGCGTATTTTATTGTTGTTTTTCCAGTATTCGTTGAATTAATGGATTAATACTTTAATTGCATTTTACGTATATTTCGGGTATTCTCAGAATTAATGGGTATTACGTTCCCGCTACGTCAGTTGGTACTCCTGTGATGCCTCCCAGACAAAGTTCCAGGCATCACGATATTGCTCTCATTCGGGAGCAATTGACGGTTCTTGCTTAAGAATTTGAAACTCTACTTCTCGAGTTTTTGAATAATGTTACCCCAAAAATTCAAACATACATAGAACAGTACCAGAAATTTCAAAATCTTCAAGAGGGCAATTCGGGCGTATTCAAGAGAGTTTTCTCTCCTCCTTGAGAAAATTACCACTCACGAATCCCAGATACAATTGGTAACCCGCTACATCGAAGGATTACAATTTCAATTTAAGGAGAAGATGCGTGTGTTAAACCTGGATTCCCTTTTTATTGCACATGAATTTGCAACCAAGCTGGAATTCCAATTCAACCGCCGCAAGACCACTGCCGCCTCATCTGCAGAACGACACTTCGCCCACTCCCCAGCGCCGACCGCGGCCGATAGGTCCTCCTCGTGCACCAGTCCCTGCACCGGCACCATCGTTGAGCCATTGAAATTCCAGCCACCAGCCTCTCCCCGTCATCCATCACACGACGGTTTTCGGCACCAACCGAGGATGCTCCATACGGATCCACCAGTTGTGTGTCTCGACAAAGATGATGCAACAAAGTTTCCAATTTTCCTAGACGACGAAGAAGTAAACGTGGAAGGTCTTCAAGGGTGGACGACCACCGGTCGCCGCTATTTATCTTTATTCCAGCGGCGCAAGTCGTGTGCCACAATGAAGATGATGACGATGGGTTTGATGCCCTATTCACCCATGTTGACATTTGCTTCGGTGGGCAACAAATTGATTCTGGCCGAACTAGGCCCAATGAAAAAAGTAATTTTGTTGCCTCTGGTGGACCTTTTCTTTTTGGCCCCATGAGTGATGATGGTCGTTTTAGTTTGGCCCAGGTTATTGGCACTAGCCTTTGGGTTAAATACCCTACCCAGATTAATACACTACTTGTTAGAGAAATACACTACTTCTTTATTTCCAAAATATCCTTTGAAATACATACACTACCTAAAATACACAGGTTTTGGCACTTTTGAACGAGAAGGGTAGGGCAAATCGCAAGGATCCACCAAAATCGCAAGGCTACAGCCCGCTTCGCGATGCCGTCGGCCACCGTCGCCGCCCGCCGCCCGCCGATTTCGTCGCCGCCACTGCTGCTCCAATGGGTTAGTATATCTCTTTTTTTTTTTGAATCTATATTTAGGATTTAGTGTATTAGGTTTAGGGTTTAAAGTTAAAATTTTGATTTATTTCTGTTTTTGGACGTTTATATTTCATGTTAATGGACGATTATGTATGATTATGTATGATTCGCATCTTGTTATTCGATTTGATGCAAGATATGAAAAAAACTGTTTGTTGCTGCTATTCGGAAAATTTTGCCGAAATTTTATCTTAATTTCGAAAAATTTGACCGAAATTTTGTCTAAATTACGAATTATTTTGCCGAAACTCGTGTTCGAGAAAAATTTCCTAAATTAAGATATAATTTCGACTAAAGTTTTCGAAAATTATACGTATTTTCTATATTTTTTGCCGAACTTCGTGTTTGATAATTTTTCCGAAAATTTGACAGAATTTCGGCTTAAATTTTCAAATTTTTTACAGAATTTCTATTATTTTTTTCTAAAACTTTGTTAAGCATGTCTCTTCTGTTTGATCCTTTTGCTTCTGGTTATGAGTACATAATTTCTATTTTTTTTTTCGAAAACTTTGTTAACCATGTCTCTTCTGTTTGATCCTTTTGCTTCTGGTTATGTTGTTTAACTCACACTCCTTGGGTCCATTTTTCAGCCAACGATGATAAGACTCGCCCTACTGCTTCTAATAGAGCGAAAAGAGCAAAAATGTTGAAAAATACGAGTGCTACCGAGGAAGAACAAGAACCAGAACCTCAAGATTTATCGGAGCAACAAGAGTTAGGATCCTCACACCCACGTGAAATTGAAGACGATGACGAAGAGACAGAGGAAGAAGAAGAGGATGATAATGATGATGATAGAGGAGACGATGAAGAAGGTGGTGGTAGAAATGATTCTGGAGAAGAAGAGGGAGATGTAGTAGATGTTGCATCTCCTCCATTTCTTAATGGCTTTAAAAAAACACGTGGCCAAGTTCATATTGTAGTTGTTATTTTGCTTTTATTTGATGGATGATATTTAATATTTTGATGGATGTTACTTTTTGGTTTTATGAGTATTTTATTGGATGGAATTTTGGTTTTATGAGGTACTTTAATGGATGGTATTTTGGTTTTATGAGTACTTTAATGGATGGTTAATTTTGGTTGTGAAAAAAGACCTTTTACATAGCAAATAAATGTTTGGAATTTTTTTTAGAGTTTTTCATTAAATTTTGAAAAAAACTGCCGAAAATTTCTCATTTTTTCTCAAAAAAAAATCAAAACAAAAAGCTCAGAATTTAAAACATATATTTTCTAAAAAAAACTCGAAAATTCTGAAAATTTTCGGAAATTTTTTCCGAAATATTGAATAAAATTCATATATTTTTTCCGAAACATTATATTCGAAACTTTTTGTCGAAAATTGAACAAATGTTCAACAATATTTTTCAAAAATTGCATTAAAAATCGGAAAACACAGCCGAACATAAATTTCAGAATTTTTTTCGAAATTTTAGACTAATTTCAATTTTTATTTCCGAAATTTTATATTAGTTTCGGCAAACCAGGCATGAAAATTGAAGTCGCAATTTTTCGAAAATTTAACACTCAATATGATCAAACAGCAACAACATTATCACACCCATTCAATTTAACACTTTCAAACAATAAAGAAATGCATAAAAAACATTCCAAATACAATAAACATTATCATATTCAAGATTTTAAAAATCTAACTTTACAAAAAATTATGAACACTTCCATATGTGTGAGTAGGGCTTGGAGTATTCACCATCTTGAATACATAGACGTTCAACAAACCAGACAACACACAAATTTTCGTTCGTGGTTCAACAAATTCATGGAGTTCCAACGTTTCTTTCGTTTTTATCGAATTTTGGAGTGATTTTCGAACAAAATTGATGAAAAACTGAGGAAGTGTATTTACTACACTAATTTTGGAGGGAATTCATTAAGGACATTATTGATATTTTGTATATATGAGTTTATAGTGGTAGTGTCTTTAACCAAGAGGCTAGTGCTAATAACCGTGGCCTTTTAGTTTAACAGAAGATGGTTATTATCAAATTGGACTTGAAGGATATAAGGGGCTTTTATTTCATGATGGGCACAAAGAACCCAAGGACACTAACGAATTTGTGTCTAATTATAATGGGCCACCTATTTTTTGATGAAGAACCCAATAAGGAAGAGCAACCTGTCTTTCATATCGTGCTCCCTATTTATGATACCAAGTCTGGCGATGATCCATGCCTAAATTGTAATTTTGATTTTGCCTCACACAATGACTATTATTTTTATATTAATCATGATAATTATTTTGTTGGTGATTTTTCGAGTTTTTCTTTGGCCTATCGCCTCAAGATTTTGGGTCACGTGTGTACCGTAGATATTTTTGAACTCAAATATTTAGAGGCATTATTTTTTTCCTCTGAAGACGAGATCGATTTCGAAGAGGGGAAAATGATGGAGACAGGATCACGATAGCGATCTGGAATTATTATTATATGAAGATTTGGAGAATCAAAAAAATTGTTATTTTATTTAATTAGATTAGATTATTTATATTTAGGTATTATATTTCTTGTCCTCTAAACCAGTTTAGCATTATAAATAGGAGTATTGTATTTCATTATAATTAGTTGATTACTAGTGTAAAACCCGCGTATTACGCGGGACTGAAAATAATTTTTTTATATTATTATTTGAAATATTTTTGTTAATTAAAATCTAATATAATTTATATATTTTAAATATGTGTGTGCTATTATACTCAGAATTGTATACACTCATACACACACATATTAGTAAAACTCCTGGCTTGGTACGCCCCCAGACGTAGTTGTTCCCGACGAAGTGGGTGAACAAATCTCGCGCCTTTATTTTACGCACTCGATTTATAACAGATCACATGCCCACCGGTGGGCATAATATTATATACTCACCTCGAATGTGTTAATGACACATAAACAGATATAAATAATTAATTAAAATAATAGTGGACCCCCTACTTATGTGTCATTAACACATTCACAATGGGTATATAATATTATGCCCACCGGTGGGCATGTGATCATTTCCGATGTTTTGATACTGTGTAAAAATATGGATTAAAATTAAATTGTTAAGGATATAAGTAATTACAAATTAAAATTTTGAAAAATATAAACATTTCTTTAAACAATATAAATGTATTTATTGTTGTTGAATAGTTTAACGATTAAAGTTGCTAGTCTGAACAACTTTAACGATTTAAGTTGCTAGGGAGGTTAAGAGTACATTTGACTAAATTTATTTAAAACATCTTATAAGTTCTAATATCTTATAAGTTGAGTTTATAAAATGTAATTTTTAAGTAACTTATAAATTATTAAAGTGTTTGGGTAATACAACTTATAAGATATTTGAAAATTTATAATAAATATTTTTAAAAATTTAATTTTAGAGGCAAAGGTGGGTGGGGTGGGTGCGTGGTTGGGGGTAGATGTGGTTAGGAAAATAATTTGGAAAATCCATGTGTATTTTTTTTTATAGTTTATATGCTGTTAGGAGCTTATTTTATGATCTTATAAGCTATTAAACATTTTATTTTGTGAAACACAATAGTGCTTATAAGCTGTTAAACAATTTATAAACTTTTTCAAAAAGCTTATAAGCTCATCCAAACACACTCTAAATTGCAAAGGAAACTTGCATGCTCACTTATCTAATGAATATGTTCTGTAAACTATATGTAGAAGAATTGTGTTGTGTCGTGTTGATAGTGGAACTTGAAATTTCAAGCTCTCATCTAGGTTGTTAGTTATATCATATGTGGTAGTTGCTATTTGTTGGTAAAGTTGTTAGTTATTAGTAGTAATATTTTGGAATAAATTATCAGTAATAGCAGTTAAAACAAAAATTTATAATGCAAACGTTGTATTCAAAAAATAAACAAAACGATTATGTAAAAAAAAAAAAAAAAGGTTAGCCAAAGCAAGGGAAGTAAAACTAAGTTGTAACTAATTAATGGAATCATTTTCATCAAAGCAAATTTATTATATTGAAGATAGAAAACTGATAAAGAAGTGAAAAAATAATTTATCTTGTGCATCAGCAAAACAATATCAAGTAAGACATAATATTAAAAGATTAACTAATTTGATCTTCTGACTTAAAAGATGAATATGAAGCAGTTTTAGCAGGAGATAAATGACATAATTTCTTCTAATTTGATCTTCTGCATTACTGAATAATTTATATTCTGCATACACCATCCAACACTATCTGCAGCCTTTTACTCTTGTACATAGGAATAGCTGAAGGACTACCTCCATTAGTCCATTATAGATAAAAAAAATAAAAAATCAGTTTAAGTGCACTAAGTATACAGTCAGAAAAATAATGGAGTTGTTTATCAGCGAAATGCCTAACTTACCTCGTAGGCAACATAGATTTAAAACAAATATTCTTATTTCATGCACTAACTTCTCTACAAATCATATTTAAATTTAACTAAAGACAAAGTGATGTTAATAGCTTGACCGGAAAGTAAGCCTGTTGCAGTGCCTTGAGAAGTATGCAAAACATTACATCAAAGAAAGAAATTCATGTTTCCCGCCTAAGAAATCATAGCCATGTGTTTGAAGAAGCAAAAAGTATGATGGCAGTGAACCCAATTCGAAGATACAGAATGATGTAACCAATATAGTTAAATGTATTAATACCTTTTGCGTTCTTCCACATCCAGAGTACACCACACAATAGCTAAATATGTCCAAGTATCAATGTAATAAAAGTTGCGCAATCATTTTTCCATCATTATTCAATAATCACAATTATTATAAGACATCCCGTGTGAAATGCACACAAACATTAATTTCTGGAAAAAGGGAACGAATTAAGGGGAAAAAATATAAAATATGTTTTATAGAAACAACCTTATAGAGATTAAATATTCATTGCAATACACAAAAAGAATGCGAACCTCAGAGGCAATAAATCTAAACTTGTAAATACACCACAATGCATAATGGAGAAACACAGTTACCCAATATTGGAGCGACATGTCATTATAGAGGTTGCGAGAAGGCATGCAATGTCAGACCTATTTCAATCTAATACAACTCGTTGAAGAAAATTAGGCAATCTGCTTAATTAGTGGTTTGAGGGACAGTTTATACTGGGATTAGAAATGGTAATCGCAGAGCCAATTCAATGTAAAACAACTCGTTGAAGAAATTAACACAATCATCAGCACCAAATCGAGACGGTCTCCCGAGGCAGAGTGGAGGCGTATTCAAAGGAATGGACGTAATACGATGATCGGAAATTTTATGGGGAGTAAACTTTTTTATTTGATCGGTTATGGGGAGTTTAAAGTTTGAGATGAAAGATTAGTAAATCGGAGAAAACTAAAAAACTGTCTTACGGTTACGGGGGTGGACTCGTGAGAATGAGATATTTCAAAATGAAAGAAATATAGATGTGCCACGTAGGATGGAGGAGATTGACAAATAGTAGAATTATGATTGATATTAAAAATGTTGGGTTTTATAACTTTTGCGTATTTTATTGTTGTTTTTCTAGTATTTACGTTCCCCTGCGTCAATTCGTAACAATTTTTTCCTCTGTAAAAAGTTCACCGAGAACCTATCGGTTGAAAATGAAATGCCCAAACTTTATCAAAAAATCGAAAGTGATCATCACTGAAATCGAACCCAGAAAATTCCCGTCCAACTATTCTAGAATCTGGCTAGTGGCCGTTGGGGAAACAGCTATTACGGTCGATTAAATTACGATTGGAATTTAAAAAAAAAAAAATACGTTTCAATTGAATTACTTTGTAAAATTACGATTCGATTTTTAGTCGTAGATCGAATTCGTTCAATTCCTAGTAGAGTTAGGGGGGAGATAGTGGTGGCCCCCTCGGTTCAAGAATAGAGGATGAGAGAATGAGTTGGCGACCAATGTGGTTTTGGCATTACTGAGGGATAAGTTTTGAGCAATTCAAATTTTTTTATTTCAGATTTTGAGGGATAAGTGTTAAGCAATTCAAATTTCTTCTTTTCAATTTCAAATTTTGAGGGATTTTTGGCGTGGTTGGAAGGGGTGGGGTGGGGTGGGGTGCGGGAAATAAGAATTTCTAGGGAAGATGAAGATGCATGGCTTGGGAGGTTTAGTTTTTTTTTTTTTTAGTTTTATTTATTTAAGATTTTTTTTAATTTTTGTCTAAGTTTTACTTGTTTTAAAATATTTTTTAGGTTTTATTTTAAATGCATTGAATTTTTATTATTATTTCATGTCCTTTCTGTTGACAAAATTTAAATGTATACAGATAAATCCATGTTTTCTAATCATTTGGGATTGAATTGATGTAATTTGAATATGTACGGGGCTAAATACTAAAATAAATAATTATAGGATCATTTTAATAAAGATGATAATTTATGGCACGTAAATGGTTTAAATCCCATAAAATGTTAATAGGTATATATATTATAGAGATGTTAATCCGGGCCGGGCTAAACGGGCCGGCCCGTTTAACCCTAAAAAATGCAGGGTTAGGGCCATGGTTTAAGAGGTCCGTTTAAATCCGGGCTTTTTTGGCCCACGCTAGCCCGCCGGTTAACTGGCCTAGCCCGCTAGCCCGGTTATATATATATATATATATATATATATATATATATATATATATTTTTTTTTTTTTTAATTATTTATATTATATAATAAATGTATTAATTATTACTATTAAAGTATTAATATACTCATATTTTTCCAATTATCAGTTTATAAATTACATAATGATGTTTGAACTATTACATGTTGGTGTTTTGTACTTTTTAAGTATTGATGTTTGAATTTTTATAATTATGTTGAATTGTTTTTATATAATTTTAATGAATTTATGAACAATGTTTAAATTCATTAACATTTTATTGCCACTATTTTAAGTTTTGTGTTGAATTTTTTTTTCGACATAACCCATTTGTGGCCCGTTTAGCCCGAGGCCCGTTAGGTTTAGGGTTAGGTCTTAATTATTAGAGGCCCGTTAAGAGTGAACCGGATAAGGCCCTAACCCGTTTAGCCCGAAGCCCGTTAGGGCCGGCCCTATAGGATTAGGGCTAGCCCGTTTAACATATATATATATATATATATATATATATATATATATATATATGTGTGTGTGTGTGTGTGTGTGTGTGTGTGTGTGTAATTTCATAACTAATATTTTAAATTATTTTAATTTAAAAGGATATTTTTGTCATTTTATATTTATTGATTTAATTTATTAGTAGGGCGATGCAGTCGATTACAATTTGCACAGTGCAAACGCTGTAATGTAAAGTGCAATCATGATAGAATAATATTATACATTGGATGATCCAATCACTACAAGAAAATAATGATTTGCCTAAATTGCCCACAAAAATTTAAACAAAAAAGTTTGTAGTAAAAATTGCCTACGATTTGCCCACAAAATTTTCTAATTATGAAAGCATCTACACTTCTCAACCATAAAACAATTTGCCTACGGAATTTATTTGCCTACAGAATAAAATCTCTAGGTATAATTACCTACAAGTCATTTGCCTACAAAAATTTACCTACTACACAATTTGCCTACTGAATTTCTGTAGGCAAATTATTTTGTAGGTGGGGAAGAAAGATGTCTATACAATTAGAAATTTTTTTAGGCAATTCGTAGGCAATCCTCCCTACGAATTTTTTTTGGTAATTATGTAGTCATATTGTCAAATTCTGTAGGCAAATTTATATTTTCTTATAGTGAATGGTATTTAATGGGTTCCCTAGTTAATTCTCCATATAGGTTCTCATTTTGTAAATGTCAAGATTTATTTTCCTCTGTTAAAGACTTAATTAGTTTTTCTAAATATTTATTTAAATGACAAAGTTTTATAAGAAAATTGTTCGTGATAAAGATTATCATTATTGAAGGAAAATATATTAGTGTGCCTTCATCAACAAGTAACTGATGGAGGGCAATATGGTCATTTCATTATATTTTATGTACTCATCTAAAACGCTAAATTGTAACCTATATAAAGGGATCCCATACACAATAAATAGTGAATTATCTCCTGGCTTGGTACGCCCCCAGACGTAGTCATTCCTGACGAACTGGGTCAACAAATCTGTGTTCTTCTCTTATTCTCTATATCCTAAAACACGTTATCAGCACGAACGTTCTATCCACTACTATTTAATTAAGATCGGATCGACCACAATTTTTTTTTGAAGGGATTAATTCTTCCAAAAGGTACGCAACAATTTATACTCAAAAGGATAAATATATATATTGCAAATCAAGTTTGTCATGATAAGAAAATTTATTGATGTTCGCTTGATTGTTGTTGTATATCATATAGACTTGAATGGTGTTTGAATATTTGGATTTATTGGCCTTCGTTTTAATATATGAATTCATCAATGAATGTGTAGAATCTTTTTAATTTTTTTCAACTAGTGCTTATACCCGTATTAAAAAAAATATATGCAGTAATGTATATTATAATTTTCTCTATGTGGTATCAACAGAGAATTGTAAAAAAGCAATTAAAATTATAGGTTGCATTTTATTTTTATTAACTTGTTTCTGTGTTGAGCTTTATTTTGGATTTGAGATTGGTAAGTGTACAAGTTTAGTTGCTTTACTTGCTAGAGGCATGCCGAGGCCAACATAACTATCTCTATCTGAATAAAAACAAATAGCTCCTGACTTCTAGTTCAGTCTGCGCTTGACACAAGTTCAGTCAATCATTAGTGTTGGGATATGATTTAGTTTTGATGATTTTCCAAAACAACATGTAATAGGTTTGAAAGCAGTCAGGATAGTATCTTTTGTTTCAGGTCAGGCTAGGTTAGCTCTCATTAGAATAGGCTGTCAGTTGAGAAGAACTCAGTTGAGGGAACACTCAGTTGAGGGGGAACTTAGCAACACAGCCTGAGGAAATCAAGATGACATCAAGAACTGACTGAAGCCATGGCAGGAACCTGAACCTGAAGAGAAGCCTGAAGGATGTCCCACTAAGTGTAAGCCTGGCTGATCTAAGCTGAGTCAGGCAGACCACTCAGTGAAGAATATGATCAGGAGAATCAGTGTTGTACCAAGTAGGCCCTGAAGGAGTCAGGCTACTGTGGTCAGGGAAGTTTGTCATTCAGCCTTATGACTAACTTCTTGGAGAGATCTTCAAAGAGTCCCTGAAGGACAACTACACTGAAGACATTCTTGTCTACTGAAGATCGTCAGAGTCAGTGGAGGATATGCTAACTGAAGTCAGTGCGCCCTGATCAAGCACACTGAGTCAAAGATCCATTGGACTCAGTACACGTGGACCAATCAAGTCAAGTCAAACATATCTGACACTGACAAGGCCGCATTCCAAGAAAAGTGGTTGAAACCATTTAATGCTGGATTCAAATGTGATTCCCTCCAACGGTTACATTTGAATCCACATTATAAATACAAGCTCATAGCTTCGTTTCATGTGTGTGAATAAGAAAAATCAACACCTACAAGTTGTGGGGGTGTGTGAGTTATTAGGGAGCCATAAGGAAGTGTTTCTCACACCCACGACACTGACCATTAGGATTCTCTCTTATATTCATTGAGTGTCAAGCTTGTAACTCTTAGCTTAGAGAGGTTTTCCCAATCTTAGCTTGAGGCTAATACATTGTAAGGGAAAACCTCACATAGTTGGAGAAACCAAACTGAAACCAAAACCCTCTAGTTAGGTTTGTTGGTTGAAGTTAGTTAGTGAGGAGAGGCAGCCCAGAGAGTGGCGTGAGTCCAGTATTTTGTGCACCTTGGCACGTTAAAAACAAGAATCTCAGTCAGTGGATTTCCTGTTAAATCAGGCCGTGGATGTAGGAGCTTGAGTCTCTGAACCACGTTAAGCCATGCGTATTTATTGTTTTAAGTATTTACCAAACTGTTGTGAAAATCTGCTCACTGAGAGCATTGTTAAGAAACCTTTGGTTAAGTATTTAGGTCAGGGAGAAATCTTCTCACTGACCAGTTCAGGCAACGCACTCGAGAGTTCAGTCTCTCGAGTCACTGCCTTGTTACGAGCCTGAGCTCACAAATCAGTTTCACTGACTTGAGTGCTCTGACTCGTAGCAATGCAGTGACTTGAGTGTTCCTTCACTGAACTCCCTGAGTATGGTTTAAAAAAAAAATTTGCTCCTGAATTCCCATTTTGGTATTCGAAAACGGGACCAACAATTAGGATATTAGGAGCCCATACCGTTGGATCTGCTCTGGTAAAGATTTTTTTTAAATTTCAGTAATTAGAACCGTTTGCCGCGGAATAGGCTTGAGAAATATTTGTTGTAGAAATTAGGATTTATGTGAACAATCCTTGTTTGCCTATTATTACTTAATTTATGGCTGATGTGGTTCACTGAAATTTACGGATTAAAAATTTATGACTTATTCGTTAAATTGATGTCATCTTTGATAAATATACTCTATTTATATGTATAAATGTTCGTTATTGAATATCTTCATGATAAAGAAATTTCATGAATGATATTTATAAGTACAAATCAATGTGATAAAGTATTTTCACAAAGCATTAATAAATATGTGACTCGTGGTCTCAAAATCTAATTCACATTCAAATTCTTGAAAAATAAATTAATTATTGTACATTGCTACGCTTGCGAAATTAATTTACACATGTTTATAAAATATTGGGCTCAAAAGGAAGTGGGTACCATCATCAGATTTCAAATGTGAACACTTACTTTCTTGTAGAAGGATCATATTTTTCAATCAAACTATTTTAATGATCAAAAGACAAAGAACTGTCTAATAAGACCAAAGTCAATGCCCGAATTTTTTTTAGGCAACATATTAGACTCCATTTTATGTTGAAGTTATCTTCTATTTATAACACCCAAAGGACTGTGGTAAATTCTAAAAGAACATTTTAGAAACAAATTTACTTTAAGAACCCCCAATTCAGTGGAATGATATCCACTTACTTAACTAAATGAGGGTCAGAAATTTCTATAAGAATATGTTGCGCTTTAAAGCACACTTTACTCTACTTTCTGTGAAAAGAAAATCACAGAAGATGCTACAATATAAAGAAAAACTCTCAACTTTCCCTACTAAATGATTAACATGCTGCAAGTGGCTGAGACACATTACGTTCTATTGAAGAATAATTACCAGCCTTTGGGATAAAGAAATTTCCGAGGTTAATTTTAGTTAATGGAATAGTTGAAAGAATCCTAAAGAAAATGGAACATATTGTATTAATCCATACAAACATGGGAATGATGCACCATGTGGGACAGTGGTGATTCTCTCATGGAAGATGTTAAGGAGATATTGATACTCCTAACGGTTATGGTGATACATATAAAATTGTGATGCAAGCACAAAGTAGAAACCAACTATATGAGGTATGGAGAATCTAAAGAATAAGATGCCCAGTATATGAATTAAAGGTGGAGATTATCCCTCAAATTTTACCTCACAATTATTGATGGCAACAAGGATTTTGCCCAATTAATGAATACTCTTGATTTTGATGGATTTATTTATAAATTTCTCAAATTTTCAAGAAGGTTACTCAGACATAATGCTTCATTTTATTTGGACAAATGTTTTGGTCTTAAAGTTAATTAGACCTACGACATGAGACTTTACTTTTAATGATGTTGATTCATTAATAAATTTGAATTTTATTCAAAGTACTGAATTATTTGAATTTATTATACACGTACATTAGTATACATGGTTTGAAAATAACACTATCACGATGTAACGTGATGAAGTATTGAATTAAAAGTAATCATTCAACTCAAATTGAAACTCAGCAGAATATGAGATTTCTTAAAAAGGGCGAAGAGCAGCCAAATTCTTGATATCTAACAATACACTTATTAAAATCAATGAAGTTTTATATGCATCAAGAGCTAATCGAACCTTGTTAAGTTTTAAAGATAATGTGCCAACATTATTATTTATACACACACACAGTGAGAATGAAATTTATATTTATCTAATTAATGTGAAAGAAAACACATCTTAGATGAACTGGAAAGTCAATCTAGTGGAATGCAGCCCACTATTGTTCTTGAATCATATATTGTCACAAATGATGAACTATGTGACACTGATTTAAAAAGGCTTTGACGTGATGATCCATATTTTGAAGAACTCATATGGACATCCTTCTTCGTTTTTGAGTGAAATTTAATATGAGATAAAAATCCGATACGATGCACGGTATCAGGCATGTTGTTATGTCACAATCTTTATTTTCTGAAGTACCAGATACACTATCTATATCTCACTTTGCCTTACAAATATCAAAGGCATATCACTCATTTTGCAAAGCCTGATCTTTAGCAAAAGTAACATTGAGACTTGTTTATGCTAAAGATACAAAACTAAATATTTCATTCTTACAAAGAATAAACTATGATATTTGTGGATGAATTCATCCAGAATGCGGACCATTCAAGTAATTTATGGTTCTGGATTATACTTTGACATAATATTCACATGTCGCTTCACTCTCCACAATAAATTCTGCATGCAAAACTCTTAGCACAAATTACATGTTTTAGGACTCACCACCCTGAATACGCTATCAAGATAGTTTATATCAAAAGAATTTGATGATTATTGCATATTTATCGTGATCGATGTAAAGAATCCGATACCCTATGTGCTACACAAATTGGTCTCGCAGAGTCCACCATTAAAAGGAAGTAATGGTGGTTAAGACACTGGTTATGCGCACCAACATGTCAATCTCTGCTTGGGGTTATGCAATACTGCATGCAACTTTACTTATTCGTTTTAAACCCACTAAATGACCAACCATTTTTATGTGTACCAGTTGGTAACTGGATATAAGCCTGACATTTTATATCTACACATATTTGGTTGTACAATATATGTGCCTACTGCATACCCACAACACATTAAATTGGGTTCCTAAATACGATTAAGTATCTATGTTGGATATGAATTCCCAACAATTATCCGCAATTTAGAACCCTTGACAGACGGCCTACTTACCGCTAGATTTGCGAATCGTCACTTTAATGGGACAGTCTTCCCGTCGTTAGGGGGAGATAAGAAAAAGGATTTTCTAAGGGAACGACAGGAAGTAACGTGTTTGTCCCTATGTTGTCTCATTTGATCCCCGAACTTCACAATGTGAAAGTGAAGTAAAAATGATTCATATATATTCAGAACGTAGCATGTTCAATGTCTGATGTGTTTACTGATATTGCTAAAGTGACTAGGTCTTATATACCAGCTGCAAATATGTCTGTAAGGTTAGAAATCTAGAAGTCCTCAATAAGGGGCACAACACCGCCGGAAAGGTGTTGCAACCACACTTGGTGGAGGTGTGGTTGAGGCCGTGACTCTCAAAAGGAAATGGTAGGTGTGGCACAATCTAACACATTGATCATTAATGTTTAAATACATCTCACGAGATTATCTCTGATTAAACTTATGTCCATGATTCATTACTGGAGGACGCTCCGATGTTTGATATGATTCAGAGAATGAAAAATCTCTATATGATTATAAGAGTGCATATAAGTCGATGGACATACATTGTACGCAGATTAATGATGTATTTATTTATATTGTTGCTCAAAAAAGTATAGAGCACAACGATATCGAACCACGCTCGGTTGCAGAGTGTCAACCAAGAGCATATTGGCCTAAATGAATAAAAGCAATCCAGGTAGAATTTAATTTTCTGACAAAGAGACGGGTATTTGGTCTGGTAGTGCTAGTCCGACCAAGTGTAAAGCCCGTAGGACATAATTTAGTCTTTGTCATAAAGTGTAATGAGAAATATAAGGTCCTGATATATAAAACTTGCCTTATAGTGCAAGATTTCTCACAACGCTCTGGATTGAGTATGAGGAGACAAACTCCCGTAATGGATGTTATAATGTTCCATCACTTGGTTAGTTTCCGAAGGATTGGAGATGCAGCTTATGAATGTGGTTATTACATATCTCTATGGGGATCTTGATTTAGAGATATATAAGTGTATGATGACATCTATTACCCAAATCAAGTGACTCTAAATCACGGAGTGTGTTTGCAATTGGATTGAAACACTCACTTTATTGATTGAAACAATCAGGTGGAGGTGGTATACCCGTCTAAGTGACTACTTGATTGGGATAGGTTACAAGAACCATGAATAGTGACCCTATGCATTTATAATGAAAATAAGTTTCGGATTTTCAATTACTTATGTTGATGGATGGACATAATAGATATTCTTAATGAAATAAGAGGACCATGAATATTTGAAATCCGGTTTTGAGATAAAGGATCTTGGGAAAACTCAATTTTGTCTAGACTTTATACTTGAACATTGAGTTTGTGGAATACTTATCCACCAGTTTGCATATGTCCAGAAGATGTTCAGGCAAATTAACATGGACAAAATGCATCTGATTAGCACTCCCATGATTGGTCGAAGTTTGGATTTAAGGAAATATCCATCTCGTCTGAAGGAAGATGACGAAGAGCTAGTGGGAGATGAAATTCCCTACTTAAGTGTAACATGCGCATTATTGTACTTAGCTCAATATACTCGACCATATATTACTTTCTCAATGAACTTGTTATCTAGATTTTATCTAGAACTGATGCAATTCATTGGAATGGTATCAGGAATGTAATCTGATACTTAAAGGAAACTAATTGACAAGGGTCTAATATTTATTATAGTAAATATTGAAGGGGGCCACAAGTGGAATTGTGAACCTTAAGGAAATATTGAAGCTACCCCCAACACTTATACACCAAATGATGTAAATTTTGGTTTTGCATATATCTGATCCACATAAAGTGTTTCCAAAATGGTTATAAATTTACCATGGATAACACAATGATATCTTGGAGATCAACTAATTAAACTCTTATAGATACCTCTTCGAACAATTTAGAGATCATTGTCTTACATGAAGAAGTTTGTAAGTATATTTGATATAGATTTATCACCACACATGTTCAAAGAAGCAATGACTAGAGTTCACCACTGGAGAGACCACATGTATATATGAAGAACAAGTTTCTTATGTTCAGTAGCTGAAATTGGGCTACATCAAAGGTGACAATATGAAGCATATATCACCGAAGTCTTCTCTAACCAGCAACAATAAGTTTTTCTCAAGATTCAAACTCTAAAGTAAATGAGACTGATATGTTTATATAATCATTGTCCAAGACAATCTTTGAGAAACATCTTAAAAAATTGAGATGTGTAGACTTTCTGAAATCACTTAATAGATGTACGTATTATGTGAAAGATGCAGACTTTAGGGGGAGTCTCAACATAGGTACATTGTAAATCTTTTTCCCTTTGATCGAGATTTATTTTCCCATTGGATTCTTGCTACTTGTCAATATTTTAGCGAGGCAACATTCAAGCACCATCCACACTTTTGATTCGGCACAAGGGGGAGTATTGAAGGAAAATATATTAGTGTGCCTTCATCAACAAGTAACTGATGGAGGGCAATATGGTCATTTCATTATATTCTATGTACTCATCTAAAATCCTAAATTGTAACCTATATAAAGGGATCTCATACACAATAAATAGTGAATTATCTCCTGGCTTGGTACGCCCCCAGACGTAGTCATTCCTAACGAACTGGGTCAACAAATATGTATTTTTCTCTTATTCTCTATATCCTAAACAATCATGAAATTATTTTAAAATATTAAAAATTTCACCAGAGTATAAAAAATTAGGGTAAATGGTAGTATATTGTAATTGTTGTTGATTTTTTTACCCCAATTTGTAATACTCCTAATAAGATTTTTGAAACTCCTGGTTAAATGTTTGATAGTTAAAAGTAATTTCATTATAAAGTTATTATATATCATTTTCATATAAAATCTATTTTATTTAAAAAATAATAAAACAAGTAGAGTGATTTTCAATAAAGTGCAAATAAAATGATTTATAATGCACTAAGAATATAAGTTAAAAAATATTTTTATTGTCCATTTGAATGCATGGTGTACGTGGTGGGGTTTGGCAAAGTCGGGCGGATCATTTTGTCATTCCCATGGAGTAGGGATAGGGTTGTTCACGGAATTCGAAGATTACCTAATCTGAACCGAAAAAGAACCGTATCGAAAAAATTGTGGATTTTTTTATTTTAACCGTACAAAAATCGAACCGAATATTTTTTTAGTAGGGATTTGAAAATTACCAAATTAATCGTACCGAAAAACCGAATGTGACCCTACCAAACCGAATAACTAAATTAAATATGTATTTAATTTTAATTATTTTTTATTTATCAAACATTATTATAATTGAAGGGTGTGCGTTGGTGTTTTTCCAGAATGTTGTCGAAAGTGTTGAAATAATAAAGACAACATACACAGTGGAAGTCTTTGAAAAATAGAAAGTAAAATTTGCAAACGGGATATCAAAACATTTTCATAGATTATAAAATAATCTATGATGCCTCATGACGAAACTTCACTATAACGAAGTAGTGATACAAAGTAAAGTAAAATCATACTGTAAGATTTTACATCAAGGTCGTATACCCTTGATATACAATCAAAAGCCTAGAACTCCAATCATGTAAAACAACCTTAAAAATGTCTAACAAAAACACTCTTAGAATTACAATGGAGAGAACTGAAACAACTACACTTGTTATAGGTAAATATGTATCTCGATTTCTTCACTTGATTGTGTCCAGTGCGTATGGTATTTATAGACTTCGATACTTGCATGTGAACACATAAAATTAGGGTTTTCCATGATGTAAAAACCGTCCAACACTTAAACTCCATGACTTTGATGATCACCCATGTTAATCTTTAACTTCTCACTCCAAACTGCAACCGCTTGACCTGATAACTTCCATGTCTTCATCATGCATGTTTAGACATTAAAGACAATATTGAAACAATTGGAGTTAGTGTTAGGAGAAAGGGTAATTCTGATTTTGCGGAAAATGTTGCATCATTCAGGACAACATTGACCTAACATCAACAACCTCCCCCAATTTGGTCTTTCTACTACAACACACCTGATGTTGCAAAAAACATGCAGCAAAATGTGTTAAAATAGAAATACAACTAAACATTAGAATAAAAGATATTTAATTGCTAAACAAAATCAAAGTAACCAAACATAAATTAAAAGAATAACACTAAGCACAAAAACCGGGTGCTCAGAACAAACTGCACAGACATAAAATAAACTAAATGTTCCCAAACTAATCTAAGCGAAAACAACAACATACTACTAAAAAAAACTAACAAAAACTCAGAAACAGTGTTTTAAACATAAAACAAATCTACAGAGCTTTTGAATAACAAGGTATGAATATGTGAAGTAGAGAGAGGATTGGGTTGATCTTCTTAAGTCAGCTGCATCTCCACAATCTGCATAAACTCCCCCTATCTTCATTAACCCCTGGATTCTAAGCTCTTTACTTCTCAGCACCTAGTTCACCATAGAGTGTCTCTAGTTCTTCATCATCTTTCTCAACGGCTGGTTCAACTTGAACAACAACATCATCTCCTGGAACTTCTTCTATCCTCACACCAAGAGAACTAGCACTCCTTGCATCAACTCCTCCTGGGTTTAGTCCTCCACCATCAACAGCAGCATTAGGTCCTACCCCCCCTACTAGACCATCCAGGACAACATTGACCTAACATCAACAACCTCCCCCAATTTGGCCTTTTGCAGGGCATGCATGGGTGTTTTTCCAGAATATTGTCGAAAGTGTTGAAATAAAAAAGACAACATACACAGTGGAAGTCTTTGAAAAATAGAAAGTAAAATTTGCAAACTGGATATCAAAACATTTTCATAGATTATAAAATAATCTGTGATGCCTCATGACGAAACTTCACTATAACGAAGTAGTGATACAAAGAAAAGTAAAATCCTACTGTAAGATTTTATATCAAGATCGTATACCCTAGGTATACAATCAAAAGACTAGAATTCTAATCGTGTAAAATAGCCTATTATAGGTCTAACTAAAACACTTTTAGAATTACAATGGAGAGAACTGAAACAACTACACTTGCTATAGGTAAATAGGTATTTCGATTTCTTCACTTGATTGTGTCCAATGTGTATGGTATTTATAGACTTCGATACTTTATTAGTGTGAAAATTGCTCGAAATTCGTATATTTTATTTGCCTATTGTATTGGATTTCGTGTGATTATTTGGATTAAATTGATTGTTTGTGCTCAATAGTCGAGAAAGGCGTGTTTGCTATTTTTGCAGGAAAATGTGATATTTTTAGAAGTAAATATGAGCCTTTAGTTTTCTGAGGTCGGGCGGAGAGAAAAATAGAGAAAGAAAGACTTGGGCTTCTATTTTTCTTCAGCAAATCACGGCCCAAATGGTAGAAAATGAAATGATACAAGAAATTAAATGCTAACAGCCCAAAAGTTAAAAGGCCCATTTGCTTGATTTGCTTGGCTACTGATGAGAAAAAAATTGCAACTTTTGACTAAGAAAAGTAGCAGGTCCCACGCCACTTTTAAAGAAAGGAAAGACTGGATTTTCTCCCATTAAGCTTATTCACGCCATTGTCGAGTCAAGAAAGAAAAGTAGCAATCCGCGCCAGCAATCCGCGCCAGCAATCCTAGTCGCCGGATTTACAAGCCATGATGTTGCTCCTCACGACCACCATTCGCTGCCTCGCCGGAATCTTGCACACTTCGTGCTGTGTCGGAAAAGCCACCCATCGCCAGTTCTTTCGCCGGAATAGCTGGAGCTCGATGCAGAATCCACCGGAATTGAGCAGCGCAGCCACCATTAACTCCAGAAGAAGAAGTCATTGCCGCCGGAATTCATGCCCACCACCACATTCGATGCCGGAAATTAATTTCAGTTCCACGCCAGAAATTCCAAAAAATCAATGAAGAGAACGGTGTCGTTTCGAAACCGAAGCCGCACGACATGAGCCGGGTGCACGACCGTGCCATTTGGCTACGGCTCGTGCACAAAATTGGCCGCACGAGTTGCACGACTTCGGCACGATCGTGCACGTATTAACCAAATCGTTACTCGTGCAGTCTTTTAATTTGGGGTATTTTGCAATTTCCAAATTTCTCAAGAACTAATTTGCAAATTCGTCTCAATACCCTCTTCCCACACTATATATACCTCTTTTATCAGATTTTAAGGGGGCACTAATATTTTCTAGGGCATTCTATTGGGGAGAGCCCCTCTCCCCACACACACAATCCTTCACGCATTAGATAATTTTTAATGTTTTCTTAGATAGAATTAGTGGGTAATTTCAATTTATGCTTTGAAGATCATTTGAGGTGATATCTTTCTTTAATTTCAAGCTTTGATGGTTAATTTCATTTTTATTTGTTATTTTAGCTTATTAGTCATGGGTGTCTCTTATAGAACCATGAGCTAATTCTCTTGCTTTGAGTATTGAACCAATGTATGAAATTAGTGTGTTGATGGATTTATAGATTTGATTATGTCTAATTTTAGATGTGAATGTTTCTATTGGTGGGCTTTGTATGTCTCAATTAGTTAGTTGATTTTAGTAGCTTATATATTCAATTGTGTGTATTGCAATGAGAGTTGGGTATGCATGATTGGTATTTAGGTGAAAGCTTTGACTAATTAATTTGAGTTAAATAGTAATCGGCTTAACCGAGAGAGGGTCGGTTGCTAGATCCCCCATCATTAGACATTAGATATCTTAATTTGAATATTCGGGTACTTAGTGAAGGGGGAATTCTAGAGATGCATCGCGTGTTTCTAGATATTCACGATCTTAGGAGCTTATGGGACATAATTAGGAGTAGTTAGTTAGTCCACGTTATTCACCTAGGCCTCAAAAGGGATTGGTCTACACACTTTCGTGATCGCTCTTAGCAAACATCTAAAAAAAGGCAATGATAGATTGTAGACTTATCACACACACTAATGGATTACATTGTGAAGACACTCGAAGCATTTTTCTCCCTTGCACTTTCTTAATTGGAAGTTAGTTTAATTCTTTAATTGCTTTCTAGATTTAATTGTTGCTTAGTTTAATTTTCATATGCCAACTTGCTCGTCACTATAGTACCATGCCGACGCACAACTTTGGGGCTCCACTGCAATCATAAATCCTTTGGGTTCGATAACTACTTGGTCCAAGTCTACTTTCACTACTACGACGATCTCGTACTCTTGCGGGGGAGTAGGAAATTATTTTTCGAAAAACTCCGAACAAGTCAATACTTGCATGTGAACACATAAAAATTATGGTTTCACATGATGTAAAAACCGTTCAACACTTAAGCTCCATGACTTTGATAACCACTCATGTTAATCTTTAACTTCTCACTCTAAATTGCAACCTTCATCCTGCATGTTTAGACATTAAAGACAACATTGAAGTAGAAAGGACAAATTCCGATGTTGCGGAAAATGTTGCATCATTGAGGACCATTGACCTAACATCAACATTCTCCCCCAATTTGGTCTTTCTACTACAACACACCTGATATTGCAAAAAACATGCAGTAAATGTGTTAAAACAGAAACAAAACTAAACATCAAAATAAAAGATATTTAATTGCTAAACCAAATCAAAGTAACCAAAATTAAAAAAATAACACTAAGCACAAAAACTGGGTGCTTAGAACAAACTGCACAGACATAAAATAAACTAAATGTTCCCAAACTAATCTAAACAAAAACAGCAACATACTACTAAAAAAAAGCTAACAGAAACTGAGAAACAGTGTTTTAAACATAAAACAAATCTACAGAGCTTTTGAATCACAAGGTATAAATATGTGAAGTAGAGAGAGGATTGGGCTGATCTTCATAAGTCAAATGCATCTCCATATCTGCATAAACTCCCCCTATCTTCATTCACCTCTGGACTCTAAGCTCTTTACTTCTCACACCTGGATCACAATAGAGTATCTCTAGGTCTTCATCATCTTTCTCAGCGGCTGGTTCAACTGGAACAACAACATCATCTCCTGGAACTTCTTCTATCCTCACACCACTGGAACTGACACCACTTGCATCAACTCCCCCTGGGTTTAGTCCTCCATCATCAACAACAGCATCCGGTCCTACTCCCATATTGGAGTAGAAAACAGCAATTCCCAAAAAGCCTTCTGGTTTTTCATATCTTCAATGAGTGACTGCATATTAGTGATGGTAGTCTGCAATGTTATAATTTGCTCAGTCATTTAATTGGGAGTTAATGAAACAGAAGTGAGTGTAGTGTTATGGAGAATGTTGGTAGAAGTATTGCCAACATTCTCAGTGACATTAGCGGTAGCAGGAGCTTCTTGTTCTTGTTGCACTTTTGATTGATCATGATATGGCAAGTCTATCACCCTTGGTCCTGTGTGTAGTACATTGGAGATCCCAAAACTGGCAGTGTAACCGCAAATGGTCTCCTCTCTTGAATTTCTCTCAAAATTCTTGGTCTCAAGCATCTTGTATATAAGGTTTGGATATGGCAACAATCCTTTCCTAGTTATATCACCAATATATGACAAAACATTATTGAATATTATTTGCCCAAGATTGAACCTTTTCAAGTGCCCAATCTTATACATCAAGATAGCTTATTCCCTGGTTAACACAATAGTATTCGAAGATGGCAACTAATTGTAAACACATAGTTTGTGAAGAACATAATACAAACTGGTCAGTTTAGAACTGCTAAGCCTATTCTCCTAAACTTCAATTTGCCAACCAGTCAAGACTTTAATAACCTCATTCACATTATTAACAGGTTCTTCTATCATCGTTTTAGTCTTTAAAAACATGTTGATTGTCTTAGGTGTAAAACGAACTTTGACCGCTCTGAACCAGACTGTACCATAATGTTATGAGTTTATTTTTTCCAGACTTTCTCTCAAATTTGCATAAAATTCATATACACATTCCACTATGTATGGGGTAGCAAACTCAAGTGCATACAACAGTGACCTTTCCCCAAAGAATTCAATCAGAATTTGTTCTCTAAAATAAGCCATTTTGACTATCTTTTCCCCAACAAGTATTCTAGTACGAATCTTCCTATACTTATCACTCTTGATGTCATTATATTCTTCATCACTAGGGGAATGGTCAGATAGTACCTTAGCACTGGAGTCAGAGTCACTTGAAGAGGGATCACTGGAATCAGGGTCAGAACTCTTCTTCTCTTCATCTTCTTTCTGTTCTGGTTTAGATTTTTCGGATGTTGCCATAGGTGATGTCACATTCTCAGCAACACCAGGTTTACTTTCTGCCACAGATGGCATTGGATCGATTTACTTCTTGACTTTTCTTCTCTTCCTCACTTGTGCAAGAGGAACATTCATCTCGAGTCCGAATCTGGAATTTGAGTAGGTTCAGATTGCACTTCTTCATGTTTAGCTATCTCAGGACCAGTAGCTGTTTCCTCCGAGCTTTCATCAATTAACATGGGCTTTGTAGGATCTTCTTTCTTTCCATTCTTCTTTGTCTTAGCATAATCAACTTTCTTTCCCATGGTTCGTATGATCTTCTTCTTTTTCCTCCTTTCTGTGGAGAGTTTTCTTTCCTCGTCCTATAAGCATTTTTTATTCTCTTCTCAAGCTCAGAAGATGTTTCACGTTGTGGATCAACAACAGGCTCTTGAATTTCAACTTCTTGACCTTCTTGATGAGGATTACACATCCTCTCAAATTTTGTAAGATCAACTTCTTCATCTCCAAGCAAGATTTTAGGGTATTTTGTCTCGAGTCTAAGATCTTGGTAAGCGGCAACTATTTGCTCAAAAGGGGTTCCTAAAATTGAAGCTTATAGTGATAGGAGAAGGGTCAAGGAAAGCAATCATTTCAGTAGAGGGTTGAACAAAAGATGAAGGAATATCAGTTGTATCCTTCAGTGAAATGGATTTTTCAGTAGGGTTTTCAACGGGAATTGGTTCTGAAGCAGGAATCGAAGAGGAAGTAGGATCAATGGCTTGAGGAATCTGTACCTCGATAGATCCGATAGTAATAGAAGGGGATTTTGGCAGAGAGGCGCCAACATTAGTCAAGACATTCTGGGAATCAATTCTTGTTGCCATTGATGCTAATATGTTGAGAGGGTTTTCGGACGCAAAGGAAGAAGCAGGTTGTTTGGGGGAATTCGAGTATGGAGAAGATGGAGCGTCTCCCTGAGATATCATTATAGTCTGCAATAAAGCCCGAAATTAGATTCAAAATAATGAATAAAAATATTCAAAACTTAATAATCTAAACACCTTATAGGTCGAGGAAGATAATACTAATTATTGTTATGAGTAACACTTACTATATCAATAATACCTTCTGGAATTTGTATAACAGTACTCAAACCAAGCTTATAAGTAATGAAGATAAACACTGAATCAAAAATCTTATATAGAAAGAAAATAGAAATTATCACATATGCTCCACTTTGTGTCGTGCATCATGTGGTGGTTTTGAGAACCTCCACAACACTGATTTCGAACGTGTGTGTGTGAGTTTATGATAATTTTATGGAAAAAATTAAATAATTACCCACGATTTTTATGCTAATAACTGTATTTAAACAAATACTGCAGAATAATCTCATAATATTAATCCTATACAAAAATTAATTAATTCATACAAATTAATAAGTAATTCAAACTCTTAGTATGTTGTTATTTTTGTTGGAACACATATAACAACATGTCAATAACACAATCAACATTGGATTATTTTATCAATTTAAACACTTTTATCACAAGATTTCATATTGATCCACCTTTTGAAAAGAAAACATCTTAGCTGCGAACTCCGTGCCCTATATTTATTCAGTGGATTTATGAACATATTGATACATTTTTAATCACCTTTTGAAAAGAGTATATCGTAGTAGCGAGCTCCGTGTCCTATAGTTATTCAGTGATTAAAGTATCTTGTTGTGATGTTTCAAATATTTTAGCACGCAATGATATGTGACCTAAAAAATAAACACATTTTCAAATTCAAATGACCATTATTAAGTATAGACAATCAAAAGATCAAATAAAACCATTACTTAGAAAAATTTACTAAGTATTTTCTGATGTTGTGTCAAATGCCGAGATATTTTTCACAACACAGTAATCATTTATTCAGTGAGAGCATAAACCAAGAGATTTTCTAAGTGATGAAAACCTCTCAAAGTCAAGAGTTTTTGTGAAAATATCAACAATTTGTTTCTCAATGGAAATATATTCTAACTTCACAATTTCTTTTTTAACAAGATCCTTAATGAAGTGATGTCTAATACTTATGTGCTTAGTTAAAGAATGTTGTACAGGATTCTTCGATATATTGATTGCACTAGCATTATCACAATACATAGTCAGTATACCACTATCCAGACCATAATCATCAAATATTTTCTTAAGCCACAGTAATTGAGTACAACAACTCCCTGCTGCAATGTATTCAGACTCAGCAGTGGACTGTGAAATACAGTTTTGTTTCCTACTGTGCCATGAGATGAGATTGTTTCCCATATAAAAATATCCTCCACTTGTACTCTTTCTATCATCACTGTCTCATGTCCAATCTGCATCACTATAACCAATCAATATACAGTTGGTGTCCTTACCATACCAGATTCCTATATCAAATGTTTATGTCACATATTTGATAATTCTTTTTACAGCATTCATACGAGATTCCTTAGGATTGGCTTGATATCTAGCACATAGACACACACTGAACATAATATCTGGTTTACTGGAGGTTAAGTATAGTAAACTTTCTATCATCGATCTATATAACGTTGGATCAACACTTTGTCCTGCATCATCCTTACACAACCTTTGTGTTGAACCCATAGGAGTTTTCATTGTTTTAGCAGTTTCAAGTCCAAACATCTTAACAAGATTTTTTACATATTTGCTTTGTGAAAAGAAAATTCCATCATTATCTTGCTTAATTTGAAGACCTAAAAAGAAATTTAAGTCCCCAACCATTGACATTTCAAACGTAGCAGCCATTTCCTTCACAAACTGTTCAATCATCTTATCACAAGTAGATCCAAACATAATATCATCAACATATATTTGGGAAATTATAATGTGATTATTAGTTTGTTTGATGAATAAAGTCGTATCTGCTTCACCTCCCAAAATCAACCAAAAATCAGTTAACCTTCCATACCACGCTCTAGGAGCTTGTTTAAGACCATTAAGTCTTATTCAATTTGTACACATGGTTTGGAAAATCAAGATTTTCAAATCCTTTTGGTTGCTGAACATAAGCTTCTTCAATTAAAATTTCATTTAAAAAAGCAGCTTTAACATTCATTTTATGCAACTTAATGTCCAGATAACATGCAATAGCAAGCAACATTCTAATTGATTCAATTCTTGCAACTAGAGCAAAAGTTTCATCATAATCTATTCCTTCTACCTAAGTGTATCCTTGAACAACTAACCTAGCTTTATTTCTCACAATGTTACCAGATTCATCAGTTTTGTTTTTAAAATTCCATTTAGTCCCTATAACATTTGTATGTTCAGATCTAGGAACTAATGTCCAAACATTATTTCTCTCAAACTGGTTTAACTCTTCATGCTAGCATTAATCCAGATCTTATCTTTTAAATCTTCAATTACATTCTTGGGCCCAATCAAGAAATAATAACACTCATGACTTACCTTGTTGCAGATGAAAGACATATATATTGTTCTTACCAAATTACTTACTATACCCATCCTTCTTCTTGTTTGAACTCCAGAGTATTTTTCATCAATGATTTAATTTGTAGGATGATCCTTAATAATCCTGGAAGATGGAACTTTGCTATACTCGAATGAATTCCCAGAAGATTCTGATTTTTCAGGTAATGTTGTTCTAGATGATGGAACATTTTGAACAACATCCTTATTCTGACTGGAATCTGAAGAAATTACTGGTATATTAATAAGTCCAGAAACATCATCTTCAATAGTTGGAATACACACACATACTTTGACATAGTTTTTTGGAGGAGAGGAGCTTGGTAAGAAGTTTTGAGAGTGTTAATTAGCAAGGTTTTCATCGTGTAATCGAGGTTTTTAGCATACAAATTCTTAGTTTAATTACTTCTTCGAACGTATTTCCTTTTATTCTTGTTTTCTTGAGTACTTCAGAGTATTAAACATAGTTTTCCAGATTTATAAAGATTTATTTTAAGACTTGAATTTATTGATTTCATCTTTTGTTTATGTTCTTGAGTTCTTTTGTTAATTTAATTGTGCTTGTGATTATCAACATCGTTATTGCTTTTATTCTTGAAACCACCATGTTAGGCTAGAACCCTTGCATGCTTAGGATAGGATGAATATCTAAAAATAGGCTTGGAAGGGGCATATGTAGGGCATGGGCCGAGATGGCAAACATTGCGTCGGAAGTGCTCGACCTCCTTTCTCGCTCGAGCGCGAGCGCCCTTCTTCTCCAGCGCCTCGGTAGCGCTCGCTTGTCGCTCGCGTGCCTAGCACTCGAGCGTAGTGCACTCGAGCGGTTCTTGCCTACAAACTTCAAGGGGCGCTCGAGCCCTTGTTGCTCGAGTACTTGGTGCTCGACCTTGGCTCACTCGAGCGGCCATTCTTCACAGTGTTCAAGGGTCGCTTGATCTATGGTGCTCGAGCACTTAGTGCTCGAGTGCTTCCTCCCTTTGAGCTAAGTGGTACTTTTCTTTCACATGAACTAATATTTTTCGTATTTCTTCAATATCTTCTCATCCGGGAGTCCGTTTGAGTCGATTCAAAGTCCTACGAACTCCATTTTTCGCTCTCTTTCCTAATATGAGCATCAAAGAGATAAATTGATAAGTTTATGAAAATAATACTCAAATAACTCTAAATACTCATCAAATACGCTTAAAACATGGACGAATCGGGCTACAAAATATTACAATTTCACGCCTAATCAACTCTTGCATGATACCTTTATCTTCACAAAATTTAATAAAATCACTATTTTCAAATTCCCTACCATGATCAGATCTAATCTTCTTAATCTTGGAATTGAAAACATTTTTAAATTTTTTGTAAAGATTCTTGAAAACATAAAAAGTTTCAGATTTCTCCTTAAAAAATTCAATCCAAGTGTATCTTGTGTAATCATCAACCAAAATAAATGAATATATTTTTCCACCTATACTCTCAGTTTCCATTGGACCCATAAGATCCATATGAAGAAGTTCAAAATATTCTTGTATAGAACAATGTGACAGCATTTTGTGTGACACTCTAGCTTGCTTACCTTTTTTACAGGGACCACACATTTTTTACCCGTTCAACTGTAGTTTAGGAAGACCAATTACAACTCCTGTTCTAATCACTTTCAAAATGTTCTGGTAATGTGTATGACCAAGTTTTTGATGCCATACGAAACTCTCATTAGTTTTCACATTGTTACAGGTTTTGAGGATATCAATTACATAAAAAATTATCCACAGATCTATGACCAATCATAAGTGACTTGAACCGAACTTTACTAGCTTTTACTAGAAGTTACCCCACAAGAGTATGAGTTGACTGTAGTATTGGCAAGTATAGGGACCAAGTATTATCGAACCCAAGAGAAGGTAAGTATGCAAATAGATCCCTAAAGATCTACGCGTCGTAGTTAATATGAGTGTATGTTTTTGGAGTTTTGAAAGAATTATAATAAACTAAAATTATCCTAAGTATGCTAAAGAATGAATTAAACTAAGTATCTAAGGTTTGTATGCAAGTATGTGATGGTGATGCTCAGGATAGGAATTCCTAAGTATACTAACGGAGCAGGTACTTAATCAAGATAACCGTGACGTGCAAGAAATAATCTAAGTAAAAGATTGTAAGATGAAAGCTCAAGATTTATACCCTAATACTTTATCCTATCAATCGACTTCACTAATCCACTAACAAGTTAATAGATCGTGCTCATTAAAGAGACCCTAATTTAACTAAGGTGATGCGGTCGTCCTCCCTAGATAAATCGGTAGATTAATTAACACATTCTGAACCCGCTCGTTAAGTCTACTTGTTGTTAAAGAGTGATACGGTCGTCCTCTCTCTAACACTTTTCGAACGAAATTCAAAGATAAAGTTAAGATTAATTTTAAGAATTTATTAATTAAGAGAATTAAAACTAAACGTCATGAATTACCTTAATTACGTGCCCACAACCTACTTCTACAAGTTCATCCTACCCTAAGCATACAAGGGTTTTAGCCGGACATGGTTATAACGATAACAAAAGCAATTGAAGAAATAACGAACATAAACATGATTATACGAACTAAATAACTATCAAACATAGACTAGGGTTTAAAGAAAGAAAATAATTTTAATGAACTGAAATTAGATTAATTAAAAGAAGTCTTAAGTATTCAAGATCGAAGAGCTAAAGAAACTAACTGAAAATCCAAAATGAACTATGAATTCGTAAAGTAAAACCTCAATTACACGTAAAAATAAAGTTTGCTCGTCTCTCGTGCTCTCCTATCTCTAAAACGAACTCTAAAAAGTGATGATATGTGATGTGATTTGTTCTCTGTGTGTTGTTCTCCAAAAACGTGTTCGGAAGGAGTATATATATGCATCGGGCCGATTCGGGAACTCTTGGGCCGGAAAACGAATCTGAAGGGTAAAAGGTAATGGTGCTCGAGCACCACTCGCTCGAGCGGGGGCGCTCGAGCTTAATAGCTCGAATGAAGGAATGGGTCGAGCGCTGGCGCTCGACTAGTGTAGCTCGAATGGACCTATGGCTCAAGCGCTCAAATTCTTCTGTAAGTTTTGGGCGTTCGAGCCATTCCTTTGCTCGAGCGGTGGCGTTGGAGTGGGTTCACTCGAGTGGCTCCATTTCTTCTTCAACTAATACTTTTCTTCTCGCGCACTAATACCATTCGTATTTCTTCGATATCTTTTCATCCGGGCATCCGTTTGAGTCGATTCAAAGTCCTACGAACTCTGTTTTTCACCCTCGATTCACCTATGAGCATCAAAGAGACAAATTCATCAATGTGTAGAAATAATACTCAATTGACTCTAAATACTCAACGAAATCAACCAAAACTTGGGCATTTCTAGCTACGAATCATGACAATTTTACGGCTAATCAACCCCCCCAAACTTACCATATTGCTTGTCCTCAAGCAATGAAATAATAAGTCAAGTGAAATTGTTAGGAATGAGTAAAAGAATCAAATCATGCAAGTAAATGAACTCGAGTTTCAAAGATCGTTCACACATATACAAACTCACACCCCCTTTATCATGCTCATGCAACAATTGCAACAAACACTAAGATCAAACATGGATGTGCACTCAACGATGTGTTTCACTCCCTCACAAGTGTATAACAGTATTTAAGGGCACACTCAATCAATCAATCACTCATATCAGCAGCCATAGGCTTGTAAGTGCTCTCAACTTCGATCATACTCTAGAAATCAATGCCGAATCACAAAGGACTTTATCAAGGTTGTAATGTAGGCTCTTTGGACAGGTGGAATAACCATATAGATAAGTGACTTAAGTGAATAGAGAATAGAAAATCAAACTTTAGTATTTCGAGATTAGGAACAGAATGCTTCAAACATTTTCAATCAACACACTTTCAATTCCTCTACTCTCAACACTTCAATTTCTTTCTAACTCATTTCACTTTTTCCAATCACTTCACTTTTTTTTCTCTTTTTCGCACATACATATGAGCTCATTTTTTTTTTCTTTTGCTCATTCTCAAATTCTTTTGTTCTTTCCCACAACTCATATTCTCCATCACACCTTCTCATAATCACTCAAGCATTAATAATTCTCCTTTCTCAACTCAAATCAATCCCTTCTCATTCACACTTTTCCTATTCTCCACTCAAATTGGGACAAGAGTTTAAGAATTTGGTTAAGTTTAAATGTGTTAGCAAAGAAAATAGGCTAAGGCTCAAACGGGCTAACTAGGGATAAATATCAATGGTAAGGAAAATTTTAGGCTAAGTAACTCAATCAAAACAAAGATGGCATAAGATCACATTCGGCATATCAAACTAAACACAATAAAAAAGTGAGAACACACACAAGTTCTAGCATCCTCTAAGGTGACGATCCACTCATAAACGAAGAGATCAATTTACTGAATTTTAATCTCATAAAAGCCTCAAACCTCACGGCTTTCACATCCATGCTAGTCCTAGTGAATTCTTACTTTCATCACACAAGTACTCAAAAAGGAAAGCTCGTAAGTATACTAGTTTCCTCTCACATCAACTCTACTCCTATACTCACACAATAAAATTCCTAACTCATCTTCACAACTCACCAACTCATACTCATACTCAAAGAGAGCAATCAACAAGCATAAGAGAATTGATAGGCATGAAATATATAGTAGCAAATCAAATCTATATCATCTCAAGGAGCATCTCAAGATACCAAATAACTAAACTCAACTCAAAGATAAGGTGTTCGTTTGTGCCATGTAACAATAAGACATAAAAAAACTCCACCCCCCAAACTTCGACCTTGTGAAGAGGTCTAAGTTTGGGGTTGTGGGTTATCCCATCCAAACAGTTCAGTTTCTCTTAACAACGTAGCACACTCCCTTGTCTCGAGTTGGTCCCTTCAATCTCCACTTCTTTTGCACTCCTTCACCCTCAAGGCAAGCCTACAAAATAAAACTCTCAAGTACAGGATTAAACTTACGATTCAACAACACCCTAATAACATAAAACCCTCAAAAGCAAATAAAAAATGGGTTGCCTCCCATTCAGCGCTATTTTTAAGGTCCTCATGCCGGACCGAGCTCAAAGGAGCTTATGGGACATGATACTCAAATTTACCTCCCTTACTCTCATAAGAGTGGTGTTTGAACTCCTTTCCTTCATTCCCCTTCATCGTGAGTTCCTTTGCTTCTTTCTCATCCTCAAGTGGTGGGGGTCTCAACTTCTTCTCACCTTTATCTTGAGGCGTCTTACTAAGCAATTTCTTGAATTTGGACTTTTTCTTCTTAACTCCTCCTTTATTCTCCAACTGGACCACGTCCACATTTTTCACCTCTTCATCCTTCAACTTCTTCCCTTTATCCCTATCAAAACAATCAAGATCATAATGCTCATGGGTTAAATTATTAATTGAAGGATTATCAAAATCATGACTACAAGAAAGATTAGGGATAGGAGGTGTGTCTTCAACACAAGAATCAATGGCATCCATGCAATAACAGCTCTCATCCTCCTTCGGGTACTTCACGGCCTCATATAGGGAAATTTTTATCTCTTGATCGTCAACTTTCAATGTGATCTTCCCATTCGCCACATCTAGCACCATCCCGGCCGTTGCTAAGAACGATCTTCCCAATATCAAATGAACGTGCTCATCTTCCTCCATGTCGAGCACTATAAAATCGGCTGGAAAAATATGATCTCCAACTCTCACGAGGACGTCTTCAACTACACCTTCAGGTCGAGTAATAGACCGGTCGGCAAGTAGGCATCATCATTGTCGGCTGAAGTTCTCCACCTTCCAACTTCTTGAATAGAGACAATGACATCAGATTAATGCTTGCTCCAAGGTCGCACAACGCTCCCTTCTTGACTCCATTCCCGATATCACACAAGATCGTGAAACTCCCGGGATCCTTCAACTTTGGTGGAAGCGCTTTGTGCACTAATGCACTCACCTCATGGTTCAGCTGCACCAACTTGGGCTCATCTACTCGTCGTCTCTTCGCTATCAAGTCCTTCAGGAGCTTTGAATAATTCGGCATTTGTTCCAAAGCATCATAAAAAGGAATATTAATATGCAATTTCTTAAAAACATCAAGGAATTTAGCGAATTTCTCATCAAGCTTCTTTTTCATGAAGCGTTGTGGATACGGGACGGGTATCACCGAATTGGGTACCCCCCATTCATCTCGCTCGATTTCTTTCACATCCTTCCTTGCTTCCTTTGCCTTCTTCCACTTTGGGACTCTCTCAATCTCCTCAAGTTCTTTGCCCTTCTGGGACTCATCCATATCTTTACTTTTCTGAATCCCTTCATCCTCAACCCCTTTCTCAAATTCTACCTCCTCCATTCCATCTCTATCTGCCTCAGGCTCTTTCCCTTCTATCTCAACACCTCCTTGGGGCGTCTCAGAATCAGCAGGCATCTGGGGTCCATCATAGTTGGTTCCACTTCTTAGCTGGATCACCTTGCATTGCTCTTTTGGGTTCCCCTCCGGCATAGAAGGATATTTACCAGGCTCTCTTCCCAATGATTTTGCAATCTGGCTTATCTGAAACTCTATGGAAGTGAACCGCCTATTGTTCTCTTGCTGAATCCTATTCAGCTCCACATCTCTCTTCTGGAGTTCTTGATCACTTTGATCACCTTTCTTATGCAACTCTTTCGCATCATACTCCAATGAGAACAATCTTTTGCTTCCTTCCTCCACCTTCTGAAGGATAGCTCTCAACATCTCCTCAGTCGAGGAACCGCCTTTACCATCCGGGGGCTTTGAACCTGGATCAACACCCGGAGGAACTGTAATTCCGACCTTCGGATTAGCATACGAGAAATTCTCGTTCTTCCTCCATTGGTTCTGAGGAGGCTGCTGGCCTCCTTGATACCCTTGGTTGTTTCTCCACTGATTAGGAGGAGGTTGTGGACTAGGTGGTACAAATGGTTGGCCATAGGAGGGCCTTCCAAATTGACTGCCACCTTGGTAGCTATTCTGATTGTAATAAGGACCTCTCATATAGTTGGCTATCTCTTGCTGAACTGTGGGCTGGTCCACTTTCTCACTCACTGCTACATTCCCTCCAACCAAACTTTGCCCAACCTCAGTGTTACTAATCTTCTCCATCATTGCCATCAACAGCTTCCTCGTCCCTTCACTCTTCTCAATCTGATATGTCCTCTGAAATTCTAGGTCCTCATTCCACTGCCCGGTATTCGTGACAATATTGTCAATAATCTCTCTACACCTAGCGGTACCATGGTTCAGAAATGCTCCACTAGCACACGCGTCAAGATGGGCTTGACCAGCCTTGCTGGCTCCACTATAAAAGAAAGCCATGATATCTCCCTCATTGTACCCGTGCTGCGGGCACTCAATCAACATGTTGGAGTATCTCTCCCAAGCCTGACGTAAGTCTTCTCCTGGCTTCTGGCGGAAGGAAGAGATCTCTATTCTTGCTCTACTGGTTCTAGATGGAGGATAGAATCGCTCGAGGAACAGACGCTCGAGCTCGGCCCATGTGGTTACACCTCCCTGTGGGAACGTGTTATCATACCACTCCTTTGCTATTCCCGTTAAAGAGAATGAGAACAGCCTGAGCCTCTTGGCATCTTCAGACATGCCATTATAATTGAATGTGGATGCTATCATAAGAAAACTCTTCAGATGAGTATGAGGATTCTCCTTCCCAACCTCCCCAACCTCCCACTTGAATTGATTCTCGGTAAGGAGCTTTAGAATTCCAGGGGAAATTGAGAAGTTGTTTGCCTCTACAGGAGGTAATGCCACTCCATCATAATACCGTTGCGGCTGTGCCGCAAACCTTCCTCGAATAGCCATGTTCTGATCGGCGTTCTGAGGAACGTGCTGAGGAAAAACAGGTGGTACCGGTACTTGTTGGACATGTGGTGGTTGATGGACTGGTGGTTGGTTATAAGCAGGAGGTGGAGGATACGGGTATGGTGGATAAGGATATGGTGGGTATAGGTAAGGGTAAGGTAGGTTGTTCTGTGGGTAAGCAGGGTTGTTTTGAGGATTGTGGACGAAGTTATGAGCAGGATTGTTTTAGTTATTTGGGTTTTGGCTCTGGCTTTCCCCTAACGGAACTTGATTTTGGCTATTAACTCCTTCAGTGCCCTCAACCCGTTCCAATGTCTAATTAGCTGCAGCGTCATCCAACTCATTGCTGATGTCCATGTTGTCGTTCCCTCCTCCGGTAGTGTTTATCCTTCTTAAAAAGACCCGGTTTCTTCTTGCTATTGTCTCAGGATCTAACTGTATTCTCTCTTCGCTCGTATCTCCTTGCGAGCGTGTTTTCATAAACCTAAAACACTAACAAAAGAATCAAAACGCAACTGCCGAACACGTAAGAATTAAGCAAAAAAGTAAAGCACTCGCTACTAACTACTAAGCTATCTACAAGTCTTACTAAAATGATATACATCGCCTTCCCCGACAACGGCGCCATTGACTTGAACCGAACTTTACTAGCTTTTACTAGAAGTTACCCCACAAGAGTATGGGTTCACTGTAGTATTGGCAAGTATAGGGACCAAGTATTATCAAACCCAAGGGAAGGTAAGTATGCGAATAGATCCCCGAAGATCTACGCGTCGTAGTTAATATGAGTGTATATTTTTGGATTTTTGAAAGAATTATAATAAACTAAAATTATCTTAAGTATGCTAAAGAATGAATTAAACTAAGTATCTAAGGTTTGTATGCAAGTATGTGATGGTGATGCTCAGGATAGGAATTCCTACGTATACTAACGGAGCAGGTACATAATCAAGATAATCGTGACGTGCAAGAAATAACCTAAGTAAAAGATTGTAAGATGAAAGCTCAAGAATTATACCCTAATACTTTATCCTATCAATCGACTTCACTAATCCACTAACAAGTTAATAGATCGTGCTCAATTAAAGAGACCCTAATTTAACTAAGGTGATGCGGCTGTACTCCCTAGATAAACCGGTAGATTAATTAACCCCTTCTAAACCCTCTCGTTAAGTCTACTTGTTGTTAAAGAGTGATATGATCGTCCTCTCTCTAACACTTTTCGAACGAAATTCAAAGGTAAAGTTAAGATTGATTTTAAGAATTCATTAATTAAGAGAATTAAAACTAAACGTCACGAATTACCTTAATTACGTACCCACAACCTACTTCTACAAGTTCATCCTACCCTAAGCATACAAGGGTTTTAGCCGGACATGGTTATAACGATGACAAAAGCAATTGAAGAAATAACGAACATAAACATGATTATACGAATTAAATAACTATCAAACATAAACTAGGATTTAAAGAAAGAAAATAATTTTAATGAACTAAAATTAGATTAATTAAAAGAAGTCTTAAGTATTCAAGATCGAAGAGCTAAAGAAACTAACTGAAAATCCAAAATGAACTATGAATTCGTAAAGTAAAACCTCAATTACACGTAAAAGTAAAGCTTGCTCGTCTCTCGTGCTCTCCTATCTCTAAAACGAACTCTAAAAAGTGATGATATGTGATGTGATTTGTTCTCTGTGTGTTGTTCTCCAAAAACATGTTCGGAAGGAGTATATATATGCATCGGGCCGATTCGGGAACTCTTGGGCCAGAAAATGAATCTGAAGGGTAAAAGGTAATGGCACTCGAGCACCACCCACTCGAGCGGGGGCGCTCGAGCTTAATAGCTCGAATGAAGGCATGGGTCGAGCGCTGGCGCTCGACTAGTGTAGCTCGAAAGGACCTATGGCTCTAGCGCTGGCGCTCGAGCTACTCGAGCGCTCAAATTCTTCTGTAAGTTTTGGGCGTTCGAGCCATTCCTTTGCTCGAGCGGTGGCGCTCGAGTGGGTTCACTCGAGTGGCTCCATTTCTTCTTCAACTAATACTTTTCTTCTCGCGCACTAATACCATTCGTATTTCTTCGATATCTTCCCATCCGGGCATCCGTTTGAGTCGATTCAAAGTCCTACGAACTCTGTTTTTCACCCTCGATTCACCTATGAGCATCAAAGAGACAAATTCATCAATGTGTAGAAATAATACTCAATTGACTCTAAATACTCAACAAAATCAACCAAAACTTGGGTATTTCTAGCTACGAATCATGACAATTTCACACCTAATCAATAAGGCATTCATCTTTTTCATTTTTCACATAGCATGAATCCTTATCAACGTCCACATGTAAACCATCATCACATAATTGACTTATACTGGTCAAATTTGCAATTAATCCATCAAAATGCAACACATTAGTCAGTTTAGGAAATCCAGGAACATTTAAAGTACCCTTACCAATGACTTTACTACGGGAACCACCTCCAAAATCACATGACCATCAACATCTAGTCTATAATCAGTCAAATAATTAATATTGCCAGTCATATGTTTAGAACAACCATTATCAAAATACAATGAACCGAGTGCATGAGCTTTTAATTATGTATAAACAACATTACAACTTTTAGACTAACTAACCCAAGTAGTTTTTGATAAATTTTCTTTTAAATGAGGTGACAAACTTGGTGACACAACATGCATATCTCTTTTTAATTTCCAGTAGTATGGTCTGATATGTCCTTTTTTTTATGACAGTAATGCCATAGAAAATCATTATTAGATTTTGTAAAAGATTTATTTGTAGAGTCAGGAGTGTTGACTACAAAATCTACTCCTGATTTTACAAATTTGACAGGTTTATTTCTTATCTCTGATTTATCAGAAATATCAACATACCCAAGATCTTTTCTAACAGAGTTACCAAGTACCAATGCATTGTCAGAATTTCAGTGTCTTTTGCAAATTTCTTGAAGTTCAATGTTGAACCTTTCAGCTTTTCAACCTCCATATCCTTCCTTGTAAGGATTACCTCAAGTTTGGTCAAAGGGTCTCGCAATTCAAAATTTTCTAAAGTTATAGACTTAAGAATCTGAGCTTGTGACTCAATCTCCATGATGTTCTCTTAACATGAGATACAACATGTTGAGGAAGTACCTGTCTCCACAAATGAACTAGTAAAACAGCTCACATCTGGACTGTTTTCATCAGATGTTGGGTTAAATAATGGAACATTTGTATCAGCATCTGAATAATAGTCATCCAGATGATCATCAAAAGTATCTTCATACTCAAATCTTGTAGATAAAGCACATTCTTTATTTTTCTCAGACTCATTTTCATCTTCTGATTCATCACTCAAAGTAGCATTAAAGTTCATTTTCTTTCTTAGCATAGTGTTGGTACATTAATTCGCATAATGACCAAAACCAATACATGCATCGCATCTCACCGACTTCCTATATTCAGGATCATACCTAGGTTTGCTACTACTACTACTACGTGTTCTTCTATTTTGATTAAATCTATTTCTTCTTTCAGCCATTTGTTGATTATTATTGATTTCCACTTTTGGTTAGATACTGCCCTTTAACCTATTAGCCTTGTTATTTAGAAAAGACTTAAATTGTTTGGTTAAGAAAATAATGTCCTCAGAATTGTCATCACATAAATCAACACAATCAGAATCAGAATCAACTTTAGTTACAAACAAAGACTTTTCATTGCTAGAAGAGGTTTTACCTTTGAAAACAGACACCTTTTTATCAGATGAATCATTCTTTTGATCAAGGTTCATTTCATAGATTTTTAGAATACTTATCAATTCATTTTGACTCATAGTGTCAGTATCCTTAACTTATTATATAGCACATATTTTGGCATCAAACCATTTTGGAACAGTTCTTAGGATTTTATGAACTAACCTGGTATTCAAAATTGAATCTCCTAGAGAGTGAGATTTATTGGCAATCTCAGAGAGCCTCTCGTTGTAGGCAGAGATGGTTTCATCCTCTTTCATTTTGAGATTTTCGAATTTTGTACCCAGCATCCGTAGCTTTGTCATATGAACACTCTCAGATCCTTCATAGTGCTCTTGCAATCAATCCCAAGCATCTTTTGCAGAGATGCAATTTGAAATCAGTTTAAAGATAGATACATCAACCGATGTAAATATTGCATTCAAAACTTTTGAATTGTAACTGGCCACGATTACTTCATTGTTCGTCCAATCTAGTTCACGTTTGATCCGTGCTTCGTTGTCCTCATCAACTGGAGTTTTGGGTTGAGTCCAACCAGATAGTACACTCCTCCATGTTCGTTCATCAAGGAATTTGATGTACATCCGCATCTTTGGTTTTCAATATGCATAATTTGAACCATCTAAAATTGGTGGTTTTAATGCGGGGGTAAGTGGATATTCCATTACAAATGAAATTTACACACTTAATGACACATGATCTAACTAAGTATATCTAGTTATGGCTCTCGTGCCAATTGAAGGGTGTGAGCGGGTGTTTTTTCAGAATGTTGTCGAAAGTGTTGAAACATAAAAGACAACATACCCAGCGGAGACTTTGAAAAATGGAATATAAATTTACAATTGGGATATCAAAACTTTTTCATAGATTATAAAATAATCTATGATACCACATGACGAAATTTCACTATAACGAAGTAGTGATACAAAGACAAAGTAAAATCCTACTGTAAGATTTTACAACAAGATCATATACCCTAGATATACAATCAAAATTCTAGAACTCTAATCGTGTAAAACAACCTTAAAAATGTCTAACAAAAACACTCTTAGAATTACAATGGAGAGAAGCGAAATAACTACACTTGCTATAGGTAAATAGGTATCTCAATTTCTTCACTTGACTGTGTCCAATGCATATGGTATTTATAGACTTCAATACTTGTATGTGAACACATAAAAATCATGGTTTCACATGATGTAAAAACCGTCCAACACTTAAACTTCATGACTTTGATAACCACCCATGTTAATCTTTAACTTCTCACTCTAAACTACAACCGCTTGACCTGACAACTTCCATGTCTTCATCCTATATGTTTAGACATTAAAGACAACATTGAAATAATTGGAGTTAGTGCTAGGAGAAAGGATAAATTCTGAGGTTGCATCATTTAGGACAACATTGACCTAACATCAACAGTAATGTTATTAAATTCAAGTACAACTAAATGATATCATAATTCTCCTCATTTTCAAAATGCAAGCACTATATTATGTGTCTAATTAAGTTCTTAAAACGTTTACTTATGTTTAGGAATATACCAAAATTATTTAAATTTAATTTCTTATTCTTTTAATTTCATTGTTCAGATATATTCTTTTCTTACAAAAAATTGGATATGATGTATTATGTGTCATGAATTATGATCAACATGATTTTAATATTGCACTTTTCATTCACAAGATATTTCAAAAATAAAATAAAATTATATTGTATTCTAAATACTCTATTTGTGGTGATATACGTGAATTTTTTAACCATCCATTATCATATAACGTGTTATATTCGAGCTTGTAATGATATATGTTTAATTGTGGTTGAAGTTGTGTAGTGTTCGTGTGAGTGTGCAAGCATCAAAATATTTTTTTTAAATGATTTAAAAAATGGAGAGAATGATTAAAAAAAAGGTAAACATTCTGTTTCTCCGCTCTGTTTTGTACCGATCCAATTCGGTCCATTTGTAACCAAAAATCTGTTCCGATCCGTACCAAAAAATACGTACCGTACTATACCAAAATTTTGGTACGGACACTTGAATTTTAAAATAATCGAACTTTACTACGGACATGAATATTTTCAAATATTCGTTTTAGTCCGTACTGAGAACAACACTAAATAGGGCTGATTGAGTAGGTTTTTGGAGATTGCAGAATTGGCAGTGAAGTTCAAATTTAAAATTTGGACCGAATTCAATAATGATCGCCTATTTTTTGTTTCTTTTTTTTCCTGGGGGCTTAAAGGAAATGAGTCCAAGAATCATTTTTATTTGTTTTACACTTTTACTTTAATGCGCACTCAGCAATAGGGTTGTAAACAAATCGAATACCACTTGTTTTAATTTGTATTTGTGAAATTATTTCAAATATTGAATTCGAACCTAATATTTTTTGAATAATAAATATGATTTATATTTGATTTAAAATTCACATCGAATTATTAGAAAATATATGAATACTCGAAGCGAATATTCGAATCGAATTTTTCTCAAACATGTTCAAAAAAAATGTAATAAACTTAAAAGTTTCATAACATAATCAAGTCCTTAAATAAAAAAATGTTAACTATTAAATTCATTAAAAGAAAACTTTAATAAATAAATGACGAGCATCAAATCTTCCATCGAGTTTGCAACTCGAACACATTTTTTTGAATAAAGTCATAAGGGTTAGTATCTTGATATACTTAGGGATGTTAAACGGGTTGGCCCTAACCCTATAGGGTCAGCCCTATAGGGCTCAGGCCTAAACGGTTTCGGGCCTTATCGGTTCATTTTAATCGGTAAACTAACATTCGAAACCTAACCTTAACCCTAGCGGTCCGCGGGTAATATGGCCCACTAACGAGCTCCCGAAAAAAAATTAATATAAAATATAAATTTGTAATTGTAATACACTACCATTTAAACTAAAAAATTTAAACATTTATCCAAAAATTGTTCATAAAGTTCATAATTGATAAAAAAATCAAATATTATTCATAAAGTTCAAGCATTAAAAATATTCAGAATTTAATATAAATTTCTCAAGGCTCTTCAATTTTCGACATTCAATCATTCCTTGTACAATCACAAAACATTATCTTCCAAATCATCACTAATTCACCATCATCATATTCTAAAACATATAAAAATTTATAAATTAGTTGTTAAATATGTAAAACTTAAGGTGTGGCGATCGGTTCGGTTCTTGTACGAGCAGAGGGGAAATTCCACCTACCCATCTACTACGTGAGTCAGGCCTTACATGAAGTAGAAATCAAATACTCACCAACCGAAAAGCTAGCATACGCATTAGTGATGAGTGTAAGGAAGCTTCATCCATACTTCTTTGAAAGTGGAAGTTATAACAACATTCCCACTTAGGAAAATTTTGCACAGACTTGACACAACTGGTCGCCTCTTGAAATGGTCCTTGGAAATCAGCCAATTCGGGATATCTTTTGCACCTCGAACAACAATCAAAGGACAAGCGTTGACTTACTTTATAGTTGAGTTAACTTTTCTTCAAGATCCAACGAGAGGACATAATCATCCCTAACACATGTACGTTGATGGTTCATCAACCAATGCAGCATCGGGGGCCGGAATAGTCTTAATAAGTCCAGATAGGCAAGTGTTCACCTCATCTATTCAATTCGAATTCATGGCAACAAACAACGAAACTGAGTACGAAGCACTGATTGTCGGGCTCCGTTTAGAACTAGCTGCGGGGGTAAGAAGGCTACAAATTTTTGGAGATTCACAGCTAACCGTCAACCAAGTCCGAGGTAAAAGATGAAAACATGGCCCTATACCAAAAAATTGTTGCTCACTTGGCCTTCATGTTTGAGCAAATATACATTGAACAAGTACCAAGAGACAACAATGCACGGGCAGACGCACTTGCTCACTTGGCGACCAGCACAGGACCAACAGAGTTGTCCGAAGTCACGTAAATAAGGATACTTAATCCATCAACCAGTGACTACAAAATAAACCAAGTTGATGAAGAAATGAAGATAGATGATTTGGCGGATGCCTGTAGTCAAATACCTCAAAAATGGTGAACAACCAGAAGACCCCCTGGAAGCTAGCAAACTCACCAGACGAGCAACAAGGTATACCCTGGTGGACAAACAACTGTAAAAATGAGGGTTTTCACTCCCACTCTTGAAGTGCCTGGTCAGGGGGCAAGGGCATGTGGTTCTAAAAGAAATCCACGAAGGTGTATGTAGCAATCATGCTGGGGGGTGAGCATTGGCATATAAAACAATAAGACAACGATACTATTAGCCAAGTGTACTTTAGGATGCAATCAAAGTTGTCAGGACATGCCATAAATGCCAGTTGTTCGCTCCGAACATCCACAAACCCCCACATGAGCTGATATAGATAAATAGTTCATGGCCATTTGCAAAATGGAGGATCGATATCATCGGGCCTTTCCCACCGGGAAAAAGGAGTGTACGTTTTGCAGTAGTGGTCGTGGACTATTACACGAAATGGGCAGAAGCGGAAGCACTTGTAACAATCACACAAGAAAAGATAATTAACTTTGTTGGTCCCACTAGATAGATTAATTGCGGAAGCTTTAAAGTTTTATGTCTTTAACAAAGTCTTTTATAAGAACACAATAAACAAGATTTAATGAAATGGAAAGTAATAAATAAGACCGGATGTATAGTGGTTCAGATCTGAATATCCTACGTACACTCTCCCTTGATCAAAGGGGTCTCACTAACCAACCAACAACCAACTTACTTACTGGAATTGTGAAGTACCAGTTCCTTCTTACAATCACTTTAGATCTAACTTCGATCTAAAGACTACAGCCTTCAACCTTATCTTATAGATGAACAGGTTGCGATCCAACAACTCCTTAAGAGTAGATATGTAAATAAGATCAATAAGAGTGCTATATGCGAAGTGATCAAGAGCTTGGATAGTGACTTTATGCGCGTAAGATTCTCTAGAGCTTTTCTTGATACTGCACTCTTGTATTTATAGAGGTGATTAGGGTATAGCCGTTGGAGAGCTAATCTAATCAGATCCTCTATTTAAGGAAGCCTCAATCAATCAATTCCCTAATTGATTGATTGGGTTGGTGAGATCCTTGGATTGATTATCTTCAATTACTTTCCAATCCGATCTTGTTGACTTGATTTAAATCACCAACGGTCAAATGCTTCCAATGCCCAACTCTGATTCTCTCCAGAGAAGGCAAGACCAGACACCAGGCAACCTCGATGTCTTCTGGTCCAGATCTGGTTATGAAACAGAATACTCATCAGAATCATGAGATGATTCTGAGTATCTTTTATTTCACCAGACTCATCTGGTCCGGACTCGTCTGGTCTGGGGAAGGTCCTCTGCCTCTGGTCAGATCTCATCTGGTGAAGTCTTCTGGTGGAGTTCTCTGGTGAAGTCCTCTGGTGGGGTCTTCTGGTGACTCTTCTGGTGAAGTCTTCTGGTGGAGTCCTCTAGTGAAGTCCTCTGGTTTGGCAGTTCCCCCTAGACTAAGTCCTAATCTAGATCATCACCTGGCTAACAGGTCCAGATGGTCCTATTACATCTTCTGGTTTGTTTTAACTCATCAAAACTATACAATATTTATCCTAACAATTTCTCCCTTTTTGATGGAGTTAAAACACTACCAGAACTGATAAAAAACAGAATATAATCATAAAAAACAATAAAGGATAAGACCTTAGAATAGATCTTATCAGGCAAACAAGAAGACAACAAGAAGTTGTCTTTAAGACAGAGTAGATATGACTTTCATTAATAATAAGGACAAAATGATTACAAGATACATTGAATATCAGAGTCCTAGTCTATGCATATCTTCTGTTATCTTTAGGCACCAGAAACCAGTCAAGAAATCTGTCTTGAATGGCCTTCAACTCTGCAGAAGATGTTGGGGTGAAATTCACCAACACCTTGGTCTTGAACAACTTCTTCAATTCAAGACAATTAACCTGGTCCCCAAGCATAGGAGTGTTGAGATAATGGAACTCAGGGGTTGTGACTTCCAGGTTGAACTCTATGGTTGAGTCCATCAGCTGCTTGTAAAGCACTTCATCATAGGCCTTCATCCAAGAGTGGAAGGTTCTGTTGATAAGAGCATCATCCTCTGGATGTAATGTTGAATGAACCATAAGGTCTTGGCATCCTTCCACTTGTTGATCAGAGGAGCAGGCACAGTAGAGTCAAAGGACCCTTCTGTCCTAAGTGGCAAGATGTCCATCACCTCAACATGACCTTTCTTCTTCTGGCTTGAACCACTAGCACCAGAAGATATACTAGCTCCTCTGGTCTTCTTGTTCTGCCTCCTAACATATCGGAGCCTCTGCTCTTCATCTATGTTCTTCCTAATCCTTGCTTGACTCTCTTCAGGCGTCTCTTCCTTGAATCTCTTCTCTGCTTCTTCAACAACAGATTCAAGGAAGCTCTTCTTTACTTTCCTTATCTTCTTCTTAGCAGGTCCAGAGATAGAGATAGGATCCTGTTCTGCTTCTGAGGACTCCTCTTCTGCAGCAAGCTGCTTTGCCATGGTAAGAGATTTGAGCTCTTCCTTCTTCTTCTTCTTCTTCTGCAGCTCAGCCTGGGCCAAGGTGTTCTCCAGCAGGTCCAGACGAGCACCATGGCTGAAGAGAGTCTCATTTGTGGTCTTCGCCAGATCAGTTCTGACCTTCTCTTCCCCCTTTTTAACTTCATCAAGGAGGGGCTGCACCACTTGCCGAATGAGATCAGGCAAGGCAGTGTTGGAGGAAGAGTGAAGATCACGAAGTTGCTGGGCCTCCTCCAGGTAGGCTCTGGACTCGGCAACTAGTTTCTCTTGCTTGTCTAACATCTCCTGGAGGGAGTCTTTGAGTTTTGCAGTCTGCAACATCTGGGATGCCATCTCCACCTTCAGCACAGAAACTGGCCCCAGCTGCTCCAGCACATGCTCCTGGAGCTATTTCTGGCTGTGCATCACATCCAATTTGACAAGAAGTCCATTGGCTTTGAAAGAGGCTTTGGCAGCTGCAAAGGTAGACTTGATTTTCTTAAAAAAAGTCCTCCTCTCCTGCCGGATCTGGTGCTCAATCATAGCAGGGGCCATATGTTGAATTGCCTTAGCGAATCGCCCAATCTGCATGATCTGCTCATTGAAGAAGGTCTTCATCTTTTGCAACACGGCATGAGTGATATCAAAGGCCTCCTCATCAGAGTAGAGCTCTGGAGGGAAAGTGAAGTGAGGGCCAAATTTGTATGAGGGGCCCTCAGGGGAGATCATCACTCCCCTCTGGATCAACAAGGTGCGAATCAACACCTTGGCTGCCTCTGGGGACTCAAGTTCAGCTGGGTTCTGAATGTTCATCTTCTTCTTGAGCTCTATCTCCCAGGCAGTGAATGTGGAGGGAGTCATCTCTTCAGCATCACGAGGTCCTCCACATCTTCAAGTCTGGCCTTGCTCCAGACTTTGGCATCAGTAAGATCTGCCAAAAGTGGTAAGTGCTCCAACAGGATTGGAAAATGCTCTCTTAGCCAGAGCTGAGCACTTACACTCATACTCTGCCTAATGGGACCCATTTCTACAGATGAGAAAGTAAAGGGTTTGGGCCCAGAGGCAGAGGAGGAAGGTGCTAAGTGATCAGGCTCAAGTGAAGCTTCCCCATCTTCACTATCATCGCTAGACAGGCAAGTGGGAGAATTGAGAGGGGCAGGGAATCCCAATGCCATGGAAGTAGAAGGGTTCTGTTCTGGGTTCTGATCTATTTGAGTTTGGGGAGGATTTGGATTTTGTGTGGTAGAAGGTGAAGGAATAGGTTGCTCTGCACCAGAAGAAGTAGAAGGAACTTCTGGTACAGAGGGGGGAAAGGAAGTGTGTGAGGTGGAAGTGTTTGGAAGGGAAGGGTCTGCACCAGAAGAAGTAGAAGACACTTCTGGTACAGGGGCTGGGGGAGAGGGATTTGTGTTAAGAGGTATTTGGGAAGGTGTTTGAGGGATGGCTGAAGTAGTGTATATGGGTGTATCTGGTAAGGCCTGCTCTGGTGTGGCAAAGGGGGCACCAGAAGCAGATGGGGGATATTGGTTTTGAGGTTCTGGGGGAGAAGTAGTGGGGGTATCAAGAATAATAGGGGAGGGGTTAGAAGGATTTACCTCAGCTGGGTCAACACCAGCTGGAACTGATAGCTCTGGAGCATCATCCATGAGCAGAGAAGCCTCGTCAATTGTCTTCTCCAAGGCATCACCCAGGTCGGAGCCAGAGTCTGGATCTTGTAGAATAGCTCGTTTGGCTCTGGGCTTCCTCTGAAGAGGCTCAACCTCCTCTTCCTCTTCTGCCTCTGATGGCTCATCCACCAGAAGAGTTTTCTTAGCCCGTCTACTGGTTCTGGGCTTCTTGGCAGATGCTTTCTTGGCCTCCTCTGGCCTCTTCCTCTTAGCTGCCCCTGCTTTCTTAGCAGCTTCTCCTCCATCACTTTTCTTTTTCAAAGCAGCCTGTAGAGGAATCTGGTCATCATCAGATGACCCAGAGAATGCCACGGTTGAAGAGCCAGTTGCCTCAGGCAACTTCTTGGGCTGACTCTTCTTAATCTTCTGCCCCTTAGCAGGCGAAAGAACTGCTTGAAGAGGGGGGGCAGGGATGGCTTGCTCTCCATCAGAATTGGCATGGCCATGGAGAGGGCCATCCTTGGAGAATAATATTTTTGATTTGTGGTATCCTCTGCACCAAGACTCCTTCCATTTCTTCTCTGGAAGCAACGAATCCAGAATCAGAGTCAGTTTCGTTCCCAACGAAACATTAGCAGTGAAACAGAACTGCAACTCCCCTGACTTGGATGGACATGCTTCCTTCTTCACCTTCAACTTGTTCTTCCTCAAAACATCCCAGAAGAACTCTGCCCAATTGCATTGTACTCCATCGTACAATGCTCTCATCACACACATCCTGCCATTGAAAATGGCATCCGTGCTGTGATTTTCACACATCAACACTTTCACTACTATGTCGAATAAAACCTTATACTTTTGCCTCAAATGCTTGTCCAAAAATCCCTTCGTGATGTTCTGGCAAGATGATCTGGCAAAAAGCTTGAAAGAATCAACTATCTCATCCTCCTTGTACGTCAGTGGATCTACCCCTTCTGCAGAAATGTTCTCGAACAATGCGCAGAAATCGTGCTTGGAAAACACCAAATCATCCTGGTCGATCTTGGATGAAATGTGGTCATCATGAATCTTCATGCGAACCAGAACCTGGGCCGCATAGCCGTCCAATGTGCGAAAATCTCTGGGAACTGTAGAGATCAACTTCTCCACTCCAGAGTTCTGTAGAAGTTCCAGAATCGCCAACGCCGATGGATTCTTGGTGGTATAGAAGTCAACCACCATCTCAGTTTTGAACTTCTTCATCACCAAATCATGATTGAAGTTGCACTTGGGAGCCATATCTGAAAGTGTGAGAGAGAGAGAGAGAGAAACTTGCAGAGAGAGGTTAGGGTTTGAGAGTAAGGAAACGTGAATGGACAGAATGAAAAATGTTGGTTTAAATAAGAAGATACGCGTGGAATTGAAATTTAATGAAGTGTGAACGCGTGTAAATTGTAAATTTAATTTAGGGAACAAAATCAATTTTCGAATTGATTGACATTTTGCACAGTGATTAAATCCGATGGCCAAGATGAAAGGCGAAGTACAGATTTAATCTGGTGCGTAGGCATGGTCATTGGGACTGGGTATAAAGGGGTTTTGTGGCAGTCAAGGTAAAAAGCGAAATGATTGCCTATGCCCTATACCCGTGTCTTAAATACACTCTGAAGGTGAAACGTTTTGGGTGTATTAAGTAATTTGAAAAGTGTATCCCAATGATCAGAGGCCAGATAAGTAAAGACATACCTGTCACCTGGTATTGTAACCAGATGATACCACAGTTAGGCTGGTGTTACATCTCATCTGATGGGAACTCATCTGGTCCTAGTTAGAGAAGACTCCGGACTGTTCTGGAATTCTGACCAACACCTCATCTGGAGATGTAACTTACCTGATATATCTAACCTGTAGGCATGTTAGTATAAAAATAATTAAGTATGAAGAATTGAAATAAAGGATACGTCTCCTCTGTTCCCCCTAAACCAATTCTGTCTCTGGATCCAACAAACCTAACTCAAATGCTAGTTCTTTGAATCTGGTTTCAGCCAAAGGCTTAGTCAGAATATCTGCTCTCTGCTTCTCTGTTGCAATCTTTTCCATCATTATATCTCCCTTCTCAACATGGTCTCTGATAAAGTGATGCCTTATATCAACATGTTTGCATCTGGTGTGAAGAACTGGATTATGGGTGATTGCTATAGCACTGTTGCTATCACAGAATATTAGAATATCCTTAACTCTAATCTAGTAGTCCCTAAGCTGTTGACTAATCCAGAGTAGTTGTGAACAACAGCTCCCCGCAGCCATATACTCTGCTTCTGTTGTTGATGTAGCAACTGAAGTCTGTTTCTTAGAAAACCAAGATACCAATTTATTTCCTAAGAATTGGCATGTTCCACTTGTAGACTTCCTATCTATTCTGCATCCACCATAATTAGAATCCGAATAACCACTTAACTCTAGGTTGTCATCTGCAGGATACCATAATCCCAAATTCACTGTTCCCTTAAGATATTTCAATATCTTCCTAGCTGCTTCCAAATGACTTTTCTTAGGATTAGCTTGAAATCTGGCACATACACCAACGGTAAAGGTTATATCTGGTCTGCTTGCAGTCAGGTACAGAAGAGAACCAATAAGTGCTCTGTACTGAGTCTGGTCCACACTCTCTCCAGGCTCATATGAATCCATGTTGAAATTTGTCATCATAGGAATCTTGGCTGCTTTGCTAGATCCTATTCCAAATTTCTCTAAGATGTTTCTAATGTACTTTGCCTGATTTATGAAAACTCCCTTCTCTGATTGCCTTACCTGCAAACCTAAGAAATAATTAATCTCACCCATCATAGACATCTCAAATTGGCTCTGCATGAGTTCACCAAACTTCTCACACAGCTTCTTGCTAGGGGATCCAAATATAATGTCATCAATATATATTTGGACCAGAAGGATGTCCTTTCCTTCTTCTTTCCTAAACAAGGTCCTATCAATCTTTCCCTTAGTAAAACCATTGTCCAGAAGAAACTGAGATAGAGTGTCATACCATGCTCTGGGTGCTTGCTTTAGCCCATAAAGAGCTTTCTTAAGCTTAAACACCTTGTCACCTTGTTCAAAACTAGGAGGCTGTTCCACATACACTTTCTCAATGAGAATTCCATTAAGAAAGACAGATTTCACATCCATCTGATATACTTTGAACTTCATGTGAGCAGCATATGCTAAGAACAATCTGATGGCTTCTAGTCTGGCAACAGGAGTAAATGTCTCATCATAGTCTATTCCTTCAGACTGAGAATAACCCTGAGCTACTAGCCTTGCCTTGTTCCTAGTAATGACATCATTCTCATCTTTCTTATTCTTGAAAACCCACTTAGTGCCTATCACCTTTTGATGTCTTGGTCTGTCTACCAGCTCCCAAACATCCTGTCTGGTGAATTGATTCAACTCCTCCTGCATTGCAACAATCCAGTTTGAATCCTTCAGTGCCTCCTTGATATTCTTGGGCTCAATCAAGGACACATAGCAACTGAATAAGACAGCTAAGTTAAGAGTTCTCCTAGTCTGGACACCCTTAGCTGGATCTCCTAAAATCAGGTCATTTGGGTGATCAGTCAGGGTTCTCCTTCCCGTGGTCTTACCTGATTGACCATCTGCTGTAGTGCCTTGATGATTATCACCAACTACAGGAGAGCTTCCCCCTACAGGAGTTCCAACCTCTTCTGGTTCTGCTCCTTGTGAAGACTTCTGCTTCAGAGAACCAGGAGATGGGTCATCATCTGAATCTGAATCTGAATCAAGAATAGGTGGATTGACCTTGATTACTCTGGGAGTAGTCTGATTTTGTGTCTCATCAGAAGACTTAGAGTCCACCTTGCACTCAAAAGCAGATTCATAAAAAACAACATGAGGTGTTTCCTCCACACAAAGTGAATTCTTATTAAAAACTCTAAAAGCCTTACTGGTGGTGGAATACCCTAAAAATATTTCATCAGCCACTTTAGCATCAAAAGTTCTTAATTTAGATTTCCCATTGTCATGGATGAAACACTTACATCCAAAAACATGAAAATATGAAACAAATGGGGTTTTACCTTTCCATACCTCATATGGGGTCTTATTATGTCTCTGGGCAATTAGGCATCTGTTCTGAGTATAACAGGCTGTGTTGATTGCTTCTGCCCAAAATCTCTGTGGTGTGTTGTATTCTGCCAGAAGTGTCCTTGCAGCCTCCTTGAGGGTCCTATTCCTCCTTTCTGCTACTCCATTTTGTTGGGGTGTTCTGGCAGCAGATGTCTCATGAAAAATCCCATGGTCCTTGCAGTAATCTGCAATGTGTGAATTCAGAAACTCTGTCCCTTTGTCACTCCTGATCCTGACTATGCTCTGGTTCTGCTCATTCTGAATCTGTTTGAAGAACTCTGGCAGCTTAGTGATAGTTTCATTTTTCTTAAACAAGAACACTACCCAAGTGTATCTTGAAAAGTCATCTACTATCACCAAGGTGTACTTCCTTCCACTAAAACTAAGAGGAGAAACAGGTCCAAACAGGTCCATGTGAAGTAGTTGAAGTACTCTGGTTGTGGTTGTGCTCTGGACATCCTTAAAGGAAGTCTTGGGTTGTTTACCCTTCTGGCATGAACCACAAACCTGATCCTTCTTAAACACTTCATTAGGAAGACCTCGAATTAGACCTTTTCTGGCAATCTTATTCAGTGTTTTGAAGTTCAGATGACACAATCTCTTGTGCCAAATCCAGCTGTTCTCTGCAGATCCCTTTGCAACCAGACAAGTGTTCCTTGGGCAACTTCCAAAATCTGCAAGATAAATGTTACCCTTCCTCAAGCCTATTAGCAAGATATCATTAAAATCAGAAGAGAAGACAGTGCATGAATCATTAGAAAACTTCACTGAGTATCCCTTGTCACAAAATTGAGATACTGAAAGCAGATTATGCTTGAGTCCTTCAACATAGTAGACTTCATCTACAGATACGCCATTAAAAGTCAACTTTCCAACTCCTCTGGTGACTCCATAGTTGTTGTCACCAAACATCACTCTTGGCCCATTCAATGGCTTGAAATCCTGGAGATTATCCTTCTGGAAGGTCATGTGCTTGGAACATCCACTATCAATGTACCAGACATGGTTGCTTGAAAGTCCTTTCTCCAATGGGCTCTTGTCCTCCTGCAGAGAAATCAATTAGGTCCACTACTAGTGCTGGGTCCTGATTGGTTAGTTGCAGGTTTTGTAGGAATCCAAAGATAAAGATCATCCCTTGCTGGATGAGGAGATCTTATCTTCCTTCCAAATCTATCTACCAGAACATGTCCTCTAACAATGACATATTGAGCTACTGGTCTGATAAGAACACCTTTCCTGTAAACAGGTCTGATATATCTTTTCTCAAATCTTGCTTTTGGAATGGCCTGCCTCAAGGACATGGTCTTAAAGGTCTGGTTGTAAGGGTACATCCTAGAAGAACCATCTCTGGTGTCATAACTACCCAGATCAGTTGGTTTTCTATAGATGGGTCTGGAAGACCTCCTCTGGTTCTGAAAATTGGATCTATTCTGATGATAGAATTCCTTCTGAGATATCCTGTTCTGGAATCTTCTTGGAGCATTCCACCTTTGAGATCCCCTATTCTGATTGAGGTTCTCTGGTTCAGTATATCTCCGTTGATATCTCCTATTCTGATTAGGTTTTCTCTTAGAGTCTCCTTTCTGAGGTCCCCTAATTTGCTTAGGTTCCACTCTTTTAGGGTTCCTCTGAGGTTCCCTAATAGGTTTAGGCATCTGAACAGAACCATCAATCTTCATAGGTTCTCCTATCTGACCTTTATGCTCTAAGATTTTCTCTTTCAGAACATTCACCTCTTCTGGACTACATTCTGAATGATTAGCAGGGGGGGTCCCATTTCCAACCAGGTCTGTGAACCACCATGCGATCATTAACAGAAAGATCCTCTTCATTCCGGAGTTCCACAAATTCACTAGATCTTATAGACTTGTCTTTGGTAAAGCAATATTTATGGGATCTTTTAATAATTGCAGGATATCCTAAACCACTCTTATCATTTATGCGTTGAGAAGATCCTGATATAATAGATAAAACATCTGGTTTCATGGAAGCTTCTCTGGGCATAGGTATCTCAATAGTTTGCTCAACTTGTTTTCCCTTGATAAGAGTCTGGTATTTGGCTCTAAGCTCATTGAACTCATCTTCTTGAGAGTTCTTTTCCTTCATGAGTTGATCTACCAGAGTATCTCTTTCTGTGATCTTATCCTGAAGTTCAGAAACTTCTTTGGAATGATCTTTCATGAGTTCTCTGGTGGATTGTTGCTCATGAGATAAGGATTGAACTTCAGCTCTGAGCCTACCATTCTCTTTCTCAAGTTTTTGACATAATTGAACAAGATTTTGGAGATCTGATAGCATTTGCTGCATATCAGACTCTCTGGAGTTACCAGATGAATTAGAGGATTCAGTATAATTGGAATTTGATAAAACTAAGGTAGATTCTTGTACCTCAGCGATGTCTGCCATTAGACATACATCATCATCAGACCCGAAATCAGAAGAAGAAGAACTTGAACTAGTATCCTCCTCCTCTGCTTCTGCCAGCTAAGCTCTCTTGTCTGCATATCTCCTATCTCTCTTGAGTCTTTTCTCTTCTCTTTCTCTAGGAGTCAATTGAGGACAATCATAGCTGTAGTGGCCTGGCTTGTTGCAAGTGTAGCAAGTGTTGTCACCTCTGGAACTGGGACTTGGATCTCTCATCCTCTGGTTGTATTCTGCAAAGGCTGGACTACTCTCTCTCCTCTGGTAGTCTGGTCTGCCAGAACTGCCATCCCTCCTCTGGTAATCTGATCTCCCGGAGCTTTCATCTCTCCTCCTCTCTGGAGTTCTGAATCTGGTCTCCCTTGAGTCTCCAGATGTCTTTTCCTTATCTGCAGGTTTGAAGGAACTCTTCCTGTCTCTGGTAGATTCCTTCCAGTGCTTTTTGTACCTGCCATACTTAGAACTTATTTTATCAAGTTTACGGGTTAGAAGTGCTACCTGTTCCTTGAGACTCATGTCATCTGCAGTAGACTCCTTTGGTTTGTCATCTGTCTTGATGGTGGAAGAGAATGCAACTCCTTTCTGACCAGAAGAGGAAATCTCTTCTATTTGATCCTCCTCTTGAAGATCATATTCGTATGCTTTGAGATCAGACAACAGAAGATGATGATCCAGGGTGTTGAGATCCTTGCTATCTTTGATTACAGTCACTTTGATTCTCCACCTGCTGGTTAGTGAACGCAATATTTTACTATTTATCTCCTTTTCAGAGTAGGTCTTACCTAAAGCATTAGCCTTGTTGAGGAGATTTGTAAGATGCATATCCAGCTGATCTATGGTCTCGTCTGGTTTCATTTTGAAAGTATCAAACGAGTGTTGAACAGCTTGAAGTTTGTTATCCTTGATCTTCTCTGTTCCCTCACAGAGTAGTGCAAGTTTGTCCCACATCTCCTTGGCAGTAGCACAGGTTCTGACCTTTTCAATTACTTCTTTGGTGAGTGTGTTAATAATTTCGGTCCTTGCCACCTGGTCTAGATTGTACAGCTTTCTTTCATCATTATCTAACTCATTTTTCTTCTTGGGAATCTTTTGTCTGGGAACTCTGTCCTCAGCAGTTTCTGGGCAGTTTCACCCGTTTCTTCTCTGGACTCTGACCTGCCACTATCAATAGGAGTCCAGTAAAATTGAATTGGGCCACTCTCTACCACATCTAACATGCGGTGATGAATAGCTCCAAGATGATTACTCATCATGAAGCTCCAGTGGCTGTAATCCTCAAATGAGAATTCTGGAAGCTTGCGACTCTTATAAGAAGATTTTGAAGACATGTTTTACAAAAGTTTGAAATTTAACAAGAAATTGACCAAAACACAATAAAGAGCAATGGATCTGCCCGGTGACCACCAAAAGCTTTACAAAGCAGTGGTCGTTGGACACACTGCTCTGATACCACTTGTTGGTCCCACTAGATAGATTAATTGCGGAAGCTTTAAAGTTTTATGTCTTTAACAAAGTCTTTTATAAGAGCACAATAAACAAGATTTAATGAAATGGAAAGCAATAAATAAGACCGGATGTATAGTGGTTCGGATCTGAATATCCTACGTCCACTCTCCCTTGATCAAAGGGGTCTCACTAACCAACCAAAAACCAACTTACTTACTGGAATTGTGAAGTACCAGTTCCTTCTTACAATCACTTTAGATCTAACTTCGATCTAAAGACTACAGCCTTCAACCTTATCTTATAGATGAACATGTTGAGATCCAACAACTCCTTAAGAGTAGATATGTAAATAAGATCAATAAGAGTGCTATATGCAAAGTGATCAAGAGCTTGGAATGTGACTTTATGCGCGTAAGATTCTCTAAAGCTTTTCTTGATACTGCACTCTTGTATTTATAGAGGTGATTAGGGTATAGCCGTTGGAGAGCTAATCTAATCAGATCCTCTATTTAAGGAAGCCTCAATCAATCAATTCCCTAATTGATTGATTGGGTTGGTGAGATCCTTGGTTTGATTATCTTCAATTACTTTCCAATCCGATCTTGTTGACTTGATTTAAATCACCAACGGTCAAATGCTTCCAATGCCTAACTCTGATTCTCTCCAGAGAAGGCAAGATCAGACACCAGACAACCTCGATGTCTTCTGGTCCAGATCTGGTTATGAAACATAATACTCATCAGAATCAGGAGATGATTCTGAGTATCTTTTGTTTCACCAGACTCGTCTGGTCTGGGGAAGGTCCTCTGCCTCTGGTCAGATCTCATCTGGTGAAGTCTTCTGGTGGAGTCCTCTGGTGAAGTCCTCTGGTGGGGTCTTCTGGTGACTCTTCTGGTGAAGTCTTCTGGTGGAGTCCTCTGGTGAAGTCCTCTGGTTTGGCAGTTCCCCCTAGACTAAGTCCTAGTCTAGATCATCATCTGGCTAACAGGTCCAGATGGTCCTATCACATCTTCTGGTTTGTTTTAACTCATCAAAACTATACAATATTTATCCTAACAAACTTTATTTGGAAAAATATTGTCTGTCGGTTCGGAGTCCCACAAGCAAATCTTGACAGATAATGAAGACAGTTCGAAGGAAAAAAGATAAGAGATCTCTGTGAAAAATGGGGAATAAAGAAATATTTTTCAACACCATAACATCCCCAGTCAAATGGTCAAGTGGAAACAGTAAACAAAATAATTAAACACATATTGAAGATCTGCTTGGCTGACAAACAAGGAAAATGGTTGGAAGAGCTACCAGAAGTACTATGAGCTTACATAGTCTCATATAAAACAAGCACGGGAGAAACACCGTTCACGATTGAGTTCGGCACCGAAGCAGTAATACCAGTTGAGCTGAAAATACCAACAGAGCAAACAAATTTGTTCGACGAAGAGGCGAACAACTCATCATTAGCCGCAGAAATGGAACTACTTGAAGAAAAAAATCAGCTGAAATAAAGAATGCTATTTACAAGAAAAGAGTTGCAAAATATTACAACTCTCAAGTAAAGATCAGAGATTTCAAAATCGGGGACTTAGCACTTCGCAAAGTGCTAACCCCTCCACCAGGAGTATTTGGACCGACTTGGGAGGGCCCGTTCAAGGTAACAAATAAGTGGCACAACATTACTTATGATCTAGAAGACATGAAAGACAATTCGGCCAATACTCCTGGAATGCAGCCTTACTGAAGAAATATTATCAATAGAGTTATAGGTTTGAAAATTTAAAGATGTAATTTTTTTGTAAATTTTTCAAAGTTTTTTTTATGTAATAAATATCAGGCGAACAGTTGTGCAGTATATGTTATTGGTTGTGTGAACCACATTAAGTCAAATATACATGTTAAAGGTTAACTCCACAAAACTCAGTTGCTCGCCTTAAAGAGTAGCCGGAGAACATACAAGTTTATGCGTACGACAACCAGATGTGTTGGGTAAGTACGCGACGACTAGAAATGTTTAAAAGGCATTGTTGTTAGGCCAAGTCCCCGAGACCAAAGACCCATGTACTTAACAGGTCAAGTTCTCTGAGAACCAAGGTGGCTCATACTTTACAAATATTTATCTTAAGTGTCTTACTTTAGAAAATAAAGGGAACACTTAGACAAATTCAATAAAAGGTAAGATACAAATTAAGAGGCGAGCAGTTGAGTAAGGAAGATAATGTGCAAATTATAAGAAGTAAAGATCATTTCATTTCATGATAATATAAAGTTTACAATAGAAGTGATAGAATATTACAAATCATTTTCTATTGTAAACTAGAGAAAAATCCTCAAGCATTGGGAGTTGGAGAAGGTAGAGCAGCATCGGTGGAATGAGCTTCGCTGGTGGTCGCCTCGGGATTCGTCTACTCGCCGGCTACTATGTATGTGCCCGCCCCGTCAAGATGAGTGAGTGGGAGAGAGGGCCATGATTGCCTACGATGTGTATGAGCAAGATGTGCTGGACAAGACAAACTTTGGGATCACAGAATGCATGAGGTATGTTCGCTTCGCCTAGGACCACAACAAAGATGCATTAGACTCGGTGAAGACGGACTTCATCGAATACATCAAGGATAATCCCCCAGCTCCTGGCTCTACTCTCTTCATCGTCGACCTCACAGAGATGGGTTTCCCCTAGGATATCTTAGACAAGGATATCCATATTGTGCCTCCCCAATACTTGGGTGGAGGAGGCGAAGAGGCGGCCAACAATGATGAAGTATTTGACGGCCTTGTCTAGAGAAACCTTTTCACCCGCCAAGGATGCCTCCACTTTCTTCTCCATTAGTGCCAACTCTTTGGCAAATTCGGCCTCTTTTTCCTTCAGGGCAGTAGCCTTCTCTTCTTCCATCCACTCAGTGCGGTGGCCCAGACTCTGATTTGTTCGCTTGAGCTCCAGCACCTGGTCGAGCACCATTTGAGCCATTACTTCCTCATGGCTTGCATTGTAACTCATCAAGCGAACACTGTCGCTTGGACTTTGGCCCTGGATATGGGCATCGATAGATTTGGTCCAGGACCTTGGAATTTGCTCGGTGGTATGACGCACATGAGCATTGGGGATATCTGGGAGAGGGGAGGGTGCACTCCTCACACAGCTGAGGCGAAGAAGGGTTATTCCCCGGCCAGGGTAATTCTCCGGCTTATACCTAAAAGCAAAGAAAGCAAACAACAAAGTTCGTTAGTAATATTAATCGGGCGAACAGTAGATATTTGAAGAACAAGTAACTTACTCTTTGACCTTGGACGAGTCCCAGCCTAAATAAGAGATGTCCTGGGAGAAGCTTCTCTTCTTTCTCACCGCCACACTAGCGACTGCTCGCTGTTCATCTATTACCTCGAGAGAGGCAGATTTGGAGGATGGAGATCTGGGACTCCGCCATGTTTAGGGCGCTTTGAGGTGCATTCATCGCCAACATCACCTCGGACACCTTCACCCCGGGGTTCCTTCTTCTCATTTTCTTTCTCCTTCCTCATGTTCTTAGGAGGAAGAGAAGGTTTGGACCCCCCTTGGGGCGAGCAGCCGTGCCTCGGGGGCGAGGAGCAGGAGCAACCCCCGACCTTAGCCGAATTAGGGTAGAAGAAGGATCAATCTTCTTTCTCGAAGGGTCTTGGGATGCCATTTAACGAACGCGGTCAGCAAGGAGGTGATATGCTTGAGGAATTAAGGGGACACCAACAGTGACTTGTCACTCTAAAAAAACACAACAACAAACAAACAACAAGAATAAACACAAGTCAGTAAGAAAAGTAGGCGAACAATTGGGTAAAATCAAAAGTTTTAAAGTTGTACCTTCAGGTATAGCCGCCTTAGTCTCAAGATGATGATAAGTGGTGGTCGGGAGGGCAAGTTTGCGGCAATGAGCCTTGGACAAGTGCGAGAGATCACAATCACCAACATTCTGGAGAGAGATGACGGTCAAGGTGAACATGAATTCTTTACTCAGATCAAGATGCCCCCACTTCAAAATTCTCGGACCTGCAAAACAACAAAAAAAGCAAAATTAAAATTAGTTCCACTTGATCTATGATAAGATAAAGTGGAGCCTACATAATCTTGACAAAGCCTTCGGGCGAAAGAATGCACGTCTGCCCGCCATCGAATCCCTCGGTTGCTCTCAAGTCTCCGCCAATAAAAAAAAACTGATTATGCCAGCTTTTTACTTTGTTGGGGACTCCTTCAACCAGCTTTACCTCACTTGTGGCTTTTATGTAATACCACCCTTCTCCATCCTCTTTATGAGCCGAGATCATCATGGCGTAGTGGATCTCCACCGTGCTAATCTTGTTCTTATATCCGTCAAGACCAAAAAGGGTCATGAGGGCAAGCACGTTACTCCAACCGTTGGGGGTAATTTGGGTGACCGCCAGGTTTATTTCCTCCAGAAAGCGACCAACGACATGATGAACGGGGAGCTGAAAACTAGTGTTGAGGACGTCCAAGTTGATCGTCGTGCAGCCAGGAGGGGGCGATTAGCTGTTTCTCCCTTCTTCCTAGCGTACAAGAAAATGTCATATGGTATCTTGTAGGTTGCACGGATGCTCGCCAGGTCGTCCTCAGTTATAAGACTTGCAATCTTGCTCGCCGCATAATCATTCTCTTGGGCACCCATTATTTCCCGAGAGGGAGGAATGAAAGTCCTTGAATAACGAGCATCATATTCCTTCCACTTGTTCTCCCGAGCAACCCCTTCTAGGATTTGAGATTCTGGTGTAACTTCAGGCATAGGGAAATTTTATTTCCCTCAAGAACTCGCAAGTGACGGTAAGGATGGGTTGTTCGCCTTCAGCCTCGATCGCCTTCTGGCCGCCTCAGGAACACCAATCTCCTCGATTTCTGCAGCCACTTCCTTGGAGTCCTCTCCAAGGTCAGAGGAAGTATCTCCCTCAGCATGGAAGCGAGCAACAGGCTGCTCGACAACTTCTTCTATGGAGTGATCAATAGCGTACCCTTCAACCGAGCGAACAACTAAGCCCAAGTCAGAACCCGTCTCTTCGTCCACTAACAAGATCCTAGGATTATTCTGAATGGGTTAGCGAGCAGATCGTTGCGGAAGGCGTGAGGGTTCCACCATGAGCCTTTTTTCTGAGTTTCTCCTAGAAAGAGTGGTACTCGAAGATGGAGAAGCCATTTTTGATGAATATGAAAGAAAGAATAAGTGATCGGAGTGGGGATTGGCAAAAGGAAGAGCACGCCGGTGTTATGGGAGACAAAACGGTGGAGACACGCCGGCGAATGACGGAAGTAAAATAAAAAATTGAAAATTGAAAAGAGAAAAGTGCAAATAAAAAGAAGAATTCAATGTAATATCTTGGAAATGCGAAACAATTGGTGAAAATCTGGAAGAGAGGCACGAAGAACATGGAAAGAAGAAGCTTCAAAAGTATGAAAATGGCGGAAGTATGAGCGCAACATCGGAAAAAATGAAATGAGGAAGAAGTGAAGTACTTATAAGGAAAGAAAATGGGGCGGAAAGTAGAATTTTTGAAAACTACATAGACCCCTATTAGCAAATATGCGGACGTGCGTGGGCGGCGGATGACATCACCACCGCGCACGTCATTACGAATTCCGAGATTCTCGGAAACTCAAGCGCCGAAATACAAAATGACATCCCAGTTGCTCGCCAAAAGTTCCCGTCCAATAAAATCAAATCCTAGTTGTTCGCCTCTATCACAAAGAAACATCCTCAGTTAGTTGATTTTTATCCTAACAAAAGGTCAAGTTAGGGGGCAATTGTTGATTAGTAAGCAGCCGAGCAGAAGATTAACATGAGAGAAGATGATTAAGGATAATAGACGAGCAGCTGAGTAAGTAATGTACAGTTGACAAAAAGATGAGCAGTTGGTCAAAAAGACACTCAGGCGAACAACTGGTCAAAGAACAAAAGATGCTAGCGAGCAGCTAAGAGAGAGAAGGTTCAAATATCCATTACGAAGACATATACATGCGAGCAGTTGAGCACCTCGAAGAACAACAAAGAACTCCACTAATTAAGCATTAATTTATAAGCAAACAAGTGTCTTTAACACTAGACATTTGTATAAAATGCAATAGCTTAGGAGTAAACAAGTGTCCTAACACTTATCAAGTATGTAAATTAGGGTAGCTTAGAGGTTGACACCTCCTACTTGTTTGTATGTCTATAAACATGACCTCATAAGAAGGATAATATAGGTTCAATTATTAAAAAACACACCCAAACTCTTGCAAATCCATTCCTTGATTCTTACTTACATAAATCCAACATTCTAAGCTTTTTTTGATGATCTTTCTTAGCTTAAACAACCACTAGTTCATCAAATTGATTCAAGATCATCAACAAGAGTATTAAAATCCATAGACTGTTGAATACCTAATTTTTTTTTAAGATTTTTTAAATATGTATTGAATACCTCAGAATTTTTAAAGATTTTAAAAAAAATCCAGATTGAATACCCCCACCCCAAACTTTTAAAAGTCTAAAAAAATCATATAGACTCCATAACCAATACACCTCTCTAAGTTTCAATGGCCGAGAATAGTTTTCAAAGTCAATGATTTGGATGAATGAAAAGAGATTTTTTTTTTTTTAAATAGAGAGATGTTGGCTTGCCACATAGATTTAAAAACCTTTGTATATAAAGGATACTAAGATTTTGCAAGCTTGTAAATATATTTTTCTAATTTTGTAAACACCATAAAATGGTGTCCTAAAGATAATTTTTTCCTATTAAATTTGTAAATTGTATTATCCCATCTCTGATTAAAAAAAAAGACATTTTATACCCTGTCAAATGGTATCTTAATCCTATGAACAATGATATTTAATTTTTAATTTCTTACATATAATAATATAAGTGGTGCTGGTGAACAAATGGCATAATACTTTTTTTTTATAACATAAAAGTATAATTGTTTAAAATATTTCTTACATTTTAATAATTTATTTTATCTCTTCTCAATTCTCGTACAATCAGATTATTCAAAAACAAAATAGGGTTTGAAGTTATGATTAACTAGTACATACCCCCGCGAATTTCGCGGACTGAAAAAAATATTTGTTATTATCATTTCAAATTATAAATATTACTTTTAAAAAAATATCTTGTAATTTTGATATAATTTTAAAATTATAATTATAATTCAACAAATAATAATAAATACTAAACATGAATAAATATAAAATTTGAAAACATTAACTAATTCACACATTTAATCTCAAATTAGTATAACACAATATTTCTTAAAATTACAGTTTTTGTATACTTGCATGCCTAATTTCCCACCATGATATGAAGATACAATAAAAATCGGCAAAAGTTCAACTCTAAAGATAGAATCCTACAGATCTAAAGGTAACATTTGACAAAAATGATGTCATAATTAAAATAAAATATGGTGTAGATGTTTGTGTGGGAACAGTTAATTAATGTGTTGGTATTTATAATACACAATTCAACAATATTAATTGACCCTTAGGCGCCAATCTTTTTTTTTTTTTTAAATTTTTCACCTAGACATTTCACATTTACAGATATTTTGTAAAAAAAAAAATGAAAAAAGAGTTAAAAAATTGAAAGTGTTGAAATTTTTTGAAATCCTATTACAAAATAATATCTATATTTTACAGTTTCAAATTCAATTTTGTAAGTATTTATAATGGAAAAATTCAACCCTAAGAATTACATTTTAGCGACAATTCAAATTATTTAAAAAAATTCAATTTCCTCCTAAACATTTCATGTATACATGTACTCCCTCCGTCCCAATTTTGTTTACCCATTTCATTATGTACCCCCTTCAAACACTTCTAAGTTACACCCCATTCCACTAATAATTACGTAGAAAAACATCTTTATTTTGTTTCATGCGCTTCAATTGATAATACACAATCATAAAAAAATCATTTTATCTATTTAAATACTACAAATTAAGTCTCACAAAAAAGTCAAATGGGTAAACAAAATTGGGACGGAGGTAGTATTTTATATAAAAAAAATTGCTAACCTTATGTGACCTAGTATTATACATGGTAAGATATTGTATATCATTGCAAGATTTTTTGGGAATAATGCTATTTTAGTGACAATATCTTTTGGGTAGTAAAATCTTGTACAAAAAAAAAAATATTAATGTTACAATCTGTTATCCATGGTAAGATATGATATTGGATGACAAGATTCTTTGAGAATCTTGCCATCTTTTACGTGACAATATCTTTTGCAAAATATTTCAATATCCTTCTACAAAATTAGCATATATAAATATTCTGCAAAAATAAATTCCAAAAATATCTATTATTGTATTATACATGGTAAGATATTCTATTTTATGACAATATTTTTTGGAATAATATGCTATTTCAGTGACAATATCTTTTAGGTAGTAAAATCTTGTCCAAAAAAATTAATTTTACAATCTATTATCCATGGTAAGATATGGTATTGGATGACAAGATTCCCAAAGAATCTTGCCATCTTTTACGTGACAATATCTTTTGCAAAATATTTCAATATCCTCCTACAAAATTATCATATATAAATATTCTACAAAAAAAATTCCGAATATATCTATTATTGTATTATACATGGTAAGATATTGTATTTCATGGCAAAATTTTTTGGGAATAATATGCTATTTCAGTGACAACATATTTTGGCTAGCAAAATATTGTCCAAAAAAAATTAATGTTACAATCTATTATCCATGGTAAGATATGATATATGTGAATCTTGCCATCTTTTACATGACAATATCTTGCAAAATATTTCAATATCCTCCTACAAAATTAACATATATAAATATTCTACAAAAATAAATTCAAAAAATATATATTATTGTATTATAAATGGTAAGATATTGTATTTCATGGATTTTTGGAAATGATATGCTATTTCAGTGACAATGTCTTTTAGGTAGTAAAATCTTGTCAAAAAAAAAAAAAAACGTTACAATCTATTATTCATGGTAAGATATGGTATTGGATGGCAAGATTTTTTAGGAATCTTGCCATCTTTTACGTGACAATATATTTTGCAAAATACTTCAATATCCTCCTACAAAATTAGCATATATAAATATTATGCAATAATAAATTCTAAAAATATTTATTATCGTATTATATATGGTAAGATATTGTATTTCATGGCAATATTTTTTGTGAATAATATGTTATTTGAGTGACAATATATTTTGGCTAGTAAAATATTGTCCAAAAAAATAATGTTACAATCTATTATCCATGTAAGATATGATATTGGATGACAAGATTTTTTGAGAATCTTGCCATCTTTTACGTGACAATATCATTTGCAAAATATTTCAATATCCTCCAACAAAATTAGCATATATAAATATTTTGCAAAAATAAATCCTAAAAATATCTAAATAAGAAATTTAGTGTCCTTTTTTTTTATTCGAATTCACTCCCATGCATTTAACATATACTTTCCACCACCATGTCGGCTGGATTCCAAGTTGAATTGAATTTTTTCCGGATTAGTGGAGTGAAACACCGAGAATTTTGTGATATTATCAAACATTTGCTCTGTATGTGTAGTGTTTGTACCCAATTGATTCAGTGAGTAGGGAAACACATATGTGCAAAGGGATCGGGAGTTTACCTTGGCCGGAGGAAAGAAGGCGCTGGGTTAGGCGGAGGAATGACGGCGCTGGGCTAAGCGGACCGGCTGTAATAGAGCAGCGAGACAACGCTGGGCTACGCGAAGGAACAACTTAATACATAGAGAAAATTTTATACCGAAGATAATATCGCAAAAATTCGTGAATTAAAATAAAATCCTAACCTTTGAAAGATTCTGGGAATGAGGCGGCGTAGACATGACAGACGGCGGTGAGAAAATTATAATCTGGTATAAGTTTCTCATCCGCGCTAATTGGAGAGGTGGCAGAAGCGGCGCTCTGAAAAACATCGAAGAAGAGTGTGGTGGTGTGAGGGAGATCGAATGTGAGAGAGACGACTTATGGGAGAATGCAAATGATGAATAATTATATTAACCCTAGTTACAAATCAATGGTTTAGATGTAATGATATAAAATGAATGGTTGAGATTAAAACTTAAACCAACTTTTAATGAGAGAGCAATATTTCAAAATGAAGAGATTTGAGACATGTCATTTCATCCTTAGAATAAGGTGGTGTTGACACATCACTTTAGAGACGTTTGGAAATATATTATAATAAGATAAGATGTGAATTTTTATTTGTGGAAAATGGTCAGGGAAAGTTATTCGGGAAATATAATTTATTATATTCTTCTCATTTTTCTTGTATTATAGTAGTAATTATAGAAACAACTAACCCAAATTCCCCTAATTTAATTGTTTTAGCTATCCTATAACTATATTAGTAGATCGGTTAAGACGATTTTAGCAATTTGCAACTTTTAGTTATGTAAATTCATAAAAGAGATTCTCACAATTAATAAAAGAAGTTAAAAATTTTATTTAGAAAAATAATTGTTTACTGTATGCTGCTAAAGAAAAAACGATTGTAAAAGTAAAAGTGATAAATTCCGGCCAATTATTGTTTTATAAAGCGACAAATACCCAATATCATCATCATCATCATCAGAGCAACCCTTACTTTCCTCAGAGGCAGAGCAACCCTAATTTAAAGAAGTTGAGTTTATCTGCTAGGCGTGGTTGCTATGGATGCTTCAGAATCACCGAAAAGAGTATGTATCGTTTGCTGCGGTCCAACTCCAAGCACCATCGAGTACGCCATATTCATCGTCGATTTAAATTTGGCAAGTGGCAATGAGATGAGGGTCACAGTCATGGACCCTACGGTACGGCTTGATTCTCATTCTTTTCATGATTCTGCTTTTTGTGTGCTAGGATCTACACTCTATGTGTTCACGGGATATGATTATGAATCCAGTCCCCAAACTGGCCAGCCAATGTTTATGTATCAGCTGCCGGAAGGAATTTCCAATCTGAAATTGGACAAGGATATGCTAACGGAGGGCCCTTCCACGTATGGAGTCAAAGTTTCTCCGAAAGCCGCAGTCACACCGAGTGGTATGATTATAGTCTTTTCATCGGTCATTAACATACCTACTCCACTTGAATGTGACTTTGAGTTGTATGATCCCATAAACCGGATATGGCATAAACTCCCCAGCTTATGCCCCCCTCATCCTCATCCTGACGGTCATTATTTTTGGATTACATCATATACTATTATGGAGAAGAATGTGTTGTTGGTGCGAACGGAGGAGTTTGGGGATTTCATGCTGGATATTACGCCTCCACAGCCGCCTAGGAAAACTAGGACAACACAGCCGCCTACCAATACTTGGAAAGCCTCTGGCTATCTTTATCCCGAATTCCTTATTTCATACCCAGGTACTTCATTAGTATTGATCGGAGAGGACATATGCATGATTCCATATAGTGCATATACCATCAGTAAGCCTGGTGTGCCTAAAGATGACCCCATGTTACATTACTCGTTCCCAAACCTATATTCCTTTCCTCATTATGAGTATTCTGCTCAGTCCGGTGGTATCGCCCTTTTGGAGGATCATGGAGTCACTACACCAGATTTCAGTGTGTGTTTTCTTCATTCGGGGCAAAATGAAGCAACAAAAACCCATGAACTGGTGCTACAGGTATACCACTGCAATCGAAACAAATGCACAAAGCAGATTACTGAATATAGGCAGAAGAAGACTGTTAAAGAGATGATGATGGAGATGAATTCTTTGGTGCTCCCTGCAACAACAGAGGTTGGCTCTCTCAAAATTGTGGTCACAGACGTTTCATCCTATAATTTGGGCCTTTGCACCTTCTCTTACATACCCGTCGAGCTTCCTTGCAGAAAATCCTCTCGGAAACAGAGGAAAATATGATTAGCTATTTTGCTTTCAACCGGATTATGCTGGAGTCCCCAGTTTTACTTTTAGTTGTTGTGTTTAACCTGATGTCTCTGCTAGTAATTGACTCTTATATTTCAGTTTTTGTGTTTAACCGGATGCCACTGCTAGTAATTGACTCTTATGTTGGAGTCCCCGGTTTTAATTATCTCTGTATGTAATTATCTATCTTATGTAGTTTTATTCAACAACTTTTGAACTGCATTTCCTTTTAGAACTATATGTCTTTTCGTAGAAGCTTGTTTCTAGTATGAAAAAAAATAAAAATAAAAATTAGAACATGTTGAGAAAAAAATAACTTAACTTTCGCTGAATTGAGCGAATCCACAACCTACACTTGTTGCAACTGATCAAGGCGCCTGCATTTAGTTTTAGTTAATCTGAGTGTGAGGCCGATACTATGGTCATGTGTTTAAATGCTTGTAACACATATTCTTATATACCCTTGATCGGGTCAAGTGTAATAGATGTTGACATCCCAAAGTCATATTGGTTTACGGCCTCAGTTACATGACAAGTCATGTTTGTGGCCATTTTTGCAATGATATCATCGAAATATGTCCCGGTATGATTCGTAACCTCAAATTCTTGTTCATTATCAACATTACCTGGATAAAGTGTGTCTGAATATCCATTGCTGATACCACCAAAAATCTGCAGCAGGGGAGCTGCTAAGAATAAAAGCCCCTGTTACAAATTCTGCTTCTGTGACGAAACTCTTAAAGAGCTTTCTGAGTAGTGACGCATTCTTCCCAACTACCTAAGACTTGTCGATGCAGATGCAAAGGTTTCTTCCCGCTGGAATGGCTCGTATCTTATTCACAGCTGCCTCGAGTGGCTTCTTCTTGTTTGAAACTTTTCAACCTATGTTTAACTTTATTTTATGTTCACTTTTGTTGTCCAGGACTTGTGCATTTTGTGCTTTCAGGGACTTAAACATTCAACTGGTGTGTCAATGTCTTTCCGTTATTGGTTAGTGAATATCATTTTATAACTACACATTGAGAGTATTAACATATTTCCTCTGTTATGGTCATTCTGCTAGTCATTCCAAAACAGCTTTAGAGTTGCAATGTGATATCCAATTAGATAATTAATGAAGCTATCAGTTGCTTTCGACAGGTAGTTAATACATAATATATCATCAAAGTTGTGTGTTGGTCGGACTTTTACCTTGTCAAACATGCTTCATGGAAAACCGGTCTCAATTTTTAATTTCTACATTTTGTTGTCTGGAAATACTTGTACTGATGAGGGGAGAGGTTGTACCCTCCTTTTAAAAGCTCTATGGAAGAAAGATTTCTTGCTTTTTTCCAGTTTTAGGTGGTCATCTATAATTTTATTTTATTTTTATCTTGAACTGAGTCTTTTGTGATGAAAATCCCAAGACCTGTTTGAGCTGCTTTAATTTCGTAAATGATTGCTGAACCCTCAACCCTATCTAAAATAATTCCATACCACTGAAAAATATGAAAAGTGAAACTTAAGAAGCATCGTTTACCATATTTGGATAATTGCAGTAGGGTTGTGTAGTGTTGTATCTCCCTTAGCTGCCTTTCTCATTACTTCATCTGCTGGAAGTTACTATGCTTCCTCCAGATTAAGCCAGCTACCTACCCCTTTCTCTGTCCTCTGATATTGTCAAAGACTAGATTACTGATTTGATAAAAAGAACTGCTTAGATCGAGTCTATTGCTCCACTCTGTTCTGCTGCTACTTTGGTTTATTGTAACCTGGTGTTGTATATAAATTCAACTTCAATTTCTGCTCAAGAGTTTGAATTTGACTGTGCGTACACGTCGCATAACTTTTTATATTTGTACTTCATGATATTTTTAGAGACTGACTCATTGATGTGCATACTATTCTTTTTTTTTTACTTTCCACTTCTTCAATGTCATCCTTTATACGCTGAAAGTCATCCCTTTACATGCTTACCCGATCTTCTAAACAGGCTCTAAAGGATGAAGTCAAGCATCACGAGACAGTTTGGAGTCATGTTTACTACTATACTGGGAAATGATAGTGCCAATTGTCAAAATAGGAACACTTCAAGCTTGACTGGAATATATCTATTAAAGAAGAAATAAGATAAGTACTTGGCAGCCTCTCCTTATAATTTTTATTGAAAGACAGATATAGTTAAGTTCTATCCATGGATTTTTGTTGTGTAAACCATGTCTCTTCGGTTGGTTCTTAAACTATAGTTATGTTAATTTTTTCGCAGTTCACTTTATAATTTCCTCTGTCTGCCTATATATTCAATATTGTTTTCCATAGTTATTAAAGGCGCGCCTCAGGCGCTAGGCACTCGGGGCGCCAGCCTTCTCGCCTTGCCTATGCCCAGGCGGGCGATAATTTCTGGGCGCTCGCCTAGGAGCGCCTTTCGGCGCCTAGAGTCGGGCGCTAGGCGTGCCTTAGGCATGCCTTGCGGACATGGCATAAAAATATTATTTTTTACTACTTTTTTTAAATAAAAAACATTCTTTTTTTATATATCCACTTACCAATAATATCAGAATAGTAAAAATAACATAAAAAGTCTTTTTAAGTGTAAATTGAAACCTAGGGTTTATTAAAACACCTCTCGGTCTCTCCTTCCTTCTTCGCGCCCAAGTCCCAACCAGTCCCACCTGCTGCCATCCCGCCGCCCGACCGCGCCCGCCATCCAGCCGCCGGCGTCCGGCCACCGCCCGCCGTGCGCCGTCGTCCAGCGGTCCAGCCGTCCAGGTTAGTTTTTTTTTTCTCTTTTTCGAATTCTGCAACTTTCTGTTCTTTCTTTTTTTCCTTGATAACTAGTTTCTGTTGGTGTATAAAACTATAGATGATAACTTAATATGCAATTTTCAGTTTTTTGTTTTAATTTCAGATTTAATGATTTATATTTATTGCCACTTACTTGGTTTAAATATTTTCCCTATTGGTTTTTTTTGTTTTTTCAGTTTGACTTGTTCGTTCATTGAGAATTTGAGATGGAGGAGAGTGGTGCTAGTAGTGCTCCAACTTCAATTGCCTATCCGTCCAAGGATCCGGCATGGAAGTACTTTACAATGGTTGCACCCAACAACAAGAACGATCTAAAGTGCAATTTTTGTAATAACATATATAGAGGAGGTGTCTACCGTGCAAACAACATCTTGTTGGAGAATTTAAAAATGCTTCTGCATGCACCAAGTGCCCCGCTGATATACGCCAGGAGATAAAAGCTTTAATGCAACATCTTTAATTTCATGATTAAGCTGGATAATTACTGTTTGTTATTATCGTACTCCTTTGATTTGAAGTTTATGTCTTTATTTTGTGTGATTATATGTTTTTAAACTTCAATTTGTTAGTTAATTATATGTTAATATGATTAACTAAGGTCTACTAAGTATTTGCATGATTTTGGGCCTTGAAGTATCCAAGGCGTGCCTAAGGCGAGCGCCTAGCGCCTCGGGCACTAGGCGCACCCCAGCGCCTTGGAGCGCCTTACGCCTTTAATAACTATGTTGTTTTCCCATGCGTGTGTTTCCTTTATAAATCCAGGTTTTTTTATTACTATTGTTTGGCACTGGAGGACAAGCATATGGGTGTGTGCATGCCTGTGGTACCTGTGGGTGGGAGAGCTGAAGAGGGTAAAGCTGATTCTCTGTTGAACCGATATCCCCTCATTTAACATTGTTTTCTTGCTGAGCTTTCCAAGGGACTTAGTTGAGTTTATTTTCTTTCGAACTTAGCCATTTTGAATTAAGTTCAATCTGTATAAATTAAAATATGACTTTCATGACCTAGGGGGGGGGGGGGGGATTCGTACAGTAGCTATTCCCTTGTCTTTCATTAGGTATTGATAGTTCAATTAAATGGATTCAATTCGGTGTTTTTGTAGATAAATTATCACATTTAGTTGAAAAAGTCGCTTTCCTGAGCATCTATTGCTGCTTTCTCGTGTTGCAGTTAATAGATCTATGTGTACAGAGTCATACCATATTATTCTAATGTTTGCTTTGAGATGTTTTTGATGTGGAATAGTATTTCCCTGCTTTCACCTTTGTGGCTTAAATAACGTTTAGATATTTACGGATGATACTAGGCCTATGCCATTTTAAGAGATTAAACAATAATACGTTGTTTTTTGGAAAATTTGTCATCTAATTTTAACTTGGTTTATATTTTCTGTTGAAGCAAGCTTTGATATGATGAGCATATGAAAACTTGTTTGTATTGAGCCAAATAGCTCTTTTGGCTTTTATTGATTACTTTTGCAAATGAAATAACTGTGTGGAGATAGATCATTCTGAGTTGCATCTTGCAAAAAAAAGTCATCAGCATACAATACTTTTGTGTGATCAATTTGTGGGCCAAAGTCTTCCCTTGGCTCATACGTATAGGCCAGTGATTGAAGAATGTTGAATTTTACTTTCTAAATGGGCCCTGATATAATATTCATCAGAGATGCCTGATAAATTTAAATTGGATTCTGAAATTGATGAATAAGGAAATATATATATCAGCCTCTTAAATAACTATTTCTACCATTGTGCTTAGTGGCTCATGCATACTGTTTTCATTCAAATCTTTCACTTTTGGTAATCAGTCTTGATTCAATTTTTATTGTCTTTGAAGGAACACTTTGATCCTATTGTTTGCCAAATCTGGACAGATATTATCCCAGTTATGGTGTACGACAAATCAAAATTTATGTTTGTCTTTCTCGGGAATTTTGTGGTTGCATAGACCAGCCTGAGTCTAGGGAGATTTTTCTTTTATGTCTCGTACAGTTGTTCTTCTGAATGTAGATGGTACAAACAAGATCCCTTCTATAGATTGTGTCTGGTATTTTGAGGGACAGTTGCTTTCTTAAGGGTTTCCATTTTTGTTTGAGGTAGCATGGTATGGTACTTCAGGGTCATCAAGACTTGAATAACTCATCATTAAAACTGCAATTATGGAGGTCAGAAGTAGTGGGAAATCTAGGGCACCATACCAGGCCTCCTATGAAGTTTAGGCCAGTGAAAGATTAGGTGGTGATGAATCAGATAATTATTCTTGGGATCGTGATGCATAATAGATTTTGACATCTCAAACGCATAATAGATTTTGACATCCCAATTGCATATTGGATTTATATGGCCTCAGACACATGACAAGTTGTGTTTTTGGTCGTTTTTGCAATGATACCATCAAATTACGCCCAGGCAAGATTTGAAACCTCAAACACTTTTTCATTATCAACCTTACCTGGATAAATTGTGTTTAAATTTCCTTTGTTGATACTACCAAAAATCTGCAGCAGGGGAGCTGATGAGAATCAAAAGCCCCTGTTCTAAATTCTGTGTCTGAGATGACACTTGGAAAGAGATTTCGGAGTAGTGGACAAGTTCTTCCCAACTACCTAAGACTTATCGATGCAGATGCAAAAGTTTCTTCCTGCTGGAATGGCTCGTCACTACAATATCCTACCTTATTCACAGCTTCCCTCTAGCTTCTTGCTTGAAACTTTTCAACCTCTGTTCACTGCTAGTTTATGTTCTTTCCTGTTGTCCAGGACTTGTGCATTTGTGCCTTGGAAGAGTAGGACAGAGTTGCTCCCCTTAGAGGTGAGTAATCTAGTACTTTCATGCAATAATAATATGATCTTCATAAAAGAAAGCCTTACTATCAAGTTGGATGTAATGAAGTTAAATCACTTGTGCTTAGTTTCTAATGAATGATGTTCAAAACCTGATTTTCTTTATTGTCTGTACTTTCAAAGAAGGGATTAGTGTAGGAGTGGTGGTAAGACCAGAAGCGGACAAACGACAATGATCAGTGCTTTTCTTGAGTTCTTGTAGACAGATTTGATATTTGGGTGAGGGGGCTTAGAGATTTGACTTGTTTGCTTGTTCATCCTACTCTTGCTTCACTAGATACAACTTAAGTATTTGGTTGAAGATAGCATATATTGGCGATGAATTCTGTGTAAAGAAAACCTATGGTGTTGATTACTTCTTTCCCATGGTATGGAAGTATCGGGTCCTACTTTCAGTTTATGTGTTGGTAGCACAGTACAGTTATGGTCCATATAGTCTTACACATGCAAGTTTCTTGAAAAATCACACGATTACTTCTTTAATTTGAAATATGCGAGTATAAAAATGTTATTTATATCCAGACTCATCAAACCCACCAAATGCTCAATTTAGCCTCCAGGGCACACATTTAGCTTTACCAAATCAATATGACAACATAATATCTGGATTTTCATCAGGGAAAGTCTCTGTGTGTCTCCAGTTTTGGTGTTATCACAAGGGTCTACTGGAAAAATTTGTTGCCAACTGTCGTTTATATATTATTTAGCCCGCGACGTGGAGAAGTGCCTCAACAATGGACTCTTCGAGAGTGATAGGCTTTCGAATACTATTACTGGTATGCTTCTTTGAATCCTGAAGTGAATCCTCTTCATACTCAACAAATTTCTAGTTTTCCTCATTTCCTGTGACAGCGTTTACCATAAATTTTTAAAGTTGAAGCATTTTCTAAGCTGGGCAATGAAATTACAAAGGTAAAAATATGATTTCAAATTATAGAAAACTTAATTTGGGTTGAATTATGTACGTGAATCTGTGTCTAATGGTTTAGTAAGTGATATAATCCTTGTGTACTATTACTTACCTATGATGGGATGTATAATCCTTGATGATTTATTGAGTAAAACCTTTTAATTCTCATGGCTCTCTCTTGTCTTCTAGGCATTTAATTCTCGTAATGAGGCTTTCTCCTACCCCAGTTTACATTATTAAGTCATAGATTTAGGGTTTAATTTTCCCAAGGTTTTGCTGCCTAATTTCCTTGTTGTATCAGAAACTGGTTTGTAAGAGTTCTTGACATGACTTCGTTTTTTTTAATTTCATATGACTGCAACTAGCTTCTACTGTGAGGAAAATACAGAATTTTGGGTTATCAAATATTTTTTGTTCTGAATTTGATATTTTCTTCTCTCTTTGGAAAGAGAATAATACGAAATGGAGTTGATAATCTTGCACTATCTTACCCTACCCTATATATAAAGGGCGAATATGGGAGGAGCGGCCAGTTTTCTTCCGGTTGCCAATTACCATATGGCATGTCATAAGCGTGTACATCTCCCTTCCCCTTCACGTGTCCAGTGGTGAAGTTAAACCATATAATCTCTCCCTTTTCTTTTTCTTTTTTCTTTTTTCGTCATTAGTCAAAGCCCCAAATTTTCTCAAATGCTTTTCCTCTCCACTCTGGTACGGTTCTCTTGCTTACGCTGGTTTTTCCCATATCTGACCGATTTCGATGTTCGTCTTCCTTCTCATCTCTTCATTCGACGCTGAGAAAGGTATTTTCTTTATCTAATTGTTCTTGTAGCTTGATTCTAAATTTTAGCAGTATTTTGATGTGTCTCTCTGTCTTTCCACCGCAAAGTTTTTTTTCCAGTGATTTTTTGAGATACAAGTTTCGTTGAATTCAAATTTTAACTCTACGTGTATGCTCCTTTTCCTTGCGCGTGTCCTTCTCTGCTATATGTGTCTCTATCTCGCGTTAAACTGTTTCTTAAATCTACTTAACTAGGAAGTAGATGAATCATATTGTATTAATTGCCCAACCAAACTCACCCCCGAATATGTACAAACTACAAAGACTAAAAATATGAGAAAAGAAATTGAATTTATGATTATAAGCTTGTTGGTTGTTTGGTGTCATAGTGAAGACAGCTGCTTCTGTCCTTCATGTCTTTTTATCTAAAACTGAATATGTTTTGTCATTTTTCATGTTTTTGTGGTTGCTAACCATTACCCATTCACTCAAAACTCTTTTTAAGTCTCGATGAGCTTCTACTTGTTTTCACTTCTTTGATGTTTATTGAACAAAGAAATATTTAAGGCCTAAACATTGACACACTAAACTCTTTTTTCTTTTCTTTTAATGTGTTATATGATGATTTCATTAGCATGCTCTTATATTTGTTGCAGACATTGGTCTTGGTGGACTTAAGAAGGATAAGGAGATCATCAGGGGGAGAAGGGGACGCCTTTCTTGGTTTCTGTTTTAGTGCAACATTTTGTCGAATGAGGTTAGAACTCCAACCTCAGTTTGATTGTAGTGTCATTGTGCCAATGCTTTTTATCTACACGTAAAAGATACTCCCCCCGTCCCATGATTATTTGCACACTACCTTTTTTTTTTCGTGTTTTAGCGAACGAGTTGTTTAGTAGTATTTGAAATGATAAAGTGACTTTTAAGAAGGTGTATGATAGATCTATCTCTCCTTCCATTATATGTCATTTTAAAAATTACTTTATCATTTCAAATACTAATAAAAAACTCGCTCGCTAAAACACGAGAAAGCAGTAACTGTGCGAATAATTCCGGGACAGAGGCAGTATATTACTTGCTAGTCGCTCACACATGAAGTGTAACTGCAAGTCAAGTTTATATGCAAATTCAGCTATTCATTGTCTCTCACATCGTTTATTGTACACTTTAGTTGCACAACTAAGAAGCAGTTGTCGGAGATGAAAGGGGAAATGAATCGTGGATTACAACTGCTCCTAGAGGTGATTGTAAAGATCCAGTTACCTGTTGTCCTCAATTTCAGATATTGTGTATATGACAGAAATTTCTTAATTTCTCCCCTGCACCAAACCACCTTTTCTCTTTCAAACAAGTCCTTTGTTTTTTGAGTAGAGCTTGCTCTACTTGTGATGATGAAATCAATATATTTTTAAGAATTATCTGTTTGTGGTGAAAGCCAACCATTATAGGAGAAACATATGTTAATTGAATGGAAAACTAAGTTAGAAAAAAATCCTTGAAATAAAAAAAATAAAAAAATAATCCTCCACTATCTGTGACCTTCGAATATGTACAAATAATCACTTACAAATTTCAATTCTTGTTCAAGTGGTGGAAATAACTTTCTCTACAGATTATAGCGCTGTAGTTGGTAGATGCTTCTTTTTTTTACAATTAAACTAAGTGCATTTTGTATTGGAGGTATCAAAATCTAACTGCAAAATTCAACCATGCTCTAATTTTACTAAGCCTGAAAGTGACAATTGTTTTCTTTTTATGCTGCACTTATTGATTCTCTACCACAACCTATTTTTTTTATCTTTCAATCTAGCAGAATTGGTTTTTCTTGGTTGGTAGCTCAAAAGTATGGTCGATGTTGTATTGTTTGCAAACTAATGGTTGTAATGCTATCTCTGGGAATATGTACTCTATGAAGCCCTCATTTTAATTAAATGTTTATTGGTGGGAGTTTTTATTGCTTCTCATCTTCAGGTGGAGTGAAGGTGCTTCAGCTTTGAAATTTTATGGATAAAGTAATGTAAAAAATTGACCAAGGATTAGATTTTGTGATAAGGATCCCTATGCTTTACTTGATATTTTTCCATGAGTTGTTGATATTTTAGCAGATAGAATGTTTTATAATTTCTTAAAAAAAATCATTTATGAAGGGCCATCTAGATTTCTGGTACAATTTCGATCAGGGTCAAGTGCAGTATCGAGTTTTAAATTATGTTTCTAAATGTTATAATTAAAAAAGTTCATGTACTTCATTTTATAAGTTACCACACATATTCTTTTCTCTTCTTTATAATTGAAATGCCATTGTCGCCTATCTTGTTTTATTTGCATTGAAGTCTATTATTTGCTCTTTTTTTTATTTGGTATTATGACTTGCAATTATTTCCTTGTTTGCTAAATGATTTCCCTTTTGATACCAAAGCACATACAATTTTTCTTGATTACTTCTTCATTCTAAAACATTTTTCAGGTATCGATGCATGAGTTTGATGTATTTTAACAGCTGGAGCAGTTCAGCAACGTAACGTACTCCTTCGAGATGCTGAAATAACTAAGAAACAGTTAATAGAGATACATTAGTTATTGGTCTGCTCTTTCGTTCACTCAATTTTTTTAACGTCTGCTGCACCGGAGCCTTTAGTATAATAATTAAATTGCAAATAGGATTTCAAAAATCTGGGTAACCACCTCATTCATTGAGATGGCACTTCAACTAGTTTCTTGCCGGTTGCTGGTCACATTATTAAACGTATACTTCTCTGCTGTACCTGTCAGAGAGATACGCCAGTGGGACCTGTAACTTATATCTCTTCTCTGCCTCGTCGTCGGTCAAAGCCATGATTTCTCTGTTTCTATCGCGTTTTCTTCTGTCAAAGAAAGGTAATTTACTATTGTATTTCTCTTGCAATTTGAATTCTCAGGAGCCGCACTTTGAATTCTCATGTTTCTCTTTTCTTTGTTAGGATTCTCACGTCGGTGAAAGCTGTGAATTTTTTCTCAAATTCTCTGTTTCTCCCGCTTCTCATGTTCCTAACCATGGTATTTTGTCGCTCTAATTCTTCTTGCAGTTTGGTCTCGATAGTATACTGAAATCTTCAATTTCTTGTAATCCCCGTTAAATTTTTTTTTGGGTTAAACAAATTTATAAACTTGGAAAAATAGGAATATTGAAACGGCTGGTTTTTTGGTTCCTCTCCTTATTTTTCTTAAGCAGGCAACTGAGTGGTACCACTTGTGTTTTGCAGAACAGTTTGCAAATCTTGAAGTTAACTCACTTAAACCCTGCTAACTCAGATCTATTCGATGCCTGTGAAAAAATCTGTTTAGGGTTTATCTTTCCTGTTTATGATTTTTAGGATTAGCAATCTTTGTAATTGACAACAGAAGTGTAGGAGAATTCCAGATGAGTAAAATGACATAATTGTCATTTTTTCTTGAGCGTACTTATAATGTTTCCGCAAGTTCATTGATTCAATTCTGTTGATTATAGTTGATTAAAACCATGTTGTGATTGATTTGTTTTGGAAACATTGGGTTTAACATTGATTAATGCTATTATGTAGGATTAGAAAATGATATATACGTTTATGTAGCTGTTAGATTGGAGAATGAACTATGAGTTTATGATCCTCCGTATCAGTTCAATTTTAGTTTATTGGCTCTTCGTTATATTTGCTCATAGTTAGATTGAGTGTTTGTTATCACTGGAAACTCACTGTCAGTGTTTTTTTTTTTTTTGATTGCTGATGTTCTATTCATATAGTATTGCTGAACTCACAAGTAAACCGGGTTCATTGATCTGCATAGGAATCTAGTCCTTGTTACATCATTTTTGGAGTTCTTCGTTTTGATCTCTTAGTGCATTTCTTAAGGTTCGTATAAGATCTATCATCTATGTTGCATTACTCTGTGGTCTGGATTCCCATTGATACTTTCATGGTTATTTGTTCAGTTCTTTCGAGCTCTATTTTCTTTTATATTGAAGGTGAATGCCAATTGCTGTTATAAATTATCATATTTTAGGTTTAATGCTTTTCTGGTGTGAGATCAGGATGAGAAAAGCATTACTGCAGTTTTCTAAAGAGAAATTATGGAACATGAGCTAGATGTATTTTCCAGAAATAAGATCACGTGGAACAAATATGGTTAATCATTTTTGCTCTCTCTTTTATAGATCTATCATATTATTTATCAATGAGGCCTGTAACATTTCAAAGGTAAGGTTAATGTCATTTTATCCTAAGGTAGTCTTGTCTTAATTAGAAAACGACAAATAGGAAGTTGGGGGAGTGGTGAAATCCTTTTCCAGACTTGTTTGTTTCGAAATTTAAGTGTGCGTGTTGTAAGGTTCTTCATTAACTGTAAAAGTATGTGTTTGTTTTGAAATTTTGGTTGGGTGAGATTTTCCTTTATGTCAAATAATGTGTAAGAGAAAAGTTGGAAATAAAAGTGTGAGTGAGATAAAAGTGATATGTAAGTAATGATTGCATGAGAACATATTTAAATAATATGTAAGTAATGATTGAGTAAGAAAAAAATGATACGTGAGTAATGATTGAGTGAGAAGAATAATATCTTTAAATTGTATAAAGTCAATTGTATTAGGGTAAGTAATAATAAATTTTATAGGTATTTATAGGTGTGAATGAAGAATGAGATGTGAAAACTGGATGTTACATTTCTAATTAGAATGGGACGGGGGACTTGAAAGTTATGGTCTTGTCTGGGTGAATTCCGGAACAAACATGCCACTAGAGTATTTTAGGGTGTTAAATGGATAGTGGGATTACTTTTTTTTTTTCTTATGAGAATTGGTAGATAATTTTGTTCTTTTATTAATGGGGGCATTTTTGCGAGTCATCATGTACAATAAGATTTGGGAAGGGGTTACAGGGTGGGGTTGAGGCCAGGGGTTGAGGCCTTGTGGGTATTCAGGTCCAGAATAAGTTAATAAGGATCATTTAATTTTATGTACTGGGTAAAAAATATTTACAAAATTGGCTATATTTTTCAAAATAAAGTATAAAGTGGAGGTGATTCATATATAAAATGTTGAAGGGTATTAGTGTATTTTGTTAAAAAGTATTACTCCCTCCGTCCCGGTTCAATTTGCACACTTCCCAAATCGGGACGTCCTGGTTCAATTTGCACACTCCATTTTGGGTAAGGATTAGTAACTTAATTGAGTTTTTCTACGGTCAGTAAGGCTTTCGCCTTTTCTGACGTCAGTAAACCCTTTAAATACCGTTAGATATTTGATCCAACGTATAATATTTTTTTCAAAGGATTGCACTTTGCATTAGTGATTTTGTCCTCTGCATATTGCAATCGCATTGTATCGCCCTATTATAAAATTATAAAAATACCCTTTTTTTACTTTAAAATAATTTATAATATTAATTAATTTACATTTAATATTTAAATAAAATCCTTTTACATATTATTAGAATTAAAATTACATATAAAATATTAAGAATACCCTAATCAGTAAAACATCCCAATATTTCACGCCTTGAGTTCATCGTCCATTGAAGAGTCTTCCTTGAGTTAATAATAGCCATTGAAGAGTCGTCCTTCGTCAGCATCGTCCGTTGTTCGCCGTCTGCCATCCCCCTCCCGATGTCCATGCTCGTTGTCCGCCATCCGCCATCCGCACTCGATGTCCGCCGTCCGCGCTCGCCTTCTGTCATCAAGCATGTGAGCGAGCCCTAATTTTAATACATCCATTAATTAATTCTAATGCTAATGTTGTGCTCTCTGGTTTTCTTAATCGGGCTAAAGGGGCTTCGGAGTTTTCAGCTCGATAAGAGGTTACTCGAGGAATTGATGGCTCTGGCCTCACAGCAATTTTCACTGGTTTATTTCCTCACACCTGAAATCTCATCTAATATGTTTTATTCACATAATCTTCGATGGGCTTGTTTACTATTCCAGGGTTAATTTTGCTATGCTCTCTGTGGAACTGGTTTTTTTTTTTTATGTTTTAATGCCAATTTACCCCTAACTGAGAGTCTTTGATTTAGGCCATCTATATCAAGGTACCTCTGTTGCTTATAAAGGATTTAGTATTTATTCTACAAGTAAGATAAGGAAGTTGGTTTCTGAACAAAAAATTGGATTGACTACGAAGAGGGATAAAAGGATGAGATTCCAAATAGTTTCTTCAACAACCCCCACTCCAGAATCTTTATGAATTTATATACTTATTCAATTTGATGTATAATGATTTACTAATCAGAGTCTCAATTTTATGCTATTGGTGCATACGCCTCTCTATTGTAATTTCTTTTATGCTATTTATTTGTTGGATTGGATCACATGCTTATATAACCTTGATTAAGACAAATGCATGATGTAAAGTATTTCTTGCGTTCTTGATTTTCAATATATAGCAAAGTAAATCTAAATATTTCTTATGCTCTTGTTCTCTGAAATTTCACGTAGTGCACATTTTATGGTTATAATTCATGAGCTTCAACTTTTGACCTGATATTGTGATCTGAGAGTCTTTGATGCAGGCAAACCATATGATTATCACAACATGATCTTTAGTTGGATTGACACTGTTGACAATTATCCCCGCCATTAGATGCCCACTTGGTATGATATATATATATATATATATATATATATATATATACACACACACACACGTCCTTTCCAATGAATTTTCTTCCATAACCTCTCTCGGTTCCATCAATTATATGAAGCCTTAATATTGGACTATTGCATTATTCTATTTCTGCGTCTCTTCCAATACCTTGAGCTTGTTTGTATGCACGTGTACCATTCCAAGTACTGTTAGGTATAGCTAAAAGTTTTAAGATGTAGGATCTAATTTAATTTCGTAAATAGGATAAAAGTGTTCCCATTCCAAAATTTAAAGTGACGGCCAGACTGTGTGCAGGTTATTTCTGTCGTGTCTATGTCGACTAGAATGCAGCCGACATATGCTGCAAACATATGGAATGAAGCTCTCAATATGCGGCTTGGGACTGAGGTGATGTGCTCTCTTGTTAATTTCTTACTCATATAAGGCACGTTAACTTGATTAATATGATGGATAAATTATATGTAATGGGTATCCTATCTTTTTTACTTTCTGGTAGGATCTAGACTTGCTTGAAATTCTAGCTGAGACTGAAAGGCGAGGTATAACCTTTGATTTGTTACTCACTATCCCAGAACAAGACGAATGGGTCTACAGCAATGGTAAATCTACAACATGTACTTTTATTCTGGCAATGTATAAAGCAGCTGGAATATTTCATCCAATCTCCGATTCCATTCAAGTAACTGAATTTACGGTGAGTCATTCTGCTTTGGGTTCCTTAGGTTTACTGTTTATCGCCTAATGTCGTCTTCTAATAGTGCCTTGTTTCACTACTGTCAAATCAAGGACGCGTACATGCTTAAAATATTGGAGAATAATATGACACGGTTACCAAGTTGGTGTAACAACGAGAAAGACCAACTCCCGTTTTTGCCAGATATTGGTAGCGCAATGCCACTTTTTCTACTCCAACTAAGCAACAATCAGTCATATTTCTTTACTTCTTCTTACATCTTAATGTAAAACTATTAGAATGTTTGGAGTCATGACTCTTTTATTATTTGAATTGAATAGGGGGAAGGCTAAGTCGGAGACGCCACACCCACGGTTACTCCGGTTAGGCGATTTAGTAGACTTCGTAATCGAGTAGCCGTGACTATGTCTCCTTATTAGTCCAGAGTTATTTTCTGAAACAACATCCTTATTGTTTATCCCGTAGCAGTCTAGTAATCTTTAGGATAGTTTAACTGCAGCAATCTAGTTATCTTTTGGGATGTTTACTTAGCTTGATTTAAGTATGATGTTAACTGACACTTATTTCATATTATTAATCCCATGTTTTCTTGAATTTGAAATGGCTGTTCTATTTCCTATTTGATGAATATATTATCTTGATTTCCAATTCTTTTGTACAAAACAGAGGTTTTGGGATTTTTTATTAACTTGATTGGATTATGATGTTAATTGAGACTTATTTCATATGATCAATCCCATGTTTTCTTGAATTTGAAATGTTTGTGTTGTTTCCAATTTGATGAATATAATACTATGATCTCCAATTCTTCTGTACAAAAATAGTGTTTTTGGTATCATAATCTTATATATTGATTCCTAGACGACCTTGTGTGTTTAAAGTTATTGATGCTTGGCTATAAATTCTGGTGAATACATTCTCTCCCCAATTCACTATACATACAAAGTGAGATAAATCATATAAATTCGGGTTATTTCTGACTCTACTGATGTTGATGTTCGTAATTTAGAGTTTGTTGTTGTTAGCAAAAGCATTGAGTTAGTTGTCGATAGGGACTTAGCTGTTGATATTGAATCAATTGGTAGTGCGGGAGGAAGGCACAAAACTATACAGGGAGTGTATTTACTGATTCTGGAGGTGCATTGTCAGTCACTGATTTTGGGAGTGAATTTACTAAAACTGGAGTGTGTCTGCCACTATCGGGCATGTATCAACCAATACAAAAGGCTTATCTACGAAAGCCAAGACTAAACTTACGCCTAAATCACTTTCTGGAGAGTTTGACAGGAACAAAGACTAATGCAGACACTGACACCTATTCTCTGGAGGAAAACAGGGAGAACACGACATTTTGGGAAACACAACGAAAGAAGAATTTTAGGAAAATAAAAAATACTCATTGAAGCAACATTTGGCGAGAACACAGATTGCAAGTAATAAATTTATAATCAATTCAAAAGTCTGTATATTCATTAAATTGTCAAACATCCAAACATTAAAAAAGTTCATCAAAACATCAATTTCAGTTGCATTCAAAAGTAAAACCTACACATTATTACTCAAATATTCAACATGCTAGCTACTAAAAGTTTCATTAAACACAATCATCTACAACTAGTCATATGAAAGTCAAAAGCATTTCAATGTAATCATCAAGGAGATATCCGAAAGTCAATTTCTTGCCTCGTACTCCATTTGAAAACCACTCTGCAAAAGTTACACATATATAATGAATTAATTTTTGCTCAATTCGATATAGATAAAATATGGGCAGAGAAACAGATCATTAACAAATCTCTTGTAACCAAGATATAATATGTAATTTTTATTTGAAAAAAAAAAAAGGAACCAGTTCTACATGAGAGGGTGAAACTCAGGGAGACACCTAACCAGGAAAGTAGTCCTATCATTAATTCCAAGCACGTACAGTAAAAAACTGAGATTAACAATTTTTACTTGAAGACAATCTTTCTCTCAGATTAACGATATCATTGCAAAAGTTAGGATATGAGCAACCCACTGGCAGATAAGGAATAAGTGCAACCCCATTTTTTAGAAAGAGAATTTCCCTAGATAAAAAGTACTCTTTGAAATAATATATATTATATGAGCACAAGACTTACAGATACTGGTTTCAGCCAATCCTGTTCACACAGTTCTTGAAACATGATTTGGACTAATAAACAACATAAATTAACAAACTGCAATTGCCAGCTTACCATGTGAAGAACTAACATAGCAAGATAACAGCCCATCATTGGACCTAGATATAACTGCATGAGCTGTAAAATATTACCTATTGTAGTCTTTGAAGAAGTAAGAAGAGCCTGACTGTAGGTTTTATGGCAAGATCTCAAAATGGCTTCAATTGCAGCCTTAACTTTTGGGATGTAGTGACCAATATTATGAACTGCCAAAGCATCATAAAGTTCAGTAAACTATGATATTTATTCTGAAGGACAAAACCAAAAAGTGATCATTCATAATTAGATAAAGCAATAACAAATACCGTGAAGAATTTCCAAGCCAACATGCTGGCTAGTGGGAGACATGACAATGGCAAGCAATGCACGAAGACCAATAACTTTTGCCTCTGGACTATCTTGCTTCAGCAATTCCAGTATTGTGTTGTTCATTGCAAAATCGAGATTATGTTCTGCAATAGTTACACAGAATTCCACAAGTTTGTCATGTTGGACATCCTGAGTAAGCATTCCCTTCCTGAGGATTGTCACAAGTTGAGAGCTGACATTGTCCAGGTAATCCCATACACGATTAGGAGGTTGTGCATCACCATGGATACTCAAGTAAAACCTCAGAACACGATGTAGGTAATCTAAGGCCATGAAGCAATGGTTCTTATCCTGAACGATAAATACAAGTAAAATATAAATAGTAATTCTGGAAATCGTAATAGTATCATAAACCTACCCTGAGTTGTTTGTATAATTGTTCCATGTGAGAACCAAAGTTACTGAGAAAAACATTAGGATCACCGAGACACAGGAGAAGTGTCACCAAAGGGTAACCAACCTAAAGAAAGGAAAATGTTTGCATCACGGCATCAATCAAAATATCCAAGATACATATTAAAACTGACACGTTATCAATATAAACAAGACGAGCATAAAGATAATACAAGATACAACACTATCAGACATCAAAGAAGTAAATTTAAATAATATTACAAAGCAACTCAAGTAACTGATCTAAGAAAAATAACTTTCTTTTCAATGAGGCTTTAGAATAAAATGATAACGGAAAAATCCAAGTGATAACAGAAGATGCAGGGCAAAAGAAACTAATAACATTTGTACAAGAAAAGGTGAGCAGCAACTCCATATTAATAGTAATCTGTTAATTTCACAAATTTAATATGAAAGCATTGTTGGATCCAATCCAGACCAAGGCATTGTTGTTAGAACAAGTACTAATGTAATGCAGCTTCCGAGAAATTAATGAAGTCAAGAAGCAAGTTTGCATCCCCTGGGTTATATAACATGAACGATATAATCAAAATGCCATACAGCAGAAAAAACTGTTCTCTGAAACCCCTATAAACTTAAACTTACAGCTATATGTTTACTTTGTTTGTCCATCCAGTGCATCAGTTGCCCCCTTATTCATGCTACAGCCTAGTACCAAAAGGAGAGGGCAGGTTCAACACCAAAAGGAGGCCAGTGACCTTTTCCACCATCAACAAGTAGCGCAAGTATGTTTGAAAGCATGTTGCATAGCGCATGTTGAAGTTCACTTTTACGCTTGTGAGGAGCACGATTTAGAGGGTTGGCTTTTGCAACAAAGGAGACTGATGCATTCAAGCCACCTTCTGTTTTAACCTGAAAATCATTTCTTCGTCATCCAATGCTTTTGTAATAAATTGATCAGTAATAATATTTCACACATACCCCGAGCTTAAGGTAGCACGTCACATTGATAATACTAAGTGTTTCACTTCTTGCAACACTGGTATCAATTCGGTGAGTATTGAACTCCATGAAGAAGCGCTCAGTCACAGAACTAAATCTGTCGAGCCAATGATAAAAGCATGCAAATGTCAGATTTTAGCATTCAATGTAGCATATAGACTTCTTAAGCACATTATCTATCATTAACTTTTTGACAGACTATGGTTTTGAGAAATTTAAGGAACTTGATAGTCGAGCTACGAAGAAATGGCACTTCGAGAACATACATACACTGTTGTACAACATCATCCGAAACAACGAGATCAACTACCAATAAACAAGAAGGATTAAAGAGTAAGCTTGACTTTTTACTTCCAAGACTGGTGTTCTTACTCAAACTAAGATGAGCTCCCTTTTTATTCTTAATTCCAAATGATGGAGGTCCAAAACTAAAATCCGTTCTTCGTGGTTAGGCACATAGGATTAATAAGAAACAATTAATCATACCAAATATTTTGCAATTCAATTTTGCTTTCTCACCTATGTTTAACAGTTTTAAATTCAAAACAAACAATTGAAACAAATATTTTGCTTTTCCCGTTGTGTAGCAATTGACCTATACCTATGCTTGTCACAAAACATATGCATTTTCTATACCCAGATTGTAAAGCCCAAAACATCTAATGACAAATTCGACTAAATAAACAAGAGAGCAGTTTTAGGCATTTCATCAAACAGTATACGTGCACATGTTATATTAGTGTGTATCATATGGGAATAGTGGTAGTGGTTGTGAGGAATGACTATGTGAACACTTACATTGCTCCTGTTTGGAGGGGTATGCCCCGTTCCCTAAAACTAGGATGTAAAAGCTACAGTAGAGAAATGAGGAAGATGTCCTTTTCTAATTTTGTGCTGGCGTGCTTTAAAAGGGAGTAGGAGGGACAAGTTGTCATCTGTTGATGTGGGTTTTGTGTAACCACCATATGGTTTAGTTGAAATATTTTTCACCTTTACAGGTCAAGCAAGATTGTCATCCATTGAAAGAATGGGAGGAGAAGAGGATAGATGAAGAAGAAGAGGGAGAGTCGAAACATGTTAAAGGAATTATGATGAAAATTATGATTTGATTTAATTTTAAAATTTAAATGAATTTTAAAAATTCTAATTTGATTTTTTGAATTATTATAAAAAAAATATAATTAAAATAATTACCTTTAAAATAAAAACACTGTAAGGATATTTTTGTAATTTTATAAATTTTTCTATTAAAAAAATATTTTTACTCCGGGCGAAGCTAAATTGCAAATGACAAAATTAAATGATGTGGCAAGTTCTAATTGGTTCACTGACGTCAGGAAGGGCGAAAGCCTTCCTGACCGTAGAAAAACCCAACTTAATTAGAACACTTAAAATACTTATTCAACCCAAATTAATCCCAACCCAAATTAAACCCAACCCAGCCCAAATAAAACACTCCTAAATTAATCCCAACCCAAATTAAACCCAACCAGCCCAAATAAAACACACCTAAATTAAACCCAACCCAATAACAATCCAACCTTTCATATCCTTTCACACTCTCTCGAATCTTCTCTCATTTGATAACCCTAGTTATTCTCCAGCCACTCTCTCGAATCTTCTCTCATCTTCTCCGGCCACTCTCTGTCGAATCTTCTCGCAGCCTCAAACCCTAACTCATCTCTCATTTTCTCCAGCCGCTCTCTCTCTCAAATTTTCTCCCATCTCTCAAAACCCTAATCGTCCATCTCCTCGATTCTTCTCTCCATCTCTCGATCTAAATGTATACTCATATATCTTCGCGATTTGAAGGAGATGTGCCAGAATATTCATGGGCACATCCCGATTTTGACCTTTTGTCGGCCGTTGTGCCGGATTCGTTGTCTCCGTCTCTTGATTTGGAGGATAATAATCAATTTGATGCCGATTCTGATGCAATTTCGTCATCACCATTTCTCGATCTAGAGACTGGTGGCGCAACTTTCGATTCGGCATTTTTTTCTCTCGATCCGTTGGAGGTTTGCCCTTATAGTGTGGTTGCACCGCCGTCTCTGGCTCTTTAGACTGGTGGAGCGGAATTTGAGTTCTCTGGTTCGTGTATGGAGGTTGCGCCGCCGTCTCTGGCTCTTGAGACTGGTGGAGCGGCGTTTGAGTTATCTGGTTCGTGTATGGAGGTTGCGCCGCCGTCTCTGGCTCTTGAGACTGGTGGAGCGGCGTTTAAGTTCTCTTGTTCGTGTATGGAGGTTGCGCCGCCGCCTCTGGCTCTCGAGACTGGTGGAGCATCGTTCGAGTATTCTGGTGGAGCGGCGTTTAGGGTTTCACCTCTTCTTGAGGCCATGGAAATGGGTTCACAAGAATCTTATGTTCCTGAAACTGAGATGGAGGAATTTGAGATGAGCAATGGGCAATGGGAGATGGCAGATGTTGAGATGGGAGATGCTCCTTATGGAGCTGAGGCAAAAAAAGCATTCTTGATGAAGATGCTTGCATTCTGGTGTCCGCTCGTTTCTGAGGTTATACTGTAGTTGTTTCTGATGCATGTTTATTATGCTTTCTGAGGTTATACTGTAGTTATTTCTAATGCATGTTGATGGATCAAGATATATATGGTTCCTGTGATGATGCATGTTGATGGTTACTTATGTGCTTAAATTAATGTCATCACTAGGGTGTGCATACCTAGTTTAGGAGACTTGATTTAGCCTCAATTCCCTGTGATGCTGCATATTGATGATAATCTGTTTAAATTGATTACTGAGATGCTGCATATTGATGGTTATTGATATGTTTGGTTAAATTAATGTCACCACTAGGGTGTGCAATCCTATGTTAGGAGACTTGATTTAGGCTCTATACCCTGTGATGAAATGTTTCTGAGGGTTTCAATATTGTCCATAATATCAATTCATGTTTGATTGATATTAATGTGGCATATTGATGGTTACTTATGTGGTTAAATTAATGTTACCAGTAGGGTGTGCAGTCCTAGTTTATGAGACTTGGTTTAGCCTCAATTCCCTGTGTTGAAATGTTTAAGAGGGTTTCAATACTGTCCATCTATGTTGGATTGATAAAAATGTGGTTACTGTGATGCTGCATATTGATGATGATTTGTTTAAATTGGAAACTGAGATGCTGCATATTGATGGTTATTGATCTGTTTGGTTAAATTAATGTCACCACTAGGGTGTACAATACTAGTTTAGGAGACTTGATTTAGGCTCTATACCCTGTGATGAAATGTTTCTGAGGGTTTCAATATTGTCCATAATATCCATTCATGTTTGATTGATATAAATGTGGCATATTGATGGTTACTTATGTGCTTAAATTAATGTCACCAGTAGGGTGTGCAGTCCTAGTTTAGGAGACTTGGTTTAGCCTCAATACCCTGTGATGAAATATTTCTGAGGGTTTCAAAACATACAATTACCCCTTGCTTAATGTTTACAGCCTAAGCATAAAGTACAATTACCCTTTCCTTGATGTTTACAGCCTAAGCAAAAAAATCTGAGGTTACCCCTTCCTTACCTACAAATACCCTAACTGTTTATGTTGTAAACATCACAAAATGTAGTACCCCTTTCTTGATGTTTACAGCCTAAGCAAAAAAATCTGAGGTTACCCATTCCTTACCTACAAATTCACTAATTTTTTATGTTGTAAACTGTTGGGAAAATAGGGGTGCCCGGAATCTATTCGGGATGAAATTTAAATACGAATTTAAATACAATTATTACTAGCATGAATTAATCCTAATTAATTCAAATAATAATTCCAACAACTAATTTTCATCATGCATGTTGAATTAATTTCACATATTAACTAGGCGGAATAAACAAGTAAATATGCGATTAACGCACCTCTTGTAGAAATGGCCTTTGGATATACGGGACAATTACGATCCCGCTCTATCAACCCAAAGCCTTCTCAAGTATTTCCCTTTTCACCTCACTTGATCACCGGTGGGAGATGCTTTCAAGTAATTTAATAAACTAAGGAAAAAGAAAAATATCTATGCTTCTTGATTTTTTCCAACACATGGAATTACGTACTTGGGGATGAAATAATCATCCCCTATTTATAATAATAGGTGGCCGAAAATATGCAATATTTTATGGGCAAGAGAAAATCTTTTCTTAGTCTCTAAGAAATCTTGAATATATCCCATATATTCTTTTCTCCATAATAAAATATTCCACAAAAATCTCACCCTATTATTAAAGGGTTAATTTTCGAAAATTACTTGAAAAATCAGCATTGATATATTCTTTTTATTTTAATCACCTTATCATTATTGGGCTACTTAATGGGCTACTTGAGGGGCCTTAAGGAGAATTAAGATTGGACCTCCTAATGGGCTTCTGAATTTCAATATTGAGCCCCAATATAATTCAGCCCATTAATATTAATTATTACCACTAATAAATTAATATTGCACTATCCATCTTAATCCATATTACGATAATATGGGCTCCCAGTTATTATTTCCCGCGTTTAAGATTATCAAGTCCATTAATTAATTAAGCTTCTGAATAGCTCTAAATTAATTAACATCTTTCACCTTGGAGTAAAGACAGCTCAACATTATTATTCGTACCGAAGAAACTAATTCTTCACTTGCAAGATTTGGTACAATAAAACTTATGAGCCCACCAAGGGGACTAATCACACGAGCCGTACTCGCACGCGTTTCTCCGTATTAAATCTTAGCAACCGTCGTATGATTAATATTACTGCCCAAGACACAAAGTTCGAAGTCGCAATGATTCTCACCCAACATGAATCAAAGCAGTAACTATTAAGCACACACGGTCCTATTTAAGTGACGGAGATTAAGAAATCAACAACCACTGAGGTCTAATTCTTCACCTTTCAGAACAGAAGAATTTCTCCTCGCTGTAGGACCTCTTCAACACATACTAAATGTGCTAGTGCAATCTCTTAGTCAAGACAGACCAATCTGAGCCTTACACATCGACCTTTCACGGCGGATTGTTCAATTCCACCTAGGTCGTGAAAATGTACGTTTAGTTACAAGTAAACTGTTAATGTTGTCTTCCGTGATCGGGTATCACCACATTAACTACAATGTAACATGTACTATATATTGAACGGTTTGCAATAGAAATTCAACATTCAATCATAACTAAAGCAAATGTGATAAAAGAATTATTCTCATAAAACGAGTGTTTGATACACGAGTTATACAAAGTAAAAGCATACTTTCACGTATAACTCCAACATAAACATCACAAAATGTAGTACCCTTTCCTTACCTACAGATACCCCAAATCTGCCATGAGTCTTTCAATGCTGAATGTTGGTCCTTCAGTTTGGTTGTGCTCCATCAAGTGTTCAATGCCCTGCCTCACCAACTCTTCATCAACTTCTAGGGTTAATGGTAGCAACCCTTGCCTTATCAATGCATCTTTTCCCATGTGTGAGAGATTGTAGTTGTTGTGACCCTTCACCTTGATAACTTCAATCAAGTTATCCTGTAAACTCAAGAACACTTTGTTAAGTGCAATGTGTTCTAGCCTTTCATAAGCTTGGAACACATTGTGAACCAACTGATCAACATTGTAGTTGTCTGTGTCCACTTGTAAAGACTGAATTGCCCTAAAAAATCCTAAATCATTCACATTAGTGTCTGGTGAATTAGCTGGTTGACACATCAGTTGGATATTAAACCCATCTGATGATGCAGCAGCTCTAAAATCTGGATCATTGTTGCTAATGTGTGGTTTTGCATTGTCTTGCTGGATTATGATGTTCTTACTTGCACATTCTGGCCACTTTGCTTTTATTGCTGGTATTATCTGATAAACATGTAAGATGTGGTAAAATACTAAATGTATGAATCTTATTGTAATGTCATCAATGTGTTGTGATAGTTTTGTGAACTACAACAACACATTTTGGAGACTTACTATCATAAACTACATGATGGACCTTAATGTTCTGATAGTTAGAAAGACTACCTGTTGCAGCAGACATTCTTTGGTTACTGTTTTTGTGATTGAGTCAATAGGTGTAGTAACCAATGTGCCTCTCACTCTGTTCTTGCCGTTTCTCTGAGCTGGTACCAATTTTGTGAATGGAAAGATTCCTATCTTTCCATAAAAAATTAATTCACCCTCAGATGAATAAAGTGGCCTTGCCACTGCACACATAAACATGACTTTGGGTATGTATCTCTTACTTTTGCATGATCTGTAAGGTGGAGCTTCACCTGGGATGGTATAGAATCTCACAGTTGTTTTCATCATATAAAACCATTTCTCATCAATGTGTATCACATTGTGCATGGTGTGAAACTTGATTTTGTTGGACTTCTCTTCAAAAACCAATGAACTTAGACTGAACTTGAGCCTATCGAACATGTTGGCTGCTGTGAGAAGTGGCTTTACTGCATTTGTGTGTGGTAAAATTAAACCTTCTTTGATCCACCTACCAACAGTGCTTTTGCTAACATTTAGCTCAATGGCTAGTCTTCTTATGGTGTTCCTTTTTGAGGATGGTAAGGACTTTACAAAGTCAACATCTAGATGAACATGTTTCTCTCTTACCATTCCAAACTTTTTTGATGTGATGCTTACTGGAATACCTTCTGATATTTGTTGTTTTGCAGCTGCCCAAATGTATTGAATAGTCCTCTTAGACACTCCAAATGATGCAGCTGTTTCCTTGATCTTCCCTCTATGAACAACTCCACCTTTGCTGTTAGCAAGAAGAAGTTGTGCAATCAAGTTCCTGTTTGATGGAGATAGATCAGGAGCCCTTCTATTGTTTGTCATTTTGTTTTGTTTAATTTTGCTCACATTCAATGAAAACTGAATGTATTGAATGTGGTTGGTGAAGAATTAGGATATTTATGGTGAACTTAAGGCTGTGTAAATTTAGGAGGGAATTTATGGTTTGTAATTTTGGGCCAAATCAGCATTTAAACTGATAGGATTGATGTAATTGGGTGGGAAATCTGTTCCCACCAATTTTTTGGGCTGAATTTTGAAATTTTAAGCTTTTTTAAGCATTTCAGTTTTTTTGTTACTGTTCATCCGAAAAGTTTCATTTTTGTGGGGAAAAATTATAACTTAACCAAATGTTTACTTTTCATCTAATTTTGAGTTAATTCTTTGACAAGACATCAAAAAGGCAAAAAGTGAACATTTCTTAAGAAATGTGCCCTTTGCAAGGGTGCAAATTGAACCGGGACGGAGGGAGTATTAAACAGCAAAATATAAATACTCTTTTCTAGACTAAAATTTCGATTTTTCTTTTATATTATTTTAACATACTAATATTAAAATAGTATTGTAAATGATAAATAAGTAAAATATTGTTATATTTTATATAATTAATTTATATATTTTTTAAATATGTGGAATAAATTTTTTATGGTTAAAAAATTAAAGTGTTAGCCAAAAAGAAAAAGAAAAGACATTAAATTTGTTTACTAACAATTTAATTATTATAACTTTAAAAAGTATTTTTCTCTAAAATAAAATAAATTTGAATATATTTTAATCAATGGAAATTAAATATTTACATATAATATGAAATTTTATAATAAACATTGAATTAATGCAAGTAAATCTTTTTTCACGGTTGAACAATTTCTTTTCTTAGATATTTTTGAAATTTAGTTTTACAAATATTGATAGATGTAAAATTTGTAGGAGAAAATTGAAATATTTCGAAAAAAATATTATCATTGAGATAGCATATGCTTCGAGAAAAATATTGTCATCAAATACAATATCTTACCATCAATAATAGTTTGTAACATAATAAAATTTGAAACTGTAAAATATAAATATTGTTTGGTAGAGTAGGATTTCGATTTTCTTTTAACAATTTCAAATTTTTTTAACTTTTTTTTTCAATATATCTATATATGGGAAATGCCTAGGAGGAAAATTGAATGTTTAAAAAAAAAAATTAAGATTGACACTTAAATTTCAATTTTTATTGTTGAATCGTGTATTATAAATACAAACACATTAATCAATTGTTCCCACACAAACATCTACCTAATATTTCATTCTAATTATGACATCTTTATCTTTAGATTTTAAATATGTGATTCTATCTTTAAAATTAAATTTTTGCATTTGATTGTTATTGAGTCTTCATACCATGGACAAAACTGGACATGCAACTATACAATAAATGTCATTTTAAGTAATACTGTGTTATACTAATTTGAGATTGAATGTGTGAATTGATTATATTTTTTAAATTTCTATTTATTAATGTTTAGTATTTTTTTTATTGTTCGTTGAATTATAATTACAATTTTAATATTTTATCGAAATTATTAGATATTTAAAATTTTAGTATTTATAATTTGAAATAAATAATAACAAATTTTTTCCAGTCCATGAAATGCATAGGCTACGCACTAGTGTTTAATAAATAAGTGAGACTTGTATATATTTTAAAACCTACCGATTTAATTTTCAAAAAGAAAAGCCTACTTATTTAGATAGTCAAAACCCATGCATTGTTTTGTAAAGACCAACAAAATAATCATTGCGATGAATGTTTCAACAGAATCAGTTACACAGAAAATTATGCTTTGTTTTCTCCAGCACATATGAAGGGAATGCCTGTGAATACTTAGTCTATGGTGATGAAATTGTGACATCCTTGTATCACATCGTACGCCTTGATACTCGTAGTTTATTTTTCTGGCATTTTGTGTGTTAGGTTGTAAGTTGTATGTCTTCGACGGATTTAATCTTGAACACAATTTCAACGATGGCAAGTCAATGTTGGAATATGAAGTATCAGATGGGAGAATGGGATGTTTTCGGAGGGTCCCACCATCAATGGTTATCCGCAAGCCATAGTCACACTCGATGGTAAGATTATGGTATTTTCTTCCACCATTTATGTTCTCATGCCTAACAAATGTGATTTTGAGTTGTACGATCCGGTGGCGTATACGCCCTCTTATTTGGTGAATGATAAGACTGATAATTTTATGATCGAGTCATTTACTTATATGGAGAGGAATGTGTTTTTTCGTGCTAACGGATTAATTTGGAGCTTATACCCTGGATATTTCGTCTCCTGGGAAAACTTGGGAAACTAATGGCTTTCGTGGTGTTTGATCTATATTGGTGCTGATTGGAAAGAAAATATGCATGATTCTGTATGACATCCGTGAGTATGGTATATATGATGAGTAGGAAGACTTATTCGATACCTTGTATTACACGTTCCCCGTGTTATCTTCATTCCGGGATAAGTGAAGAAATCAAGGATCTTGAACTGCTGCATTCTAAGCGAATGCAAGAAGATGTTTTACGAAAATATATAGTCAAAAGAAAATTGATCAACAGCCGAATTGGACGAATAGAAAGATAGACATTTTTGTGCTTCCAGGAGCAAAAAAGGGTCAAGTCTATAAGATTTGTGGTCAAAGTTGAGTCATCCTTTAGTTTTAACTATTGCTCCTTCGTTTCCGCACCCACCCATTGAGTTAGCTTAGTGTGGGGTATACCCGTGGGTGTTGAATATTTATTGGTGCTTCTAACACTAATTTTGTCTATTTTATTATAATGTATGTTGTTAGATGTGTATAATTTGGAACATTGTTCCCCTGCTTTAACCTTTGTGATCTAAATAACCTTTAGATATCTACAAATAATGCCAGTTGAAGAAAGTGCTTTGTGGATAATTTGTCATCTTATTTTAACATATATTACATTTTCTGTTGAAAGAAGTTTTGATATATATGATGAACTTATGAGAATATTTTTGTATCGAGTTAAACACTAGCTCTTTTGACTTTTATTGATAACGTTTGCAAATGAAATAAGTATGGGGAGATCTTCATGAGTTGCATATTGAATTTATAGCCTTAGTCACATGACAAAATTGTGTTTGTGGGCTTTTTTTGCAATGTTATCAAAAAAATATGTCGAGTCCAAACCTCAACTTCTTATTCATTATCAAGCTTACCAGGATACTATCTGCTGGAGCTGATGAGAATCCAAATCTCATGTTGTAAATTTTACATCTGTTTCTAGGAGTTGCAAAAGTAAATTGCTTTTAGATTTCTTCCCAATTATCAATGTTGATTCCTATGTCTTTCACAAGGTATGCAGGTATTATGTTTCCTGAAGTAGTGAATTTTGCTTTTAATTCCAGTCTATTGATGATGGTTACTAAAGTTTTTCAACTACACTAGATTAAGATAGAATAAATGTTAGGTTATTTTGTGAATATCTACATCCTCCGTGTGTGACAATATCTGTCTTTTTTGTTCCTTCACTTTTCTCATGATCGAACTTATATCTTTAAAAATACTCTACTCTTATTTTAATTCAATATGTCTGAATCGGTTAGATCGGTGTTGATTTAACAACTAAAGAGAGATCTGGGTATCACAGTTAGCCTCCTCAATGTAGGCATTCGCTATACCTTCATTAAGGTTCTCCATTTTTTGCCTTTTTACTCGGGTTTCGTCTTCTTGCAGTGGCTTCAATCTCAAGATTCAAGGGTTCAAGATGTTCTCCCCTTCCTCTTGTATTCATAAACCTACAAAAAAAACCAAATATCAAACAAAAAACAACAAAGTAAACAAGAAAAACACTCAACTAGGATTAATCTAAACTAAGAACATGTTGCATCCCCTACAACGATGCCAAAAACTTGATTGTCAATTTCACTATACACAAAATCGAACTACCTAGCAAGTGTACTAAATCGTTGTTATAGTAAAGACAATTAACCAAGTTATAAATATCGAACCAAGGGAAATAAAATGTTAGTTAAAGCTAATCCTAAATTGCGGTATTCTTTTCATAATGAGAAATTTAAATATTTGGTTGGTTGTTTACGCTATTAAGCAAGAAATAAACAAATGCAATAAAGACTATTGTAACTTCGGTTAGGAAGTGCGATGGAGGGAATGCTTTAGATATTCTAGGTTATGCAATTCATAGAAACCAATCAACTTATTCCTCACGGTTATATACCTGAACGCTTGAATTAGATTTGTAAAATTTCACTTGGTTCACAAACTCTCATTCCAAGAACTAAATGGCTTGCATGGAGTGTTCTTCACATCCTAGCATTTCTCAATGACCTAGGTGCCTAAACATGAGCATCTAATAGTTATCCGCTATCAATTGAACACATGACTAAGGTAGTTCAATTCACATATGTTGTCAATTTAGCCAAAAATGCAAAATCAATAGATTAAACATATCAAAACATAATTTCATCATTTTGCAAGTAATTCAAACATTTCATCTCTATAAATTCAAGGCACAAGTCAATTGAATCTCCAATTCTCACATAACTTCAAATACTCAAAGCATAGAGAGTTTAGCCCATGACTCTAGAAGAGATTCCTATGGATATGGATGCTAATTCTACCATATAAATCATAGAAAACATGGAAATCAAACAATAAGAAGAGAGAAATAGAGAAATATCATCTAATACCATAAAATTGAAAATGACAACTTCATAAATTGTTGCAAAGTCTACACTAATTTTTCAATTACAATCAATTTCTTGCTTGAATTCAACAATGGAAAGGATATGGAAGATAGTAAAAAGAAATGCACCTACAATCTATGGAATTGGGGAGAAACTACTTATGGAATTTGGGGATCTAAAATGGGTTGAAAAAATAATCCTAAACTCAGGGAAATAGCCTTTTATATGTGTACATAAGTTCTCAAAGTCGAAATTACAAAATAGTCCCCGATATTATAAAAAATCGCACAAAATGACACCAAGTTGAAAGTTGCACGACCAGGGCCTTTTCTGCATGGCTGTGCAGCATCTGGCCAAGTCGTGCAGCACACCTCTGAAGCCACATTGCACGACTTGGCCCTTTTTTTTTTTTACCCAAGTTGGCTTGTTTTGGCACAATTTGATTTGTTTTAGCACAGTTTGAACCCCGTTTTACCTTTTCATGCACTTCTTTGTTGGAAAATGGTGGTGTGAATGAGAAATTATTTCTCAAATTATTGTAACAAAAAATTGGATAAGAGAAAAGCTAAAGACTTTGTCTCGATTTTGGTTTTCAATCTGTAACGACTGAAAAACTGTTATAAAATAATGGTCTTGAATTTATGTTTGAATTTCGGCCATTAAATTTTCAGTTTTATTTTTGAATGGCTGAGAGTTAACATTGAATAGCTATAGGTTAACCTTGAATGACTATAGGTTAACTCTGAACGGCTATAAGTTAACTCTGAATGGTTGTAGGTTAACCTTGAACGACTGTCGGTTACAACATGTTTTGAAATGGGTTTTGACTGATTTAATGGCACGTTTCGTCGGTTTCAGATGACCATTATCTGTCAATTAATTCCATAGGATGCAACGATCACTTTTTGGCTGCTATAAGTAGAGCCTCAAAGTGATGATAAGTTACACCGAATACACGGAAAACCACTGAAACGAGAAAGATATACAAATACTTTCCAGCAATTGCTACTTTCTTTGAGCTTCATTTCTTGCTTCTTTCTTTCGTTCTTATTCCGGTGATTAGTCGGAAAACTTCTCAGTTCGCCTCGAGCAAGATATAGTGCTGTATCGTTGCTCTAAATTGTTGTATCCTGGGAAACAAGTGTCCTATAATTCACTAGCACCGAGAGTGAGGGGCATAAATTGTTTTAAGAAAATCGTGTCTAACACGAGCCTCGATTCTCCATTTCTATTATTTTTAGCCATACGGTGCATATTTCCCAACAGTCTTAAAATAATTTATCATTCCTTATGATGGTTGATACCAACGCGAATGCTTCCAATGATCCTATTCCAGCTTTGCCTACAACTCCTACTTCCTCGACAGTATTGGTAGGGGCCACTTCCTCCACGCCTCCAACGAACCCTCCTCGTCAACTTACCATTCCGGTGAGTCACCATGACAAATCGAAAAAATTCACGGGGTTGAATTTCAAAAGATGGAGACATAAAATGTTGTTTTACTTGACAACATTGAATGTAGCAAAGTTCTTGAAAGAAGATCGTCCAGTGCTTTCGGAGAATCCCGACGTACAAGCTGTGACCGCTCTTGATGCATGGGATCATTCTGATTTTCTATGCAAACACTATGTGTTGAATAGCCTTGGTGATCCACTTTACAATGTTTATATTGAAGTGAAATCGGCTAAGGAGCTATGGGAGAATGCTGGTGCCAAGAAATTTATCATCGGTAAGTTCCTTGACTATAAAATGGTTGATACTAAACCAGTTGTTAGTCAACTACAGGAATTACAGGTTCTTATCCATGATATTCATGCGGAGGGGATGTCAATAAGTAAAACTTTTCAAGTGGCTGCTATCATTGAAAAGTTGCCACCCGGTTGGATAAATTTCAAGAATTACTTGAAGCACAAACGAAAAGAGATGAATGTGGAGGAGCTTGTTGTTCGTCTTCGTATTGAAGAGGATAACAAAAATTTGGAGAAAAAGTACGGTCAATTCGAGCCCAAAGCCAATGTTGTTGAATAAGGCCAAAGTTCGAGGACCAATAACAAAAATAAAGGCAAGAAGAAAGTAGATGATGCTCCACCTAAAAATATCAATTTAGGCCCAAAGAAGGAAGATTTCAAGAGAAGATTCTCGGGTAAATGTTACAATTGTGACATACCCGGCCACAAGTTCGTTGATTGTAAAAAACCGAGGCGTAATCAAGCCAATATGATGAATCAAGATGACATGCAATTTGTGGCCGTTGTGTCTGAAGTGAACATGGTGGGTTCAAACCCACGTGAATGGTGGCTTGATACGGGTGCTACCCGTCATATTTGTTCTTCCAAGGGGTTGTTTAACATCCTTGAAGAAAATGTGAACGAAGAGAAACTCTTCATGGGAAATTCAGCCACTTCCTATGTCAAGGGCAAAGGAAATGTGGTGCTGAAATTTACTTTTGAAAAGGAATTAATACTCAATGATGTGTTGTATGTACCGAAAATTCGAAAAAATTTAGTGTCCGGTTCTATGTTGAACAAGCATGGGTTCAAAATTGTAATAGGGGCGGATAAAGTTATTTTATCCAAAAATGAAGTGTTTGTTGGTAAGGGATATGAGTGTGATGGGCTTTTTAAGCTCAATGTAATGACTATCAAGAAAAACATGAATAAGAATGCTTCTACTTCTGTTTACTTGATTGAGTCTTCAATTAGTTGGCATGGTCGTTTGGGACATGTCAATTTTAATTCATTACGTAAATTAATGAATATGAATAGCATACCAACACTCCATATTGATACAAATCACAAATGTGAGATCTGTGTGGAAGCAAAAATGACTCGGTTATCTTTCCAAAATATTGAAAGAAAATAGTGAACCCCTTGATTTAATTCACACGGATGTGTGTAATTTAAAAATGGTGCAAACACGTGGTGGTAATAAATATTTTATCACATTTGTAGACGATAGCACAAAATATTGCTTTATGTATCTTCTAAAAAGTAAAGACGAAGCTTTTGATAAGTTTGTGCTTTACAAGAATGAAGTTTAAAATCAACTTAATCGAAAGATTAAAGTGTTGTGAAGTGATAGAGGAGGTGAGTATGAATTTCCTTTTGCTGAATTTTGTGCACAACACGGAATTAAGCATGAAACTACTGCACCTTATTCACCTCAACAAAATGGTGTTGCGGAATGCAAAAATCGAACATTGAAAGAAATGATGAATGCAATGTTGTTTGATTCTTGGTTACCTCAGAATATGGGGGGAGAAGCAGTGTTGACTGCAAATTATCTTTTAAATAAGATACCCCGGAATAAGGTTGATAAAAGTCCATATGAATTATGGCATGATCGACCACCTTCCTACAAATATTTAAAAGCGTGGGGTTGTCTTGCAAAGGTGGCGGTTCCATCACCTAAGAGAATAAATATAGGCCCTAAAATTATTGATTGTATATTCATTGGATATGCACAAAATAGTAGTGCTTATCGGTTTCTTGTGTATGAGTCTCAAATTGAAGACATACATAAGAACACAATTATGGAATCAAGAAATGCATCATTCTTTGGACATGTATTTCAATGCAAGACATGCATTGAAGTTAGCAATGAGGCTAGTACTTCAAAGATGCATGAAAACCCTACAGTAGATGAGACTGTAGAAGATGATGTTGGGGTTGAACCAAGACGAAGTAAAAGAGCACGAGTAGAAAAATCTTTTGGTCTGGATTTTCTAACTTATATGCTCGAAAGTGAACCTCAAAGTTACAACGAGGTTATAAACTCTTCTGAAGGTCCTCAATGGAAAGAGGCAATTCAAAGGGAGATTAATTCCATTTTGCAAAATCACACTTGGGAATTAGTAGATCTTCCTCCGGAAGTAAACCATTAGGTTATAAGTGGATTTTCAAAAGGAAAATGAAAGCTGATGGCACTATTGATAAGTACAAGGCAAGACTTGTAATCAAATGTTATAGACAAAAAGAAGGTCTTGACTATTTTGATACATATTCTTCTGTGGCGGGAATTACGTCGATAAGATTAATCATAGCTATCGCAGCTTTGAGAAATCTTGATATACACCAAATGGATGTAAAAACTGCATTCTTAAGTGGTGATTTAATTGAGGAGATTTACATGCAACAACCTAAAGGGTTTTCTGCTCCCGTGCAAGAGTACAAAGTGTGTAAATTGGTGAAGTCATTGTATAGCTTGAAATAAGCACCAAAACAATGGCATGAAAAATTGACTATGTTATGATGGAACATGGATTCCACATAAATGAATGCGACAAATGTGTCTACGTAAAGGATACAGAAGATGGTTACATTATCATGTGTGTTTATATAGATGACATACTTATCATTGGGAGTAAAGATAAAATGGTGAGGTCTACCAAACACATGTTGAATTCAAGATTTGATATGAAGGATTTGGGACTTGCTGATGTTATACTTGGAATTAAAATCCATAAAACATCAGATGAAATTGTTTTGAGTCAAACTCATTAAGTTGACAAGATTCTAGAGAAGTTTAGCAAGAGAGATTCAGGTTTTGCTAGAACTCCGATAAATCCTAGTCAACACCTTGCCAAAAATAGAGGTGAAGGTGTAAGTCAAGTGGAGTATGCTAGAGTCATAGACAGTCTGATGTACTTAACGAGTTGTACTAGACCAGATTTGGCTTATGTTGTGAATAAGCTAAGTAGATACACTAGTAATTCGGGTGATAGTCACTGGAAAGCTATTGTAAGAGTACTTAAATACTTGAGATATACTCGGGAATATGGGCTGCATTATATGAGATATCCTTCAGTAATTGAAGGTTATAGTGATGCAAATTGGATATCTGATATAAAAGACTCGAAGTCAACGAGTGGATATGTCTTCACCCTGGGAGGAGCAGCCATATCTTGGAGATCCTCTAAACAAACGGTGATTGCGAGATCTACCATGGAGTCAGAGTTTATTTCTCTAGACAAGTGTGGTAAAGAAGCTGAGTGGCTTAAACATTTTTTGGAATATATCCCAAAATGGACGAAGCCTGTGCCGCCAATTTGCATACATTGTGATAGTCAAGCTGCAATTGGAAGAGCACAAAGTAAATTGTATAATGGTAAGTCTAGACATATTCGTCGTAGACATAATACCATTAAGCAACTACTCTCAACTGGGGTTATCATAATAGACTACATTAGGTTTAAAGATACCATAGCGGATCCATTAACCAAAGGGTTAAATCGAGAGTTAGTTTTGTCGTCATCAAGAGGAATGGGTCTAAAAGCCTTAGAGAATAAGAGTTGAGACGAAGGAAAACCTTACCTAAATGACTGGAGATCCCAAGAAATAGGTTCAAAAGGACAACCTAATTGTCTAACTCTAAATCACTGTTTGGTGGGGGATAAATACTTTATTTAATCCCTAGAAACTCATTGCGTAAATGATGTTACAGTGATGTGCTGTGAGGATTAGCATACGGCTATTAATGATTTGAGAAGAGTTTGAGAGATACTCTTAAAATAATCACCTATGTGAGAGAGAAGTGGGGCCGCTTCGAAGGGAATGTTGTAAGGCGTATTCCTAAAAACTCTTGCAGAACCAGACAGATGTTCAGGGCCAAAATGAACATAATCATGAGAACTGAGAATTGTCAAGAAGAACTTGAGTGAAGTGCACCATCGTTTACACAAAACAGTTGATAGTTCAAAGACATTGCGTCTATTATTCAACTAGTAAAGTAAGTGTACTTTCACAAGGGAAGGTTCAAAGGGTAACACCTACCTATCCTATGCAAGTTTCTAACGCTGACTTAAATCACCAAAAACCTCTTTGGTGTCTGTATAAATTTCTATTCATGTGGGGGATTGTTGGAAAATGGTGGTGTGAATGAGAAATTATTTTTCAAATTGTTGTAACCAAAAATTGGATGAGAGAAAAGCTAAAGACTTTGTCTCGATTTCGGTTTCCATTCTGTAACGGCTGAAAAACTATTATAAAATAATGGTCTTGAATTTATGTTTGAATTTCGGCCACTAAATTTTCAGTTTTGTTTTTGAATGGCTGAGAGTTAACGCTGAATAGCTATAGGTTAAACTTGAATGACTATAGGTTAACTCTGAACGACTATAGGTTAACTCTGAATTGTTGTAGGTTAACCTTGAACGACTGCCGGTTACAACACGTTTTGAAATGGTTTTTGACTGGTTTAATGGCACGTTTCGTCGGTTTCAGATGGCCATTATCTGTAAATTAATTCCATAGGCTCCAACGGTCGTTTTTTGGCTGCTATAAGTAGAGCCTCAAATTGATGACAAGTTACACCGAATACATGGAAAACCCACTGAAACGAGAAAGATATACAAATACTTTCCAGCAATTGCTACTTCCTTTGAGCTTCATTTCTTGCTTCGTTCTTATTCCGGTGATTAGTCGGACAACTTCTCAGTTCGCCTCGAGCAAGATATAGTGTCGTATCGTTGCTCTAAATCGTTGTATCCTGGGAAACAAGTGTCCTATGATTCACTAGCACCGAGAGTGAGGGGCATAAATTGTTTTAAGGAAATCGTGTCTAACACGAGTCTCAATTCCCCATTTCTATTATTTTCAGCCATCTATGGTGCATATTTCCCAACATTCTTGACTTTCTTATGCACCGTTTTTGTTCTCCAAGGCCTCTAATCATGCAGCAAACTTGATTTGGTTTGAATACAACTTCTGAAGTGGGGTGCGACCTCCGTATTGTTTAAATGGATGCGCAACTTCTTATTTCTTGCTCGTTTCACTCTGATTTCAATATTTTCTCTCGTTTTTCCTACAAAAATGCACATTTCTTAAAAAAACGATCAATGGTCGAATGAATAACAATTAGCACCAAAAACGCACCTAAAACATATAGAAATGAGCTTGATATAGATGCAATTATGACACTAATTAAAGGGAGTAATGAACATATTATTATCCTCAATTGAGATATTTTCCCCGCAAAATCTACCGAAAGTGGGGGTATAACAAACTCATTCTTTTTTAAGTGACTCTGAAAAAATTCACAAATTCCTCTCTTCACATCATCCACCTCTTCAAGTCATTCCTCATTTACTTTTTTGCCAAAAGTCTCTCTTTTTTTTTTTCTTTTTCCTTCTTTATTGATGAAGCTGTGGAATATTCTTGAGTAAACATCCCCATCTCTGAGTTAAGTACATCTTGCCTTTTGGAATGGTAAGCTTTATTTTGTATTAAGACTGACGTCACATTTCTCTTAATGATCTCGTGCTCTTCTAAACCAAAGATGTCCTCTATCACATCAAGATTATGGATCTCCTTTGATACTCTATATATTCATCAAGCTGCTCAAACACCTGTACATTCCACCTTTTCAGATCCTCTTTAAGTAGCTTTATTTTTGTTTCACCATGTAACTGCCCCATCCATCAACCAAATAGCTCTTCCATTTTTCGGAAACAAATTCCTTAAAATCGGGGTGTGACAACCACGCATTAAGATATTGGAAAGGTTTGGGACCCAAATTCAAATTCTTAATTTCTAGCAAAATTGGACCGTGATAAAAAATTGTCCTTCTAAGCCCCTTTTGGTAGGAATTCAGCCATCTAGAATGCCAATTATAATTAAGTAGAATTCTACCAATCCTACTCTTGCAGCCTCCATCAGATTTGGCAGATCAACCAATTTAGCCTCAAGAATTAAAGAATCAAATGATAAGAAAGGGACAAAGATGAATTAGTCCCATGCTTAAAACGAATTCAATTTTAGAAAATTATGAAAATAAAATCAAGTAAAGAAAATACACATTTATTATTCAAAGAACATTAAAATGTCCTTTCAAAAAAATAAAACATTAAAATATTTTTTTTAGAGTATGTATAGAGTGAAATTGGTTTATATATAAATCACTGAAGGGTATTAGTTGTTTTCACTGAAGAATATTAGTTATTTTTACTGAAGAGTATTACTGGTTTACACTGAAGAGTCTTAGTTCATTTTCACCGAACAACTAAGACTCTTTAGTGTAAATCAGTAATACTCTTTAATAAATATAACTAATACTTTTCAATGAAAATAACTAATACTCTTCGGTGATTCATGTATAAACCAGTTTCACTCTATACTTGGTCTTTTTTTTAACTCTTCAATAGTTTTATATTCCATACAGTCCACGATTATTTAAAGAAGTTAAAATATTAACATGTGTCCAAACGGATATTTAGTTATTTACAGCAGATCCGTGCATGTGCATAAAACTAGTATTAGAAAAAAGGAGTTATGCCTATTAGGATCTTATTTTGATTAGTATATAATTATTGATATAAAATATTTCAAATTGCAGCAAATGGGAATACAAATAGACAATACAGTAAATTTCTTTCGCAAAATTTAGAATGAATCAATTTCGGAAATATATTTTTACATTTATTTATTGATATCATTATATGTATTTACGGATATCACTGTATGCATTTACAGATACCATAATGTTTTATGGTTACAGTGAATGCATATAATGCATATAATAATTTCAGTGATTACATGTATTGATATCAGTTTCATATTATGAACAAGTTTCACACAACACCTACTCAAATTCATTTTAATTCTAATTAAATGGTACGCTTATTAATATTTTCTTTAGGGTTAATTGCATATAAATACACCACCTTTTTTCCAACTTTCAATTTAATCCTGAACTTCACGATTAAATTTTAAAAGCCCAACCTTTTAACTAATTTTAACCCGATACACATTTTTTTGTCACCGCCCGTTTCCGACCTATAGCTGGTGACGTGTCTCGCCGGACCGCCACGTTGCTTGCAACGGTGGAATCCACGTATTTAACAATTTTTTTTAATTTAATTTAATTTCCACATCTTTTTTCTTTTCTTTTCTTTTTTTAATTAAAAATGAAAAGAAAACAATTCTTCCATTTTCGTGAAGTTGCCCAAATCAAATTATCGTCATTTTGCCAGGAATCAAAATAACTCCTCAAACTTCTAACACACAAGAATCGAAACGCCATTGCAAAAAATCGCAAGAACCCTAGAAAATTCTCATTCAAAATCGCTCAAAATTGCAACAGTGAATGACAAATTGATTGTGGTGGTCCATGGTGGTTGTGAAGAATATTAGCAGCGGTGACCCAAGTAGGTGAAAGTGTTGTCGTTTTCGTGCCCAAAAACACCAAGTGTGCTCTGCTCCTTTCTAAAAATCGAAATTGTTTAATGGGATTATGTTTAGGGTATTTTTTAATTTCTTGTGTGTTAGAAATTTGAGGAGTTGTTTTGATTTCTGGCAAAATGACGATAATTTGATTTGGGCAACTTCACGAAAATTGTGTTTTCTTTTCATTTTTAATTAAAAAAAGAAAAGAAAAGAAAAAGGACGTGGAAATTAAATTAAATTAAAAAAATTGGTAAATACGTGGATTCCAACGTGGCAAGCAACGTGGCGGTCCGGCGAGACACGTCACTAGCTATCGGTCGGAAACGGGCGGAGATAAAAAAAATGTGTATCGGGTTAAAATTAGTTAAAAGGTTGGGCTTTTAAAATTTAATCGTGAAGTTCAGGATTAAATTGAAAGTTGGAAAAAATGTGGTGTATTTATATGCAATTAACCCTTTTCTTTAATATTTAACTTTTACAAATATAATGTGTATTGACAATTTGATTAGGATATGGTTAGATGAAGTCTATGAATTGAGTATTCGTGTTCGTATCAAAATTTGGTACGTTATGGTACATATAGTTTATTTTTTGGTACGGATCATAATGGATTTTCTACAGTAAACGGACTGAATCAGACCGGTACGGAACAGAGCGAAGATTTTTTTTTTTTTTTATTCTCTTCTTTAAAAAAATTTGATCCACACTCACATAAATACTACACACATTCAACAATAATTAAGCATATACCCTTCAAGGTCAAAGATAACACATTATATGACAATGAATGGTTAAAATAATAACACAATCACCACGAATAGAATATCTAAAATATAATATATAAAAGGCTTAATTACAATTTAAATCACAACCTTTTTCAAAATTGCATTTTAAGCTAAACTTTTGGATCTTGTTAAAAAAAAACTTCAACTTAATATTTTTTGGCAATTAAGACAGATTTACGGAGGCCCGTCGTTGACATGACGTCTACGTAGCAATGTGTAAAAAAAATTAAAGACGTTGCATAACTTAAAACTAAATTTTCAAATTTCAAAATTTTGTATTAATGAGAACACAAATAAATGAATCGAAAAAGAAAGAAAAGAAGTAAAGAAAAGATGAAATCAAGATACAAAATACTTGCATCAATAAAAATATAAATAAATGCAAATATGATAAACACAACAAGTTTATCATAAAAATTTTAATAATCCATTTTACGAAGAAATTGAGCCTTAGCCCGCGTTTTCAAAAATTATTTGAAATTGATAATTTACTTTTAAAATTCTCCATGTATTTAATGTTTTTTTGCCAAAATATTTATGTTTTATCTTGGTTGTTGCCGTGTAGACGCTGCTTCAACGACCCTATGAAAATCTACCCGCCGTAAGTCTTAATTGTAAAAAAAAAAAAAATTAAATTGGAACGTTTTTTAACAACATTAAAAAAGGTTAACTTAAAATGCAATTTTAGAAAAGATCGTGAATTAAATTACAACTAAGTCTTAAAGTTTTTTGCCACCTAATTTAAGTTTTTTTTTTTTTTTTGTGCTTGGCACGTAGACGCCACATCAACAATGGGCAGAGGAAATTTGTTCGTAAGTCTTAATTGCCAAAAAAAGTTAAGTTGAAACTTTTTTTTAACAAAATCCAAAAGTTTAGCTTAAAAAATATTTTTGGAAAATGTCGTAATTTAAATTGCAATTAAACCTGTATAAATTATATATATAAACAACCCCTTTAGAATATCTTGTGAATAAAAAGAGCAATATGAAAATCAAATTGAGCGTGATTTCTAACATGAGGTACACCATATCCAAATTTTTATTAAAAAATGAATATACATTTAGAATGAGACTAATAGATGAAACAAATTAAATTTAAATTATTTTGATGTACACCTAAACACGTGTTTGTTGGGAAAATAGGGGTGCCCGGAATCTATTCGGGATGAAATTTAAATACGAATTTAAATACAATTATTACTAGCATGAATTAATTATAATTAATTCAAATAATAATTCCAACAACCAATTTAACATCATGCATGTTGAATTAATTCACATAAAATTTATGGCGGAATAAACAAGAAATTTGTGACTTACGTACCTCTCGTAGAACTGGCCTTTGAATAAAACGGGACAAACACGAACGCGCTTTATCAACCCAAAAACCTTCTCAAGTATTTCCCTTTCGCCTTACTTGATCACCGGTGGGAGATGCTTTCAAGTAATTTAAATAACTAAAGAAAAAGAAAAATATTGTTGCTGATTTTTTTTTCAACACTGTGAAACTGTAAACTGGAGATGAAATAATCATCTCCTATATATAGGACTAGAAATTTCGAAATTTGCATATATTTTAGGGGATAGAAAATCTTTTTCTTGGCCTCCAAGAAATCTTGAATATATCTCATATATTCTTTTCTCCATAATAAAATATTCCACAAAAATCTCACTCTCCTATATAGGCTTGTATTTTTCGAAAACCATAAGAAAAGAATCCAAGATTTGGATCTTCTTGAATATATGAGATAATCTTGTATTCCAAGAATACTTATCTTCCATAATATCTTTTCAAGAAAATCAACAAAATCTTTTCTCTTCTTATTTCCTAATTTTCGAAAATTACACAAAAAAAATCAGCATTATATTTTCTTTTTATTTTAATCACCTTATCATTATTGGGCTACTTAATGGGCTACTTGAGGGGCCTTTAAGGAGAATTAAGATTGGACCTCCTAATGGACTTCTGAATTTCAATATTGAGCTCCAATATAATTCAATCCATTAATATTAATTATTACCACTAATAAATTAATATTGCACTATCCATCTTAATCCATATTACGATAATATGGGCTCCCAGTTATTATTTCCCGCGTTTAAGATTATCAAGTCCATTAATTAATTAAGCTTCTGAATAGCTCTAAATTAATTAACATCTTTCACCTTGGAGTAAAGACAGCTCAACATTATTATCCGTACCGAAGAAACTGATTCTTCACTTGCAAGATTTGGTACGATAAAACTTCTGAGCCCACCAAGGGGACTAAGCACACGAGCCGTACTCGCACGCGTTTCTCCGTATTAAATCTATGGTCCCTTGAAATAAGCCATTTTGGGATATCTTATGCACCTCGAACAACGATCAAGGGACAAGCGTTAGCCGACTTCATAGTCGAATTAACCTTCCCACAGGATCCGACGAGAGGTCATAACCACCCATGGCATATGTACGTGGACGGATCATCAAATAACACAGCAGCAGGAGCCGGGATAGTGCTGATTAGTCCGGATAAACAGATGTTCACCTCAGCTGTCAGATTCGAGTTCATGGCAACAAACAACAAAGCTGAGTACGAGGCACTGATAGCTGGTCTACGTCTGGCATTGGCTGTGGGGGTTCGAAGAGTCCAAATTTACGGAGATTCTCAACTAATAGTCAATCAAGTCCGTGGGGAGTACGAAGCCAAAGACGAAAACATGGCACTATATCAAAAGATTGTTGCTCACCTGGCTTCGCTTTTTGAGCAAATTTATATCGAACAAGTGCCAAGAGACAACAACGCCCAAGCAGATGCGCTTGCTCGCTTAGCTACTAGTACGGGACCAGCAAAGCTTACAGAAGTCACAATAACAAGAATTTCTAATCCATCCACCAGTGACTACAAAATAAATCAGGTTGAAGAAGAGTTGACAGAAGAGGACTGGAGGACACCAATATACAGATACCTCAAGGATAACATAGTGCCTGAAGATCCCCAAGAAGCAGCAAAGGTAGCCAAGCGAGCAGCAAGATTTACGATCATGGAAGGCCAACTTTACAAGAGGGGATTTTCACTGCCCCTACTAAAATGTCTAGCAAGGGGGCAAGGCCAGGAAGTTTTGAAGGAAATACATGAAGGAGTGTGCGGAAATCACGCAGGAGGGCGAGCATTGGCATACAAAATAGTAAGGCAAGGATACTACTGGCCAACTCTGTTACAAGACGCAATCAAAATTGCAAAGACTTGCCACCGATGCCAGCTATTCGCCCCCAACATACATAAGCCACCAACAGAACTGATTTCGGTAAGTAGTCCATGGCCATTCGCAAAGTGGGGGATAGACATCATAGGACCTTTCCCAACGGGAAAGGGAAATGTCAGATTTACAGTAGTGGCCGTAGACTATTACACGAAATGGGCCGAAGCGGAAGCACTAGTAAGAATAACACAAGAAAAAATGATCAAATTCATCTGGAAGAGTATAGTGTGTCGATTTGGAGTTCCTCAAGCAATAGTAACCGATAATTGAAGACAGTTCGAAGGAAAAAAGATAAGAGATTTCTGCAAAAAATGGGGAATCAAGAAGCATTTTTCGACACCATATCACCCTCAGTCCAACGGTCAAGTCGAGGCAGTTAATAAGATAATCAAGCACATCCTCAAAATCCGTCTGGTGGATAAGAAGGGTAAGTGGTCAGAAGAACTACCCGAAGTACTTTGGGCATATAGGATATCACATAGAACAAGCACGGGAGAAACACCGTTTGCTATGGCATTCGATACAGAAGCAGTTATACCTATAGAGCTCAAAGTACCAGCTGAAAGGATAGCCGAATTCAATGAACAAGAAAACAACAAGGCATTAGCTGCAGAAATGGATCTGATCGACGAAAAAAGAATCTCAGCAGAAATAAAAAATGAAATATACAAAAGAAGAATTGCGAGGTACTACAACTCGCAAGTAAAAATCAGGGAGTTCGAAGTCGGGGATCTGGTACTCCGAAAAATCCTAGCAACACCTCCAGGCGTATTTGGACCGACTTGGGAGGGCCCATTCAGGATAACCCACAAGTGGTACAACGGCACGTATGATCTTGAAGACATGGAAGGCAACTCGGCCCAATACACCTGGAACGCGGCTTTGTTGAAGAAATATTATCAATAGTTAGGAAACCAATGTAAAATAAAAAATTTCCATAGAAATTTTCTCTGTAGATTAGAGTAAAGTTTTTTATGCATGTTGCTGTGTATATTGTTGTAAGATTGATGAAATTTTTGAACTTTTTTAGCAAAATTTCCAAGAAGTTAGATGATTATTCAAGTATATTATGTATACAAGGAAGCAAGAGGTGTTAAAACCCAACTGTTCGCCTAGAAGGAAAGCTGCTCGCCGGAGGATAAGCAAGTGTTGTAAGCACGAATCCAGAAGGAGGCGAGCAGCAGGGTCCATGAGACTTAGGAGCCCACCTGATCGCCCCATTACACGAAGTTGCTCGCCCAAGATACTAAATGCATAAAGCACAAGTATAGTGGAGGCGAGCAGCAGGGCATATGCTAACATATAGTTGCTCATCCCGAAGCCAAATGCATTTAAGCACAAACATAGCAAGGGGCGAGCAACAGGGCATAAAAAGAAGTATGACAAAAGCCAAGTTCTCCAAAAAGAACCAAATAGGCTCACGCATACTCAATATACATACATTGGCAAAGGAAAAGTATTAGAACTTTCAATCAGAAAGAAATACTTAAGCAAAAAAATGAAAAGGGCAAATAAAAGGCAAACGGTAAAGTAAAAGAACGATCTTCATTCATCAAAACAGGTGATGGTCCCGGTTTTCGAAGGGCAAAATGGGAATTCAGGAGCAAAAATAATTTTTTTTTAAACCTTCGCGTTGCACCCTGAGTGAGTTCAGTGACGGAATACTCAAGTCACTGCGTTGCTGAGAGTCAGAGCTATCAAGTCAGTGATGAGACTTGAAAGCTCAGGCTCTCAACAAGGCAGTGACTCGAGAGACTGAACTCTCGAGTGCCTAGCCTGATCTGGTCAGTGAGAGGAATCTCTCTGACCTGATGCTTAACTAAAGTTTTCTTAACAAAGCTCTCAGTGAGCTGATTTTCACAACACTTTAGTAAATACTTTGAAAGATAAGTACGCTCAGTTTAACGTGGTTCAGAGTCTCAATACTCTTACATCCACGGCCTGATTTAACAGGAAATCCACTCCTGGGATTCTTGTTTTTAACGTGCCAAGGTGCACTTACAACTGGACTCACGCCCCTCCACGGAGCTGCCTCTCCTTACAAACAACTTACTCCCAACAAACCTAACTAGAGGGTTTTGGTTTCGGTTTGGTTTTCTCCAACTAGATGAGGTTTTCCCTTACAATGTGTTAGCCTTAAAGCTAGGATTAGGAAAACCTCTCTAAGCTATGAGTTACAAGCTGAACACTCAGATAATATATGTGAAGACCCTAATGGTCAGTGTTCTAGGTGTAAGATGTGCTTCCTTATATCTCCCTTTGAAACGCACAAAAACTCTCACACCCTCACAGCTCGTAGGTGTAGATTTTCTCCTCTCACACACACTTCAATCCGCAGCTGGAAGCTTGTATTTATAATGGGGATTCAAATGTATCCGTTGGAGGGAAGATACATTTGAATCCAACATTTAATGGTTTCAACCACTTTTCTTGGAATGCGGCCTTTGTCAGTGTCAGAGTTGCTGCCTCGTGCTGATTGGTCCACGTGGCTTGAATTCACGGATCTTTGACTCAGTGGGTTGACCAAGACCCACTGACTTTAGGTAGCTTCCTCCTTCACTGACTGGTGATCTTCAGTGGACTAAACGTCTTCAGTGTGGTTGTCCTTCAGAGACTGTTTGAAGATCACTCCAAGAAGTTTGTCATAAGGCTGAATGACAAACTTCCCTGACCACAGTAGCCTGACTCCTTCAGGGCCTACTTGGTGCAGCACTGATCCACCTGATCAGGCTCTTCACTGAGTGGTCCACCAGACTTGGCTTAGATCAGCCTGACTTACACTCAGTGGGACTTCCTTCAGGCTTCTCTTCAGGTTCAGGTCTTTCTTCATTGGCTTCAGTCAGTTCTTCTTGAGATGTCATCTTGACTTCCTCAGGCTCTCAGTGAGTTCCCCCTTGCTGAGTTCCCCCTCAACTGAGTGCTTCCTCAGCTAAGTTCTTCTCGCATTACAACCTGTCTAACTGAATAAACAAACTATCCTGACCTGAATCTAAAAGTACTATCCTGACTGCTTTCAAACCTATTACATGTTGTTTTGGAAAATCATCAAAACTAAAATATATCCCAACAACAGGGTTACAAAGAAATGGAAAGCATACGATCATTATCCTACTACATCAACTAAAAAAGACAGAAAATAAAATCTAAGTCTCAGGAGCTGATGGAGTAGGTGGTGCTTGAGGATCTTGGGGAGGAGGAGGAGGCTGAATATCTTGTACAATGACCCCGGAAACCTGCTGCTCGCCTACAGCAGTAGAGGAGCTTGTTTCACCGAAAGCATTCGGGAGGAGGGGGCCCAGGGCTTCAAAGATAGTTATATCCCTGTCTGTCTCTACTCTCTCTTTGGGGGCCACAATGCGAACATCGTCTTTAAAAATATTCAGGTTGACCCCCATCTCTCCCAAGTCAGCCACCGGGATCTCAAAGCCAGGAGCTGGAGGATTCTCAGTGACATAGTCTGTGAAGTCCTTAATGGTCGAGGTCATCACATCTAGACCATTTTCCAAGGCATACTTCACGTTCCTTACACTGTCAGCATATGCGCAGATATAACCAAAATTGGTGTTATCGGTTACATCCTGCACGTACGTAGTATAAGAGATGGCTCGTCTTTTCTCCTTCTCCAATTGGTCAACATGGACCTTCAGAGACTCTACTCGTTCCACTAGACCAACTCGCTCAGTCTCCAGGACTTGGAGACGGTCAGCGGCAACGCCCAAGTCTAATTTAAGCTTCTCCGAAGCATTGGACGCAACCATCTCACGGTCCTCAGCAGCCTTCACCTCCCGCTCCCAAGTATGTTTGGCCCTCTCAAAGTCAGTTTTCAGCTTTGCCAATTCTTCGTCCTTCCTCCTAAGTTGAGCATCCCGGTCCGCCTCGAGCTGTTCTATCTTCCGGCCCAAGCTCCGGTTTGTCCTCTCAAGCTCAATGGCTTGATCAACGACTCGTTGGGCAGTAATAGCCTGGTGAGTGGCATTGTAACCCAGAAGGCGAGCGTTGTCACTGGGAGACTGATTCTGAAGGATCTCTTCGACAGTTTTAGTCCAGGAGCGAGGGACAAGTTCGTAGCCCGCCGAATGTGAGAATCCTTGAGATCGGGATAGGCTGGTGCTGACTTCACACAACTAAGTTGGTGAAGCACTCTAGAGCGACCAGGATAGTCATCTCTCCGATACCTGCAAAAAATGAAGAAATATTAGGAAAACAGTACGTTAAGGGAGGCGAGCAGCCGAGCAGTAAGGAAATACTTACTCCCTTAGCTTCACTGGGTCATAGCCCAAGTAGGAGCCATCAGGTGATGAGCCCCTTCGGCCGGCGAGCATGGTGTCAGTGACTTGCTGCTCGGTCACCTCCTCAACAGGCGAGGAACGAACAATTGGGTGACCCCCCTGGGAAGAACCTTGCCCTTTGTCCTTTTGGAACGGTCATCTTATTTCCTGGGGGCAGTCTCTTTGGTTAATCTCTTCTTCCCCCGGATATCTCTGGGAGGCGAGGAACGAGGAGGTGGGCGAGGAACAGGTGCCGGTACTTGAGGAGCCTCCTCCTCATCTTGTGGTCCTGCCCTCAATTTGATTAAAGAGGTGCAAGGGTCGAGCTTCTTCTTCTTTGAGGGTTGGTTAGCCGCCATCTGTTTCACTCTTCGAGCGAGAAGATGATAACTTCTTGGTATTTGGGGGACCGCAACTGCTACTCTTTAAGCTAGAAACATAAACATAAAAGGAGAGGTTAGGCAACTAGTAGGAGGAGGCGACCAACAGGGAGGAGGCGACCAACAGGAAGTAAGGCGACCAGCAAGGTAAAAGGAAAATTAACCAAAATACTTGAAGAAAGTTACCTTCTGGGACTTCTGTCTGCGCTTCCAAGTGATGAGCACTAGTGGTAAGCTGAGCTAACTTACGACAATGCGCTTGAGAAAGATGGTCAATGCTCCGATCTTTAACGTCCCGCAATGAAATTAAAGCGAGGACATATAAGAACTCGTCGCTCAACTCGGAATGTCCCCACTTAAGGATACGCGGACCTGCAAAACAATGAGAAAGATTAAAATTAGTTCACCCCAGAAGTAATGAACTAGGAAACGAAACCTACATCGAATATCGCCAAAATGCGTAGGAGAGTTTATACGCCCCAGTCCTCCTGAAAAATCAGAGGACGCCCGCCAGTCACCGCCGATGAAGAAAAATTGTCTGTGCCAACTCTTAACCTTGTTAGGCACTCCTTCAATCAGCTTTACACCACTGCGAGCCTTAAGATAATACCACCCAAGACCCTCTTCGTGGATAGCCGAGGAGATCATCATTGCATAATGAATCTCCACCGTGCTGATCTTGTTTTTATAGCCTTCCAGTCCAAAGAGTGTGATAAAGGCCAACAGGGTACTCCATCCATTCGGGGTAATCTGTGTGATCGCCAGATTTATATCTTCCAAAAACCGCCCGATCACTGGATGCAAAGGAAGAGGGAGTCCCGCGTTGAGAATATCTAGATTGACGACAGTGCACCCCGGAGGTGGATTATGAGCTCTCTCTCCTGACTGGGGGGGTACAGATGGATATCATACGGAATACGGTAGCGAGACCGTATTCGAACTAGGTCTTCTTCTGTAACAACACTTGCTACCCTTCCTGCCATATACAAAGAGTCCCGGGTTTCCATAATAGGCCTTGGCGGGGTAGGAAACGTGTTGTGATGCTTGTTGGCGTAATCGATCCAATCTTGCCTTCGGACTACGGCTTTAGGAACGAGGGATTCGGGAGTTGGCCTTGAAACGGGAAAATTTATCTCACGGAGAAATTCCCATGTAATTCCCTCCTGCTCGCTCCCTGATCCGGCTACTTGTTCGCTCCTGGCCGGTTGCTCACTGCTCGCTCCCGTGTGCTCACTCCTGTGTCACCAGGGAGGCTCATCTCCTCTATTTCAGCAGCGACTTCAGCAGAATCTTCGCCTATGTCCGAGGAAGTTCCTTCACGAGCCGAGGAGCGAGCAACAGGGCCTTGGACGTCCTGCTCACCCGAGCTTTCCACAGCATAGAAGGAGTCAATGGAGCGAGCAACAGAGCTCGCCTCGGAACCCGTGTCCTCATCGACGAGTAAAGTTCTAGGGTTCTGACCGGCTGCTCGCCGAAGCGAGCGGCGAGGAGTAGGGCGCGGCGGTTCATCTTCCATAGGTCTCTTGCCCGGATTTCATCCAACAAATTCAACGGATTGGGTTTCACTCGATGAAGAAGAGGCCATCGTCAATTTTTTTTAAGAAGATGGCGGCGATGCGAAGGTGATGCGGCGGCAACGCGACGGCGATGCGGCGGTGAAGGCAAGGAAAAGTAACGAAAAAACCAAAAAATTGCAAAATTGAAGAAATAAATGCAAGTAATGACAAAAATAAATAAGAAAATCAAAGGATTTACCTTCGATTTGGAAGAAATCGACTGAAGATTCGAAGAAAAGAAAGGAGGAAAAGCTCAAGAACTCTTCAATGGAGTTTTTTGCATGAACGAAATCGAAAAAGGAAAAAGAAGAAAGAAAGCACTATTTATAGATATGGATTCGGGGGTAAAATTAAGAAAAGCGAAAAAATAAAGTCCCTAGTTGCAATTTAGAGACGCACGCGTGGGCAGCCACGTCGCTTCATATCTCGTGCCTCGGGAAGCGAAACAACGCAAGTCCAAGGGTCGCTCCGCGTTGGTCGCCTCCTGGAGTTCCCGCTCAAAATTTCAAAAACCTGTTGCTCGCTCTCTATAGAAGTGAAAGACAAATTCCCTGTTGCTCGCCTCCTGATTGAATAAGTTTAGCCTATCCTATAGTTTGACAAAAAAGGATAAAATCTATCCTTATATGTCAAACTAGGGAGCATTGTTGATAGGCGAACAGCCGGGCAACAAGATTAGAAATAAAAATATTAAAATAATGAGATTAAGAAATCAAGAATGAAAATAATAAATGAAAAGGACGACCAGCAGGGACTTCACACCTTAGGAGGCGAGCAACTGGGCTTGAAGATCAAGTTCGAATAGACGAGCAGCTGGTCAAATAGGTGGCGAACAGCCAGACCAAGAATATACAAAGACCCAACAAGAGGCGAGCAGGCGAGCAAGAGGGCACCTCGGAAGATCGTCAGAAATCCCAATAATTAGGCATTACATTAGGAACAAACAAGTGTCTTAACACTTGTTATTGTGTAAAGATGTAATAGCTTAGGAGATGACAAGTGTCTTAACACTTGTCACAATGAAAATTAAGATGATTATGGAGGTGACATCTCCTACTTGCTTGTACCTCTATAAATACCCTTCATGGGGCAATAAGAAAAGGGTTACAAATTCAAAAACAAGCCAAACTCTTGCAAATTTATTTCTCAATCCCTTCTTAGAAAAATCCAGCTTTAATCCTACATTGATTCTTGTTTGATGATCTTTCTTAGCATAAACAACCACTAATTATCAACATTGATCAAAGGTCATCAACATCTGGCTGTAATGGTGACAGTAAGAAGGTTGAGGCCATATTTTCTCTCTCATAAAGTAACTGTGAGGACCAACTTACCTCTGAGACAAACGATGGGAAGACCAGATCTGTCTGGAAGAATGGTGAAATGGGCAGTAGAACTGGGGGAATACAATGTCGAATTTGAACCTAGAGCTTCTATCAAAGCTCAAGCTCTGGCTGACTTTATCCAAGAAACAACCAGAGCTCATGAGTCAGAATTCTGGAAGGCATATGTTGATGGATCTTCATCCATGCAAGGATGTGGATCGGGGGTTGTGATCATACCCCCAGCAGAAGAGGAACTGCAGTTTGCTATAAACTTTGAATTTCGAACCTCGAATAATGAGGCTGAGTATGAAGCTCTGATTAGAGGAATGCAGATGTTATGGGAGTTGGGAGCACAGAGAGCGATTGTATATTCTAACTCCCAACTGGTTACTCAACAGCTGTTGGGTACATATGAGAAAAAAGATGAAAAGATGGCAAAGTATGCTGGCCTAGCTGAGCAGATCAGAGCCAAATTTGAAGAAATAAAGATTGAGCAGATACCCAGAGCCGAAAATCAAAAAGCTGATTACTTGGCGAAACTGGAAAGCTCTGCGGAAGAGGGAGCCAAAGGTAAGATCACGTTATTGACAACTGAGAGTCAGGTGTCAACTCTGGATGTGGGGTCAATCGATGAAGTAGACGATTGGAGAGCCCCCATTATCCATTTCTTGAAAACAGGGCAGAGGCTGGACAAGCCAGACGTCCCCAAGAAAGCAATATACGCCAAGTATTGTATGATGGGCGAACGTTTATACAGGAGATCATTCTCTCAACCATACCTGAGATGCCTCTCTAACCTTGAAGGGAACTACGTGTTAAGAGAAGTGCACGAAGGCTGTGGAGGGAGTCACACTGGCTTCCAAGATGTGGTTAGAAAGGTACTAAGAGCTGGTTATTACTGGCCAACTCTCAATAAAGATGCAAAGGAATTAGTAAAGAAGTGCGACAGATGCCAAAGAAATGGCCCCCTGATTCACATTCCAGCGGAGGAATTGGGAGTTATGTACTCCCCTTGCCCATTTGACAAATGGGGCATCAATATCGTGGGTAAATTCCCAACAGCCTCCGGAGGCAGAACCTTTCTGATTGTGGCAGTTGACTATTTTAGTAAATGGGCAGAAGCCGAGGCTGTAAAGAAAATCAATGAGGCAGCTATCATCAAGTTTCTATGGAAAAATATATGCAGTAGATTTGGGGTCCCTTGGGTCCTGGTCTCAGATAATGGAGCACAGTTCACAGGCTCTCAAGTGCGAGCTTGGTGTGTGGAAATGAGGATTGAACAGAGATTTGTATCGGTGGCCCACCCGCAAGCTAATGGACAAGTTGTTAGGATATAGATTAGATGTTTTGAAGATGTTAAAACAAGAACTTGTAATAGGACTAGTTGAACCTGTTAGTCAGCTACAGATTAGTCTAGGTCTAGAATAGGTCTTTGGTTAAGGGAAAAGAAATCTGTGCAGACCAGATGAGGTGACCAGATGAGAGGTGACCAGATGAGGTGTCCAGACCAGAGCAGATGAGGTCCAGAGGAGTCTAACCAGAGGAGTCTGACCAGATGAGCTCTGACCAGAGGACCAGAGGAGTCTGACCAGAGGAGTCTGACCAGATGAGCTCTGACCAGAGGAGTCACCAGAAGACCTCTACCAGATGAGGTTCAGAGCAGAATTGTCACCTGAACAGACCAGACCAAAAGACCCAGACCAGACGAGTCCTGACCAGATGAGGGAGATGGATTAGTTCACCCACATGGAGTCTGCGTGTATTCTGGAGACAAAGAGATCTAGGAGTTCTATGATGGAGAAGAAGACAATCTAGAGAGTCAACTGATGGAGGATTTGATTGATTGCTTGATTGAAAGTCAACTAATCAATCATATAATCAATCTTTGATTGATTATATCCCTCCAATTATGGTTTTTTAAATTGCTAGCTTTCCAACGGCTAGTTAATTCCTACAACTATAAATAGGAGTGCTTGGATGAGTTCTACACAAGAATCGGGCGAGAGCACACAAGACACACAAACTCTTCCACTTACTCACCTTGTTCATTCAAGTTTATACACTCTTTTAGGAGTTTTAGTTGGAGCTTTACTCAACCTGTTCATCTATATAGAAAGGTTGTTGTAAGCAAGTTGTACGAAGGAGCTGGTACTTCCAAATTCCAGTGGTTCGTGAGTACGTTGGTTGGAGAGAAAGTCCCCTTTGGAGAAAGGGAGAGTGGACGTAGGACAAGTTGGTCCGAACTGTTGGAGTTATACGTGAAAGTATGCTTTTACTTTGTATAACTCGTGTATCAAACACTTGGTTATGAGAATAATTCTTTTATCGCATATGCTTTAGATATGATTGAATGTTGAATATCTATTGCAAACCGTTCAATATATAGTACATGTTACAATGTAGTTAATGTGGTGATACCCGATCACGGAAGACAACATTAACAGTTTACTTGTAACTAAACGTACATTTCACGACCTAGGTGGAATTGAACAATCCGCCGTGAAAGGTCGATGTGTAAGGCTCAGATTGGTCTGTCTTGACTAAGAGATTGCACTAGCACATTTAGTATGTGTTGAAGAGGTCCTACAGCGAGGATAAATTCTTCTGTTCTGAAAGGTGAAGAATTAGACCTCAGTGGTTGTTGATTTCTTAATCTCCGTCACTTAAATAGGACCGTGTGTGCTTAGTAGTTACTGCTTTGATTCATGTTGGGTGAGAATCATTGTGACTTCGAACTTTGTGTCTTGGGCAGTAATATTAATCATACGACGGTTGCTAAGATTTAATACGGAGAAACGCGTGCGAGTACGGCTCGTGTGATTAGTCCCCTTGGTGGGCTCAGAAGTTTTATTGTACCAAATCTTGCAAGTGAAGAATTAGTTTCTTCGGTACGAATAATAATGTTGAGCTGTCTTTACTCCAAGGTGAAATATATTAATTAATTTAGAGCTATTCAGAAGCTCAATTAATTAATGGACTTGATAATCTTAAACGCGGGAAATAATAACCGGGAGCCCATATTATCGTAATATGGATTAAGATGGATAGTGCAATATTAATTTATTAGTGGTAATAATTAATATTATTGGGCTGAATTATATTGGGGCTCAATATTGAAATTCAGAAGTCCATTAGGAGGTCCAATCTTAATTCTCCTTAAGGCCCCTCAAGTAGCCCAATTAAGTAGCCCAATAATGATAAGGTGATTAAAATAAAAAGAAAATAATATGCTGATTTTTGCCTATTAATTTCGAAAATTAAGGATAAGGAAGAGAAAAAGATTTTGTTGATCCTCTTGGAAAGATATTATGGAAGATATGTATTCTTGGAATACAAGATTATCTCATATATTCAAGAAGATCCAAATCTTGGATTTTCTTCATGAAATTTTCGAAAGTTACACAATAATAAGGAGTGTGAGATTTTTGTGGAATATTTTATTTTGGAGAAAAGAATATATGGGATATATTCAAGATTTCTTAGAGACTAAGAAAAGATTTTCTCCAAAGCCCATATTCACTGTAAAATTCGGCCACCTCCATATTATAAATAGGGGATGATTATTTCATCCCCAAGTACATAATTCCATGTGTTGGAAAAATCAAGAAGCATAGATATTTTTCTTTTTCCTTAGTTATTAAATTGCTTGAAAGCATCTCCCACCGGCGATCAAGTGAGGTGAAAAGGGAAATACTTGAGAAGGCTTTGGGTTGATAGAACGTGATTTGAAGTGTCCCGTATATCCAAAGGCCATTACTACGAGAGGTACGTTAATCGCATATTTACTTGTTTAATTCCGCCTAGTTAAATATGTGAAATTAATTTAGCATGCATGATGATAATTAGTTGTTGGAATTATTATTTGAATTAATTAGGATTAATTCATGATAGTAATAATTGTATTTAAATTCGTATTTAAAATTCATCCCGAATAGATTCCGGGCACCCCTATATTTTTCCCAACACGAACCACTATAATCCTGGTGTTATTTATTTTCTGCACTTTAAATTTCTGCACTTTAATTTTTTAGCACTTTCTTTAAAAGGGTTTTCAATAAAAATAAACTCAAAACGCTTTCCGCTGGATAATATTTTTGGGACCAACACAAGTAGAAGTCACCAACAGAACTATTGTAGATGGAATCAGAACTAGGCTCTCAGGAGCCGGTGGAAATTAGGTGGAGGAGCTGGACTATGTCCTTTGGGCTTATAGAACAAGCCCAAAAACTGCTACTGGAGAATCTCCCTTCAACCCCGTGTACGGATCTACAGCTGTGATCCCCGCAGAGATAGGAGTAGAAACCCACAGGATCTTGAATTATAGCGAGGATCAGAACTCAAGGCTGTTGAGAGAGAATTTGGATATGGTAGAGGAGCAGCGAGAGACGGCTCGTATCAGAGCCGAACGACACAAGAGTAAAATGAGAGTTGTTTACAACAAACGCGTGAAGATCAGAAAGTTTACGAAAGGAGATCTAGTACTGCGCAGAGCTGATGCGCTTAAACCAACGGGAAAGTTAGAGCCAAATTGGGAGGGTCCATATGTAGTGACCCAGGTGCTTGCTGGGGGTGCATATGAGCTGACATATCAGAACGGAAGAAGAGTGCCGCGTTCCAGGAACGTGAGCAATTTGAAGAAGTATTATGTCTGAGCCTATTTAGATCCTTTGCTGGTCTTTTCAATCAAAGTATGTAAGCACAGCTTGTTTGCATCGTTGCATATTTGAAATTCAATGAAAAGCTGCCAGAGCTATGCCCCGCGGCTCTGGCAGAACCTTAGACAAACTCCGATTGAGTTAAGAATGCCATGAATTTACGTCCTATAAGTCTTAATACGAATTAAGCACGGATAACAAATTAAAAATCGAATTGAAATCAGTAGACGAACACAAAGAATAAATTTTAAGCTCTGCAGAGCTGATAAAATGAAAATTAAGAATTTTTATTTCACAGATGTTAGAAATAAAAATTGAAGGAGGGAGTATGCTTTAGCATCATCTCTCCAGAGCTGATTAAATGAAAATTGAGAATTTTTATTTCACAGATGTTAGAAATAAATACGGAAGGAGGGAGTATGCTTTAGCATCATCTCTCTAGAGCTGATTAAATGAAAATTGAGAATTTTTATTTCACAGATGTTAGAAATAAAAACTGAAGGAGGGAGTATGCTTTAGCATCATCTCTCCAGAGCTGATTAAACGAAAATTGAGAATTTTTATTTCACAGATGTTAGAAATAAAAACCAAAGGAGGGAGTATGCTTTAGCATCATCTCTCCAGAGCTGATTAAATGAAAATTGAGAATTTTTATTTCACAGATGTTAGAAATAAAAATTGAAGGAGGGAGTATGCTTTAGCATCATCTCTACAGAGCTGAGTAAACGAAAATTGAGAATTTTTATTTCACAGATGTTAGAAATAAAAACCGAAGGAGGGAGTATGCTTTAGCACCATCTCTCCAGAGTTGATTAAATGAAAATTGAGAATTTTTATTTCACAGATGTTAGAAATAAAAACTGAAGGAGGGAATATGCTTTAGCATTATCTCTCCAGAGCTGATTAAATGAAAATTGAGAATTTTTATTTCACAGATGTTAGAAATAAAAACTGAAGGAGGGAGTATGCTTTAGCATCATCTCTCCAGAGCTGATTAAACAAAAATTGAGAATTTTTATTTCACTGATGTTAGAAATAAAAACTGAAGGAGGGAGTATGCTTTAGCATCATCTCTCCAGAGCTGATTAAATGAAAATTGAGAATTTTTATTTCACAGATGTTAGAAATAAAACTGAAGGAGGGAGTATGCTTTAGCATCATCTCTCCAGAGCTGATAAAATGAAAATTGAGAATTTTTATTTCACAGATGTTAGAAATAAAAAACTGAAGGAGAGAGTATGCTTTAGCATCATCTCTACAGAGCTTAAACGAAAATTGAGAATTTTTATTTCACAGATGTTAGAAATAAAAACTGAAGGAGGGAGTATGCTTTAGCATCATCTCTCCAGAGCTGATTAAATGAAAATTGAGAATTTTTATTTCACAGATGTTAGAAATAAAAACTGAAGGAGGGAGTATGCTTTAGCATCATCTCTCCAGAGCTGATTAATCGAAAATTGAGAATTTTTATTTCACAGATGTTAGAAATAAAAACCAAAGGAGGGAGTATGCTTTAGCATCATCTCTCCAGAGCTGATTAAACGAAAATTGAGAATTTTATTTCACAGAGGTTAGAAATAAAAACTGAAGGAGGGAGTATGCTTTAGCATCATCTCTCCAGAGCTGAGTAAACGAAAATTGAGAATTTTTATTTCACAGATGTTAGAAATAAAAATTGAAGGAGGGAGTATGCTTTAGGATCATCTCTCCAGAGCGGATTAAACAAAAATTGAGATTTTTTTCAGAAATACACAGCAACAAATATAGAAAGTAAACATCTAAGAAAATGACTTCAAAGAAGACATGGGAATAAAACGCCCAAAATCATACGATAGAATACGATAACAGTAAATAGTAGCAATCTCAAAGGCATGGAAAATACAAAGAGTACGATGAGAAAAAGAAAGCGAGAATAGTCATAAAAGAGCACGCAGGCTCTAAGTAAAACGCAGAATAAAAAGCAAGCAGCAAAAACAATAGAGATGACCCTCAAGGTCCAATCCTCTATTGATTTGGATTATCACCTAGCTCGGGTTCAGAGGACTCCTTTTCAAGAACTGGAGAGGTAGATGGCTCGGGAGAAGGGCCGAAAACAACAACAGTCTCTGGCAGAGATGGAGCAGCTGCAGTAGGAGAAGGATCCGAGAATAAGAGATCGCGCAAATGAGGCTCCATCTGGGGCAGCTCTGAAGATATCTCCACTTCTTGTGCCAATTTTAAAGCTACCTTCTGCGCCACAGGAGGGAACCAGGAACACAAGAGAAATACTAGAAATGGTACCTGAGAGCCTCTCTGTAAAAGCCCAGGAACACAAGAGAGAAGGCTAGAAAACGATCTCTGGAGCTCCAGATGGCGACCTCCAGTGATAGCTTGGACCTCCGGTGGGATTCCTGCACAAAGTCGGGCCGGAGAGGGCTCCGGCATCGACCCTCCGACGCTCCAGTCAGAAAACTTGCTATGGAAGAAAAGCCATAGCTGAAAGTTAGAAAAATATGAGTGAGTAATAGTGATGATACCTTGTTATGAAGAAGGAAAATGAGTATTTATACCTTTAAGCTATGGGGGTAGAACAGTAAAATTGTCTCTATTGCCCTATTTATTCTTGGGACCACTTGGGGACCCGGGTGCCTTAGGAGCCGACGCGTGTCCCTTGGCTGGCCTGTTCTGTGTCGTTTAGCACAGGAAAATCCTGATAGAATCGTCCTTTTTTTGAGCCTCAGTCCTAGAGCTCGTGAAAAGGACAGATCTAATATTCCTTTCCCCATTATTCGTGATTTTGGGGAATAAGAGAATGTTCCCAGCTTCTGGGGATCTTGGGATTCAATAACACTTTATCTTCTGGCTTTTATATTCACTATTGCGATCGGTATCCAGAGCTTTTGGGAAGCTCTGGAGAGATATATTTCAAATGAATCGAATATTATTTCTCAAACTTTTATACAAGTAAGAGGCTTCCGAATCCCTCATCAAGTACTAATTTTCCAGAGTTCTTCAAACCATATTTCATAAGCTCTGGCAGAGCTGTTAAAATATGGTTTCCCCTTTCAAGGGGTAAAACAAGTAAAGCCTGATGAGGCCATGCAAGAGGGATCTCATTCGTTTTCCAGACTTATTCGGTCTCTTCGAAGTCTTCTATGATGGCGAGCTCAAATCTTTGCTCTCATTATCTCTGAGCAGAGCTTTTCGTTTTGGTCTGGTTTCTTCAGAATTGATGTGTTCTGTCCATTCTGGTAGAGCCTACATCACCTTGGAGAGAGCCAAATGAGAATATTTATACCTTTTACTTCTCTGAAGGGTAGAATAGACTTTTATTCAGTGTTGCCCTAGCACTTTTGGGACCACCAGTGCCAGAGGACGCGTGAAATCATGCCATGTGGCGAATATTCTGATTTGGTAGTACAACTGAAGGCCCTCTCTCAGTTGTCCTTTTCTGGTGTATGTGGTAGTGGGCAAATTCTGCCATTAGGTTAGGAAAGAGACGTTTTCCAGCTTATCTTCTTCCCCAAGAATGAGTTTATCACAAAACAGAGTTGGGTTAAGCAAACTTAACCCATATTTCTTTTAACCAAAAGGATAATTACTCTAAATCAAGTTTATTCTAATTTTGCACACGTTCCCACGTGCAAATACATCCCCCAAACTAGCTTTCAGAGTTGTTTGGTTCAGTTCTGGTCCAACTCTGACCCAGAGTTGAGAGAAGTTTCTATCTCTGGATCTATTTCTTTGATATGGGCCGGACGCCATAGGCCCAGTACCAAGTAGCCCATATCAACTACTCCCTCTAATTCCAAATTATTTTGCTTTCAAATATCATTTGGAATAAATTTCAATAAGATCGTTCAGATCCGCACACTGCATTTTGCACTGTACATTGTACATCCACGCGGTACTAGCTCAGTTCCTCAATTTAAAATAGGGCAATCTCGGCCATTGAAAGAATTGCTCCCCTTCACCTTCCCAGATTCTGGGCGTACACGTGGAGAGGAGGACAAGGGTGGTTTGCCAGTTGCCGCCCCTGTCTTCGTACAAGGTATTCCCTCTATTTTCCTCTTTTCATTTTCGAATATATTTCCTTCTTCACTCCATGATTATGGCTAAATCACCTTCCTTTTCTGACGAAACTTCACCGGAAAACACTTCCGTTAAACCCTCGTCGTCTCAATCATCACAACCCCCTTCCTCAGCGGTTCTAGGACTTCCCGCCTCGTCTTCCTAAAAAAAACCCTTACCCTCTTCCCATAACCAAGCGTACTATTCGAACCGTGGCTGAAAGAAATAGGATTAGGTGGAATGATGTTTCCAATCAAACGAATTTGAATGAACACGATCTCGAAAACATTAGGGATTTTCTAGGCCCCTGTCCCGATTTGCTCATCGATTTCCCAGGCCCTCACGAGAGGCCTAACCATCTGGCCCCGCCATCTTTGGCATTTTGGGCTTCTCAACTCACAGCGGGTCTTCACTTTCCAATCGCTCATTTCCTTTATGAGGTGTGCAATCTTTTTCGCATTCCCCTGAATCAGGTAAATCGTTCTTCGATTCGTTTGCTGCTTGCTTTCTATATGGGTTTCAAGGCAAATGGGGGTAACCCCACTCCTGAAATTTTCTACTACTGTTATGATTTGAAAAAATGAGATGAGTTCTATTACTTTAGTTCTAGGAACCAGGGGTTATCCCATTTCATAGGTAAGCCCCCTAGTGTAGATGGGTTCTGGCGCGATAGCTACTTCGTAGTTACTCCCCGCTCTGGGAAGTGGCCATTTACCCACCGTGGATGGCATTATAAAGCCCCCAGTACTACCAAGTCTTCTTCCTCTATAGAGGATTTCATTCCTTCTTCAGATAGAGAAATCATGGTACCTTTAAATCGTGTTGCTAAGTCTCACGACCCTCCTTGGATGTTTCACCTGTTAAAGGAGCCTATCGTTCTTTCTCATTTCGGGTTTCTCGGATCGGCAGCTCCTCCTCCCGCTGGAGCGGGTACTGCTCTTTTCTATGCTCTAATTTTGCTCTTAGAGACATATATAGTTCTCATTTTGATTTCGTTTTCTACTTTGTTTTCAGATATATCTTGGGAGAGTTCTCTTCTCCTATCGGATGATGAGGAGCCTACCAACTTGGCTCCTCCTGCTGAAGTAGTGGACTCAAAAGCTAATATTGTGTTAAAGCCTATCGCTACTCAAGAAATTTTAACCATACCCCTCTCTGAAGAGAAGTCTGTTGTTCCACCATCTCCCCCTAAGGAGAGTGACGAAGGTGAAGGTGTTAGCCTTACTACTTGTGGTAAAGGAAAAAAGCGTGTTTCATCTGCTGCCCTTACCAAGCCCGTTCAAAAGAAAACTCGTTTTTCAAAACGAACTGGTTCAAGTTCTGGTGTTATGACTGAAGATCCACCTCTGCCTCCCAATCCGCATTCATCTATGAACTTGGAAGAGAAAAAGTGTATTCAGTTCCTGAAGACTCTCAGGTCTTCTAAGACTGATTCTGCTAGTTCAAATTTTTCAGCTAGTCAACTGAAAGCTCTGATGTCTAGTCGGTTGGTCGAGGTAGATTTCTCATTTCACCTCTTCCCTGTTTTAAGCAATGCTCTCCTCAATTACTTATCTTTCTTCTTTGTTTGTTTTTGGATTATCAGGCCCAATTTCTGGAGATGGACAACTCTGAGGAGATAGATGCAGTCAAGGCTGAGCTTGATCAGAAAGATCAAGAGCTAGTTCAAGCTATGAAGGAGCTGAATGCGGCTCACATTCATAATGCTGAGCATAGATCTGCACTCCAATCTCTCGAGAAGAAACTACAGGATGCTAACAACCTACTCGCTCTCCAGTCGGTCAAGGAGAAACAGGCGTGAGAGGAAAGTCGTTCTGAAGGCCACACTGCAGGTCTCTTTGAAGGCATTGATCTCTGTCGCAAAAGACTTCTCAGTACAGCTCTTGGTCAAGCATTTCTCAAGGAACTGTGTGAAGGCCTCATTGCTGCTTACCAGAACAGCCCTCAGTTTTTGGTGGATATGGCCCCACATGCTGGCCATTTCATCAAGCATGGTTTTAGATCTGCTGTTGCCCAAGCCCAAGAGAAAGGCTTTACTGAGCAACTTAATATCTCCCGTGCTAAGGAGGGTGCAACTCCATCTCCCTATTTCAAGGGTGATGTGAATGCTCCCAAGGATGCTCCTTGGTTTCTGCCTGCTATCAAGAGAGCGGCCTTGAAGTTAGCTCGAGAGGATTATCTATCACCCGAACTTCCTCCAGCGGATCTTATGTTTTGTGACCTCTCAGCTCCTGAAAGCTCTGTCTCTGAAGCTGCTGTCGAGCCCCAAACCATTTCTGCTCCTGAAAACCCTGGACCTGGCCTGAGTACTGATTTGAACGAATAGAGGATAGGACCCTTTGAGGTCATCTCTATCGTTCTCCTTTAATTTCTGCAACTATGAACAATTTCCAGAGCCTGCGTGCTCTTGCTACTTCTGAGCCTGTGTGCTCTTTATTCTAGAAATATTCAGTTTCTTTTGTTGAGCGTGCTATGCTCAAACTATGCTTTTTTCATCTACTTGTTGTGCTTTTCTTTACATAATTGCTCATTATGCTTTATATATTTTGCCTTTTTTTACCCTATAAAAAGGGTTTTGGCTGTAGGTAATGGTATATATATATATGTATGTATATATACTCCCCCCTTTTTCAGAGTTTACTTCTGTAAAGAAATAAATTGCTTTATTCAACTCTGGGAATGGGATGCATGGTAGTACCTTGCCTTCCCTTCTTCAACTCATTTTACTCTGTGAATGAGTTAATCCTTCGGTGGAAAGTGTGCATACTTTTATCTCCCCCTTCCAGAATTTACTTCTGCAAAGAAGTAAGTTACTTAGTTCAATTTTAGAATATCTTTCTAAAACTTTTTGCTTTTAATTTTAAGTCATTCACGCTTAACTTTATCTGAGATTCGTGAGAATGTAAATTCTGAAAGAAAAATTAATTCTTATGTGTGATCCATGCTTGATTCGTATCAAGACTGAGAGGATGTAAGTTCTGAATTAAGGCCCATCTCTCGGATGCTATCCATGCTCATATTCGAGACTCATAGGATGTGGACCTGAGAGATGTGTAACTCTGAAAACTGATTCATAGATAGGAATCCGCCAGAACTGAAGAGGGTAGTTCTGTCGGCTTTTCATTGAATTCTGAAATACAGCGATGCAAACAGTAGTTGCTTACATACTTTCATTGAAGACTAACATAACTCTGAATTAACTTAAACATAGTACTTCTTCATGTTACTGACATTCCAGGGACGAGGCATTCTCTTACCACTCTGGTCTGACAGCTCATACGCGCCTCCAGCTAAAACTCGAGTGACCACAAAGGGGCCCTCCCAATTCGTCTCTAACTTCCCCACAGGCTTCAACGCGTCAGCTCTGCGCAAGACAAGATCTCATTTCTCAAACTTTCTAACTTTCACCCGCTTATTATAAGCGGCTTTCACTTGACTTTTGTAGCGCTCTGATCTCAGACGAGCCATTTCACGTTCCTCATCAAGCATATCTAAATTCTCTCTAACCAGCTATGAATTGCGATTCTTATCATAGTTCAGAATCCGATGGGTCTCCATTCCAACCTCTGCAGGGATTACAGCTGTAGATCCATACACGAGATTGAAAGGAGATTCTCCCGTAGCAGTTTTCGGACTCGTTCTGTAAGCCCAAAGTACTGAGTCCAGCTCTTCGACCCAATTTCCACCAGATTTCTCAAGTCTGGTTTTTATACCTTCCACAATCGTTCTATTAGTAACTTCCACCTGTCCATTGGCTTGAGGGTGGGCTACTGAGATAAATCTCTACTGAATTTTCAACTCTGAACACCAGTTCTGGACTATAGAGCCCGTGAACTGTGTTCCATTATCCGATATCAGAGTTTTGGGAATCCCAAATCTGCAACATATGTTCTTCCACAAGAACCTGATAACAGCTGCTTCATCAATTTTCTTTACAGCTTCAACTTCAGCCCACTTACTGAAATAATCCAATGCGATGATTAGAAAAACTCTGCCCCCAGAGGCCGTTGGGAACTTTCCCACAATGTAAATTCCCCATTTATCAAATGGACACGGAGAATACATCACTCCCAATTCTTCTGCTGGGACGTGAATCAGAGGTCCATGCCTCTGGCACTTATCGCACTTTCTTACCAATTCTTTTGCATCTTTTGTGAGAGTTGGCCAATAATATCCAGCTCTCAACACTCGTCTCACCACATCTCTAAAGCCCGTGTGGCCTCCTCCGCAGCCTTCGTGCACCTCTCTCAACACATAATTCCCTTCCATAGTGGACAGGCATCTCAAAAATGGTTGAGAGAATGATCTCTTATACAAGTATTCACCAATCATGCAATACTTGGCATATACTGCTTTCTTAGAGGCATCTGGCTTATCAAGCCTCTGCCCTGTTTTCAGATAATGGATGATGGGAGTCCTCCAATCACTCTCTTCATTGATTGCTCCCACAACCAGAGTGGACATCTGGCTCTCAACTGTCAGTAGTGTGATCTTTATTTTCGCACCTTCTTCCGCAGATCTGGCCAACTTGGACAGGTAGTCCGCTTTAGCATTCTCAGCTCTGGGAATCTGCTCAATTCTCAGTTCATCAAATTTGGCCCTCCACTGTGTTGCCAATTCTACATACTTTGCCATTTTCTCATTTTTCTTTTCGTAAGTTCCCAACAGCTGTTGGGTGACCAATTGAGAGTCAGAGTGCACAATTGTTCTTTGTGTTCCCAGCTCCCATAACATCTGAATGCCCCTTATAAAGGCCTCATATTCTGCTTCATTGTTCGAAGTTTTAAACTCAAACTTTATTGCAAACTGCAACTCCTCTCCGATGGGGGATATAATCACTATCCCAGCTCCACATCCATTGAGAGATGACGATCCATCAACATAAGCTCTCCAAAGTTCTGACTCTTGGACTTTGGTTGTTTTCTGAATAAAATCAGCCAACGCTTGGGCTTTTATGGCAGCTCTGGGCTCAAACTCGATATCATACTCACCCAGCTCTACCGCCCACTTCACCATTCTTCCGGACAAATCTTGTCTACCCATTATCTGCCTCAGAGGCAAATTAGTTCTCACCACCACTTTATGAGATAAAAAATAAGGCCTGAGCCTTCACATTGTCACCATCACAGCTAGAGCTGACTTCTCCACTTCCGAATATCTCACCTCTAGTCCCCGGATAGCTTTGCTCACATAGTATATGGGTATCTGCTTCACCCCCTCCTCTCTGAGGAGAACAAAGCTCAGAGAATGTTCTCCTACAGAGAAGTACAAATACAAAGTTTCCCCTGGTACTGGCTTCGTGAGAATGGGCAAACTGGTCAAGTATTTTTTCAAATCTTCAAAAGCCTTCTGGCACTCATTGTCCCATTCAAATCTGGATCCTTTTCTAAGGATTTTGAAAAACGGTAAACGCATCTCTGCCGATCTAGAGATGAAACGACTCAAAGCTGTGATCTGCCCGTTCAATTTTTGTGTTTCCTTCAGGCTCCGAGGCGGTTGCATATCGAGAATTGCTCTTACCTTGGCCTGATTAACCTCAATCCCCTTGGGAGTGACCATATACCCCAAGAACTTACCACTTCTTACTCCAAATGCACATTTGGTGGGATTAAGCCTGGTCTGATAGGCTCTAATCACACCAAATACCTCTTCCAGATCTGAAGCGTGGTCTTCAGACTTAAAACTTTTCACCAGCATGTCATCCACGTAAACTTCCATATTTCGGCCAATCTGCTCTCGAAAGACCAGGTCCACCATTCTCTGATATGTGGCCCCATCGTTCTTCAGCCCAAAAGGCATCTTCACATAGCCATAAGTACCACACGAGACTACAAAACTAGCTCTGGGCACGTCTGCCCGATCCATCCAGATCTGATGGTATCCCTGATATGCGTCCATCATGGACAAGAGTTCACAGCCGGACGTTGAGTCCACCAGCTGGTCAATTCTGGGCAAAGGGTAATGGTCCTTTGGACAAGCCTTGTTCAGATCACGAAAATCAATGCACATCCGCCAGGAACCATTTCCCTTAGCCACCATAACTGCATTGGACAACCACTCTGGGTACTTCACTTCTTCTATATGTTTGGCTTTCAAAAGCCTCTCCACTTCTTCTCTAATTATCTTATCCTTCTCAGGACCAAATTGCCTTAATTTTTGCTTCACAGGCCTGACCTCTGGATCAAGATTTAAATGATGCAGGGCCACCTTGGGGTCAATCCCTAATAAGTCCTCAGGTCGAAATGCAAAAAGATCCGCATTCCTCCTTAGACAGTTGATGACAGCTCTGGCCACATCATGCGTCATCTGAGTTCCAATTCGGGTAGTAAACCCGGATTTGTTTGGGAAGAGCTCTACTGGCATAAGCTCTTCCTCTGGCCGGATCTACAGATCTGGCTCTTCCTCCATCAGCTCTGCACCCTTCATTCTCTTTCCATCCGGGTCATCTCCTCGACCATCACTCCTAGGGGAAGAGTGTGCAGCTTTCTTTACTGTTTCAACATAGCATTTGCGAGAGCAGAACTGGTCTCCCACAAGCTCTCCTACTTCATTTCCAACAGGAAATTTCAACTTCATGTGTGATGTAGGCTCTGCCAGAATGGACAAAACACATCAATTCTGAAGAAGCCAGACCAAAATGAAAAGCTCTGCTCAGAGATAATGAGAGCAAAGATCTGAGCTCGCCATCATAGAAGACTTCGAAGAGACCGAATAAGTCTGGAAAACGAATGAGATCCCTCTTGCATGGCCTTATCAGGCTTTACTTGTTTTACCCCTTGAAAGGGGAAACCATATTTTAACAGCTCTGCCAGAACTTATGAAATATGGTTTGAAGAACTCTGGAAAATTAGTTCTTGATGAGGGATTCGGAAGCCTCTTACTTGTATAAAAGTTTGAGAAATAATATTCGATTCATTTGAAATATATCTCTCCAGAGCTTCTCAAAAGCTCTGGATACCGATCGCAATATGTGAATATAAAAGCTAGAAGATAAAGTGTTATTGAATCCCAAGATCCCCAGAAGCTGGGAACATTCTCTTATTCCCCAAAATCACGAATAATGGGAAAGGGAATATTAGATCTGTCCTTTTCACGAGCTCTGGGACTGAGGCTCAAAAAAGGATAATTCTGTCAGGATTTGCCTGTGCTAAACGACACAGAACAGGTCAGCCAAGGGACACGCGTCGGCTCCTAAGGCACCCGGGTCCCCAAGTGGTTCCAAGAATAATTTGGGCAACAAAGACGATTTTACTGTTCTACCCCCATAGCTTAAAGGTATAAATACTCATTTTCCTTCTTCATAACAAGGTATCATCACTATTACTCAGTCATATTTTTCTAGCTTTCAGCTATGGCTTTTCTTCCATAGCAAGTTTTCTGACTTGAGCGTCGGAGGGTCGACGCCGGAGCCCTCTCCGGCCCGACTTTGTGCAGGAATCCCACCGGAGGTCCAAACTATCACTGGAGGTCGCCATCTGGAGCTCCAGAGATCCTTTTCTAGCCTTCTCTCTTGTGTTCCTGGGCTTTTACAGAGAGGCTCTCAGGTACCATTTCTAGTATTTCTTCCAATGCTTGCTTGATTTTGAGTTGATCTTGAGTTTGCACTCATCAAGGATTGGGAGTTATGTACTCCCCTTGCCCATTTAACAAATGGGGCATCGATATCGTGGGTAAATTCCCAACAGCCTCCGGAGGCAGAACCTTTCTGATAGTGGCAGTTGACTATTTTAGTAAATGGGCAGAAGCCGAGGCTGTAAAGAAAATCAATGAGGTAGCTATCATCAAGTTTCTATGGAAAAATATATGCAGTAGATTTGGGGTCCCCAGGGTCCTGGTCTCAGATAATGGAGCACAGTTCCAAGGCTCTCAAGTGCGAGCTTGGTATGTGGAAATGAGGATTGAACAGAGATTTGTATCGGTGGCCCACCCGCAAGCTAATGGACAAGTAGAAGTCACCAACAGAACTATTGTAGATGGAATCAGAACTAGGCTCTCAGGAGCCGGTGGAAATTGGGTGGAGGAGTTGGACTCTGTCCTTTGGGTTTATAGAACAAGCCCAAAAAAATGCTACTGGAGAATCTCCCTTCAACCTCGTGTACGGATCTACAGCTGTGATCCCCGCAGAGATAAGAGTAGAAACCCACAGGATCTTGAATTATAGCGAGGTTCAGAACTCAAGGCTGTTGAGAGAGAATTTGGATATGGTAGAGGAGCAGCGAGAGACGGCTCGTATCAGAGCCGAACGACACAAGAGTAAAATGAGAGTTGTTTACAACAAACGCATGAAGATCAGAAAGTTTACGAAAGGAGATCTAGTACTGCTCAGAGCTGATGCGCTTAAACCAACAGGAAAGGAAAAGTTAGAGCCAAATTGGGAGGGTCCATATGTAGTGACCCAGGTGCTTGCTGGGGGTGCATATGAGCTGACATATCAGAACGGAAGAAGAGTGCCGTGTCCCTGGAACGTGAGCAATTTGAAGAAGTATTATGTCTGAGCCTATTTAGATCCTTTGCTGGTCTTTTCAATCAAAGTATGTAAGCACAGCTTGTTTGCATCGTTGCATATTTGAAATTCAATGAAAAGCTGTCAGAGCTATACCCCGCGGCTCTGGCAGAACCTTAGACAAACTCCGATTGAGTTATGAATGCCATGAATTTACGTCCTATAAGTCTTAATACGAATTAAGCACAGATAACAAATGAAAAATCGAATTGAAATCGATAGACGAACACAAAGAATAAATTTTAAGCTCTGCAGAGCTGATAAAATAAAAATTGAATAATTTTTATTTCACAGATGTTAGAAATAAAAATTGAAGGAGGGAGTATGCTTTAGCATCATCTCTCCAGAGCTGATTAAATGAAAATTGAGAATTTTTATTTCACAGATGTTAGAAATAAAAACTGAAGGAGGGAGTATGCTTTAGCATCATCTCTCCAGAGCTGATTAAACGAAAATTGAGAAATTTTATTTCACAGATGTTAGAAATAAAAACTGAAGGGGGGAGTATGCTTTAGCATCATCTCTCCAGAGCTGATTAAATGAAAATTGAGAATTTTTATTTCACAGATGTTAGAAATAAAAACTGAAGGAGGGAGTATGCTTTAGCATCATCTCTCCAGAGCTGATTAAACGAAAATTGAGAATTTTTATTTCACAGATGTTAGAAATAAAAACCAAAGGAGGGAGTATGCTTTAGCATCATCTCTCCAGAGCTGATTAAATGAAAATTGAGAATTTTTATTTCACAGATGTTAGAAATAAAAATTGAAGGAGGGAGTATGCTTTAGCATTATCTCTCCAGAGCTGAGTAAACGAAAATTGAGAATTTTTATTTCACAGATGTTAGAAATAAAAACTGAAGGAGGGAGTATGCTTTAGCATCATCTCTCCAGAGCGGATTAAACGAAAATTGAGAATTTTTTCAGAAATACACAACAAATGAAGAAAGTAAACATCTAAGAAAATGACTTCAAAGAAGACATGGGAATAAAACGCCCAAAAGCATACGATAGAATACGATAATAGTAAATAGTAACAATCTCAAAGGCATGGAAAATACAAAGAGTACGATGAGAAAAAGAAAGCGAGAATAGTCATAAAAGAGCACACAGGCTTTAAGCAAAACGCAGAATAAAAAGGAAGCAGCAAAAACAATAGAGATGACCCTCAAGGTCCAATCCTCTATTGATTTGGATTATCACCTAGCTCGGGTTCAGAGGACTCCTTTTCAAGAACTGGAGAGGTAGATGGCTCGGGAGAAGGGCCGGAAACAACAACAGTCTCTGGCAGAGATGGAGCAACTGCAGCAGGAGAAGGATCCGAGAATAAGAGATCGCGCAAATGAGGCTCCATCTTGGGAAGCTCTGAAGATATCTCCACTTCTTGTGCCAATTTTAAAGCTACCTTCTGCGCCACAGGAGGGAACCAGGAGTAATCTACCTTCCCCTTGGGATCGCCTTTGAAATAAGGAGAGGGTGTAAGACCCTGCTTAGCACGAGAAAGGCTAAGTTTCTCAGTGAAACCCTTCTCTTCGGCCTGAGAGACGGCAGAGTTGAAGCCCTGCTTGATGAAATGACCTAGGTGGGGACCTATGTGGCACAGAAATAGAGGACTTTGGTGATAAGCCTTAAGAGACTCCTCAATCAGCTCTTTGAGAAATTCCTGGCCCAAAGAAGTCCCCAGAAGCTTTTTGCGACATCTGTCAATACCCTCAGATAAACCTTGTAAGAAACCCTCCGCCCTCAAGGTTACCTCTCTCTGCTCCGCTTCAGAATGTTTTTTCTCTAAGTTGGAAATTTGAGAAGCTTGTTCAGTTGTAAGAGCAGCAGCTTTGCTTGTCGCTTTCTTGGCTTGAGCAAGATCAACATCCTTGGAAGATAATTCTTGCTCCTTCTTAGTTAACTCTTGCTGAAGTTCGGCAATGGAAAGAGAAGAGCCTGAAGAAAGGAATTGGGCCTGCAGATCCAGAAACTGAAAAGAAAAAATGAAATCTCAGAGGTCAGAAAAAGACCTAATAGGAAAAGGTAAATGAAAGAAAAGAATTGAGACCCTTACCTCAACCAATTTGCGAAACATAGAGCCTCGAAGCTGGTCAGGAGATGACGAAGCAGGGGAAGAGCCGTGATCCAACACTTGGAGGGATTTAAGAAACATAAGGCACTTGTCCTCTACAGGAACAGACGGATCATGTAGAAGGTCGTTGGAAGTCAAATCTTCAAGCCTAGCTGAATCGGGAAAATCACTCTTGACTATTTTCTTCCGCTTGGAAGGAAGCTTAGCAGAGGACGGGCTCACAGCTCTCTTTCCTCGAGTTTGGTAAGGGGGTTTGTTCTTATCACCTTCATTTTCCTCTGAAGCAAGCACAGCTTGAACCGGATCCGCATCGATGGGATCTATAGAAGAAACAGAAATCTCGGGACCATGTGCAGTGGCAGAGGAACCCTCTTCTTTTACTGACTTGAGTTGAGAAGAGGCCGCAGGCTTCGGTGGTGCATCGTCATCATTTGATAGAAGGAGCACATTCTCCCAGCTCATGTCTGTTCAACAAGACACATACAACATATAAGTAAAGACTATAGAACACACTCGAATAGAAAAGGGTGTGTGGATAAAGGGAATACCAGCTCCAGGGAGAGGAGGAGCTGCAGAACCCAAGAACCCAAAGCTAAAGAGAACGATTATATCTTTCAACAGAGGGAAAACTTTAGGTTTCCCCTTTTTATTGGCAACACGATTCAGATACACCATTAACTCACGGGCAGCCGGGGGAGTAATTTCTTCAGGAGAGAGTGATGGTTTGATAGGATCTGGAACTTTGTATTGCCATCATTCTGGATCACAATAGAAAGGCCATTGGCCAGAGCGAGGGGTAACTATGAAGAAGCTGTCTTTCCAATGAAAGTCAATACCAGGCGGTTTACCTATGAATTTAGCTAAGCCACTAGGACGAGAGCTAAAGTAGTAAAATTTCTCTCTCCGTTTGAGGTCGTGGTGGAAATGAAATAGCTCGGCAGTAGGGAACCCCCCATTGACCTCAAACACTATATAAAAGGATAAGGCTAGTCTTATAGCAGACGGGTTTAATTGATTTAGAGGAATTTGGTACAGATTGCATATCTTGGCGAGATAAGGGCAAACGGGGAAGCGCAGCCCTGCCAAAATCTGAGAGCCCCAGAAAGCAAGGGAAGGATACACCACATAGTTAGGTCTCTCCCTGGGGTTTGGGAGTTCAATGATGAAGTCGGGGTACGGTTCTAGAGCCCCTGTTATCACCTTCAACTCCTCGGGAGTCAGATTAGATTGACGGGAGATCAAATTTATTTTATCAGCCTCGCGAAGAGACTCAAGAAAAAGAGGGCGACCGGAACCGGGAGACTCGACCAATTTAGAAGGTAAACTAGACGCCGGTAAACCTAGAATAGCTAGACGTTTCGACGCCCTAAGAGGTGCGGATGACACCGGACTCTCGCCGGAAAAGGAGGGGAGTTTCGACGCCCTAAGAGGTGCGGATGACACCGGACTCTCGCCGGAAAAGGGGGGGAGTTTCGACATGATGAAATTTCTAAAGAAAAATAATCACAATAAAGCGAACAAAAGAGAGGAAGGGAAATACCTCACCTAGATGAAGACGGGAGCGGAGGGGCCGGAAGAAATGATAGCCTATCGGAAAAACCCCCTCCAAAACTTGCGGAGGAAAACGTCGTCTGAGATGATGGTCCAAAGAGAATAAATAAACAGGAAGAGCGAAAGGAAAGAAGAATCGCGAAGAACCCTTTCTTAAAGTGGACGCGTGGAAGTAGGCCAAGAAACCGCCCCTTTTTGGGCCTCCACGTGTACAGCCCAGATAAAGGCAGTTGAAAGGACTCCCTAATCCAAGGGTCCCAATAATACACGACTTTTAAAAAGAAAAACGGGCGGGAAATGAATTATTGGCCCTATAAACCTGAAAATTCGAGAGCTTAGAAATAATGTTTGAAAGGCTGTGGATCACACCACAATTAAGAGAATCTATTCCGAGTGATCTTCAGAAATATCACTTGGAATAGGGGGGAGTAGTTGATGTAGGCTCAGCCAGAATGGACAGAACACATCAATTCTGAAGAAGCCAGACCAAAACGAAAAGCTCTGCTCAGAGATAATGAGAGCAAAGATCTGAGCTCGCCATCATAGAAGACTTCGAAGAGACCGAATAAGTCTGGAAAACGAATGAGATCCCTCTTGCATGGCCTCATCAGGCTTTACTTGTTTTACCCCTTGAAAGGGGAAACCATATTTTAACAGCTCTGCCAGAGCTTATGAAATATGGTTTGAAGAACTCTGGAAAATTAGTACTTGATGAGGGATTCGGAAGCCTCTTACTTGTATAAAAGTTTGAGAAATAATATTCGATTCATTTGAAATATATCTCTCCAGAGCTTCTCAAAAGCTCTGGATACCGATCGCAATATGTGAATATAAAAGCCAGAAGATAAAGTGTTATTGAATCCCAAGATCTCCAGAAGCTGGGAACATTCTCTTATTCCCCAAAATCACGAATAATGGGGAAAGGAATATTAGATCTGTCCTTTTCACGAGCTCTGGGACTGAGGCTCAAAAAAGGACGATTCTGTCAGGATTTGCCTGTGCTAAACGACACAGAACAGGCCAGCCAAGGGACACGCGTCGGCTCCTAAGGCACCCGGGTCCCCAAGTGGTCCCAAGAATAATTAGGGCAACAGAGATGATTTTACTATTCTACCCCCATAGCTTAAAGGTATAAATACTCATTTTCCTTCTTCATAACACGGTATCATCACTATTACTCACTCATATTTTTCTAGCTTTCAGCTATGGCTTTTCTTCCATAGCAAGTTTTCTGACTTGAGCGTCGGAGGGTCGACGCCGGAGCCCTCTCCGGCCCGACTTTGTGCAGGAATCCCACCGGAGGTCCAAGCTATCACTGTAGGTCGCCATCTGGAGCTCCAGAGATCGTTTTCTAGCCTTCTCTCTTGTGTTCCTGGGCTTTTACAGAGAGGCTCTCAGGTACCATTTCTAGTATTTCTCCCAATGCTTGCTTGATTGTGAGTTGATCTTGAGTTTGCACTGAGTTCCAATTCGGGTAGTAAACCCGGATTTATTTGGGAAGAGCTCTACTGGCATAAGCTCTTCCTCTGGCAGGATCTGCAGATCTGGCTCTTCCTCCATCAGCTCTGCACCCTTCATTCTCTTCCCATCCGGGTCATCTCCTCGACCATCACTCCTAGGGGAAGAGTGTGCAGCTTTCTTTACTGTTTCAACATAGCATTTGCGAGAGCAGAACTGGTCTCCCACAAGCTCTCCTAATTCATCTCCAACAGGAAATTTCAACTTCATGTGGTATGTAGATACCACAGCCTGAAAATGATTCAGAGATGGTCTTCCCAGGATCACGTTGTATGCTGAGGGAGCATCTACAACTAAGAAGTTCACCATCTTAACTTTGACCAAAGGTGGATTCCCCATTAACCTGAAGAGAGACTTGTCCCTTAGCTTGAATGGCTCCTCCTGTAAATCCATAGAGCGCCTTATCCACTTGCTTGAGCTCCACATTAAGATCCATCTTCAAAAAAACAATCTTGGAACAGGATATCCGCAGAGCTGCCGGTGTCTATGAATACCCTGGCAACATCATAACCACCAATCTCTGTGGTCACCACTAAAGCATCATTATGGGGCCTCTGAACTGCCCTCTCATCTCTCGGCCCAAATTGTATGTTAGGCGAACCACTAGCGTCCACCTCGTGAACATCTCCCTCATACCAGTTCTGGGCGGATCTGACAGAAGCTCTCCTGGCCCGATGCGAGTCTCCATCTGCCGGTCCCCCAACTATCATTTGGATATACCCCCTCCTATGACCAGGACCATCCTTCCGAGGCGGCTCTGCTACCTCATTTCCTCTTTCTTCGTTATCCTTTCTCTTATTATTGTTTCTATCTCTTTCTTTCTTCACAAATTCCACTAGATGACCATCTTGAATCATCCTCTCAATGGCATCTTTCAGATGTCGACAATCATTCGTTTCATGACCATACTCATTGTGGTATCGGCAATACCGATCAGACCTGGGATGCCGAGGACCCCTCTTAGCGGAATAGGGGAATTTGAAGTCGGGATGATCTGCCACAACTTCTAGCATTTCTGCTGGCTGCAAAGTCAGCGGTGTATATGTTTCAAATCTTCCCAATCTGGGTTTATCCTTGGTTGTCTTTCCCTTGTCATCATTGCCCTTCTTCCTCTCGGGCTCTTTCTTTTTCTCCGCATTTCTTTCAGTGCGACTCTCTTCTTTATTTATACCTCTGGCCTCCTCCAGATTTATATACTTGTCGGCCCTTTCCTGTAACTCATCAAAGGTTAGGGGAGGTTTCTTGGCCAGAGATTTAAAGAAATCTCCATCATGAAGACCCCGCGCCAAGGCATTCGTTCTTACTTCATCCGTGGCCGCAGGGACCTCCAAAGCAGCCTCATTGAACCGAGTAATACACTCTCTCAAACTCTCTTGTGGTTTCTGTCTGAAACTCATCAGATACAGAGATGTCTTTGTTATCTTTCGAGAACTAGCGAACTGATGCAGAAAAAGTGTGCTAAATTCATCGAAAGAGCAAATAGAGTTGGCTGGTAGCTGGCTAAACCACTTCTGAGCAGATTTCGTTAACGTGGTGAGAAACACTCTACATTTCACACCTTCTGAATACTGATGCAGCAGAGCTCCATTCTCAAATCTCAACAAATGATCCTGGGGATCAGTTGTTCCGTCATATTCAAAATTCAGAGCTTTAAAGCTCTTAGGCAGTGGATCAGAGAGGATATCCTCCGAAAAGGGGGATCCTCCTGATCTGAATTTCTGTTTTCCTGTTTTCTCAAAGTGCTTCTTAACCATTTCCATATCTCTTTTCAAAGACGCAATCTCACGGTTGGCATTAACAATAGCTGTAGATTCTGCCTCGGCCTCATCTGAATCACACTTGCCATACTCAACCAAACCAGAAGTCTGAGCAGTCACTCTTCCGGCTCTGGCAGCCATCTGATCCTCTCTAGTGGCTGTCCCACCGGCAGCTGTCCTGCCCTCCCTGGCGGCTGTCCCGCCGCCAACTGTCCTGCCATTTCTGATTCGCGCGTTGCTCTCTCCCAGGACGTCTCCTGAGAGAGTGGGCAACGTAGTGTTTTCGGGCACATTCCAGGCCCTATGATCTCCGGGCACGTTCCAGGCCCTTCGATCCCCGGGCACGTTCCAGGCCCGGGTTCCTGGCACGCCTGGGGTCTTAGCTTCTGGCTCATTCTGAGCTCTTGCTTTTGACCCGCCAGTGGCCAGTTGTTCCTCACTAGCGCGGGTGGTAGCCTCAACACTAGGAGTTGGCTGTTCAGGATTAGCTCCCGTTTCTGGGATCCTGGAAGCCAAAGCACCATTCACGGCAGTCTGAATGAAGGCTCGCAACTGTTCGGCTGTCAGAGTAATCAGAGACGCACGACTCTGAATTGGGTTCGTACCCATGGTATCATCATCTAGGACTGTGACCACGGGAGCGTTCGTACTCGCCGGTGTATCAACAGCCCCATCGAATTCTTTTCCCAAATCACGAGAGATGGGATCTGCCATTTCTGAGAGAATAATCATATCAAGTTAATCTCTCGAAAAATAATCAGTAATGTATAATTCAATACCTCAAATCATATCAAGTTTCTGGAAAAGACGCAAATACTGAGAGATGATTCTTTTCTCATCTCTCATCTGTGGAGCTTATTCGTGTCCATACTTCCGTACCGAATTCGTAAAAACACTTTTCACGAGGATTCCAGTTTCCAACCGAATCAAACAAGCATAAACACAAATTTCGAGAAGAGAAAATACATTCAAGTAATGAAAATCACATTTCATCATATCTGGCCAAAGAAACTTTTAGCTATGTCTTTACCAAAAGGGGTAATATTCTAGTTCATCTTCAAACATTCAACCATTTTTCCATAAATTCATCAAAGAGAAAAATATTTTTCCACAAGTCCAACAATAGATCTACATTCATATTTCTTAAAAAATACTTTTCATGCAAGACGAGTATAAATCTCAACTCATACTCGTTAAAACAACACATAAACAACATATTCTCACAAATCTGGGCAAGAACCCACCATGTTCATCATCTTCCCAGAAATCATCAAGAAGAAACATCATCCAAAGAGTATTCTCAGCACAGATCTATGTACGTATTCATCGAAACAGCTAAGAAAAAAGCCTATTCATACAAACTCACATATATTTCTACCATAATCTTCATGCAAAAGACAATAAACAGCAGGATTTTCACAAATCTTGACAGATTATCACAGATTCATAGAAGTTCCATCACTATGAACATATTTTAAAGAGAAACTCAAGAAAATCTCACGTCAAAACTCAAGTTTCCCACAGACGGCGCCAGTTGATGAGGAGTAAATTGTGCTCATCAACAAATATTCGAAGAAATACATAAAGCAAGGTAGCTAACCTGAGAGAGCTCCAAAATGATGCCCAGAAAAGTGTGGATACTGCTCTGGAAGTCAGAATCCAACTCTCAAACACTGTCCAGCAAGCTCTGACGATGATCCGAAGAAATCATGCACAAAACCACGCCGGAGGGAGCTCCGGCGTCGGTCCTCCAACGCTCAAGTCAACTAAACTTGTTAAACAAGAAAAGCCATGAAAATACAGTAGTGAGAGAAAGTATTTGGAGTGATAATACCTTGGAGAGAGCCAAATGAGGATATTTATACCTTTTACTTCTCTGAAGGGTAGAAGAGTCTTTTATTCAGTGTTGCCCTAGCACTTTTGGGACCACCAGTGCCAGAGGACGCATGAAATCATGCCATGTGGCGAATATTCTGATTTGGTAGTACAACTGAAGGCCCTCTCTCAGTTGTCCTTTTCTGGTGTATGTGGTAGTGGGCAAATTCTGCCATTAGGTGAGGAAAGAGACGTTTTCCAGCTTATCTTCTTCCCCAAGAATGAGTTTATCACAAAACAGAGTTGGGTTAAGCAAACTTAACCCATATTTCTTTTAACCCAAAGGATAATTACTCTAAATCAAGTTTATTCTAATTTTGCACACGTTCCCACGTGCAAATACATCCCCCAAACTAGCTTTCAGAGTTGTTTGGTTCAGTTCTGGTCCAACTCTGACCCAGAGTTGAGAGAAGTTTCTATCTCTGGATCTATTTCTTTGATATGGGCCGGACGCCATAGGCCCAGTACCAAGTAGCCCATATCAAAATCACAAACCAAAAAGTAAAGCATTAGGGTTAGAATGTACGACGAGGGACGGAAAAGGAAGAATTTGGAGACTGGAAATTTGGGATCAGAAAATGACGGAACTGGCAAAAATTAGACTTTGATGCTTTAATGATTATGATATTATTAATATGTTATTTGTAATTTTAATTTTAATGATATTTGAAAAGATTTTATTGAAATATTAAATGTTAATTAATTAATATTATAAATTATTTTAAAGTAAAAGGGTATTTTTGTAATTTTATATTTATTAATTTAATTTATTAATAGTGCGACAAAGTGCAATTGCAATATGCAGAGTGCAAACGCTTTAGTGCAAAGTGCAATCTATTAAAAAAAATTATACATTCGATTTTCGATCCAATGGTAGTTAAAGGGTTTACAGACGTCAGGAAGAGGGAAAGCCATACTGACCGTAGAAAAGCCCTATTTACAAAAACAAACATGAAAGTCAAATTGTTTTGCCCAAATGGCATGGCAAAACGCACAAGGTCTCCGTATATATGGAGGTCATGTGTTCGATACCCATGGGGGGCAAATTTCCCCCATTAATCATGCCTCCAATAGGGGGCAAATACTAGTTCGTCCGTACACAACTCTAAGATGCCAGTGGCTCAGCAATTCCGAGGTGTGGGTGCGGGCGGAAGGTCGCGGGTTCGAAACCAGCAAAATTATTTTTTTCAAAATGCACAGGGATGCGAGGGAATTTCCCTCGCCACGTCAGCCGAGGGTTCAATTCCCTCGTCTAATATGTGTCAGCCGCTGGCAGGTTTGTCGAGGGAAATTCCCTCGTCACATTTCCTGAGGGCTCAGATCCCTCTTCTTACACGAGGGTTTAGCCGAGGGTTTGCTTTCTCGAGGGAATCTTTCCCTCGTATATTTCCACGTTAATAACCTCGTTAAATCCCTCATTCGTTTCGAGGGAACTCATTTTCCCTCGGCTAGAGATTGACGACCAGCATTTTGAAGAGAGAATATTTTTCTCTTCAATACCCTCTTTAAAACCAAAACCCTCTTCAATACCCCCTCGAAAACCCTCTTTAAATTAATTGTTTTTTGTAGTGGTTGTCTTCCAAGACTTAAAAACATCCGTAGAGGACGTCGTGGAGGAGCTTAAAATAAGGGCCTAGAGCTGACTACGAACTGAGTTCTTAAAATCCAACTGTGTGAGTTTTAGTTATTGGTCTAAGAGTCTGAGTTGTGTATTATTGGGATTTAAATTCATGAGGCTACTGTCATGAAATTTGTTTGATGTGTAGCTGAGGGTATCTCTTGTACCCTAAAGCTTTTTGAGTTAATAAAATAACTTTTTTTCTGATAAAAAAAAAAGAAAAACAATAACCCCGTGTAATAGGTGGTGGTTAACTTAGTTTCTAGAATCTATTCATCAATCTTATTTTCAATTATTATGATCAGGTTAACATAAGATACAATTAATTCTCTTTCGCAGTGAGTGTGTGATTCTAAAATAATTGAGGGACAGAGTTTGCTTTTATAGCTCATACTAGTTTTAGTCCGCGATTTTCGCGGGATTGTAAATAAAATTATTTGAAAAATAAAAAATTATATCCCATCTGTCCCAGTTTTGTTCACCCAAAAGTCCCTAAAATGAAGGATTTTTTTGTTTACCCATTTTCTAAAATGACAAAAAAAATACTACGTTTTCATCCTTAACCCTTAAAAAGCTATTTTATACTAAAAAAAATATTAATAAACAATTCCTAAAAATTTACTTTATACTCAAAAGTATTAATAAACAATTCATTTCTTAAAAATTGTGTCCTTTTGAAATGGGTAATCATAATTGGGATGGAGGGTATATGAATTTTTTTAATTTTATAGTACAAATAAAGAGATATCTCTATATATCTATTTGTGAATCACCCCACACTCTCTCAAAAGCCTCCATTTTGAAATACTTTGATTTCATGCATTTGTGCTATATATGATATTATATTATATTTATCTTAATTTATAATTTCAATTATTAATATTCTTAATCTATTTTTAAACCACTCCCTACTTTTTTAGAGCCTCTATATATTTTGAAATCTTGAGTTTGTGTTAGTTTGATTTATAATTTCTTCTTTTTTTTATTACGAAATGATTTTTTTAGTTTATTTTTATTACAATTGATTAATGAATATTTTATATAAATTGCAAATGAATCATCTATAAAATGGTTATGTTTCTATATCATATAAGAAATGATCGATTTGGTCGTTCACCCTAATTATATTGTTATTTTTTAAGTTAATCTATTCTTTAATATTATAATCATAAATTTAATTAAAACAATAATCAATTGAAGGTCACACATTTAAATTAAGATAAAATAATTAACTAATCGAGAGAATAAACATAATTATAACTGAATTTTAACATTTAATTTAAAACTAATAACATAATATTTATAAACCCGCGTAATACGCGGGGATCAAAAGCTAGTTGATTTTAATTGAAATCTAAATACTCAATGATGTAATTATGTATTATTTATTTTAATATTATATAAATTATATAAAACAATAATAAAATTACAATATTTATCTTTATTAAAAAATATTAATTACAAATTGTGAAAAATTCTTTGTATACAACTTTTTTTGTGTATTTGAAAATCGAGAAACTAACTTAGGGGGCACTGGTTAGTAATTCTTCAATAGTAATGAGAATGCGATTAAAATTAGTGTAATTATGATGGTTTATGAGAACTAAACCATTATCGTCCCTACTAAATAAGGTAATCAATACCCCATTTTGAATATGTATATGTAGAGCTGAGAAAATCTAAATAATTGAACACTTAATGACTAATCTCAAAACAGCAAGGCCGAAGAATTGAAACCAAAACTGGGTAAACATAAGGGACTTAAATTTTATCTTACCTTCACAATTTTTTCATTTCGTCGTGAATGTAAGTGATTAGGCGTGAAATTGTCATGATTCGTCGCCCGAAATGCCCTAGTTTTGGTTGATTTTGTTGAGTATTTAGAGTCATTTGCGTATCATTTTCATAAACTAATGAATTTGTCTCTTTGATGCTCATAGATGAATAGAGGGCGAAACGAGGAGTTCGTAGGAGTTTGAATCGACTCAAACGGACGCCCGGATGAGAAGATACCGAAGAAATACGAAAAGTACTAGTTCGAGAGAGCAAAAGTATCATTGGAGTGCACAAGCTAGAGGAGCTCGAGCACTAGTGCTCGAGTGGTCGTGCATAGTGCACGAGAGAACGTGGGTCGTGCACCCCTGCACGAGTGCTCGTGCAGGGCGCTCGAGCAAGGCAGGTGCTCGTGCACTAGTGCACGAGCTAGGCTGGTCGTGCAGTTTTGGCTCTCTGGATGATTTAAGGTGCTCGAGTTGAAGGTGCTCGTGCACGAGCATACACATTTTTTGGCCCATACGTTCCCGATTCGGCCCGATGCTTATATATATTCGTCCCGAGTATGTTTTGGAGGATAACCACTTACACCCACTAGATTCAAGAGCGTTTTAGAGAGTTAATTTTTTGAGAAGAAGGAACGAGCAAGTTTACTTTACGTTTTTTAGGTTTTCTTACGAATTCACGTCACGGTTTTACTTTTTAGTTTCGTTTCTTCAAATCTTTGTTCTTGAACATGTTGAGACTCGTTTTATTGATTTAATTTCAGTTTATTCTTTTATTTCTTTAAACCCTAGTTTATGTTTGATCTCTTCTTCGTTCTAATTATCATGTTCATGTTCGTCACTTACTCAATTGTTATTGTTTACGTTAAATCCATGTCTAGCTAAAACCCTTGCATGCTTGGGGTAGGATGAACTCGTAGAAGTAGGATATGGGTACGTAATTAAGGTAACTTGTGACGTTAGGGTTTTATTTCTCTTAATTAATGAATTCTTAAAATTAATCTTAACTTTACTTTTGAATTTCGTCGAAAAGTGTTAGAGAGAGGACGACCGTATCACTCTTTAACAACGAGTAGACTTAACGAGAGGGTTTAGAAAGGGCTAATTCATCTACCAGTTTAGCGAAGGAGGACGACCGCATCACCTTAGTTAAATTAGGGTCTCATTAATTAAGCACAATTCATTAACTTGTTAGTGGATTAGTGAAGTCGAGTGTTAGGGTAAAGTATTAGGGTTTAGAATCTTGAGCTTTCATCTTGCATTCTTTTACTTAGGTTATTTCTTGCGCGTCACGGTTATTTTGATTATGTACCTGCTCCGTTAGTATACGTAGGGATTCCTATCCTGAGCATCACCATCTATTACTTGAACACAGACCTTAGTTAAATCGTCTTCTTTAGTAGTTTAGTTTAATTAGTTTATTTTAGTTTAGAATTAATTATTCCAAAAAATCCAAAAACATTTCACTCATATTAACTACGACGCGTAGATCTTCAGGGATCTATTTGCATACACTTTATCCCTTGGGTTCGATATACTTGGTCATTATACTTACTCATACTACAGTGAACTCGTACGCTTGCGAGAAATCTACTAGTAGAAGTTAGTATATTCGCTTCAAGTCAGTAAGTTGCACCCCTACCATGAGTTATATCTTTAATTAATTGGATTTTATTCATTCACACATATATATTAGCATTTATATCTTCAACTAATCAAAATAAATTTATGTTGTATGACTACGTGCGAGCAAATAATAAAGACCCAAATTCAAAATAATTAATTTTAAAGTGGCAAAGTCAAGGAATTGAAATCAAATTTAAAGATAAGGGAACTAAGCATTACCTTGCCCTTGCAAATTTTTTTATATATCAACAACTACAAAGAGTAGTTATAATTATATAAAGTGCGGATTATTTTTTCTGATAATTCGACAATTTGATTTGTCCCAAATTTTAATCAGATTCTTTGGTATATTAATGGCATGGCTGCTATTTTATTCCCAGAAAGATGTGAATGTGAGTCACATATCCGATTTGAGGTACATCTTTAATCAGCTAAAAATAATCTATTAACATACACATATTGGTATTTATATCTTCAATTAATTAAAAAATAATCTGTGTAAGTATGAATGACCAAAATCTAAATAATTGTGCACCTAAACAACTAATCTCAAAATAGCAAAAGTCGAAGGATTGAAAACAAAATTGGATAAAGATAAGTGACTAAAATTTTATCTTACATTTATAGTTATTTTTATTTTTCTCAAGAATTGTGAGTGTCAGTTACACCCCTAATATGTGTTATACCTTTAATTAATTGGAAACTAACTAATCACGCACATACATTGGCATTTATATCTCTAATTAATCAAAAAATAATTTGCATTGTATGTCTACCTGTGAGCAAGTAATAAGGACCAAAATCTAAATAACTATGCACTCAAAGAACTAATCTCAAAACAGCCTAGTTAAGGGATTGAAACCAAAATTGGGCAAAGATAAGACACTTAAATTCTATCTTACATTTACAAAAAAAAATAAAAAAATCCTTAAGAACTGTGAATGTAAGTTACATCCTGAACATGCGTTATATCTTTAATTAATTGAATTTTAACTATTCACAAATATATATCGACATTTTTTATCTTCAACTAATCATTTTTTTTTTTTTTTGTGTGTTGTATGGCTACATGCGAGCAAATAATAAGGACCAAAAGCAAAATAAGTATGCACTTAAAGGACTAATTTTAAAGTAGCAAAGTCAAGGAATTGAAATCAAAACTGGGTAAATATAAGGGAATTAAAATTTATGTTAACCCTACATTTTTTATACCAATTACAACTACACAAAGTTGTTATAATTATATATATATATATAGATTGCCGATTTTTTTTTTAATTCGACAATTTGATTTATCCAAAATTGTATTCTTATTCTTTGGTATATCAATATTATGGCTGTTATTTTTTTCCTAAAAAATTGTGAATGTAAGTCACGTCCCCAATTTGAGTTATATCTTTAATTAATTAAAAATAATCTATTCACATATAGATATTGGTATTTATATCTCAAATTAATAAAAAATAATTTGCATTGTATGGTTACATGTGAGCAAGTATGAAGGACCGAAATCTAAATAATTGTGCACTTGAAGGACTAGTTTCGAAACAACAAAGTTGAGGGATTGAAATCAAAATTGGGTAAAGATAAGAGACTTAAAATTTATCTTACATTTACATTTTTTTTACTTTCCCTCAAGAATTGCGAATGTAAGTTACATCCGCTACATGCGTCATATCTTTAATTAATTAGAAATTAACTGTATACATATATCGACATTTATACCTTGAACTAATAAAAAAATAATTTGTGTTGCATGGATACCAGCGAGCAAATAATAGGGACCAAAATCAACATAATTGTGCACTTAAAAGACTAAGTTTAATGCAACAAAGTCACACATTTGAACAAAAATTTGGTAAAGATAAGAGACTTAAGTTTTATCTTACCCTTAAAAAAAAAATTATATTATCAATCATAAAGAGTGGTTACAATTATATAAATTGGGAATTTTTTTTTTTTTTTTTGTTGATAATTAGACCTCTTGATTTATTCCAATTTTAAAAAAAAGTTCTTTGGTGTATTAATTGTATGACCGCTACTTTCTTTCTCAAAATTAGCGATGGTAAGTCACGTCCCCAAATTTGAGTTATATCTCTAATTAATTAAAAATAATCTATTCACATATATATTATTTTTTTATCTATATCTTCAATCAATTGAAAAATAATTTGCGTTATACAGTTATTTGTGAGCGAGTAATAAGGACCAAAATCTAAATAATTGTGCACTTAAAAGTTTATTTCCAAAACAACAAAGTCAAGGGATTAAAATCCAACTTGAGTTATATCTTTAATTAATTAAAAAGAATCTATTCACACACACATATATATATTGGGACTGATATTAATTAATAAGAAAATAATTGCTTTGAATGGCTACATACGGGAAAATAATAAGGACACTAATCAAAATAAGTGTACACTTAAAGGACTAATTTTAAAGTAGCAAAGTCTAGAGATTGAAACAACTAAACAACTGAACTCTTGAATTTTTTAAGCTTATTATGAAGTAATTTTAAAGTATTATATGAAAATAGTTCATGATAAGCTTACCATTAAACAATTTTAAAGTATCATTAATATTATCAGGAGTATCATTAATCTCATCAGGGGTATCATTAGTCTGGGTTCAAGAAAATTTTCTTAAACTCAAACTAATGATACCCCTGACAGGTTTAATGATTCTTCTGATGAGATTAATGATACTCTAAAACTATTTCATGTTAAGCTTATTATGAAGTGTTTCATATAAAACATACTCTTTTGTAAAATATACGCACATGTGAATAAGTGTGTACATAAGCTGCGGGACCATTTTTCTTGTTAGATAAGAAAATATTTTTTTCTAGTCCTTTTTCTTTCCATAAAATCTAGATATCGGAAATGATATCATGCCCACCGGTGGGCACAATATAATATACCCACCGCGAATATGATAATGACACAGTCTGCTTATGTGTCATTATCACATTCGCGGTGGGTATATTATATTGTGCTCACCGGTGGGCGTATGATCATTTTTTATCTAGATATTGCTTTTTTGATATATTGATATTAAAGACTCGTCTATTGTCATGCACCAAAAATATAAAAGGGAAGGAAATCATGACATACTCTAATCAAAGATATTGAGACAATTAATCATTCCGCAATTACTACATGCATTGTTGCATTACGTTCCATAGTAATCGAGCAAACATATGGAGACTTCTATGCTGCATAATCAATATTACCATTAACTACACATTCAAAGTATGTCTTTAGATTGGTGATTTGGAGTAAAGGTAAAAAAAAAATACTAACAATTAAATAAAAAAAACTACACTTCAATTAACCTAGAACAATTTTATATTTTTATAAAATAAAATAAAAAATCAGATTTTCGTTTTTTTATTCGGAAAATGGACTTTTTTCCCCTGAAAACTATCAAAATTTCTGAATTTTTTACCAAACAATTTCTAGGTGGATTGTATTAATAAAAGATATGATCATATATAACATTTGCCTTAAGATAAATGTTGTTGCAACATGCAACTATGGAGGCAAACCAATTATCTCCAATTAACTGGAGGTAATAATTAGTCAAAATATGGAGAAATGTATGCTGCATAATCATTATTATTATTAACTACGCATTTAAGGTGGGATTTATGATCGGTGGATTAGAAAGAAAAAAAACTAAGAATAAATTCAATATCTGAACTTTAATTAACTCCATTTTTTCCGAATTTTGGGAATCATCAAACTCGATTGTTTTTTTCTAAAAGATGTAACAATTTTTAGATTTTTTTTTTTCATCGAAAAATTAACAAAATACTTGTTTCCTTCGAAACAGTTATCATGTGCATTATCAATAAAGGAAAGGATTGCATATAACTTTTGTGTTAACATTAATATCATTGCAACTTGCAAATAGGGTGGTAAAATAATTGTTACCAATTACTCATTTTAATTCCAATTACTGCAAGATGACATCATTTCCTTTACATACTATCTAGATTTTTTTTTTTTTTTTTGGAATATTGATATTAAAGACTCGTGTATTGTCATGCACCAAAAAAATACAGAGAGAAGAAAATCACGGCATGCTCTAATCAAAGATATTGAGACAATTGATCCTTCCGCAATGACTCTAACACGAAAAAGTGCAAGCGCAAAGGAGAATAAGCGCGCAAAATCGCACAAATAAAAAATATGGAACAAAAGATTTGATTCGTTAATAGAAAACAACATTACATACCACACGATTCAAACAACACGTACATCTAAAATCTCATACGTAAAAGAAAAACATACAATAATACAATGTCCAGTAACCGACATACGGAAACAACTAAAAAAAACAAATCTAAGATTACAAAACAAATCCAGAAAAAAACTACACACCACACAGACAAATCAACCTACAATACGGCTAGAATAGAGGCACCGCCGGAATTCACCGAAATTCGCATGGGAAGAACGTCTCTCGGTGGAAAACGAACCCCCACAAAGACCCCACTCAACAATGCACTCGACCAAAAAAGATGAGAGAATGAACCAAAAAAAAAAAATTTGGAATTTTGCCGTAATCCTGCACACGAAGAAGAGAGTAAGAGAAAAAGAAATAATGGATGAGAGATGGACATGTAAAATTGACATATATATAGGCAAACAATAGAACAAATCAAGGGTCGAGATTGATCAAAGATATTGGACGGTTGAGATTGAAATAGGCTTGAGTGAAAGGCAGAGCAAGGATCGAAAATAGAGGATGGAAGACTCGCCACATAGGATTTGACAGCCTCTCCTATATAGTATGTATTATGATATTATGATTTTCCCTTGGGATGCTTAGCCGACCTCTCAAACTAATACTTTTTTCTTGAATTAATTTTATCCTCTTCTACCTAATTTATGGAGTTTTTTTCTCAATTTTATATTATATTTTATCAATATAAGTCACAGAAATTTATCAGTAAACTTTTAAGATTCATTTCCACTCATCAATTTTATTATTTTTTGTAATTCAATATGTGATGCTACAACAAATTACTAGAATTAACCATGTGCATCAAATTACACTAATTGCGAAAAAAAGGTAGTACATAATAATATTACAAATATTAAAAAAATCATAATTTATTTGTAATTTCCTCCATGGCTTATTTTAATATACTACGACCTAATGAATAATGTCAAATAAGTAGGGTAAAATATTCGGTGAACAAATTTCACGGTGAAACTTAGTTGAAAAATATTCATTGATTTATTATAGGATTTTAGTTATTTTTACTAAAATATATTATTCTAATGTATAGTATTAGTTTGTTTTTAATATAAAATATTAATTAAAGGGTATAATTGTTTCATTAAAAATTATTAATTATTTTATAAAAAAATTACTAATTGCAAATCAATTTCACCATGAACAAGTGTTACATTAATTATACATACTCACATAGTATTTCTACCGATTACCACCCACCAAAAATATATTCATTTCGTTTAAAAGCCTATTTTTCTATCTCCACCCACCAATCATTACTTAATTATTCAAATTGTTATTGAATTTTATTCACAAATGATAAGTGTATTCATAACAATACCCTTGTTTTATCTATTTTTCTTGAAACTCTTTGTCTGAAAAACTAAATACATAGTTTTGTTTTGGATTAATTACAAATAAAATTACAATATTTTTATAAATTGCAATTTAATTCAAAATTTTAAAGTTACAAATAATGTTTTTTAGCAATTCTAACTAAAAGACCGATTTCAATATGTCCGAAGATAAATAGTTCATGCATTATAATCGGAATTAATCTAAACATATCAATACAATTGATTGTTTATTGTTAGATAATTAAGTGAAACATTATTTTTTGACATTCAAAATTTATTTGTTGGTTCGAATTGCAATCAAATATTAAATTGAAATTTTGTTTGGAACTATTAAAAAAATATCAAAATCTAGCATGTACTTGGATTTTAAGCTCAATTTTATTTTTTTTCAAAACATACACACACACCGAATTGTATGTATTTTTGCAGTTGGGATATTACTGAGTATTTTTTTTTGGTATTACTGATTAACGTTTGGGGTATTTTTTTATTTTTTTTCAAAATTCAAACGTAAACCATGCACTACAGTGCACACAAGAACTACTTTAAAAAATTTAGGTTAGAATACAATTTGTATAAAGATAGTAATTCTATTTACAATTTTTTTTTTAGATGGAGTATATACATTACTCCATTCGTTACACAAGAATTTGCATTCCTGAATAGCATGTGGATTAAAAAATGGGTAAAATAGTGATATATGAATAAATATATTTTTATATAAGTATACACACAAATCAATATTTTCTTTTTAAAGAGTTTGTCAATTAATGTCAAGTTCAAATAAATATCATGTAGGAAGGGAATACAATAAAATTGATAAGTTAATATACATCCTGGAATACCAGGAAGGGAAAAGGGTTAGATAAGCCCCTCAATTTTTCTCAAAAGATTAAATAGGATAGGACCCTCTTCCCTACCAGGAATAAAGCCGAATAATATATACTGAACATATTTCAGTTCATTCACACTTCATTATCCAAGCATGTGATGTGAACCCGTTTCATGAATGGCAAAACAACCAATTTTTCCCTCCTTCTTCCATTGCTCAAACCAGGCCCTTCTGAGGATACAACAGCAACTAAATTTACCATAAGAGCTAAGCATCTGGAAAGAGAACCAAGATTTCTGCACTTCTGAACCATCACAGTTTCTCTCTCTTGCTTGCTATGATGAAAACATCACCCAGCTTCACATTACTGGTTCCCTCATCTTTCAACTGCTTCATTGTTTTCAAACTTTGTTAATCTCCCTAACTTAAAGTTTCATTAGGCCTTCCAAGATTGCAGCTTTATCTTCTCTGAAAATTCTCAACATGATGGTCCTATTCTTAGAGAAATTTCATATTTAAAAAGGTTGCAAACTATTATCTTGGATCATAATAGTATCCATGGAGAGATTCCTAGTTGGATAGGCTCTTCGCCAGAGTTGAGTGTGTTGAGTTTGAAGAACAATTCGATGAATGGAATTCGATTTCGAATATGATAAACCTTAAGACCCTTGTGCTGTCTGGTAACAATTTGTCAAGAGAAGTTATTAATCTTCATAAACTGAGGAATTTGCAAGTTCTTGATTTGGGAGAGAACAATCTTGGACCTCTGTTTCCTAGGATTCCCCCAAAGGTGGTTTCTTAAGTTTTGAGGAAGAATAGGTTTCATGGTGGTTTGCCAGATGATGGGCATGAGTTTGTGGGCGATTCTCTCTCTTACCTGGGAATTAATTCACTGGAAAGATGATGCATAATATGTCCTGTAATGATTTGTTAATTTGTCACAGAATAGGTTAACTGTGGACTTGCTATGGTTTGAATTCTAGTTATGGAAGCAGGGGTGTTTTCGTCATCCCAAACATACATATGTGAAATTTTATTAAAAAATAGATAGATCGAGCTGGGTTTATTTGTTTGTTAAGCCATAACTTAAGCGAGAGTCATTTCAAATTCAAAATAAGTTGTCTAAAGTGACATAGGCTGGGAAACACCAAAAGGAAATCGATCAATTGTTTGTGTCAATCAAAACTATATATACTTCCCCAGCCTAAAAACAAAAAATAGTAACTTAAAAGAACAAAAAATAAAATAAAAAAATTAAGCCTTTGCCCCATTCTCAAAATGTGACCTCTCATTAAATTTACTTTCTTTTTAGCTTGACAGAAGCAATAGTTCATATAAGCATATTAGACTTCTATTTACTCGCAAATCACTCGTAAAAAATAATGAGTCATAAGTAAGGAATAATTCGTTATACTATGTTTTTTCTGGACACGTTTTAATTGAATCTTCTCTTATTAATTGTATTTTACTAGAAATTAGTTACTACAAAAAGATACAAAATTGCAAGAGAAAATGCAGTTCAAACATTCTTGAATATACCCATATATAATTGCAGTTGTAAGCAAAACACGCAAAAATTACAAGACAATAATTTACAACGGAGGAGAAAGATACGACTGTGACAACAATGATTGTTTCGGAGTGATCCTTCTGCAAGGTATGGGAAAGAAGGGTATGGAAGCGAAGGAGCAAAGGTTAAAACTAAAGGATGGTGTGGCTTCTTCAACAACCAATGTCATAGACCCGATCTTTTCTGATCCCGGAAGCACATAACCTTCTCTCGTCCTTTCCATCCAATTAGGATGTTCTTCAATTTTCTTCTGTCTATATTCTTGAAGCTTCTTCTTGCATTCTCTTAGATGGCAGCGATACATTTGAAGCAACAGTTCAGGCTTGGTTTCTTCATTTAGCCCGGAATGAAGAAAACACACAATGACTTCATTTGGAGTTTTGACTCCATAATCACCCAAAAGAACAACGCCACCAGAAGCACAGTCATAATCACAAATAGAAGATAGTTCTGGGAACGTGTAATACAAATTGGCAAATAAGTCGTCTTTTGCATTAGGTTTACAAGGTCGGATGTCAAAGGCACCATACGGAATCACACATATTTCTTTTCCAATTATGGAAAACGAAATTCCCGGGTGCGGAGGAATTGCACCACTACCAGGAAAACTATGGGGTTTCCAAATTTTCCTAGTAATATCAAGTGCAAAAGTTCCCAACTCTGTTCGCACCAACAAGTCATTGTTCTTCATAAAAGTAAATGAAAGAACCCAAAAAAAATAGTTTTTATCCTCCACCCAAAGGGGGCTTAGGAGGGGGAGCTTCTGCCATTCCCCATTTTCCGGATCATATAACTCAAAATCATATTCATTAGGCCAACAAATGTTGATTCTGGACGAAAACACCAAAATCTTACCATGTGGTGTTACTGCAGCACTTGGACACGCTTTCACTCCATTCATAGTAGGACCCTTCGAGAGCATACTCCTGTCCAGTCTCAAGTTGGAAACGCCGTCATGTAACTCATATCTAAGCATTGATTTTCCGCCCCCCGGATTGATTTGCAAATGAAATCCGTCGAACACAAACAATTGTGAATCCATCACAACAAAAGCTGCTTCAAAAAGACCAGCAGCATCAACTCTAACAGTAGGAATCGTCGGAATGCGGATTTCACCAGCGACCTCTGCTAAATCGATAACGAACACCATGTATTCGATAATGGAATCTCCATTAATACCTTGACAAACGATACACACTCTTCTTTCTGAAACATCCATCGTTCGAATTTGAAATTTGGGGATACTAGGGTTCTTATGAAGAGTAAATTATAGATTTTGGATTCATGCTTATCTTTTTAACCTCAAAAGTTGGCCTGTTCTGCCCGATTTGTTTGGATCGTCCCATTCTGTGATCAAATATATCTATGTTCTAATATTTTTTTCTTTGACCTATTTATTAATATTAATCTTTTAAAATCACTAAATTATTAACGTATTCTAACTTTTAATTTGCCTTAAAATAATTTCTTTCAAAATTAACACTCGGTTAGCATATATATATAATAAATATAATATATTCATAAATATCAATCTTTTCGTTTAAGCATATCTACATTATATATAATTTATTCATAAACATTAAAGAATGGAAAAAACTTAAGAAAAATTTAAAATATATATTTCAAAGATATAACAAATATATTTGGCAAAAACTTGTATAAGATCGTCTCATGTCATGAGACCACCAAATTAACATCTACCCCTAGGAATGTACAAGAATCGAATCGAGTCAAATACCACTGTGTTTGAATTCGTATTCGTGAAATTATTTCGAATATCGAATTCGAATCAAATATTTTTCGAATAGTAAATGTGATTTATATTTGATTTGAAACTCATATCGAATTATTAGAAAATATACGAATACTTGAGTCGAATATTCGAATCGATTTTTTTCTCAAACATGTTCCTTACAAATAATATTCAAGAGAAGGTATTGTGTGAACAATATAACAATGAAACTTCTTTGAAGGGTATTAGTAAATTAAACTAAAAGTATCAGTGAATTGCAATAAAGTTATCAGCTCCAAAGGGTATTTAGTTGTTTTTATTAAAGATATTAGTTGAAGTGGTATTAGTTGTTTCAACATAAGGTATTAGTATTTTTTTTATCGATAAAGTTGTGGCTCGAACTCATTGCCTTTGTATCATAGGTAGTGGAATTTTAACCACTTGAGTTACACCACTTTGTCAAATATTAGTAATTTGTTGTTTACGGTAATAGTTACCGTGAGTATTATTCACATAATATTTTGCCAATATTCAAATATTAATTTTAAAATTGTCATTGTTTGAATTCACAAACAAGTTATAAACTTAAAAATCTGCATAACATAATCAAGTAAGTAAATGAATAAAAATTAATTATCAACTTCATGGAAAAATATTTTAATAATCAAATTAAGAGTGTCGATCTGCAATTCTTTTTTAATTTCTTAAATTTTTTAATAATTAAATTACATTATATGTTTTTAATTAAGAATTGTCTAAAAGCCCACTTGTTGGATAAAGTTATAGAGGTTAATATCCTTAAAATAATTATAATGAACTTAAATTTATAAATAATTATATTTATTATTACTATTACTATATAATTATGTAATTATATATTTAATCAAATATTTACGAATATCGAATCAAATATCATAGTATTTGTATTTGATAACTAATCGAATCAAAAAAACTATTTGTACTCGAATTTGAATTATAAAATTTCGAATACGAATACCGAATTTCGAATACAAATACTAAATCGAACAAAAATTATTTGATTCGTTTACAACCCTACCTACCCCTACCAAAGTGTTAATGAGTCAATGCCCAAATTATACTCATTTTCATTGTCTTATGCTATGAGACGGTCTCATACAAGACCTACTCAATATATTTTTATATTATTATATCTTAAAAATATCTCATTTATTTAAAACGGATATTTTTCAATTTAGCACTAATTTTGGCGGGAAAAATTTAATGGTTTTTAAATGTGACAAATTATTATATTAAATATTCTACCGTAAAATAACCAATATTTAAAAAATTCGCCAATCTTGACTGGGTCCGGTCGATGATACCTTTTTTTTTCAAAATTTCGCGTAAGTCAAGTTTCGGGATTTTTGCTCCAAGTTTGTGTTACTATATGAGCAAATGTATGTTACTGAAGGGCAAAATGTGTATTAATTATACTAAATGTTATTTTTTCACCAATTTTTGTGTGTTTTTATTGAAATAAATATGCTTTCATACAATAAGAGCAACATGTCACTAGTACAAATAAGCTCTTAGAAAGCGGTTCAAATTCCCCTTGGAAAGCGGTTAAAAACACTTTCCTAGTAGCAGCTATGCAAGTCGAGGTAGCACTTAGACAGCGGTTGTTAACCGCTGTCTTACATCTACACTTACACAGCGGTTTCGAACCGCTATCCAAAGTCTTTTCTTAGACAGCGGTTGTTAACCGCTATCCAAAGTTTCTTCTTGGACAGCAGTTCTTAACCGCTGTCTTTGTTTTTTTTTTAATTCTTTTAATTCATTTTAATAAAACCTGATATATTACAAATAAATATAATATATATCTTATACCATATATATATACATATATAAACGTCCAACATCAAAACATCAATTAAATATAACAAAAATGTGAAATATATCATCAATCACAAATTAATATATCAGTTACATGCATGCTAACAAAAGTTATACTATATAATATAATACAAGAATCGGTTGTACAAATACCCCATCCAATCTATTTTCCATTTCTCCAATCTTCTGTTGGAGTAACAAGCAAGCGGACGATCATATACAAACTACAAACATTAAAATTTTAATTAGATATATTGTACGAACTTTTATTCAATCAATAATAATTTAAATAAATCGACTTAATCGGCCAGGAATGATCGAATGGAAACTCTTGATTATATCTTCAATATAGCAGCACACAAAATGTCCATAGTGGACGTCATCTCGCTGTCTCGAAACCTGTTGATTAGCAATTATATATAGTTACGTACTACGATTACGATTATTTTCTATTAATTTGACAAAAAAATTAGTAAATTTACCTCAATATTTTTCCAGTCCACGTTTTCAAGGGTCTCTGGGTCTGGAGTACCCGGAAGTCGACTCCGATACATCTTCATCACACTATTATATGAATAAAAAATAAAAATAGATTACATATACATAATTTTAAAAGTACAAAACAAATCATTTTATTAAAAATTAACTTACGCTTTAATATAATTAATGAGAGTAGGACGATTCGATATCACCCCATTTATAGTTGGATCCATAAAATACACAGTAAGTGTACTCATGTGTATGGCGACCAACACCCAATGTTGCCTACATTATATTAAGATTATTAATATTAACTGTCTGTTTATATGAACATAAATTTATATGAAATGTTTATTGTGCTCACCCCACATTTGTTGGCCAGAAAATCAAATGATCATTACCAGCATAGTTCAGCATATGTGCAACAATTGCCACAATGGACTCATCTGCGAAGTAAGACACATGGGGGGAGATGAAAGAATTTGGAGATAAACTAGTGGGCAATCTCGTTCCATCAAGTGGGTTACGGCAAGGAGACCCACTATCTCCTTTTCTTTTCACTATATGTGCACAAGGACTCTCGACCATGATTACGATTATGGTGGAAAAAAAGAAGTTGCGGGGAGTTGCAATTGCAAGGGGTAGCCCGGCTATCTCCCATTTATTCTTCGTTGATGACAACTTGATTCTCTTCAAAGCTAACCCGGTGGAGTATGTCGCCTTTAAGGACTGTTTAAGCAGGTACGAAAGAGCTTTGGGCCAACTTATTAATTATGATAAATCAACTATTAACTTTAGTAAGTGTACTTGCTCCACGAACAAGAATGCCATCGAGAACACTCTTGGAGTGAGAATGAGGCAAGGACATGACATGTACTTGTGTTTGCCAACTTTCTCTCTGAGAAGCAAAAGGCTGCAGTTCTCTTATCTTAGGGACCGAACCTCAGAAAAAGTTGAGGCGTGGAAGTACAAGGACTTCTCGGAGGGTGGAAAGGAAGTTCTTATCAAAGATGTGCTCAATGTCATCCCTACTTACGCAATGTCGTGCTTCAGAGTTCCTTTTTCGTTGTGCCACGAGATGGAAAGCTTAATGACTGACTTTTGGTGGGGTTTCAAGAAGGATGGGAAGAAACTCCATTGGAAAACTTTGGAGTTCATCTCCAAACTGAAATGGCAGGGGGGCTGGGTTTTGGGGGGCTGGGTTTTTGGAGTCTAGTGGGCTTTAACAAGGCTCTCATAGCTAAGAAAGGGTGGCGGTTTATATCAATGTCGGATTCCCTGGTTGCCCGTGTTTTCAAGGCAAAATATTTCAAGAATGTTGATGTTATGGATGCAGAATTAGGCCCAAACCCCTCTTTTGTATGGAGATCACTTTGTTGGAGTAGGGATTTGCTTTGGGACGTGCTTCGATGGAGCATCAATGATGGAAGCAAGATCCAGATTTTCAAAGAAGCTTGGGTGGCGAGGCTAAGTGATGGACGAATCAAATCAAGGCTTGCCAGTGGTTCCGCTGTTTCTCGCTTTATTATGCCGAATAAAAGATGGAACGAGGACTTGGTTGCCGATGCCTTTCTTCCTTTCAAAAGGGAGGTTGTCCTTAATACACCAATTATTTAGGATGGTGGAGAGGATTCAAGATTTTGGAAGCCCGATCCCAAGGGAAACTACAACGTGAAATCTGGTTATCTCTCCTATATAACCGGAAAAACGAGAAGCCAGGGAGCCGAGAGCTCGAAGGGGAAGTTTGAAGAAGAGAGGTGGTGGAAGCAAGCTTGGAAGAGTGAGTTACCCCCAAAATTAAGAAAATTTATGTGGAAAGTGATGAATGATGCAATGGCGACTGAGGGGAACCTTGCACAACACCATGTACCGGTCTTACTGAGTTGTGGCCTGTGTAAAAGTTAGGGGGCTAACACCATGCACCCCTTATTTTTCTGCGCAACAGTAAGAGGGAATATGGAAGGAGGTATGCCTTTTGGAGAAGATAAAAAAGGGGAAATTTATGGGCACATGGGAGTTCATGCAAATGCATTTAGCAAGGTTAGGAACAAGGAGAAGGATGACATTATAATGATGATGTGGGGGATATGGAGGGAGAGATGTAGGATTGTGCATGAAAGAAGAGAAGGAAACGTACGGAAAAAGGAAAAAATCAGAGAGGAGTGGGCGCGTGAACTTCTTAATTCGTATAAGAGTGCCAACACTCACTTGAAATCCTTCCACAGCTCAGCGAGGGGGCAGAGAAAATATGAATCAGAGCGGGGGAAGTACGACGGGAATACTGTGCTTGTTAATGCAAGTTATTATGAGACTCATAATCGTTTCTCGATTGGATTCATTCTGATCGAATGGGAAGAGGGGCCCGTGACAGCAGGGTGTAGGCAAATTTATGATCCCAGATCCGTGTTTGGAGCGGAGCTCGTTGCCATTAAAGAGGGAATTAAAAGGTGTAAAATGCTGGGGCTTAGACGGGTAAGAGTGTGGTCGGATTTGTTGGAGACGGTCAAGACAATACATCTAAAAGAGAAGTGTTTTAGCCCCAACAGTGCGAGTCTCACGGACATTTGGGAGGACATGAAGGAAGGGATAGTGGGTGCAATCAGCTACATTTCGAGGAAGCAGAATGTCATGGCACATGAGCTAGCAACAATAGCTTTTAGCTCTCTGAATCCTCAAGATTGGAGCGGAGTAGAAATTCTGGTTGTAATCAGAAATATAACCCATGAGATATAGGTTCTCTTTGTAATAGACGGGTTGTATATCTGTTGAAGTTTCAAAAAAAGAAATGCGTGTTAATGTTAGAGTAAATATGCCTTACTGCAAATGTGTGTTAAAGTTAAGAGCAAATGTGTGTTACTATAAATATGTGTTACTGTTGTAGCAAATATGTGTTAATGTTAGAGAAAATGTGTGTTACTATTGGAGAAAATGTGTTAATGTTAGAGTAAATATATGTTATTGTTGGAGCAAATATGTGTTAATATTAGAGCAAAAATGTGTTAATGTTAGAGCAAATGTAAATTATTATTGGAACAAATGTGTTTTAAGGTATGAAAATAATAAATCTAAATTCAAATGGATGAAAAATAAATTAAAAATCACATATTTGTGATTGTAAAAACACGGAAATGATCATATGTCCACCGGTGGGAATAATATAATATACTCACCGCGAATGTGATAATAACACATAAGCAGTGGGTCCATTATAATTTTAATTGATAGATTTTATCTACTTATGTGTTATTATCACATTCGCGGTGTGTATATTATATTGTGCCCTCTGGTGGGCATGAGATCGTTTCCCTGTAAAAACATATACTTGTCTTTATTGTTATTTTAAAGTACAAAAAAATTTATTTTTAATGACTAGTATCACACATTCTGTCCTTCAGTAACATGCATCTGCCCATATAATAATACAAACTGGGAGCGAAAATTCTAAAACTTGACTTGCGCGAAATTTTGAATTTTTTTTACCAAATCCGACCCGACCAAGATCCATGAATTTTGACCTAGAGCGACCCAACCCTTAATTTTTTTTTTATATTTGTCTATTCTATGTATATTTTACATGTGAAATATTTTACAAGATAGAATTCCTCTTTAAGTGTAGGCTGTTAGTGTTATTATATATATATATATATATATATATATATATATATATATATATATATATATATATATATATATATATATATATACACGGAAATGATCTCATGTCCACCGGTGGGCACAATATAATATACCCACCGCGAATGTGATAATGACACATAAGCAGACAAAATCTATCATTAAAATTATAGTTGACCCACTGTTTATGTGTCATTATCACATTCGCGGGTATATTATATTGTGCCCACAGTGGGCATATAATTATTTCCGTATATATATATATATATATATATATAGATATAGATATATATATAGATATGTATATAACGAAAGGAATCGCGTACAAAATAAATGTATAAATAAATTTAAAGAAAAGAAACATAAACTCTACGTCAAAGATATGAATTATTTGATTATATCTAGTTTTGCAAACATTTTTTCACTTTTAGTTTCTAAACAAAAATTTCGACGATGAGTAACGCAAACAAAGGCGGTGTAGTAGTGGGGCGGTGGGGTAGAGAAATAGTAATAGCATCCAACATTAATCACAAACAAGTAAGCACATGTGAACACATATAATTGTAATTTTCACAAAAAAAAATATAGGGTTAATATCAATTTGCAATCTATACTATTGTCATTTTTTCAACTTGCAACCTGTATTATTATTTTTATCAGATTGCAACCTATACTATGTAAATTTGACAGTTTTCAACCTAAGCTCAATTCAATTGTTAATTTTCGGAGAAAAATGTATTGCACCAAGGTTGTGTTTGTCTTTCAATTTATTAATTATATTTAAATTATCAATTTAGTAATTTTATCCGTTTCCAAACTATAGTACATGTGAATTAGATTAATTTTCAATTGTTTATAATGCAATTACCTTTTAGTACTATCCCATATTATATATTCACTATGGTTATTAACGCATTCGCTCATGTTTAATTCATTGGTCGGTAATAAAAAAAATTAATTAAATAATATACCTAAAAATAATTAAATATATATCTATAAAATTTAATTCAATAAGTTAATTTTTTATTGATATCTTATTAAGTTAATAAATATTATTGTAAATATATTAATTTACAATGATTTTAATTTTAATTTAGTTTATCTCATTGAAATTCATGTTATTCATTCTTTTGTTATTTAATGAAATTATTCATTTCTTTTTTTTGAAACAAAATCCTAAAAAGAAAAAATTAAGAAAACAAAAGAAGTTCCATAAAATAAAAATAAAATCGAAATTATTCATTCTTTTAAATTATTATATTTTCTAAAAGTAAAATATAACATTTTCATACATATTTGATATATCTAAACATATTAAAGAAGATAATTTTTTTAAACTTATAAATATAATATAAGAATAATCTTTATATTTATCTATATATTTATATTCATATTAGTATATTAAAAGATATTTGTTTGTGCACTTATATTAGAGACCTATGTCTTAAAACTTAAATAATTAATATATTGAATGTCAAACACAACTTTTAAAAAATATAGTTTTTCTCGAAAAATAGGCAAAGAATTGAACTTAGGTTGGAAATTGCAAAATTTACATAGTACAGGTTGTATTTTGATAAAAATAATAGTATAGATTGCAAGTTGAAAAGATGATAATAGTACAAATTGTAAATTGATATTGACCCAAACATATATAGCATTAGCACATCCGTGACTACGACTCGTGGAAACAAGAGGTCCCATTTCTGATATTATGAGTGAGAGAGATTTCCTTACATTCAACTTTATTTCTGATATGAGTGGGACGTGAAGAAGAGACAAATATCATATCATCTCTAATTTTTACAACAAAGAACTCCATTTTAGTATTTAGACTTATATTTAGGTAAGATCATATATTCACGTGTCACGTAAAATTTAAGCATAAATTTTTATAGTATAAAATTTATGCCATTATATATCCATTAATATCATTACATACATTCATTTATACTATTATATGTATTTATTGATATCATAATATTTCATATGTAAAATGTCATGATATAAGCGAGTGCATGTAATAGTATCAGTGATTATATATAATAGTATTATATTTATAATATGAACAAATTTCACAAAAAAATCTATTCAAATTTAAGTAAAGAGAATCGTCTCATATATAAAATTGTCTTCTAATTTTTTTGTCTATGTTTTATTATTTAAATGCATATATAACACTGAAGTTAACAAATAAGCAAAGGTTTATAACTTTATATACATGTATATAATGTAGTATATAATGTACGCATAAATTTAATTTATCCGTGGATTTTAAAATTTATAATTTTCATATTCATAAATCTATAAATCATGAATTAAATAATTAGAGTATCACCTTTAGCAACAATAATAATTCTTCTAATGAAATTATATTTTTCTTTCTTGGCCTCCATTAATCACATAATATAAAACTTAAGTGATATAATTAATTAATACATTGTAGGAATAGTTTGTGTCTTTTATAGACAGATAGAAGAATAGTTTCTTATTCTCCAAAAATTAATTACTTTTAAGAAACTGATCATAAAGTAATTTAATTACACGTATCACCGCGTGGGCCAAAAATCTTACATATAATGTGTCACAGGTATACCGACACGAGGGATTAAAGACGAATGCCATATCACCTCTAATTTTGCATTTCACGTCATATTCTATTAACCAAATCGGATACATGTGTATGGTTAGAAAACAATCAATGATCTATATGCTTATCAAATGTAAATAGGTAAAATATTGAGCAAAATATGTTCCTACACGAATCAGGAGTATGAGTTTTTACATTAAAAATTAATAGTTATTTTCAATAAAGGGTGTTAGTTTTGAAGAGTACACTATGAATTAAAAGATACAAAGAATATTAATTGTTTATGTTATATAAAACGTATGATTATTCCAGTAAAAATTATTGCAAAATGGTCTATATATGAATAAATTTTACACTATCCATACTCACAAATATATTAACATATGACAAATTAAAACCAAGGGTGTAGAAGTCGAAAATCGGTACTCGGGCGGATTTGAAACGCCTAGCGCCTAGGCCGCCTAGGCAGGGACTAGTCGTGGACTTAGTCGTTGAGAGTTTTTTTTTGTTTTATTCAATTTTTTACCCTTATATCTCAGTAATATAGTAAAAAAATCATTTGATAGTATTTTAATATGATTAATTTTTTTTATAGTAACAAGTTAACAACATAATATCAACTTACATATGCAAATAATCCAACTAGACAATCACACACGTTTATCAAATTAATTGAAATTCTTCAAACGACGTCCTTTTCAGGCGAATAAAAATAAAATAATGAGTATCTTGTTTGCCTAGGCGGATTACACTATAAAATGGGTGGCTGATGACTGCCTAGAGTCTAGGCGGGGGTCTAGAGGGATTTCTGCATCACTGATTAAAACAGAGAGGTGAGCTTGAGTAAATCAATTTACACCGTACTTGTTTTACAATTTATATTTTATAGTTAAATAATTAATAGATTTTAATGAAATAATTAATATTGTTAAAAAATAATCGCGAAATGCAAATCTATTGCTCGATCAGTAAGAGTGATTTATCCAAGATTTTGCCATGTTAAAATGCGAAAATTGAAATAATTGAAATAGAGGAATCCAAAATAAAAGGAGAAGAGACGGAAGAGGAGGTAAAGGGAGAAATAGTTTCTGACATTCGATTTTGTTTACTCATTAAAAGACTGAATCCCCGTCCCAACACTGATCAGCATGCAACATATTAAAAAGATCATGTGAACTTATTTTGGACACTTTTTATTCGATCTTTCCTACTTTTATTCTGTTCTTTCCAGAAAATAAAAATTTCTTTGTGGCCCCCCAAAAATTGCACTAATCCTTTGTGGCCCTTAAAAATGTCATGGGAGATGTCTTCTCCAAAAGCTATGTCTGCTTTTCAATGTCGACGACGTCGATCGATAATTAATTTACCTTTTTCTTTTCTTTTTTTTTAATGAAAAACTCCCATGGGGTAATATACTAATACTATATGGTTTTCAAAATTATTTAACTTATTCTTTTATATTTATTTATTCTCTACTCCAATTTTATATTTATTTTTAAATTATCTATAAAGTTAACGCATGAGGTTAAGGATGATAATGAACAGGTTTGAAATTAGTTTGCCATATCCCATGATTTGCCCCGTCAATAATTTCAGGATCCGTCCTGTCCAATTTGAGGACCTCTTGTTGGGTTCAACCCATCTCACCCAATCTATTTTGAGACTACTTTTAAATTAATTTTTAATACTTCATTTTTATTTTAAATTATTGAAATCAAAATGTATATTAATATCCATCTAAGATGAGTAATATATATACATATATATAGTAAGTATTAGTATATTTATGTGTGACTGGTCTAGAGATGCGTTTGCAGTGAGGTTTTACAAAAATCACGATCAGTTCCATTGGTCATATCTACTTAAATGGGTTATACTCCGACTTGAACGGAATGAGTTTAACGCGGGTCCAAATTCAAAATCAATATATTGTCATTCTTATCTGAGACGATTTCAAGCAAAAATGTATAAATTTTTATTGATATTAAATTATTGATACAATAATCTTGGGAGTTTGTGTCTTGTACAAAATAATTTTACCATATAACTAGTTTGTACTTGTCCTTTTATAGAATAACAACTCATATTTACTAATAATATAATTTAATAAAGCAACTTAGCATTATTGAAAAATAAATACAAAGTATACAAAATACAGGATTTATATAAACTTTGCCTAATCGCCATGACAGATGAGATGACTGCTTCTTAAAAAAATAAAATTATGATGATTATCAGTACTTACAAACCTTTCAAACTATTTAAATTATTCTTTTTAATAAAGTAATGTTTTCAAAATACTTAATTGATAAAATGCTCACGTTTAAGTCAGTTTTATGATTAAAAAAATTTCAATCTTGAATCATCCTGATTTTCGTTGTTATTTAAGTATTAGATAAAAAAATTCAAAAATAGTCTATTTTGATAGTTATCGAAAGTGGTTTTTTTCCTTTCCATTCATTTGGATTTCTTTCCCTTTCTTCCAAAAAAAAAAATAAAAAATAAATTAATAATAAGTCGAAGGATCTTCTTCGATGGATCTCTGTTGTTTTTGTTTAGTCCTTCATTTCAAAATTTGTTTGATTACGTGAAATAGTTATAGCAAAGCTTATTGAATTTTGAGTTGGTCTAATGTGAAACCTGTTTATAGTATGAAATTTATATTATTAGATACATTCAAAAGTGTATTCTAGCAATTTTAACTGTAATTTTAATTTACAAATTTAATAATATTAGTGAATATATGTAATGGTATCTTATAATACATCTCATGATATTTATTTTATACTATGAAATTATTCACTAGAGAATTTGTGTTGAATTTTTGGAAAGAGCATTGGGACATTAAAAGCAATTTCCTTTGGAAAAACGGATTTATTTACAATTCTAATATATATACATATAAACACTCGAAACTTTTGAATATGAAAAAAAATATATATATCAAACACTGTTCATTATTAACTTCATACTAGTTAAAATCACATTTTAATCGCAATTCTAAGATCACTATCTATTAGACACATTAGCAGCAAATAATGTATGATAGATTTTGGATTTATGCTTTCTTTTGAACCTTTTGTGGTTGGCCCTTGCGTTTGCTGTTTGGTTGTGACTTGTGACACTACAAACATTTACAAACAATTGAAAAAATAAAAGGTACGATTATTTTCCTACCAAGCTGTCCCACTACCTATATATGGCTGTTTCTCACAGAAAAATAAAATAAAATGTATACATGCTAGCCACATTTATAATAAAAGAATCTATTCATCAATCCCATTTTTAATTATTATGATCAGGTTAACATAAGATACAATTAATTCTTTCTGTAGTGAGTGCACTGTTGTCTGGTGATTGTAAATAAATGAGTGGCAGAATTTGCTTTTATGGCTCACATTTTCAATGCATTTGGATGCTTAACCGACCTCTTAATTAAACTAATTTTTTTTTTTCGTGAATTTGTCCTCTTCTACATAATTCATGGAGTACTTTTTATTTTATTTTATCAATATAAATCGCATAATTTTATTAATAAAAAATTTATAATTCCAATTCCATTCATCAATTTTTATTTTTATTTTGTAATTCATTATGTTATGCTATTTCAGCAACTTGATACTAACGTGACAAAAAATATTCCCACGACCGCATCAACAAAAAATTACTAGAACTAACCACGTGAATCGAATTACACCAAATGCAGAACATAATAATATTACAACATATCTTGTCAAAGATAATAAAAATCACAATACTACAGCCTGAATTATACGAGAACATATTTCATTTATGAAATTTATACTATTACGTGTATACACTGATATTATTACATGTATTCACTAATATTATTAGACTTATAAACTAAAATCACAGTATAAATTATTTGGGTATTACTGAATACATCAACGAAATCAGCCAATGCATTTCATACTATAAACAAGTTTTTTATGGAAAACCTACTCGTGTTACAAATGTTAAAAGATCATAAATTTATTTGTAATTTTCCTCCATGGCTTATTTTTATTTCTACGACCTAATGATTAATGAATGGCAAATAAATGGTACTTTCCCTCCCTCCAAAATATGTTCATTTTTTTCTAAGAAAATAGGGTAATTATATATAAAAATGGTTCACGATAACTTTATTATAAAATAATTTTAAAGTTTTATTAATCTCATAAAAAATATCATTAATTTGAGTTTACTTTTTTTTTTTTACAGCATTACTATATAGTATCACTAACTCAGATTAATGATAATTCTGATAAAATTAATGATACTTTAAAACCGTTTCATGACAAACTTATCATGAACTATTTTCCTATAATACTTTACTAAGAAATAATATCTTCACCATCCAATTTTCATTTAATTATTCGAATTATCGTTGGAATTTTTTTTCCACAAGCAATAATCCTATCTATAAATGAACATCACAGTATCATAGAATATTTACATGAATATTTTTTTTTAAATTCTGTGCTTGAAAGCTACTCCTATTTCAGTTGAAGCTTTCCATTTTTTTCATTTTCATTTATCCTAATATAAGTTTCTCAATTCAATATTTGTAAACTACTTTTTACAAATCATCCCTACACTTAACGATTCACATTTATTTACATCTTTTTGTCACTTATTATTATTATAATCCATCCGTTTCACATCAGTTTATATATTTGTTATTTTTGTGTGTTTCATATCAATTTGCACATTACCAAAAAAGAAATATTGATTTGCATGCACATTTACAATTCACAAACATATACACATTTTCATTATTATGTTGTCACTTTATTTTAAAAAAAAAACAAAAAAAAAAACTCAAATTTCTTTAAAAATGTTTTAACCCCGAGTAATATTGATAATTTTCTCTCTTTATCACATAACATCATTTATACTCTACCTATTTTTATATTACACTACACCCATTATTTTATTGTACTTCCTTCTTTTGTGTATCCACTTTTCTTATTGTTTGTGTACAATAAAAATTGTTATTTCTTTATTTGTTAATAATCACTTTAGTTTTATACTCACAAATGATTATTATATTCCTACTTTATCTATTACAAACAATAGATCACAACTTCAATAAACGGAGAGAATACTTGTTAATCAATGTGCCAAAACTAAATAATCCGGAGTAAGTTTAATAAATAGAGGGAGTATATATAGTACAATGAAATTGATAAGTTAATATACTTCCCAGAAACCCAGTAATAAATCTAAATATACGTACATATTTCAGTTCATTCACACCTCATTTTCCAAGCATGTGAACAAAAAAAACCTGGTTCATTCACATGGCAAAACTAACAGTTTTCCCCTTCTTCCTCCTCTTCTTCCTCATCTTCTTCTTCCATGGTGCAAACCAGCTGCAAATTTCCCAGTACCAGGCCCTTTTGAGAATTCAGCAGCAACTTAATTTACCTCAAGAACTGAGCATCTGGAAAGAGAATAATCAAGATTTCTGCACCTCTGAACCATCTCAGTTTCTCTCTCTTGCTTGCTATGATGAAAACATCACTCAGCTTCACATTACTGGTAACTACTGGTTCCCTCATTTAAGCCAAGATCTTTCAACTGCTTCATTGTTCTCCAACATTGCTAATCTCCCTAATTTAAAGGTTCTATCTTTAGTTTCATTAGGCCTAAAGGGGCCCTTGCCTTCAAATATTGCAGCTTTATCATCTCTGGAAATTCTCAACATAAGTTCTAACTCCTTAGATGGTCCTATTCCCAGAGAAATTTCATCTTTAAAAAGTTTGCAAACTCTTATCTTGGATCATAATAGTTTTCATGGAGAGATTCCTAGTTGGATAGGTTCTTTAAAAGAGTTGAGCGTGTTGAGTTTGAAGAACAATTCGGTGAATGGTTCTCTGCCGAATTCGATATCGAAAATGATAAACCTTAGGACCCTTGTGCTCTCTGGTAACAATTTGTCTGGAGAAGTTGTTAACCTTCATAAACTGAGGAATTTGCAAGTTCTTGATTTGGGGAAGAACAATCTTGGACCTCTGTTCCCTAGGATTCCCACAAAGGTGGTTTCTTTAGTTTTGAGAAAGAATAGGTTTCATGGTGGTTTGCCAGATGAGCTGAGCTTTTGCTACCAGCTTCAGATGATGGACATCTCCTTGAATGAGTTTGTGGGGCCCTTTTCGCCTTCGATTCTCTATCTTCCTTCTCTCACTTACCTAGACATTGGTGGGAACAAATTCACCGGAAAGATGTTGCACAACATGTCTTGTAATGCACACCTCAGATTTGTGAATTTGTCACAGAATAGATTGACAGGGGACTTGCCTGATTGTTTGAAATCTAGTTATGGAAGCAGGGGTGTTTTTGTCCTTTATAGTGGGAATTGTTTGTCTAGAGTGTATAGGAATCAGCATCCTTCTGGCTTTTGTCATACTGAAGCTTTAGCTGTTGGAATTACGCCGAGAAAGAAGGAGAAGAGAAGGTATGGTGGGGTCGTTCTTGCGTCGAGTATGGTGGGGGGTATCGTCGGGGTGGTCGCGCTCGTTGGCTTGGCATTCGTGTTCGTGAAGAAGAAGAATCGAAAATTGAGTAGAGTCCCGAGCGCGAGATTGGTCGTTGATAAGGTGTCGTCTGTGTACACGCTCCAGCTTCTCAAAGACGCAAGTAAGCACGTTTGTATAGCATACGAAGTAATACTGTTTAGTGAATTTGAGAAGAATAACATATAAAAATCACACATTTTTTGGATAGTTATACTTCTATGCTAAAAAGTATTACTTTGAAGAAGAGAGTTTACGTGTATTTAGCGATTGGAAATGGATGAAACAGGGTACATATCGGAGACAATGAAGATGGGAGCACTCGGCTTTCCAACATACAGAACGTACGTACTGGATGAGCTTAAGGAGGCTACCGATAACTTCAATGAAACAAGCCTTATTGGTGAAGGTTCTTATGGTCAGGTATCTATCTATCTATATGTACATCAATCTTGTATCAATACATTTGGTAATGGAAAAAGTATGAAATTGCAAATATGTAATCTGTAATGTTATCAGGTGTATAAAGGGCGGCTCACAGATGGGAGCGTCGTAGCCATACGAAGTTTGAAGGCGAAAAGAAAATACGCCATCCAAACTTACACACATCAGCTCGAGTTGATTGCTCGACTTAGGCATTGCCATCTGGTAAGTGTAATTGGGCACTGCTTCGAGTGCCATCAGGACGATTCGTCTGTAAGCAGGATTTTTCTCGTGTTTGAGTACGTGCCAAATGGGACACTCCGATCATGCGTATCAGGTAATTCTTGCTTTAGCAATCGAGTCCTTTGATCAAGAATTGATTTAAGCTGATATTTAGTTCTACAGATGGGCAATCAGGACAAAAGTTCACATGGGCACAGAGAATAGCAGCTGGGATCGGAGTGGCCAGAGGAATTCAGTTTCTTCACACAGGGATCGTACCTGGTGTATACTCGAATCATTTGAAAATAACCGATGTTCTTCTGGACAACGATCTTCGTGTGAAAATCAAGAAATACAATCTACATTTGTTGACAGAGAATAGGAAGTCGGTTAGTTATAACAATCCTGTATCTCGTTTCATTATATGATATAAGATTGAATATCTAAGTGCTGAAGTGTTCTCTTCTTTGGAATTTGTTCAGGGTGGAATGGAAGTCTCGCCTTCTCAATCAAAGGGAAAGTTTGGATCAATGTGAGTACTACTCTTCTCACTCTTGCTCGATTTCTGTCTTCAGTTCCTGCAAATAATGAGCTTGTCTACACAGGTTGAACGGTGAGGAGAAACACGATGTCTACGACTTTGGAGTGATCTTGCTGGAGATGATCGTCGGGAGGACAATCGCCCATCAAAACGACATTAATATTTCCAAGGACATCGTAAGTGCATACATACATACCTTAAACTTGAACACGAATCTGTTAACTGACATCTTGTCCATCTTTCTTTCTTTTCGTCAGCTATCCGTGAGCCTAGCAGCAGATAGTAGAGCTCGAAGGAGCATTGTGGATCCGGCAGTGCACAAGGAATGCTCGGACGAATCAGTCAAGACTCTGATCGAGCTGTGCTTCAGATGTTTATCCAACGAGGTGCATGAGAGGCCGTCAGTGGAGGACGTTATCTGGAACTTGCAGTTTGCTGCTCAGGTTCAGGATATGTTGAATAATGAATCGAGCAGCAATCAAGATTCCCCAGCTTATAATCAAACAGTCTGAGTGGATTTGTGCTCATTTTATGCTGATTTTGGGGAATCTTCCTGAGCATGAAACTATGTACAATGATTTGCGTATGTATAGAAAGTAGTTGTATTTGAATATCAGTAGTGAACTGGTGATGCAAAAATGGGAGAGGTTGATAATTTTGCATTGTCAATCTTGTTTAGTGTAAGTAAAAGTTTTTATTGTCTAGATCAAGTTAATATCATTTTTTATCCCTAAAGTTTACTATTACTAGTTTATATTCCCACTTTCATTCACTATCAAATTTAGTTCTAGAAGTACAGTTTTCCTCCCATATTGGTTCCACCATTAGTTGATCATATTATTTTTCCTCCCATATTGGTTCCACCATTAGTTGATCATATTGACTTAGGGAACCAACTATTTGAGAGAGTGTTAAATGAAATTTATTTAGTGTTTTATTTAACTATTCAAAAAAAACATTTAAATAATTACATTTGGCACCCCAAACCGTTGATTTCGTCAATCAATTACGCCCCAAACAGTTGATTTCGTCAATCAATGCACGATCAACTAACAGTGAACCCAAATGTGAAAGTAAAAATATACTTCCAAAACCAAAATTGATAGAGTGAAAGAGAGAGACCAAATTTAGTAAAAATTAAACTCAAGGGACAAAATTGATATTTGGAAAAAATTAAACTCCAGGGACAAAAATGATATTATCACTCCTAGTTCTGCCCAGTTTATTCTGCCACTAGTTAGCTCCATTAGCAAAATGCAAGACAATATTTGCTAAAATTAAAAAATTATGATCAAATTGTAACAATATGAAAAGACCATAAATTTCCCATATCATTAAAATCTCGATCTTGCAGAAAGTGTTCATTAATATAATGTTGATCCAGCAACCTAACTGTAACTACACATCTTGAAGCTCTATTCTCATCATTACAGCATGTACAGAAAACTCACAAGGAATCACTTAAAACTGCTTAAGAAAGTATATATGTGTTGATTGATCTCCTCTGACCTTTCTTGATTAATAAAGTGAGCAGCACCTCCGAGCACGACGGCTTCCTGCAGCAATGGCACAAACTGCTGGAGCCCACCTTTGTGTATATATTCATTGCATCCTGGAATATGATAACTCGGGTCTAACTCGCCTACGATGAACTTTGAAGGCACTTTCACTTGAGCTCCAGTCCAGGGGGCATCCAGTTCCCAGTTTCTATAAATAGCAAAAACATTAGTATAGGAACTTAGAATTACATATCTGAAAGCAAAGCAGTATTATTTGATTATAATAAGGAACGAAACCATGTTCAAAGTATCAAAAGCCATGAGAGTACTCACAAGCCAAAGGCTCGATAGTAGTTTAGTCCTCCGGTGAAACCAGTCTGATTGAATTTCATTACGTAATAATCGAGTTCGTCTTCTGTTAACCAAGGTGGCCTTTCAGAAGAATAGTCAAACCCTTTACCCTTCGGAAAGTACCATGGACCAGGAGTGCGGAATGCAAAGAGATACTTGAGAACTTCCTTGAAGCCAATCTTTTCAAACTCAGCTTCTATGTCACCAGATTCCTGCATCATTAATAACCAGTTCACTTTTTGGTAAACAAAACAAGTACAAATTTGGGCTCCAGATTCTCTACTAATTTGCAAGCTAGTATATGTTCAGTGTTTATTTGCAAAAGAAAAACTTTCCCTTTCGCAAAATCATGTTCAGTCAACATGCACATTGCAAAATGATAGTCAGGATTCTTCTAATCTGATCACTTCATCATTCTTAAAAGAATATTCAGAGTGGAAGGCTTCCATCAAGCTAGAACATAGAGAAGGAAAATGAATAATAGTTACTGTAATATACAATAAGGAGATTATTCTTTCTTTAAGCTGAAATTCAAGAGTCAAGCACATCACAAATAAGGCAATAGTTGCATAAATTTATACAACCAGTAAAAACATACAAAGGGATGAGATAGGACAGGGAGTTCTACATTAGGCCGGTTATGACGGAGCAAAATCTATAATTTGATGGAGACGAAATCAAGAGAATCAAAGAAATACTAATTTGAAGATATTGATTTATTTATTTGATTATTTCTCTTCTCAAATTATTTAGTCGCCCTTAATTCTGTAGTTATATCAGTAGTGTTATTTCCTTGTTATTCAAGAGCTATTTATAGTAGGCTCGTTTATGTCCTCTCTATTTAAACGTGTTTTGCTTCGTGGTGGATTATTGAAAGAAAATTAAGAAGAGATTGTTTTCTCAATTATATGCCTCTCCTAGTCCTATGGTATTCCTTTTCAATCAACATATTGAATTGAGTCGATTATCATTGTTCCGCTGCATCAAAATCTTACTCGAAACAGGCAACACAAGCTGGCACATATAAGATATAAACTAATTAAGAAGACCTGAAATCTGCAGATATAATGATCATCTCCATATAAGCTCCGAAAGAACTCCAGGGGCCTAATTTCAGGATTCCTGGGGAAGAAAGCAACGCCCAAGTTGACCAGAGCCTTGACCCTATCAGGCCTGTAAAGGCACAATTGCCAAGCAACGGAAGCACCCAAGTCATGCCCAACAACAAACACCTGGTGTGCATTCGGAGCTATGGCGTCCAGGAGTGCGATCATGTCGCCCACCAAGTGGAGCAACGTGAACTTTGAAGGGTCATCCAGGGGCGCGCCCGTGGTGTCGCCGTAGCCCCTCATGTCCGGCGCCACCGCGTGGAATCCACGCGCCGCCATGAACGACATCTGGTGGCGCCACGAATACCAGAGCTCCGGGAAGCCATGGAGGAAGAGGACTAATGGGCCTTCACCGAGCTCAGCGACGTGCATATTCAGGCCGTTGATGGGTATCATCTTGTGCTCTATTTCCTCCATTGTTACTGATGTGGATGAAATGAAAAACGACTTCATTTGGAAATGGGGAATTAGGCCTTTGATTTATCTGAAAATTAAACTGAGAGTTTGAAGTCAAGGATGGACGTCGAATTTTTCTTCTGATGATGATGTCAATACGAATGGGAGTAGGCAATTTTTTTGGACGTATATATAATGGCTCACATTAAATACAGTTCCATGTTTTATGAATACAGCCCCTCCAAAAAATTGTTCGGAATTTTTTCCCGAAAAATGTAACAATTTTCAGAATTTTTTTCCGAAAAATGTAACAATTTTCGGAAAAAAATTCCGAAAATTCATATGTTCAGTATTTTTTCTTTTGTATTTTCGGAATTTTTTTTCGAAAATTGTCAAAATTTTCGGATTTTTTTTTCCGAACATTTTTTAGGGGGTTGTATTAACAAAAGGTAGAACCGTATATAACCTTAACCATATATATAACTAGTAAAGGATACACCTCAAGAGTTGAGGTGTGGCCCAGACTTTTAGAATGGTAGTAGTAATAGAATTTTAGGATATAAAAATATCTTTAAAAGAAGTGTATAAATGGAAACGTATATTTACACGGCCACAATTTGAATACTAATTATAATCTAATTACAAATAAGAGAAAACTTAAATTGTATTATATAAAAATTAGAAAGTTAAATTTTGCTAATGACGTTTAAAAGGCATCTCTCTAACTTATGTTAGAGATTTGCCTGTATAACATAGATAGCGTTGCAACGTGCAAAAGTCTTCCAAGCATTGAGCTGGGTCAATAGAAATACTGAAGGCAGCCGATGTGGGAGCTAAACATGCCTTTATCATGCAACTCAGGATTACAACTTATGTTGCAGGATAATAAACCGACCTACATTTTGCCAAATAAAAGTTGTTGGTCAAAGTACTATTTCCATTGAATAAGGAAAACAAAAGCAAAAATTATTGTAGTAATGCAACTAATGCAGTAGCCTAAAAAATATTAAAAGTTCATATCAATGTTAGATATTCATTAGAGAAACAATATAAGGTCATATAATAATTACACCAACCCAGGCTATCAAATATGTATATAACGTCATATAATAATTGCACCAACCTAGACCATCATATATATATATATAAGCCGATAATATTTTAAGAAAACATTACTCACTAACCTGAGTTCAATAAACACTGAAGAATGAAGTCAAAAAGGCGGAACCTAATCATATCTATAAACAAGGAGTTGCAGTAGATTTTTGTCTAAATTCAAGGCTTTCCTCAGTAAGAAAAGTGAAAACATAGGTGGATGATTTTTAATGTGGGTATTTTACCTAGTCTCACAGCAGATTAATCTAGACAACAACACTTTGATAAACCAATATTGAATGTATGGTAGTGGATTTTCAGAAAATGAGAAAATATTATCTTCGTAAATTAGTAATAAAATCTGAACAATTCATTTCACAGGAAAAAAGAATCACAAAAAATGTGTAGAAATGTTCCAAGCTGTAGAAGTGGTAATCTGTAATAATAAATGGCATAATCACGTATTTGTAATATCTAATGATATAATCATATATATGTAATAACAAGACAAAAACACAAGACTAATAATAAGTGGTAGAGAAGAGAAGCACCTACCTATATTAGTAAGTAAGTAATTTTAGCTAGTGTTGGCAGCATCTAGAACTTCATGATATACAATGTTCTTTGTGTAGCTAGTGCTTTGTTCTGACAAAACTGATGGTCTAATAAGAACTTTTAATTTGTCAATAGTTTTTGCTCTTGATAATGCAACATACAGCTGACCATGTGAAAATACAGGTTCTTTCAAATATACACCAATAAAATCTAAAGTTTGACCTTGTGCTTTATTGATGGTCATTGCATAACATAGACGTATCGGAAATTGTTTTCTTTTGAATTGAATAGACGAGGAACTATCAAGTGGAGCTTCTAATGTTATACAAGGAATGAATACAGGTTTTCCAACATGAGTACCAACTGAGATTTCAGCATAAATTACATTTCTATCAAAACCTTTGCAAAGTAAGTGTGTGTCGTTGCAAAGTCCTTCAGTTGGATTAATATTTCTCAGTAATATGATTGGTGCATTTATTTTTAAAGTTAACTTGTGAGGAGGAAGCCCTAGTGGAGCCAAAGAATGAAACAATTCTTGTTGGTTTGGTATAATATAAGCATCTGTTTTTTCATCATAACTAAAAGACGTAGTTTCTTCCCCAGGAAATCTGTTAATTAGGACATCATTTATTTCATGGACAAAATCATTTCTTGTGGTAAGAATAGCTCGCCTAACCAATAAGGAAAAATCTTAATTGTAATCACTAATACTTGGAAATACTATGTCTATTTGTACATTTAACGACATATTGTCATCCACAAAAGGGATACTTATTTTGGATGGAATGTGGATTTCATCTTTTTCATTAGTGTCTTCGATTCCATCACCAATTCTCAATAAATAAGAGGAAAGGATCAAGTAATGCTCGCATATTTTGCTTAAGCTTAAGTTTTTCAAATTGACTCCATAAAGGTGACATGACAATAGAAGCGTGTATAATATCATCTTTCGTACCTTTGAGAATAACTGGTAATGTTTGACGAAAGTCGCCTCCGAACACGATAATTTTTCCTCCAAAATTTTCATGCGAACTCATTATGTCTCTCAACATTTCATCAAACTTTTCAATAGTACTGCACTTTGCCATTGTAGCTTCATCCCAAATTAATCAATTTTGCAACCCTTATTAAGTGGGCTAATGTGCTTTGCTTACTGACACTGCAAGATTTAGAATCATTTTCGTCTAAGGGAATCTTGAATCTTGAATGTGAAGTGCGCCCTCCTGGAAGTAAAGATGCTGCTACCCCTGAAGTAGCTATAGCAAGAGCAATATGACCATTAGATCTTACGGTAGCAAGAAGTGCTTTATACAAGAATATTTTTCCAGTACCACCTGGACCGTCTATAAAAAATATATTTGGCAAATTGTTGTCAACATGAAATAAGATTCGATTATATGCAAATCTCTGTTCTAAATATAATTAATCAACAACCAAAAGATCCTCATTAGGTATAATTATGTCTTGTTCGGTTTGTAATTCTTTGGTCAAACTATCATGAAAATTCATTGGCATATCATCATTGACGGAGAAGAAATCTTCCAACCTTTTTCCCATTGAATAAAGATAATGAGCAAGAACGTCTAAAACTTTATGTCTAACCATATTGTAGCTATATGTTTTGTTTTGTGTAAAGTCTTCTGAGAGAAAATGTTCAAATTTCAACCATAATTCTTTGGGGTTTTTGGGATTACAGTAAACAAGGACTGTGGCAAATAAATGACATAAAGCATTAGGTATTAGATATGCAACAGCTTCTTCAATGCACATTTCAGCAATTTTGTCATCTTCTGTTAGTCCTAATTTTTTTGCAGCGTCTCTGTTTGAGCTAAAAGTTGTGTCATTAATTGTTCTTAAGTTGACAAATGAAGTTGGTCCTCTAATATGCATCAATAACAATTTACAATAGAATTTTTCTCCTGCAGATGGTTGACAAGACACAATTCGGGCAATCACTTTTCGTTGTTTACGACATTTCCATTCTTTTGAATCACTGTGCCAAGTAAAGTATTCTGGAAATTCCACGTATAACAAGTTCAAACTTTTAGCATAATCATTGTATTTATTCATGAAAATAAAAATTGGGTTAACATCGTTTTTTGAATCGTAGGGTTATTTGCAATGTTATGTAATGATTGGTTAGCAGAAAATGTTACAAATTTCTCATTCTATAAATGAATTGGTAAACATATTATAGGAGGATGCACATTTTTCAATTCAAATTTGAAGATTCGCCAAGCTGCTTATGGAGGAGAAATCCATCTAGCACTTTGAAAGTTTTTTATTTCATCAACTATTGGGTCATTAGAATTTGCTAATGAGTATGTAATTTTATCATGTCCTTTATAAATATATCTGTACATATATTTCATAGCTTGAATAGTTGAACATATTTCAACGTTAATGTGACAATTAAATTTTACTAGTAGGTATGGATTATAAGGCACAACTCATCGGTTGTCAAGTTGTGACTCTCTAACAGTGAATGTATGATTATTATTTATTCGCCTATATATTGGGTATGAGTTTGTCGCATATGTAGTGTTTTCTGAGAAGTCTTTAGGATAATGAAATTTGCAAGAACCTTTTCTCATACAAGGGCATGTCGGATTCAGTGTACCACAAGTACCATGCATCATATGCTTTACCACTAATGAAAATAAATATGGATCGACATATTGATCAGGAAGTTCAACACAAAAAACTCTGTCACATGCTTCAGGAGAATACATTTTTTATGATTGACTCAATATAAACAAGAAATGAGCATGAGGTAAACCTCTTATTTGGAATTCAACTACATAAGCATAAGCAACAGTATGTCCAAAAATTTCCTTCTTAAACAATTCATTTTTTAAAACTTGGAGCTTCGCACGAAATATTCTTGCTACTAAATCGGGCCTATTTTGTATTTCATCAGAAGGTAAACATAATGCTTTTATTTCTGGCCAATTTGGGTTTGAAGTTATTGTTAAAAAAATACCAGGCTTTCCAAATCGTTGTACTAAGGCTATGGAATCCATGTATCTTTTTCGCATATCTCTAGGTCCTCCAACAAACAATGTAGGCAGTATCATACGTAGGTCAACATCAACACCTTTATCACAACCTTGTGCAATACCATCTAGTAAACCATGATATACATCTTTTCGTAAACGATTTTGCATATCAGTACTTCTGAAGAAGTCTAGCCTTGATGTTTCAATTTTTATGTACATGTCAACTACATATTGTTGCAAAAGTCTACCAATATGAAGTAAAAATGATCTATCATGCTCTCTTATTTGTAACTTATAATAATAGTATTCACGACATGAGACTGTAGTCCTTCGAGTAGCCCTATTTTTAGAACCTACGTAAACAATCAAACAAATTTATATTTAGAGATCAACATAAAATTAGCTTCAAATGAAAATCAACCATAATTTTAATATTACCTTGAGCCTCAGATTGCATAAGGTCATCTACGTTTGTGTAGCTTTGGATGTCACAGATGAGCTCATCATCACATGTTGGTCTAGGGACATTTTTCTTTTGTTTTGTATTTAATTTTTAATTTTTTTATGCCAACCAGATTCACCATTTGGGAATATAAGAGGATATTGCATGGGATCATAACAACCAAAATAGTGTTTAATAATCTGAGGCTGACTGCTTTTTGGGTAAACTTGAATATGTTGACTTTCACATTGTTCTCGACCATCAGATTCTAGCCATATTCCAGCAACTTGAGATGTACAAGGTTTATTAAAAACATTTTGGTCTAATCTAGGACCAGCCTGTAATGCGATTTTATACTCATTCAAGTTGTGAATACTATTAAGACTCCTAAAAAAATTAGCATATGGATTGGCCACTAAAATGTGCAATAATCTCTGAACAAGTATTTCATTAAATTTTGAACTAATAGACAATCGATTCAAACTTTCATGATCCGTGTCAAAGAAGTACAACTGAAGGTTTTTTGGTTTTTCATTATCTGGTGGTATTAGTTGGTCCATAAAATAATAAAGTTGGCCTTGCACTCGAAATGTATAAATCTCATCATTTCTTCTAGCTAAGGTTTTGTCACAATGTACGCCCATTGATGTGAATGAAAACATGTTGTTGTAGCTATGAATACAATTACAAAATTCTTTAGCGTTTTCAACGTGGCCAAGATATAATTGTACCGACTCTAAAGGCATCTCAGTTTCCAATAGTTTTATTTCTCCTAATGCACAACAAAAAGTGGGAGGTTCCAAGTAAACACGTTTTGCATCACAAAATTTACAATTCGGCATAGTAGGCAGTAAATCTGGGCTGTTTGCTATACATTCTAATGGATCACCATTAACAGTTTGTCGTTCGGCTTTGCCTCTCCGTTTATTTTTTTACTGTCTACGATCTTCTAATGAGGTATACTTTCTTTTGCAGAATTTTTTTGTTTTATCTACTTCAGTACCCAGTGGATCATCGTTAATAGTTAGCAGTCCACGTGTGCTCCTTCGTTTATTTTTTGCTTGTCTACGATTTTCTAATGAGGTATATTTTCTTTTATTTTTTTTGTTGTTTTATCTACATCTTCGTTACCTTTTTTTTCTTTCTGATACCATTATTGCTAGAATGACTAATTAAACAAGCTAATTGAGAATGTAAATACCTCTAGGTCACAGAGGTAGAATATATGAGTACAGTACAAATAGTGTATGTATGAAATATTATAAACACAATAACTAATCAAACAAGCTGCACACGTAAACACAAAGACTCTATGGCTGCATGTAGAGTAGAATAAAATAAAAATAATATAAAGTAGAATTATGAGAAAACAGCGTACCTATCTGGTATACTCACAGGACCTAGCAATTCTGGGAAGATTGCCTGAAGATAAACAAACATAGTTGTTTAACCATGAAGCCTAACTCAAAATGAAAATAATGATGAATTTTTTTATAGAATATATTAAGTACATTATACAGTAGAACTGCATTAAAATAGCATACATATTTGATATTTGGCTAGAAGAACCTAGCATTTTGGGTGGCTCGTCCGACACTAAATCTAGTGTAGTCCATGATCACTGCAGAATGTTTTAGGATTAGCTGGCTGATATATACTTTTCGGTCTGTATTAGAATGTAGCAACACTTAAAGTTGACGAATCAACAATAACATATAATGATACAACCTTTTTCCTCAATTATATTTCCAAATACAGTCCAACTAAGAAGTAGGTGTCAAAAGATAACTTCCTCACATATAATACAAGTAATCAGTCCTCATATATGAATCCATTAATTAAAGTTAATAGAAATTAAGCATTACAAATTTGAAAGTATAAATTAATAAATTCGTATAGTACTTAGAATTCGTCAATATATTTCATAAGATGTCAGCGAATTGATCAAACAATGTTCCAACTTCTAAATCATGTCGCTCAAACATCTTTGAGGCAACCAAACATCTACACTTCAAATATTCCAAAACATAAAAGCCACTAAGGAATTTGAACTACCAAAAGACAAATCATTATAACATATGAGATATGAAAAGTAGCACCAAGAGTGAGAGAGAATCAATTGATGCTCCAGGAGATCAGATTAATAGCAGGATATAGCAAAAATCTGCACACATAATATAATAAATATACACTATAAGAGCACACCTATTTAATACTCGGGTGGAAAACGTTATCAGTTCAGTTGTTGGGTCGATCTACTATCAGAAACTGAAACTGAAAATAGACACATACATAAGTATTCATTGTGATAACTATAAGCATCATGTAGCAAAATAATCACAAAGCATAAAAGTAAACCAATGAAACATTTTTTTTTTGTTATGCTAAACTAATTAAATTAAAGCAAATGTGACCTCAAACAATAAAAAATAATCATTTTGTTAACTAAATTTTTAGCAAAACCAAGCTAATAGAATTATAAATTATATTGCTTTAAGTTGGTTGCTGCAGCAATAATTAAAGACAACACCAATTAAAGACAACACCATTGAGTGATTTCTTCGAATTTATCAAAATGAAACAAGTGTATAAAACTCAAATTTAAAACCCTTGATCTGGAAAGCGTGTACTGATTCAAAATGATAACAAAATTTAGTCCCCCATTATCATTATATTCAAGGGAAGATTCTTTGCGGACATGCATGCAATATTTGATGGATTTGTGTACAAAATGAAATATTCACAAAAAAATGTGTTTACTATATGAGACTTACTGTAACTTTTTTTGCAATGGATCCGAAATTTAACCTACTTGCTCAGTTTATTTAACAACTTCGGAGGTTGTATTGGGTCTTCTACAATATTTTATAATGCCCAACTTTCCAGGTTGTTCTACAGACATGTTTAATGCATCTAAAAATATTTGTTAATTTTAAACGTTACCAAAGTGGTAAACTTTTGAGTAATAAGTGGACTCTAGTCTTGAGATCAACTCTTATCTTCAAATTATATTGCAAATTTTTTGTTGGGTTAAAAAATATATTATTTCATCTGAAGATCTATCTATCAACGTACTTCATAATTCTAAAATCCTCAAATTGAAAATCTAAGTAACTACCAAGGTGAAGTAAAAGATTTTCAAAGAAACGATTTAAGAGAAGGGCTTCATAGAGAGGGGGAGCCAATGTTTGAACAACCTTCATCATTCAATTAATTTCACCATCTCACACAAAAATATTCCATATGTATATACATATATGTGTAAGAAAAATATATTCAAAGACCCAAACTCTTAAAGTTAGCAATTACAAGAGGGCAAATGAAGCAGTCTGCTTTCTATGCATACTATATACCCATTAAATCTAAACAATATTTGCCCATTAATTAATGTTTTTACCACTCTCTGAATCAAATGATAACACATTCATAACAAGTCTTTTACTATCTCAGGCACCCCCAAATTCTTTATTCAAGAGTTCTGTATTCTCCAACTCATTACATACAACATTGTTGTGTTCCAAATTGAATTTTAATTTTGCACCACTAAACCAACTGAGCAGTGGGTATATTCGCAAGACATAGTATTTTATTACACACTATATATAGCGGACCTGTTTAAACAAACAAATGGAGTGCATGTATATTTGTTTATGCAGATCGGCGTGATTAATTAACTAAGAGATTCCATATACTATGTATTAGAATATGAACTACACCCAGATAATTTAATCATCATTAGAAAATATGATGGTCCCATTTTCGAATACCAAAATGGGAATTTAGGAGATAATACCAAAAAAAAAAAAATTCAAAGAGTTCAGTGCGGGACACTCAAGTCACTACATTGCTGAGAGTCAGAGCTCTCAAGTCAGTGACAATTGACTTGTGAGCTCAGGCTCTCAACAAAACAGTGACTCGAGAGACTGAACTCTCGATTGCGTGCTTAAGCCTGTCAGTGAGATTGATTCTCCCTGACCAAAACACTTAGCTAAAACCTTCTTTAAGAATGGTACTCTCAGTGAGCACACGATACAAACCAGTTAGCAAGTACTTAAGCAATAGATCACACTCAGTTTAAAGTGGTTCAGAGACTCAAGCTCCTACGTCCACTGCCCTGATTTAACAGGAGAATCCACTAAGGATTGACTTGTTTTTAACGTACCAAGGTGCACCCAGATCAATACAACAATGATCTTGCTTACTTCCTTCCTAACTCACTAAACAACTTCAACCAACAAACCTGACAAAGAAGGTTTTGGTTTCAGTTTGGGTTTCTCCAACTAGGTGAGGTTTTTCCTTACAAAGTGTTAGCCTCAAGCTAAGATTGGAAAAACCTCTCTAAGCTAAGAGTTACAAGTTGGACACTCAATGAATATATGTGAAGACCCAAATGGTCAGTGTCCTAGGTGTAAGATGTGTCTCCTTATACCTCCCTTTGAACTGCACTAAATCTCTCACGCCCTCACAGCTCGTAGGTGTTGATTTTCTCTTTTCATACACTTGAACATGCAGCTATGAGCTTGTATTTATGGTGTGGATTCAAATGTTACCGTTGGAGAGAATCACATTTGAATCCAGACCATTAATAGGTTCACCTACTTTTCTTGGAATGCAGCTTTGTCAGTGTCGGATACGCTGTCTTGACTTGATTGGTCCACGTGGACTGAATCCAATGACTCTTCGGTTCAGTGGGCTTGATCAGGGCACACTAACTTCAGATGGCTTATCCTTCACTGCCTTGATGATCTTCAGTAGACGTGACTGTCTTCAGTGTAGTTGTCCTTCAGTAGACATTTGAAGATCTTTCCAAGAAGATTGTCATAAGGCTGAATGACAATCTTCCCTGACCTCAGTAGCCTGACTCTTTCAGGGTCTACTAGGTACAACACTGATCCTCCTGATCATGCTCTTCACTGAGTAGTCCACTGACTTAGCTTAGAATAGTCAGGTTTATACTCAGTGGGACATCCTTCAGGCTTCTCTTCAAGTTCAGGTCTTATGGCTTGGCTTCAGTTTGTTCTCCTTGAGATGTCATCTTGACTTCCTCAGGATGTGTCAGTGAGTTCTCTCTCACTAAGTTCCCCCTCACTTAGTGCTTCCTTAATTGAGTTCTTCTCCACTGACAATCTGTTTGAACTGAAAAATAAACTAGCCTAACCTGAAACTAAAGATACAATCCTGACTGCTTCAAACCTATTACATGTGGTTTTGGACATCAAAACTCATATATCCCAACAAAATAACATAATTACATAAATCAAGCGATTGAAGGTAGAATTAATTAAGCTTCAGCCTTGCAGAAACCATGAAAGTGATGATTATATTTATGCCTATGAAACAGGAACAAAAATTCTAGACGATGCAAATTAGACCAATCTCCGACATAGTTAGGATTACCAGATAGGAGGGAAGAACAGAGGTATGGTTCAATTAACAAAAAAAAAAGACATTTAGGTTTTCATTTATACCTGAAACTGAAAGTCCAGTGACGCCCAGAAGAAATTGACCACATATTTGGGATATCTCAGGCGATTGGCGGCTAATAAAAACCGTGGATCTATAAATCCTATCAGGCGCGAGAATAGGATGGGAAGATCGACAGTGAAAATAAATCAAGCAAAGAACTGGTAATTGTTGTTTTCTCTTTTGAATTGAACCTAACAAACGACTGTCGAACAACGGTGCAATCACAAGTGAAGAATGGAGAGAAGATGAGATTTTTTTTTAATACGGAGAAGGTGAGATATTCAGGAGGGAGGGGAGAGTAAATGGCCAAAAAATCAGACATAAATTGAATATATGCCAGCAAATAAAATAAAATAGTACATAATTTGTGAGAAATTGACACGTATTATTGCTATACCTATTTTTTGGACACCTATTAAATATTTTACCTGGTACCGAATAGAAATTGGCCGGGTAACTGGCCATGGGGCTCAACTCCCTCTTTTCTATAGTAATAGACTAGTGCTAAACCCGCGATTATCGCGGAACTGTATATAAAATTTATGGTAAAGTTATTAATTAATTTATTTTAAGTATTATAAATGTGGTTACTATTATTATTTTAATTATTCGATATTTTTATTGTATTTTTAAAATGTTAGCTAATAATAAATAATTCTATTTCAATGACAATAAACTATAAATTCATGACATCTATTATTGATCAAATGTCTAGAAAATAATGCTTACAAATTGCGGAAAATATCTCTATAAACAACATTTGTGGTGTATTTGGAAGGATTTCCTTTAGAATCAAGTGACAAAATCTTCAATCTTCTACTCGAACTAACTCCGGATACTGCAACATAAAATTGACCATGAGTGAAAACAGGCTTGAGAAGATACAATCCAACAGTAGAAAGCGATTGCCCTTGACTTTTATTTATTTTCATGACAAAACACAGTAGAATTGGAAATTGTCACCTTGTAAAATATACCGGCATTGTAGGATCAAAATTTGTCAATGCAATTCTTGAAATGAAGACTTTATTTCCAATATTCCTTTCAGATATTATTTCAGTCTAGAGAATATGGTTATCAAGTTTTGTGACGATCAATCTTGTTCCATTGCACAAATCAGATTTGTGATCAATACTTCTTAGTAACACTATAGACACTCCTTCTTTCAAGATCAGACGGTGATTTGACATTCCAGAACACCTAACAAAATTTAAAAATTCAACTATAACAATCTGTCCATTACCTCATTCTCGAAATTTAGAGACACAAATACTGTCTGAGCTTAAGTATACTTTAGTATCACCCGAAATCAGATAAAAACTTATCATTTATAAACTCCACATCTCAATGAGCAGGTGAAAGTATTGCTTTATCCTCAAAGTATTTATGTGTCCTTAAATTATCAATCAAGGATGGATAAATATTTTTTGTTATAGATGCAATTGGAGCAACAACATCACAAATTAAATTATCTTTCAGAATCTCAATCTCAGTGACATCATCTTGCCTATTTCTAATTTTCTCATCACCAACTTTCAAATTCCACCTTGAGAAGTTAACAATATCATCATCATTTGAGGACGTATTGAGATCAGAACGTTGTAATCTCATGTTCTTCGTCAATCTTAAATTCTTAATATTGAAAACAAATAAGATGTATTTAGTTTTCTAATAATAATTTTTAAAAAAAATATTATCATTTAATAAAAGATGCATAAAATATCTTGCAATGATCTCACAAATATGAAGCATTGATAGTTGAGTGCACAATATCCTCTCGACTTCCTTTGGGTATGACATGGAGTCTCTTTCTGAAATCTCTTCCAAGCATAATGATTTTACCACCAAAAGACATATCACTTATGGTTCCATCTAGAGATCTAACAATATCCCTCAAGTTTCTATCCAAAGCTAAATCTGTTAATCGTTGGTGTCTCATCTCATATAATAAGCTTTGTCTTCAATAATAGTTAGGACAAATGTGTCCCCAGTTTATGTTACACGTGAAGGTCTCATCAATATTAAGCGGTATAACAAATCTTGAATGAGCAGTACGTCCGTCGGACAGAAGAGTGATGTTATTCCACTTGATGCAGCATTAAGAACTATATTATATTCCGAACGTATTGCTGCGGAGATCGTTCTCCAAATGAATGTCTTTCCAGTTCCACCATATCCGTATAAAAAGAAGACTCTTTCTTTTTGCAACCAAACAACTTCAAGTATTTCACTAACCACAAATTTTTGTTCTTGAGTTAGAGTTGAATTTAACTTGTCATATTCTTCTCTTTGTTCAGGCCGATCGTAATTCAATTCTTGTTATTTACTACATCTTTCTCAAACTCAAAATATGGTACTGACATTGATGTAAATCTACTCAAAGTGGATCCATTCATCTGCAGTAGTTTATCAATTTTAATTAAAGCCAACTTGTTCAACTTTTCACTGTTAAGCTATAAATCTAAAAAAAAAACATTACAAAAATATAATTGTAAATTATTTTTACAATCTAAATCAATTTTTTTTTTAAAGATGTTATACCTGTAATATTCAATGTTCATCTTCTTTTATAGAGTATATCATCTGGCATACACTCCCACGTCTTTTCGAACACGGTTTCTGGAGAGTTCATTGAAGATGACATGAGAAGAATAATGAATAAGTTCCTCACGTGATGAGCGCTTGTCCAATAACTTGCCTCTGTTATCCCATCAATGTACTCAAGATCATCATCCAGCAATCTCATTGAATAGCAAACATCCTTAAAGGTAACATACACAATATCACCAATGGTTCATATCATCTCAAAAGATGTTGATTCGTTACTATAAGACAATAAGAGATACAAATAATACTCTTCACCAGCCCCCAATAGAACACTGTATAGTCTTCCCAGAGAAAATCTATTGTACTTTCTCTTTTCCCACTGATATTATTTTCTACCCCAAACATACATCTTTGGAAATTCCAGATAAGTCAGCTTCTTTGCATCCTCATCATCAGTTTTATTTTTATCCATCCACGCCAAGAACATTGATTTACCTAAAGATGGTCTTTCGAGTACATCATCAATGTAATCTTCATCTCGAAAAATAACTCTCTGTTGATTAGGAAGATGGAAATCCAATCTCATAACCGCTGGATACCTATAATGTATATCGAACTGAAGAGTTCTCCAAACTGCTTCACACGGAGATATGTATCTGCAGTTTACGAAATTTTCCACTTCGCCTTTTGATTTTTATTCACCTTTAGTGGCCCCTTTCTTCTCCACATTAGCTATAACCCATCAACTCCTTTATTGATATACTTGAACAAATACTTGATGAATTTATACCTATTGCACCACTCAACATTTATATTACCTTGATACCTTCGCAACAATATTGGACTGTAAAGAACTACAAAACGGTTATCCAAATGAACAATTCCTTTATCAACAGTGACCCCTGTACTTCTTCTTCTATACAGTGGGAAACCTTCGTCATCAACATATGTAAACTCATTATAACTCTTTGGGAAATTCTTTGAGCAAATGTTGTTGACCATGCAAGGAGAATTTATTTTCACCAATCCACAGGGTTAGTGAATCATGTAGTCACTTACCAAATCATACAAAATACATCATCATCTCTATCTAGTATTTCTACAGATATGATACGGTCAGCATCCTTCGGATTTGGAATTTTGTTTTCATGGTTTAGAAACAAAAGAATTTGAGCATGTAACAATCCTTTTTTCTGAAATTCCACTGAGTATAACACTACAGATTGAAAATATTTGAATCAAGTTATATACTAAAATAATTTAATAGAAATATAAAGTTATTTTATTCATGAAAGATAAATATTATGGAGCTAAAAATTTAATAAATATAAAAAGATAAACTTACATGCATCAATTTTTTCAAATATTCGAAGTTCCTTAAACTCCTTCACAATACGATCAAGTTTCATCTTAAACATTCTGTAGAGAATATATGGCCTATCAACAGATTCAAGACCTTTCTCATTTAAGAATCTTGTAATCTGGGGCCATTTTAGATTGCAAGTAGTTGTGATAAATAAATCTGGGTAAGAAAAACACTTGCAAAGTGTCATGACATCTTGAAAATTTTGAATCATATACCTAGGTCTGTCTGTGAAGGATGCAAACATTATTCTTTTACCCGTAGAAGATGGATCCACATCACCTCTATCAACTGCAATTTTCATATCATTCACTCTGCTAGACCTCAATTTAACTTGATTAAATTTTATAAATAACAACCTTTCCGACTAAATCATAGTATATGAATCCACCAAAAATTGCTGGAAAAGTCTCTTAGATAGGAATAAAGTTTGTTTCATTATTATGCTCGTGTATCCTAAACGAAAAGAATTCTCGCATTGTTAGTCTGATTTCTTTTCTTGTTGTAAAACCAGCATCATTATGAACCACATCAATCCTATAAACATCCTCATCATACAAGAACAATAAATGATATTGTAATGGAACATAAGATGGATGTAATTCACTTATTCTTTACAATTCACCGCTACGGGTCTTTTAATATCACATCTCTTTTTTCCATAGCTGCATCATGTCCCCTGGAATAAGAGCTACAACTTCAGAAGCAGTAGGAAGGTTATAAACACTTCCAACTAAACTCCTTCTTTCTAGCAAATTTAATCACAAATTTGGCTCACCTCCAGACATAATACTTTTCCTTGCGAAATTGCATTGCAAATGGATTGAAAGTATCCACCATCCTCTTAAGTTCACCAACAATACTATCATTCAGTTTATCCTTCAATCTCCTCAAGTACAAATAAAATAATAGAATTGATTAAAAAAATTAATTATAATTATTATATTTTATAATTTGTTCAACTAAAATAATACAAAATATAAAATATATAGTAAGAATCAGACTCATCACAATGCGAGAATTTTTTTCCTTTATTGATTCTCATTTCGTCTAAATCTTCTAATTTTTTTTGGTGAATCTATACATCTCAATATATTGTTTATATTTTTCTTTTGTAGGATAAGAATCTATACATCTCAAGGTATTGTAAATTTTATCAATTCATCTTTCGTGTGAATCCGTATTTCTTTTTTGCAGGATATGAATCTATAATTGTCAAGGTATTTATATTTTATTTTATGTTTTTTTATCATTTAATTGTATTAATTTAATCCGCATCTTTTGCTTAATCTCTTTTACTAATGATTATTCCAATGTATATTATTATAATTCTTTAAATAATAATTTTTATGTTTATTTATATTTCTATAAATAATAATATTTATGTTGATTATAATTTAATTTGAATGTTATAGATACATCAAAATATACCTTTGATATTTTCAATTGATTAACAAATCTGTTTTTTTTAAATCGATAATAATGTAAATTTTTGACTATTTTTTTAATATGATGAAAACTTTCTTAATCATTCTTTATAGATAAAACATAAGCATCGAACCTTGGAGAATAAATTTTAATATGATGAATCATTTCGAAAATAATTTATATTTTTTATATTTTTAATAGTTGAATACTTTCTACTATGTAAAATTCTGATTTTTTTTTAATTCGAATATTTATTAAATATGTTAATATTGTTGCTCTTAGTTTTTTTTAAAGGAAAAAATGACTCTTTTCAAAATATGTGATTTAATATTGTAAATTCATACATCAATCAATATATAAATTTATCTTAATTATATACTTTATTTATTTATATTAATTTTAAATTTACTTTTTATGCTATTATTTTTGTATCATTGAATATAAATTACTTATATTAGGTAAATTTGACTCTTTTATAAAACATGTATTTTAATTAATCTTAATTTATATATTATCTAAATACATCCCATTTTTATGAATATATAAATATAGACTAATTATATTAGGAAAAGTTGACTACTTTTTTATAGTATGATTTAAGTCATATATTTTCGAATTACATAAAATATTAGGTAAATTTGACTCTTTATAAAACATGTGTTTTAATCAATCTCAACTTATAATTTGTCTAAATACACTCTATTTTTATGAATAATTAAATATAGATTTCATATATTTCATAATTTTTTCCTTTCAATTGGATTTCATAGCTTATAAATAATGTTGCATAGTGATATAAAGAGATTCGACTTTTTTTTTAATTAGATGAATGTATATTGTAAGTTGATAATCTTTGTGAAAATATTATTATTTTAATATATAAAAGATCACATGACATAGTATTTTGAAATTTAATATTTTGGAATGTAATTTCGAAATTAGGGACTATATCATCATATTATATTAGTCAATTTTTTCTAATATAATTAATATTTTATCAATAAATTTAAAATTGATGTAAATAAGTAAAGTATATAATTAGTTTAAATTTATATATTGATTGGTGTATGACTTTATAGTTAAATCACATGTTTTAAAAAGATCAAATTTCCCTAAAAATATTGAAGACATTAAATTATTTTTGAATTTAAAAAACAATTAGAATTGTTACTCAGTTGAATTTATCAAAGACATATTTTGGTTGTATATATAACATTCAAATTCATACACAAAAAATTATTTATTATTAATGAATCATGATCGATTTTTTTAAAAAAAGATATCCACCATCCAAAAATAGTTGAAAAATATTAGTTTGAAGAATACATTATTTACTTATTTTGTTTTTAAAGATACCACTAACCAAAAATTTAGGATTTAGGAATGTAGGATAATATAAAATCACCTAATAAATTATCTTACTAAATTATCATTCAAAATTAGTCAACTTTTCCTAATATATTCAAATTGAAATTTAAAATTGATTAAATAAGTAAAGTTTATAAATATTATAAATTTATATATTGTTCCTAATATAATTATTTCAAATCTAATCTTTTAAAATAATATATAAAATATATCCATCATCCATATTTGTTAAAGATCCGAATAATTAATATTTTATAAAGAGTCTAATATATATTCCTAAAATATTTGAATATTCGTATATTTGATATATTCCTAATATTCGTATAATTAATTATTCCAATATATATTCGTATATTTTAAAATATTCGTATAATTAATTAAAATATTTGAATATTCGTATATTTAATTATTTCTAATATATATTCGTATAATTATTACATAAAATATTAGGTATTATTTGAATATTCGTATAATTAATATTTTCGAATTACATAATATATTTCGAAAGATATATTCATCATTATCCAAATTTGAACGATTCTTCATCATTATAGAATTAAATAAAAATAAAAATTATAACTTCTCATAAAGAATATTATTTATAAAATTTTAAATAATACATTGAATAGTAATTAATACATTATAATGTTAAAAAAAATCTAATTTTTAACATATAATTAATGATTCTTCATCTTCACAATAAAATTGATCTTCCACTTTGTTGATAGGCGAACATCATCTAAATATGGAGCGAACAATTATTGAAGTCTAAAACAAAGAAAATCACTATTTGGGCGCAATAACCAACCTGGGAGGTGTATGAAGTGACGAACAACTCTCCCGACGAACAACTAATGGGCGAACAGGTATTAAGGCCCGGGACCAAGAATGAGCCAACTGTGGAGTCATCCATGACGAACAACTTGGTCAGAATATGATACAACAAATAGCCAAGGAGGTGTGTACAAGTGAATAAAGGACAAAGATCCCAAAGCCAAGCTAAACAAAGGCATAAGGCGAACAACTTCCCAAGTACAACCTCAAGAGGCGAACAACTTTCGGTTGGAGAATCAACAAGATCCATCAAACCGACCTAGGCGAACAACAATGAGTCCGAGATAAGACCAAAGAAGACTTTGTAACTAAGATTTAGCTTAGATAAGATCAAACTTGAGTCAAAGGACACATGTCAAGCATGTAGGCTAGGGAGACCAAGAGCCAGGGGCACCTCATGCTTGCTAGTCTCTATAAATAGTTGTTCTCCAGCTTATGAAATACAAGAAAAAATTCATAAACACTCCAAAACACACACAAATACACCTAAACACACACGCATACGAAATTATTTCAATTTCGATTTTCATATATCCGAATTCGATAACCTAAACCCCGATTTACCATTTACGGTGGTAATCAATCACACGTTATTGATTGGTGACGTAAAAACGGATTAAAACAGCCACTAATCCTCACGATTAGATTCGTTCACCAACAATTTGGCGCTAGAAGGAGAGTTCGAACCTTCGGTTTAGTGTGATTACTCAAGAACTTCAAGTTGAAAACTTGAAGATTCAAAGGAAGTCTCAAGAAATATTTGAAGATACAAATAAAAGTGTTCTTGGTGTTCTTGGTGTTCTTCAATTTATAAATTAAGAAGTAATTTAAATTGAAATGCCTCAATCTAAAGAGACCCAAGGATCACGTTTGTCAAAAAGAGCATCTCAGACCCGAGCCACGTCGGCCGACCACCAGGACCGTGACCCGAGACATGCGAACAGGTCACAACATACAGCCATAACACATAACCTCCCCCCTGAGATGGAGGCTTTGGCGAACAACCCCAACGAGTTGGCCAAAACCATAGCTGCTCTCCAGGCCCTCCAGAGGCAACAAGAGCAAGTTAGGCCAACACAGGCAAGGCCAAGGGACAAGTCCCCAGAAGTTAGACCCAGGACCACTAGGGGCGAACAGCGAGAGGTTGATAGTGCCCAAGTCAGACGGAACAAGGGAAAGGCCAAGGTGGACGACCAACAAGAAGTACAGGCTGAGTCTGGTCGCGGACGAACAACTATGTCTAGCCATGGGACAACACGTTCCAGTGCCCAAGACAGGCTTAGCCAACCCCAACGGGAAGCTGCTCGCCGGGGAGCAGAAGACGGGCGAGCAACTTTTGAACAGCCTCGCCCATCAGTCCATGAAAGGATCACCCTGTCAGCCTTCAGGCGCCTAGGGCCAAATGCGGCGAACAACATTAGAAGGCAAGCCCAGGAAGTGCCCACTCCAAGCGAGGGACTGCGACGAGCAGAAAGGTTAATGCCTTTGCTCGCCGAACAGCCTCCAAGTCAGGGGGCACCTCTTGATGAATTATCAAGCCTAAGGAGGGCTGTGGAGAACATGCAAGGGCAACTAGACCAACAGAGGGGGATGGGAGCGATCAGCATGCCATCCTCACCTTTGGCAGCTCACATTTTGAAAGCCCCGATCCAGAAAAAGGTTCAATTTCCAGCAAGCATTCAATATGAGGGCATCACTGACCCCCGGGTCCACTTAACAAAATATACGGACTACATGGTCTCCGTGGGGGCCAGCGACGCCACCCAATGCCGGAATTTTCCATTAACATTAGGCGATCGGGTTCACAAGTGGTTTTCATCAATGCCGCCGGCATCAATCCACTCGTTCGTTCAGCTAAGTCGAGAATTTCTCTCTCACTTTTCAACGGCGGGGTCGTATCTTTCCCAAAAACACCGGCTATCAGATTTAAGACAAAATGATGATGAAACTGACCGGGCGTTTATGGAAAGATTCGATAAAGTTTTGCTAGAAGGAGAACCAGTGAGCGAAGATACAAAGATCGTCGCTGTGATGGCCGGATTGAAAAAAGGGTCGAAGTTATGGAAGGAGGTACGTCTGAAGTGCCCAAAGACTTATGCCGAGTTCAGAAACCAAGCTGGCATTTTCGTTTCCATGCACGAGGCCCTACAAACAAATTTAGGGGAAAATAAAGCTGATCCTAAGGAGAATAACAAAAAGCCCGTCGGGACAAGCTACAGGGTCCCAAAAAATATGAAAGCATTCACCGAAGGATCGGATTTGAAAGAAAAATTGAACCAAGTATTGACAGCATCAGTTGATACTGTGTATGAGAGCGTAAAGGAGAAAGAGTTGCTTTCCCCACCACGTAAAATCCGTCAGGATACTGGCAAACTCAACCCGAACAAGTATTGTGCCTACCATCAAAGTGTGGGGCATTTTACGAGTGAGTGTAGAGATTTGCTTAAGCAACTCTGGCGATTTTATGAGGAGGGAAAGCTCTCCGATTTCGTTAAAAGGCAACCTGGGAAAAGAGCTCGGGAGAACAACTCAGAAGATGAAGAGGATGGTCAACCTCAGAGAAACAACAAACCCGGGCGACCAGTTCCCAGTATGCCAGCTCAACCTTTAGAAGACCTGTTCATGATGGAACCCGCAGGTCCCGCAGGAGGGTGTTTTGATGGACAACCACCTGACTCTAACCGGAAGAGGAAAGCGGAGCTACGAGCGATTGGCCAAGTACAAGAGATGGGAGTTAAGCCGTCTATCATGCAAACGGCAGAATTAACTTTCACCGAAAAAGACCTTGAAGGCGTCTTAACTCCGCACAATGATTCGCTCGTAATCTGTGCCAAGATTATGGGGACCAGAGTCCACAGACTGTTGGTGGACACCGGAGCCTACACGAACATCTTATTCAAGAAGACCCTCGATAATCTGGGAGATTATTCGGGTTATGTTCGGAATACAACACATAGAATTGTAGGCTTCGGAAATGCTGTGACAACACCGTTGGGAATTGTAACATTAGCTGTACAACTTGTAACGGCCAATGAACCCGAAAGAAATATAACAAGAATGGTAGATTTCTTGGTTGTAGACCAGGAGTCGACCTATAACGGGTTTCTTGGCCGACCTTTTCTTAATGAATTTAAAGCTGCGTGTTCCACTTACCACTATTGTTTGAAATTTCCAACAGCTAGTGGAACAGGCACAATTAAGGGAGACCAACGGAGAGCACGAGAATGCGTTCAACAGCTACGAGCAAAATTTGTACAAATATCCATGATGGAAGCCGCAAGTTATCCCATCGACGAACCATCAATACTGAACAATATGATGGACATAGACGACCACATGGATGCGGACGAATAGCACTTGAACGAGCAAGTGTTGGACGAACAACTCGTTACCACCCGGGAGGAGAATCCATCTGACGAACAACAAGGGGGTGATGACGAACAATTTTCAGTAGAAGACTTGGAGGGCCAAGTACAAACGAACAACAATGGGACGGAGCCAACTGATGATCTTGAACCCCGCCTGGGGGCAGAGCCGATGGACATCGAAAATGATTCCAACCCTGAGGAACCCATACTTGATCCCCGTTGGAAGGGACAAAAACGACGAGCAACTCCAGTCGAAGAGCTGGAGGCGTTCAAAGTTAATCCCAACAACGAGGATCTTGAATTATTCATAGGATCTGAGCTCCCAGAGCCTTACAGATCCCGAATGAAAGAGTTCCTCACCAAGAATCTAGATGTTTTCGCTTGGTCTCATGCAGATATGGTGGGGATAGACCCAAAACATGCTTGTCATAAGCTGAACGTAAATCAAGCAAAAAAGCCCGTCCATCAAAAGCGAAGGAAGTACGGCCCAGACAAATATCAAGCGTTGAATGAAGAAGTTAAAAAGCTGCTGGACAACGATCTGATCCGTCAAGCACTTTGTCCACAATGGGTAGCAAACCCTGTGCTGGTGAGAAAATCGAACGGAACCTGGAGGCTATGCATAGACTTTACAGATCTGAATGCAGCATGCCCGAAGGATAACTTTCCTCTCCCGCACATCGATCAATTGGTGGACAGCACTGCGGGTCACGAGATGCTAACATTCATGGATGCTTTTGCAGGGTATCATCAAATCCCAATGCATCCTGACGATCAAGAAAGCACAGCTTTTTATACTAACAAAAACTTGCTGTGCTGGAAGAGAATGCCATTTGGCCTCATAAATGCTGGAGCAACATATCAAAGACTGGTGAACAAGATGTTTGATCAACAAATTGGAGACACGGTTGAAGTCTATGTGGACGATATCGTGGTCAAAAGTCCCAAGAAGGAAGACCATCTTCAACATCTGACTCAAGTGTTCGAAATTCTTCGACACTATAACATGAAGTTGAATCCAAAGAAAAGCAGCTTTGGAGTCCATTCAGGGAAATTCTTGGGTCATCTTGTTAGCCAACGGGGAATTGAGGCCAACCCTTCAAAAGTTAAAGCCATCCTGGATATGCAGCCACCACGTTCAGTGAAAGAAGTGCAAAGACTCACCGGGTGCCTAGCAGCATTGAACAGGTTCATATCCAGGTCGGGGGACAAGTGCCGTCCATTCTTCGAGGCCGTCAAAAAAGGAAAGTTTGCATGGACTAACAACTGCCAGGCGGCCTTCGATCAACTTAAAGACTACCTGGGAGATGTCAAAATCCTATCAAAACCAGTCCCAGGAGAAAAGCTCTTTTTATACTTAGCCGCATCAGAAGTTGCCATCAGCTCTGTCTTGGTGCGCGAAGATGGCAAATTCCACCAACCTATATATTACGTCAGCCAGGCTTTGCATGAAGCAGAGATCAAATATGCCCCAACCGAAAAGCTGGCGTATGCTTTGGTTATGAGCGTGAGAAAGTTACGACCATACTTCTTTGACCATCAAGTCGAAGTTCTAACAACTTTCCCGCTCAGGCAAATTCTCCATCGCCCCGACACTGCAGGTCGTCTTTTAAGATGGTCACTGGAGATTAGCCAATTCGGGGTGACCTATGCTCCTCGAACGGCGATCAAAGGGCAAGCATTAGCCGACTTTATAGTCGAACTAACCTTCCCACCAGATCCGACGAGAGGACTTGATCATCCTTGGCATCTCTATGTGGACGGATCATCAACCAACATAGCCTCGGGGGCCGGAGTAGTATTAATAAGTCCAAACAGACAAGTATTCACCTCGGCAATCAGATTTGGTTTCATGGCAACCAACAACGAAGCTGAGTATGAAGCTCTTATCGCTGGTCTCCACTTATCCCTCGCAGTTGGTGTCAGACGCTTGCAAATATTTGGCGATTCACAATTGATCGTGAACCAAGTCCGAGGTGAATACGAAGCAAAAGATGATCACATGATCGAGTATCAACGGATTGTTGCTCACCTGATGTCCATGTTGCAGCAAGTTTTCATACAGCAAATTCCAAGGACGAGCAACACTCAAGCAGACGCGCTTGCCCGACTAGCAACGAGTGAAGGCCCCATAGAGTTGGCAGATATTATAGTTAGAAAGATGAAAGATCCATCAACAGTAAGTTATAATGTCAATCAACTCGACGATCAAACCAGTGAAGAAGAAGACTGGAGAACAAGTATAGTCAAATACTTGAGAAATGGGGAAAAACCAAACAACCCTTTTGAAGCTGCCAAGCTAATAAAGCAAGCCGTCAGATATACTCTGGTGGGTGAGCAACTTTACAAAAGGGGAATATCAATCCCACTTCTCAAGTGTTTGCCTAGGGGGCAAGGGCAAGCAGTACTTGAAGAGATACATGCTGGAGTATGTGGAAATCATACCGGGGGGCAAGCTTTGGCATACAAGACAATCAGACAAGGCTATTATTGGCCGACCTTACGTCAAGACGCAATCAAAAAAGCCAAAACTTGCCATCAATGTCAGATTTTTGCCCCAGGCATCCATACCCCGGCTCAGGAACTTGTGTCAGTATACAGCCCATGGCCTTTTGCAAGATGGGGGATGGACATCATTGGTCCTTTCCCGGCTGGAGTTGGAAATGTTCGATTCGCCGTCGTGGCAGTCGATTATTACACAAAGTGGGCGGAAGCAGAGGCAATGGTCCACAGTTTGATGGACAAGAGTTGAGAGAATTCTGTACGAAGTGGGGGATCAAGAAACATTACTCCACACCTTATCACCCCCAGTCGAATGGACAAGTTGAAGCCGTAAATAAAATCATAAAGCATACATTAAAAGTGCGACTGGCGGAGAGTAAAAGCAGTTGGTCTACAGAACTTCCGGAAGTCTTATGGGCATACAGAGTTTCTCCCAGGTCGAGCACCGGAGAAACACCCTTTGCAATGGCTTTCGGAACAGAGGCTGTAATACCAATTGAGTTAGAGGCCACTACATTCAGGACGACCAACTTTGATGAACAGGCGAACAACTCTGCTCTAAATGCTGAATTGGATTTGCTCGAAGAAAAAAGATTGAATGCCGAGCTAAAAAATGCCACATACAAGCAGCGAGCAGAACGTTACTATAATTCCCATGTAAAAGTTAGGGAATTCAGAGTTGGAGATTTGGTTCTAAGAAAGTTGCTCGCCCAACCTCCAGGCGTATTGGGACCAACTTGGGAGGGCCCGTATCGTATAACAGAAAAATACGTCAATGGCGTGTACGATATTGAAGACATGGAAGGCAAGCCGGCCCAATACTCCTGGAATGCTGTGCATCTAAAGAAGTACTATCAATAAAGTTGGGCGAACAAATGTCTTGGAGGGCAAGGGATGCGTATGAGTTGAAGGAAGGCTAAGAAGGCAGCTAAAAACTTGCCTAATTTTTTAAAATTTTCTTAAGTATAGATTCAAAAGTTGCTCGGCACGTTGTATAGTCTGGTGCTAGTGCTTTTGATTTTATAGATAGAGTTGCTCGGCAAAATATTATAAGCGAGCAAGTTTTAGTTTGTGTTTAAAGTTGTTCGTCAGATTGTATATGATAGTGATGGACAGTCTTATAACACTTGTAATTATTTTGCGATGTAAATATAATAGTTGTTCGTCAAAAGAGGAAAAGTCCAAAAGCTCGAGGTATAAGTCCATTCAAAGGTTGTTCGTTTTACAAATGAACAGAACCTAAGGACCAAAGCCACTTAAAGGTTGTTTGTTTTTTAAAAATGAACAGAACCTAAGGCTAAACCCTGATTCCACTAAAGGCAAAGTTCAATTCGAACAAAAGCCCAATACTATATGTTATAATTGTAAAAGCATTGACAGAAATGTAAAGGCAATTGACATATATAAGAAAATGAGCGAACATGAGAAAGACATTTTCCATTAAAGAAAGGCATTAAGCCTCAAAAATAGTACAAGCTGGAAGCAGCCATTACAAGTACTACCAAAAGGGACGAGCAACTATTACAAAAGAGATGAAGAAAAAGCTAAGTCCTAAAAACTACTGCTGTTCGGCGGGAGGAGGATCTTGAGATTGCTCGGCAGGAGGGTCGACAATCATGTCTCGAGCAAGGTCTTCAGCTGCCTTATCCTCCGCCTCTTTAGCAATTTGCTCGTCCGCGGCAGCCGGCTCATCTCCTTGCTCGCCGTCATCAACAATTGGTGGAGGATGAGTGATGGTGATACTGGGGTCGAGTAAATCCAGTTTAACCCCCAGCACAGCCAAATCCGCCAATTGGATTTTGACGTTGTTCGGCGGAGGATAGTTCTCGAGGAACTCATTCAAATCCTTGGCCATCTCCTCCACCATCTCCTTGTAGTCATAGGCATCAGCCGTACGGATGCTGTCCGCGTAGGCACAAATATATCCAAGGTTGGAGATGGGGCCGGTGCGAGTTTGAACCTCCTCTTCAAGTTGCTCGCGGGTGAAGAGGTTGGCTTCTGCTTCCCGGAGACGAGCATTCTCCGCCTCGAGCTCAGCAATTCTTTGTTCGGCCGAAGTCAATCTTTTCTCTCCCTCGCCGAGCAAATTCTCCTTATCCTTCAGCTCTTTGGACATGGCCTGAATCTCTTCAAGGCGCTTGTGCTCAGCATCAATGTAAACATTGATCTGGTTGTTAAGGCGAGCAATCTTGGCCTCATATTGGCTCACCAGGCCATCTTTTTCTTCAGAGAGTTGCCGAGCTGTACTAGCATAGTGGCGAGCAGACTCTTCCTGCTCGGCAACTTGGGCGATTGCCCTTTGGGCAGTGACGAGGCCGTTGGCGACGAGCATCATCGAGAGATGGAGATTGTCCATCTGCCCCTGCTGAAGGATGGCCTTGTCCAGAGGACGCGTCCAGGCCCGGGCGACCAACTCCGTCGCCTTGCGAACATGTTCGCCGGGAATCTCCCTTATGTTTACGGGAGTCTTCGAGCAAGCGTACTGATGTACAACACTTGCTCGGCCGGGATAATCATCGGCGCGGTATCTGCAAACAAAAAAGCAATTGATACTTAGAAAAATAAAAAAAATGGATGAAAGTTGTTCGGCAAGAGAGGATAGATACTTACTCGGCAAACTTTCGATCGTCCCATCCAAGGAACGTAAGATCTTCTGGGCCACGGAGCGAGCCTACATCTTTGCTCGCCTTCCCCGACCTTTCCGTGGGCTCCCCAGAACGCCTTATAGCATCCTCTTCGCGGCGAGCATGGTTTTCGCCCACCTTTTCTTTCCCCTTGCCGGGGACATCTCCGGCCAGTGGGGTCCCATCTGCCTTCTTAAGGCGCTTGCCACCACGAGGTGGGGAGACGGGAGGAGACCGAATCTGAACTGGGGGGGCAGCCGGTCTTGGGACTTTAGCCCCCTCAGGCCTGTTCGACATGGCGAGCACGGCTTGTGGAGGGTCCCCTCTCCTTTTCTTCCCTCTTGGTGGCCCCATTTCAAGGACCCTCTGCTCAAGAAGAGCGTAGCTTGGGGGAACGGCGACTGTTACTTGCTCGGCTAAAAAAAAAAAAAAAAAAAAAAAGGTTAAAATTAGACGAGCAAGTTAAACATGTTAACGACGAACAAGACTTGAGCAAGGAGTTGGGAATTTCCATACCAGGGGGCACCTCAGCTTGAGCCTCCAAATGATGTGGGTAAGTCAAAAGGCGAGCAGCTTTTTGACACCTTGATCGGCAGAGATAGTCTATAGTTCTATCTGCTTTATTGCGAAGGCCGACCAAGCACGAAGTAAACAGGAACTCGGAGTTCAACTCCTCCTCTTTCGAATCCCACTTGGGTAGACGAGGGCCTGCGAACAAACAAAAAAAGTTAAATTAGAACAACTGTCCAAAGGCGAGCAAGAATTGAACTTACGTTTCAGTTTTCCATAGGCTGCTGGAGAATTTATTCGTCCAGGGCCGCCGTGTGGACCAGAAGATGCTCGCCAATCACCCCCAATCCAGAAGAAGTGCTGTTTCCAGTCACGAATCTTGTTCGGCACCTCTTCCACCATTTTCAACCCAGTCCTGGCCTTGAGGTAGTGATAGCCATCTTCTCCTCGGGGGCAACTTGTGATTGTCATCAGGTAGTTGATCTCTTCCGCAGTGATCCGATCAACGTACCCCTCCAAGGCGAACAGGCACATGGAGCCCAAAAGGTTCATCCACCCAATTGGAGTAATCTGAGTTATAGCCAAGTTGGTCGCCTCTAAGAATCGACCAACAACAGGTGGAAGAGGTAACTTCAACCCAGCAATCAAGGTGTGGATGTTGATCGCCGTGCATCCGGGAGGAGGGCGATCAGCTCTTTCCTTTCTCCGAGGAGCCCACATGTAGATATCATATGGGATCTTATAGTCTTTCCGGATGGAGTCCAGTTCATCTTCGCGAACAACACTCTTGATCTTGCTCGCCTGGTAATCAGTCTTCACCTTGTCCATTATTTGTCTTTGTGGACGAGGAAAGCTGTTCGCATACCTTTCAGCATATGCTCGCCATTCGAATAGGCGAGCAACCCCAGCCGGGATCTCACTTTCCCGCATCCTTGGGGATGGAAAATTGATACCTTCCAAAAATTCACGAGTGAGCTCGTTAAGATCTGGATCTTCAGATTCGGCAGAAGACGAAGAATTTTCGTCCCGATTTTTGTTCGCCACAACCGTTAGTTCTCTCCCAGATGGGCCCACACCGGTGTCCTCCACAGAGCGAACCACTGAATCCACGTGAAGATCCGACGCCGAGGAAATCTCGAAGGGAGGTTGTTCGACGGGGACCGCGACTGGAAAGAGTGGGTCTAAGGTCTCCTCAGTCTTATTGCTCGAGTGCGAAGACATAGAAGAAGAAGAAAAATCCAGGCGGCGGTAGGAAGAGTTGCAGACGGCGGCGCTTTCCCGGAGAAGACGGTGGCGTTCGGATCCACACGGCGGCGATTGAATTTTCGAGAGAAAAAGTAGAGAAAAAGATAGAAAGAAGAAGGTAACTACCTGGGAATGAAGATTTGAAGCCAAATACTGAAGGACGGACGCCGGAGAAGCTTGGAATCGCCGGAGGAAGGAAGGATTCGCCGGAGCACTGTTGCAAGAGGGGGAAAAGTGGGAAAAATTTCAGTTTTCCCACTATTTATACCCCAAGCAAAAACGGGGTCCCAGTCGTAATTTTCCGAAAGTTCTGGGGCTCAACTGGAAGAAGGCGGGGTAAATTCCGAGCTAAACTAGAAGATGAAGGACCTATAAACAATTATAGGGGCGCGTCGCCTTGGGGCTGCTCGCGCGTGAGCGGCGCGCAATCATTGCGCTGGCGTCATCTTCGTGATCTCCCCAGATCATGGGAAGACGAAACGGTTATTCCAACATTGCTCGTCACAGAGATGCTGTTCGTCCAAATCTTGGCCAAGACGATATCCTAACTACAGTTGCTCGCCGCAAAATTACTCGTCTGATGCAACATCTAGTCAGGATAGGGGGCAATTGTTGATAGGCGAACATCATCTAAATATGGAGCGAACAATTATTGAAGTCTAAAACAAAGAAAATCACTATTTGGGCGCAATAACCAACCTGGGAGGTGTATGAAGTGACGAACAACTCTCCCGACGAACAACTAATGGGCGAACAGGTATTAAGGCCCGGGACCAAGAATGAGCCAACTGTGGAGTCATCCATGACGAACAACTTGGTCAGAATATGATACAACAAATAGCCAAGGAGGTGTGTACAAGTGAATAAAGGACAAAGATCCCAAAGCCAAGCTAAACAAAGACATAAGGCGAACAACTTCCCAAGTACAACCTCAAGAGGCGAACAACTTTCGGTTGGAGAATCAACAAGATCCATCAAACCGACCTAGGCGAACAACAATGAGTCCGAGATAAGACCAAAGAAGACTTTGTAACTAAGATTTAGCTTAGATAAGGTCAAACTTGAGTCAAAGGACACATGTCAAGCATGTAGGCTAGGGAGACCAAGAGCCAGGGGCACCTCATGCTTGCTAGTCTCTATAAATAGTTGTTCTCCAGCTTATGAAATACAAGAAAAAATTCATAAACACTCCAAAACACACACAAATACACCTAAACACACACGCATACGAAATTATTTCAATTTCGATTTTCATATATCCGAATTCGATAACCTAAACCCCGATTTACCATTTACGGTGGTAATCAATCACACGTTATTGATTGGTGACGTAAAAACGGATTAAAACAGCCACTAATCCTCACGATTAGATTCGTTCACCAACACACTTCGTCTTCATATGAAAAATTGATCATCCAATCATCTTCATTATTGATGTTCAATCCTAAATATATAATTAAAAAAATCACACAATAATCATTTTCATACGAATAAAATAAAATTAAACAATAATTAATAAAAAAACAAAAATAAAATAATTAGTAAATAGAGTAAATACCTTTAGACACGTAGAAATTTGTATTCCTCCAAATTACCAAAAAAAAAAAAGTGAGTTTAAGGAAATGATCATTGGTAGAAGAGATTAGACAAAATATGAAGATTAAATTAATACACCAAATCTATAAAATAAAATAGAAAACAAAAAGTAAATACCTTAAGATGAAGATCCTGCAAAAAAAAGAAATATTAAGATTGAATATATTGGGATGAACATCCTGCAAGAAAAGAAAAACATGAAGATTTAGATGAAAAGAAATATAATATAAAACTTCATAGCAAAATTGAAAAGAAGAAGAAGAAGAAGAATTGGAATAGGATGTGGAGAAATTATTGTAATTGATTTTTGGTTGTGTGAGATACATGGTATATATAGAGGAAATGTGAAAAAATCAATGGTCAAGATTAGATTAGATATTAAGATTCAATGGCTGAAAATAGTTTTAAAAGTCAATGAATTGAGTGAATGAGAGGAGAGTATTTTTAAAATAGAGGCTTGAGAGCTTGCCACATAGGATTCCAAAACTTTGTCTTTATAATATATTAAGATATAAAGAGTTATATTTAGGAATAAAATGATGTTTATGAAATTTTCAGAAATTGGCACATATCGTGATAAATCACTTTTTATATAGCTTAGCTAAAAACTAAGGGAGTGCTTGCTTTCTCTTCCCCGGTAATAGGAATAAGTTTAAAAATTAGTGTAATTATAAGGGTTTATTAGAACAAAACAATTATCTCTCCTTCGGTAATCAAAACTCTATTTTCCTCATATAATTATCCTCCTCAATTACTCTCTTATTCCTCCATCAACCACCAATACATATTTGTTATCCACTTCTATTTCAAAATAAGACATGTCATTAGCAATGCAAATACAATTGGAACAATTATTCCCCCAACATATCATTTTTATTATGGGGCGTAGATGGAAAACAAATTTTCATTCTCATTACCATTGAAGTGTTCTTAAATAAGCGACCCCTAATTTGTGTATGAGAGGTCCTAAATGACACGATTTACAAATTTATTTGAAAAATGGGGGAATTATATTATTTGAGTTATCTGAAAACTATTGTGGAACTACAATTTGTAGTCGAGAATGGACGTTGAGTTTTTCTTTTGCTGATGGTGTCAATTCGAAGGGGGAGTTTACAATTGTTTGGACGCAAAAAAGTTGACCAATAGTACAATAGTGTGGGTATTTAAAAATAAAGTGGATAAAATTTCAGATATTGAAAATGCTTTGAGAAATAATCACTCTTTAATAGTTTTACATATACGATCGCTGTGGAAAATGAGTTATATTTTTTTTATGTGAAATGGCCCAATTTTATTTTAATTGAGCAAGTCTATTTTACAATAGATATAACATGAAAATGCATTTTTAAACAATATAAAAAAAAATTACAATTGTAGCCATTTTCATTTAATAGTATCGTTGAACAATTGCATAGCCATTTTCATTTAATAGTATCGTTGAACAATTGCAGCTATTCTATGCAAATAACAACAATTATTCTGTAAAAGCAGAAAATGTAGTAGAATTACATGATACATCTAGTGTATATAAGATTTTTATTTTCATTTTGCCCCAATTTTTCTTATTTTTATTTTAAATAGAGGATGAAGGAGAGGTAGATGTTGATTATATATAAGACTTAACAACCATGCAAATCAATTCAACCGTTCTCCGATTCAATTAGAAATTAATTGCCCACAAATTTTCAATTTGGTGATTTTAATGTGATTTGCACTATACAAATATGCACACAAGACATATTCCCAAAACAACAATTTTATATTAAATTATGTTTTACGAACCCCAATAGTTGGATCAAGCCTCCGTGATTACCTCACTTCGACTAGTAACTCTTGCGAGTAATGAAGTTTCTTGGGTTTGAAAAAAATAAAATATATTTGCAATAAGATGTTGGTAGAAATTATATCGAGGTGGATCATGATTGACTTGGTTAAACTACCGATACTCGATATCAATACCCGATCCCTGAATCAGTCTTTATAAATAACTGCCAATTTTTGTCAAATAAAATAACTGCAAATTGATTTAACACATTCATTGTATCATTTTCAATGCAAATTTAAGGCAACATGAGAAATTTTGTCCACATTTTTTTATTGAGTTATAAATGAAGGTTGTCGACCTCAAGTACAAACAACAGTTCAAACCCAAGACAATTGTACAACAGCAACTCATGAGAGAGCAACAAATTAGGCAAATAAGGCTTCTTTTCCTGTTCTGCAAAAAAAGATAAAAGCATTGAGACCGTTCAACACTTATCTGATATTAGATACTCGTCTAGCTTCAATGTCTTGTAGCCTGAGAGTTACGGCTCTCTTGTGTGCATCGAGACCCTCAATTTCAGCCATAGTTGCTACATAAGGCCCGAGCTTCTTTAGCCCTTCTTCAGTCAATGACTGAACTGTAATGTACTTCAAGAAGGAGTCTAAAGACACCCCACCATACATCCGGGCATAACCATAAGTTGGAAGAACATGATTGGTGCCGCTTGCATAATCTCCTACACTCTCAGGTGTCCACTCACCCAAAAATACAGAACCTGTATGAATTTTGAGTCAAACTATTATTGTCTTCAATTGAGAAAAATGTACATCGATTCTGAAAGTAGACCAGCATTTACACATCTGTTATACTCTTAAGCACAAAATTGAAGTCCAAATAACACAAACTCGCTATTGAAAGAGAGAAAAGATGAAGCAAAATCTATCTGCAAAAAACATTTCATAGGAAGAAGTTGGCAAATCAACTAGTGTATGTCAAATAGTGTTAGGGGGAGCTTGGTTCAAATTCTTCAATGGAGCATGGTAATGGGAGTAAATTACCACATGAATGATGGTTAGCTTATTACTGTATATGCTCTAACCTTGAAATAAGTTGAGAGAGAAAATGATTGTTGGTTGAGGAACAATGGAATGATTAAGGAGATATAATTATACTTCTACAAAGTATGATAAAGGTGAAATGATTAATTCTTTATTTTCATTAAACACCACAATTACACTATGTTCATTCCCATTCTCATTCCTATTGAAAATGTCAAACCAAGTGCCCCTTTAATTTCACATAGGAATAAGTCAGAGTTCGTGGGGATTCAAAACAAGCTTAATGGAGGTAAGATAAAACTGATGCAATTGGAGATTTCCATAATGATCCAGAGTATATTAAAACACTCACAAGAAAATGATGGATATATAGGGCGTAAAATCATTCTGAAAGCACAAGAACAACAATAACAAAACCCAGAAGATACAGAGATAAGTGTGTGCATGATGATAACCTGCATTCTCGACGAAGGATTCCCACTTCTCGGCATCTTTCACGTTGATTATTAAATGCTCGGGTGCATACAAGTTTGAAAAGGCAATGGCCTGCAAATTCCAAATATAGTCGCAGTTTCAGAACAAGATGTAAAGAAAGTTAAAATCAAGCAAGAAACTCTATGGACACATATGTATTAAAGAGAGAGCAATTTGTTCTTCATTGAAAACACAAAGTTCTCATATTGTCATGTGCAAGTCTAACCTCAACCATGTCGCGTGCATGAACAATAAAGCTGTGACTTAGTGCCTTTGCAGCAAAGGTACCCCGTGGAAGGCTATTGCATTGCTTGTTAATTTGATCCTCAATTGCAGTTATATCTACACCGTCCCCAGCAACTACAAGAACAACTTGACTATCTGGGCCATGCTCAGCCTGAAATTGAGGGCATAGTCTTTTGGTATTAGATAAGAAACATAAGACCATAATTCATGAGAAGAATCTTCATGCATATAGTATGAATCAAACAACAGTTTTGCCAAAAAGCAGACACACTAACCAATTAAAATTAAAATAACATCTGAACAATATGAGTCCATTGATGAAAGGCTAATGTATAGCTGGAGAATTCCATAGAAGGGCAGGCACCTGTGATAGCAAATCAGCAGCTATGTGAACTGGGTTGGCATGCTTATCAGCAATGACAAGCACTTCCGAGGGTCCAGCAGGCATGTCTATTGAAATCATAGCTTCACTGTTCTATTTAGAAGAAGTAACAACTTAGCCACATATAATTAATGATTAAAATGAGCATTTTGATCAATTATAATTCATGGAGCATACCTGGAGAATCATTTTTGCAGCTGTGACATACTGATTTCCAGGCCCATATATCTTCTCCACCTGCAGTAACGTATCATAAAATTGTCAGAGATACATAGCAGCAAAAGCAAGGAGTCATACAAAACAAGTTCATCACACATATGATAAGACTGATGACTCATTGACTTGCATTTCATTTTAGTCCCCCCTGAAAGGCATTCTCTAGGGCAGTAAAGAAGCCATGTCCCAGACCGTGTTAGATTAGATGACAAGCATTTATCATGCTAAAAATTACTCATCTCATTTCTGAGTAAGAAGAAAGAAATAAAAAAGGTCATTTGTACGTTTCCAGTGAATCCACAGATTAAAAAAAACCTCTAGCTGATCTGTTACAGAAAATGACAAATATCTTCAGCCTGAAAATAATAAGAAAGCTGCTAGTATAACTGAATTAATTACTTTTACAACTTCCTGGACGATTTTTCAAATGATGCAAAAAGTGGGGAATGAAATAATATTTTTTACTGCTTTAATGAACAATAGCTCCAGACGTGATAAATATAACTGGACTGTGCCAAAAGTAGGTATAAGTAATGTGTTTTTGTAAACCACAAGATTAGAATAGAGTTCCACAATGAAAACAATCTAGCAAACTATCGGGCAAAAAAAACATGAAGCAATCAATAAGAAAAGATAGAAACAAAATGAGAAAATGAAGACTTTGTCTTTTAGCAATACAAAACACTTCACTAGTTCCTTGTCTATTTCTTCATCTTTATTGTTTCATGAAGTAGAGGCCTCTAACGAGGAGACCTTAGGACTTCCATTAACCAAGATTTCTCAAATTCATTTATTCTTTTAAAGGCTACAAGAAAGTGAAATTTATCTAAACATAGCTTTCCATGCTGGCAAAAGAATGGTTAGACAATATTGATGGACAGACATAAACACGGAGAAGATGCACATTGGCTGGTGGATACGATCATAGATACAAATATATATCTGAAAGGTTTATAACTCATTTGATAAAATTGGAAACTTCACATCAGGCTCATTCATTGGAGGCCTAGACACACTTGAGCTTCAACTATATAAAACAGAGGATAAGTTGTCATTCAAATAGACCATAAGTGCATAAGTGATGTAGAAATTATACCTTAGGACAAGATTCAGTTCCCCATGCCATAGCTGAAATTGCCTAAAACAGGATTTCAATAATTTTTTAGAAACATTAGAAAGAGTGTTCACACATACATAATATATAGGGAGAGGAATTTGAGTTCTGACCTGAGCACCTCCTGCTTTAAGAATATGAGTAACACCAGCTTTTTTTGCACAATAAAGGACCTCCTACAAAAAGACAACGGCTGGTGAACAACAGAAAGACTAACGTTTTATTATTTCAAGATGAAAGTTACCTTACAAATGCTCCCATCTTGAGCAGGAGGAGTTGCAAGTACAACCGTTTTGCAGCCAGCAATCTGGGCAGGCTGATTCAGGGTAATCCACATAAGTGGAACTAAAATTATAGTTGCATTTCAATATTTCAAAAAACGTAAACTTGATTACAAAGTCGACATACTACTGAAAGCATCAGAGCAGTTGAAGGCAATACAGCAGTGCCACCAGGAACATAAAGACCAACAGATGAAATACTTCGTGCCACTCTTTTACATCTAACACCCTGAAAAAATGGATATAGATGTCAGTGAGAATTCAGCAGGGAACTACAATAAAAGACAGCACTGCTTACTTCCATGTTCTCGACACTTTTTTCAACTGGCTTTTGTGCGGCGTGAAAAGCAAAAATGTTATTGTAAGCCACATCAAATGCTTCTTGAACGATTGGGTCAAGCTAATCAAATCAACACAACTAGTTAGAAAGAAAAAATTGTTTACACTTGAGCAACAGATTCAGGAAACGCGATCCAAACACAACCATAACATTAACATTTTATGACATTATGTGAAAGAGATATACCACTGGATCTGGAAGGTCACTGACATTCTCCACTATGCTGTCTAGTTCAACTTTGTCAAACCGGACTGTGTACCTTTTCACGAGAAACCAAAAGAATTAAAATATCAGAAACCACAAGATATTCAAGCAGATTTTACAAAATATTCATGTTCTTCAATTAAGAAATTGAAGACCATATCAGAAATTGATCCCACACCTGAAAACACAAGTCCTGTTTTTGTAAACCTAACCAGCCTGGACTCAGAACACCCCCACCCCAACCCAATAAGAGAAAAACTACAAGATTTATTGTTCCTGAGTTCTGCACCTAGACGGCCAAAACAAAGATTTATTTCTCAAAATAAATCAGCTCTAAGACCACCCTAATATATTTTCCAGTTACACAATTCTTTCCTTTCACTGCCAGCCTTTTAAATTGTGGGTAATACTTAAACTGAATAATTTTTCTTTATTTTCCCACTCATCTCAGAGTCTCAGACAGAAGATATTGAAGGAAATAATCGTAATGAAGGGGCAAAGAAACACCTACTCTTTAACAGCCGCATCACCTCTACTCCGGATATCATCAACAATGGGTTGGACCTAAGTAAATAATCAAAGATAACACAAAAGGTCAATCTTGAAGAATTCAAATGTTGACTTGATAATAATAGATTGCCCTGATAAGTCAATAATATATATATAAATGTATATATATAGATATTATATGAAGTATCTGAGCAGCATTAAGTCTTACCACACCGAAAATAGATGAGAAATCAATTCGAGGACGACTCTTGAGGCTTTCAACCTCAGGTCTAGAGAGATCTGACAGCTTATAGGACTTCATTGAACAATTTGTACGACAACGAAATGATCCTATAGTAAATATCAAAATAGGATTAGAAAGGGGGAAGACTTACAGAAAGAGGATATTGTATTTAGATCTTAGTAAAATATTGTCAATCAATATCTCAATATTGATGTAACTTGTAAAAAACTGAAACTTGTTCTGATACAATGAAGCAAAAGCTACAGCCCCCTGGCTTAGGAATCCAACACCAGTTGAATATTAACCTATCAATAAGCACAAGTCTGGGTCATTAAATTGTTTCGTTATCCCATACAGTATTTCAGAAAACATGCATATGTGAAATTTTATTAAAAATAGATAGAGCTGGGTTTGTTTGCTTGTTTGTTAAGCCATAACCTAAGCAGAGTCATTTCAAATTCAAAATAAGTTGTCTAAAATGACATAGGCTAGGAACACCCAAAAAGAAACCGACCAGTTGTTTGTGTCAAATCAAAACTATATCTCTTTCCCCAGCCTAAAATAAAAAATAGTAAATTAAAAGAAAAAAAATGAGAGCTACAATCGAACCTTCGCCCCGTTCTCAAAATGTAACCACATTCAGGGCTCATTAAATTTTTTACTTTCTTTTTAGCTTGACATTAGCCATAGTTCATAGTTCATACAAGCCAATTAGACTTCTATTTACTCGCAAATCATATTAAACCTTCTACCCACTAATCATAAGTAAACTCAATTCTCTGGACCAAATTGGCCCCATTTTCAACATGCCAACAAGTGAGTGAGAAAACGAGAAGGATTTGAAAGTTCGCCAAGCACAGTAGCGAGAACTTGAGCACACCATAAGGAATAATTCGCTAGAGCGAGATGAATTATGAGAGTAACACATACGGAATGCATTCTGCTGTGCTTCTACTAAGATCAAATGATGAACAATTAAACATCAGACAATCAAATTCAATGGAGAAACTTACCCAAATTACTTCTCTGACAAAATGAGGATAATCGTTGGTGAGTAATTCGTGTGGCAGCAAACAAACCGCTGCTCCGATCGAAAGAGAGAATTCTACAGTCCATTAACATCAAGTCTTCGATACAATTGATTGATCAATTCGAATTGCTAAAATTTCAATAAAAACAATTTTGCTAAAAATAAAAACAAAAGCTTTATTAATATTAAAACGAGAATTTGATGCGAGGGTTTTGAGCCTCTTCCTGGGAGGTGGAAAAGAAAGGAAGGCGACTAACCGTGAGTTTCAAACGAGTGAAGTGCTGCGCTGTGCGTCTATTATGATTTTGCCCTCAACAAATCACAATATTACTCACCAATGTATTAAAAAACGGAACGGATCGGCCGGTCCGGCCGATTTGATATCAGTCCGATTTATAGTATTCGGCGGGTTACACTTGAACCAACATGAACCGGAAAAAACCGGAAAAACTCGGCAAACCGGTGACCAGTTGAAAACGGTCTTCATGATTTGAAAAAAAAGAATTATCTATGATGTTCGGATACTGGTGGAAATATTCTTTATTCGTCTCCACTTGACCTTTAAACTCATCGAACTGAGGAGAGAGATTTTGACGTTGTCTATACTCTCCAGTCTTATTTATAAAAATTAGATTGGTTTTATTTGGGTGAAGAAGATGATGGAAAAATGATGGCCCGGTGGAAAAGGAAAAGGAAAAGTCATAAATTAAAAGACGGATGCGGTTCCCAGACATATATTAATACGACGGTTGAGGGTATTGACTAAGATAGGGTTTGAAGTTAGCAATTAGTATTTTCTATTTCCAATTAAAATTTTAAATTAACGGAACATAAAAACATAGAGATGTTATCTATTAATATAAGCTATGTTTTAAAAGCGGAACTGGTAGTTAAAGCGGACACCCCTAGCGCTCTTGGTCAGACCGGTCGGACCGTGGTCCGAACATTAGTAAAGCGGATGATGTCATAATTATATAATATATAATTAAATATAAAAATTAAAGATATCATAAATATTTTTTCTTTAGTATTAATAAATTATGTTTAATTTACAATAAAATTAAATAAACATATATCTAACATGACAATTAAAATTCAATTTAACAATCTAAATCAAATGTCAACACTAACAAAACAAGTTCACCAAGTTTCATACAAAATTTACAATAAAATTAAATAAACATATATCTAACATGACAATTAAAATTCAATTTAACAATCTAAATCAAATGTCAACACTAACAAAACAAGTTCACCAAGTTTCATACAAAATTTGAGGTAAAATGAAATTAGGGTTTCTATTAAAAAATTAAATTGCAAAAAAAATTATTTTTTTAGTTCATTTTAAACAAAAAGTGTTAAAAGCGCCGAGTTGGCATGTCCGACCCGCTTTTTCTGCTTTTGGCCGCTTTTTGGACGCTTCTGGAGAAGAGTGGTCCAATGCTTTTGGACCGTTCGACATGTCATCCGAGTAGCGGTCGGACCGGCCGGTCCAACCCGCTTTTTAAAACACATATAAGTTGAGTAACTCTCTTGTGCATTTAGTGCATGGTGCACTCACTCAACAGTTACCTTGTTTACACTGATAAGTTTGTTTCAATTACACTGAAAAGTGTGGTTGGATTACACTGAATATTAGTTTTTAGTGTAAACCTTTCAGTGTAATCCAACCACACTTTTCAGTGTAATTGAAATAAACTTTTCAGTATAAATATGGATAACTGTTGAGTGAGTGAACCGTGCACTTGGTGCATATGAGAGTTTGTCATATAAGTTATGATTTAGTTAATATTTTATTTATATAATTACCAAGTGAATACTTAACTAATTTTTGTTGTATGGAATAAATTATATTATTTTATCTTATTATAATATATTTCAAAACCTCTCCAAGATGATGTGTCAACACCACCTTATTCTTAGGCTGATGTCTCAATCTCTTCATTTCGAAATATTGCGCTCTCGTTAAAAGTTGGTTTAAGTTTTGATCTCGATCATTCATCTCACAAAATTAAATCTAAACCATTCATTTTATATTTAAGTTTTATTAATCTCTTATTAAAAGTATCGGGTAAATTGCAAGGACGGTCCCATGAGAATTTGTACTTGACAGATTTGGTCCCATGTTATTTTTTGGTCCCATTTTTAGCAGAAAAGGTCTCATCCGTTAAATATTTTACAGTTTTCTATGGAATACTGGATGAAAAAACCTCTTCAACTTGATATTTGGAGGAAAATGGGTCAGATTTTGCTATTAACAATTATTTCAAGGTAAAATGCAAGTATGAAGGCGATTCTGCAACTTTAGTTCGTAGAGTTTTAAGATGTTGGAAATTAATTATTTTTAAGTTGGGAATTATACGCGCGAGTTTTTGGCAGAAAACTAACGGGCGTGTGGGCCTCATGCTCGTTAATGTGTTATTTTTTGACGGAAAAATCGTATGGGATTATTTGCGCTTAAAAAAGGACCAATTCTCATGGGACCATTTCTGCAATTTCCCCTAAAAGTATCACACACATCATCCACTTTCTCTCAAATACGCTGCATGTTTCTCTCTCACGTTGCAGCCATCATCGGCGCCGCCTCCACTATTACAGCCGACATCGTCGTCACCAATATTGCTTATGCGTTGTCGTTGCTCCGACTTGATCGATCATTGTGTTTACTCTGAACCCATCTTAGGCGACTTCACCGTCAAGCCCAGGGATTCAAGTGGCGGGCATCTATCATGGACTCTGGCGAGCGCATCGAAAGTGGATATGCAAAATAGGGATAAATCCAAGGTATGTAAATTCCGAACCGCCACTGTCTCTCCTCTATTCTTTTCTCACTACGTCATTAACTTGAACGCAAAATACTAGCTTGAGTAGTAGTTACCCCACAAGAGTATGGGATCACAGTAGTATGCGCAAGTATAGGGACCAAGTATTATCGAACCCGTAGGAAAGTGAGTATACGAATAAATCCCTGGAAATTCATGTATCGTAGCTAATATGAATGTAATTTGGATTTTCTAATACTACTAACTATTATCTACTAATTAAACTTCAAATGCAAAATTAAACTATACTAACTCTTGTTTGAGTGCGATTGAGATGATGATACTTGAGATATGAATCCCTACGTATACTCAAGGAATTGGTACGTTAGCTAAAATAATTTTGATTTCAAGGTATAATCCTAAGTGTACTAAAACTAGGCAATCAACTTCCCTAATCTAGCACAAAAATTGATAGAATAAAAGCTCGAGAATTAATCCCAATACTTACTTCTATCAACCTACTTCACTAATCCACTAATTAAATTATATGAATTGTGCTTAATTATTGAGGCCCTAATTTAGCTAAGGTGGTGCGGCCGTCCTCTCTAGATAAACTGGTAGATTATAAACCCCTTCAAAAACTCTCTCCTTAAGTCTATTCGTTATTAAAGAGTGATGCAGTCGTCGTCTCTCTAACAATTTTCGTACTTAATTCTATGATTATTCTAGGGTTTATTAGAATTATTCAATAATTAAAAGAACTAAAACTATACATGACGAATTATCCTAATTATGTATCAATGTCCTAATTCTACGAGTTCATCATCTCCCAAGCATACAAGGGTTCTAGCCTAGCATGGTGATTTCAAGAATAAAATCAATAATAAGATCAATAATCATGAATAGAATTGAAAGTACTAAAGAAATCAAGAACATAAACTAATGAAGAAATCAATTGAATCAAGTCTCAAAATCAAATCTATAAAATCTAGAAATAGATTCAAGAATTCAAGAAATCAAAAGGAAAATCCAAACAGTTCAAAGAAGTAATTAATCTAAAGAATTTGTATGCTAAAAACCTCGATTACAATCTTCAAAACCCTGCCAAAGACTCAAAATCACCTTTCCAAGCTCTTCCTCTTCAAAAATTATGTCAAAATATGTGTGTATCTCTCAAAAATAGGCTTGAAGAGGTATAAATATGATATGGGGCAAAAATAGGGCAAGTGCTCGAGCGGTCGATTCCAACAGCGTCAAGAGGGCGTTCGACCTCATTTCGCTCGAGCGGCTACCGCTCGACCATGCACGGTTCGAGCGGGTCTTGACAACAGCGTGTGGGGGGTGCTCGAGCCCTAGTGCTCGAGCTCCCCTTATGCTCGAATGCCTCCTCCTTTTTCTCTAATTGACACTTTTCTTCGCTCGAATTAATACATTTCGTATTTCTTCAATATCTTCTCCTCAGGGAGTCTGTTTGACTCGATTCAAAGTCCTACGAACTCCATTTTTTGCCCTCTTTCCTAATATGAGCATAAAAGAGACAAATTGATGAATTTATGAAAATATCACTCAAATAACTCTAAATACTCATAAAAACACTCAAAATATAGAATAATCGGGCTACAAAACATCACAATTTCACGCCTAATTAACCCCCCCAAACTTACCATATTGTTTGTCCTCAAGCAATGAAATAATAAGTCAAGTGAAATTGTTAGAAATGAATCAAAGTACCAAATCATGCAAGTAATAGTTTTCAAGCTTCAAAGATCGATCACCCGTACACAAACTCATCTTCTTCATCCTACTCATGGATAATCAATAAAAACTCAATAAATCAAACATGGATGTGCTCTCGGTGATGTGTTTCACTCCCTCACAAGTGTTTATCAATAATTAGGGACACTATCAATCAATCATTCACTCAAATTAGTGACCATAGGCTTGTAAGCACTCTCAACTTCGACCACATTCTAGAATTCATGCCGAATCAAATAGGACTTTTTCAAGGTTATAATGTACGGCTCTTTGGACAGGTGGGGTAAAGATATAGGATAACTGAGTCAAGTGAATGGAGAATAGAAAATCAAGCTTCGGTAGTTCAATACAAGGAACAGAATAATTCAAATATCTTCATACAATGCACCTTCAATTCCATCGAATTTCAACACCTCAACTCTTTTTCTTCTTACTCTTTTTTCACTTTTTTTTTTCAATCAATGCACTTCTTTTTTCTCAAACTTTACATGAGCTCATATTTTCTTTTGCTCATTCTCAAATTTTTGTTCTTCCCCACTCCTAAAAAATTCATTACTCTTTTTTTTTCAGACTCACTCAACCATATACAATTTTACATTCTCTCAACTCAAATTCCTTCTCATTCACAACTTTTCCTATTCTCCACTCAAATTGAGACAAAAAGAGTTTAGAAATTGGATAAATTCAAATGTGCTAGCAAATAATAGGCTCAGGCTCAAACGGGCTAACAAGGGATTAATGTCATTGGTAGGCTTATTTTGGCTAAGTGACTTGTCAATTTAAAGACGACCTTAAATCACTTCCGGCATTTCATACTAGACACGATCAATAAGCGAGAGTACCCACAAGTTCTAGCACCTCTAAGGTGAAGATGTTAGTGTTAGTGTCCTAGAGACAATCCATCGAAAGAACATAAGACTAAGATAATATTCAGATTTAGTTTAATATTATTATTGGTTTAATATTAAATGTATGACATTACAATTATCTGAATATGATGTTTGATTGTTTGTTTATATTTTTATTTGTGTTCCCATGAATCACTACTGTCATTGAGTGAGTGAGAACTCAGATGACTTAAGTATGATTCTCAAATAGCCCCGATCAAGGATCATCAAGAATGGGATATTGATGATACAATTGAGATTGGTGTGCGATCTGCATCATACTCTTAGAGAGTGTAGTAAGATCTCACTTACTACGAGATACCGGGTATCTCATGATGGATGCACAAATACCTTAGAGGGTATTGGTATACCCATCCGAGAAACCGTTTGATGTAATTCCACATAATGTGTCTACGGGTGTATCGGTTAGTGGGAGCGATGTGATACTCCTCTGACTTGAGGTCAATATGCACGACATGTGTGGAATGATGAACTTTGACCATGACCGACACTTGCACCCTTCCACGGGTAGATATGACATGGATTGGGTTCATCATAAAATGCATGTGCGTGGTAGTTGAGCCAAGAATATGATTCATTCCTCAATGTGGATTTAGAGAGAATACTCGTCTTCTCATCATAATTGGATCTAAGTCGTCGGCCGACGCACATCAACTTAGACTTTGTGGCTAAGTGTGATATACTTGATCAATTAGTGATTTGAGATAATATGATTAAGTTATTTGAATAGACACTTCATCATGTTCAAGACTTAATCGGGTATTCGCGAATGAAAGGAAGATATCACAATAGCCTACAGTATTACAGGTAGTTGCAGATTTCCTCGCAACGTACCTCGTATATTGAGAATGTCTGATTTATTGTCTAGGGTTCAATTAAGACCGTTAGTTTGACTAATCGCTCGATATACGATGGTCTATGGGTCACACAACAAGTAATGACAATTTACCAATTATAGTTGGTTGATTAAATATTGTATTGGATATAATATTTAATTTATGGAGAATATAATAATAATTATATTTGGAATTAATTATTATTATTATTTAATTAAATTAGATTTAATTAAATATGAAATCCCAATAATAATATTTGGAATATTATTATACAAGAATAATAGATATGTTAAAGATATTATTTGTAGGAACATATCTAGGTAAATATAATCCGTAGAGATTATATTACGGGCTAGGCCCGATATCTTGCTTAGGAATTAAGCCAAGTTAATCCCTATAAATATGTGTCCCATGGGAATTCCAAAGATACACAATATAAGAAATATAATTTCTCCATAAAATCTCCAGTCGGAATTTTCCTAGCAAATTCGTCTCGAGATTCAACGCTGGCATATCGGTGCGGGTTGGTAGAAAGTCGTTACGTAGATACCATATTTGAGGATTCCGCGTACAAATCGCTGTAAGGATTTATATGTTGTTATTTATCCTTTATGTTTTATGTTATACAACTATATGCAGATTCGTTGTTGGTGAATCGTTATCTTCCGCTGCATGGTGTTCGTGCCTCTAAAACCCAATAGTGGTATCAGAGCATCAGACTCTTTTATTGGTTTTATAATATTAATTGCTTATTCATGGGTAAAATTATGCATGTTTTTTAAATTAATTTTGCCTTGTATGATTTTCGAAATCATTCATTCAAGTTGTTAATTTTGAAATAGGCGTGAATGTTTTCTAGGAAAACTTTTTAAGTTCAATTTTCTTTTATAAATATTACTCCGGGTTTAAATCAAAACCAAAAGTGATATTAAAAAAGAAAAAAAAAAAAAATATATATATATATATATATATATATATATATTATAAAGCCCCCACGCCTAATTTTTATTACTTGGAGTAATATGCTTTGGAAGCAAGGACGAAAATTTCGCGAAATTTCGCCGAAATTTCGATTTTTTGGAAGTCTCGATATGGATATCCACCGGAACGAGATTTTTTTCAAAATATCGGTAAAATATCCGGAAATATCGATAAATATCGGGAAATATCGATATCGATGTCGACTGTAGTTCAAAATTTACCAAATATCCAAAAATTTCGAGGAAATATCGGTGAAATATCGGTAAAAATCGGAAAAATATCGGTAAAAATTGAAATTTTTTTAATCACTTCTTCGTTTATTGTCCATGAATATTATTTTAGATTTTGAGAAGATTTAGTTACTAAACCACCATTTATTCAAAAATCTTGCAAGAAAAATATTTCTTTATGCTTAGTTGTATTATTTGTATTGTATTAAATTATTATGAACAATTATTATATCATTTTAGAGTGCTTAAATATTTTGTTATTGATATATTTTCCATAAATAATTCATTTTATTTGAATTTAAGTTGAATTTATATATATTAAAGTTAGTTACAATATACCCTAAATTTTCATCATTTTAATAAAATTTCCGTCAATTTTCTATTTTTCTGCCGATATCGATATTCGATTTCGATATTTCCATCGATATATCCGTAAATTTAAAGTACCGATATTTCTACCGATACCGATATTTTCATGCAAACTCCCGATACTGCTTTTGGAGTTAATCCTCCCTTTTCTGTTCTTGAACGAAAAGGCTGCAGAATAAGGGTTGAGTGGGTTTCTTTTTATTCCTGAAATTGATGGCCCAGTTTTGAACTTGGTATTCAAATGGGCTAGTCAGCCCAACTAAAAAAAAATGTGTTTAATATTAAAGCCCTTGTTTGGCTTGAGGGAATTTCAAAATTTTTTGAAAATAAAGAATTTTTTTATCTTTAATTGGATTTATAAATTCTGGAAATTAAAATTAATATTTTGTTTGACGAATTTTTGAAATTCTAATATTACATAAGGGGTTGTTTGGTTGGACCAAATTTCTGTTAAATTTAATCTATTAATAATTTGGGCAAAATAATTTTGAAAAAAAAAAAGACTTTAGAAATTGACCGAGAGCTTGGAGCTCATTAATATTTCTAATTTTAGCAATATTTTACCTACGAATAATTAATTATTAAGCACGTTTATTTGATTTACGTGTTATTAAATATTATGCATGTTTATTTGATTATGTGCTAAATATTTAATAAATGCTTTATTTATGCAAATTTAATTTTTGAAATAAAGCATGAGAACTTGATTAGTTGCTCCCCACTTGTATAACTGCTTATCTGAATCGATATTTACATTATTAGTTATATAGCCCGCATTAAATTGTTTGGGTAGGCGGCACCCAATATTTGTCGGACCATATTAAATATTTGGGTAGACGGCGCCCAATATATATGTTAGTCCGCACATGTCATGTTTGGGTAGGTGGCGCCCAATAATTGCTCAAATGTGACATAGTTATTATGTTGGATCTCGATTAAGCAATTAATACCCCGCCTTTAAAATGTTCCTCACTAAAATATGGTTTTTCATTAGATTGAAAGATGTCTTCCATTAAAATTAAAAGTAAACCGGAGATTTCGTTCCAATGAGTATTTAAGGCCCAAGTCTTTTGCTCGGATCTACATCTAACGGGACTTTTATAGGGACATATTTGTTGCCGCTTAATGGTTGTAAACCAACTTAATTCTGTTTCACCAGCCCAAGCAGGGAAACGAGAATTATGTGACTGACTTGAAGCGATTTTACTAACTTCTACTAGTCGCTCACCCGCAAGCGGACGGGTTCACTGTAGTAAGAGTAAGTATACTGACCAAGTAGTATCGAACCCAAGGGATGGTGTATATGCGAATAGATCCCTGAAGATCTACGCGTCGTAGTTAATATGCGTGTATGTTTTTGGATTTTTTAGAAAGATTAATTAAAACTAAAATAAACTAATTAAACTAAAATACTAAAGCAGACGAATTCACTAAGGGTTGGATTCAAATAAGAGATGGTGATGCTTAGGATAGGAATCCCTACGTATACTAACGGAGCAGGTACATAATCAAAATAACTGTGACACACAAGAATTAACCTAAGTCTAAGAATGCAAGGTGAAAGCTCAAGATTCTAAACCCTAATACTTTACCCTAACACTCGACTTCACGAATCTACTAACAAGTTACTAGATTGTGCTTAATTAATGAGACCCTAATTTAACTAAGGTGATGCGGTCGTCCTCCTTCGCTAAACCGGTAGATGAATTAACCTTTCCTAAACCTTCTCGTTAAGACTACTAATTGTTATTGAGTGATGCGGTCGTCCTCTCTCTAACACTTTCGTACTAAATTCAAAGGTAAAGTAAGATTAATTATAAGAATTCATTAATTAAGAGAATTAAAACTAACGTCACGAATTACCCTAATTACGTACCCACATCCTACTTCTACGAGTTCATCCTACCCTAAGCATGCAAGGGTTTTAGCCGGACATGGTTGTAACAAACATGTAAGCAATAGAAGAAACAACGAACATAAACATAATGAATTGAACGAAGAAAATACGAAACATGAACTAGGGTTTTAAAAGAAAATAAATACTAAGAACTGAAATTTAATTAACTAAAATGAAATTAAAAGCGTTTAAAGTAATCAAGCTAATGAAAAGAAACTACGAATTGAAAAGAAACTGAAATTCGTATGAAAAACCTCAACAAAACGTAAATAAAGCTTGCTCGTTCTTCTCCTCTTCAAAAACTAAGTCTAAAATTATTTCTAAAGTTCGGGGATTCCTTCAAAACGTGTTTGGAAGAGGTATATATAGGCACGGGTCGAAACGGGAGTTAATGGGCCGAAAATACGCATCTGGAGGCAAAAATCCAAGGTTGCTCGAGCAAAACGCTCGAGCGGTCCCGCTCGAGCAGTGTAGCTCGAATGACACAATCGCTCGAGCGGTTCCGCTCGAGCCGGTCGAGCGCTGAAATCTCTCTGCATATTTTGGGCGCTCGAGCAATTCGCTCGAGCGGTGGCGCTCGAGCTGCTCGAGCGCAAGAAAAGTTCTGTACGTTTAGGCGCTCGACCTAGTCACTCGAGTGACTTACAACTCCTCCCAACTGATACTTTTCCTCGTCCACACTAATACTAATCGTATTTCTTCAATATCTTCTCATCCGGGCATCCGTTTGAGTCGATTCAAAGTCCTACGAACTCCGTTTTTCGTCCTCTATTCACCTATGAGCATCAAAGAGACAAATTCATCAACGTGTAGAAATAATGCTCAATTGACTCTAAATACTCTATAAAATCGACCAAGATTGGGGCGTTTCTAGCTACGAATCATGACAATTTCACGCCTAATCAACCCCCCCAAACTTACCATATTGCTTGTCCTCAAGCAATGAAATAATAAGTCAAGTGAAATTGTTAGGAATGAGTCAACGAATCAAATCATGCAAGCAATTGAACTCGAGCTTCAAAGATCGATCACACGTATACTAACTCACCCCCTTCATCATACTCATGCAACAACAACAAGACCCACCAAGATCAAACATGGATGTGCACTCAACGATGTGTTTCACTCCCTCACAAGTGTATATCAATGATAAAGGACTCACTCAACAATCAATCACACATATCGGCAGCCATAGGCTTGTAAGCACTCTCAACTCCGACCATACTCTAGAAATCAATGCCGAATCAAAAAAGACTTTTCTCAAGGTTGTAATGTAGGCTCTTTGGACAGGTGGGATAACAATATAAGGTAAAGCGACTAAAGTGAATGGAGAATAGAAAGTCAAACTTTGGCACTTCGAGATTAGGAACAGACTACTTCAAATATATTCAATCAACACTCTTTCAATTCCACTTCTCTCAACACTTCAATCTTTTCTTTCTCACTCTTTTCACTTTTTTTTTTCAATCACTTCATTTTTTTTTTCTTTTTTCGCACAAACACATGAGCTCATTTTTTTCTTTTTGCTCATTCTCAATTTTCTTTCTCTTTTTCCCACATCTCAAAACTTCATCACACCTTCTTCTCATATTCACTCAACAAACAACCTTTTCCTTTTTCAACTCAATTCACTCCCTTCACATTCACACTTTTCCTATTCTCCACTCAAATTTGGACAAAAAGGCTTAGGAATTGGAATAGTGTTCATATGTGCTAGCAAATAAAATAGGCTTTCGGCTCAAAGGGGCTAACAAGGGACAAATATCAATGGTAAGGAAAATTTTTGGCTAAGTGACTCATTCAAATCAAAGATGGCCTAAGATCACATTCGGCATTTCAAACTAGACACAATCAAGAAGCAAGATCACACACAAGTTCTGGCATCCTCTAAGGTGACGATTCACTCACAAACGAAGAGATTAAATCATGCATTTAAATCTCGTAAGGCTCAACTCTCACGGCTTTCACATCCATGCTAGTCCTAGTGTATTCCCACTCTCATCACACAAGTACTCAAAAGAAAAATTCACAAGCATACAAGTTTTTTCTCAAATCAGCTCAAACTCAAACACTCACACAAAAGAATTTCTAACTCACTCTTACAACTCACTCTACTCATCAAATCATACTCAAAGATAGCAATCAACAAGCATAAGATGATTGATAGGCATAAAATATGCAATAACGAGTCAACTCAAAATCACCCCAAGGAGTATCTCAACAAACTAATAATCAATCAAACTCAACTCAAAGATAAGGGCGTGCATGCATGTGCAATGTAACATAAAACAAATAAAAAACTCCACCCCCCAAACTTCGACCTTGCTAGAGGTCTAAGTTTGGGGTTGTGGGTACCTCAAAACTTCGACCATGATACCTTTACTCCTTTAGAGACAAGCCTACAAAATAAAACTCTCAAGTACGAGGTTAAACATACGACTCAAAATAACTCCCTAATAATATAAAAAGACACTAAAAATAAATGAAAGCAAATAAAAATGGGTTGCCTCCCATTCAGCGCTATTTTTAAGGTCCTCATGCCGGACCGAGCTCAAAGGAGCTTATGGGACATCATACTCAAATTTACCTCCCTTACTCTCATAAGAGTGGTGTTTGAACTCCTTTCCTTGATTCCCTACCATCATGAGCCCTTTTGCTTTCTTCTCATCCCCAAGTGTTATGGGTCTCAACTCATTCTTGCCTCTATCTGGAGGAGTCTTACTAAACAATTTCTTGAATTTTGACTTCTTCTTCTTAACTCCTCCTTTCCCTTCTAACGGGACCACGTCCACTTTCTTCACCTCTTCATCCTTCAACTTCTTCACTTTATCCCTATCAAAAGAATCAAGAACATACTGCTCATGGGTTAAATTATTGAGTGAAGGACTAACAAAATCATGAATATGAGAGGGATTAGGGAGAGAATGTGTGTCTTCAACATGAGGATCAATGGCATCCATGCAATACAAGCTCTCATCCTCCTTCGGGTGCTTCATGGCTTCATATAGGGAGATCTTCACTTCTTGATCATCTACCTTCAACGTAATCTTCCCATTTGCCACGTCTAGCACCATCCCCGCCGTAGCTAAGAACGGTCTTCCCAAGATCAGGGGCACGTGTTGATCTTCCTCCATCTCTAGCACTACAAAGTCAGCTGGAAAAATGTGATCTCCAACTCTCACTAGAACGTCTTCAACAACACCTTGAGGTCGAGTAATAGACCGATCGGCTAGTTGAAGCGTCATCATTGTAGGTTGAAGTTCAACACCTTCCAACTTCTTGAAAAACGACAGTGGCATCAAATTAATGCTCGCCCCGAGGCCGCACAACGCTCCCTTCTTGATCCCGTTCCCAATATCACATAGGATCGTGAAGCTCCCGGGATCCTTCAGCTTCGGTGGAAGCGCCTTGTGCACTAATGCACTCACCTCATGGTTCAGCTGCACCAACTTCGGCTCATCCACTCGCCGCCTTTTCGCAATCAAGTCCTTCAGAAACTTTGCATAATGCGGCATCTGTTCCAAAGCATCATAAAAAGGAATGTTAATGTGAAGTTGTTTAAAAACATCAAGAAATTTTGCAAATTTTTCATCAAGCTTCTTTTTCATGAAGCGCTGTGGATATGGGACGGGTATCACAGATTTGGGTACCCCCCATTCATCTCTTTCTGTTTCTTTCACTTTATCCCTTGCTTCCTTTGCCTTCTTCCACTTAGGAACTCTTTCTCCCTTCTCAACCCCTTCCTCTTTCTGGGACTCATCCATATCTTTATGCTTCTCAATCCCTTCACTTTCAATCCCCTTCTCAACTTGGGGCGTCTCAGAATCAGCAGGCATCTGAGGACCTTCATAATTGGTTCCACTTCTAAGCTGGATCGTCTTGCAATGCTCTTTCGGGTTCCCTTCCGGCATTCTATTCACTGACTTTGCAATTTGGCTCATCTGGAGCTCTAAAGAAGTGAACCTTTGATTGTTCTCTTGTTGAGTTCTAGTCCACTCAACATTCATCTTCTGGAGCTCTTGATCACGTTGATCACCCTTCTTATGCAACTCCTTCACATCATACTCCAAGGATGACAATCTCTTGCTCCCTTCCTCCACCTTCTGAAGGATCGCTCTCAACATCTCCTCAGTTGATGCACCGCCTTCTCCACCAGGAGGTTTAGACCCCGGATCAACACCTGCAGGAACAGTAACACTAGCTTTTGGGTTAGCATAAGAAAAGTTATCATTCTTCCTCCATGTGTTTTGAGGAGGCTGCTGGCCTCCTTGAACTCCTTGTGTGTTCCTCCATTGATTTTGAAGTGGCTGAGGGCCTGGAGGCACAAATGGTTGGCCATAAGAAGGCCTTCCATACTGATTACCACCTTGGTAACCATTCTGATTGTAATACGGACCTCCCATGTAATTGGCTACCTCTTGCTGTCCACTGGGCTGGTCTACTCTCTCATTCTCTACTGCATGCTCTCCACCCAAACTCTTCCCCAACTCGAGGTTGTTGATCTTTTCCATCATGACCATCAATAGCCTTCTCGTTCCTTCTCCCTCCTCAACCTGATGCACTCTTTGCAAATCTGCATCCACACCCCAAGCACCGGCATTCGTTACAATGTTGTCCACGATCTCCCTACACCTCTCCATGCCTTGGTTCAAGAATGCTCCGCCCGCACACGCGTCTAAATGGTCTTGCCCAGCCTTGTTGGCACCACTATAGAAGAACGCCATAATGTCTCTCTCGTTGTACCCGTGCTGCGGGCACTCAATCAGCATGTTTGAGTATCTCTCCCACGCTTGGCGTAAATCCTCTCCAGACTTCTGGCGAAAGGACGAGATCTCAATTCTAGCCTTGATCGTCCTAGATGGAGGGTAGAATCGCTCGAGGAACAGACGCTCGAGCTCGGCCCAAGTGGTAATACCTCCCCGCGGAAGCGTATTATCGTACCACTCCTTGGCTATTCCCGTCAATGAGAATGGGAACAGCCTAAGCCTCTTGGCATCTTCAGACATGCCATTATAATTAAATGTTGAGGCTATCATGAGAAAGCTCCTCAAGTGAGTGTGAGGATTCTCCTTCCCGATCACCCCTTTGAACTGATTCTCGGTAAGCAGCTTTAAAATCCCCGGGGATATCGAGAAGTTGTTCGCCTCAACAGGAGGTAAAGCCACTCCATCATAGTACCGCTGTGGCTGTGCTGCAAACCTCCCTCGAATAGCCCTATTGTGATCTACGTTCTGAGGAACGTGTTGAGGATTAGCAGCTGGTACGGGTACTTGTTGGGGTGGTGGTTGGTAAACAGGTGGTTGGTTGTAGACAGGAGGTGGATGATATGGATATGGTGGGTAAGGATAAGGTGGGTATGGGTAATGTTGGTATACTGGGTTGTTAAAAGGGTTATTTGCGTTTTGTGGGTAAGCAGGGTTTTAGTTATGAGGATTATGGACAAGGTTCTGAGCTGGATTCCCTACGTTTTGTGTATCCGGGTTTAGGCTCTGGCTATCCCCTAATGGAATTTGATTCTGGCTACCACTAACTCCAGTGCCTTCAACTCGGTCTACTTCTTGATTGAAATCGTTGGCAGCATCGTCCAACTCATTATTGATATCCATTGGTTCCTTTCCTAAGTCGGCAGCGTTCATTCTTCTCAAGTAAGCTCGGTTCCTTCTGGCTATTGTCTCAGGGTCCAACGGTATTCTCTCTTCGCTCGTATTGCCTTGTGAGCGTGTTTTCATAAACCTGGCACACTAGCAGAAGGATCAAAACGCAACTATCGATTGAATAAAAAAAAAACAGAAAATAAATCACCCACTACTAACTACTAAGCTATCTACAAGTCCTATTCAAAAGCATACAACGCCATCCCCGGCAACGGCGCCATTGACTTGAAGCGATTTTACTAACTTCTATTAGTCGCTCACCCGCAAGCGGACGGGTTCACTGTAGTAAGAGTAAGTATACTGACCAAGTAGTATCGAACCCAAGGGATGGTGTATATGCGAATAGATCCCTGAAGATCTACGCGTCGTAGTTAATATGAGTGTATGTTTTTGGATTTTTTAGAAAGATTAATTAAAACTAAAATAAACTAATTAAACTAAAATACTAAAGCAGACGAATTCACTAAGGGTTGGATTCAAATAAGAGATGGTGATGCTTAGGATAGGAATCCCTACGTATACTAACGGAGCAGGTACATAATCAAAATAACTGTGACACACAAGAATTAACCTAAGTCTAAGAATGCAAGGTGAAAGCTCAAGATTCTAAACCCTAATACTTTACCCTAACACTCGACTTCACGAATCTACTAACAAGTTACTAGATTGTGCTTAATTAATGAGACCCTAATTTAACTAAGGTGATGCGGTCGTCCTCCTTCGCTAAACCGGTAGATGAATTAACCTTTCCTAAACCTTCTCGTTAAGACTACTAATTGTTATTGAGTGATGCGGTCGTCCTCTCTCTAACACTTTCGTACTAAATTCAAAGGTAAAGTAAGATTAATTATAAGAATTCATTAATTAGGAGAATTAAAACTAACGTCACGAATTACCCTAATTACGTACCCACATCCTACTTCTACGAGTTCATCCTACCCTAAGCATGCAAGGGTTTTAGCCGGACATGGTTGTAACAAACATGTAAACAATAGAAGAAACAACGAACATAAACATAATGAATTGAACGAAGAAAATACGAAACATGAACTAGGGTTTTAAAAGAAAATAAATACTAAGAACTGAAATTTAATTAACTAAAACGAAATTAAAAGCGTTTAAAGTAATCAAGCTAATGAAAAGAAACTACAAATTGAAAAGAAACTGAAATTCGTATGAAAAACCTCAACAAAACGTAAATAAAGCTTGCTCGTTCTTCTCCTCATCAAAAATTAAGTCTAAAATTATTTCTAAAGTTCGGGGATTCCTTCAAAACATGTTTGGAAGAGGTATATATAGGCACGGGTCGAAACGGGAGTTAATGGGCCGAAAATACGCATCCGGAGGCAAAAATCCAAGGTTGCTCGAGCAAAACGCTCGAGCGGTCCCGCTCGAGCAGTGTAGCTCGAATGACACAATCGCTCTAGCAGTTCCGCTCGAGCCGGTCGAGCGCTGAAATCTCTCTGCATGTTTTGGGCGCTCGAGCAATTCGCTCGAGCGGTGGCGCTCGAGCAGAAAAGTTCTGTATGTTTAGGCGCTCGACCTAGTCACTCGAGTGACTTACAACTCCTCCCAACTGATACTTTTCCTCGTCCACACTAATACTAATCGTATTTCTTCAATATCTTCTCATCCGGGCATCCGTTTGAGTCGATTCAAAGTCCTACGAACTTCGTTTTTCGTCCTCTATTCACCTATGAGCATCAAAGAGACAAATTCATCAACGTGTAGAAATAATGCTCAATTGACTCTAAATACTCTATAAACTCGACCAAGATTGGGGCGTTTCTAGCTACGAATCATGACAATTTCACGCCTAATCAGTGACATCCGATTGAACTAGGTTCAATCAACTAGGAATTGCATGAGACAATTGGTTTAGAGACCTACCAGTTCTGCTGTTGCATTGTTCAGCCCAAGCAGTCATTGTAAAAGTAGGAATGTGGATCCTAGTCCATTACAATTTATATTAGATATAAATCCGTACTCTTCCGATGAGGTCGTTGAGTATGTGAAAATAATGGAGACAAAATAAATTAAAAGACCATGTTTATTTTGATTGCTGAATATTGATCATAGGAATTATGTGTTTAATTCGCGTTTTAGTTTATTTCTCTAAAATTGTTGAAATGAATAACTTGTCATTGAGAAATATTTTGGAAACAAACAAATTGGATGGGCCAAATTTTTCTGGACTAGCACTGAAACGTGTGTTTGGTGCTAAGGCAAGAAGAGATTGAGTACGTGTTAGACATGACAATCCCTTTACCCCTGAGGCTGGTTTAGTTGAGGCTGCATCGTTTGACGTTACAGCTCAGAAGAAGCATCAAGATGATGTTTCCCAGCTCTATGTTATGATTGCTCGGCATGACTCCCGAATTGTAAGGCAACATGAGAAAATGGATACCTTCGAGATGCTTAAGTGTCTGAAAGGATCTCTTTGATTCTAGATCTCGTTTGAGATTTATGAAGTGATAAGAGATTTATTCAGATGTCAATTAGGGAAAGGAGGGAAGACTTTACCTCATGTGCTATCCTCAAGTTGCTCCCTGATTCATATTCTAGTTTCGTAGTAAATTTTAATATGAAGAAGATGGAAGCGACGAAGTCGGAGCCTCATAACATGCTTAAGACTTTTGATTCTTCCACTGCTAAGGAAAAGCTCGTACTCATGGTGAGTGACTCTACTTCTTCTAACCGGAAAGACGAGAAGAAACGAAGGAGTAAGGCTAAGAGGGATTCAAGCCCAACTTCCTAAAGGCAAAAAGTGGAGTTCAAAAGTAAGAGCGAGTTGATAAGGATGTGTGCCCCACTGCAATAGAAATGGGCGTTGGAAGGACTGCAAGGTTCTAGCAACCAAGAAGAAAACACAAGGTTTTTTAGCTGATAGAACAAGTATGGTTGTTAATTAAGATAAACATGTTCACTAATAGTTCAAACTACTAGGCATTTGTTAAGTTATGGACATGATGTTCTTATTATAAAAAGTAGGATGACTCGAGTTTAGTAATCATGAAAACCCGACTTACTTGTGGTATTGTAGATTTGGTCATGCAAACGAGAAAAGAATCGCAAGGTTAAGGAAGTTGGACTACTTAACCCCATTAGACTTAGAGTCTTATGGCGATTGCGAATCTTATCTCATGGGCAAGATGATCAACAAACCCTTTTCTGGGAAAGGGGTACGTGCCAAAGAAGTTCTAGAGTTGGTTCGCAGCGATGTTTATGGACCATGGCCCACTCCAGCAAGGGGTCAATTCGGCTACTTCATCACCTTTACCGACGATTACGCAAGGTACAAATATGTGTATCTTATGAAACACAAATTCGAATCGTTTGAGAAATTCAAGGGGTACAAGGCAGAAGTAGAGAAATAACTTGGTAAGAGTATCAAGACTCTTCGATTGGATCGAGGAGGTGAGTACCTTAGCCATGAATTCATGGATTACTTGAAGCTTCATGGAATCCAGTCACAATGGACTCCTCCCGGAACACCTCAGATGGACGGTGTGTCCGAAAGGAGAAACCGAATCTTGTTTGACATGGTAAGGTCCATGATGAGTTTTTCCTCTCTTCCAACATTCTTATGGGGATACACATTACAAACCTCAATTTATATTCTGAATAGGACTCCATCCAAATCAGTTGAGCAGACTCCATACGAGCTATGGCATGACAAGAAGCCATCTGCTAATTGATAAGTTGGAATCCAAAGGTGAAAATAGTTATTTTGTGGGATATCCTAAAGAGACAAGAGGATATCACTTCTATCTACTGGAGAGACAAACAATGATTGTTTCTAGGCAAGCTAAGTTCCTAGAAGACGAGTACGTCTTTAAGGAACAAAACCATAAGAAGATAGAACTTGAAGAGATTCAAGAACCACGAATTAACATAGAGATTGATGATTTGTCAAAGCAACATGACAAAGAATCAGTGGGAGCATTCAGCGACTCTCATGGTGGTAGTTAATCACTAGGTGATCCTTTTTCAGCCAGTGGGAGCGTAATTGGAGTTGCATTGCCTTCGCAACAACCTCCAAGTGGGCTGAATGAGAATAACATAGTTCAAACTCCCGCCCAAGAGACATATGAAAATGTCGCTCTTGAGGACTCTCTGGTCAACGATGAAGTCGTTGCACCACAAAATTTTCACAATCAGAATGTACAGCCTGCACAACCACAACTCCGTAAGTTGACTAGGAATCGTAATCCACCCACTAGGCATTATGGGATCCTCGTGGAGGAACATGATGACGTGGAGATTCCGGATAAAGACGAACCTAGAACTTATACTAAAGCAATATTAGATGTTGGCTCAGAGAAGTGGCATGAAGCCATGAAATCCGAGATGGACTCAATGTGCACTAATTAAATCTAGGACTTAATTGAGTTGCCAGAAAGGGGTTAGACCCATAAGTTGCAAGTGAGTCTTCAAGCGTAAGACCGATGCAAATGACAAAGTACAAACCTATAAAGATAGGTTGGTGGCGAAAGATTATAGTCGACACGAGGTATTGACTATGATGAGACTTTCTCGCCAGTTGATGAGATCAAGTCCATTCGAATTTTACTTGCGATAGCAGCACACCACGATTATGAGTTTTGTTAGATGGACGTCAAAATAGCTTTCCATCAATGGTAACATTGATAAGGAAGTGTTTGTGACTCAACCGGAGGGTTTTATATCTAAGCCAAAATCTAATCTTGTGTGCAAGCTTAAACGATCCATCTATGGATTGAAGCAAGCTTCTAGGAGTTGGAATATCCAATTTGATGAAGCTATCAAATACTTTGACTTCATCTGAAATTTGGAAGATCCTTGCGTTCATTGTGAATGCAGTGGGAAGAGTATTGTCTTTATAGTCGTATATGTCGATTGCATATTGATTATAGAAAATAACACCCGCTAATGCAGTCCGTAAAAGATTGGTTATCAAAGATCTTCATGATGAAGGATCTTGGTGAGGCATACTACATCTTAGGGGTCAAGATCCATAAGGATAGATCCAAGAAGATGGTAGGGCTGTCACAATCCACCTACGTAGATAAGGTGTTGAAGCATTTTGCGATAGAGAACTCTAAGCGAGGATCTCTACCGGCAAATCATGGGATAAAGCTGTCGAAGAAGGATTGTTCTTCTAGCGAAGCTGATATCGAGCACATGAAGGACGCTCCATATGCATCTGCAACTGGGTTCCATCATGTACGCCATGACTTGCACGAGGCCAGATGTGGCCTACGCTGTCAACATCACTGGTACATACCAGCGGAATCCAGGCGAGCCTCACCGGATTGCTGTCAAGAATGCTATGAAGTACCTCAGACGTACTAAAGAACATGTTCTTGTCTACGGTAGACAGTCAGAGCTAGTTGTTACAGGCTATGCTAATGCGAGTTTCCAGTCAGACTGTGAAGATTACATATCACATACAAATTATATATTCAATCTAAATGATGAGGCGGTAAGTTGGAATAGTTCCAAGCAAAATCTCACCGCAGATTCAACAACCGAAGCTAAGTACACTGCTGTGTCAGAAGCCTTTGAGGCTGTCTGGATTTTAAGGTTCTTGAAAGAACTAGGGGTAGTTCCGAGTGCCAGTTATCAAATAATGTTGTATTGTGACAACGTTGGTGCGATTGCATGAGCAAAGGAACCAAGATCTGATAACAGAAATAAGCATGTACCGAGGCATTATGATTTGATCCGAGAGATCATATCGATATGAGAAATGGAATTAAAACATTTCCCATAAAGGATAATCTTGCAAATCCTTTTCACTGTTCATGTACACACTGGACATTTGATGGTCTAGGGGTTAAACATGTAGGTGATTGACTCTAGTCCAAGTGGGAGATTGTTAGTGTTAGTGTCCTAGTTTAATATTATTATTGGTTTAATATTAAATGTATGGCATTACACTTATCTGAATATGATGTTTGATTGTTTGCTTATATTCTTATTTGTGTTCCCATGAATCACTACTGTCATTGAGTGAGTGAGAACTCAGATGACTTAAGTATGATTCTCAAATAGCCCCGATCAAAGATCATCAAGAATGGGATATTGATGATGCAATTGAGATTGGTGTGCGATCTGTATCATACTCTTAGAGAGTGTAGTAAGATCTCACTTACTACGAGATACTGGGTATCTCATGATGGATGCACAGATACCTTAAAGGGTATTGGTATACCCATCCGAGAAACCGTTTGATGTAATTCCACATAATGTGTCTATGGGTGTCTCGGTTAGTGGGAGCAATGTGATACTCCACTGACTTGAGGTCAATACGCACGACATGTATGAAATGATGAACTTTGACCATGACCGACACTTGCACCCTTCCACGGGTAGATATGACATGGATTGGGTTCATCATAAAATGCATGTGCGTGGTAGTTGAGCCAAGAATAAGATTCATTCCTCAATGTGGATTTAGAGAGAATACCCGTCTTCTCATCATAATTGGATCTAAGTCGTCGGCCGACGCACATCAACTTAGACTTTGTGGCTAAGTGTGATATACTTGATCAATTAGTGATTTGAGATAATATGATTAAGTTATTTGAATAGACACTTCATCATGTTCAAGACTTAATCGGGTATTCGCGAATGAAAGGAAGATATCACAATAGCCTACAGTATTACAGGTAGTTGTAGATTTCCTCGCAACGTACCTCGTATATTGAGAATGTTTGATTTATTGTCTAGGGTTCAATTAAGATCGTTAGTTTGACTAATCACTCGATATACGATGGCATATGGGTCACACAACAAGCAATGACAATTTACCAATTATAGTTGGTTGATTAAATATTGTATTGAATATAATATTTAATTTATAGAGAATATAAAAATAATTATATTTGGAATTAATTATTATTATTATTTAATTAAATTAGATTTAATTAAATATGAAATCCCAATAATAATATTTGGAATATTATTATACAAGAATAATAGATATGGTAAATATATTATTCGTAGGAACATATCTAGAGAAATATAACCGTAGAGATTATATTACAGGCTAGGCCCGATATCTTGCTTAGGAATTAAGCCAAGTTAATCCCTATAAATATGTGTCCCATGGGAATTCCAAAGATACACAATATAAGAAATATAATTTCTCCATAAAATCTCCAGTCGGAATTTTCCTAACAAATTCGTCTCGAGATTCAACGCTGGCATATCGGTGCGGGTTGGTAGAAAGTCGTTACGTGGATACCATAGTTGAGGATTCCGCGTACAAATCGCTGTAAGGATTTATATGTTGTTATTTATCCTTTATGTTTTATGTTATACAACTATATGCAGATTCGTTGTTGGTGAATCGTTATCTTCCGCTGCGCCGAACATGGTGTTCGTGCCTCTAAAACCCAACAGAAGATCCACTCACAAACAATGAGATTATTTTAATGAATTTTAATCTCTTATAAGGCTCAAATCTCACGGCTTTCACATCCATGCTAGACCTAGTGACTTCTCGCTTTTTACCACACAAGTATTCAGAAGGAAAATTCTTAAGTGTACAAATTCCCTTTCAAATCAACTCTACTCACTACACTCACACAATCTAGTTCTAACTCAAATTCACAATTTCCAACTCATACTTCACACTCAATGATAGCAATCACAGGTAAAGAATGAAAGAGTCAATAAACGTAAAATCAATGCTAGCACCAGATTAGTTCAATCACATCAGCTCAAAGAGTTATCAATGCACAATATATAACTTAACTCAACTAAATGAGAGGTCGTGCGCCTGTGCAATGTCAAGTAAACCTCTCAAGTGTGCCGATGCATATGTATCACCATAAAACTTATAAATACCCCACCCCCAAACTTCGACTTTATGAAGCGGTCTAAGTTTGGGGTTCGGGGTTACCTCATACGCATACTACCGGTTGATACATAGAAATCAAGTATGCCCGTGTTGGAAAAATAGAGGTGTCCGGATCTATTCGGGATTAAATTTAAATACGAATTTAAATCTAATTATTACTAGCATGAATTAATCCTAATTAATTCAAATAATAATTCCAACAACTAATTTTATCATCATGCATGCATAATTAATTCACATGAAAACCTAAAGCGGAATAACTAGGAATTCATGTAATCATGTATCTCTTGTAGATATGACCTTTGATAACAACGGGACTATCACGATCGTGCTATCAACTAAAAGACCTTCTCAAGTATGTCCCTTTCGTCTTGCCTGTTCACCAGTGGGAAGTGCTCACAAACAATTAGAATAACAAGGGAGAAAGAAAAATATTTTTTTTTCTTGGCCTCCAAGAAATCTTGAATATATCTCATATATTCTTTTCTCCATAAAAAATATTCCATAAAAATCTCACCCTCCTTATAATATGCAATTTTCGAAAATTATAGGATAAGAATCCAAGATTTGGATCTTCTTGAATTTATGAGATAATCTTGTATTCCAAGAATACATATCTTGCATAATATTTCCAACAAAATCTTTTCTTTTCCATATATGCTATTTTCGAAAATAAGGAGTAAAAATCAGCAATAATATTATCTTTTATTTTAATCACCTTATTATTATCGGGCTACTTATTGGGCTACTTGAGGGGTCTTTAGGAGAATTAAGATTGGGCCTCCAATGGGCTTCTGAATTTCAATATTGAGCCACAATATAATTCAGTCCATTAATATTAATTCGTACCACTAATAAATTAATATTGCACTATCCATCTTAATCCATATTACGATAATATGGGCTCCCGGTTATTATTTCCTGCGTTTAAGATTATCTAGTCTATTAATTAATTAAGCTTCTGAATAGCTCTAAATTAATTAATATCTTTCAACTTGGAGTAAAGACAACTCAACATTATTATCCGTACCGAAGAAACTAATTCTTCACTTGCAAGATTTGGTACGATTAAACCTCCGAGCCCACCAAGGGGACAAATCACATGAGTCGTACTCGCACACATTTTTCCGTATTAAATCTTAGCTACGGTCGTATGATTAATATTACTGCCCAAAACACAAGGTTTGAAGTCACGATGATTCTCACCCAATATGAATCAAAGCAGTAACTATTAACCATACACAGTCTTATTTAAGTGACAAAGATTAAGAAATCAATAACCACTGAGGTCTAATTCTTCACATTTCAGAACAGAAGAATTTATCCTCGTTGTAGGTCCTCTTCAACACATACTAAATGTGCTAGTGCAATATCTTGGTCAAGATAGGCCAATCTGACATATACACATCGACCTTTCACGGTGGATTGTTCAATTCCACGTGGGTCATGAATTTGTACGTTTGGTTACAAGGAAAACTGTTAATATGATCTTCCGTGATCTGATATCACCACACTAACTACAATGTAACACATACTATATAAATTGAACGGGTTGCAATAAATATTCAACATTCATTCATACTTAAAACAAATGCGATAAAAGATTTAATCTCATAAATAAGTGTTTAATACATAAGTTATACAAAGTAAAAGTATATTTTCACGTATAACTCCAACAGCCCATGTATTCCCTTGAGTTGCTCCCCACTATAATTCTCCTTGAAACCCGTGCACCCTCAATGCAAACCTACAATTAAATCACTCAAGAACGAGGTTAAAAACCACACGATTCATAGACATCACACTCAAACATTAAAAACACTCAAAATAAAGTAAAAATAGGCTACCTCTCATTCAGCGCTATTTTTAAGGTCCTACTGTCGGACTGAGCTCAAAGGAGCTCATAGGTCATGAGACTCAAAGGTACCTCCCTTATTCTCATAAGAGAAGTTGTAGAATTTCTTTACTCGATGCCTATTCACCATGAATACATTCCCATCTTCCTTCTCAACCTCAATGGATCCACTCCTAAATACCTTCTTCACCTCTAGTGGTGGTTTCAATTTCTTTTTAGCTTTCCACGGAGGTGTCTTATCGAGCAACTTTCTGATTTTTTTTACTTCTCCAAATCTACTCCTTCTTTTTCCTCCACTTGGGCCATGTCTACACACTTCACTTCTTCGCTCTCTTTCTCCATTAGATGTTTCATGGCCTCATAGAGAGAGATCTTCACTTCTTGATCATCCATTTTCACCGTGATCTTCCCGTTCGCCACATCTAACGCCATCCCAGCTGTAGTCAAGAAAGACCTTCCCAAGATCAAAGACACGCGCTCGTCCTCCTCCATATCAAGGACTACAAAATCAGCTGGAAACACGTGATCCGCTACCTTCACCAGGACATCCTCAACCACACCTTGAGGTCTTATGATAGACCTATCGGAGAGTTGGAGAGTCATCATCGTCGGTTGAAGGTCTCCACCGTCTAACTTCTTAAACAGCGATAGTGACATAAGATTTATGCTCGCCCCCAAATCACACAACACTCCTCTTTTGACTCCATTCCCGATGTCACACAAGATTGTAAAGCTACCGGGATCCTTTAGCTTCGGGGAAAACGCTTTGTGCACCATAGCACTCAACTCATGGTTCAGCTGCACAAGTTCGGGCCCATCCACTCTTCTCCTCTTTGCAATCAAGTCCTTCAGGAACTTGACATAGTTCTGCATTTGCTCCAAAGCATCATAAAGTGGGATGTTGATATGCAACTTCTTGAAGACCTCAAGAAACTTAGCGAATTTTGCATCCAACTTCTTCTTCATGAACCGTTGCGGATATGTTACCGGAATCATTGATTTGGCACCCATCATTAATCTCGCTCATTTTCCTTCACGTTTCGCTTAACTTCTTTTGTCTTCTTCCACTTAGGAACCTATTCTTCTTCCACTTTCCCTTCTTCCACATTTTCTTTCCCATTATCCATTGACTTGAAGCGAAAATACTAGCTTTCTACTAGTAGTTTCCCCGCAAGAGTACGGGTTCACTGTAGTATTGGCAAGTATAAGGACCAAGTATTATCGAACCCAAGGGAAGGAATGTATGCGAACAGATCCCTGAAGATCTACGCGTCGTAATTAATATGAGTGTATGTTTTGGGTTTTTTAAGAAGAAAATAAAATATAATCTAAACTAAATTACTCTATGAATGCGAAAAGGATAAATAAACTACGAATGTAAGAGTGTGTTTTCAAATATGGGATGATGATGCTTAGGATAGGAATTCCTACGTATACTAACGGAGCGGGACATAATCAAGATAATTGTGACGTGCAAGAAATAACCTAAGTAGAAGATTGTAAGATGAAAGCTCAAGAATTTAAACCCTAATACTTTATCATAACAATCGACTTCAAAAATCCACTAACAAGTTAATAGATTGTGCTTAATTAACGAGACCCTAATTTAAACTAAGGTGATGCGGTCGTCCTCCCTAGATAAACCGGTAGATTAATTAATCCTTTCTAAACCCTCTCATTAAGTCTACTAATTGTTAAAAAGTGATAAGATCGTCCTCTCTCGAACACTTTTCGAACGAAATTCAAAGGTAAAGTTAAGATTGATTTTAAGAATTCATTAATTAAGAGAATTAAAACTAAACATCACGAATTACCCTAATTACGTACCCACATCCTACTTCTACGAGTTCATCCTACCCCAAACATGCAAGGGTTCTAGCTAGACATGGTTTTTACGGAAACTAAAACAATCGAAGAAGTAACGAACATGAACATAATGATTTTAACTAAGAAATTATCAAACATAAACTAGGGTTTTAAAGAAATAAATACTAAGAAATGAAATTAAATTAATAAAACGAAGTCTCGAGTATTCAAGAACAAATAACTAAAAGAACGAAACTAAAAATCAAAACCGAACTATGAATTCGTAAATAAAACCTCGAATACGTAAAACTAAAGCTTGCTCATCTCTTCTCCTCTTTCTCTCTCCAAAAACTAACTCTAAAAGTGATGTGGTATCAAGTGGTGTGTAAAAACGTGTTCGGGATGAGTATATATAAGCGTTGGGCCGAAAAACTAATCCGGAAGCCAAAACTTGAAAGTGCTCGAGCAGACCCGCTCGAGCGGGGGCACTCGAGCTGTGTAGCCTCGAATGATGCAAGGGGTCGAGCGCTCATGCTCGAGCTGCTCGAGTGGCCGAATCGTTCTGCAAGTCTTGGGGCGCTCGAGCCCTATGCTCGAGCGGAGGCGCTCGAGTTGGTCGAGTGCTCGAAATTCTCTGTAAGTTTTAGGCGCTCGAGCCACATGCTCGAGCGTTGGTGCTCGAGTAGCTCGAATGACAAAAGTTCTCTGGACAAATTGGGCACTCGAGTGGCATGCTCGAGCGGTGGTGCTCGAGTGGATCCACTCGAATGAGTCTCCTTCTTCTTCAACTGATATTTTTCTTCTCGCGCACTAATACCCTTCGTATTTCTTCGATATCTTCTCATCCGGGCATCCATTTGAGTCGATTCAAAGTCCTACGAACTCCATTTTTCACCCTCGATTCACCTATGAGCATCAAATAGACAAATTCATCAATGTGTAGAAATAATACTCAATTGACTCTAAATACTTTACAAAATCGACCAAAACTAGGGCATTTTAAGCTACGAATCATGACAATTTCACGCCTTATCAACCCCCCTAAACTTACCATATTGCTTGTCCTCAAGCAATGAAATAATAAGTCAAGTGAAATTGTTAGGAATGAGTCAAAGAATCAAATCATGCAAGTAAATGAACTCGAGTTTCAAAGATCAATCACACATATACTAACTCACCTCCCTTCATCATACTCATGCAATAACAATAAGAAACACCAAGATCAAACATGGATGTGTACTCAACGATGTGTTTCACTCCCTCACAAGTGTATAACAATAATAAGGGATTCACTCAATCAATCAATCACGCATATCGGCAGCCATAGGCTTGTAAGCACTCTCAACTCCGACCATACTCTAGAAATCAATGCCGAATCAAAGAGGACTTTTCTCAAGGTTGTAATGTAGGCTCTTTGGACAGATGGGATAACAATATGGATAAGTGACTTAAGTGAATGGAGAATAGAAACTCAAACTTTAGTACTTCGAGATTAGGAACAGAATACTTCAAACATTTTCAATCAACACACTTTCAATTCCAATACTCTCAACACTTCAATTTTTTTCTAACTCATTTCACTTTTTTTTTCAATCACTTCACTTTTTTTCTTTTTCACACAACTCACATGAGCTCATTTTTTCTTTTGCTCATTCTCAATTTTTTTCTTTCCCACAACTCATATTCTTCATCACACATTCTTCTCATAATCACTCAAGCAATCACAATTCTCTTTTTTCAACTCAAATCAATCCCTTCACATTCACACTTTTCCTATTCTCCACTCAAATTGGGACAAAAAGGCTTAGGAACTTGGAATCGTGTTTAAATGTGCTAGCAAATGAAATAGGCTTAAGGCTCAAACTGGCTAACAAGGGATAAATGTCAATGGTAAGGGAAATTTTGGCTAAGTGACTCAATAAAAACAAAGATAGCCTAAGACCACATTCGACATATCAAACTAGACACAATCAAGAAGCAAGAGCACACACAAGTTCTAGCATCCTCTAAGGTGACGACTCACTCACAAATGAAGAGATCAATTCATGCATCTTAATCTCAAAAGGCTCAAAATTCACGGCTTTCACATCCATGCTAGTCCTAGTGAATTCTCACTCTCATCACACAAGTACTCAAAAGGAAAATTTACAAGCATACGAGTTCACTCTCAAATCAACTTTAACTCATACACTCACACAGTAGAGTTCCTAACTTATCTTCACAACTCTGCCACACTCATCAAATCCTATTCAAGAATAGCAATCAACAAGCATAAGATGATTGATAGACATGAAATATGTAGTAGCACATCAAAGCAATATCAGCCCAAGGAGCATCTTAAGGTACCAAATAACCAAACTCAACTCAAGAGAGGGTGTGCACCTGTGCAATGTCACCATAAAACAAATAAAAAACTCCACCCCCCAAACTTCGACCTTATGAAGAGGTTTAAGTTTGGGGTTGTGGGTTACCTCATCCAAATAGTTCAAGTTTCTCAACAACGTGTCACACTCCTTGGTCTCGAGTTGGTTCTTTCAATCTGAATAACTCCATGATACCTTTACTCCCTCGAGAGAATCCTACAAGATAAACTCTCAAGTACGAGGTTAAAACTTACGATTCAACAACACCCTAATAACATAAAACACTGAAAAATAAATAAAAGTGGGTTGCCTCCCACTCAGCGCTATTTTTAAGGTCCTCATGCCGGACCGAGCTCAAAGGAGCTTATGGGACATCATACTCAAATTTACCTCCCTTACTCTCATAAGAGTGGTATTTGACTTTCTTTCCTTCATTCCCCTTCATCATGAGTTCCTTTGCTTCCTTCTCATCCCCAAGTGGTGGGGGTCTCAACTTCTTCTCACCTTTATCTGGAGGAGTTTTACTAAGCAATTTCTTGAGTTTGAACTTTTTCTTCTTAACTCTCCCTTTCCTCTCCAACTGGACCTCGTCCACATTTTTCACTTCTTCATCCTTCAACTTCTTCACTTTATCTCTATCAAAATAATCAAGATCTTAATGCTCATTAGTCAAATTATCAAGTGAAGGATTATCAAATTCATTACTAAGAGAAAGATTAAGGATAGGAGGTGTGTCTTCAACTCTAGGATCAATGGTATCCATGCAATAATAGCTCTCATCCTCCTTCGGGTACTTCATGGCCTCATATAGGGAAATTTTTATCTCTTGATCGTCAACTTTCAATGTGATCTTCTCATTTACCACATCTAGCACCATCCCGGCCGTTGCTAAGAACGGTCTTCCCAAGATCAAAGGCATGCGCTCATCTTCCTCCATGTCGAGCACCACAAAGTCGGCTGAAAAAATATGATCTCCAACTTTCACGAGGGCGTCTTCAACTACACCTTGAGGTCGAGTAATAGACTGGTCGGCAAGTTGAAGCGTCATCATTGTCGGCTGAAGTTCTTTACCCTCCAACATCTTGAATAGTGACAATGACATCAGATTAATGCTCGTTCCAAGGTCGCATAATGCTCCTTTCTTAACTCCATTCCTGATATCACATAAGATCGTGAAACTCCCGGGATCCTTCAACTTTGGGGGAAGTGCTTTTTGCACTAATGCACCCACCTCATGGTTAAGCTTCACCAACTTGGGCTCATCTACTCTCCGTCTCTTCGCTATCAAGTCCTTCAGGAACTTGGCGTAGTTAGGCATCTATTCCAAAGCATCATAAAAATGAATGTTAATATGCAATTTCTTAAAAACATCAAGGAATTTAGCGAATTTCTCATCAAGCTTCTTTTTCATGAAGTGTTGTGGATACGGGGCGGGTATCACCGATTTGGGTACCCCCCATTCATCACGCTCGGTCTCTTTCACTTTCTCCCTTGCTTCCTTTGCCTTCTTCCACTTTGGTACTCTCTCAATCTTCTCAATGCTTTTGTCCTTCTGGAACTCATCCATATCTTTACTTCCCTGAATGCCTTGACCCCCTATCTCCTTCTCAACTCCTACCTCCTCAATTTCATCTCTATCCTTCTTAGGCTCTTTCCCTTCTATCTCAACCTCTACTTTGGGCGTCTCAGAATCAGCAGGCATCTGAGGACCATCATAGTTGGTCCCACTTCTAAGCTGGATCGCCTTGCAATGCTCTTTCGGGTTCCCCTCCGGTATAGAAGGATACTTACCCGGCTCTCTTCCCAATGATTTTGCAATCTGGCTCATCTGGTACTCCATCGAAGTGAACCGCCTATTGTTCTCTTGCTAAATTCGATTCAGCTCTACATCTCTCTTCTGGAGTTCTTGATCACGCTGATCACCTTTCTTATGCAACTCTTTAACATCATACTCCAAAGAAGATAATCTTTTGCTTCCTTCCTCCACCTTCTGAAGGATAGCTCTCAATATCTCCTCAGTTGAGGCACCGCCTTCTCCTCCCGGAGGCTTTGAACCTGGATCAACGCCCGGAGGAACTGTAATTCCGGCCTTTGGATTAGCATATGAAAAATTCTCGTTCTTCCTCCATGTGTTCTGAGGAGGCTGCTGGCCTCCTTGATACCCTTGGGTATTCCTCCATTGATTTTGAGGAGGTTGTGGACCTGAAGGTACAAATGGTTAGCCATAGGAGGGCATTCCAAATTGATTGCCACCTTGTGGATACCCGCCTTGATTGTAGTAAGGTCCTCCCATATAGTTGGCTACCTCTTGCTGAACTGGGGGTTGATCCACTTTCTCACTCACTGCTACATTCCCTCCAACCAAATTCTGCCCAACCTCGAGGTTACTTATCTTTTCCATCATCGCCATCAACAGCTTCCTCGTCCCCTCATTCTTCTCCAACTTACAAGCTCTTTGAAGTTCTGGGTCCTCGTTCCATGCCCCGGCATTCGTGACAATATTGTCAACGATTTCTCTACACCTCGCTATACCTTGGTTCAGAAATGCTCCACTAGCACATCATCAAGATGGGCTTGACCAGCCTTGCTGGCTCCACTGTAGAAGAACGCCATAATATCCCCCTCATTGTACCCGTGCTGCGGGCACTCAATTAACATGTTAGCGTATCTTTCCCACGCTTGACATAAGTCTTCTCTTAGCTTCTGGCGGAAAGAAGAGATCTTTATCCTTGCTCTAATGATTCTAGATGGGGGGTAGAATTGCTCGAGGAACAGAGGCTCGAGCTCGGCCCATGTGGTTACACCTCCCCGTGGGAGCGTGTTATCGTACCACTCATTTGCTATTCCCGTCAAAGAGAATGGGAACAGCCTGAGCCTCTTGGCATCTTCAGACATGCCGTTATAATTGAACGTGGATGCGATCATCAGAAAACTCCTCAGATGAGTATGAGGATTCTCCTTCCCAACCTCCCCCTTAAATTGATTCTCGGTAAGCAGCTTTAGAATTCTAGGGGAAATTGAGAAGTTGTTTGCCTCTACAGGGGGTAACGCCACTCCATCATAGTACCTTTGCGGTTGTGCCACAAACCTTCCTCGAATAGCTATGTTCTAATCGGCGTTCTGAGGAACGTGCTGAGGATTAGCAGGTGGTATGGGTACTTGTTGGCCTGGTGGTGGGTAATAGACAGGTGGTGGGTTGTAAACAGGAGACGGAGGGTACGGGTATGGTGGATACAGATATGGTGGGTATGGGTAAGGATAAGGTAAGTTGTTTTGTGGGAAATTGTTCTGTGGGTATGCAGGGTTGTTCTGAGGGTGTTGGACAAGGTTATGAGCTGGATTGTTTACGTTCTGTGTACCCGGGTTTTGACTCTGGCTTTCTCCTAACGGAACTTGATTCTGACTGTCATTCCCTCCAGTGCCCTCAACCCGGTCCACTGTCTGATTAAACTCATTTGCAGCATCATCCAACTCATTACTGATGTCCATGTTTTCGGTCTCTCCTCCGGCAGCATTCATCCTTCTTAAAAAGGATCGGTTTCTTCTTGCTATTGTCTCAGGATCTAGTTGTAGTCTCTCTTCGCTCGTATCACCTTGCGAGCGTGTTTTCATAAATCTGAAACACTAACAAAAGAATAAAAATGCAACTGCCGAACACATACGAATAAAACAGAAAAGTAAAGCACTCACTACTAACTACTAAGCTATCTACAAGTCCTATTCAAAAGACATACAACGCCATCCCCGACAATGGTGCCATTGACTTGAAGCGAAAATACTAGCTTTCTACTAGTAGTTTCCCCGCAAGAGTACAGGTTCATTGTAGTATTGGCAAGTATAGGGACCAAGTATTATCGAACCCAAGGGAAGGGATGTATGCGAACAGATCTCTGAAGATCTACGCGTCGTAATTAATATGAGTGTATGTTTTGGGTTTTTTAAGAAGAAAATAAAATATAATCTAAACTAAATTAATCTATGAATGCGAAAAGGAAAAATAAACTACGAACGTAAGAGTGTGTTTTCAAATATGGGATGATGATGCTTAGGATAGGAATTCCTACGTATACTAACGGAGCGGGTACATAATCAAGATAATCATGACGTGCAAGAAATAACCTAAGTAAAAGATTGTAAGATGAAAGCTCAAGAATTTAAACCCTAATACTTTATCATAACAATCGACTTCACAAATCCACTAACAAGTTAATAGATTATGCTTAATTACCGAGACCCTAATTTAAACTAAGGTGATGCGGTCGTCCTCCCTAGATAAACCGGTAAATTAATTAATCCTTTCTAAACCCTCTCATTAAGTCTACTAATTGTTAAAGAGTGATAAGATCGTCCTCTCTCGAACACTTTTCGAACGAAATTCAAAGGTAAAGTTAAGATTGATTTTAAGAATTCATTAATTAAGAGAATTAAAACTAAACGTCAAGAATTACCCTAATTATGTACCCACATCCTACTTCTATGAGTTCATCCTACCCCAAACATGCAAGGGTTTTAGCTAGACATGATCTTTACGGAAACTAAAACAATCGAAGAAGTAACGAACATGAACATAATGATTTTAACTAAGAAATTATCAAACATAAAATAGGGTTTTAAAGAAATAAATGCTAAGAACTGAAATTAAATTAATAAAACGAAGTCTCGAGTATTCAAGAACAAAGAACTAAAAGAACAAAACTAAAAATCAAAACCGAACTATAAATTCGTAAATAAAACCTCGAATACGTAAAACTAAAGCTTGCTAGTCTCTTCTCCTCTTTCTCTCTCAAAAAACTAACTCTAAAAGTGATGTGGTATCAAGTGGTGTGTAAAAACGTGTTCGGGACGAGTATATATAAGTGTCAGGCCGAATCGTGAACTCATGGGCCGAAAAACTAATCCGGAAGCCAAAACTTGAAAGTGCTCGAGCAGACCCGCTCGAGTTGTGTAGCTCAAATGATGCAAGTGGTCGAGCGCTCATGCTCGAGCTGCTCGAGTGGCCGAATCATTCTGCAAGTCTTGGGGCGCTCGAGCCCTATGCTTGAGCGGAGGCACTCGAGTTGGTCGAGTGCTCGAAATTCTCTGTAAGTTTTAGGCGCTCGAGCCACATGCTCGAGCGTTGGTGCTCGAGTAGCTCGAATGACAAAAGTTCTCTGGACAAATTGGGCGCTCGAGCGGTGGTGCTCGAGTGGATCCACTCGAATTAGTCTCATTCTTCTTTAACTGATACTTTTCTTCTCGCGCACTAATACCATTCATATTTCTTCGATATCTTCACATCCGGGCATCCATTTGAGTCGATTCAAAGTCCTACGAACTCCATTTTTCGCCCTCGATTCACCTATGAGCATCAAAGAGATAAATTCATCAATGTGTAGAAATAATACTCAATTGACTCTAAATACTCGACAAAATCGACCAAAACAAGGGCATTTAAGCTACGAATCATGACAATTTCACGCTTAATCATCCATCTTTTTCCTCTCGCTCTCTTTCTCAACCTCTTTATGGACTTCCTCCACATCAGCAGGTAGTGGGGGACCATCGTACTTGGTGCCACTTCTCAACTCAATCTCTTTGCATTGCTCTCTCGGGTTACCTTCGGGCATTGAAGGAAATTTTTCCAGCTCTCGACCCAACCATTTTGCGATTTGGCTAATATAAAACTCTATGGAAGTGAACTATTTGTTGTTCTCTTATTGAATTCTATTTAGGTTCATGTCCTTCCTCTGAAGTTCTTGATCCCTCTGATCATTTTTCTTACTCATCTCCTTCACATCATACTCTAGAGAGGACAACCTCTTACTTCCCTCTTCCACCTTCTGAAGAATAGCTCGTAACATCTCATCGATTGAGGCACTACATTCTCCACCTGGGAGTTTCGAACCTGGATCTACACCTGGAGGTACAGTTATTCCGACTTTCAGATTGATGTAGGAGAAATTCCTCCACTGATTTTGATTAGATGGTTGACCTCCTTGGTATCCCTGGTTATTCCTCCACTGATTTTGAGGAGGCTGTGGACCTGGTAGTACAAACGGTTGACCATAGAGAGATCTTCCCTACTGATTCCCACCTTGCTGATAGCCACCCTGATTATAATTAGGTCTTCCCATATAGTTGGCCTCCTCTTGCTGACATCCTGACTGATCCACTTTCTCACTCAAAGTATTACTTCCACCACTCAAACTCTGTCTAACCTCCAAATTACTGATTTTCTCCATCATAGCCATGAGCAGCTTTCTCGTCCCCTCGCTGTCTTCCATCTGATAGACTCTCTAATGTTCCTGATCTTCATTCCACTGCCCCGCGTTCTTCACTATGTCTTCTACTATCTGTCTGCACTCAGCTACACTTCAATTCAGGAATGCTCCATTCGCACATGCATCGAGATGGCCTTGAGCAGCCTTACAAGCCCCACAATATAAGTAGGCCATAATATCTCCCTCATTGTACCCGTGTTGTGGGCACTCAATAAGCATGTTCGCAAATCTCTTCCAAGCTTGACTCAATTCTTCACCAGCAACGATGCCATTGACTTGAAAGCAAAATACTAGCTTGACTAGTAGTTTCCCCACAAGAGTATGGGATCACAGTAGTATGAGCAAGTATAGGGTCCAAATATTATCGAACACGTGGAAAAGTGAGTATACGAATAAATCCCTGAAAATTTATGTCTCGTAGCTAATATGAATATAATTTGGATTTTCTAATACTACTAATTATTATCTACTAATTTAACTCCAAATGCAAAATTAAACTATACTAACTCTTGTTTGAGTGCGATTGAGATGATGATACTTAAGATAGGAATCCCTACGTATACTCAAGGAAATGGTACGTTAACTAAAATAATTATGATGTTCAAGTTATAATCCTAAATGTACTAAAACTAGGTAGTCAACTTCCATAATCTAACACAAGAATTGAAAGAATAAAAGCTCGAGAATTAATCCCAATACTTAGTTCTATCAACCTACTTCACTAATCCACTAATTAAATTATATGAACTGCGATTAATTATTGAGGCCCTAATTTATCTAAGGTGATGCGGCCATCCTCCCTAGATAAACCGGTAGATTATAAATCCCTTCAAAAACCTTCTCCTTAAGCCTATTCGTTATTAAAGAGTGATGCGGTCGTCTTCTCTCTAACAATTTTCGTACTTAATTCTATGATTATTCTAGGGTTTATTAGAACTATTCAATAATTAAAAGAACTAAAACTATACATGACGAATTATCCTAATTACGTACCAATGTCCTAATTCTACGAGTTCATCCTCTCCCAAGCATACAAGGGTTCTAGCCTAGCATGGTGATTTCAAGAATAAAAGCAATAATAAGATCAATAACATAATTGAAAGTACCAAAGAAATCAAGAACATAAACTAATGAAGAAATCAATTGAATCAAATCTCAAAATCAAATCTATAAAATCTGGAAAATTAGGTCTAATAGATTCAAGAATTCAAGAAATCAAAAGGAAAATCCAACCAGTTAAAAAAAGTAATTAATCTAAAGAATTTGTATGATAAAAACCTCAATTACAATCTTCAAAACCTTGCCAAAGACTCAAAATCACCTTCCCAAGCTCTTCCTCTTCGAAAATTATGTCAAAATATGTGTGATCTCTCAAAAATAGGCTTGAAAAGGTATAAATATGATATGGGGCGAAAACAGGGCAAGTGCTCGAGCGCATGACGCTCGAGGGCCTCCAGCTCGAGCCGTCGATTCCAACAGCGCCAAGAGGGCGCTCGACCTCATTTCGCTCGAGTGGCTACCGCTCGACCATGCACGGCTCGAACGGGTCTTGACAACAACATGTGGGGGGCGCTCGAGCCCTAGTGCTCGAGCATTTGGCGCTTGAGCTCCCCTTATGCTCGAATGCCTCCTCCTTTTTCTCTAATTGTCATTTTTCTTCGCTCGAACTAATACTTTTCGGATTTCTTCAATATCATCTCATCCGGGAGTCTGTTTGAGTCGATTCAAAGTCCTACGAACTCCATTTTTCGCCCTCTTTCCTAATATGAGCATCAAAGAGACAAATTGATGAGTTTATGAAAATATCACTCAAATAACTCTAAATACTCATAAAAACACTCAAAATATAGACTAATCGGCCTACAAAACATCATAATTTCACGCCTAATCAGTCATCCCTTTCCTGTCAGATTGTTTACAAACTGGCGTCGCCTCGCTGCTCTACTCCCGCCACCTCAAACCGCATCTGATACCACGGCGTTGAACCGAAGGTATGATACTAATTTTTTATAGTATTTTTCTTGGTCTTAAATTTTTTTCTTCTCGCCTTCTGTTTTAGTTTTTGTCATCCTGCATTAAACAGTCTCAGCGCCGCCGCCGTGTCCTCTAAGATGTGAAGCATATATTTTTTTTTTCACAGTTCAACGATTTTCTTACTTATATATTTCTTGAATATATTTTTTCAAAATATTTATATATTCTAATTTTTTAGGAGGATATTGAAATATTTTGCAAAAGATATCTATATATATAAAAAAAAAAGCAAAGTCTGCTAAAAATAGTAGTCTTATTTTCCCACCCATTTTACTTACTAATTTTAAGTAAATATATATGTGTATATATATATATATATTTCTTTTTTTTATATTGTGAAGATTAGTATCTTAATGATATCTTTGCTTATTAGAATTGTAAAATGGTCAGCTTTTGGCACGCTTTGGCTGTCAAATTATAAGAATGCTCCTTCAATTCGCCTTTTCAAAATTTTAATTGACGGTTCAATTTCCTTCCAAGTTTGGAAGAATTAGTGCACATTTCATGCAACAAACAAAATTACCGTGCTAAAAGTTGGCTTTTTTTTTTTTGAATTGGTTTTATAATTTAGCTTGCAAAAAAATTGTATGAGACCGTCTCACGACATAAGACAACACAAATTAGCATCCACCTATGTTAAAGTATTAATACGTCATGCTAAATTTATACCTCATCACACAGTCTCATGTCATTAGACGGTCTCATACAAGATCTATTCATTTAGCTTCGTTTTATAGAATTACTTTTGTCATATTTTTCCATTGTTTGCTAAAATTTCCTTTATTTTTATTTAAAAAAAAATTGATTTTATAATTTCATTTCATTTTATAAATTTAGTCTTTTTATTTTTATTTCGTTGTCACTTAGATTTTTTTTATTGAAAGTAAGAAATATTGTATTAAATAAGGAACAACTATATATATATATATATATATATATATATATATATATATATATATATATATATATATACATATATATATAATATGATTTTAATTGTATCTCATACTTTGGACTTAAATTAAAATGATTCATGGCCAATCATACATTCAAACTTAAGGTTATGTCCAACCCACCCCCCCCCCCCCCCATATTATATACATACACACATATTTTACCCTACTTTATAATCACATTATTTTACTTTTACTAACTTATATTATTTTCTATTTTTCTCTCACTCACTTATTATGTTTCTTATTTTTTCTTACAAAGTCATTCTCTCATATTTTTCTTATCAATTTCTCCTACTTCTCTCCTCTAATCATTATCTCACTTAATTGGTAAAAAGTTTCATTCAACTCTATTTATCCATCTCTGATCAAATACAAATTTATTATTCGTTCAAATAATTTTTTTTCTTGTGCCCAAATTCTTGATTGAATTAAATTGAAATTTAATTAGATTTAAATATATATAGATTTTTCTATTGCATTTTATAAACTTTACTTAGTTATTTGATTAATGTTTATATAATTAATTTATATTAATTGTCATATATATATTTTTTATAATTATTTCGTGTTTGAGTACCATCTTTAAAGAAACTTAATGATGTTTCTTAAAAATTGGCTAAATGAATTAAATATTTTGATTTTAATTTGTATTAAAAATTATTTTGTCATATATAATGTTGTCGCAAACCATAAAATGAGTTATATTTGTATTTGTGATCAAGGTGTTCACAATAGTAGAAAACAGTGCAATTAAAAAAATATAAAAATTGTAAGTTTGTAACTTTATTTGTTTTAGTAATTAGGAATTATGTTTATATATATATATATATATATATATATATATATATATATATATTATAGTATAACATGATTTTATATATAGTAAATTTCATTTATTTATAGGGCACAACTATTAACACTCACGATAATACTTTGTTCACCCACTACTAAATTAACCCACCATGTATATTGCTTTTTTTTTTCTTAATACACCCCCTTAAAATTTACAACTATAACCCTAATATAATATTTACATCATTTATTATATATATACACACCGATCAATTTAAAATTAAAAAATAGCACATCAAGAATTATATTTTATTTTATATGAACCACCGCTTCCTGCCGTTTATAAAAAACCATAATTCCTTTTATTTTCATGGTGTACCAATTTATAGATAAACAAAAATATTTTAATCTCATTTAAATTGTGTCTTTATAAATTATACTTATAGGATTATACCTTTTTTTTTTCCTTATTTTTAATGATGCAACTGTGTGTGAAAGAATATAAAATTTTACGTGAATTTTGAGATTTTGGGGATGGTGTTGAAAGCATGAGTGTTTAATAAATATAATGTTTATTTTTATAAAGAGTATATTAGTATTTTTATTAAACTTATTTAAAAAAAAAAAAAGAGGTGGGTGAACAAAGAATTTTCATGTGGGTGAATAGCAGCGCCCTTATTTATATTATATGTGACCAATGAGTACGTGGGTTCCAATTTGAATACTTTTTAAAAAGGAGTATGATCCAAATATTCAAGTGAAGCATTGTCTATTGAATGAAATTAGTTTACGTGAGAGCATTTCTTATATTTTTCATGTACATTATAAGAATAATTTTTATATAAATTAACAAGATTTATAAACCGTGTATCGCACGGGAGAAATGCTAGTTGTCACATAAAAGATGACAAGGTTCCCAAAGAATTTTGTCATCCAATATCATATCTTACCATGGATAATAGACTGTAACATTATTATTTTTTTGGACAAAATTTACTATCCAAAAGATACTATCACTGAAATAGTATATTATTCCCAAATTTTTTTGCCATGAAATGCAATATCTTACCATATATAATACAATAATAGATATTTTTGAAATTAATATTTTTATAAAAAATATTGTCACGTAAAAGATGACAAGATTCTTTGGGAATCTTGCCATCCAATACCATATCTTACCATGAATAATAGATTGTAACATTTTTTTTAAACAAAATTTTACTACCCAAAAGATATTGTTACTGAAATAACACATAATATACAATATCTTACCATGTATAATACTATGTCACTGAATGTTAGCATTTTTTTAAATATATTTTTTTCAAAATATATGTATACATGAAATGTTTAGGAGGGAATTAAATTATTTTAAATAATTCGATTGACGCTTAAATATAATTCTTATCATTGGATTTTTTCAATATAAATACCAACATATTAATCAATTGTTCAGATACAAACATCTACACACTATTCCATTTTAAGTATGACATCTCTTTTGTCAAATGTTACATTTAGATATGAAATTTGTGAATCTATGCTTAGAGTTAAACTTTTACGTTTGATTTATGTTGCATCTTCATACTATGGGGGGAATCTCGACATGGTGATAGTATTATTAGATATACAGGTTAAGTTTTATAAATTATACATTTCATCATTTTAACAAAAAAATTATGTTTTTGCTATTTGATGCATACACATTGACAACATTTATTTTTTATTGTCAAATTTTTTTATGAAATTAATATAGTTAAATTATTTTTGCAGGGTACGAGAATTCATGCTTTTATTCCTAAGAATCTTATGTCTACGTATGTGATTATTTTGCTAGATTGTAAAGATAGTTGTTGATGACCGGTATTAATCACGTGGATTAGTGGTTGTTTTGAACCGAAATTAGAATTACCAAACAATTTCCCGTGATTGATTACTACCGTTTATAGTAAATACGATAGATCAGATACGTGTATTGATTACGTATTTATTTCGTATGTATGAGTTTTGTGGTGTATATGTGTGTGTAGGGGAGAATTTTATGTATTTGAACTTATTTTTCATTAATGGAGAACAATTTATTTATACAGGCCACCAACTAGGTGGTGGACAAGACTTTTAGACTTCCAAGCTTGCATGCTTGACATGTGTCCTTTTGACCTTATCTAAGCTTAATCTTAGTTACAAAGTCTTTATTTGGGCCTTTGATTAGTGTGATAATTGCTCAAAATTCATGCATTTTAATTTCTTATTTTATTGGATTTCGGGTGATTATTTACATTAATCTGAGTTATTGTGCTTAATTATCGAGAAAGGTGTTTTTGTTATTTTTTGCAGGAAATTGAGTATTTTTAAGGGCAATTAGAGGTCGAGAAATAACGGAGAAAAGAGGAGGATTAGAGGCCCAAGTCGAAAGCCGAGTTGGTGGGCCATTTGAAAAAGGCACGGCCCAATTGAATTAAATGAAGGCCATCCCAGTGGGCCATGGAATTATAATTAAATCTTGGAGAGTAAAGATGGATTAGATCAAGTTGGTTACGTGAGGGATTAGGAATGAAAGTAAGCACCTTTCATTAATTGTCAAAGCTAGCGCTAGCAGCTGGGTTTATTTCCTTGGACTAAATTGGAGGTGAAACTCCACGCGACGCGACTCACTTGGAAAAGGAGAAAGAAACAAAGCACATGGGCCCTACACCCAATTTTGCCGCTGGGTCTCATCCTCATCTAGCTTCGAAGAGAGAGGAAGAAACTTGTGATTAATGGAGAGCCACCATTTTCATGCCCGAAATCAAGAACTTAACGCCGGAATTTATTGGATTATTCATGCTTCACCATGCATGTTGCCCTGAGAGTTGCCCAACACCACGACCAACATGAAGTCATGCACACATGCTGCACATGCAGCAACTAACTTCTCACGTGAGTTAGTTGCAACTAACTCACAGCTGTTGCTTCAGTCCACAATGCCTCAGTCCATCCAAGAGCCGGATATGGTTACAACCGATTAGGAAGATTCTAGATATAGTTCACACTCATGTATATAAATGTATAAAAGATTGTATCCAGATTGATGATCATAATATACTTGTTCTTCTTCAATCTGTAACCAACTATTGAATATGGCATACTTCACATATTTTCAATCTTTCACTTCGGATTTCAACATGGTATCAGAGCAGTGTTGATCCATGGCGAGAGGGAGGAATAATCCGGCTGCTGCGCCGGCCAACGTATGGCAGAATGCTTTCAATCCAGAGAATCATGATGAATAAAATAGCACGGATAGAAGTGTACCTCCAGCCTTTGTTGTACACGGATCTGAACATCCAGGTTTGATCCTTGTGTCACAACCATTGAATGGCCTAAACTTCGTGTCATGGCATAAGTCCATGATGATAGCTTTAGGTGCTAAGTCTAAATTGGGATTTGTTGATGGAACAATCACTGCACCAGCTTGAAATTCACCAGATTATGCACTTTGGAAGAAGGTAGATTGTCTAGTAGTTGGATGGTTGCTAAGTTCAATCAGCAAAGAGCTATACAACACTTTTGTTTCTGCAAAATCAGCTAAAACTCTGTGGGATGATATTTGTGAACGTTTTAGTTCAGCTAATGGCACGAAATTCTTTCAGCTTCAAAGGAAAATCAACACATTGAAGCAAGGACATGATTCCATAGCAACATTTTATGGAAGGATGAAAGAGATCTGGGATGAGCTTGATGATTTTGATCAAATCATTGGCTGCACATGTGGTAGTTGTTCCTGTGATGTAGAGGAGCAGTTACATGAGAAAAATACCAGGCTAAGGCTTACACAATTTCTCATGGGCCTAAATGACAGCTATGAACACACTATGAATCAGATTATGATGATGGATCCCTTACCATCATTAAACAAAGCATATTCAATTGTTTCCAGAGTTGAACAGCAGAGGCAAGTTCAATCTGATGTGGAAGAAGGTGATGGTGCAACGAGAATTACTCAATTACAGTCAGCAATGTATTCAAAGGCTCGTACTTATGAATCAAGGGATTTTCACAAGCCTGATAAAGGAAGAACAGATTATAGAACAAGGGAAGAGAAGGAAGCATTAGTTTGCTCTCACTGTGGGAAGAAAAGACATGATGTCTCTACATGTTTCAAGCTTCATGGATATCCAGATTGGTTCAAAAGGAATGATGGAAGGAAAGCTGTAGCTCAATGCAGTGTTGAGGACATTCCGAGTCATGCACCAGATATAGCACCCATTATACAGCAAGAAGTTGCAAAGTATCTAACTAAATCAAATGGAGGAGGAGGAGGTGACCAGAGTTTTGCACATTTTGTTGAATGTGCAGGTACCTCTATTACTGAACTTTCTGGATTTATCAATTCTGGTAATATGGTAACAGGAACTTGGATATTTGACACAGGAGCTAGTAGGCACATGAGTTATGATATTAACCTTTTCACCAAGCCTCTTACAACCCTGAACTTTCCTATTATTGTGTTGTTACCAGATGGTAGCAAACAAGTTGTCACACAATCTGGAACTATCATACTTACCAAAACCTTGACCATTACAGATGTTTTATACATTCCCGCATTCAAATACAACCTATTATCCATACCATTTTTACTTGCTAACACTGAGCTCTTATGTACTTTCACTGGTACCTCTTGTATCCTACAGGACCCCAAGACTGATGTACCTCTGGCAGCTGGGAAAATGCTTGGAAAGTTGTATGTTCTGCAATCAAACACCAATTCTTTTTCTCTTTGTAATTCACATGTTGCAGCTTCTGTTTCCATTGATACTTGGCATAGAAGGTTAGGACATGCTTCTCTTGATGTACTCAAACATATAACTCAGATAGTTTCTCATAATAAAGGTGCAGACATTGAAATATCCTCTCCATGTGATGTGTGTCAAGAAGCAAAACAGACTAGAATGTCTTTTTTAACCCATTCCATTCAAACAATATCCATTTTTGACCTTATACATGTTGATATATGGGGACCTTATGCTCATCCTTCTATTACAGATACTCCTTATTTTTTAACCATTGTTGATGATTTTTCCAGAGCTACTTGGGTATTCTTATTAAACCATAAACACAAAACAGTCCCAGTTCTTAGGCAATTTCTAACCATGGTCCAAACACAGTTCAAAGTACACCCAAAAGCTATACAAACAGACAATGGGTCTGAATTTCTCAGCAATGACTGTCAAAAACTTTTCCAAGATCTTGGCATGATACATCAAAAGACTTGTGTTTACACTCCACAACAGAATGGAGTTGTTGAAAGGAAACATAGATACTTGCTTAATATAGCAAGGGCACTAATGTTTGAATCCAAACTACCCCTGACTCTTTGGCCTTATTCCATTCTACATGCTGCACACATTATTAACAAATTGCCTACTCCTACTTTGAACTGGGACACACCATTCTTCAAACTGTACAATAAACCTTCCACATATGAGAACCTCAAGACATTTGGTTGTCTTGCTTTTGCTACTGACACACATCCTTCCAAACCTAAGTTTGCTCCAAGAGCCATAAAATCTGTCTTTCTTGGATATGATCCAGGCCATAAAGGTTACAAACTTTACAATTTATCAGATCACTCTATTTTTATTTCCAGAGATGTGCACTTCTTTGAGCACATTTTTCCTTTCCATTATGACCAGACTACACCTCTTGACCATTATCCTTCTTCTATCTCACACAATGATACACCTACTACTTCAGCCTCTGCACCAGACTCCCAAATTACACCTGTTTCCACTACTACCAGAACAAGAATCATTAAGCCTCCTTCTTGGTTGAATGACTTTGTATCATCCTGTACAACTTCCACTCATTTCCCAGTTACCAAGGACCAGTTTTCAGGTACTTCACATTCTTTACCTCATCTTGATTCCATTTCACCTACATCCTTTGCTGTACCTTTTACATCTGATTATGTGAGTTTTCTAGCTAATGTGCATCTATCCAAAGAACCTTATACTTATTACCAGGCTTTAGGGAATCCTAATTGGGAGAGAGCCATGGATGAAGAGTTAATTGCTCTTGAGACAAATGAAATTGGTGCAGTGTCCTTCTCATAAGACTCCCATTGGTTGTAAATGGGTGTATAAATTGAAACTCAAACCTGATGGCACTGTGGACAGGTATAAAGCTAGACTTGTTGCTAAGGGTTATCATCAGGTGCATGGAATTGACTATGATGATAGTTTTTCACCTGTTGCCAAGCTGGTTACTATTAGGTTCTTGATTGCTTTTGCTACTGGAAAGGGATGGCCTCTGTGCCAACTGGATATTAACAATGCTTTTTTGCATGGTTATCTTTCTGATGAAGTTTATATGGACTTACCTCTTGGTTATACCAAGGCCTTGCCAGGACAGGTTTGCAAGCTCAAGAAGAGCCTATATGGCTTGAAGCAAGCCTCCAGGGAGTGGAACACTGAATTTTCTAAGACTTTGTTAGCTTATGGTTTCAAGCAATCAGCCTATGATCACTGCTTATTCACTCTGAGTTCAGATTCTTTCTACTTGGCCCTATTAGTATATGTGGATGATGTCTTACTCACTGGTTCTTCCATTGATCAGATTAACCTCCTTAAGGAACACCTTCATTCAGTATTTACCATCAAAGATTTGGGCTTTGCCAAGTATTTTCTTGGGGTTGAGATTGCCAGGGGTGCTGATGGTACTTATCTCTCCCAACAGAAGTATATTTTGGATATTGTCACTGATACTGGAATGGACAGTTGCAAGCCATCTCATCTGCCTTTTCAACCAGGTCTGCACCTATCTTCAACTCATGGTGAGTTACTTGATGATCCTGAGAAGTACAGAAGACTTATTGGTAGACTCCTTTATCTCAACTTCACTAGGCCTGATATATCATATTCTGTACAACAATTGAGCCAGTTTGTCAATGCTCCAAGGACTCCTAATTGGGATGCAACTCTATTTTTGGTCAGGTACCTACAGGGAACTAAAGATTACAGGCTCTTTTACTCATCTCAATCCACCCTTACTGTGCATGCTTATAGTGATGCCGACTGGGGATCTTGCTTGGATACTAGGAGATCTCTAACAGGATATTGCATCTTTCTTGGTTCTTCTTTGATTTCTTGGAAAACGAAGAAGCAGAACATTGTTTCCAGATCTTCAGCCGAGGCTGAGTATAGGGCCTTAGCAACTACGGCCTTGGAACTTCAATGGATCTCATTTCTTGCTACTGACTTCCTTTTACCTATTTCCTTACCTCTCCAGCTTTGGTGGTGACAACAAATCCGCTTCCCACATTGTTGAGAATCCTATTTTCCACGAACGCACTAAACATATCGACATCGATTGTCATATTGTTAGGGATTTGTACAAGAATGGTCTGATTAGCTTGCATCATGTTTCCTCTAGCCTACAACTAGCAGATGTCTTCACAAAAGCCCTTCGGGGTCCTGCCTTTGAAGCCTTCAGGTCCAAGATGAAACTCCTCTCATCTTGAGGGGGGGATATTGGATTATTCATGCTTCACCATGCATGTTGCCCTGAGAGTTGCCCAACACCACGACCAACATGAAGTCATGCACACATGCTGCACATGCAGCAACTAACTTCTCACGTGAGTTAGTTGCAACTAACTCACAGTTGTTGCTTCAGTCCACAATGCCTCAGTCCATCCAAGAGCCGGATATGGTTACAACCGATTAGGAAGATTCTAGATATAGTTCACACTCATGTATATAAATGCATAAAAGATTGTATCCAGATTGATGATCATAATATACTTGTTCTTCTTCAATCTGTAACCAACTATTGAATATGGCATACTTCACATATTTTCAATCTTTCACTTCGGATTTCAATAGAATTTGCAGAAATAGAATAAGAGAAGTCGCCGGAATCGAAGCAGGGCACCGGAAATTTTAGAGAGCTTTGTCGGAAACTTCTCGAACTCACACAGTAAAGCCTCGTGATGCCGGAAAAGTGCAATTTGATGCCGGAAACCATCAGAGCCGCGCCGAAAAACGGGACCCACACGAGAAAGTGATATGGAGTGCAAAGAGTCTCAACACTTTTGTTAAAAATGCATTTCCAGTTCGAATTCGAGCGAGCAAGGCAACTCGATCAAAGCTGTTGGTCGAGCAAGGCAAATGATTTCCATAAGTTTCTGTTGTTCAGGAGACAACTCGCACGAGCAGGCCAACTCGGTCTAGTCACACCGAGTCAACCCGAGTTGACTTAGCAGATGGGTAAAAAAAAAGTGCGAAAATTCAAATTTTCAGGGATTTAATTGCAAATTCGTCTCAAGCCCTCATTCCACACTTTAAATATAACTTTTCATCAGAATTAGAGGGGCCAACACAAAATAAGAGCCCTAGAACCCTAATCCCCTAGATAGTTTTCTTTTTTTTCTTTGCATTTTCCTTTAATTTTTAGAATAGATTAGATTAGATTAATATTTCATTAGTAGTTTTTACATTTCAAGCAAGGATTGGAGCAATTGCAGATTTGTATTTCCATTTCATCATTAGAGGTGATATCCATTCTATCTTTTAATTTCTATCTAATTTCAATATGCTTTCAATTCCCATGTATTATTTGTATATTGTTTTTGTGAGATTAGTCATGGGTTATTATTCTTTGCTTAGAGTGTTGAATCAATGTATAAAATTAGTGTGTTGATGGATTTATAGCTTTGATTATGTCTAATTCTAGATGTGAATGTTTCTATTGGTGGGTTTTCTACGTCTCAATTAATTAGTTGATTTTATTAGCTTATGTATTTAATTTTGTTTGTTGCAACGAGAGTTTGGTATGCATGATTTGTATTTAGGTGAAAGTTTTGACTGATTAATTTGAGTTAAATAGTAGTCGGCTTAACCGAGAGAGGGTCGATTGCTAGATCCCCATCATTAGACATTAGGTATCTTAATTTGATAATTCGGGTACTTAGTGAAGGGGGAATTCTAGAGATGCATTGCGTGTTTCTAGATATTCACGATCTTAGGAGCTTATGGGGCATAATTAGGAGTTGCTAGTTAGTCCACGTTATTCACCTAGGCCTCAAAAGGGATTGGTCTACACACTTTCGTGATCGCTCTTAGCAAACATCTAGAAAAAGACAATGATAGGTTGTAGATTTATCACACACACTAGTGGATTACATTGTAAAGACACTCGAAGCATTTCTCCCTCTTGCACTTTCTTAATTGAAAGTTAGTTTAATTGTTTAATTGTTTAATTGCTTTCTATATTTAATTTTTGCTTAGTTTAATTTTCATATGTCAACTTGCTCGTCACTATAGTACCATGTCGACGCACAACTGTGGGGCTCCACTGCATTCCTAAATCCTTTGTGTTCAATAACTACTTGGTCCTTGTCTACTTTCACTACTACGACAATCCTGTACTCTTAGGAAAATATTTTTCGAAAAACTCCGATCAAGTCAATGGCGCCGTTGCCGGGAAGTTGAAGCTATCGCCGCCATGCTGCTGCTCCTCACGGCCACCACTCACGACCGCGACAGAATTGAAGCAGACCGCCATTCATCGAAGCTGAGATGCTGAAAAAAAAAGAAGCTTCACGCCACCGTCTCATCACCGGAATTCGCGCAACAACGCCGACATCAGTGGAAAACTATTTTCACCGGAATTACTGCGAGGGACCCACTTCCTTGATCCTTCCCACGTGTTAAATTGCTATCTCAAAGCAAAAGTCCCAGCACTTTTAGAAAATGTGTTTCCAAGTTCGAAACCAAGTCGAGCAAGCCGGCTCGTGCGAGTCAATGTCGGTGATTACAAAATGTTAGGAGGAAATTTGGTCGTGCACGACCAGGAGTCCCGCTCGAGTAGATCAACTCGGTCGTGCACCCTTTACTGGAAAAGTCAAAGGCGATTTTTGAAATCGTATTCGACCAAGAGGTCCGGTCGAGCCGATCAGCTCGGTCGAGTCGAACCGAGTCACACTGAGTTGGGCCGGATTGACTCGGCAGATGGGTACAAATTCAAATTTTCATCATTTTTCAGGGATTAATTTGCAAAATTCGTCTCAATACTTTCTTCCCACACTATTTATACCTCATTTCTCAGATTTTAGCAGTGTTCTAAAAGTCGCTAGTCGCTAGTCGGTCGGCCTACTGGGGACTAGCGACTAGAGCGACTAGTCGGGGACTAGTCGTAACTACCTAAATGAATAAAATAATTATTTAATAAATTAAGTAGTTAGTAATAGATTAAATACATAAAAAAAATTAACACCACCACCCTTCAATATTAAAATTATAATTTATAAGTAATATATCATCCCTCTAAACAATACCAAAATTCTTAACTAAATAATAGGATGCACATTAATATATTAACAATCAAGATTATTTAATGGCTAACATTTATACAGTAGAATCTTACATATATGGTATATACATATAACGCCTAAACAGAGTGCACATATATGCTTACATATATATACGCTTATACAGTAACTGATATATATGATATATACTTAATTATTTACATATAGAATTATAGATATATACTTAATTAATTATAGAATTTTTTCCTTGGTGATGTGAATTAAAGAGGACCACAGCAGCGTTTGCACGGTATGTCCAGCGGCCAGAGTACTAGGGCAGGAGCATTACGCAGCGGTGCCGGCCAAGGAACGCTGTGCGCGGCAGCAGCGGTGGCCAGGGGGCGGTGCACACGGCGGCAGTGATGGCTAGGGAGCGGTGCTGCGGTGAACGACGGGAGTGGGTTTGATCCACTTTCTCTCTCTCAGCGTTGATTTGAAATTGAAACTGAGATCCCTAAATTTATTTCAGGGTTCTTAATTTTCAGATCTTGTAATTGTTATTTAATAAAAAAACCGGCGACTGGGCGGCTTAGTCGGCAATTACACGGTCCCAGTCGCCGACTAAGCCCAGCAGCGAGTTTTCTGACCGTTTTGAGGGTTATCGGGTCGGCCTAGGGCCGACTAGCGAGTAGTCGGCGACTAGTCGGCCGACTAGGCCGACTTTTCGAACACTGGATTTTTGAGGAGAACACACACCCCACACACCAATTTAGTTTTATTTCATCTTTATTCTTAGATTTTAGTTTTTCCTTCAAGTTTTAGTGTAATTTAGCCAGGATTTCAAGAGCAAATTTCAATTCCAAGTTGTAATTACTCTATCTAGGTGACTTCTATCCTTTATCTTTCAATTAATTAGCATAATTTTCTCATTCATGGTTATTTACTTTTTGATTATGATGATTTCCATGGATTTATTGATTATTTTAGTTTGCTTATCATTTGATTTTGTTAGATTAGCAATGGGATAATCCCCAAATGCTTTGGGTGTTTGAATTATGATGGAATTAATGTTATGATGTTAATTTAGCTTGGATTATGCTATTGAGGTGGTTCAATTGCTTCTATTAATGTGTTAATCTTGATTAGATTAATTGATTAGGTTTAGTAGCTCTTGTTAGGTTAATTCGTGCTACAACGAGAGTTGGGTGTGGGTTAATTGAACTTGTGGTGAGGAATTTGATTAGTTAATTGGATTCAATTAGTCGTCTATTACATCGAGAGAGGGTAGACGGCTAGACCACCATTAATAGACACTAGGTGCCTTAATTTATGGGTTTAGGTGTTTAGTGAAGGGAGAATACTTGAAGTGCATCGCGTGCTTCAAGTCATTCACTATCTTAGGTGCTTTTGGTAGCTAATTAGGTGCTAGTTAGCTCAATTAATCACCCAAGCCTCAAAAGGGATAGGTATTCAATACAATCGCGATAACTCTTAGTAAGAACCAACGAAAATAGCATAAGACAGGCGATATTAACGAACATAGCAGTGATTCTGTCATAAGGACGACACCCGAAGCATTACCCTCAACTTGCACTTCTCACGAAGTTTTAAATTGCTTTTTAGTTAGTTTGTTCATTTCATTTCTAGTGTTTAATTTGATTATTGTCTTTTAATTTCATTTATTCTCAAAACCCCAAAACACGCTTCTACAATTCTATGGAAACTCGTAATCTTAGGGATTCACCGGTCCACTAGGTCTTTGAATCGATACTACTTGGCCGTGTGCTTGCATGATATATCGAACCAATCCGCTTTTGGGTCGTGTTTAATTGATTGATTAAAAGTTGCAAAAATATGAAAAAGTCAGCCTTATCCCGCTTCATAGTTGCTCACTTGTGCTTATTATGTTGATCTCTTTTATGTGCTTCATGTTAAAAGTAGTTCGCCTTTTGATAATGATGGCTGACAAGTTGTTCACCGGTCAGTTCATCATAGATTAGGTAATTTGGAGCTTCGCAAGATGTGGGAGTTGTTCGCTTGTTAGCTGCTCGTCGGTTAGGTAGGTGGGCATTTCATTCACTCCATTAGTTAGTTTATGCACCTCTCCCTACGTCATTCTTGTTCGCCATGAATGGCTTGATGAGTTTGATGCTAAAATCCGTGCTTAAGCTTCAAAACTTGTTCGCCTGGGGTGGATTGTTGTTCACTCATCAACAATAGTGTTCTAATTTTATAAGCCCATAAAGATTGTTTCCCAAATTTGTAAGTCAAAAAAGAGAGTGTCCTAGTTTTGCAACCATATATGAGTTAATTTAGTTTCTCAATATTTTATTGGTGAAATATCTTAATTGTTATAGATAATTGTATGTAATTCTTATGAAAATTATACTTTTTTGTCCTTTTACTTTGGTTGACTTTTATTTTTATCCTGTTTACTTTGAGATTTTGAATTTTATCTTATAACTTATAAAAAATTATACTACCTCCGTCGCAAAAAGTTTTTCACACTTGGGATGGGCATATTTTTTTTTTAAGAAAAATAGGAGTATGTGAGTGTGGAGTTGACTAAAATAATGATAAATTTATGCTTTATTGACTTTTGTGTGAGAGAGTTATTTCCTCTTTTGGGGTGTGAAGAAAATGTTGGGACGTCCATTTAAGGCAAGTGTGAAGAAAATGTTGGGATGGAGGGAGTATTTTTTTTATCCTGTTACCTGCTACACCAGGTAACTATTGCGGTAAATCTCACATGACACCAATTTAGTAATTTACAGGATGAAACTCAAAATGCCACATCAGATTTACCGAAAGAGGTATCTGGTATAACAGGTAATAGGACAAAAATATAAATTTTGTAATATATTGGACAAAATTCAATATCTCAAAGTTAACAAGACTAAAATAAAAGAGGATGACATTGCCGAGTTCTCAAGATGGATTTTGAAAGTAGTGATGGAGCGCTTGAAGATAACATTGATGGTTTTGCTGAAATTGAAATTCTGAATGATGTTTTGGTTTCCAATGTGAGTGATCCAATTACATCTATAATTCAGTGTATTTATCCATCCATAGTTGATAATCTGTATACACATAAATATTTTGAAGATAGAGCAATAGTACTTGCACCTACACATCGTGATGTAGAGTCTATCAATGAAAAAAACTCTTTCAATGCTCCCAAAGATAGTAAAGTATACTTGAGTTTCGATAGTGTATGTAAATCGTGGTCTCGTGATTGAGGGTCATGGGGACGTGGTGTCTGTTGAATTATTGAATTCAGTCAAATGTTTAGGAATGTCAAATCATCATTTAATCTTGAAAGAAGTTGTGCCAATAGTTCTTTTGAGGAATCTTGACCAGAATTCTGGTATGTGCAACGGAACAACATTGGTTGTCACTAAACTTAAAAATCACATAGTTGAGGCTGAAATTATTTCTAGAAGAAATATTGACATTCAGTCTATATTTCAAGAATGACTTTGACCAACTCGGATCAAACTATGTCTGTGAATTTTACTAGGCGTCAATTTCCAGTGTTGCTTTGTTTTGCCATGACAATAAGTAAGAGTAAAGGTCAGTCGATTTCCACTGTAGGACTGTATCTTCCCAAACAGGTTTTCACGCATGGACAGTTATATGTTACAATCTCTAGATTAAAAAGCAAGAGAGGACTGAAAATTTTGAGTCTTGATTCCGATGATAATCTGTCAAAGTATACAACAAATATTGTGTATAGGGAAATCTTCAGAAATTTGTAATATTATTCAAATACAGTTTAATATTTATTTTCCATTAGTGGATGAGCGTAAAAAAATTATCTAATTTTTTGTTGTGTATTTTTTTAACAATGTACTTATTGAAGTGGACCAAATTTCAATTCGTGGTGAATAGTATATATATTTTAAAATAAAACTCATAAAATTAGCATCATGAATCATTCAAAAAATACTACAAAATACTTTTTAAAAGGCTGAATTTTTTTTAAACATTAATGAATTTTTTTAAAAGCTCACGAAATTTGTTGGAACTATACTAGTAAATATACATTTGGTAAACGGACGAAGAATAAGACAAGTGAATACAAAAGAAAACAATATATACCATTAATATTAGACATTATTTATAAAAATAAATGCATATCGTTCAAATAACCACATTTGACCCTCTTAATAGTTGATTCCATCACTCTTTGGACGGTTAACTAAAGGGGGGAAAAATGCAAGTAAAAGTGTATTTTGAAGACCAAAATCAAGAACTATTAAGTGAAAAGAGAGCTAAATTTTGGGAGCAGAAAATGGTATTATCCCTTTATATCCTTTCGAAGATTTTACACCTTTAATAACAAACACCCAAAAGCCAATGGCCAAATTTGGGCAACAAGTGAATAAAAGTCAATTCCACATCAAGAAAAGGTTTATTTAAGTTCCTGCGGTTCAATTTGCAAGCTGAAAAGTATAACCACCAAAAGTATTCTCCAATTTATAAGTATTTTTCTGTATGCAAAAACATAAATAATGTACAATTACAGCCTGTGTAAAAAGAATGCCACCCTAACCACAACCATAAACAAGGACAAACCTCAAAAGCTATAGAAAATTTTAGGTTGAACCTAAAAAACTGGAAAATTTTCTTACACAATTAAGTAAGAAACAAAAATGAAAGACCAGTTTAGTCATCTCTGTGAAGGATCAACAAAATGGTTCATCTCTATTTGCGTATCGCGAAAATTTCCAAATTTCTCGGCTTCTCTTGCGATCTGAATATCGTTGCGTGAACAATACTGAACGAAAACTTTAAATATAAAACGTGGAAGGAGACCTCCAATTATTATACCAAGCAAGCACACCCAGAATAACTCCGTTTCGGCAACATGGAAGAAAGCCCTGCAAATATAGTGACTATACAGTTTAATCTTCGAAAAGCAAAGCTGATTTAAGGGCCATGAAATTGAATCTCTGAATTGCTAGAACTCATTCAAATTTCATATAATTATAACATGAAGAAGAAATCTTGTATGCGACGCAATACTTTTAGCATGTTTCTATGATCATTTTGAAATTTAAGCATCACAAAAACAGACTTATCACGTCTCATACAAGTTCTTGTGTAAGATAGATAATAAGCATTCATACAAGCTAAAACAAGGGCTCGCTTGCTAGGGGGATAAAACAGGTATTGATGTTGTATTCCCCGTTATCATGTGTTTGCTTCTTCTCTTAATAATACCCTCAACCCGGTATAATCTTCGATCCGGTATCTACAATTCTTTTAAAAATGCATTGCCCATCCTACCCCCATGGTATTATTTAATCCCTCATGCATATCGCCTCCCACTTTACTACAATAGCCTCAGTTTCTACTTTTTAAATTTGAATGAGGGGCAAATCTATCAACTGCTATGTTATCACATGTATTAATGCACAACATCAAACACGAGATAACAAATACCTCAAGATATCACTTGTAGCAAAAGGTCAAATAAGACTATCACGTGTTAAACAATCATTTTTCGCATTATCCCAAAAATACCTCAAGATATCACTTGTAGCTACTCTCTTGTAGCAACCGGTTAAATAAGACTACCCCGTGTTAAACAATCCCTTTTTACATTATCCTGACGTCTCACACACACAGTAGCAAACAAGCCCTAAGGTCATTATGAATTATAACAGAAATATAAGCATTCTTACCAATAACCAGGCAGGAAGGGCAGAAGATCGATGACCATAACACAAACGAAAGTGACGATAATAGATCCCCAAACGGCAGCATGCGTTATCCAATACCACCGGTGCACATCCATGGCCAAATGTATATTCACCATTGACACGACAGCAAGCGTCCAAAGATCTCCTAAGCTTGAAGTATCAACGTCGCTTTTCCAGTAAGCAAGGAGGGGCACAAAGAAGGCAGCTATGCTTTGCCACATAGTGTCAAACATTGTTGCCCAGAATAACTTCCCGTTATAACTTTCATGCCTTTGTCCAGCCCCGTAAAGCTGTGGGTGCTTCAGCAGAGATCTTCTACTTAAATTCTTGTCGAAAACTCCCACAATTATAGTGGGTACCGACGTGTACATTACAGAATACAATACACTACTCCAGTCGGTTATGGCAGTTGTCAGTGTGAAGCTCGTGAAGAGCACATACCTGGTGATGATAATAATGATGATGATGATGATGATGATGATGATGATGATGATGATGATGATGATGATGATGAAGATGGAGGTGATGGTGAATAGACCAAATTATCCAAAGAATACTTACCAGAATAAGAGAAGGACGAAAACAGCATTCCTATAGAAGTTATACAATATCATGTAGCTCATTCGTTGGTAATTCCAATGCCCATGCACCAATAATAACGGGACCAAAAAACGGAATTGACCCATTGCAAAATCTGATGCCATCACAGCCTGCCTACCCTCTTGTCCGCTGATTCCTATGCCCACGTCAGCCATTTGGATCATTGAAACGTCGTTTGCCCCTGAAAGTCATACAAGGGTAACAAAAGAAAGCATTGTTAACTTCCTGTTTTCCGTACCTACGGGGCATTTGGTTCATAATTCTTCAATGAGGATGGTAATGGAAATGAATATAAGGTAATTTTGGTGGTTAATGAGAATAAAAGATGATCAATTCACCTTCATCATAACCATCATTCTCATTTTAATTCACTACTCTATAATTCTCATTCCTATTGAAAAATTGAACCAAGCGTCCCCATGCTTTAAACCAGAGAGCTATAAGGATGCTTACCATCCCCAATGGCGAGGGTCATGTCATCAGTTCGACTTTTTATGAGGGCAACTATTCCAGCTTTTTGTAGGGGAGCCACACGGCAACACAATATAACAGCACAGTTGCATGCTAATTCGAAAAGCTGCAAATGGATTACATAAATTTAATAAAAAGTAATCAGTTAAAGTTTTTTCAAAAAAAATAGGGAGGGTTACCTCTATTTCAAGTTCGGAGTCCAGGATATAAACAAGGCTAGTTCCGTCAATAATTAGGGCAAGTTGACTATCTCCAGATCCTTCTGAATGAGCAGTGAGCTTTTTGGACACCAATAATGCATCTTGTAAGCTCTTTCTACACGAGTCCCTAGAGTTGTTGTTTATCACGATCTGAGTCATCGTGCTTGTTAAGAGCTTAGACGAGTAGCCAATTGAAATAGCCGTTTCTTGCTTGTCCCCAGTCAGAACCCAGACTTTGATACCCGCTGTTCTTAAACACTCAATTGCTTCTGGAACTCCTTGCTGTAATTTGTCTTCAATCCCAGAAGCCCCCAATATGGTGAGGTGATGCTCTATATCATTTGCAACTCTACGAAGCATTGCCGCCCTCCCCATTAGGGCAGTACTTGCTGACTCATAAGCTGATTGCCAGTCTTCAAATTCCGATGAACTCAGCTCTCTTTTTCCAATAACAAGTGTTCTCAAGCCTATTGATGAGTAGGCATGAAGATGGGCTTCGGTTGCTTTTAGTGTATCCGAGTTCGAAGATTTATTTATAACACTAAACATGGATGTATCAGCGCCTTTTACGAAAACTTTGATCGTCTCATCAGGGCATCCTAGTATAACTGACATCCTCTTACGATCACTATCAAACTCGTGCAGCCCCAAGACGTTAAACCTGTGCTGTCCATGCAAGCGTGTATTTGAGGAGATAAATACTTACAGAAGAAGTTTAAATTATTCAGAAAGCAGACAAAAAGTATACAGAGAAGCAACTGCAACAGAGGAAAATTACAACTATGCCAGATTCATGAGGGAACAGATACAAAACTAAGGGGCGCTTGGTTCGTAATCTCTTCAATAGGAATGATAATGAAAACGAATATAGGATAATTGCGGTGGTTAATGAGAATGAAAGATGATCAATTCACCTTCATCATACTTCGTGTAAACAAGACTCAAATAAGTTAATCACTACCCAATTTTGATTAACTACCTCCTCCACTATAATCATTCTCTCCTCAATCATTCCAATATTTATCAATCAACAACTATTTTTTATCTCAACCTAATCCAAGATTAGAGATATACACTAACAATATTACCATTATTTTGATTACAATTCATTATTCGATGATTCTCATTACCATTCCCATCGACGAATATGAACCAAACGCCCCCTAAAACTATAGCCCGTTTTATTGCACCAACTAGAACATTCATGGTAGACTACTTAACCAGAAACATTCATGCTTCTAGGTCCTAATCTTGCGAACTTTCTTTTGGATTAGTTTACGGAGATATTCAACAGAAAAGAATTCATTAAGCTAATCTAATAGAGAATTCCCATTTCCATGAATCAACTGTCAATCATATGACTAAACGTGTCGAACTACACATGAAGACAGTATGGCAATTGAAAATAATTTGTGCCTTAAAGAAAGCAGCTTCAATTTACCTTTGTCTTTCCCCTAGTATATCAATGAGTATGTGACCTGAAGTTCTTTCCACAAGCATAAAACCATAAGCTGCAGCAGCATAGACCAACGCTTGTTCATCTGGAGATTCCCCTTGATAATCGATCAACTTTACAGCGGGATCGGATGTCTCCACAGGTAAAGGCACAATAGTGTTGCAAGCAGCCAATGCCAAGAAAAAATCATGAATGAGCCCCCCGTCTTGCTTTCCTTTCACTATATTGAGAAGCTCAGGATCCACCTTTACCTTCATCTTAGGCCTGAAAGTCAGCCTACCACCTGATACCAAACAAGACATAATAACTACAAGTTTATGACAGTAACAAGAGAACAAAAGGAGGGATATTTTAGTCATTGTACCTCGATCCAAACTCCCTGTTTGTTCATCTTCAACACTGGCCTTCCCAGTGCTGTAATCTATGCCACCAATGCTTGCACACTGGAACTCCATCTTGTTCTCAGTAAGGGTACCGGTTTTATCAGAAAATACGTATTTGATCTGTCCTAAATCCTCGTTTATATTCAAGGCCCTGCACTGAAACCGTGCATTTGAGGCCTCATCATACATTCTGCTATCTCGGGACATAAAATAAGCCTGACCAACACGAACAAGCTCCATTGATATGTATAATGATATCGGAATCATAATTTGGAACACAATAACAGACATCAGAAACACAAAGAATATCTCCATGCCCCACCCGTAATACTTATAATCTTCGATTTCCTCTTCCGAGTAGTCCTTTTTCCTGTAAAATTGCATTAAATCCAATTCATCCTTGTGGCGTCTCAACCAAACCCCATGACAAACAGAGACAACCATACACAATGCAACAAGGAAAAGTGAAAGGATGATTATCTCCCTGTTCATTTTCGTCTCGAGACGGCTTCTCTTGGATGGAGCTCCAGAATTGTTGAGCATCGCCTTCGTCTCTCTCCCTGCGTAGACAGCAACTCCTATGGCCCAATCGGTGTTCTTCAGCTCACAACCTCGTAGAATAATGTTCGAAGGTCCCAGAGAAATGTGCTTCCCATTAGCTTCCATATTTGCCTGGAAACCATAGATATTCCTATTGGGTTTATCACACTTGATCAACCCACTAATCTTCTCATGCTCCGGATTCTTCATCTGCGTTTCTTGCTTGGCGTATCGAGTCTTCAGATTCGATTCCCCATCCAAATTCATAGTCTGCACATAAGCAACCCCTGTGCTGTCACTTGTAGACAGCAGGACCATATCACAAGGGAGAGTTTCATTTGCAGACAACTTAATGATCTGACCAACACGAATATCCTTCCATCTTACTTGCCTAAACTTATCGTCCAACAAAACCCACGCCAAGCGCCCATTCTCAATCTTGTCTGATCGATGCCTACCATAGTCCTCGTAGGCATCCTTAACGGCTGTGACTAACAGCACGAACGCTAATGGCATAATCGAAGCTCCCCTGCCGAAAACAGCAAGCTGGGGGAGCTGATTGAGAACGGCAATCACAAGAAAGTATATGTAAGCAACCCTGTGAAACTGTTCGAATAAATTACGAGGCAAGAATGTCAAGAATGAGTACTTCCCTGTTCTAATAGAGTTCCCAGCAATATCGAATCTCTCATTTGTTCTCTCGGGGTCATTTACATAAACAAACCTAGCATCATCGTCGTTTATCTCTCTGTAAGAAGCAAACACTTCAGAAGAGCCATGCCTCACTGGTCTTGATTCTAGCTCAGTGAAACTCGTCTCCCTAAGAGAGTGCCCCCCAGAAATTTTAGACTGAATCGATGAAATACTACGCTGGGATGATGAATTTCGATTGAAATCGGAAATTTGATCAGAACATTCGTAAAATTCAATCTGGGATTCGTTATCCATCCCAGAAGAAGATATAAATCAGCACCTCAAACTATGAACAGGAAAATGAAGAAAAACCCCTCTTCTATCAGAAATGCAGGGGTCAAAATACTTAATCCCACCAATTAATCAACAGAAAGCCACAAATTCACAGATGAAGATCTCCCAAAAATCACCAAACTACAATAATAATCAAGAGAAGAGAATGCCCAACATAAATCACACCCTAAAACTGAATCAACAACACTCTCAGCTCACAGTTAGCAGGAACCTACTTCAAAATTAAACAGAAATAAACCTCGCAAAATCAAATCACATATCCTCTCTGAATTACCTAAGATTCAAGAGCACATGGACAAAAGAATCGCACCAAAATAGGATCTCGCTACAGTGCTAATTCAAGCTGGTGTACATTCGTATTCAACAGAATAAGGGAATCGGGTTTTGTTTGGTGGGAGAGTATATTTTGGTGAGATATGATTCGAAAATTATGCACAATCGGCATTCTCGATAAATATTTGAGAAATGACGGCCAAAATTCAAAGGTCAAAGGCATAATTCTTTGAAAGAGAGAAATATTGGTGGCGAAAATTGCAAGAAAACTGGGGAAAAAGGAATGAAGCGGATCGTCGTTTCGTAATGGGTGACGACAACGCACCGAAAGGAAAATTAGAAATATTCATACTGGTTTGGTTACTAACTCCGATACATTTGATCCGGAAATGGAAATATTCAATTCCCATCAAATTGATGGGAAATTAATTAGTTTGTTTTTTTTTAAAAGTATTATTGCCGAACATTAATTAACATGTAGGAAAAGGTCCCGATGAAGAGGTAGTTGCAACTTGCAATGAGGGTTGCAATTATGGATGTATGTGCATGGAATATTGAGTGGATTTAGGGATCTTTGGTTCAATTAATGGAATGGTATATGGTATATATTAATATAGAGTAAGTTTTAATATGAAAACGCTTCATAATAAGTTTAACATAAAATAGTTTTAGAGTATCATTAATTTCATCAGGAGTATTATTAAACCTGCCAGATGTATCATTAGTCTGAGTTCAAAAAAATTTAAAACAATTTTCTTGAACTCAAACTAATGATACCTCTGATGAGATTAATGATACACCCAATGAAATTAATGATACTTTAAAATTGTTTCATGATAAGTTTATCATAAACTATTTTCATATAATACTTTGTCATTAATATATTCACAAATTCTAAGTATGCACACCACTCAAGTATATGCCTTTGGATTTTAAATTCAATTTTAACTCAAGTATATGTATTTGGATTTTAAACTCAACTAGTTCAGAACCCGCGTACACGCGGGTATTGAAAAAAATATTATATATTAAAATAAAATATATATTAGGAGAAATTACATATGTCCAAATATAAATTCAAAATTGAAAAATGTTTAAAATTAGAAACAATCTACAAAGGAATCTAAAATTTTATTATACTATAGTGCAATTTACTATAGAGCAATATTTTTTTACAGTGGTGGACTTTTTATTAATTTTAGACCCGTTTGTATTTTGTAATATAAATTTAGATTATATGTAGGTACCCTATACAACTATTTAAAAATTATTTGTTATATTTTTAAAATTATGACAATATAATAAACAATGGATTATATAAGTATTAATAATTTTAAACAAATTGAATTTTCAAATTTATATTTTTGTTTATTTTAAAATAGATTTATAGTTTAACATTGAATTATTAATATATTTAAATATAATTTGAAACTAAAATACCAAATAACACCAAAATCTATAAGAAATTATTTAAGTTGCCACACATTGTGAAGTGAATAATTAGGTAAAAGATATATTTTTAAATTATAAATTTTTGACCACTTTTTTTGCTGTTTTAACAAAATAGTCTTAAATTTACCATAAAAGCACTTCATTAAAAAGAGTAGATTTTATATGAAAATGGTTTATAATAAACATATCATGAAACTGTTTTAAAGTATCGAATATTTGATCTGAGTATCGATATTTTCATCAAGAGTATCATTAATTTGAGTTCAAGAAAATTTACAATAAATACAATATAATACCACTGACTCAAATTAATGATATTTCTGGTCAAATATTGAATACTTTAAAACAGTTTCACGATAAATTTACAATAAATACAATATAATACCACTGACTCAAATTAATGATATTTCTGGTCAAATATTGAATACTTTAAAACAGTTTCACGATAAATTTACCATAAACTATTTTCATATAATACTTTGCACATTAAAAATCATTGTGTCATATTAATTATAACAATTTTAAAGTTAATATAAAATTTCCAATGTAGCAGTTAATCTATATGAACCCAAATGAATAACAATGGATAAAGAATTAAACATATATATTCAAATAAGCAACAAAGTCAGTTATATCATTGAACAAACTCATCAATATCACTGCATAATCCAGTATCCCAAATAATATATCAAACTTTCTACAAAAAATATGTATGACGTTGATTATTATAATAACTAATTACTTTGTTGATATCCAGCACATGCCAAAGGCTTCTAGAGTGTTTTCAGTTGAGGCCACATAAAGCAATTAGCAAAGACCTGCGGCGGTATTTCGTCAGCAAAATTCATCTCCGATTTGTATAGGATTAGATTGTTATGGACGCCTAGCACGTCACTTTCATTGGTGGCTACATTCCTCACCGTGGCTGGCATTTTCATAGTTCGTAAATACAACAATGGAATATAGAAAAAGAACACTATAATGCAATTATAAGAGAATTAGTTTTGTAGCACGATTATGCAATGTGGAAAGGAATAAATATTTTGCAGAGGAGTGACAATTTAGAGGATAACGCAACAATGTTAAAATAAGGACAAAGGAGAAGATACATTAATGAATAAGCATGTAGCGGCGAACCCCGGGCAGCCGAATTTGAAAGCGGTGGAAAACAGAGAGAATATAATGAAGTAAAGTGTGAATCAGTTGACCTGTTGAAGTGATGAAAAAAATACAAAATAATCTGAACAATTAAATCATCTTATAAATAGGTCGGAACAAACTTACCCTTGAACCGTTGTGGGCATGATTCGAGATAAAAATTAGGGTTTTCAAAATTAAAGTTGTGTTGCAAACCGTCTGCCAAATAATTTTGTAGGCCCACAGGTGAGTTTGCTTCCAGGCATTCGTGGAAGTTGTAGTGTAGTCCTTATTTAAGACAAAAGAGATATTGGACGTGGATCAAATTTAGAAAAATGGATAAAAGGGTAGACTTATGTTAATGCAGTATTGAAAAAAAAAAAAGAGCAAGGAACAGGAACAAATACACCATAGAAAAGAATTTGAAACGTATCCTACAATGGAAATATGTCTTCGAGTGACAAATTTAATAATTGAATTCCAGAATCAATTATGGAATTTGGAATTAGAAAAAACTTAACATCTTCTAAGAGAAATGAAAGATTACCTGGACAATGAATGTCATGCGCTGAAGCGTAGGAAAAAAACTTCAAACGAAAACCTAAGTAATTGAAATTGAACCAATATTGAAGTATTACCAGTCGAAGATTTAAACTATGAGCAGTGGGAGAAAAGGGTTCGATCGACTGTGTAGAAGGGATCAGTGGATACTACGGGAGAATTGACGCCGATGAATTGACCGGTGGAGGGGCGGTAACAGTCTTCCAATTGAAGACTGAATAACCGGCGGCGTCAAAGAAGATTTAGAAGAGATAATAACCGGCGGGGAGAATGGAAACAAACGGTTTATGAAAAAAATGACTTGATAAATTTAAAAAAAAAATGAAATTAAATTAAAGGCTGAGATTAGATCGCCACAAATCTTTACTTCCATATATTTGTGAGTCTTACCATAACTTACGTGGCTTCTCTACAAATCAGTATTTCAAATTCTCAATTTCTTATTAATTTGAGTTATATGACAGTTATTAATGCAGTTATTTTTAATTTAATATTTCTTATTAACTTGAGTTATATGACAGTTATTTTTAATTTAATTTTTAACCTCTATCTCCCATATGATTAATTCTTAACCGCTCATTTGAATTTTTCCATGGTTATAATTTTGCACTCTTCATCTTCTTCAATTTGATTTTTTTCCACGAATCTTCTTCAATTGTCACCCTCAATATTGTCCCCGCTGTAGGACCATGTTCATCTTTGCCCTTACTGTAGTACTTCTTTACTTCCATATATTTGTGAGTCTTACCACAACTTACGTGGCTTCTCTACAAATCAGTATTTCAAATTCTCAATTTCTTATTAATTTGAGTTATATGACAGTTATTAATGCAGTTATTTTTAATTTAATATTTCTTATTAACTTGAGTTATATGACAGTTATTTTTAATTTAATTTTTAACCTCTATCTCCCATATGATTAACTAGCGCATGACCCCGCGTATTACGCGGATTTGATATTATATATATATAAATAAAGTGTTTAAATTAAATATTTTAAATATTAATTCAATCAAAATATAGTATTTTTTTTAATTCAATCAAAATATCAATTTGTAATTAAAAACTATAATAAATTATTCCAACTAACTCATGCAAATTAAAAAAGGTGGTTTATATAGTAAAAATAAGTGAATAGAGAGTATGAATATAAATATAGGATATATAAATATTATCCAAAAATATCATAAAGTTATAGAATTGTAGAATTTTAAAATAAATGATTGAGAGTATATATATATATATATATATATGTATATGCGTGCGTTGTAGATAAATGTGGAGTTTCTCGGAGATATAAAAAAATAGGAGTAAGTGGGAGTGGATTAATTTAAGGTTTTTAATTTAATTTAAGTAATTTTAGAATTTTTTGATAAGAAGTTAATAGATTTAATAAAATAGGAAGTTAAGGAGAGAAGTCCGGTGATAGCAGAATTTTGAAATAATTTATGATGGGACATGCCACGTAGGAGAGAGAAGATTCACAAATAGAGGAGGTAATGATTCTTAACCGCTCATTTGAATTTTTCCATGGTTATAATTTTGCACTCTTCATCTTCTTCAATTTGATTTTTTTCCACGAATCTTCTTCAATTGTCACCCTCAATACTGTCCCCGTTGTAGGACCATGTTCATCTTTGCCCTTACTGTAGTACTATTTATGTTCTTTTAACTACCGTATTCGATCTATTCCCCAGTGAAATGCCAACATATTATTGGTCGCATGATGAATGTTACATAATTGTAAGTCAAAGTTTCTTCTCCAAATTGGAATCTTCTCGCACGTATCTGTTTTTTACTTTGCCACTACCAATTGTCTAATGTCTTAATTTATTTATTTTACATTTTTTTTATTTTGTGGTATCTCCTTATTTCTATCTGCCGTATCTGTTTTGGGTGCGGATTTATTTTTGTAAAATTTAGATGAAGATGGGTACGCCATATTTCTCCTTATTTTGTTATAATTTCAATTTCGGTATTCTTGGTTGGTGCAATATATTCAAATTTCAAATTCTCGCTGATTACATTAGGGGAGAAAACATATGGAATCAGTTATTTAATTGGAATATATATAGTCGGTGTTGACGTCACTTCATGATTCATTGAGATTGATTTTTTTGCTGCATGTATGAATGTAGGTGCATTTGACATTCATATTCCGGCATTTTTGCGCCTTTTATTTCTCCATTACAAGTTAGGCACTTTAATTTTATTGCACCATCTTTCCTTGGCAAACTTTGAACTTTCAATTACTCACTCAGTTCTCTATTAATTTTCATATGTTGGGTGACACACTTTTATGAAAAAATTATTTTATTGGCTTTTTGGACCAATGGATGAAGAATATTTTTTAGATAAGTGAGTAGCATGAAAGTGTTTTTATTTCATTTTGGGATGTAAAAATTATTATGGAACGTCTCAAAAAGAAAAATGTAAAGTTTATTAGGAGACGGAGGGAATAGTAAACTACTTCAAGCCTCAAATATAATATCAATGTCTAAAGAATTTCATTTGAGAACCCAAGTCATATTTCTTTTCATATTCTTTTTGTTGACATATGCATTTTTTGTTCACCTTTAATTCTAAGTAAAATGCATATGAGTAAAATTTGGTTATTGAAAATGTCACTACTGCTCCAAGGAATTGTAACATTTAGTTTATTATTTATTCAATTCGCAGGACACAGGACTATGATGATGGATAAGAATATTCACTTATCTTTCTTATTTGTTCATAATTTTTGTATGCAATACATAAATTTGCAAATTAAGTATTTGAAGAGTATTCTGCTGATCTTTTTTTTTTTTTTTTCCCTTAACTTTGATCATTGTTTTTCCTTTGAATACCTAGCTACTTCAATGATTATTGTTCTAAGCTCCCAAATCAAGGCAAACACTCGGTCACAATTATTCATAAACAGGTGGAAAAAGATTATGTTAATCAACTTTTGCAGTATATTGTTCATGGGTAATATTATTCGTTGTAATATAAATTGCGCTAGAATTTTAGTGATCTGTTGCTTTACTTCCTTATTAGTTTGTGTTACTCCCTTTACAACTTTAGATAATTAAGTGATGAGTTTCTCTGCTTCATTTTATTTCTACATGATACTTTTTTATATCTTCTAATTGTAACACAACCAAGAAAATAAATAACTTTTGGCAAAAACTTGAGTAACATTGTCTTATGACACGAGACATCACAAATTAACACTCATCCCCTTTTAAGTGTGCATCATGCCCAATTTATACCACATATCACCATGAGACGGTCTCACACAAATTTTTAATAAATTATTTTTATTGTCAAGTGTTCTTATTATATTTAAATTTAAATTATTTAAATAAATAGTGTTTCCTCTGTCTTTTTTTATTGTTCATTTGCTTTTAACACGAGTTTTAATGCCAGGGTTGTTTATTAGTATATGTTGTAATAATACTCTCTCCGTCCCATTAGTGTTTGCACCATAATTTGGGCACAGCTTTTAAGACAAAAGTGTAATGAGTAGTATTTATGGGGTATAAAGTGAAGAAATTGGTTGAATTGAGTGTATTGTGGGCCCAAAAGGTAAAAAGTAATGACAAATTCTGTAAATATGTGAATATTGTGAGGGTGAAGTTTATAAAAATATTTCCTTTTATGGGTGTGCAAACAATTATGGGACGGACGAATAAGGAAAGTGTGCAAACAATTGTGGGACGGAGGGAGTAACATATAAAAAAAGAGAATAAATTTTTTAATGATATTATCGTAAATATAAGTTGATTACTTATGGAAGAGACAATTGAAAAACAACCTAATTTTTTTGACATGGGCAGTCCAAAATGGGACATGAGGGATAGTATCTTCTATGTTGCCCATTAATTAATCCATGCATTTTCTAAACGGGCTTAGAAGATTTTTTTTCTTATGAGACCTAGATAAGTAGACTTCTAATCTCTCATTTAACTCGCACAAAATATAATTCTCTTTGAATTTTACAATAATTTATAAAAAATAAAAATTGTCTATATCATTGATTTTAAAAGTTACAGGTAATAAGAGATTTCTCCCAAATAACCAGATTTTTTTTAAATGGTGGTGTTGCTAATATTTAGGATTTATGTGTCCATAACTGCTCATTTTCTTTTATGATAGATAATTAAAAAAAAAAAGTACAAAACCTGCAACACAAGGTTGAGTTTGATACCACCACATTCATTTGAGTCGTTGTTTTTTGTCCAACTTTAAAAAAAAATGTTTAATTTTGCCTTGAAAAAGTTGGCAAAAAGGTTGGCACGTGCCAACCTGAAAGCCAACTGTTTTGCCAATCTTTTTGGGACAAAAAAATATTTTCTAAAAAAAGTTGGGTAAACTACTATTGCCCTATTAATTTAAGGGTAATTTTGTGGATATACACTTTATATAACATAAAATAACTATTTTATAATAAACACATATATATATATAAAATTTAAAATTTATTTGGTTTTTTTTTTAGAAGAAAAATTATTTAGTTTAAAGTAGTTATACTTACATAATACTCCCTCCGATTCAAAATAAGTGTCGTTTAAGAGTTTAAATTTTGTTTCAAAATAAGTGTCGTTTTAACTATTTTTTCACATTTTTTCCTGATTTACCCCGAATTCGAATTCAAATTATAAGAGATATTTTAGGGATTATATTAAAATATAACATATATATTAGAAATTTATCAAAATATAATAGATCTTTTAGAGATTTATGAGGGGTATATATGTCAAAATTTATAATTCTTAATTTGTCCTAAAATCTCTAGAACGACAACTATTTTGAATCGGAGGGAATACATTATTTTTATAAATTGATAATTAATAAGATATATATTAGAATTAATATATTAAACAATTAATATATACATATTTTTCATATATACTACTTTTTTTTAGTTCCCGCGTAGTACGCGGGTTATGTACTAGTATATGACAATGATTTAAAAAATTAAGAGACTTTTAAGAAGAAGAGACTATTTCAAAATACTGAAATGTGGTGAATTGGGAGAAATCGTGAGATAAAGATGAGATAAAGATTTTGACTTTAATTTTAATTTTTTTAAAATACACATAAACACAACAAACTATGTTTTTTTTTTCTTTTGCAATTTGGTATTACTAATATCTTCTTGGGGTATTAGCAATCATTTTTCAAAATTTAAGTACATATCATTCATTCAAGTGCATACTAGAACTACTCTAAAATATATATATATATATATATATATATATATATATATATATATATTTTGGTACCAAACTCGCGAAATCTCATACTAAAAAATTTTTATATCTAAAAAGAATTTAAAAATAGTTTTTCTTTGTAATAAATTTAAAAAAAAATAAAAAATTATAATACGCCACATTGTTAAACGGGAGTTGTAATGTAAAGAAGTGGAGTGAAAATGAATAACACTTGATATCGATATAAAATGTTAAGGAATCCACAAGTTTAGTTTTTATGAGAAAAAATAAATTATATATACAATTGTAAATTTAAAAAAAAATTCTTTGTAAACTATGTTTACAGTATATTTAGGTGGTCTTCCATTGGAATTGAGATACAAAGCCTTTAATCCTCTTTTGCGTTTGACTCTTGAACTTGCACAATACGTGCTTAAAAAGGGGATTCGAAATGTACAAACCTACAATAAAGAGAGATTGACTCTGACTGTTATTTATGGTCATTGCGAAACACAACAAACTAAGAAACTATCCTCTTAAACTTTACCGATATCGTTTAGTCTAAATTACTCAAAGTTATTTTTTGGAATGAAAACCTTATTCTCAACGCTCCTTCATGAAATAATTTTTGCTTTAAACATATGATTTCCACGCTTTGTGACTGCTAATCTTATGTCATTACACTAACCAGATTTGTTGTCAATATTTCTAAGAAGCACTGCTGACTAGGGCTGGGGAAAATATCGAAAAATTTGGCATACCGAGCTTATCATACCGAAAAACACCGAATTTACCAGAAAATTTCGGTACGGTGTGTTGCTATACCGAAAATTTCGGTATGGTAACGATATGAAAAGTGGCATACCAAGGTATATACCGAAATGTCGAAATTAATTTATAGTTTTAATAATATTTAATTTTGTATTATTATAAATGATTAGATGGTAGTCTTATTATTTAAAAATAACACAAACTACTTATTTTTCTTAATTAATATAATCATAAACTCATAGGCCATACTTATAAAAGTGGTATGTTTATCATTTTTCTACCTCCTTCAATCCCTACCCGTAACGCAATCAAAGGTTGTCTCTCTCAATCTCATTCCACTAAAAAAAAAAAGATACAGATGGTCGAATATTGAATCCAGAACGTTGAAAATCTCTATTTAAACCAGAAGTCAGTCTTATTCAATTGTTTTCCAGTGAGTAAATACATGACAACGGTAACAACATATGTGGAGTAGATCTGAAATTATTTTCTCTTTGAAGAATTATTTGCAGAATATTATTCATATTTTTTCTCCGCGGTTCTCGCTTGTTAAGATTCCGAAGATGTCTTTTTTTTTTATTTATTAGTAGTTTATTTTACAAAAAAAATTGGTAAAGAACGGTATACCGAAATCATACCGGTCATATACCAAACTACGGTATACCGAAATTTTTAATACGGTAACAGTATGACTTTTTACATATCGATATTTTCGGTAGGATGTATGGTATGCACTAATAACTACGGTATATCGTATTGAACCACCCCTACTGCTAACACACCTTCCTCCAATATTAAATGGTGGTTCGACATTCCTAAACACTTTAGCGAGTTTAAAAAATCAATGTAAATCAACTCTCTATTACCTTCGGGCCTAGACTCTGATTACATACATCATAAATCAAATTATATTCTAGCATCTCAAAATCAACAAAACCATTATTCATGTCTTCAAATTCACCATCACCAACTTTCAAAGTCTACTTCAAAAATTCAACTATGTCACCATTAGTGGAGTTGACATTTGTATTTCTCTTTACAAATGCATGTTCCTGGTTGATGTAATTATCTTGCAATAAAAAGAAACAATTAGCTTAATTAATAAATTACAACAAAAATTTGATACCAATAATTAAAATAAAAAAATATTATGTTTGAATATTTTGGAATGTTCCCACAAATAAGAGCGCACAACATCTTCCATAGTTTAAATATCTTGCAATGTTTCAAAAACTCATATAAAATGTTATATGAGTCTAAAATTGTGAAATATAACCCAAATAATAAATTGCACGGATCTTGGCCGGGTTGATCGGGTCTTTACATCGCACAAAGGTAAAATTTGGGAGGTCGGTCCTAATTTTTGTTACTTTCTTTTTTATCAAACAAAGTAAAATTTTATTTCAAAAACTTGGTTATAATGTTTAACCTAGTGAAGAAACACATGTACAACAATTTCTCATTTTAACAAATCTCTAGAATTTCCAAACCAAGTGCTTAGTGAAGCATTACAATGAATTGCATTTCTCAACAAACACAAATCCATAGCATCCCTTTAATCTCATTTAACAACCTACCCAATTTAAACTCCAACCAGTCGAAAATCAATTTATATCTAGCCTTCTAAATCACCTAAATCACACACACCCAAACACAAATAATAATTTTTTTAATCTTTTTTTTTTCTTGTAGCAGCCCTGAAAACATTAGAAAATAATTTTTAACTTGATTATGCGAGGCACGAGACACTCCAAGCCACAAGTAGCACTATCTCCAAATCTCGATAACCCCCCTGCAATTAATGAGTAGATGATTAGTATCCTCTTCATCAACGCCACAAAACATATATCTTGTCTCATTAAATGACAAGATACTTCTTCGAAATAAGTTCATTCTTGTAGGCAAGCGATCTAATAGAGCGCTACACGCCAAGACTGAGACTTTATTTGGTACAACTCTGTTGCAAATGAGTGAGAATTCCTTGCTGAAGATAGAGGAATGTTTGTTTGAACCCGCTACTGAAATCAGATGGAAGTATGCAAGTTTAATGTTTTATATTCCATTCTAGTTGAGTTTTCATGTCAATCCATTCTCCGAGTTTTCATTCAATTTAAACCTGCTAACCAAATCTAGAAATCCAGTGAAAATAGGTATATTGTAATAAAAAAAAAGCTCCCCATCGTCCAATTCCTACTCCAAACCCAACTCCCCATCATCCATGTCACGCCCAAATTTTCATAATAGTAATTTATTAAAAAAACACATGATTATTTAAAATCAAATGCGTGAACTAAAATTTTCTTTTAGAAAAAGACCTACAAATTAATTTGATAATAAAATTATTTGATAAACAACGGAAAACTAAAATATTAATTAACTTCTTAAAAATAATTTAATTTAAATCATTTGTCAATCTCATAAGAACATAAGTAGGAATAAACTTGATTAATAAATAAATTTATTTTTTCTATAAAATAACTTGAGTGTTCTAATAGTCAGGCCTTGATGAGGCCCATGACTAGTGGATGATAGTCCCACAAGTTATTTTATATCATAAACAAGTTCATTTATTAATTAAAAAATTTCCTACTTAAGTTTTTATGAGATTGTCAAATGTTTTAAATTAAATTGTTTTTAAGAAGTTAATTAATATTCAAGTTTTCTATTGTTTATTGAAACTAATTTGTAGATTTTTTTAAAAGAAAATTTTAGTTCAGGACTTTAATTTTAAATAATCATGTGTTTTTTTCAATAAATTACTAATATGAAAATGGGTACTTGACAATCCACACTCTCTATCTCCTCTATCTTGCAATTCTTGTAACTACTTTAATGAAATAATCTCGGGAACTTACTTTTAAGAGCAACGTCACTGAATTTCTCATTGCCACTTGAACGTCTAAGTTGGGAGCCAAGTAGATTATGTGGTTGGCTTATTGTGGTTGTTTTAAGACTGCACGAACGGAGTAGTTATGTAATAAATAATTATGTAATATGAAAATTTAGTTATTTAAATAGCATAAATTATAATAAAATTCACATGTTTAGAAATTCTTGCACTTCAGGTGTGTTGTCATTAATGGTTAGGCGACTTGCATGCAAAGAATTGGACAAACATTTTCCTCCTACAAAAAAAAAAGATCAAATATTAATGAAATGTAAGAAAATAAAATATACGGGTGTGTCTCATTTTAAAAAGTTAACCTGTGTAGAGTTTTTGGACTTTAGCATAGTCCAAAGTAATGACCATGTGCTCAGATGGGTGATCTGTTTTGTACTTCAACATTTGTTCGTAATAGCCCTCCCACAATGTGCACATCATTCTTGTATGTCTTCAATAATATTGCAGAATGAATGTAATTAAAATAATCAATAATTTTTTTAAAGTGAATTTAAAAAATTAGAATGACTCAGTATGTATTGTTTATCCTCTAGCTCGATGTCTAATTTATTAGTCATTCTTCCTTTCACAGGGACGGCCTCGACGTTAAAAGTGTCAACAACCAATGCTGTTATATCTTCAAATATTATAGACAATAAATAAATTTTCATAAAAAAAAGTTAACAGCAAATCAGTAAGTTGTTTAGTTAATTGTAAAGATGTGAACTATGTTACCTCGTAATATTCTATCTTCGTCTTTGGATTGATTGTTGATGTCATCAAAAGAAATAAACTCAAAGTCAGACTTACTTAACTGAAGTGGCGCAGACCGTCTCATTTCAGTGTGGTTGTGAAAGGTTATTTTGTAAGGGTGTTTGGTATTCAAAATCCATCCCTGAGGCTTTTCAACAGCGAAGTTGTAGAGATCGTATGTTTGTCCTTCGCGCACAGTGTTTTCATATCTTTTTATAAGATATCTCTTTATAGTGGCTTCTATTTTAGTACCCTATATAGAAACAGAAAATCAAATTCAAATCGAAGTTATGAAAAAATCATGTGCATGGAATATTGACAGGATGAATACGTAAAATACACGTATAACATTGAAAACTCACTTGTTCGTCAATCAATATCAATTCAAAGTAACACTTTTGTTTGGTACCATCCTTGGATAAAACCATCCAACAGCGGGCAACTTTAACTTTAACTCTTCAAGTTTCTTTATCGGGAGTTATCACATCCAACAATGAAAATTCTGAAGTCATTTTGAAACAAAAAATATATATATATACAGAGAGGACTTTTGTGGAAGGGGGAACTGAGAAGGGCGTAGAATATTTGGTACTGTTATCAGGTTTTTGGTAACTTGCGGTGTTTGAATGTTTGTAAGTAGATAAATTTTGTGGGTGGTGGTGTTAACCGTAAGTAACCGTTTAAGATGAAGTTTAGTAACCACTTCAAAATATATAATTTTATTTTTTCTTTTTTTGCAGGGGATGTCATAAGTATTGCGAAAGTAAATAAATCAATTATCAATACATTATTCAAGTCGGATGACTTACTTGATGTGGCATTCGCAGGTGAAAAAAAATCGATGTCACATAATAGAGACAGAGAAGAGCAACCATGGATGCCAGATTGGGGAACATGCCTGCGGTGGAATCATGAAAAGGATGGGGCTTGAATTAGTCAATAGTTTAAAGTGTAAAAATTGAAATTAAATTTAAAATGGGATATAGTGGAATATTATTTTGATTTAATATAATCAATTAGAGTGAACAATTTATATAAACTGTTGGCGATAAACATGTGGCATATTGGAAAGTGGAGGTCTGTTGTGGGCTAATGTTGTTTATGACAAAGTTTAAAAATTGAAATTATAAATTTTAAATGGAACGTGGTGAAATATTATTTTGATTTTGATTAAATTAAATTAATTAAAGTAGAGCATTGATGTAAACCGTTTCAAAAAAGATGTGGCATAGTGGAAATTAGAGAGTTGTGGGCAAATTCAATGTTGGTTGTGCCACATAAGATTAAGAGTATTGCGAAATAGATATAAGAGGATTCTTATGTACAAATTTCTAATATATAATTTAGGGTTAATTGCAAAAAAAATCATGAACTTTATAGTCTTTATCAATTACAACATGAACTCTTAAAGTTTGCAATTTGATACACGAACTAATTTATTATTGCAATTTGATACTTGGTGTAAATTTTTAGGATACTCTATACATGGTGTAAATTTTTCGGCAATACTAACGCTACGTGGCAGCCGAAGCTGCCACCAAAAACACGTCATGCTCTACATCAAATGTCAAATCTAGAAGAATTTTTTTAAAAAAAAATATTAAAATATTTTTTTTTTGTAAAACATTGCTCAAACACGGTTTAATAATAGTGGTAAAATAAAATTATTTTATAGTATCTGTACAAGTTTGTATGACGTGAGACAGTTTTTGTACATAAACTAAACAACACCAAAATTTATTATTAATTATTAAACGTGTTTGAGCAATATTTTTTTATAATTTTTTGTTTGAAATATTAAAAAAATTAAAATTTGCAGATTTGACATCTGGCGTGGTGTGTGACACATTTTGGTGTCGGCTCCGGCTGCCACATATACGTATATATCGCTGAAAATTAGCACCATGTATTGAATTGCAATAAAAAATTAGTTCGTGCATCAAATTGCAAACTTTAAAAGTTTATGTTGTAATTGATAAAGACTACAAAGTTCGTGATTTTTTTTGTAATTACCCCTATAATTTATGATGTCATATAAATTGCATATTTATTCTGCCCAATGGTTAGTTAAGCGGATCTCAATCCATTTCTTTGTTATATTTGCACATATTAATATTTATCCATATTAAAAGCATCATTTTTAAATTATAATATGTCTCATCATAAACCTACTCTATATTATAATAACTAGATGAGTGCCCGCGTATCACGCAGAATTTTTGTAAAAATTAATTATATAAATGTTATATATATTTAAATAAATTTGTTCATCATAAAATAATATAATTATATTATATAATAAATATATTCAAATAATATGTATTCATAAAATTATGGGATAACATTTTAATTCACGACTTTCAGACTTGATCTCAATTTAGTTACGAAATTCACGTAATATTTTGTTTTTATTTACTATACACTTTTAAATTATGACATAATTTTCTCAACAACGCGTCAGATACTTATCTTTGTCTCTTAAGACGTTTTCCTCAATGTAGGGAGATTTTCAATTCAAGCACTAATTCACTCTCACGCATTTTTTTTTTCTTCTAAAAGTGCAAGTCGAAATATCAGATTGAAACAACTAAAGATGTAGTGAATATTCATAAAATTATTGGAAATTATTAAAATTTTCGAAAAAAAAATCCTCAAATATAGTGAAACAATAAAAATAACACAATTAAACATTAAAATTTCACATATTTAGAATTTTTAAAATTTATTTAATCAAATTAGTAATAGTATGTAGAATTAAATATACTTAAGTTACTTAGTTGCATTACTAACACAATAAAAAAAATTATATATAGGATATCCTAAATATAGTTAAGTAAAATGTAAATCATAGTAAAATTTATAATATACTTTTCTAAACTCAAATTATATATAATAGTATTCAAACTTTAAACATGTTCTTAACATAGCTTAATTGGTAAATATCATGAATATTACTTATGAGGTTAGGGTTCAAATCCTTGTAGATACAATTTTTTTGTTAGATTCCTTATTGTATAATAAGACATGTAGATGACACATATGATTCATAAAATTGGCACGTATGACTTCCACGAAGTTAACCTCAGATGACACATAAGCGAAACGAACCTTGTGACGACACACATAGATGACACATATGATTCATAATATTGGCATGTAGGCTTCCACGAAGTTAACCTCAGATGACACATAAGCGAAACGAACCTTGTGACGACACACATAGATGACACATATGATTCATAATATTGGCATGTAGGCTTCCACGAAGTTAACCTCAGAATGACACATAAGCAAAATGAATCACACGATAAAAATTAGGAATAGTGGTGGTCCGGCAGCCTCCAGCGACGCTCCGGCACGGCGGCGACGGTCCGTGTGACAAACCAATAATAAAATAGTACGACCTTTCGGACTGAATTAATTTTGTAAAAGTGAATAATGCTTTGGAGGTATTACGCCTTACTATTTTACAGGGTCGGACATATAAAAAACTGGTCGATATTATTTTAGTGTGCCCTATCAAGCAGAATATTAATTATACAACACCCCATAATATGAGTTTATATGCCCTACCAAGTGCAGTTTAGTGATCTCCCTACCACAGAGAATAATTAATTAACCTTTTTTTTTCAATTTAAAAGGGGAAATGGAAAAAAAAGCATCTCAAAAAGTATTGTATGAGTGCTTATAATATTTAAGGAGAGGAAGATGCTTAATTAAGTGCATTTTTGCTGTCATGTGTTGAATTATATTTGAATCACTTGATTGGAAAAAAGTCTTCATGTCTCAAAAATGACAAAATATATAGTGTGAACCGATTCACTATGACAAAATCTTGTATTTTGTGTATTTTTTTAAGAATATTGATTATTTTGTTAAAATATATTAGTTTTTTTCAATAAAATAGTTGGATAATAAAAATAATTAATATATTTTTTATTATACGTTGAAATTAGTTTAATTTTTTTGATTAGGTCTTGTATAAAACGGTCTCATGGCATGAGACAATGAGAATGAGTGTAGCTAGAACATTGACTCTTTAACACTTTAGTAGGAATAATTGTAAATTTATGTGATCTCATACAAGTTTTTGCCAATTTTTTTTATTCTTTGTAAAAAATATCCTCCGAACGAAAGCATATTAATTAGTCTACCGACGAGCAATGTAAAATCATTTTATTTATCCCACATATTTATTCGTGATTTTACATTACTTGTTAATCAAATATTGTTGGCGTATACTTTCACGCACCAATTGTACCGTGTGCTTTAAACACATTTTGATTTGATACTAGTTATTTTACTACAAAATGATAATTGCATATATTATTAGTTATTTTCATTGAACAATATTCTTTATTTTCTTTTAACAAACTCAATTTTACATCGGTTGCACGGTAATTTGGTGCATCTGGAATTGTTATTTGAATTGAGTAGCTCGCGAGTTCAGCTCGTCTTATAAGACTCAAATTCGGTTCGTTTATCAAATACAAAATACTCAATTTACTAACGAATTAACTTGAGCTCAACTTATTATATACGAGATTCATTTTTCTATATATTATATGATGACCTGTTAATTCTAGCTCTACTTATTAGACTCGTTTGTAAGTCGAGTCGAAATTTATTTTTAATTGATTAATACAATTGAACAAGCTAGCTCGAATTGAATTTAAACTTCAAATATCTTAATTGAATAACAACAATAGGTGCACCCAAATATTAAATTTACTTTTCAAATTTCAAAAAGTACATATGCTAATTATTATTTAAAATACAATGATGTACTATTTATTTTACCAATTATTTAGCTAAATTTATTGTGGTGGTACCGTTAGACACAGTACTCATTGAGCCTAAAGCATGTAACGGAGGCAACGGCTACAATTCCGCTCCCTTTCTCCCTCTTTCATTTTCTTCATCTACACAATTTTAATGGAAGCTTCAAAACCCCGCGTGGAGATCGCTTCTCTTTTCACCCCATAAACATTCTCATCCGTATCTGATAAAAATCAATTTCTCTCTCTACGGAAATGAGGCGAAAATTTGCCGAGGAATATTAAAATCGTCTTATTCAATTCCTCGGCAATTTTCTGCCTTCGGTTGTCATTTTTGCAGAATACAATCAATTTCCGGCACACATTTGAACTTGATTCGTCCCTTTTGATGAAAAATCCCCCATCATAATGCATTGATTATATTATAGCTATATCCCCTTTCTTTTGTGGGGAAGGGGAGGTCTCTTGAATTCAAACAAATATTCCATCTTTGTTTTTTAATTTTTTGTCTGGTAAAAGCTGCTGCAACATTTTATCTGTGATTTCATCAGATTCAAGTCTCTCCCTCAGAGGTAATTATTCCAGATCGGGTTTCTCATTTTTTTATGTTTTCTAGGGTTGTTTCATTTCCCAATACATTTGTAATTCATATGTTAGTTAGCTTATTCAATTGTTGAAAGGGGATGTTTTCTAGGGTTTGTTCTTTTCCAACATATTTGTGAATCATATGTGTTCATTAGTTAATTCAATTGTTGAATTGCTCTTTGATCAATATCTACTGTAGTTTGTAATCAATAATACCTAATACAATGTCGTGAATTATAGGCAACTGGAAGAAAAAGGGGCATACATTAATTATCAAGAGAGTTGTCTGTAAATTTAGATTGTAATTAAAAATGTCTGCTGCTGATGTTGCTTTGAGCCCAGCCATGGAAGAAACAGCAAGGTCTGCTGTTTGCGTCGATGGTCGATTGGGTCCTTGTTTGGACGAATCAATCGAAATCTACATCACAGTAGGGGGTTCCACGACTCCCCTGCTTGTGAATGAATCAGATTCTATTGCATCAGTGAAACTTAGGATATGTAAAGGTTTTGTAGTTAAGAGGCAGAAGTTAGTTTTCCGGGGAAGAGAGCTATCGAAAACCGATTCTCTTGTCAAAGACTACGGTATCTCTAATGGGGATGTTCTGCATTTGGCATTGAGGATCTCTGATCTCCTGTTGATCAATTTTAGAGCCGCATCTGGGGAAGAATTTGAGTTTCAAGTGGATAGGCACAGGAATGTAGGGTATCTAAAGCGTAGGATTGCTAAGAAGGGGAAAGGCTTTCTTGATCTTGACGATCCGGAGATATTCTGTTATGGGGAGAAGCTCGAAGACGATAGGCTGATCAATGATATTAGTAACAATTCCGATGCTGTCATTCACTTGGTGGCACGGAGATCTGCTAAAGTTTGGACGAAGCCAGCTGAGAGAGATGTTGAGGTGTCGATTGTTGCTCCAAAACGGGATGAAGATACAAAAGGTGAGGAGAATTGCAGGTCGGAATTGTCAAGTGTTCCACAGCCTAAAGATTTTTTCTTGGAACCAATCTTGGTAAATCCTCAAGTAAAGCTGCCCCCGTTTTTGTGGGATATGATACGGTCCGTATCAGAAGGTCTAGCACGAGGGAACCAACCAATCAGATCATCCGAGGGCACAGGTGGGACTTACTTCATGCAAGATGCTTCTGGAAACAAGTACGTCTCGATTTTTAAGCCCACGGACGAGGAGCCTCTGGCTGTGAATAACCCTCGGGGGTTACCCTTATCGCCTAATGGGGAAGGGTTAAAGAGGGGTACTAGAGTGGGGGAAGGTGCATGGAGGGAAGTTGCAGCCTATATACTCGATCATCCGAATGGCGAAAGTGAAACTGGTTTTGCTGGTGTGCCTCCTACTATTATGGTGCAATGCTTGCACAGAGGATTTAACCATCCGAAAGGGTTCGATGGTTCGAACAAAAATGCTAAGATTGGATCCTTGCAGATGTTTTTAAAGAATCATGGAAGCTGTGAAGACATGGGTCCTAAGTATTTTCCTGTTCAGGAGGTACATAAGATCAGTGTTTTCGATATAAGAACAGCAAATACAGATAGACATGCTGGAAACATCCTGTTGTACAACGATTCGGGGAAAGGAAAAATCTCCCTGATCCCAATTGATCACGGATACTGCCTGCCTGAAACTGTAAATACTCTGCTTCCTTTTAAATTCTCTGTTTAAACATCACATGTATTTTTTTGGTACTCGTAGTAAACGCATGTGCATTGCCGTCTGATGGAGATATTGATGAAGATCAGTATTAGATTTCTGTGGAAAAATATTTTTCTTAGTCCTGTCAGTTACCCTCATTCTGATTTTAATCCTGTCGATTTCAAAAATTGAAAATAGCACCATGACTTTCAAGTTTCAACTTTTCGATATTTAAGTCCGGTAACTGTGTAGGAGGTGAAATATCTGGCTGACCTTTTAAACTGTCACGTCAGTGTTAACCTGAGATTTCACCTCCTACAGCGGTAACTGGACTAAAATGTCGAACAATGGAAATTTATCGGACTATTTTTAATTCCTAAAACTCGACAAGACTGAGATTGAAATTGGAGTAATTAATTATAGGGGTAAAAAACCATTTCCTAGATTTTTATATTATAATTAGATTTTGATATTTGTTTTTATTATATTCATGATTTATGTTTCTTGTTCATATTGTAAGTAGACATGTTTTACGTTGTTATTTGGGAGTCGAATTGAAAAACGAGAGTTTTATCTCAATATCTATTCAGCTGAATCTGATAAATGTTTTTAACTTGCAGTTTGAAGATTGCACATTCGATTGGCTAAACTGGCCACAAGCGCACGAGCCGTTCTCCCAAGAGACCATCGACTACATAAAGTCTCTGGATGCAGAGAAAGATATAGAAATTCTTAAATTCCACGGTTTAGATCTCCAGCCCGAGTGTGCTCGTACCCTCCGTATTTCCACCATGCTTCTGAAAAAAGGGGCGGAAAGTGGGCTTACGCCTTTTGCTATAGGAAATATCATGTGCAGAGAAACCTTGAATAAGAAGTCCGTGATTGAGGAGATCGTAGACAAGGCGAACGATTACATGCTTCCGGGAATGAGTGAAGCTGCGTTTCTTGAAACCATCTCGGAGATCATGGATGCAACACTTGAAAAAATGGTGAAGTAATTTTCAACGAGGGTGTGTCTAGATTGTGTATATATATATTTATGTGGAATAAACTGGGGCCAAAGACAATGAGGCATAACTTTATTTGTTCTCAGCCAGTTTAGCTTCCTGTCTTTCTTCTGTTCAATAAATGGTGAGCTATTTTAACTGCTATGTAATGGTGAACAGAAGTTGTAACACGATTACTAATGTTTGTGTCTATAGGTGTGTGTTATTTGGTGTTGTGACTTCACATTGAGTGTTGCGGGATCCTGTGCCTGAAAAATAATGACAAAAAAAGATATTCTATTTTATGCATTCAAAATTACAACGAAAGTGATTCTCCTCTGTGATATAGTTTACAAACACTACCTAAATACTTAAACCTACGTATGTTTTCCCCATTTAAATTAAAACGATATATTTGTGCGATGTTTGGTTTGACTTAATTTATAAACTCTTTAAAATAAGTTATAAATTATTTAGGAATTTATAAATATCTTCGAAGTGTTTCCTAAAATAAGATAGGAGTAGGTCTATAGTGCAATATTGCACCGTGCAATATCACACAAATAAGGAAGGATTCTAAAAATTCACGGGTCATCATTGAGATTCGGGTCAACATAATAAGTTTTGCGGGTCAAACGGATCTTCCCAAAAAAATCGCGCAAAAGCAAACAGAAAAATTCGCTCTCAGGCCTGTGTTACTTTAAGGGCAAGTGAGTGTTACTGTAAGAGCACGTATGTGTTACTATATCAAAAACAGTATGAAATCGCGAAAAAACAGAGGTTTAAATCATGAAAAAGAAAAACTTGATAAAAACAAAAAAAAAAAATCTTAAAATTATTAGATAATCATAACATCATAATTCTTATTAATGTGTTACCATATGAAATTGGAAATATCTGAACGATAAAAAAATTCTATGATTAAGTAATTCATATGTTACTACATAAACAAATGAGTGTTACTACAAAAACTAATCAGTGATGCGATATGAGCTAGTAACACACTTTTGCTCATGCAGTAACACTCGTTTGTTCATACATTAACACAATTTTCAGCAGTATGAAAAATGGGCGATCGTTTGACCCGCGAATTTTGGAATTTTCTATTTAAAACAGTAAAACACATTTGTTCATGTGTTACTACATGAACAAATGAGTGTTACTACAAGAACTAATCAGTGTTATGATATGACCTAGTAACACACTTTTGTTCATGCAGTAACACTCGTTTGTTCATACAGTAACACAATTTTCAGCAGTATAAAAAATGAGCGATCCGTTTGACCCGCCTTTGACCCACAAATTTTGATTTAATTTATATAAAAAGCAGCTGCCAATCTGGTAGGTTTGAGTATATTGCACGGGTCAAACTTTGTGTAATATTGCATATTAGACTTTGTCATAAGATATTTATCGGTTTATAAGATCTAAAATAAGTTTTTTAGAGTTTATATCCTAACTTATCAAAGATTTTATAAATTTTATTAGTAATGTACTTTAACAATTTAAAGTAAGTTTAACCAGAGAGCGAACTTAAATTTGATGGGGTGAGCTATGTACAAACTGCGTATCCGTCAAGAAGGGGAAAATTGCAGAAATGGTCCCATAAGAATTGGTCCTCATGAATTTGTCTTTTTTTAAGCGCAAATAGTCCCATACGATTTTTCCGTAAAAAAATAACCCATTAACGAGCATGAAGCCCACACGCCTGTTAGTTTTCTGCCAAAAATTCGCGCGCATAATTCCCAACTTAAAAATAATTAATTTCCAACATCTTAAAACTCTACGAACTAAAGTTGCATAATCGTCTCCATACTTGCATTTTACCTTGAAATGATTGTTAATAGCAAAAGCTGGCCCATTTTCCTCCAAATATCAAGTTGAAAAGGTTTTTCCATCCAGTATTCCATAGAAAACTGTAAAATATTTAACGGATGGGACCTTTTCTGCTAAAATTGGGACCAAAAAAGAACATGGGACCAAATCTGTGTTGGGAAAAATAGGGGTGCCCGGAATCTATTCGGGATGAAATTTAAATACGAATTTAAATACAATTATTACTAGCATGAATTAATCCTAATTAATTCAAATAATAATTCCAACAACTAATTATCATCATGCATGTTAAATTAATTTCACATATTAACTAGGCGGAATAAACAAGTAAATATGCGATTAACGTACCTCTTGTAGTATTGACCTTTGGATATACGGGACAATTGTAATCTCGCTCTATCAACCCAAAGCCTTCTCAAGTATTTCCCTTTTCACCTCACTTGATCGCCGGTGGGAGACCCTTTCAAGTAATTTAATAAACTAAGGAAAAAGAAAAATATCTATGCTTCTTGATTTTTCCAACACATGGAATTATGTCCTTGGGGATGAAAATATCACCCCCTATTTATAAGCATAGTGGCCGAAATTTTTAGGTTTATTGGGCCTTGGAGAAAATCTTTTCTTAGACTCTAAGAAATCTTGAATATATCTCATATATTCTTTTCTCCACAATAAAATATTCCACAAAAATCTCACTTAGCTTATAAGGTTATTATTTTCGAAAAATATGAGAATGAAATCCAAGATTTGGACCTTCTTGAATATATGAGATATTCTTGTATTTCTAGAATACATATCTTCCATAATATCTTTTCAAGAAAATCAACAAAATCTAATTTCTCCTACACATGTTTTTTTTCGAAATTTTCAAAGAAAAATCAGCAATATAATTTTCTTTTTATTTTAATCACCTTATCATTATTGGGCTACTTAATGGGCTACTTGAGGGGCCTTAAGGAGAATTAAGATTGGACTTCCCAATGGACTTCTGAATTTCAATATTGAGCCCCAATATAATTCAATCCATTAATATTAATTATTACCATTAATAAATTAATATTGCACTATCCATCTTAATCCATATTACGATAATATGGGCTCCCGGTTATTATTTCCCGCGTTTAAGATTATCAAGTCCATTAATTAATTAAGCTTCTGAATAGCTCTAAATTAATTAACATCTTTCACCTTGGAGTAAAGTCAGCTCAACATTATTATTCGTACCGAAGAAACTAATTCTTCACTTGCAAGATTTGGTACAATAAAACTTCTGAGCCCACCAAGGGGACTAATCACACGAGCCGTACTCGCACGCGTTTCGCCGTATTAAATCTTAGCAACCGTCGTATGATTAATATTACTGCCCAAGACACAAAGTTCGAAGTCGCAATGATTCTCACCCAACATGAATCAAAGCAGTAACTATTAAGCACACACGGTCCTATTTAAGTGACGGAGATTAAGAAATCAACAACCACTGAGGTCTAATTCTTCACCTTTCAGAACAGAAGAATTTCTCCTCGCTGTAGGACCTCTTCAACACATACTAAATGTGCTAGTGCAATCTCTTAGTCAAGACAGACCAATCTGAGCCTTACACATCGACCTTTCACGGCGGATTGTTCAATTCCACCTAGGTCGTGAAAATGCACGTTTAGTTACAAGTAAACTGTTAATGTCGTCTTCCGTGATCGGTTATCACCACATTAACTACTATGTAACACGTACTATATATTGAACAGTTTGCAATAGAAATTCAACATTCAATCATAACTAAAGCAAATGCGATAAAAGAATTATTCTCATAAAACGAGTGTTTGATACACGAGTTATACAAAGTAAAAGCATACTTTCACGTATAACTCCAACAATCTCCCACTTATACTTAAAGTCTGCTTTTAGTATACATCACACATGTCTTAGTGTAGTAGCTCTATGTGACATCTCATGTCAACCTACACTAACCTAATAATTCCTCCCACTTATACTTAAAGCAGATTGGCAATAGTCTTGACTCCCATTCCATCCACATGTCTCTCGAATGTACTCTGAGGCAGACCCTTTGTGAATGGATCCGCTAGGTTGTCACCCGACGCTATCTTTGCCACCTCTATATCTCCTCTCTTAACGATTTCTCGTATAAGATGGTATTTTCTTTCTATGTGTTTGCTGGCCTTGTGGGCTCTCGGTTCCTTTGAATTTGCAACTGCTCCGGCATTGTCACAAAAGACAGTTATCTTGTCGGGCAAATTCGGAACAACGTCCAAGTCCACTAAGAAGTTCTTGAGCCAAACTGCCTCTTTCGCTGCTTCACAAGCAGCTACATACTCGGCTTCCATGGTTGAATCGGCGATGCATTTCTGCTTAACGCTTCTCCATGAAATGGCTCCTCCTCCCATGCAAAACACACTACCCGAGGTTGACTTTCTTGAGTCTATGTCTGATTGGAAATCCGAGTCTGTGTATCCTATGGGAACTAGACTATCTGACTGGTAAATCAACATCCGCTCCCGAGTTCTTTTCAGATACCTCAAGATGCACTTTACGGCAGTCCAATGTTCTTTCCCGGGATTACTTTGATATCTTGCTACCATGCCCACGGCAAAGCAGATATCCGGTCTCGTACACAGCATTGCATACATAAGGCTTCCTACGGCCGAAGCGTACGAAACACCTTTCATGTCATCTATCTCCGCTTGCATCTTAGGGCTCATTTCTTTCGATAGATGGATTCCGTGCCTAAAAGGTACAAAACCTTTCTTGGAATCTTGCATGCTGAAACGCTTCAAAACAGTGTCAATGTATGAAGCTTGCGATAAGCCCAACATCCTCTTCTTGCGATCGCGAGTGATTTTGATCCCAAGGATGTGACCGGCTTCCCCTAAGTCCTTCATATCAAATTGTTTTGACAGCCATACCTTTACGTCTGACAATACCTTTACATTGTTTCCAATGAGCAGAATATCGTCTACGTATAATACTAAGAATACCACCGCAGTTCCGTCACGCTTCTTATACACACAACTTTCGAACTCGTTTTGATCAAACCCATAAGACTTAATCACTTGATCAAAACACTGGTTCCAAGTACGCGATGCTTGCTTAAGTCCGTAAATGGATATCTTGAGCTTGCATACGAGATTCTCTTGGCCTTTTTCAATGAAACCTTTGAGCTGTTGCATATAGATATCTATCCCGTCAAGACTTCCGTTAAGGAAAGCCGTCTTGACATCCATTTGCCAGATCTCGTAATCTAGGTGCGCAGCGATCGACAAGAGGATACGGATGGACTTAAGCATAGCTACAGGCGAAAAGGTTTCCTCATAATCGATCCCTTCTTTCTGAGTATACCCTTTGGCCACAAGCCTTGCTTTGAAGGTTTCAACCCTTCCGTCCTGTCCTCTTTTCCTCTTGTACACCCACTTGCATCCAATGGGTTCTACCCCACTGGGTGGCTCGACCAACTCCCACACTTGATTATGATCCATCGAACCCATCTCGGCTTCCATTGCCGTTTGCCACGACTCCGCGTCTTTGTCTTGGATTGCCTCGTCGTACGTCCATGGGTCTGATTCAACACCGGGAACCAAATCCGAAGATTCTCCTATCCCCATGAATCTCTCGGGTTGCCTAGGAACCCTCCCACTACGACGGGGTTCCGGTTGTGAAGATGTGACGTGTGGTACATCATCTTGTATACTTGGTATCGAGGTTTGACCTCTCAATTCTTCTAAGGTAATTTCACTTTTAGGTTTCCGATTGTTCATATAGTCTTCCTCCAAGAATTTAAAGTGTGTACTAATCACGGTCTTTTGATCCTTGGGACTATAGAACATACACCCTTTCGTTCCCACAGGGTATCCTATAAACAGCCTTAATTCCGAACCTGGATCCAACTTACCGGCTTTCTTGTCTAGCACGTATGCCGGACAACCCCAAATCCGCAAATGTCTTAGACTGGGCTTGCGCCCGGTCCACAATTCCATTGGGGTTTTAGGAACCGATTTGGATGGCACCAAGTTTAGAATATAAGCCGCCGTTTCCAAGGCGTTACCCCAAAACGACTTGGGTAAATCCGAATAACTCATCATGGATCTGACCATCTCTAAAAGAGTCTGGTTCCTTCGTTCCGCCACACCGTTCTGTTGAGGGGTTCCCGGTGCGGTCAACTGGGATACGATCCCTTCGTCCGATAGGTAGTTCAAGAATTCATCGCTGAGGTATTCGCCTCCACGATCTGATCGTAGAAACTTGATACTTTTTTTCCTATGTTTCTCGGCTTCGGCCTTAAACTCTTTAAACTTTTCAAAAGTTTCAGACTTATGCCGCATAAGGTAAATGTACCCATATCTTGAGTAATCGTCAATGAAGGTAACGAAATACTCATACCCCATTCTCGCTTTGATCGTCATTGGACCACACACATCGGTATGAACGAGTTCTAACACTTCCGTGGCTCTATTCCCCTAGGCTCCAAATTCCCTCTTGGTCATCTTACCCTCTAAACAGGATTCACAAGTTGGAAACGACTCGACTTGGAGCGATTCCAAGGATCCGTCTTTCACCAATCTCTCTATCCGCTTTAGATTAATATGACCTAGTCTAAGATGCCATAGAAGTGTTTCGTTCATCTCCGAAGAACGCTTTCTTTTATTGCTCGAAATGATCGACGTGTTATTAGATTCATTATTTGAGTGGTGTTCACACTTAATCATATAGAGATTGTTTACCAACGTTCCATGACAGATAACATCATTCTTAAAAGAAACAGTAACAATATTATTAAAAGTAACTGAATATCCATCAAAAAACAACTTAGAAACCGAAATTAAATTCTTCCTAAAGTTTGGAACGTATAAAACATCTCTTAAAATTAAAACTCTATCTTCAAAAGATAGGTGCACGACTCCCACTGCTTCGGCTGCCACTCTCGTAGCATCCCCCAAAGTGATTGTGATCTCATTCTTGCTAAGTCGCCGGGTTAGCTGGAACCCCTGAAGAGTGAAACAAATATGATCAGTTGCCCCGGTATCCACTACCCAAACGTGGGCAGCATACGCCGCAACATATGTTTCAACGACTAAAGCATGAGACTTACCTTTCTTCCCACCCTTCTTAGGCTTAGAACAGGTCGCCCTCCAATGTCCCTTCTCACCACAATTAAAGCACTTACCCTTAGCAGCTTTCTTTCCACCTCCTTCTCCCTTTGCCTTGGGTTTCGCAACGGTTGGATTTGCTTGGGTCTGGCCCTTCGTCCTCTTCCTCTTCTTCCCTCCCTTGGGACCCGAAGAGGAAGACGGACCGTTTGCCACCATAGCAACGGTTTGGTGATCCATTAGAGTCTCCGCCGATACCAAAGCTTGCAAGAGCTCGGGCAAACTATTTGCCCGATCATTCATTTGATAGTTCAACTGAAACTGCTCAAAGCTTTTTGGCAGAGAATGGAGAACGAAATCGACCTTAGTAGGGAGGTCAAATTCCGTACCAAGTACTTCCAACTTGTTGAGATAGCCCATCATCTCGATTACGTGATCCCTTACGGGCGTACCTTCCACTATTTTCAACGAAAGCATCTTTCGCATGGTGATTTGCCTAGCCGTACGGTTCTGATGTTGAAACATCGCTTCAAGATTTTGCATTATCTCAGAGGCGGTCTCCATGTGTTGGTGTTGGTGTTGCAACACATCTGACATTGAAGCCAGAATAGTACACCTAGCCATCTCATCGGAGTCAAACCAACTCTTATGCTCTTTCTTGTCCGCTTTCGTGGCATCTTCGGCAGGCTCTTGGGGCTTAGGAGTAGTAAGTACCCACTTGTGGTGTTGAGCGGTTAGGATAATATTGAGGTTACGTTTCCAATCAACATAGTTCTCACCAACAAGTTTGTTATCTTTAAGTATACTAAACAGTGGATTAAAAGGTTGCGACATGATGAACTGAGAATAAAACATACATTCATATCAATATCTAGAAAAATACAAAATTATCACATAATTCGATCACATCAATTATATTGAAACCTTAAAACAATATAATCATGCATCAGCCAACATCTCGAAACAATTTAAATGCGCCACGAGGGGTGGTCTATACATTTAAACACATTCAAGCGGATTACAAACTTAAAAGTTACAAATCCTTAATTCAAAATTAATAGTTGGCTCCCACTTTGACCACATAGAAACTGACAGGGACTCCGAGGGGAGTAAGTTAATATCAATTTCCTATGCCTAAGTAATAACCATAATTAAATACAGGATTATTATTTCGCTTTGAGCAAGCCACTCGTGGTGAGGGTCAATACCGCCACTAGTAATAATCCACAATCATCCTTTCAGAATTTATTCATGTGAAATCCGTTCTTTTGGACGATCCGAGGGGGAAATGTATTCCAAAAGAACTTCACAAATAAATAAATTATGGAGGTCAAAATAATCCAATTTTAATATCCGGAATAAAATTGAGATTATAAAAATATACTTAGTAATTTTCGAAAGTAAGGTTTTTCTTGGACAATTAAATTCATGCAAACACTTATTAACAAATAATAATAAGTGCACGAAATAAAACATCCATCAAAACAAAATTAAACACATTGGAGCACTCAAATCCAATTGTCACGGTTTAATTTCTTCACGTCTTGATGCGAAAAATCGTCTTTGTTACTTTCCGACGTTCGTCTCGACGTGCTCCCACTCGAACAGCAACACTTCTTCAAAACAACATCGTTTGGGGTTCGAGACAACGTTTAAAATCACACGAAAAAAAAACACGAACCGAAAAAATTCCACGGCCTGAGATACAGCGCTCGTCGGCCCACAAAGTGGGCCCGCGCGCTTCCCGGCCCGAGAAGCGCCGAAACGCTGCCCGAAGCGCGCCGAATCGCAGCCCCGAGGCGCAGCCGAGGCACACCCGAGGCGCTGCACGGAGGCGCGCCGAGGCGCCACCCGGAGCGCCCCGAGGCATGCGCGCGGTGCCGTGCACCCGTCGCGCACGGCGTGCGCCGTGCACCCCCGTGCGCCTTTTTTTCGCCGTTCGTCCTCATTTTCTTCACCCCTTGCATGATTTTACGTCCATACACGCGCCACGCTTGTATGCGTCGTCCGGGTACACCGTTTTTAATTCTTCGTTCTTCGTCACGATCCGGTTACAATTTATTTTTACAAAAAAAAATAAATACTAGATCTAGACTAGTCTATTACAATGATCAAATCAAAATAAAAACAACTAATCTACTCGTGGATTTTCTCACGAGAAAAACGAATTCGAACGAATCGAATTAAAAAAAACAATTAATTTACACGCATGAAATTAACAACATTAAAACCATGACAATTGGATACCTGCAAAAAAGATCTAACAATTCTACTATCCAATTTCAATTTAATGTTTAACAATTTAAATTCCAATTTAAAATTCAGAGCCCGAAACCGTGGCTTTGATACCAGTTGTTGGGAAAAATAGGGGTGCCCGGAATCTATTCGGGATGAAATTTAAATACGAATTTAAATACAATTATTACTAGCATGAATTAATCCTAATTAATTCAAATAATAATTCCAACAACTAATTATCATCATGCATGTTAAATTAATTTCACATATTAACTAGGCGGAATAAACAAGTAAATATGCGATTAACGTACCTCTTGTAGTATTGGCCTTTGGATATACGAGACAATTGTAATCTCGCTCTATCAACCCAAAGCCTTCTCAAGTATTTCCCTTTTCACCTCACTTGATCGCCGGTGGGAGACGCTTTCAAGTAATTTAATAAACTAAAGAAAAAGAAAAATATCTATGCTTCTTGATTTTTCCAACACATGGAATTATGTCCTTGAGGATGAAAATATCACCCCCTATTTATAAGCATAGTGGCCGAAATTTTAAGGTTTATTGGGCCTTGGAGAAAATCTTTTCTTAGACTCTAAGAAATCTTGAATATATCTCATATATATTCTTTTCTCCATAATAAAATATTCCACAAAAATCTCACTTAGCTTATAAGGTTATTATTTTCGAAAAATATGAGAATGAAATCCAAGATTTGGATCTTCTTGAATATATGAGATATTCTTGTATTTCTTGAATACATATCTTCCATAATATCTTTTCAAGAAAATCAACAAAATCTAATTTCTCCTACACATGCTTTATTTCGAAATTTTCAAAGAAAAATCAGCAATATAATTTTCTTTTTATTTTAATCACCTTATCATTATTGGGCTACTTAATGGGCTACTTGAGGGGCCTTAAGGAGAATTAAGATTGGACCTCCTAATGGACTTCTGAATTTCAATATTGAGCCACAATATAATTCAATCCATTAATATTAATTATTACCACTAATAAATTAATATTGCACTATCCATCTTAATCCATATTACGATAATATGGGCTCCCGATTATTATTTCCCGCGTTTAAGATTATCAAGTCCATTAATTAATTAAGCTTCTGAATAGCTCTAAATTAATTAACATCTTTCACCTTGGAGTAAAGTCAGCTCAACATTATTATTCGTACCGAAGAAACTAATTCTTCACTTGCAAGATTTGGTACAATAAAACTTCTGAGCCCACCAAGGGGACTAATCACACGAGCCGTACTCGCACGCGTTTCTCCGTATTAAATCTTAGCAACCATCGTATGATTAATATTACTGCCCAAGACACAAAGTTCGAAGTCGCAATGATTCTCACCCAACATGAATCAAAGCAGTAACTATTAAGCACACACGGTCCTATTTAAGTGACGGAGATTAAGAAATCAACAACCACTGAGGTCTAATTCTTCACCTTTCAGAACATAAGAATTTCTCCTCGCTGTAGGACCTCTTCAACACATACTAAATGTGCTAGTGCAATCTCTTAGTCAAGACAGACCAATCTGAGCCTTACACATCGGTCTTTCACGGCGGATTGTTCAATTCCACCTAGGTCGTGAAAATGTACGTTTAGTTACAAGTAAACTGTTAATGTCGTCTTCCGTGATCGGGTATCACCACATTAACTACTATGTAACACGTACTATATATTGAACAGTTTGCAATAGAAATTCAACATTCAATCATAACTAAAGCAAATGCGATAAAAGAATTATTCTCATAAAACGAGTGTTTGATACACGAGTTATACAAAGTAAAAGCATACTTTCACGTTGACTTGAAGCGATTTTACTAACTTCTACTAGTCGCTCACCCGCAAGCGGACGGGTTCACTGTAGTAAGAGTAAGTATAATGACCAAGTAGTATCGAACCCAAGGGATGGTGTATATGCGAATAGATCCCTGAAGATCTACGCGTCGTAGTTAATATGAGTGTATGTTTTTGGATTTTTTTAGAAAGATTAATTAAAACTAAAATAAACTAATTAAACTAAAATACTAAAGCAAACGAATTAACTAAGGGTTGGATTCAAATAAGAGATGGTGATGCTTAGGATAGGAATCCCTACGTATACTAACGGAGCAGGTACATAATCAAAATAACTGTGACACACAAGAATTAACCTAAGTCTAAGAATGCAAGGTGAAAGCTCAAGATTCTAAACCCTAATACTTTACCCTAATACTCGACTTCACTAATCCACTAACAAGTTAATGGATTGTGCTCAATTAATGAGACCCTAATTTAACTAAGGTGATGCGGTCGTCCTCCTTCGCTAAACCGGTAGATGAATTAACCTTTCCTAAACCTTCTCGTTAAGACTACTAATTGTTATTGAGTGATGCGGTCGTCCTCTCTCTAACACTTTCGTACTAAATTTAAAGGTAAAGTTCAGATTAATTATAAGAATTCATTAATTAAGAGAATTAAAACTAACGTCACGAATTACCCTAATTACGTACCCACATCCTACTTCTACGAGTTCATCCTACCCTAAGCATGCAAGGGTTTTAGCCGGACATGGTTTTAACAAAAATAAAAGCAATAGAAGAAACAACACACATAAACATAATGAATTGAAGAACGAAAATATGAAACATGAACTAGGGTTTTAAAGAAATAAATACTAAGAACTGAAATTGAATTAATAAAAATAAAATTTAAACGTGTTCAAAGTAACGAACTAATGAAAAGAAACTAAGAATTGAAAAGAAACTAGAATTCGTATGAAAAACCTCAACAAAACGTAAGTAAAGCTTGCTCGTTTCCTTCCTCTCCAAAAACTAAGTCTAACAGTATTTCTAAAGTTCCGGGATCCTTCAAAACGTGTTTGGAAGAGGTATATATAGGCACCGGGTCGAAACGGGAGTTAATGGGCCGAAAATACGCATCCGGAGGCAAAAATCCAAGGGTGCTCGAGCAAAACGCTAGAGCGGTCCCGCTCGAGCAGTGTAGCTCGAATGACACAGTCGCTCGAGCGGTTCCGCTCGAGCAGGTCGAGCGCTGAAATCACACTGTATGTTTTGGGCGCTCGAGCAATTCGCTCGAGCGGTGGCGCTCGAGCTGCTCGAGCCCAAGAAAAGTTCTGTACGTTTAGGCGCTCGAGCAATGCGCTCGAGCGGTGGCGCTCGAGCTAGTCACTCGAGTGACTTACAACTCCTCCCAACTGATACTTTTCCTCGTCCGCACTAATACTAATCGTATTTCTTCAATATCTTCTCATCCGGTCATCCGTTTGAGTCGATTCAAAGTCCTACGAACTCCGTTTTTCGTCCTCTATCCATCTATGAAAACCAAAGAGACAAATTACTGATTTTATAAAAATGACACTCATTTGACTCCAAACACTAATCGAAAACACTCAAAACATGAGCAAATCGGGCACCAAAACATAACAATTTCACGCCTAATCAACCCCCCCAAACTTACCATGTTGCTTGTCCTCAAGCAACAAAATAATAAGTCAAGTGAAATTGTTAGGAATGAATCAAGAATCAAATCATGCAAGTAATTGAACTCGAGCTTCAAAGATCGATCACACGTATACTAACTCACCCCCTTCATCATACTCATGCAACAACAACAAGACCCACCAAGATCAAACATGGATGTGCACTCAACGATGTGTTTCACTCCCTCACAAGTGTATATCAATGATAAAGGGACTCACTCAAACAATCAATCACACATATTGGCAGCCATAGGCTTGTAAGCACTCTTAACTTCGACTGTAATCTAGAAATCAATGCCGAATCAAAAAGGACTTTTCTCAAGGTTGTAATGTAGGCTCTTTGGACAGGTGGGATAACACTATAAGGTAAAGTGACTAAAGTGAGTGGAGAATAGAAAATCAAACTTTGGCACTTCGAGATTAGGAACAGACTACTTCAAACATATTCAATCAACACTCTTTCAATTCCACTTCTCTCAACACTTCAATTTTTTTTTTCTTTCTCTTTTCACTTTTTTCAATCACTTCATTTTTTTCTCTTTTTTTTTTCTTCCCACATCTCAAAACTTCATCACACCTTCTTCTCATATTCACTCAACAAACAACATTTTCCTTTTTCAACTCAATTCACTCCCTTCATATTCACACTTTCCTATTCTCCACTCAAATTGGGACAAAAAGGCTTAGGAATTGGAATAGTGTTCATATGTGCTAGCAAATAAAATAGGTTTTAGGCTCAAAGGGGCTAACAAGGAATTCAATGTCATTGGTAAGGAAAATTTTGGCTAAGTGACTCAATAAAATCAAAGATGGCCTAAGATCACATTCGTCATTTCAAACTAGACACAATCAAGAAGCAAGAGCACACACAAGTTCTGGCATCCTCTAAGGTGACGATTCACTCACAAACAAAGAGATTAAATCATGCATTTAAATCTCGTAAGGCTCAACTCTCACGGCTTTCACATCCATGCTAGTCCTAGTGAATTCTCACTCTCATCACACAAGCACTAAAAAGAAAACTCATAAGCATACGGGTTCTCTCCTTAATCAGCTCAAACTCAAACACACACACAAAAGAATTTCTAACTCACTCTTACAACTCACTCTACTCATCAAATCATACTCAAAGATAGCAATCAACAAGCATAAGATGATTGATAGGCATGAAATATGCAATAGCGAGTCAACTCAAAATCACCCCAAGGAGTATCTCAACAATCTAATAATCAATCAAACTCAACTCAAAGATAAGGGCGTGCATGCATGTGCAATGTAATCATAAAACAAATAAAAAACTCCACCCCCCCAAACTTCGACCTTGCTAGAGGTCTAAGTTTGGGGTTGTGGGTTACCTCAACCAAATAATTCCTTTTCTCTCAATAGCTTTGCACACTTCCTTGTCTCAAGTTGGTTCCTTCAATCTGAATAACTCCATGATACCTTTACTCCTTTAGAGACAAGCCTACAAGCAACTCACTCAACTATGAGGTTAAACATACGACTCAGAATAACTCCCTAATAATATAAAAAGGCACTAAAAATAAATGAAAGCAAATAAAAATGAGTTGCCTCCCATTCAGCGCTATTTTTAAGGTCCTCATGCCGGACCAAGCTCAAAGGAGCTTATGGGACATCAAATTCAAATTTACCTCCATCACTCTCATAAGAGTGGTGTTTGAACTCCTTTCCTTGATTCCCTACCATCATGAGCTCTTTTGCTCCCTTCTCATCCCCAAGTGTTATGGGTCTCAACTCCTTCTTGCCTCTATCTGGAGGAGTCTTACTAAACAATTTCTTGAATTTTGACTTCTTCTTCTTAACTCCTCCTTTTCCCTCTAGCTGGACCACGTCCACTTTCTTCACCTCTTCATCCTTCAACTTCTTCACTTTATCCCTATCAAAATAATCAAGATCATAATGCTCATGGGTTAAATAATCAAGTGAAGGACTAACAAAATCATGAATATGAGAGGGATTAGGGATAGGAGGCGTGTCTTCAACACGAGGATCAATTGCATCCATGCAATACAAGCTCTCATCCTCCTTCGAGTGCTTCATGGCATCATATAGGGAGATCTTCACTTCTTGATCATCAACCTTCAGCGTAATCTTCCCGTTTGCCACATCTAGCACCATCCCCGCCGTAGCTAAGAACGGCCTTCCCAAGATCAGGGGCACGTGCTCATCTTCCTCCATCTCTAGCACTACAAAGTCGGCTGGAAAAATGTGTTCTCCAACTCTCACTAGGACGTCTTCAACCACACCTTGAGGTCGAGTAATAGATCGATCGGCTAGTTGAAGCGTCATCATTGTGGGTTGAAGTTCTCCACCTTCCAACTTCTTGAAAAGCGACAAGGGCATGAGATTGATGCTCGCCCCTAAATCACATAACGCTCCCTTCTTGATCCCGTTCCCAATATCACATAGGATCGTGAAGCTCCCGGGATCCTTCAGCTTTGGTGGAAGCGCCTTGTGCACTAATGCACTCACCTCGTGGTTCAACTGCACCAACTTCGGCTCATCCACTCGCCGTCTTTTCGCGATCAAGTCCTTCAAAAACTTCGCATAGTGCGGCATCTGTTCCAAAGCATCATAAAAAGGAATGTTAATGTGAAGTTGTTTAAAAACATCAAGAAATTTTGCAAATTTTTCATCAAGCTTCTTTTTCATGAAGCGCTGTGGATACGGGACGGGTATCACAGATTTGGGTACCCCCCATTCATCTCTTTCTGTTTCTTTCACTTTCCCTCTTGCTTCCTTTGCTTTCTTCCACTTTGGAACTCTCTCAACCTCCTCACTTTCCTTGCCCTTCTGGGACTCATCCATATCTTCATGCTTCTCAATTCCTTCACTTTCAATCCCCTTCTCAACTTGGGGCGTCTCAGAATCAGCAGGCATCTGAGGACCTTCATAGTTGGTTCCACTTTTTAGCTGGATCGCCTTGCACTGCTCTTTCGAGTTCCCCTCCGGCATTCTATTCACTGATTTTGCAATCTGGCTCATCTGGAACTCTAAAGAAGTGAACATTCGATTGTTCTCTTGTTGAGTTCTAGTCCACTCAACGTTCATCTTCTGGAGCTCTTGATCACGTTGATCACCCTTCTTATGCAACTCCTTCACATCGTACTCCAAGGATGACAACCGCTTGCTCCCTTCCTCCACCTTCTGAAGGATCGCTCTCAACATCTCCTCGGTTGATGCACCGCCTTCTCCACCAGGAGGTTTAGACCCCGGATCAACACCTGCAGGAATAGTAACACCAGCTTTTGGGTTAGCATAAGAAAAGTTCTCATTTTTTCGCCATGTGTTTTGAGGAGGTTGCTGGCCTCCTTGAACTCCTTGTGTGTTCCTCCATTGATTTTGAAGCGGCTGAGGACCTGGAGGTACAAATGGTTGGCCATAAGAAGACCTTCCATACTGGTTTCCACCTTGGTAACCATGCAGATTGTAATACGGACCTCCCATGTAATTGGCTATCTCTTGCTGTCCACTGGGCTGGTCTACTCTCTCATTCTCTACTGCATGCTCTCCACCCAAACTCTTCCCCAACTCGAGGTTGTTGATCTTCTCCATCATGGCCATCAATAGCCTTCTCGTTCCTTCTCCCTCTTCAACCTGATACACTCTCTGAAAATCTGCATCTCCACTCCAAGCACCGGCATTCGTGACAATGTTGTCCACGATTTCCCTACACCTCTCTATGCCTTGGTTCAAGAATGCTCCGCCCGCACAAGCGTCTAAATGGTCTTGTCCCGCCTTGTTGGCACCACTATAGAAGAACGCCATAATGTCTCCCTCATTGTACCCGTGCTGCGGGCACTCAATCAGCATGTTTGAGTATCTCTTCCACGCTTGGCGTAAATCCTCTCCGGACTTCTGGCGAAAGGACGAGATCTCAATTCTAGCCTTGATCGTCCTAGATGGAGGGTAGAATCGCTCGAGGAACAGACGCTCGAGCTCGGCCCAAGTGGTAATACCTCCCCGCGGAAGCGTATTATCGTACCACTCCTTGGCTATTCCCGTCAATGAGAATGGGAACAGCCTAAGCCTCTTGGTATCTTCAGACATGCCATTATAATTAAATATTGAGGCTATCATGAGAAAGCTCCTCAAATGAGTGTGAGGATTCTCCTTCCCGATCACCCCCTTGAACTGATTCTCGGCAAGCAGCTTTAAAATCCCCGAGGATATCGAGAAGTTGTTTGCCTCAACAGGAGGCAAAGCCACTCCATCATAGTACCGATGTGGCTGCGCTGCAAACCTCCCTCGAATAGCCATATTGTGATCGACGTTCTGAGGAACGTGTTGAGGATTAGCAGCAGGTACTGGTACTTGTTGGGGTGGTGGTTGGTAAACAGGTGGTTGGTTGTAGACAGGAGGTGGATGATATGGATATGGTGGGTAATGATAAGGTGGGTATGGGTAATGTTGGTATACTGGGTTGTTAAAAGGGTTATTTGGGTTTTGTGGGTAAGCAGGGTTTTGGTTATGAGGATTATGGACAAGGTTCTGAGCTGGATTCCCTACGTTTTGTGTATCCGGGTTTAGGCTCTGGCTATCCCCTAATGGAATTTGATTCTGGCTACCACTAACTCCAGTGCCTTCAACTCGGTCTACTGCCTGATTGAAATCATTGGCAGCATCGTCCAACTCATTATTGATATCCATTGGTTCCTTCCCTAAGTCGGCTGCGTTCATTCTTCTCAAGTAAGCTCGGTTCCTTCTGGCTATTGTCTCAGGGTCCAACGGTATTCTCTCTTCGCTCGTATTGCCTTGTGAGCGTGTTTTCATAAACCTGACACACTAGTAGAAGGATCAAAACGCAACTGCCGATTGAATACAAATAAAAATAAAAACAGAAAATAAATCACCCACCACTAACTACTAAGCTATCTACAAGTCCTATTCAAAAAGCATACAACGCCATCCCCGGCAACGACGCCATTGACTTGAAGCGATTTTACTAACTTCTACTAGTCGCTCACCCGCAAGCGGACGGGTTCACTGTAGTAAGAGTAAGTATAATGACCAAGTAGTATCGAACCCAAGGGATGGTGTATATGCGAATAGATCCCTGAAGATCTACGCGTCGTAGTTAATATGAGTGTATGTTTTTGGATTTTTTTAGAAAGATTAATTAAAACTAAAATAAACTAATTAAACTAAAATACTAAAGCAAACGAATTAACTAAGGGTTGGATTCAAATAAGAGATGGTGATGCTTAGGATAGGAATCCCTACGTATACTAACGGAGCAGGTACATAATCAAAATAACTGTGACACACAAGAATTAACCTAAGTCTAAGAATGCAAGGTGAAAGCTCAAGATTCTAAACCCTAATACTTTACCCTAACACTCGACTTCACTAATCCACTAACAAGTTAATAGATTGTGCTCAATTAATGAGACCCTAATTTAACTAAGGTGATGCGGTCGTCCTCCTTCGCTAAACCGGTAGATGAATTAACCTTTCCTAAACCTTCTCGTTAAGACTACTAATTGTTATTGAGTGATGCGGTCGTCCTCTCTCTAACACTTTCGTACTAAATTTAAAGGTAAAGTTCAGATTAATTATAAGAATTCATTAATTAAGAGAATTAAAACTAACGTCACGAATTACCCTAATTACGTACCCACATCCTACTTCTACGAGTTCATCCTACCCTAAGCATGCAAGGGTTTTAGCCGGACATGGTTTTAACAAAAATAAAAGCAATAGAAGAAACAACACACATAAACATAATGAATTGAAGAACGAAAATATGAAACATGAACTAGGGTTTTAAAGAAATAAATACTAAGAACTGAAATTGAATTAATAAAAACAACATTTAAACGTGTTCAAAGTAACGAACTAATGAAAAGAAACTAAGAATTGAAAAGAAACTAGAATTCGTATGAAAAACCTCAACAAAACGTAAGTAAAGCTTGCTTGTTTCCTTCCTCTCCAAAAACTAAGTCTAACAGTATTTCTAAAGTTCCGGGATCCTTCAAAACGTGTTTGGAAGAGGTATATATAGGCACCGGGTCGAAACGGGAGTTAATGGGCCGAAAATACGCATCCGGAGGCAAAAATCCAAGGGTGCTCGAGCAAAACGCTCGAGCGGTCCCGCTCGAGCAATGTAGCTCGAATGACACAGTCGCTCGAGCGGTTCCGCTCGAGCCGGTCGAGCGCTGAAATCACACTGTATGTTTTGGGCGCTCGAGCAATTCGCTCGAGCGGTGGCGCTCGAGCTGCTCGAGCGCAAGAAAAGTTCTGTACGTTTAGGCGCTCGAGCAATGCGCTCGAGCGGTGGCGCTCGAGCTAGTCACTCGAGTGACTTACAACTCCTCCCAACTGATACTTTTCCTCGTCCGCACTAATACTAATCGTATTTCTTCAATATCTTCTCATCCGGTCATCCGTTTGAGTCGATTCAAAGTCCTACGAACTCCGTTTTTTGTCCTCTATCCATCTATGAAAACCAAAGAGACAAATTACTGATTTTATAAAAATGACACTCATTTGACTCCAAACACTAATCGAAAACACTCAAAACATGAGCAAATCGGGCACCAAAACATAACAATTTCACGCCTAATCACACGTATAACTCCAACAATCTGTCAAGTACAAATTCTCATGGGACCATCCTTGCAATTTACCCCGTCAAGAAGTAATGCGTGTCCCCGTAATCTCAAGTCACATCAACCTTTTTTTTTGTTTCTATACATTCACATTAGCTTATTTACATCTCATTTTATATTAGTATTAATATTTATTAATCTCTGTTATCCCACCACGAGAAGCTAATAAACCCGCATTATAGTATATAATTGGATTGAAATTAGTGTTGTTATTGAGCAGTTTTAAAAATAGAGTTCGATTGAACTCACGAATAAGACTAAAGTGAATGAGTCGAGTTTGAGTTTAACGAATCATCATACTATATTGCAATGATAAAATAAATAGGGGTGAGCATTCGGTTATTCGGTTACCGAACCGAATGGTAAAAACTCAATTAATCGAAAAACCCTTAGCTTGTAACCAAAATCGAACCGAATAACATTCAAACCGAATTTCAACCGAACCGAAATATTTTGGTTCGATTTGGTTATTAATCGAAATAACCGAAGTATACTATGTGCTACTTTTTTGGATTTCTTTTAGATTTTTGAGCCCAAATAATTAAAAAATATATATGATAAAAGTCCCTAAAACAACAATAACTATTCATAAATCATTTACAAAAGTATATTAACATCTTAATAAACAAAAAATTCATAAAAAATTAAAAATAACATCCAAGAATTAGTCAAATACTAAAATAACGTAATAGTCCAATGTCCATACTCCAAAATAAATTAATATGTGATTGATAGATTGACTTGATAATATTTATTTTAATTATTAAATATATTATAATAATAATTATTAATTAAATTCGGTTTTCGGTTATTTCCGTTATTTTCATACAAAAATCGAACCGAAATACCGAAATTTTAAATTTTAAAAAACCGTAACCGCACCGAATAATCGAGTAACCGAATTGTAAATTTCGATTCGGTCGATTAATTCGGTTTTAACCTATTAGTGCTCACCCCTACAAATAAATTCTCAAATATCAAGCCTATCAAATTGTGTTCAAATCGACTCAGTAAATTTAGTATTTTACAAGCTCAAGCAGGGCAAATTTATATAAATATAATGAATTTGGAATTGATTAGTGAAAATGAGGAAAAAAAAAATATTTATGTATATAGGGTTTGGATCGCTCCTGTGAAGAACGATCTATCCAGGGAGACAAATTCTGGCCCTTCTGCAAGATTCTCAGCCCTTTTCCAGCCATTCTGCAAGATTTCTGGCCCCTTTGTTATAGATCCCTAATTTAGTCATTTCTTATAGGATGGGCTCGCCTAGTTTTTTGTTCTAAAATTTTTTTTTTTGTTGTTCTAAAAATATAACATAGCTAAATAATATTGTTGCATTAAAAGTTAGCTTTTAGGCCCAAGTTTCATTTATTTATCTCACTTTCTTTGTAGGACTCTGTGTATATAATCCACCCCTAATTAGTACACAGTCACACCGACATATAGTTGTTTGTGTAATAAGGATATTAATTAATTCTAATTTTGAAATATTTGAAATTTAGTAAGGTATAATTTTATCGAGATATGACTACAATATTGTAGTGTTATAAAATTGTGTGTGAACAATGATTGAATAATTAGGTGTTTTAAATTGTCGGAATTTTCAAGCTTTCAATTTAAATTAATCCCAAAATAAATGTGACTAATCTCTACCTAGACAACCCCTATTTATCCTTTTCTTTTAACTTATTTCCTACGTCCACAAAATCCCCTATTGGATTTGAACCCTACGCCTCATGGGCAGTTGTTATGATATTTACCACTTTAGTCATACTATGAAATTTTATGAAAATTAAATATTTATTGTATATAAATTGAGTGTATAAAAAATTATGTATTAATTTACATTTTATTTTACTACATTTGAGGATATTTTATATATAAAAATCTTAATGTATTAATAATTCAAACAAGTAAATTAAGTATATTTAATTCTACAAATATTATTACTAAATTGATTAATAAATTTAAAAAAAAATCTAATTATGTGAAATGTCAATGTTCGATTAACTTATTTTTATATTCTCAATGTATTTGAGAATATCCTATTAAGAAAATTTTTATTCGTAAAAAATTCATTAATGGAATTAAGAATATTAAATAATTTTAATTTATTCTATCGATTAAATGATTAATTAATTTTTTTAAGTCTAATTATTTGAAAATTTATCATTTAGTTGATAAATTTTTACTGTCCAGAAAACATAATAAACTAAAATTAAAATAATTTGATTTTGTATCTCTTAAATCAAATTTGATATGTCAATTTCTATTGGTTTAGTTGTGTTTAACATGTGACATTATGTTTGTGTAATAATGTTGTCTCTAAGTAAAAGAAATGGAATTACATGGATTTGAATCTTGCACACATATACAAAAAAATTATTTATTTTTAAATAGAAAACTTGTATAATATCCCACTAATAAATTTATATTACTAATATTTTTTTTTTAATTCTGAAATGCTTATTAGTTTATTTAATATTGTATAATTTAAATGACATATATATAAATTTTTTTTTACATGTACAATATATTATTTATATAATTCAGAGATTTAACATATTTGAAGAAATAAATATTTAAAATATAAATATTAAAAAATAGGGTTAATTCAATATTAATTCACGATCATTAAGCTCAACCTCAATTTAATCACAACTTTCAATAATGTTATAGAAATTCACAAATGTTTAGTTTTTCAATCAGAGATATGACTTGCACTTTTAGCAACAAAAAAAAAAAAGATGCATGAGTGTGTGTTATTGTTTGGGTTAGAAATATCCCTACATTGATCGTCTTAGAGAGATAATAAGAGGTATGTGATGCATAGTTGAGAAAAATATATCATAATTTAAAAGCATATACCAAATTGAAAAAAAAAAGTACGTGAATTTTAATAAAAAATATTGAAAATTGTATTTAAATTGAGATTGAGACTAAAGGTCGTGGGTTACTAAGAAATTAACCAATATTTTTATACAGTATATGTGTATATTAAAAGAGATTGGATTAATAATGTCATGATACGTCAATAAAATATGATATTTTCAATAAATTTTGCAAACAATCCGTATAAAACGCGGTGCACTGATCTAATTTATACTACATTACTATTAGATATAAAATTGAATAGTGAAAATGGGGACGAAAGAAAAAAGTTTACGTATTTAGAGTGGATTATATATATAGTCCTACAAAGAAAGTGAGATAAAAAATGAAACTTGGGCTTAAAAGCAAACTTTTAATGCAACAACATTATTTAGTTATGTTATATTTTTAGAACAAAAAATTAGGCGAGCCCATACTAGAAAAATGACTAAATTAGGGACCTATAACAAAGTAGCCAGAAATCTTGCAGAAAGACTGAGAATCTTGCAGAAGGGTCAGAATTTGTCTCCCTGGATCGCCATCAAGTTGGGCGATGAAGGGTGCAAATAGACAAAACATGTAGATCGCTCTTCAAGGGAGCGATCCATATTGTTGATCTCTCTTACCAAAGGCGATCCACCCTATATACGTAAACATATTTTTTCCGTTCCCATTTTCACTAATCAATTTCAAATTCATTATATTTATATAAATTTGCCCTCAAGCGGACTCCTTTGTCAAAATAAAGGAACTGATCGAGCTCGAGTCATAACGAGTCAAACCAAACCAAAATTTACAGTACTTTGCAATCAACTAATTATAAATTTAAACAATATAAACTCCAACCAAGACAAGGATCACACACCTCCACCAGCACCCAATCCCACCTTCCCTTCTTCACACACAATAAAACTCAAACTCAAAATCTGCAACCCAAAGAACCCCCATTTTCTCAACATTAAAAACAATCAAGAAATATGATCAAATCTCATACCCCCCACAAACCACCCACCCCTCGCCGATCAAACCTAGCCTCATGCATCCTCTCCACCATTTTCATCATCTTTATCGTCATCATCATCCTCATACTCTACTTCACCCTTCTCAAGCCCAAGGACCCTACCATCTCCGTCACCGACGTCCACCTTCCCACCTTCTCCGCCACCAACTCCTCCACCATCGCCTTCACCTTCTCCCAGTACGCCGCCGTCAACAACCCCAACCGCGCCGCCTTCTCCCACTACGCCACCTCCCTGCAGCTCCTCTACGGCGGCACCCACGTGGGCTTCATGTTCATACCCGCCGGAACGTTAGCCGCCGGGAGGACGCAGTACTTTGCCGCCACATTTTCCGTTAAGCCGTTCACCGTTTCGGGCACCGGCCAGCCCGACAGCGTGGGGCCCACGGTAACGGATGGGCTCGGTGGGGTCCGAGTGGGGCACAGCATGGAGGTGGAGTCGAAGTTAGAGATGGCGGGTCGGGTTCGGATAATGTATTTCTTTACGCACCATGTGGAGGCCCGGGTCGGTTGTCGGGTTTCTATTTCTGTTGGCGATGGATCTGTGTTAGGGTTTCATTGTTTATAGTTAGAATCAGTTGATTGATTATATGTGTCTCCGATATAATTTAGGGTTATTACCTGTGGGTTTTGGTTACAACGGAAAAAGAAAAGTGTAAGTAGAAATGTATGTATTTATTTATTTCTTATTTTTTTTTGAGTTGCAAGGAAAAGATTAGAATCCGATCACCCGACATATTTTCTCATTCAGCTTATGCATTTAATTTACTTTTATTTTGCTTGTAATAAAATTTTAAATCGACATACTTGGATGTGGGAAAAGATCACAATTATTTAAAAAAAAAAAAAAAACTTATTCATCTGCATTTTACTAATATTAAACATACATATATATTAACTGAAATGGTCAGTGATGTATTTAAAAGATATAATGAAACAACCATGCATGAGATAATATAAAATACAAATTCCACAAGTGATTGATGTATAATAATATGATGATCGATATTAATTATTGCTATTGGTGAAGCCAAAATTTCCTTTTTTTGGTCTTCTAGTTGAAAAGATAAAGATAATAAAGGGGTTACAAAGAGTGAGATTTTTAGTGGAAAGAAGAGGAAACTGTGGCATACTCTTTTTGGGCATACATTATATAGTTTCTCAGTTCTCACATTTGCGTAATGCATAGTCATCTAACAGTTATTTGTTAGAAAATGTTATACTACTGTGTTACAGAGATCTCGTCTAATATTCATTAATATATATAATAATAATTATTTGTATACAATGAAATATATATTACCGTTGAACCGCATAGTTACAAACTCATGTAATGTTGAATCAGAAGTCTGGAGGTGGATTTTCCCTGCCACATGGGTGATGAGAATAACTTTATTTTTCTCTTCTAGATTATTAATTAAATTATGTTGAATATCGTTCCGAAGGAATTTGCACACTTTTTTTATTTGGACATCTCACACAATTTGCACACTATCTAAAAATAAAATATTAATTTATGTGTATACTCACAAAAAATATACACATATTTATTTATATGCCACTATTTTACCTTTTTTCACAACAAGAAAGTTTAATATTGCCTACGAAAATTGTCAATATAGCTACGGAATTACCAACAAAAAAATTCGTATGGGGAATTGCCTACGAATTGCCTACAAAAATCTCTAATTGTATAAGCATTTTCCTTCCCCACCTACACAATAATTTGCCTACGGAAATCCCGTAGGCAAATTGTGTTGTAGGTAAATTTTTGTAGGCAAATGACTTGTAGGTGATTATACCTAGGGATTTTATTCCGTAGGCAAATCAATTCCGTAGGCAAATTGTTTTAGGTTGAAAAATGTAGATGCTTTCATAATTTGAAAATTCTGTGGGCAAATTGTAGGCAATTTTTACTACAAACTTTTTTGTTGGTAAATTTTTGTAGGCAATTTAATTCCGTAGACAAATCATTATTTTCTTGTAGTGTTTATTCTACCTACAATTTTAAGGGTGCAAATATCCTGAGACGAAGAAAATGTAAATTTACTGCACAAAATGTAGATTTTACTATAAAAGTATCAAGTAAATTTATGATATAAAAAAAATCATTGAATTGGCCACAGGGTGGGGACTACATTTAATTTGTCTCCGCTCCCTCGAGCAAAGATACTTCCTTTTTGACTTCTTAGGAATAATAATGAAGTAAAATGATCATATCCATCCTCGCATTATTCACTTTGACTATATTTAATGCCTTTCAATTCTCTCTTTTGGTAATACAATGTTTGAGTTGATTGAACAAGGACGGCTACTTAACATTCACTAAAAAAACACTGTTTTGCAACGGAATTTGCGACGGAAAATCCATCGCAGACAGTGTTTTGCGACGGATTCTGCGACGGACACGTATCCGTTCCTAAAATAGCCGTAGCTAATTTTTGCGACGGATTTTGTCGTCCGTCGCAAATCAACGACGGATAAATCCGTCGCAAAATTGACGGGTCAGACCCGGCCGGGTCGCACAGAATTTGCGACGGACAGTAATCCGTCGCAAATTTTTCGGATTAGACCTGATCGGGTCAACAACATTTGCGACGGACACATTCCGTCGCAAATGTTTATATATATATATTTTTTTCGGGTTAGAGTTTGCGACGGGCTGTTTTCCGTCGCAATAGTCAATATTTGCGACAGAATTTGGCCGTCGCAAATTACCGAGCCTATACAAAAAAAAAAGTGGCTCGCGTGGTTTGAGCCCGGGCACCCGGGGCGGGCGGGGCGGGCGCGGACCACTGGGCCAATCGGCCCATTGTTTATTATATGCGGCCCACCTTCTATATTAGTCTTATTAGACCTTGAACAATTAATCCAATTTTGCGCCCAAGGGGAATCGAACACGGGACCTCTTGTGCAAGAGGAGGGGGCGCGCGCCACTAGGACACAAACTACTTTCGTTCATTTTTATGCAATTAATTGTATATGTATTCAAATTAAGTCATTTTTTTTATAATTCACCAAATTAATTTCTTTTCGTATCTAAGTTGTTTATTAAAATATTTTGCCCAACTATTTTTTTTATTTTGTAAAATTATTTATTTCGACAATGCATAATTTTATAATTCGTTCATTTGTACGCAATTAATTGTATATGTATCCAAATTGACTCATTTTTTTCCATAATTCACCAAATTAATTCATTTTCGTTTCTCACTTGTTTTTATAAATGTTGTGGCCATTTAATTTTTATTAGTTTGGTAAAATTATTTATTTCGACTCCCGCTTAAATTTATAATTCGTTCATTTGTATGCAATTAATTGTATATGTATCCAAATTGATTCATTTTTTTTCCATAATTCACCAAATTAATTCATTTTCGTTTCTCACTTGTTTTTATAAATTTTGTGGCTATTTAATATTTTTTTTGGTAAAATTATTTATTTCGACTCCCGTTTAAATTTATAATTCATTCATTTGTACACAATTAATTGTATATGTATCCAAATTGACTTTTTTTTTTCAAAATTCACCAAATTAATTCATTTTCGTTTCTCACTTGTTTTTATAAATTTTGTGGCTATTTAATATTTTTTTGGTAAAATTATTTATTTCGACTCCCGTTTAAATTTATAATTCGTTCATTTGCACACAATTAATTGTATATGTATACAAATTGACTCATTTTTTTTTCAAAATTCACCAAATTAATTCATTTTCGTTTCTCACTTATTTTTATAAATGTTGTGACCATTTAAATGAAACTCACGAGGTATATAAATGAAACCCACGAGGTATATAAATGAAACCCACGAGGTATATAAATGAAAATCACGAGGTAATAATAGAACAACATGATCTAAGATCATGTATATGTTTGCTACAAGTAATTAATTAATTAACACTGAATTAGTAATATCTTTGTTGAAATACTATTCTGTAGCATCATTCCCGATCACAAGGTTTCCGCCATTATTACAGAGATAATGAGGGATAATCTAGAGGAAAACGCAATGAAGTTCAAACTCGTCTCGTCGCAGCGGAAGCAGTACTACTTGGATGAGTTTCGGGTATATATATGCAAATATTTTTAAACCAACTTATTTGTGTATATATACCCGAAACTCATCCAAGTAGTACTGCTTCCGCTGCGACGAGACGAGTTTGAACTTCATTGCGTTCTCCTCTAGATTATCCCTCATTATCTCTGTAATATTGACGGAAACCTTGTGACCGGGAATGATGCTACAAAAATTGTTCAAAAAACATAAATAAATTGTTCAAACGGGCTCTCTCTTCTCTCCCTCTCCACTCTCTCTCTCTCTCTCTCTCTCTCTCTCTCTCTTCATGATCTTCTTCTGAATGATGGTTCACTGTTCCAGTGATCCACCAACCCATCCCATATCGATCGTCCGTCTGGTGCTCGACCTAACTCCACCCGATCCCCACGCTCCCACCGCTTCTTCAGGCCGTAGATAATATTTTTTGTACCGTTCTTGCGCTTTCGCACAGAACAATTGGTACATAATACTATCGTTGGCAGGGTCCCAAACGCACCGCCTCTGCAAATAAATTAAAAATAGAATATTAACGAATAAATTAAAAAATTAAAAGTTAAATTAAAATCATAATAAATAAATTTTTTTATACCTTGAAGTCATCAAAGTACTTCATCCTCTTTTGCTCGGACACTTAACTCCACGAGTGGGCACCATACTCAAACTGTCTCATCCTAATGATTTGTGAGACGATTGAGCTAGTCTCATGGGCTGGAAGCAGTCCGTGACAACAAAATTAAAAAAATCAAGTTAATTATATTAATATATATAATTAAAAGTATACATAATTCATTAAAAAATACTTACTTGTTGTCAACTATGATGACACTGAGAAAATTATCTTGACCTGGGTTCATCTGTAATAATTTTAAATTCAACTAATAAAAGATGATGCTATATAATAATTTACTTATTCACATACATATAATTTCACATACGCGCATACAATCTATACACTATAAAAGATGATGCTATATATAATCTACTTATTCACACGCATATAATAATTTACTTATTCACATACACATATAACAATGATTTACTTATTCACAAAATATAATACAAACAGTTAAAATAATAAACATGATTCATAGCGAAGAAAATATTTTTTTGAAAGAGGTGCCTATTTTGCAATTTACTGTACTATTATAAAAATGAAATTCGACAGCTCAAAATGTCCACTTCAAGGAAAAGTAATAATTCAAAACTCACTAATTTGAGCAACTAAAATTCAGTGTAAAGGTAAAACAGCATGCAAGTATTTATGCATTAAATTGTCATACTCAAGTGAAATCAAGGCTAATTAAATTTTCTAAACATGCTTTAAAATTAAATTAAAATTCGATCTACTAATTAAATTAGATCACCTAATTCAACTAAAATTAATTCATTTCTAATATAATTCAAACAATTCAATTCTAAATTTAACAAAAATTAAACATGCTTTAAAATTAAATTAAAATTCGATCAACTAATTAAATTCGATCAACTAATTCAACTAAAATCAATTCATTTCTAATATAATTCAAACAATTCAACTAATTCAATTCTAAACTTAATAAAAATTAAACATGCTTTAAAATTAAATTAAAATTCGATCAACTAATTCAACTAAAATCAATTCATTTCTAATATAATTCAAACAATTCAACTAATTCAATTCTAAACTTAACAAAAATTAAACATGCTTTAAATTAAAATTCGATCAACTAATTCAACTATTTCTAAACATGCTTTAAAATTAAATTAAAATTCGATCAACTAAGCTAATTCAACTAAAATCAATTCATTTCTAATATAATTCAAACAATTCAACTAATTCAATTATAAGCTTAAGAAATTCTAAACATGCTTTAAAATTAAATTAAAATTCGATCAACTAATTAAATTATAATTCAACTAAAAGCAATTCATTTCTAATATAATTCAAACAATTCAACTAATTCAATTCTAAACTTAACAAAAATTAATCATGCTTTAAATTAAAATTCGATCAACTAAATCAACTAAAATCAATTCATTACTAATATAATTCAAATAATTCAACTAAAATCAATTCTCAACTAAAATCAATTCACTAAACATGCTTTAAAATTAAATTTTAAATGGTAAAAATGAAGAAAACTTACGGTTTATTTGTAGAAAATGTCGAAACGAGAACTCGGTGGGGACGAACGGCTCTACAATCAACTAAACCCGACTTCTCCTTCCTTTTCCTTTCGTTTTCCTCCTCTTCTTCTTTTTTTCTCGCACTCTCCGTCTGTTTAATGAGGAGAGCTTTATAATTGTAAAAAAATTTGCGACGGACGACTATCCATCGCAAATTTTGCCTGTCAAAGCCAAAACGACGTCGTTTTGACTGATTTGCGACGGCTTTTCTGTCGCAAATTGGTCAACGAACCGTTTCCCGAGAAGACGCGTAAAACGGTTCGGATTTGCGATGGACATTCCGTCGCAAATCAGTCAATGGACCGTTTTCCGAAAGGTCGAGAATATAAATGTAAGATTTGCGACGGCTTTGGTCCGTCACAAATGCAAAGTTTAAAATTGCGACGGCCACTTCCGTCGCAAATCAGTCAAACGGATCGCTTCCCGAACGGTCACCTTTAAACGGGTATGTTTTGCGACGGAAGTGACCGTCGCAAAATCAAAGTTGAAATTTGCGACGACCTCTCCGTCGCAAATGTAGCCAGTTTAAGACGAAGGCGGTGGGCCCTAGTTTTTGCGACGGCTTTTCCGTCGCAAATTACTAACCTTTGCGACGGACTTCCTAAGTCGTCGCAAAGTGTCATCTTTTTCGACGGCTTACCAAAATCCGTCGCAAATTCACGAAATTTGCGACGGATATTGTGCCGTCGCAAAAGATCCGTCGCTAATCTCCGTCTTTTTTGTAGTGATTATGGATTTTAATTTATCTCCCTACACGATCTTCAATTTATGAGTTAGATATATATACGTATATAACTTACATGGATATCATGCATATTAATTAAACTAGGAATGGTAAAAGGGAGAGTTTAAACCCTAGCTCATATAGAACTCGCCCGCATTTTGCACTCCAAAAGTAGATTTTTGTCGGTCAATTAACGATTAGTTAATATTTGTACCAAAAGTAATTAAAAAAGTTCGATGAAATTTATGAATGAAAATTGGTGACCAAAATTAAAATTATTTGATGATCAAATATGATATTAACCATATTAATATGAACTACTTAATGTCAAAATAAAAATATCTTGCATTTTAGAATAAATTTAAAATTAGTATGCAGGAGTGGAGCAGATTGGACCAAACGGGTCCCTCTCCAAATTTTTGTTAAGAAGAAAAAAATTAGGATTGACAAAAAACCTCCCAATCCCGCACATTGTTGTCCTTATTAAAATCAAATTATTCTTTGTAAACATAATTTTTAATTATGATCTCTTCTCTCACATTAATGCTTAACCTTAATGTCCTAATTCAGATTCTCCATGGCCGGCATTCAATATATATATTCTCTTGCCGACCAAAATGGTTCAACTACATGACACATTATCATCCATAAGCGCACCAACATAAGGTTGGCATATATTTGCCAAAACCCAAAGCCTCCCTTAATAATTACTTAATTTCTTCGTCACACTAGAAAACAACGACATTCCCATAATAGTATGTACGAGCTTAATATAGTAGAGCGTGTAAATTAAAATACCATTTTCGTCGAGTATATATGCAGCTTATTTGTAATCTAGTACACATTTTGTGGATAACACTTATAATCGCATGCATTTTATACTCCATCTTATTATATATATGTATATAATTTTGTATCTGCACATATATTATAAAAACTATTTACTTTCTATTATACCCTTAATTAGTTGCGTTGAAAGTTTACACGTGAGTTTGAAAACTATTACTATTCAAGTTATTTGTAATGAAGTTAAACGTAAATTAGGAAAAAACATATTTAATTCACATGCAAACATAATTCAAATTGTAGATAAAGTGAAGAATCAAAACGTCATTTAATTTGGATGGGAGGGAGGGAAGTGAAGGCCGCCCACGGATTCTCATTCGTCCCGTCTTACAGTTAATATCAAGGAACAAAATGAAAACATGCATATAAGGAATTAATTAGTGTGTTGCAATTGAAGAGATATTCGATGAGCAGGAGGGATGTGGGGGGTTCGATTCCCGTTGCCAACGTACAGGAAGGAATTGGCTTCCCACACCTTGAACCATATCCCGTACGCCCCGATCTCCATAACACTGACATTTCTATTGATGAGATCCCAATGATCGATATGACAAAACTATATAGTGAGCAATCAAAGGAGTATGATGAGGAGTTGGCAAAGCTTCATCACGCATGCAAACATTATTGGGGTTTCTTTCAGGTAATTAATTAACCGTGTGAGTCTGAAAAGTTTGGTGTATTTGTTTGGGGTTAATTGCTGATAAAATCACAACTTTTTCGCAAATTCCAATCTAATCTAAACTTTTGAACCTTTGCAAATAAAACTCCAACTTAACATTTGGTTGCAATTTAAACCAACAAATAAATTTTCTGTTGTCCGAAAATAATGTTTCACTTACTCGACAATAAATAATTAACTGTATTAATATGTTTAGATTAGTTCGGATGACAAAACATAATTAATCATCATAGCTAATAAATTTAAAATTGAAGTTTTATTTGCAACGATTAGAAAGTTTAGGTTAAATTACAATTAGCGAAAATGTCGTGATTTTATTTGCAATTAAGCCATTTGTTTGAGTTTGAAAAGTTTTTTTTTTGTCTCATATAACTTGATCTAACTGTCCAATATATTAGGCAAAAACTTGTATGAGACCGTCTCATGGCATGAGACAACACAAAATAACACCTACCCTACCAAAGTGTTAATAAGTCAATGTCCAAATTATACTCATTTTCCTTGTCTCATGCCATGAGATGGTCTCATACAAGACATACTCAAAATATTATGGTCCAAAAAAGGTTGATCACCTTTTTGATTTAGTTCCGGTATAAAAAAAAAAAAAACAAATCTGGTTTAACATGAGATTTTTGGACATTTTATTTTTATGGTTTCTTGATTAATATTTTATATTATTTGATTATAACAGTTGATCAATCATGGAGCAGTGAAAGTGATTGAAGAGATGAAGGCAGTGATTGAAGAGTTCTTCAAGCTTCCCTTAGAGGAGAAAAATAGGTGTGCACAGGTGAAAAATAACATAGAAGGATATGGACAAGCATTTGTGGTGTCTGAAGATCAAAAGCTGGATTGGGGGGACATGCTCTTCCTCATGCCCCTCCCTCTTTCTCTTAGAAATATGATGTTTTGGCCCATCAATCCACTCAACTTCAGGTATACATATATATATGTATGTGTATATAAAGTTCATGACGGGTCCCAATTTGACTACTTTCAAGTTTCAGCCCTATAACTGATTAAGAGATTATATTTTTAGGCAGGTCAGATATGAACTTGTCTTAAATTTTATAAGCTATTAAATATTTTACTTTACCAAACACGTTGGAGGTGTTTATAAGCTAATAAACAACCTATAAGTTCAACCATATGACTTATTAGTTCTCAATCTGAATCCTCAATAAAAAATATTAATTGCATGAAGAAAACATGAAATATTAGCTTTTTTTTTTCACTCATAGGAGTAGGACTTCTAATTAAAAGTTTTTGAGGACGAGGGGTAAAATAGTAACTTAGTTAAAAATCAGTCATGTGTCTTTAGCTTCATTGGGCCGGCCCATGGGTAGTGTAGTTGTTGGATCACTTCATTAGCCCACGAATTAGCCCTAAATAATTAATAGCGTGATTAAGTATTTGTAATGTGAAAACTAATTAATCTATATATTGGAATTGGTCACATGCCCACCGGTAGACACATATTAATATACTCACTGCTAATGTGTTAATGACATATAAGCAAGGGGTCCACTATTATTTTAATTGACTTTTTATATTTGTTTATGTGTCATTAACACATTCACAGTGAGTATATTATGTGTCCACCGGTGGGCATGTGACTTGGACGCAAAATACTAGGTTAACTAGTAGTTACCCCACAAGAGTATGAGATCACCCTAGTATGGGCGAGTATAGGGACCAAATAGTATCGAACCCAAGGGAAAGTGTGCATGCGAGTAAATCCCTGAAAATGTACGTGTCGTAACTAATATGAATGTGGTGTTTGGTTTAACCTACTTCTACTAATTATTATCTACTAATTAAATTCTAAAAATAAAATTAAAACTATACTAACTCTTGTTTGAGTGCAAATGAGATGATGATGCTTGGGATAAGAATCTCTACGTATACTAACAGAGTTGGTACGGTAACTAAAATAATCGTGATGTGCAAGTTATAATCCTAAGTGTACTAAAATTAGGCAATCAACTTCCCTAATCTAGCACAAGAATTGAAAGAATAAAAGCTCAAGAATTAATCATAATACTTAGTTCTATCAATCTACTTCACTAATTCACTAATTAAATTGTATGATTTGTGCTTAGTTATTGAGGCCCTAATTTAACTAAGGTGATGCGACCGTCCTCCCTAGAGAAATCGGTTGATTATAAACCCCTTCAAAAACCCTCTCCTTAAGCCTATTCGTTATTAAAGAGTGATGCAGTCGTCTTCTCTCTAACAATTTTTGTACTTAATTCTAAGATTATTCTAGGGTTTATTAGAATTATTCAAGAATTAAGATAACTAAAACTATACATCACGAATTATCCTAATTACGTACCAACATCAATTTCTACGAGTTCATCTTATCCTAAGCATGCAAGGATTCTAGCCTAACATGGTGATTCAAGATGAACGATCATAAACATAATTAAACGACTCAAGAAATTCAAGAACATAAACTATCTATGAAAGCAATCGAATCAAGTCTCAAAATTAAATCTATATAATCTGGATAATTAGGTCTAAGAATATCAAGAGTTCAAGAAATCAAAACGATAATCCAAACCGTTCAAAGAAGCTACTATTCTAAAGAATTCGTATGCTAAAAATCTCGTTTAAAAACTCCAAAACCTTGCCAAAGACTCAAAATCTTCTTCCCAAGCTCTTCTCCTTCAAAAATTATGTAAAGATATGTGTAGATATGTAAAAAAAAAGCTTGGAAGGGTATTTATAGGATGTGGGCCGAAAATAAGCTAATATCCACCCCGGGGCGCTCGAGCATTGCTCCCACTCGAGCGGCCAACTTCACCAGCGCCCGCAGGGCGCTCGACCACAATGTACTCGAGCGGGTGGCGCTCGACCACGTCTCGCTCGAGCGGCTCCTCTCCACCGTGTAATAGGGGCGATCGAGCCCATAGTGCTCGAGCACTTGGCGCTCGAGCTCCCCTTCAACTCGAGTGCCTCCTCTTTTCCTCTAAATGACACTTTTCTTCGCTCGAACTAATACTTTTCGTATTTCTTTCATATCTTTTCATCCGGGAGTCCGTTTGAGTCGATTCAAAGTCCTACGAACTCTGTTTTTCGCCCTCTTTCCTAATATGAGCATAAAAAGACAAATTGATGAGTTTGTGAAAATATATCTCAAATAACTCTAATTACTCATAAAAATACTCAAAATATAGACTAATCGGGCTACAAAACATCACAATTTCACGACTAATCAACATGTGATTATTTCCGTTCTATATATATATATATATATATATATATTATTTAAAGTAGTATTTGATACTTATATTATGAAACTGTAAGTATGATTAGAAAATCACCGTTGGTTTTGGTGATTGAGGAATTCCTATTAATAAGAGTTGAATTACAGCGTACAACAAATCTCCCTATAATTAAGGGAAAACTGATCTAGGAAATATTGACTATACAATGATTTACACAATCACTAATTTGAATAAATCAATCTGCATTAATTACGCTATTACCCCCCTTCAAGCGCTGCGTGGGGTGAGGACACTCACGAACAAAATGATAATCCAGATCAATATGCTTGGCCCGTTTGTGTGCAATAAAGATAGCGCTTTTATTATCAGAAAGTAAAGTTGGCCAAGTAGTAGGAAGTGCATGGAGCTCCCAAAGAAGATTAGTGACCCAGACGAGTTTGGCTGCTGCATGTGCCATTACTCGATAATCTGACTCACAACTAGAGCGAGCAACTGTAGGTTGCTTCTTGGCACTCCAAGAAACAAGATTGCCCCTAAAAAAATAGAGTACCCATATGTAGAATGATGAGTCTCAACACATCGTGCCAAATCAGCATCGGAGTATCCCACAATAGAAGAGTCTGGGCGTTTCGTGAAGGTGAGACCAAAATGAATGGTTCCCTTAATGTACGAAGAATTCTCTTAACAACCAAAATATGAACTTCCGTAGGAGAATAAAGAAACCGGCTGATAGAGCTAACAACATAGGATAGATCATGACGAGTAATCGTTAAGTACTGAAGAGCTCCAACTTGGGATCTGTACAAGGTAGGATCATGAAAAGTAGGACCAATATTGACAAGAGATTCGCCAGGGGCTAGTGGAGTCGAAACCAGCTGCAAATCCAACAAATCTGCTCGCTTAAGGATGTCATGAGCATATTTAGCCAGACCCACAAAAAGGCCATCAGGGGTGTACGAAACTTTCAAGCCAAGAAAATATTTCAACTGCCCGAGATCTTTAATGGCAAACTCCTGATGTGTATGAAAGATGAATTGGCGAAGAGCAGTAGAATCATTCCCTGTAACAATAATGTCATCCACATAAGGTAACAAATAAAGTATAGATGATCCTTTGTGAAGATGAAATAGAGAAGTGTCAGCCCGACTCTGAATAAATCCCAAGCTAAGGAGAAAAGAGCTGAAAGCTGGTACCAAGCAAGAGGGGCTTGCCGAAGGCCATACAGAGTGTTCTTCAGTCGACAAACACGATCAGGCTGGCGAGGATCAACGAAGTCGGGAGGCTGAGACATGAAAACAGGTTTGGCAAGAATGCCATTTGAGAAATGAATTTTTAACATCAAGCTGATGAAGATGCCAACCATGCTGAACTGCAAGAGCCAGAACCACCCGGACCGTGGCGGCCGAACAATAGAGCTAAAAGTGTGGTGATAGTCCGCACCACGCACCTGCGTGAAGTCTTGAACAACCAAACGTGCTTTGTGGTGTTCAACAGAACCTTCAGCTTAAATTTCGTGTGAAAAATCCACTTGGATCCGACAATATTAGTACCGGGGGCGAGGCACCAAATCCCAAGTGTCATTCGAACAAAGGGCATCAATCTCTTCTTGCATAGTAGCAAGCCATTCTGGATGCTTTACAGCTAGGGATGTAATCAAACCAAGTCGTTCACAAGCTATTCGGGATTCGGCTCGAAAAATATTCGTTCGAGTTCGTTTGTTAAGTTTCACGAGCTGAGCTCGAGCCTGATTTCGAGCTCGATTATTTTATCGAGCCGAGCTCGAGCCTGACGGTATTCGGCTCGAAAGCTCGCAAATAGGCTCGTTTACTGAGCTCGAGAACAGGCTCGCGAGCAGGCTCGTTTACTGAGCTCGCGAGCAGGCTCGTTTACTGAGCTTGCGAATAGGCTCGTGAGCAGGCTTGTTTAATTAATTTTTTTTTATAATAATATTTAAAAAATATATCCATAAGAATGTAATGTAGAGACAAATTTATTATGATATTAGTATTATTATGTGTTATTAGGGGCAAATTTATTATTATAGAGTATGGACTATTATGTTTTTAAGTAGACATAGTTTAGATGTGTTATTTTTGTATATTTTTTTTAAAATTTTAATTAGCTTTTCGAGCCGAGCCTTTCGAGCCGAGCTTTTTGAACCGAGCCTTTCGAGCCGAATTATTCGAACTCAAGCTCGAATTATGCTTGATTAATTTGAAAACGAGCTTTTTCGAGCCGAGCTCGAGTCAAGCTCGTTTACTTGGTTAACGAATATTTCACGAGCCGAGCTCGAACTATTTGCGAGCCTAAAAATTTGCAAACGAGCCGAGCTCGAGCTCAACTAATAGAGCTCGAGCCTATAAAAACTCAAACGAGCCGAGCTCGAGCTTGATGGTATTCGGCTCGGCTCGGCTCGTTTACATCCCTATTTACAGGCGACTTGAAACCAAGGGGCTCGGAGGTGGCAACAAGAGCCCAGAGTAAAGCAGTGGATGTCAAGTCAACTGGATAACGAAGCTTGAAAATACCATCACGAGCTGGAGTAATCACAGGATGAGACGGGGCTGGCGGCACCACAGGAACATGTGGTGAGGCCGAATGATCGGGCAGGGTCGCAGGTGGTGAAACTGGGTAGGCGGAGCCTCATGAGCTGGAGGCGGCACATGATCTGCCGTAGATGGGAGCAAGTCGGCATCATCGTCCATAATAGGAGCTGGACGAGTCACCGGAGGATGGACCATTGAGTAGAACATACTGGTTCAATGCTCTGATACCATGTAAGTGTGGTTAAAAAATTACCGTTGAGATATAGCGTACAACAAATCTCCCTATAATTAAGGGAAAACTAATCTAGAAAATATTGGCTATACAATGATTTACACCATCACTAATTTGAATAAACCAATCTACATTAATTACGCTATTAGAAACTTCATTGGTTAGTGAACCAAAGAAGTTGTAACTTTGTGAGATTATGCAATTTTCAGCAAATTCTCTTCGATAATATCTATTAACTATAATTTCATCAATTGGGTCCAGTTTTTTAGCAAATTGAAATGAACAACTGGTAATGCAAATTAAATAGCATCTGATTTTATATATATCTATACTAATATAAAAGAGGGAATGAGGTTTAGATGGCCAGTTTGCAGCCGGTGGCCAGTCAGACAAGTAGGACGGCGTCCAATAAATCAAACGCGTATAATTTCTATCTGCCGCCCTGTTGTCTTCTTTCTTTTGTTACGCGCGTTCACGTTTGTGCTTTTCCTTTCTTCTTATCGTCAATCTCTAATTCTTCCCGCCTCGGACTATCTACTGCACGGCCAACAAAAAAAAACTCTTTTCGCACCATTGAATGCAAGGTTTTGTTCACCGTCTACCGTCTCCCTCCCACTTTTTGACATGCGCTTCGAAACTTACAGGTTTCAAAGACTATGACTTCTCTTGCTTGATTTATCTTGTCTGTGGCGATCAATTTCTACAGTCCTGTTTCCTATTTTGAAGTTTGTCGTGATACAGTGATGTTTTGGGATTTTCTGGGGGCAACACAGATAATTGTACGATTTTATTTGGTTTAATTAGACTCCTGCTTGTATATTTTACTGGATTGAAAAGGTGAAACAAAATGATCTTCGATATTTGTTGGGGGAACCCCTGCTCACCAGGTGTTTGTTGAAATGCCTAAAAGAACTCTTGCCCTTTGGTAGCTTCAATATTTATAGAAATTCATTACGCCAACTGACTCCTGCTGGTATATTTTACTGGATTGAAATGGTGAACCAGACCGATCTTCGATATTTTTTGGGGGACCCTTGCTCACTAGGTGTTTATTGGGTTCGCAGGCACCGCCTCTCAATTTCGCTCCAAATAATTTCATCTTTACTCACATCCGTCGCATCCGCACCGCTGGAATCAAGAATTAAATTTGCCCGCTCCCGCTCCGCCGTTCTGTTTTTTGGTAGTGTTCTCCATTTTCACTTCGGTCGTCTCCTCTGTTTCCACCTGAAGGTATTTAATTTGTTGGGGCATCTGTTCTTCTAATTTTATTCTCTTCTCCTGCTATTTTCCTCTCACACACGTCGCTTCCGCTACACTAAAATCAGGATTGATACCTCTGCCGTTCCGACCGTGTTCTCTGTTTCCAATCTGCTCGTGTCCTTCATTTGCACAAGGTATTCAACATTGGCCTCTGTTCTTCCATAAGTGATTCTTGCATCTAGATCAACACTTTTAGCAACAAAATTTCAGTTGTATCATTTTCTTCTGTTAATCATGTGTCTTAATTTCCTGAATTGAAGTATTACAAATATGTGCTTGAGACTCCTTACAAGTCTCACAATTTGGCCAAGGCAACAGCAAAAGGAAACACTCTTTGTTGCCAGTGCCAATTATAAATAGTTGCCATCATCTAAAAAGACTCTTGGCCATGCTTGATTCCTTTGAAGTCTAAGTTATTGATGTAACTTTGTTTTGGGTCAAATGTAGTTGAATTATGAGTGTTTTTCTGTATGCCAAATTGTTTTAATGAATGTTAATTAAACTACTTGCAAATCTTTTTTTCTTGAAGGATCAGAAAAAGAAAATGTGTTTTTGGAATGAGGTATTAATTCTATGCACAAACGTTCCTAATGATCATACAAGTCATATGTCATCTCATTCGAATGGAGGTGGTGAGACTGGTTTGGCTGTTCCTGGAGATTTAGGCTCCCGGAGGAATGATGCTAGGCATCCTCCCCAATTAAGGGCACTTGGTTTCGTGAAGGATTTGCAGGTAATTGTCTTTCCTCGAGTGTGATTCATTTGTTTTATAAAAAATTACTTCCCTGTCTCCTTTCTACTCTACGCACCTTAACCCACATTCTCTCCCTTAAGCTATCATAAAAGAAAGAAATAACTATTTAAACCCCCCAAAATATAGAGGTTAATCCATAGATGTGCCTACCTTGTGTAGAGAGAGAGAGAAATAAAGATTATAGAGTTCCTTATATAACTTTACATTATAATATTTTCCTATAAACTAATAAGTTTGGAACAACTTTTCCCACTTTTCTTCATCTTTATGTACATAGAAATACTAACTGTCCACTTTTTTATGCACATGATTATTGTTCTGTGCTTGGTGTCTCTAAAAATTCAAGAAAATTAGAGATCACAAGTGGTGAGTGTTACCTTTGGCTTCTCTCATTTTTTTAAGACATTTCTGCTACATCAGTTCAATTATGGGGGACATTTGATTAGAATTTTTTAATATTAAAAAGTGATTCAATTATTTACTATTGTATCTGGTGTTTGGGGTAATAAGAATTGTAATGAGTATCATCGAATTGGGAATGATGATTACTTTGTTAGTATATTGGTCTATTTTACTTAGAATTGATCTCTTTGGCTCGGAAAACATCTGAGAGCATTTTTACTTACAAGATGAGTTGTCTGGTAGTGTTCATCACTCCAATTTTGAAAAAGTTGAAAGTAGTGTTCCATGCATCATCTGTATAGTATACACTATATTAGTTTGGTTTAATGAGTTTTTTTTCTATCTCAAGTGAGAAAAAAAAAATCACTTTTTGACAGCTTAGTAGCTGCGGAGATCAAGATAACTTTATTATGTTTGGGTAACAATCAAAATGGGTTAGTCTTTCTCGACATATTATGATTGATAAGTTGCAAGTCTTCTTTCCCTTAGTTACATCTCTAACATGAAAATAGTATAAAAGCTTTTCAAACGAATAATTTCAAACTCAAAACTGCAATAAGTTTTGTTGGGTCTTTAATTTTGTATTTCAATATCATTGATCTTCAAATCATGTTTAATATGTAAGATTTGGTTATTGGACCTCTTTTGTTTGGTGAACTTTACAAAAAATATTTACCATAAAAATCATGGATTGAAATATCTCCAAAAGATTATATTCCTCAACAGCTTTAGCATTTAGTTTAACAAATGTTGTAGAGGTACATCTTTAATCTCCATCTTTGGTGATATAAAAATGTAGGGGTTGTCCAGTATAGGAGAAAATAGAAAAAGTTTTTTGTTTGATAATTTTCCTTTGACAAATTTTTAATAGCAACTTTCAAGATTCCCTATTTCCTAATCTATTTTGTATATGTAGCATATCTATAACTACGATATTGTATTGTACACAAAAATACATTAGATTCTAGAAGCGATAAGGTCCAATAACTCTATCATTTTATAAAATTGTCACAAAAAAGGGTATGTAAAGACAAAAGAGAACCTTAAAATTTGTAAACAGGCCCACTTCATCTGTCAGAGCATGTATCTTTATCTTCAAACATACACCTTTTAATGCAAGATATGCGGTGATTATTATGGTTTAATTTGATGTCCTGGAATTAGGTATAGTTGAATTTCATTTTAGAAAATGACTTTGATCTCTTATTTCTTGATGAGATTTGTGTTCCAATTGTTGAATTTAAGTCAATATGATCATCTTTGTTAAATCCCACCATCCCCTGAATTATTTGGTTGGTGTTATTTATTTCAGAATCCTAATCTGACAATGGGATTTGATTGACTTTCTTTGATTGGGTTTTGTATCCCTTAAATTTTAAAAATTGATAGTCAATTCACAATTGAAAACAAAAAAGGAGAATATCATGTCTATATACTTCAATTCCATTTTAGTATGAAGTCCTGTGCAAAACTGGGATGCTTCAAAAGTTATGCACTCTTGAGTGTGAATCAATTTGATACTGCCTTTCATCGAATTCCATATCAGGTTATATTTCTGCATTTTTTCAGTGAGGAAATGCAATCAGCCTCAAAAGTATAAGCCCTTTGTGAGTTAGTGTTGAGTGTCATATAGGTAATCTCTTTTGCCATAGATTGTGTTGTATCTCTTTTGCCATAGATTGTGTTGTATCTTTGATGTCATACATTTCAAGATTGTGTTTTTTGTCTCCTGTAGATAAAAGTAGAATGTAGTGAAGTTGGAAAGAATCCCTAATGGTTGCCATGTTTTGTCTATCCACTATAGAGGTGTCTGCTTTGACACAGTATTAACCATGATTCAAGCAGGAGTTACACAAATTGAAGTCCTTCTCTAAATTTCTTTTAACTCATTCTGACATACATATTTTGGAAGTCATCATTCAATTTTATGTTATAGGTCGGTTTAAATTTGGTACAGTGGTAGTCAAATGCATATATAATGCTTCCTATAAATCTGGGTTATCACCTCAGAAATGAGGTGCACCCCTACTAGTATATATAATATGGATGAATAATAATATATGGATGAGAAATGAGATATTCACTCAATTTTTGAGATGAGATGGGGGTGACTCATTCTCAACTGCATGACCTCAACCTTAACCAAAAGCACAACCCAAGTTTCTCACCTTTCTTTTCTAGGTATTTCACAATAAGTATTTCATTCCATAAAAAGTAAAAACAATACTCCCTCCGTCCACGAGTAAGTTTCCCACTTCTTTTTGTTGAATGGTTTAAGAAAGTGTATTTGTTTATTAATATATGGTGGGCCACATGTTGACTTTTGGGATAAAGTAATGAATAGTGTTGAAAAGTAAATTGAATGAGTGGCATTTTTTGTAATATTGTGTGAGTTTGAAGGTTAAAGTTTATATATAGTAGAGTGTTGCTTTTTCCATTTATGGAATGGGAAACTTACTTGTGGACGGCCCGAAAAGGAAAGTGAGAAGTTTACTCATGGACGGAGGGAGTACTTAATAAAAAAAAAAATTAAACAACTATTATAATTTATTTTTCATTACTCTCAATTACTCTGCCAAAAAATTAACATAGTCCACCATATATTAATAAATAAATTTGTTTTCTTAGACAAAGAAACAACAAAAAGTTATGGGAAACTCATAGTAGGAAGAGCGAAGTATGATTAATGGGTTGAATAAAAATAATACTTCCTCCGTCCTAAAGTTGTTCTCTACACTACTGTTTACCACCCTAAATTAAATTGAGTTTAATTAATAAATGTGAATTAGTATGTGCAAAGTAATAACATGAGATATAAGTATATTAGTATAGAAAAGATATTATTATTAATAAATAAGACAAAGAATAGAGTGAAACTGGTTCATACATGAATCAATGAAGGGTGTTAGTTGTTTTTACTAAAAGTATTAGTTGTTTTCATTGAAGAGTATTACTTGTTTACACTGAAAAATTTTAGTTGTTCAGTGAAAACAAACTAAGACTCTTTAGTGAAAACAACTAATACCATTTATTGAAAACAACTAATATTATTTACTAAAAACAACTCACACCCTTCAATAATTCATGTATCAACCAAATTCACTATATACATACTCAAAAAAAAAATTTTGTATTGTCATTTATAAAAATATCGATTGAGCAAGGAGAAGGGTAGTTTCGGCAAGTGAGACAAAGTGAGTAATACTTTATTATTTTATTGACTTTTGCGAAAGATAATGATTTCTTTTTTAGGAATGTGAAAGTAATTTGATGAAACTCAAATAAGACAAGTGTGAAAGCAGTTGTGGGGCGAAGGGAGTAGTAATTATCTTGTACTATATATGACTTGAATATTAATAAATTTTAGTATGAAATGGTACCATGTTGGAAGAATTGTAATAAAAATGCAAATTCAATTTATTTTGTATATCTATCAATTGATCCTTTTTAATTTCTTTTATTAATATTTTTATAAATATATATAAAAAAAAGTCGAGATAGTATAGTATGTGCGTATCTCGCAATTATTTAATTAATTATGTAATTTATTATTATGAACTAAATTCACCACTAATACTAATTTCGATAAAACTTTTATATAATAATTAAAAAACTTAAATTAGTTCATATAATTAAAAGTCAATAAGAAAACTTTGAAAATAATAACATTAGTATTTTAAATATAGATTTTGATTTTAAATTAATATTTCATATCACAGTAACTTTGAAAACTTTGTCTTGCTAGATTAATTTTATTACGTGCAAGTTAAAACATCGATATATGGAACTGTACAAAGATATAAACAAATATACTAATATCAACACAAAAAAACTTATTAGTGGAGGCTCACGTAAACTCTCTTTGTAAAAGTATCAACGTTTAATTTACAAAGTGTAATATTTTATATGCTAAACAATGATATTTTATAAATTAAGTAATAATACTTGAAAAGAAAAAGTTAATGTGAACCCACTGAATATCAAATATTACTATATTAGTGTTGGTGATAGATTTAAAAAATGAAAATTAAACTAAAATGTAGAATATATATGTAAATATATAAAACTTAAAATATTAAGTTTAATGAAAGCAAAAATTTGCGTACACCAAATTAGTCAATTAATTCCCTTTTATATACAGAATATTGAAACTCTAGAAACATCCACAAGTACGTCAAACAGAGTTGCTGGAATCCAACAGAAAAGTAGTTGGATGCTGCAACGACCAAATTTTGCACTGAAAAGGCGTAGTGGACTTAGCTGCTGTATGATCTAAAAAGTAAAGATGTCAAATAAAGTGTGATAAATCATAATTTTCCACAAAAATCTAAGCGTCGCCCCACAATATCAAACTAGTACTTTTAATAAAATGAAATAAACATACACATCTCCATAGCACTTATCTTTCAGCCACTTAAAATTATACACATACAGGAAAAACGAATAGTTACACAAAAATCAAAGTAAGAACAGTGTTCAGCATAAAAAAAAGTCTAAAGCTAGAACACTACCAACATAAGAAAATAGATGGATGGTTTCTTTTGGGTGGGTAGGGGGTGCGGGGGGTTTGGAATTCTGATGTCGAAAGAAACAGCATTAACTGAGTTAATGTAACCGAGTGAGTTCTTCTACTCTCTTCATTAGCTCATCCACCTGAACATCCATCGCCTTTCCAATCTCCTCCATCCGATTCCTGCTGAGATCAAGGAACGACTCAATCAGATCGCCATCTAGGAAGTTCTTAGCATCGACGGTTTTCTTCTCGTTGGAGAAAGATCTCCATTGTTCGTGGCTGAGACCACCCACACCCTTGATCACTTTTCTGAGATTTGTTTGCAGCTTTTCCAAGAAGACATACTGCTCGTGGGGGAGAGAAGCGATTACCCCGATCACTCCATTGACAGTACCGAATATGACAGTTGGAATCTGGCCAATATCTGAATCAGGCAATCGCATAACGAGCGAACCGTGTCTAAATCGATTGACAAATTCACCGACCACCTCAAGACGTCCACGTTCTTCATCAGTTGCACCTTCACTATTTTTACGGACAGTAAATAGGTTAAAGTTATTCTCTGCTCCAAGGTATATGTCATCGTCTAGAATCTCTACAGCCGACATCCAGTTTGCGTTGTAGTCACGAGCTCGTTCCTCAATAGCACCCTCTTCATGCTGAGCGTAACATTAAACCCAAGAATTTCAGACAAAATTTAGCAAATCATTTTTTTTAAGAATGAATAACAAGAGCAGAAAATATAATTAGCTCATACACTACTCCGGGATTAAAAAATATTCACCTTGTAAATCAACAAAGATATAGATTTCATCAGATCACCAACAACAATGAAATCCCCTCGAGGTTGAACATAAAGGGCGAGTATGTGGCCGTGATGTCCGCATTCTGATTGCAACTCACGAGTGGCATCATCTCGAAGCATCCACTTATATAACTGAATCTTTTGATTAATGGCAGCAAGCAGTTTCCCATTAAAGGCATTAAGGGAATAGACGGCCCCTTTGGTTTCCTTCTCAGCAATTAGCTGGAGTTTTCCATCTTCTACCGCAAAAACTAATATCCGACCCTAAAATTATTTCAAGGAAAAGCACCAAAAAAAAAAAAAAAAAAAGGTTAGCAATTGCAGAGCTTGATCCCTGAACAAACTATGCATCCTGGAATACAAAGCAATCTCAAGAATACTTGAGTAAAGCTTTTCGGAAGTGTAGGAAGAAAATTGAAGAAAAGTAACGAATGAAATAAAACAACATTGTGAACGCTTCATTCGGGCACACAGCGAGGAGAGTAACTAACCTTGGTTGGTTCATTCTCTTCTGGCATTACATATGCAGTCCCGACGCAGTAGTACACATTAGTGTCATCAGAGAATGAGCAGCTAAGAATGGAGCAACCATGCTCGAACTGATCTAGCGGATAAGTTGATATGAACTCAAAAGTCTGGTCATCTAACAGCCGAATGAAGTGAGCCTCACTTTCTTCTGCAGTTGACTGGTTATACCTTAATGTACATATTGCAAAGGTTCGTGTCTGTTCCTGATGACATATACGCCGGCCATGCTCTCCAAGAGGGATCGTGCGTATATGAAGCTTTTGAATTTCATCTATGGTACCAATAGTTAGTTCACCTTCTTTGGCAATTGCAAGGCTGTTTAGAAAAATAAAATAAAAATCAGCACATCTTTAATTATGTCAAACACGGTAACTCAATCCCTTTACAGTGATGATAGTATAGACCCGGCATCTAGAAGTTTATTTAGAGTTATCCAAGAATGGTTCAACCATAATACAACAATGGATTGATGATTTACCTGTCGGGGAAAGCAGCTGAATTGAAAGGGCACATATGACTGACTTCTTTTAGATTTACATTGCTGTAAAGCAATTTTTTGTTACTGCTGTAAATGACAGTCGGTCTATCAGATGCAGCAAAAACATGTGTGGTGTTTTTGGATGAAAAAGTACGCAGTGTAATAGGTTGGGTCCCTAAAGACACTTTCTTCCTGTCCGTCAGCTCACCATTACTGGTATTTAACACAAAATTCAAGAGATGTCCATCCCCAAGAGCACATAAAAGGTATGATATCTGAAAATGAATAGGAGCCATTATTGTGTCACTCTCATTAGAGCCCAAAGTTTCTATACAAAGGTAGATAAACAATGCAATCAAGGTACTTTTACATGCGAAATTAGCATAATTAACGTGATACTAAGTTACTAACCCCTTCAAAAGAACACAGAAGTACAGAACGAGGAATAATCTCCCCTCCCAAATGCTCCTTTGTAATAAGATTCAAGTCGGGAAGTGAAAATATCCGGACACTGATATCTGTCCACATTCCAACTGCAGCCAATTGACTACAATTTGGGTTATCACCAATTGGATTAATGTCCAGGCATGAGATGTCGTACTCCAACTGCGTATGTTTTACTTCTGTCAACGTGCCATCACCAATTTCAAGATAGATCAAATGGCCACCACCAGTAGCTAATAAAACCTGTCAACGCAAATATTTGATATTCAGAGGAAGCAGAAAATAAAATGAGAATGTTGCAGATAAAAGTAGCAAATCAAGGAAGCACAATAAGACGATAAATTTTCGGCAGACTCTTTAAAAATGGACACACACACTCACGAGACAAATCATGCTATCCAGCCCACACATTGGGGAAAACAAAAACATAGAGACAGAGAGAAAACACCCACTCAAGTGGTTACCCAGACTCTCTAAAATTCTTATTCATGGTCTAGAGCACAACCATCCTATATCAAGGAAGGGAGAAATACAAACTCTTGTAGTTTAGTCGCAGAAAAACATGATTGTAAGCAAGGAAAGCCAATAATATTTGGCCAAACGGGTCAGATTAAGATTCTATCTATACTCCTGCAAAAATACGATAACCACAATGCATCAGGTAAAAATCAAACTGGGCCCCTAAGTAAATCTTAAACAAACCTTGTGAGTTGTGACAACTGTATTCAATACTCCTTACCATATCTATGCTCCTTGCCCGACAATTATTTCAGATCTAATGGTATAACTACTGGTTGAAAATATACCTGAGTAACATTGGCAGTGGCAACATTGATTGAATAACCTGCTGGAGCAAACCATTCGCTACGAAGCTCTCTCGTGGTAGAACTAACTAATCTGACTGCGTTTGAAGTAACCTGAGTGATTCATTTCCAACTGAGAACAGGCTAAAAATAATAGCTAAAAAATAAATAGCATGAGCAGATCCTAAGTGTAATCTCTTGAAGCATAAAATATACAATAATCACAATGTCATAATACCAGTGGGAAAAATATATTAAAACAGTGGAGAGAACATCGAGCAACCATGGTCTTCTGTACTTTAGAGTAATTTGTTTCCTGAAAAAGTGGGGTACAATTGCTCTGTTGCACTTTAATTTTATTTTGAATTATCTCACTTCCATGACTTTATTAGTATATCCATTTGCAAAATACAGGGGCTGAAATTTATATTGTCTACTCTAGTATATATATATATATATATATATATTGTCTACTTCGAAATTCCATATTGATCATGCTTAATTAATTTTGTAAATTTGATGCGCTACAAGGCCAACTCTACACAATTACTCCAAAGAGGTGCACACAATTGCTCTAAAACTTTTATCATGGATGGGTATCAACTTAGGGATGGAGCCCCACAAACTGACATCATTATTTGAAGATTGCAACCAAGGAATAAGAATGAATTACTATTTACTACCCACCATGCATGGAAGCAGACAAGGTGATTGGGCTTGCTCCACACTCTGATGCAACTGCCCTTACTTTGTTGGTTCAGATCAACCAAGTCCAGGGCTTGCAAATCAAGAAAGACTTCATATGGATCCCCGTCGAGCCCGTCTCTGACGCAATCATAGTCAACATCGGCGACGTCTTCGAGGTAATGATTCAATCTGGATTCCCAATCCCGTGAATTTCTATTAAGAAATTATATAAATGAATTAATTTCATATTTTTTAATTAATAAGTTCGGTGCTTTTTCAATGAGATGATTTTTTTCAATATCTCTCCCTCCAAAATGTCATAGGATACACACGGAATAGAGATTTAAAATCTTTTTTTGTCTATAAAAGATGATTTTTTTTTCTAACGTAGTCCAAACATTTGAAATAATGTCCGATGAATTGCAAACTATAGAACATTTGAGGTTTTTTCTTTTTCTCGAATGAATTGCAAATTAACTTGCTTGTCACGTAACTTTTAAATTTGGGGATCATCGACCAATAAATTAACTTTTCAGAGTTACAACTAAGCGCCACATCAAAATTTTAGCCCAAAACCCTTATAACATTAGAGAAATTATTATGTTTATGTAAATGATATTTACGGTAATATATATATATATAATAACGATAACTGGCCCACATATATTTAGAAACCATTAAATTTTTCCGCCAAAATTATTGCTAAATTAATATTTGTTATAAATCTTTGGTATATATCTTTGAAATATATTTTATCATATATATTAAGAAATAATTGTTTATTTCAAAATATAATTTATAATAAATATTGAGAAATAATATAAAAATATGTCGAATATATCTTTGAAAATATATATTATAATAAATCTCTCTATTTTCTCTCTATCTTGTAGTATAAAAAATATTTCAAAATACACAAATTCTAGCATGCGCTCAATTTTGATTTTTTTCAAAACACACACAAATACATCAAAATGTGTATTTTTTTTTTACAATTGGGGTATTACTGATGTCTTCTTGGGGTATTAATGATGCTTTCTTGGGTATTACTGATTATTTCTTGGGGTATTGTTGATTTATGTTTAGGGTATATTTTTTTTTTCAAAATTCAAGTGCATATCATGCGCTCAAGTGCACCCTAAAACTACTCTTTAAAATAATAGTTAATAAATATTTTGTGGATGATCAATGTATAGAATTAATTCGATATATAATTTGTAGGAGTTTATGTTTTGTGGAATTTATTAAAATAAGTATTTATTAATCTGGAAAAAAAGATATGACCACTCTTCAATTTTGACAAAGTATAGAGTGAAAATTGTTCATACATGAATCATTTGAAGTATATTAGTTGTTTTCATTAAAGGGTATTAGTTGTTTTCACTGAATGATAGTAGTTATTTTCACTGAAGAGTATTAGTTCTGGAGGGTATTCGTTGTTTTCACTGAAGGGTATTAGTTGAAGGGTACAAAGAGTATTAGTTGTTTAACTAAATGTATTAGTTGATTACACTAAAGGGCATTAGTGGATATTTAAAAAGTATTGCAAAGTGGTTTATGTATGAACCAATTTCACTCTATACATACTCTTATTTTTTATTTTATTTTATTTTTGTAGAAGGAAGATTATCTAGATTAATTACTTTGAAGAAAGATTATAGCAATTAATATATCAATCAATATATTTTATTGGGCAAACCACCAAATACGTATGATCATTAAACAACTAAAGGATATTAGTGGTTATACTACATAGTATTGCAAAGTGGTTTATGTATGAATCAATTTTACTTTATAAACATTCTTAATCTTTTATAGAAGAGAGAGATTATGTAGATTAATTACTTCGAAAAAGGATTATAATAGACATATAATAATTAATAGAGTATATATAGAGTGAAATTGGTTCATACATGAATCATTGAATAATATTAGTTGTTTTCATTGAACAATATTAGTTAATTTTCGCTATAAAACTAATACTCTTTTGTAAAAATAACTAATACACTTAAGGTGAAATGACCTAAGACTGTGTGTTTGGATGAAGTCATTTGAAATCCAAAGGATTTGAAGAAGAATAGATTTATAAATCTGTGGATTTCAAATGATGTGGTTTTGCTAAGTATTTGAAATTCCTCTGATTTGAACTAGGATTAAAGCTAAGTATTTGAAATTCATCCATTTGAAAATCTTACCCAAACAATTAGAGTGAATTTAGGTTGTGAATTTAATATTCATAGCCCAAATCCCTCCATCCAAACACAACCTAATAATATTTAGTGAAAACAACTAAAGTCCTTTAATTATTCATGTATGCACCATTTTTACTCTATACTTTGTCCAATTAATATATCAATTAATTCTATTAGGCAAACCACAAAATACATATGAGCATATCTGTCATATTGGAATAAATTTGGAAGATATTTTTGGGTTAATTAATTTACATGTAAACAATGCATAAGTAAATGCACTTTGTCTCTGAGAGTCATCAATCGCAATAATTTGAAGATTTTGATGTGTAGTGACTAACGATGAACATTCATCGAAAGTGGAAAAAATGAGATTCTTAGAGAGGAGTTTCAAAATCTAAAGTCCTTTCAATTTTTTCTTTTAATGAAATGAAAAACATTTTAATAAAAAATAAGAATAAACACTCTTAAACCTAAATAAACAAATTATGATATAAATTGAGAACCCGCAAATTAATTGTATAATTATGTTCGTATATCGCACGGGTTCAGTTACTAGTTTATTTTAAGATTAGTAAATTATACTCCATTCATCCAATATTAGTAGTCCTTTTTTTTGGGCTGTTATTTTTGTCAAAAGTTGGAGGGTATTATGTGGTATTGTGAGATCCATTTATCAATAAAGTTATTGTTTATGGAAAATATAAGTATCATATTTTTCATAAACAATCACTTTATTCATAAATGGACCTCACAGTACCTCATAATACCAACCAACTTATGACAAAAAATAACAGCCCAAAAAGTAGGACTACTAATATTGGACGGAGGGAGTACTAAAGATATCAGCGAATTACATTAAATGTATCAATTATGAAAGGTATTAGTTGTTTTCACTAAATGTATTAGTTAAAGTAGTATTAATTAATTTCATTAAAGATATTAATTATTTCAGCTTAAAATATTAGTAAATTGTTGTATATGGTAATAGTATCATTCACATTATAATGACATTATTTTAAAGTTACTATGCAACAAGCACGTGCATGATTTTGACAAGTTTAGAATTTTTCGGCATTTTTGGCATCAAAACCGAATAGTTTCTTAAAAGTTGAGATTGAATTAAAAAGGTCAACCTTTTGTGACATTTCGCAAATTAAATTTCACGAACTTTCGAGACCAATAGATCGCATTAATTGAAAGAAGGACGCGGATATTTACCCCCTTTTTATAATTTGTTCACCCCCCTTTTCAGTTCACTACTCTATCGTTCAGTTCACCACCCATAAATTTCCAGAATTGTCCTATCTCCTTTTCAGTCTATGTTTAATTTTTGTAAACTCACCCCCTCTCATTTCATACAAAAAATGCGCGCGTAAAAACCCTCGACCGCCGCCGTGACTGTCGTGAACCCTCCGCGACGGCCGTCCTGAGCCCTCCACCACCGTTGTCGTGAGCTCTCCGCGACCGCCACTGTGAGCCATCCACTACCGCCGTTGTGAGACAACCGCGTCTGCTCGCAACTGCTGCCGTGAGCCCTATGCGACCGCCATCGTGAGCCGCCATGACCCGCAGCCGTAAGCCACCGTCAAACAGGGATGCCACCATGGATGAAGGTTGGTTTTTGTTGAAGAAGACGATGCCCTTTGTTTGACACTGGTTATTTGAACAAAACAATATGTTTGACTAAATTTTTTTAACAATGTGGCAATGTTTGATTAAAATTTTCGAACAATGTGGCAATGTTTGATTAAAATTTTCGAACAATGCGGCAATGTTTGATTAAAATTTTCAAACATGATGTTCGAACATATTTACTCGAATTTTGGCTAGTGTTTGACACAAAATTTCGAACTTAGTGCAAATGTTCGACAAACCAGTGCTGAACACGAACCGAAATAAAAAAATCTTCGAAAAACGCATGAAACTATATTTTTCGACATATATTTGTTCCTACACAATATTATACGACTCAAACAACACCAATAAGCATAAAAACAAGCCAATAGACATAAATAAATACAAACATCATCCAAATAGGTTTAATATTTAACCCTAGCCTTACAAAAGTTAAAAGTGAACGATATGAGTGCGATTTCTCCTCCTCCTATTAGAAGTTCTTGTTTGGTTTGGAATTTACATCTCACTAACACCAAGAACAATGTTAGAAGACTTCAAGATCATTGTGACGGTTGTAATTCCGGTAAGATTAAAAAGGGGGTGAACTGATCTATCTGTCTATCTAAAATTTGTCTAAGGATACTTAAGTCTTTTCAATTGTGTTTTCAAATAAAAGAAAAAATAGGGGGGTGAACAAATTAAAAAAAGGGGGGCAAATATCCGCGTCCTTGAAAGAATTAATTAGGTCCACTTCAGTAAAAAAGATATGTTATCATGGATCTCAATAATTTTGTGTTGGGGCCGGTTTGATTGCAGATAATGAGCAATGGTGAGTATCGCAGCATTGAACATAGAGCCGTTGTAAGCTTTGAGAAGGAGAGAGTTTCCATGGCGGCATTTCACAGCCCAGATGTGAGGTCAATGATTGGGCCATTGCCAGATCTTATCAAACTAAGTGGTGAAAAGTACAAGACAATAAGTCATGAAGAATACGTTAGATTAGTCGTTGCAACCAAACTTGATGGCAAAAGCTTATTGGATCGTTTGAAAATTTAATTTTAGGGATAGCTAGTTCAGGTAGGATTGCGGGTTTTTTTGGCTTATATTTCATTACTATTTTGTTATGTATTAATGAATTTTTATATTTGTACTTTTTTTGATTTAGAGTTTGAAAGATATGTTTAAGGCTTTATATACAAACCAATTTTATAGGGAATAATTGAGAAATACGAAAAAATGCCACTCCAGGGTTTTTATTTTTAAAAATATCACTCAACATTTTTTTTAAATGCCACAGAAAAGGGCCGCACACGGTTCGTGTGGGGTATTTTTGTAAAAAAAAAAATGTTGGGTGATATTTTTTAAAATGGAATCCTGAAAGTGGCATTTATCCATATTACCGGGAATAATTTTTCTTAACGCCAACAATTTAGAATGTAGCAAAAGAAGGACGGGATTAAAACCGTTTTCGTCCCGCAACTTTTTACCTTTTTCTTTTTGGTCCCATACTATTTACTTTTTCGATTTAGTCCCGTAACAATTCAAATTTATCCAAATTAGTCCCAAATGGCTGAAAAACTCGTGAAACGGCGTCATTTTGGTCACGTGCTAATATTTTCCAGTGGAATAGGTGGGATTAAAATCGTATTCGTCCCGTAACCTTTTACCTTTTTTTTTTGGTCCCATACTTATTTACTTTTCGATTTAGTCCCATAACAATTTATATTTACCCAAATTAATCTCAAATGGCTGGAAAACTCGTGAAACGGTGTCGTTTTGATCACGTGCTAATATTTTTCGGCGGAATAGGATGACGAGTCCCGTTTTGCAGGCATGGCACGCTGACTAAGTAATTTCTCTCATAAAATAAATATAAAACTAAAAAAATATTTTCCAACTCATTTTTTCAATTAAAAAAAAACCTTAAAACTTAAAACTAAAAATAAAGCTACCTGCAATTACAACAAAAACAAATCAAAATGACTAGCAATTTTCTAAAAAATCTAAGAAACCCCTAATACCCTACGCGTACATGTTCTTAGCGCAGCTCTGCTGCTAATTCGAACATCCCGTCGCCACCAAATACTGCTGGATTATATAGTACCCGTGCAAAAATAGTAAGCGCCCATAAGGTGTCTGTGAAAATGTCTGAACCAAATAAAATAGAACATTCTATTTTTTACTTACGAGGGGGATGTCTCTGATATGGAGACTGAAAATTGGGTTGTTCGTGATCGGAATTGGGGCAAGCGGGCAGCCCAGTATGCCGAGCAAGATATGCAAATCCTGCATTTTGGTAGGAAAAATGTTCGGGTTGTACAACGACATTCATGGAGAAAAAATATTTTCAACAGGTACAGTCCTCTATATTCTGAACCATTCTCTGATAACTTCCCACGAGCTATCCTTCTTCATGATCTCCCATCCCAAAATCGGGGACTTCCATTAAAGAAGTTAACGGTTGTGGAGACCACATGTATCTTCGACTTCTCTGGATGCCATAACTTTCTGCAATTAACTTGATTTGTTTTTGTTTTAATTACAGGTAACTTTATTTTTAGTTTCAAGTTTAAAGGTTTTTTTATTTAAAAATGAGTTGAAAAATATTTTTTTAGTTTTATATTTATTTTATAAGAGAACTTACTTAGTCAGCGTGCCACGTCCGCAAAACGGACCCGTCATCCTATTCCACCGGAAAATATTAGCACATGACTAGCACGTGGCCAAAACGACGTTGTTTCACGAGTTTTTCGGTCATTTGGGACTAATTTGAGTAAACTTGAATTGTTGTGGGACTAAATCAAAAAAGTAAATAAGTATGGGAACAAAAAAAAAGGTAAAAAGTTACGGGACGAAAATGATTTTAATCCCAAAGAAGGACACTTGGTCTTCGGTTGTATGAATCAAATTATGTTAAGGCTTGATGTTTCAAATGATTCATTTGGTTTCTAAACATGAACCGCGTCATGTGTACTTTTCTCATATTCTTTCGCCATTCTAATTAAGTTGAATATTTCAGCCATAAACAAATTTATTCTTCATTATAAACTCTATGGTTATGATTGTGATTAAGAGTATGGCTAAACTTATCTTAAATATCTTATAAATTATTGTAAGAGCTTGTAAGATGTAATTTTTAAAGAACTTATAAGTTGTTAAAGTGTTTAGCTAATACAATTTATAAGTTTTTTGATAATTTATAATAATTTTTTACAAAATTTAATTTTAATATAATATATACACACACACACATACACACACACACACACACACACACACACACACACATATATATATATATATTATGTTTAGGTTGACACTACAAAAAAGACGTGTTTTTGGACCCAAAATTAGCGACCGCCTAATAATCGGTTTCAAAATCATGTATTAGCGACTGATCAGCGTTCGAAATTGATCGGCAGTTGGTAAAAAAAAAAATTGCGACCGCCTACAAAATCGATCTTAGAACCGACTGATTAGCGACCGCCTAGGCAGGTCGATCGCTAATCTTGTGCAATTAGAGACCGTCTTGGCAGTCACTAATTCCAAAGATCGGTCAAAAGGACCAATTATTTTTAACTGCCCGGTCAGGCAGTCGCTGATTTTAATTTTATAATCAGCGACCGCCAAAATCGATAAATTCGACATGTTCTTAAAAACGGGCGAGGTTCATTAATGACCGACAAATTAACGACCGCCATAGACGGTCGTTAATCAGTAATTTTTTGGTCCTTGAGTAGGCAAAATAAAATCAAAGACTGAAGACTGAATTTTATAAAAAAAGGAAAGTGATTACCAATTAGGCGAGTAGAGGAAGACGTGCTGCCACCTCTTTGGTCCAAAAGAGAACTCAAACTTACGGTGATAAATATTTTTTTGGAAAAATTTCATATTAAAACCCAAATTTAAGATTATGTCTCAATATAAATACTCATTTCAAAAGTATCTCAATTTAAGTCTCAATTTTTACCTTTTTCTCAATTTAAGGTTTATTTTAAATTTTTTGTCTCAATTCAAGATCCAACAAATAATTATTTTTTAAATTAAGTTCATACATGGAAACAAAATTAGAGAACTTCGTTACAGAAAAAGGTATTATTTAAAAAAATATTAACTTTTTTTATTAATATAATATATATTTCTAATTTTTATCATCATGTGTTAGTTTAGTGTTTTAAAAAATATGACAACTAGCATTTATCCATATAATTTTTTTCCATCGTATATGATAAATATTAGTTTTAATTTAATTTCAAAATGCTAGTTATCATTTTTTGTAAACAATAAATTAAAATTTCAAACTAAATCAATGCATAATGATAAAAATAAAAATTAGAAATATATCTTATATTAATAAAAAAAAAATTTAATTAATAAAGTTTTTTTTTTTTTATGACAAATGTCTTAAAAAAATTCATAATATATGAATTTAATTTAAAAAATAATTGTTTATTGGGTCTTGAATAGCAAAAAAAAATTAAATCAAATCTTAAATTGAGAAAAAAGAAAAAATTGAGACTTGAATTGAGACATTTTAAAAATGAACACTTATATTGAGACATAATCTAAAATTTGGGTCTTTATACGAAATTCTTCTATATTTTTTTCTTGGGATTTAAACCAAAATTGTCCTGTAACTTTTTACCTTTATTGAAATAGTCCTCTATCTATTTACTTTATTGATTTAGTCCTGTATGTTTTTTAAATTCGCCAATTTCGTCCTAATTGGTCAAAAAAGACATAAAACTGTGTTGTTTCGGTCACGTACCGGCCACATGATCGCGTTTTTCCAGCGTATGATGTGGCTTTTTTTACGAATTAAAAAAAATTAAGTTAAAGATTCCAACTCATTTATTTTAAAAAAATAAATATAAAAGACCTTTAAAATAAGGTAAAAAAAAATTAAAATGAAATACACAGGTTTTTATACAGTAAAGATGGGAATTGAGATATCAAGTTATCAATGCACAAATCAAATCTGCTCCAACTCAAGAACTCTAAAAAAAACCAAATTGATTTCCCCAAAATTCACACGAACCTGGTGCACGAAGTTGATAAAATAGCTCATTAATTGTAATGGAACCTAACGTCCAATTAGATGTTATTGTCAAGGAGAAGTCATTGCCGTCACCTATTTGAAGGATGGAAATGTTGGGCCTTTGCGGCGCACAAATCATGGTGCGATGAGAGTTCTTCGATTTGAGGGGTTTTAGGTGGAGTTTCAATTTGGGAATTTTTTTTTTTTTTTTTTTTTTTTTAAGTTCGTGAATTAGATTTGGGAATATGGTTCTTTTGTATCCTGACCTGAGTTTTGACTCTTCCTTTTAAGTATGTTGGGTTTTTCTACAGTTAAAAAGACTTTCGCCCTTCCTGACATTAGTAAATCAATAAAAACTTGACACATCATTTAATTTCGTCATTTGCGATCTAGCTTCGCCCAATAATAAATAATTATTTTTTATAGAAAAAATTATGAAATTACAAAAATATCCTTATAGTGTTTTTATTTTTAAAAAAATAAAAATTAACCTTGTATCTTATTTATAATAATAAAAAAAAAATTAAATTAGATTGTGGTCCGCAAATTAAGGCAACAATTTTCTTCAATTTTTTCAATAATCAAGTCGGCTGCCTGCACCAATTTTCTTCAATTTCATTGTCAAAGTGCTAAGTTGTTTCTAACTTGCTAATTCCAATTCTCACGCCACCTAAGCATATCAAATGGCTGCAACATGTCTTGATAATGGGCTTCTTTTGATTGCAGATGGGGAACGCTGACGGCGAATGTTGATGAAGGCCGGTTCTTCAATGGCTAGGTTAAAATTGAATGCGTGATTTTTTTTTTTTTAAATCGTGAAATATTGGGATCATGACGCAGCGAGAACGTGATTAAACGTGATAATCCATTGATTCTATATGAATACTGTAATAACACATATTAAACACAAGAAAAGGGATTAACCCAATATTTTAATTCATAAACAACCGAATAACAATAATTCTTAGACTCCTATTTATAATACTAAACGACTTAACGGGCAAGAAATATAATAACCAAATATATAAATAAATATAATCTAATTAAATAAAATATAATCTTCTTGATTCCCCAAATCTTCATATAATAAGCCGAGATCGTTATCACGATCTCGTCTCCATCATTCTCTCCCCCTTCGAAACGATTCGTCCTCGAATCGAAACGGATCTCGTCTTCAGGGTAATAAAATAATGCCTCCAAATATTTAAGCTCGAAAATGTCAGCAGTGCGAATGTGACCCAAAATTTTGAGTCGATAGGCAAATTGAATTTTTGGAATATCACCAACAAAATAACTATCATTATTAACAAAATAATAATATTTATTTTGGGCGATAAAACCAATAGTATCATTTAGGCATGGATTGTCGGCAGGCACAACACCAATTATGGGGAGTTCATCAATTGGTTCTTCGTCAAACACTGGAGGTCCGTCATAATTCAACGAAAATTCACCTTCAAACTCATCACACTCGAAAATATGAAATGGGTCATCATAAATAAAATGATCCAAATCATTAGTAGGCCCATTAGAGGAGAAATGCTCAATATCATCCATGTTACTCCTACATTCAAATGGCCCAAAGCTGTCATTCACGTGAAGAGGCCCACCTTTTTCACCTAGAGCGTTCAGACTCAAATCGTGGTTGTCAATTTCAAGGGACAATGCAGCGCCGCGACGTTTGTCAGTGAAGCATCAGAAACCCGTTGGGATTTGTTTTGGCTTCGTCATCATCATTCGCAGCGGGAGGGAACTGTACTTCACCATTTTGCACCGGATCTGCAGCAACAAAGGCATATGGGTAGGCCGTCGGTTGGCATGTGGGAGCGGTGGAGTTAACCATAGTGGTCGGAGTTGGCCGATCTGTAGGACCCGTTGTTGCACAGGGAAGACTGATCTGGCTGGAAGAGCTCGTGTTGCTGGTCGGCGCGGCGGTGCCGGTGACAGGTGTTGGCGGGTAGTATCGTTCTATGTACGAGTCAAGATTTTGGGTAACATTAACAAGTTGGAGGCGTATGGACTCGAGGCCTTGAGCAACAACTGCGAATTGCTCCTGAAGAAGGGCAATATCGTGTTGCCTAAAACTGTATCTGGGAGGCATCACAGGAGTCGTTACTGACTCTGGATACCAACTGACGCAGCGAACGTGATAATCCATTGATTCTATACGAATACTGGAATAACACATATTAAACACGAGAAAAGGGATTAACCCAATATTTTAATTCATAAACAACCGAATAACAATAATTCTTAGACTCCTATTTATAATACTAAACGACTTAACGGGCAAGAAATATAATAACCAAATATATAAATAAATCTAATCTAATTAAATAAAATATAATCTTCTTGATTCTCCAAATCTTCATATAATAATCCGAGATCGTGATTTTTTTTTAAATCGTGAAATATTGGGATCAGGATTGAAGAACTAATTAATGACAAAATTGAATGCGTGATTTTTTTTTAAATCGTGATATATTGGGATCAAGATTGAAGAACTAATTAATGACGGCAGAATTAGAGTTTGAGATGCTTTTTTTATTAAGATATTATTAATATGTTATTTTAAATTTTAATTTTAATAATATGTAAAAGAGTTTTATTTAAATATTAAATGTTAATTAATTAATATTATAAATTATTTTAAAATAAAAAAAGGGTATTTTTGTACTTTTATATTTATTAATTTAATTTATTAATAGGGCGATACATTGTGATTGCAATATGCAAGGAACAAACGCTTTAATGCAAAGTGCAATCCTTTGAAAAAATATTATACGTTGGATCAAATATCTAATGGTATTTAAAGGGTTTACTGACGTCAGAAAGGGCAAACCCAAGTATGTTTAGTTGTTTAGATTAGATTTAGTTCAATTTAATATTAATTTAATTTTAAATTTGTTGTAAATGTTTCCACTTTCCAACGCTAATGTTTTCATTTCTTCGTTTTTAACTATTAATCTAATTATAAGTGATTTTCAAAATTTAAAATTTATTTTAACTATTTTATTTTATATTAATTTTTATTCAAATAAATAAATTGGAATATTTAATTTATTATTATTATTATTTTAATTGAAAAAATTTCCCACTCAACGTGTCATGTCGTAAAACAATGCCACATCATACATTCTCGCCGGAAAATGCAATCATGTGGCGGCACATGACCCGAGCAACACAATGTTATGCCTTTTCCGGCCAATTAGGACGAAGTTGGCAAATTTTGAAAATATACAGGACTAAACTAATAAAACAAATAGATAGAGGACCATTTCAATAAAGGTAAAAAGTTACCGGACCATTTTGGTTTAAAAATTCTGATGGATTTTTGTAAAAATAATGAAGATGGCTTGGGAGAAATACTCCGCACTAAATGTAATGTACTTTGGATGAGAATTTATTTTTTTTTTTTACAGTATTTTGGATGAGAAATGTTAAGATATAAAGTACCGTATATATAATTGGGATAAGGGAGGAAATTTCGGTTGAGAAAATGGTGGGATGGTAAGGATTATCACATTGATGAACGCGGTTTTATTTTTGAAAAGTTAAAAAATATGAAGACTCTGTCAAAATTGATTTAAAATTTTGGAAATGAAGTAACACGTAAAATAGTTTTATATATTTTTAAAAATTCTTAAAATAATAAATTACACAATAAAACTTTATGTTATATTAATATTTTAAAAAAAATCTTATCAAATATAAAGTAAAATATATGACAAAGTATTATATGAAAATAGTTCATGATAAGCTTATCATGAAAAAAATTTAAAGTATTATTAATCTCATCGGGAGTATCATTAATCTCATCAGGGGTATCATTAGTCTGAGTTCAAGAAAATTTGAACTCAAACTAATGATACCCCAGGGGTATCATTAGTCTGAGTTCAAGAAAATTTGAACTCAAACTAATGATACCCCTGATAGGTTTAATGATATTCTTGATGAGATTAATGATACTCTAAACTATTTCATGTTAAGCTTATCATGAAGCGTTTTCATATAAAACCTACTCAAAATATATTATTTATAGAATATTGAGAGATATGAATAATTTATAACTTCCATAAACATATGAAATATCTTGCTAAAAAAAATATAAAAGTTTTAATGCATATTTAAAATTGTTAAATATAAATTGCTAAATTTTTTTACTCTTTTTATCAAGAATCGCAAATGATTTCAGCCATTTTTTAGGAATTTATATGTTGGAAAATAAATTTTAGGCAAGTTGAAGCTTAAATCTGTTTTTATGAAAAAATTTGAGTAGGCTCAAGAACCAATGTTGCATTTGTTATAAATCTAACAGATTTATTATACCAAATCTAGAAGATTTGATGTGGACATTACTAATTGACTTATAACCTAAATGGGCTTTAGGTTTAGACTAGGTCTTTTCTATTATAAATAGATCATTGTACTCAAAATTGTATATACGCATATACACATACATATTAGTGAAACTCCTGGATTGGTACGCCCCCAGACGTAGTCGTTATCGACGAACTGGATGAACAAATCCGCGTCTCTATTTTACGCTCTCGATTTACAATACGTTATCAGCACGAGACTCTGCCCGAGGCTAATCAGTACGGATCTAAATTAATTTTCTCTATTGCATGATTATTAATTGTCGTATCAAATTATTTGATCTGTGCGTATTATATTTTCATGTGCACTTGAATTATTGCATAAATTATTATTGTGTTTGCAATTAATCGGATCGAAATTGGAAAAAAAATTGCTTTTAATTTCGAACGCCTGCTGCCGGCGCACGGCAACCGTCGCACGGCTAACGCCGCACGCCCGCGCGCACGCCTCGTGTCTCCGCCCCCAGGCGTCGAGGCTAAAATTTGGACTTGAAGCTCCAATTTTATGGGCTAAAATTAATTTATTGAGCAATTGAATTTTATTATATTATTTGGGCCTCATATAATTTTGAAAATATTTTTGTGCCCTCAAATTATTTTATCAAGTTTTCGAAAAATACTTGGAAAATTAAAAGGTAATAATTTTTGCATATTAATTAAGTTCGAAAATTTTTGAATTAATTTTAATATTAGTTCCCAATAAAATTTTCTCCTTATCTTATATGCATAATTGATATATGCGCATGCTTCTATGATTTGCATGCATTATTACTCTTGCACATAGTCCCCATATTATAGTCCGCATATATTGCCCGGGTAGGCGGTGCCCGATACTTATTTGACCGTAAATTATGTTTTGGGTAGATGGCGTCAATCTTTGCTTCTATGTACTCTAGAATAATCAAATAAATCCTTATTTCTCCGTTGTCAATAAATTTGGTCACATTTCTTACCATGTCACTTTAAAAAAATTGTAGTGTATAATGTCTGATATTACCAAAAGAGAATTCGCTAAAGTTGCTCTTGATGGTAGTAAAACTACCTGACATGGGCGCTAGATGTCGAGATCCATCTAGCCTCAACTAATTTAAGCGGTGCTATTGTCGATGATTCAAAATCAACTGACGCCCAAAAGGTGAAAGCTTTTATTTTTCTCAGACAACATCTTAATCAGGATATGAAAAATGATTATCTCACTGAAAGAGACCTCGGAACGTTGTGGAAGTCCAATAACAAAAAGATGTACTCCTCCCTCGGGCTCAATACGATTGGTTGAACCTCCGTTTCCAGGACTTTAAGTTTGTGACAAAGTACAACTCAACCCTACATCGTATTGTATCTCAGTTAAAGCTATGCAAGCAAGCTATAACTAAGGCCGAGTTGATCCAGAAGACTCTATCAACTTTCCACACTAGCAAGCTTGTACTCCAGCAGCAGTACAGGGCTAAGAACTACACTGTACACTCTGAGCTAATTTCTGCACTTTATATGATTAGCGATCGCCAGCTAAGGCGGTCGCAAATCCCACAATCCATGAGAGACCGACTTGAGGCAGTCGCTAATATTAGAGACCACTGTGGCGGTCACTAATATTAACTACCCGCGTTTTAGCGACCGACGTTAATCAGTCAGAAATCGATCGCAAATCCTGTTTTGTGACAAAAAATCGGTTGTCAATCCGCCTTTTTTTTTTGTAGTGTGAGGGAGGGTTGGCTGAGGTCCAAGGTGGGTGGGTCCAGGGCCGCTCCTTTGTTGAGGCGAACGAGTCGATCGACTCAGGGCCCAACAATTTTACAAGTTTTTTGGGGCCCAAAATTATTTATATATATATATATATATATATATATATATATATATAAAATATATATCTATAATTTCATAAGACGAACATATACTGAGTGTTTGTTCTAGCGGCTAATGTTTTCTTTAATTTATTTGGATTTGGAGGTTCTATGCTTATTTTTTCTAATGTTTTCTTTCATTTATTTGGATTTGGAGGTTCTGTGTTCGATCCTGGATGTTAGCTTATTTTTTTACTAGTATAATTATATGATAAAAAAAAATTTATATTAAAGTACTTAGTGATTAATAGGTAATAACGATTTTGTAATTTAAATTTGATATATTTATTCATGTATGTGTAAAAATATTATTTTTTATGGTTAATAGTAATTAGTTATTTATGATTTGTTTCTTTAATTTTTTATTATTTATTCAGTATCATGCCGCCTAAATATATGTTTGGATATCAAAAGATGGGAAAAAAAAGCAAGGATAGATGATTTAATTTAAGTATTAATGTTTTTATTGCTTTAATATTGTACAATATTTAATTTCATGTCATTTAAAATTTTATATTGTATATAAGTTAGTATAAATGAGGGGCCCAATTTTAAGATCGACTCAGGCTCCAAAATTCCTAGGATCGGCCCTGGGTGGGTCTGGATAAGGGTGGAGGTGATGAAGAAAATAAGTTGGGTATCTCAACTTTTTTTTTTTTTTTTACAACTTATAGTTGTAAGGAGCTTATTTTAAATTCTTATAAGTTGTTAAATGTCTTATTTTAATACTTTGAAGGTACTTATAAGTAGACTTACAAGTTCCTAAACAACTTATAAGTTGTTTTAACAAGTTTATAAACTCGGCCAAACGGGCTCTAAGTATAACTTTCTTTTACTGTTGTCTAATAAAATAAATATTTTTTTAATGGAAAAAGAAGATTTATTATAAAAATTGGAGAACAATGGGTGCTCCAACCCTTACAATATATCAAATGATTTTGAATTTGGTCCTATCACAATGAGTTATCATAAACAAGATATAGGATCTCTACTCCAATTTGAGAAAGAATTAGACTTAAAGATGTTATTCTTCACACCTAACCATGACTAGATAATGGTTTTTGATGTCCGAAAACAATCTGAAATCATTTGGTTCCCTTCCATTAAAGATCACTTCATTTCTTTCCTTCCACAAAATCCAAATGATTCCATACAATAAATTTAATTTGTTACTGGAGTATATATGCTTCTATTTGCACTTTTGTCGTGGAGGAAGATTTTATATTTTTGGTACATTGATTAGGCAATTGATTCCTCACAATTAAAGATCTTTCTGGTTGTCGGATTAACACCAAACGACAACGATTTTGGAGTGTTGTCTTTTTATTATTTTATAAATAAAAGCGTTATCTTTTTATTCTTGTAAAGAAGATTCTCTTACACACCTCTTATTTTTTAAACTATAGTGGATGACTGTAGTAGAGCAACACGGGTGTTTGTCATGAAATATAAGACTGAAGTGAGTTATATATTACAAACTTCTTATTAGAGAGGCTAGTAAATAGAAACTCCATCTTGCTTTTCTTGAGTCTACTATGGTGGAAAAAAAGCATGATGTGGCAGGCTTATTGGACCATGGTGATTATCTCTTCACACAAGTCGGTGGCTTCATTTAGTTAACTAACTTCATTCTTCATACTTTATTGAACTCAATTGTGCCCAACAACAACCATTCTGGTGGCTGATAAGACGCAGCAAATGGATTGAATAATTGATGGGCCTCAATTAAATCATGGGCGCCTTCCTATTTTCCATAGGATACAGATATTTCAGCACCAAATTTTTGTTCGAGAATTTTTTTCGAACATTTGTCATTTGTTCGAAAAAATGATTATAACATTATTCAACCCCCACAAAAATGTCTAAAATTACATAATGTCCTAATCGTTTTTTTTGAACAAATAACAAATGTTTTAAAAAAAAATCTCGAACAAAAATTTTGGGGTGAAGTACTAAATTTTAGGGGTGAAAATATCCATACCTTTTTCCATAATGGATCGGCACTTTTCATTTCCTTTAGGGGTGGATATTAAACTTACCCCACCTTATTCACCACATAGTATAATTCACTATTCATTTATTTTGTTCACCATCCACAATTTTCAAAAATTACTTAACTTGTGCTTTTTTCTTGTAACACACTCCTCCTTTCTTTCAACAAACAAAATGTGCTAACTCAGGTAAATTTGTATAAGTTGGCCAAATTTAAAATAATATTATCAGAATAAAGTTGATTGTGGATAGTGTATGAATATAAAGTTAGTCGCTCAATGTTAGAACCATCTTCAAATTTCTGATAAAAAAAAAAAAAAAAGAACCATCTTCAAATAAAGTCGTTTATGTGGAGGGCGATGCTGCTAGAAATTTCCAAATTATTTTTCATGGTAGTTTAAAACAACATTATTTTTCAACTTTTCAGCGATTTTTTTACCAAAATGGGACGATTTTCAAAAAATATGGAACTAAATCAATAAAATTAATATTTTAGGGATCTTTTACAAAAATGTGAAAATTTATGGAACGAAAGAAGATTATATCCCGACTAAAAGTATTAAAACAAATTATAACACAAAAGATCTTGAAATAGAAAAGGTACTAGAACATCTTCTCGCGTATTATGCAAGCTTCATTTTTTTTTTATAGTTCCTTTATTCCTCTCTAAGCTTCTCATCTATCTATTTTAAGTGTGTGGCCCCTACATCTCTCTCTATCTCTCCATCTCTCTTCACTTTTTAAATATTTAATATTGTATTCCTTTAAAATATATTATTAATTAATTTTTAAAATAATCTATTTAAATTTATCTAGATTAATGGCAATTAAATCCAACAAAATAATATCTTTTAAGATTGGTTTAAATTATATAGAAAATCTTATCAACAAAAAATTTAGAAATATATCTCATATTTAATTGTAACACTACAATATTCTTAATTCTATCATAATTATTATTATGATTCATATATTCCTTTTATATATATATAATTAATTGAATTTTATTTCAATTTAAGTAACTCTTTGTAAGAATTCAAGAATTTTCAAAAGAATTAATATGATGTTGTCACATTGCTACTAAAAGTTTGTCTTTATACAATATAAAAGATATTTTATCTTTTAATTTTGGTTAACTTTGATTTTCGTCCTGTTAATTTTAGAATTTTGAGTTTCATCCTATAACTTATAAAAAAATATGTTTTTTTATCCTGTTACCTGCTACATTAGGTATCTTTTCTAGTAAATCTAACGTGAAATCAATTTTTTATAAGTTATAAAATAAAATTCAAAATATCACATCTAATTTACCGAAAGAGTTACCTGCTATAGCAGGTAATGACTTGACCGTAAAATACTAGTTTTTACTAGCAGTTACCCCACAAGAGTATGATATCACTGTAATACAGGCAAGAATAGGGACCAAGTAGTATCGAACCCGTAGGAGGATTTGTATGCGAGTAATCCCTGAAAATCTGCGCGTCGTAGCTAATATGAATGCGATTTGGTTTTAATATGAAGATAGAAAATTTAATTCTAAAATATTACTACTATCTAGCTAACGAGAATAAGACTATACTAACTTCGGTTTGAAGTGCAAATAAGATGAATGATACTTTGGATAGGACTCCCTACGTATACTAACGAAATTGGTATGACAATTAAGATAACCGTGGTGTTCCAAATTAAAATTCTAAGTGTAATATAACTAGACAATCAACTTCCCTAATCTAGCACAGAGAATCGTAAGAATCAAAGTTCAGAAATAACTCCAATACTCAACTCTCACAACTTACACTAATTAAATTATATGAGTTGTGCTTAATTACTGAGGCCCTTATTTAACTCGGGTGATTCGGCCGTCTTCCCTAGCTAAACCGGTTAATTATAAACCCCTTCAAAAACCCTCTCCTTAAGCCTATTTATTGAGAAAGAGTGATGCGATTGTCCTCTCCTAATCAATTTTCGTACTTAATTCTATGATTATTCTAGGGTTTTATTATATTTATTCAATAATTAAGAGAACTAAAACTCTTCACACCACGAATTATCCTATTCGCCTACCAAGATCCTAATTTCTACGAGTTCATCCTATCCTAAGCATACAAGAGTTTAGTCTAGCATATTGATCATGAAAACACAAGCAACAACTATAGCAACCAAAGATACAGTCAAATAAATCAAGAAACTCAAGAACATAAATCTAAAAATGAATTCAATTGCAACCAAAATCTGAAAATCAATCTCTCAAAATATCAATAAAAATCTGGAAAACAATTCCAATCTATAAGAGTATCAAAAACAAAAGATGAAAACTAAACCGTTCAGAATAATCATTTCGTGAACCCCGTATGATGTAAATCTCGTTTCTCCTCTCAAAATCCTTGCCAAAACCCCAAAATCACATTCTATATAAGCTTCTTCCCCTTTGAAAATCGAGTCTAAGTGTAAAATGAGGGTTTGGGGGTCTATTTATACTCCCCCTAAATTGGCCCTGCGTAGCTGCTAGACCTGGCCGCGTGGTCGAGCGCTTGGCGCTCAAGCTAACCATGGTCGAGCAGCCCTATTCCTCCAGAGATCGAATGGCGTATGAGCTCCCCCTGGTGGAGCGCCTCGCGCTCGACCCCAGCTCGAGCGCACCTGGTCTTCCAACATTTAACATGTTCTCGACCAGCCCTGGTCGAGCGGCTCGTGCCCGACCAAAGGGCTTGGTTGAGCGCTTTCCCCCTCTTCATGCCAAGTAGTACTTTTCTTCACCTGAACTAAAACTTTTTTGTAATTTCTTCTCATTCGGGAGTCCGTTTGAGTCGATTCAAAGTCCTACGAACTCCATTTTTCATCCTCTTTCCTAATATGCACACCAAAGAGACAAATTGATGAGTTTATGAAAATAGTACACAAATAACTCTAAAACTCACCAAAACCACTCAATATGTGGACTAAATGAGCATCAAAACATCACAATTTCACGTCTAATCAACCCTCATCCCCAAACTTACCATATTGCTTGTCCTCAAGCAATAAAATAATAAGTAAAGTGAAATTGTTAGAGATGAATCAAAGTTCCAAATCATGCAAGTATTGTGTTCAAACTTTAAAGATCGGTCACTCACACACAAACTCATCCTCCTTTCTCCTACTCATGGGTAATTAACAATAAACCACCAAATTAAAATATGGATGTGCTCTCGGTGGTGTGTTTCACTTCCTCACAAGTGTTTATCAATAAATAGGGATACTCTCAATTAATCATTCACACAAATTAGTGACCATAGGCTTGTAAGCACTCTCAATTTCGACCACATACTAGAATTTATGCCGAATCAAAAAGGACTTTTTCTAGGTTGTAATGTAAGGCTCTTTGGACAGGTGAGATAAATGTATAGGAGAAACTGACTCAAGTGAATGGAGAATAGAAAATCACAGCTTCAGTATTTCAATTCAAGGAACATAACACTTCTAGTATCACCATATAATGCACTTTCAAATTCCTCTAATTTCGACACCTCAACTTTCTTTTCTAACTCTTTTTCACTTCTCTTTTCTTCAATGCTCGTCCTATTCTTTTTCTTTTCACTCTATGTATGAGCTCGTATTTTTCTTTTGCTCATCCTCACACTTTTTATTCTTCCCCACTACTCACAAATTTTTATTACCCCTTTCTCGTGCTCACTCAACCACATAATTTTCTACATCAACCAACTCTACCCCCTTTCATTTATGACTTTTCCTATTCTCCACTCAAATTTGGACAAAAAGAGTTTTAAGAATTTGGATAAGCTCAAATGTGCTAACAAATGAATAGGCTCAAGCTCAAACGGGCTAACAAGGGATCAATGTCATTGGTTGGAAATTTTTTGGCTAAGTGACTTATCAATTCAAAATGGCCTTAGATCACTTTCGCCATTTCATACTAGACACAATCTAGAAGAGAGAGTACCCACAAGTTCTAGCACTATAAGGTGAAAATTCACTCACAAAGAATGAGATCATCTTGATGAATTCTAATCTCATAAGGCTCAAATCTCACAGCTTTTCACATCCATGCCTAGATCTAGCGACTCATGCCTTTCACCTCACAAATTTTCAAAAGGAAAAATCTTAAGTGCACGAGTTCCCTTTCAAATCCACTCTACTCACAACACTCACACTTTCCAGTTCCTAACTCAATTCCACAATCACCCACCTACTAATCCATACGCAATGATAGCAATAATAATCAATCAAGGAGGTGAAGAATCATGAAAATAGTCAGTGCTCAATCAGTACACATAATACACTCAAGTTCACCCAACAATACATATCAAAATAGGAAAAATGAAAAAGAGATTAAGCAAATAAAAAAAAGCGAGAAAAGAAAGAAATTGAGGCAGTCACCATCAATGATCACGGCCCCGGAGGTGGAGGTGGAGCATACTTTCACGTATAACTCCAACAGGTGGTCGGTGCATCACGTGGTTAACGCCTAGCTGAGAGATGAATAATCCCTCCACCCATCTCCTCGAATCCGCGTTGCTTTCACGAATTCCTCGGATATCACCCTGAATCTCGGTCACGTCCGTGCGCAACTGAGTATAGTCCTGGCGCAAACCTTAAACATCGGCCTCTAATCTCGTCCACTCTAATTGTGAAGGGACCCATCCTCCATGATGCATAGGTGCCTCGGGCACATCTTCCTCCATATTGGCTTCTTGCTTATTTCCTTCTTCTGCTTCCTCTTCTTCTTCCTCAAATTCCTGTTGGGCTCGACTCAAGCCTTCTCCTCTTCTTCATTGGTTCCATCAATAGGCCCGCCTCATCAAGCCGCTCGCTAAAATTCTTGATCACTTCAAGGTGTGCCGATGTGGTCATTCCATAGTTTGAGCTTTTCCTCCCCTTGAGAGTGACGAGCTTCTTGTCTGGAAGGGAAAAGAACTGCCCGTCCTTGAACTTCAAGCACAACGTTCCCAGTTTCCTATCCACCATCAAAGTTTTCCACAAATGCTCAACATCGATGTCATTCCTAGGGAGGGCTCTAGATTGAGGTTCATGCCCTAAATGACGAAGTACAGCCAATATAAGTCATTCGTCTCAGACCCTGTCCTCTTATTTCTAACTGTGTACGAGGCATCCAGGTGATGCTCGAGGAATGCCCACCCGAAGTAGCATTTCTTCTTGTTCATGGCACCACAGTCCGTATAGCTGCTCACCCGGTATCGTCCTGCTCTCTGATCTAGCATAAATAGTATTTCCCAGAATTCTCTCAATATACCAGACTATCGGGTTCCTGATGGCGGACACTCGGGCCTTCTGGGACTTATATGGTTCGACTTGCCCTCCCATGATCAGCTTCTAAATTTATGTAAGCTTGTACCGTTGATCCTTGTTCCTTTACCCTTCAAGGAACGGGAGCATGAGAGCATCATTGACTGCACTAATCGGCTCTTCATACCATTGGTCTCGCAACTGGAACCTAAAGCCGTTCTCATCCCTCATTTCTAACGTAGCAAGAAATTGCTCCGTTAGATCGGGATAAGTCTCCATGTTGAGTAACACGTTGAAAATGGCCTCCATATCATTATGCTGGAAAATCTTCCTGGCCTCTTGTTCAATCCCCATCTCTCTCATCACCTCTTGGTTGGGGCGACGAATCTTTTCTACTTTCCCCGCCACGTTGTTCCAACGGAGGGCTACAAAGGTCCAGTTATCACCATAATCTATGTTCCATCTCGAGGGCATGGCAGCCCTCCGGGTCAAATCACGCTCCATGGCCTCTAACTCGGGTCCCATTATCATTCTCTCTCAGTGTCCACGGTTAGCCATCTTATCTACATCACACAAAGGTAAACTACTCAATAACATTCTTTCACAATTTACTTCATAGAGTAGTGCTCAAATTTCAATCCATTTTCACAAATATTAGCTTTGCTTGAGGGTGTTCATTCCAATTCATAAAAATCCATCCCTTCCACAAGCAATCCTAAGCCTATCATGAAGTAATATTAACACAAGTGTAATTTACATGCTCAAGACTTAGCTAATTTCACATATGAACAACATTCAAGCCCAAAATTCATTCATTCAAGGTTTCAACAAGAAATACCCACAAAAATCCCCAAATTCCTACTTTCTCTCTCTAGAATTCTTCAAATTCGCACCTTCAATCATCAAATTAACATGAAATTTGAAAAACCCATAGCATATATGCCTAGAGCTGTCAAACGGGTCGGCCTGACCCGGGCCCACTGGGCTTTGAGTTTTTTCCGGGCCGGGGTTGCTACCGGGCAAACTATTTTCAGGCCCGTCCTGGCCCGTCTCGGGCTACCTGGCCAAACCGGCCCAATTTTTTTTAAATATTATTATTCTACTTAATTTATATATTTACCTCATTAATTTATAATTTAGCATACAAATTATACTCATAGTTGTAAAAATTATTTAGTTTATCAACAACAATTCAATAATTAAATTAAAACTCGAATTCCTAAATAAAATTCAAAAATAATAATTCAACAAATCCTAATAAATTTAAATTCATCAAAATAAATTGAAGAGTCCATAATCCAACAATTCAAAATAAAATCACACAACAATTATCCAAGTCCAACAATCCGTTAATAAGTCTAAATTACAGTTCATTCAAACATCAAAATACATAAAGAAACAGTCCTCAAGAGTCAAGACCCTGACATGATCATCTGAACAATCCTCAAGAAACAACATTGGAATCTTCCATGAACAATAGTATCTCCTCAACTTCTGTTATATCTGAATTTCATAATATAAGAATAGTGAGAAAATGCATATTATAAGTGGAAAATTAGAGTATTTTTTTATCTATCACCTGAAGATACAACTTCTTTGAAACCATGCAACCAACTACGGGTACAAATGAGAGTTTGCAAATTTTTCGAAAATAAGGAGCTTTTGTACTTGATCAAAATACGACCACCAATACTAAATGAAGATTTCGAAGCAACAGTCGTAATTGGAATGCAAAGAACGTCACAAGCCATCATTGAAAGTTGGGGAAATCGACCCTTATTAACTTTTCAATAATCAAGAATATCTGTGGTTGATTCCACGAGTGGGAGTTCTTCCAAGTATGTATCAAATTCAGATTTGTCATTGTTTACGGTCATATGTCTTTTTAAATCTTCCTTGTACTCCTAAATTAGACAAACACACAATATAAATAATATAAAACTAGAGTAACTACATTCCAATGAATATAAATATAATGAAGATCAATAACACAATAATGTAACTCAAACTTACTAGAAGTATCTTCTTAGCCGACTCATCCATGCTCATTGGTTGTGAAAGTGACTTGGTGATTGAGGTTGAGCTAGATACAACTCCATCTTTCTGATACTCTTTAAAAAGAGTGTACAATGCCTCCTTCACCTTTCTTACCTTTTCTTCATATGAATTTGGGTGAAGCCTCTTATAACAAAAGTTTAAAAAGTACAATTTTTTTGTTGGATCAAGAACACTTCCAAATGCAAGAACAAGAGGACATTCATTCCAATATTTGTCGAAGAGGGTTTGGGCGGCAGCGGCGTGGTTGCTAGGTTTTGGGTTTTTTTTTTTGTTCTGGGTTCTTATCCGCGCGCTGCTGCTTCTTTCTTATTATCTTACTGATGTGTTTTTAGTTTTAAGGTTTTCAATTTTACTAAATAAAATTTAAAAAAAAGGGAAAAATAAAACGGGCCAACCCAGAAAATCGGGCTAAGCCCGGTCCAAGCCCGGAGGCCCGCCGGGCCTACTGGGCCGGGCCAAAAAAAGCCCGGTTCTTTTCGGGCCAATAATTTTAGGGCCCAGCCCGCCCTTAAAACCGGGCTTTTCGGGTCCGGCTCATTTTGACAGCTCTATATATGCCTCAATAATCCACAAGAAAGCAAGAATTCATGAACTCAACAAAAAGCCCCAAATTTTCATCCAACTATGAACCCTAAGTTCCAATCCACTCAAAATCATCCCAAATATAAGCAAAAACTAAGAAAAGAGGAAAAGGGTAGGAGTTACTTACCTTGGTTGGAGAGAAATTCGACTTGGAGATGACTTGGTGAAGAGAATTGAAGTTTGGGATGAAAATGGGGTGGAATGGTGTTTTTTTCGCAGCTATGTGTGTTTTGTGTGTGAAGAGTGTGTGAGAAATGTTTAAATAGTGAGCAAAAAACCGTGTTCAGCCCTACCGAGCCGCTCGACCACATTGTGGGGTTTAGCGCTCGGTGCTCGTGCGTAATACCTGGTCGAGCGCCCTGGGCACGCTGGAAGAGGGTGCCGCTCGAGCAGCACTCGACCAAGCGAGGTGCTCGAGCAAGCCCTGATCGAGCGCCCTGGGGGTCCTGACCAATTTTTGCATTTTTTAATGTTTTCGACCCCATTTTTTGAAAATTCAATCTAAAAACGAGTACTAACCTGGAAAAACTCCTCGATTTAAGTCGGTCGCTCATTCGATCGAGGAGTTGGGGTCTCTTCCCAACGCATGGCTCTCCAACTCAATTCACCACACAATAACACATTCAAATTCAACTACACCCATAATCACTTTGTGCATCAATTTTTGCAAAAAAATGACCCAAAATTTTCACATAACACATGAATTTAGTGCACAACTTGTTAATTACGAAGACACCCCCCCCCCCCCCTCAAAACTTTTTCTTGTTAGCAATAATAAAGTTTGAGAAATGAGTACGTACAAGGACGTGCACTAATAACACAATAAGCTTAAACACCCATCAATGCACAATATATAACTCAACTCAACATAAAATAGCACATAAACAATGAGCGAGAGGGTGTGTGCCTGTGCAATATAACAATTAAACCTCTCAAGTGCGTCGGTGCATATGTACATCCCTAAAACATGTAGAACACTCCACCTCCCCAAACTTAGACTATGTGAAGTGGTCTAAATTTGGGGTTCGGGATTACCTCATGCGCATATTTTACCGTTAACACTTAGCAGTCTAGCACGCCCTTCTTGTTCCCTTGAATTGCTCCACGCTATCACTCTCTCATTAATGCTTGCACCCTCAGTACAAGCCTACAATCAAAACACTCAACACGATAGCAAGCAACACACGATCACACAAACGATTAAAAGAAAAACAAAACACACGAAAGCAAGTAAAAATGGATTGCCTTCCATTTAGCGTTATTTTAAAGGTCCTAATGCCAGACCGAGCTCAAAGGAGCTCACATCTCATGAGGCTCAAAGTTAACTCCCTTGTTCTCATAAGAGCGGTTGTAGAATTTCTTTACTCGATGTCCATTCACCATGAACACCTTTCCATCCTCCTTCTCAACCTCTAGGAATCCACTCTTGAACACCTTTTTCACCACATACGGACCATTCCACTTAGATTTCAGCTTCCCCCCGAACAACTTCATCCTCGAGTTGAATATAAGAACTTGGTTCCCCACTTGTAACTCTTTCTTCCTCAACCGAGCATCATGCCACTTCTTTGTCTTCTCCTTGAATATTCGGGTACTCTCATACGCGCTATCTCGAAACTCCTCCAACTTATGAAGTTGAAGAAGTCTCCTCTCCCCCGCCATAGTGCTATCAAAATTAAGCCTCTTGATCGCCCAATATGTCTTATGCTCCAATTCCACCGGAAGGTGGCATGCCTTTCCAAATACAAGCTGGTACGGGGACATTCCCAAAGGAGTTTTGTAGGTCGTTCGGTAGGCCCACATTGCATCATCAAGCTTCATCGTCCAATCCTTCTGACTCCCACTAAACGTCTTTTCGAGGATCTCTTTAATTTGACGATTCGAAACCTCCGCTAGACCATTGGATTGGGGGTGATATGTTGTAGAGACGCGATGGTTGACTTCGTACTTGGCCAAGAGCTTCTTCATCAATTTGTTCACGAAATGACGCCATCCATTACTAATCAACGCTCTTGGAACTCCATACCTCGAAAAGATGTTCTTCCTCAAGAACTCAATTACCACACGTGAGTCATTCAACTTGGTCGGGATAGCTTCAATCCACTTCGAGACATAGTCAATGCACACATGGATATACAAGAACCCATTACTCGGGGGAAATGGGCCCATGAAGTCTATCCCCCATACATTGAATACCTCTACTTCCATGAATATGTGTAACAACATTTCATCCCTCTTTGTGATGGTGCTGAATTATTGGCACTTGTCACACCTTCTCACCCATTCCATGCAATCCTGCAATATTGTCGGCCAAAAGAAATCTGCCTGAAGTACTTTCCTTCCGGTTTTCTCTCCACTCAAATGTCCTCCACATGGCAATGCGTGACAATGCCTCATAATATTATCTCATTCCTCCTCAGGCACACACCGTCTAAGCACCGAATCTATCCCTCTCTTGAACAAGTACGGATCATCCCAAATAAAGTCCCGGACTTTCTTCAAGAATGTCTTTCGGTGCAACAAATCTATATCCGTCGATAGCTCTCCACTAGCTAAATAATTAACATAATCTGCAAACCACGGTGCCTTCCCATCAGCTCGATACACCGGGACATCACCCACTTGAAATAGCTTTTCATCCGGAAACTCGTCGTTCACCTCACGTTCTTCTACCGTATTTTTCTTGGTGTGTTCCAACCTTGAAAGGTGATCAGCGATAACATTCTCACTCCCCTTCTTGTCTCTAATCTCCACATCAAACTCTTGAAGCAATAGAATCCATCGAATGAGTCGTGTCTTAGCATCTTTCATGCTCATGAGATACCGAATCGCGGCATGGTCCGTATACACTATTGTTTTCGTACCTACTAGGTTATCAAAAGCATACACGATCGCCAATAATTCCTTTTCGGTCGTGGTATAATTCATCTGAGCCAAATTCATCATCTTTGAGGCATAGTAAATAGCGTGAAACCGCATCTCTCTTATTTGCCCCAAAGCCACTCCCATAGCATAGTCGTTTGCATCACACATAAGCACGAACGGGCTACTCCAATCCGGAGTCACAAGAATAGGGGCATTCACCAAAGATTCCTTTAACCTGTTAAACGCAACTAAACAATCATTAGTAAACTCAAAAGTGACTTCTTTTTCAAGAAGTCGAGAAAGAGGTTTAGTAATTTCTGAAAAGTCCTTAATGAAGCGCCTATAGAATCCCCCATGGCCCAAAAATGAGTGAATCCCCTTCTCGGCCGAAGGCGGTGGAAGCTTCTCAATAGCAATCACTTTCGTTTTATCAACCTATATTCCTTTCGAGGGCACATGATGTCCAAGAACGATTCCTTCTTTCACCATAAAGTGGTACTTCTCCCAATTAAGCACCAAATCAGTTTCTTCACACCTGCTCAAGACCACTTCAAGATTGATTAGACACATCAAATGACTCCCCAAAGATAGAGAAGTCATTCATAAATACTTCCATAATATTCTCAATCAACCCATGGAAGATTGCCATCATACACCTTTGAAAGGTGGCGAGTGCATTACACAACCTAAATGGCATTCTCCTAAACGCATATGTAACATAAGAGCAGGTAAAGGTGATTTTTTCCTGATCCTCTGGAGCTATCATAATCTGATTATATCCCGAATACCCATCTAGGAAACAATAGTACTCAAACCCTCTAGTCTATCAATCGTCTGATCAAGGAACGACAAAGAAAAATGATCCTTGCATGTTACCTTGTTCAGCTCCCTATAATCAACACATACTCACCATCCTGTCACTAATCTAGTGGCCACCAATTCATTAGTTTCAGTTTTAATCACAGTGGTACCCCCACCCCCACCCTCCCACCTCCTCTTAGCAACAATATGCAATGGACTCACCCAAGGACTATCAGATATAGCAAAGATCATGTCCACTATCTAATGATTTCAATACTTTCTTATGAATTACCTCCTGAATTATCAGATTCACTCTCCTTTGATTTTGTACCACAGCTTTTTTACCTCCTCAAGTCTAATCCTATGCATGCATATAGATGGATTTATCCCCTTAATGTCCTCAATCGACCATCTGATGGCCGATTTGTGCTTACGAATCGCTTTGAGGAGTCTCTCTAATTGATCACTAGATAAAAGAGAAGATACAATTACCAGGTAGCTCTCATTGTCCTCCAAGTACGCGTACTTGAGGTGATCCGGTAGTGGCTTCAATTCTTTCTTCGCCTCCAACGGCGGTGCCTTGTCAAACATCTTCTCGAAGGTGGTCTCCTCCACGTCCATTTCTCCTACTTCATCCACTTGTTGCACTTCCATGAACTTCAATTCCTCACTATCTTTAATGCTGTCAAAATAGTCAAGATTATAAAGCTCATAAGTTAACTCATCAAGTACCGGATAATCATAATTATGAACATAAAAAGAGCAGGATTTGAGAAATGTGTCATCAACACAAGTGTCCATGATATCAATAAAGTGACAGCTTTCATCTCCTATAGGGTATTTCATTGCCTCGTAGATACCAATCTTCACTTCTTGATCATCTACTTTCACCGTAATTTTTCCGTTTGCCACATCTAACACCATCCCGGTTGTAGCCAAGAAAGGTCTTCCCAAAATCAGGGGTACATGCTCATCATCCTCTATATCAAGGACTATGAAATCAGCTGGAAAGACGTGATCAGCTACCGCAACTAGAACATCCTCCACCACTCTTTGAGGTCTTGTGATGGACCTATCAGCAAGTTTGAGAGTCGTCATTGTCGGTTGAAGATCTCCACCATCCAACTTCTTGAACAATGATAATGGCCTCAGATTAATGATGGCTCCTAAATCGCACAATGCCCGCTTCTTAATTCCATTCCCGATATCATATACGATCGTGAAACTCCCGGGTTCCTTCAGCTTCGGAGGAAGAGCTTTGTGCACCATCGCACTTACCTCATGGTTCGGGAACTTTGCATAGTTCGTGGCATCTGCTCCAAAGCATCATAGAATGGTATGTTGATGCGTAACTTCTTGGAGAGGTCAAGAAACTTAGCGAACTTCTCATCTAATTTTTTCTTCATAAATTGTTGCGAATATGGAACTGGAATCACAGATTTGGTACCCCCAATCATCTTGTTCCGTCTCATTGATGTTTTGTTTAGCCTCTTTTGCCTTCTTCCACTTGGGTACTCGTTTTATCTCCTCAATCCCTTCTTCCACCTTTTCTTTCCCATTCCGAGTATCATTCCCCACGGTCTCTTCCACTTCGACATCATTTTTCCCATCAACCAAGACTTCTTCATCCTCTTTCTTTTTCTCACTCTCTGCCTCAATCTCTCTATGGATCTCCTCCACTTCAGCAGGTAGTGGAGGACCATCATACTTTGTTCCACTCCTCAACTCAATGGCTTTGCAATGCTCTTTCGGGTTTACTTCTGGCATAGAAGGAAATTTACCCGTCTCTCTACCCTGTGATTTTGCAATCTAGCTTATCTAATATTCAATTGAGTTGAATAGCCTATTATTCTCTTGTTGAATCCGATTAAGGTCTAGATCCCTCCTTTGAGCTTCTTGGTCCTTGTGACCATTCTTCTTATTCATCTCCTTCACATCATACTCAAGAGAGGATAATCTCTTACTTCCCTCTTCCACCATCTGCAGAATAGCTCGCAACATCTTATCGGCTGAGGCACCTGCCTTCTCCTCCATGGAGTTTCGACCCTGGGTCTACACCTGGTGGTACAGTTATCCCAACTTTTGGATTACTGTAAAAGAAGTTATCATTCTTCCTCCACTGATTCTGACTAGATGAAGAGCCTCCTTGGTAGTCTTGATTGTTTCTCCACTAATTCTGAAGAGGTTGTGGACCTTGTGGCACGATGATTGACCATAGGCAGGTTGCCCCTGCTGCTTGCTGGTAGCTACCTTGGTTGTAATTCGGTCTTCCTATGTAGTTTGCCTCCTCTTGTTGGCATCCTGGATGATCCATCTTCTCACTCATAACTATGCCTCCTCCACTCAGATTCTGTCCAACCTCTAAGTTGATGATCTTCTCCATAAGTGTCATCAGCAGCTTCCTAGTCCCTTCACTCTCTTCCGCTTGGTACACACTCTACTGACGAGGTTGGCTAGCATTTCATTGCCCCGCATTCTTCACGATGTCTTCCACTATCTGTCGGCACTCTACTGCATTCTTGTTCAGGAATGCTCCACCCGCACAAGCATCAAGATGCTGCTAATCATTCACACAGGCCCCGCAGTAGAAATAAGCTATAATATCACCCTCATTGTACCCATACTGTGGGCACTCAAACAACATGTTAGATAATCTCTATCATGCCTGACTCAATCCTTCATTTGGTTTCTGTCTGGATGTAGAAATTTCATTCCTCGTCTTCACGGTCCTGGATGGAGGGTAGAAATACTCTAAAAATAACCGCTCAAGCTCAGTCCATGTGTTCACACCCCCTCGTGGAAGTGTGTTATCGTACCAATTCTTGGATATCCCCGTCAGAGAGAATGAAAACAACCTAAGCTTCTTTGTGTCTGCTGACATCCCGTTGTAATCAAATGTGGAAGCTATCTTCAGGAAGTTCCTCAGATAGGTATGTGGGCTATCTTTCTCAACCTCTCCCTTAAACTGGCTTTCTAATAGCATTTTCGGAATTCCGAGCGAGATCGAAAAATTGTTCGCCTCCACAGGTGGCAGAGCTACTCCATCGTAGTATCGTTGAGGCTGAGCCTCAAACATCCCTCTAAGTGTCGTACCCGGAGGACCTGTGTTCTGTGGGACTTGACGTTGGTTTCCTTGTGGTGGAGGAACTTGTTGGTTATTAGGTGGGTTTTGGTTTAGTGGTAGAGGGTAGTATGGCGGATAGTAGGGTAGGTAAGGGAATGGATGATATGGTTGATTGTGGTATTGGTAAACTGGGTTAATGAAAGGATTATTGTGGCTTTGGTTATTTTGGTTTTGGACTTGGTTTTGGTTTATTACGGGGTTGTTTTAGTTTGGTTGGTTTTGGTTCTGGATGGGTTGGTTCCGATTATTGTTCACCCCTTGAGGTGTTTGGTTCTGCCCATCAACACCATTCAGATCCTCCATATGCTCGGCATTCAGATCCTCCTCGTCTCCAACTAGATTTAATTTCTCGTTGGCTATAGTAGTCATCCTTCTCTGAAAAGCTTTATTCCTCTCTGCTATAGTCTCAGGATCAAGCTTCATCCGATCTTCGCTCGTTTCTCCCTTAGAGCAAGTTTTCATATACCTGAAACTCAATGAGAAATATTAAACGCAACTGACTAACAAATAATAAAAATAAAAAAAGGAATGCACTCACTACTAGCTACTAAACTATTTCTAGGTCTCACCCAATGAGCATATGTTGGTCCCGGTACAAGACTGAGGGATACGTGTATGGGGGGGGAATACACGTATACAAATTTTTCGAACTTTCAAACTGACTGAGTCCCCTTAGCTCAGAGTGATAAAGAACTCAGGGTTGATAACACACCTACTAACTGCACTGAGTGCTGGTCAGTTGGCAAACTATCAACTTGAGTTCAGTGCGGAAATACGTGAGCCCTGAAAGTTTATAGTCTTGTTAATGTTTGCTTTCTGAAAACTTGATTACTCAATTCTGAAGTAGTGATTAGTAGGGCAGTGTTCAAGTTAATGATCAGGTTGATTGATTCAAGCCTGATAAAACTGATGCAATGAATGACTTAATGAATAAGCAATAAGAACAATATCAAAGCAGTAAAGAACACAAGGAGTTTAACGTGGTTCAGAGACTCAAGCTCCTACGTCTACGGTCCTGATTGAACAGGATAATCTACTAAGGATTAGCTTGTTTTTAACGTGCCAAGGTGCACCCAGATCAGCTAATTCACTGGCCCTTACAAACTCCTTCCTAACTCACTAACTGACTTCAACCAACAAACGTAACAAGAGGGTTTTGGTTTCAATTTGGTTTCCAACTAAGAATGTGATTATCCTTACAAGACAAGGCTATGCTAAGGATGGATAATCCCTCTAAGCTTATGATATATCTAGGTTCACTCACTGGAATACAGAATAACTCTCTTTTCTAAGAAACACTTGGGAAATTTAAGGTTTTTCGAGTGCTTCTTTCTAACGCTGAATGTTTTGAATGCTTGAGAGTTTGAGTAATTTATGGCTTGAAAATTTTCCGTAACCTTGAATGGGTTCAAGGTCTTCTGTATTTATAGATGGATTTGAAAACTATCAGTTGGAAGAGATAGTCCTTCTAGTCATCTACGTAGGGTTGTTCAACGGACGCATCTCCCATGCAGCAGCCGTCCTTGCATGGATTTGGTAATGCATTTAATTCTCCATTTAATGCTTGCCCGTTGAAAAGTGCAGTTTAAACTCAGTCTTCATGTCAGGTCCGTACGTGTCTGTCCTCCCTGGATTGGTCCACGTCATCAGGTTGGTGAGAATGTCAGAACTCATTCCTGGGCTTCAGGCTTGTCTCATTCAGTTCTTTTTGTCTCAAGCACAACGGTATTGTCCTGACACTAACATTCCTTTTGCATTGATTGGCCCTACTCCAAGTCTTTTCCCATTACTCAGTATCATCGTGTTTCCTTCAGGACTGAGTTAGTAGTGACCTCAGGGCCATACTCTTCACCACTGACACTTACTCAGCCAACATAGGGAGACTGTCGTAAGTTCAGGATGGTGCTCTAAGTCTTCAGGCTTCAGTCTTGATTGTCATCAATGAGCACTCCTCTCATTGAGTTCCTGTGAATTGTAAAATAATTAAGTACAAATCTAACCAAGATTAGCCTGACTACAAAGGCAAACCATCTTTTCAGGGGCTTTGGGATCTAATCAAAACTGACATTGTCCCAACAGCATACGTCACCTCCCCGGCAATGGCGCCATTGACTTGACCGTAAAATACTAGTTTTTACTAGCAGTTACCCCACAAGAGTATGGTATCTTTATAATACAGGCAAGTATATGGACCAAGTAGTATCGAACCCGTAGGAGAATTTGTATGCGAGTAAATTCCTGGAAATCTGCGCGTCGTAGCTAATATGAATGCGATTTGGTTTTAATATGAAGATAGTAAATTTAATTCTAAAATATTACTACTATCTAGCTAACGAGAATAAGACTATACTAACTTTGGTTTGAAATGCAAATAAGATGAATGATGCTTTGGATAGAACTCCATACGTATACTAACAGAGTTGGTATAGCAATTAAGATAATCGTGGTGTTCCAAATTAAAATCCTAAGTGTACTATAATTAGGCAATCAACTTCCCTAATCTAGCAAAGAGAATCATAAGAATAAAATCTCATAAATAACTCCAATACTCAACTCTCACAACTTACTTCACTAACCCACTAATTAAATTATAAGTGTTGTGCTTAATTACTGAGGCCCTTATTTAACTCGGATGATTCGGTCGTCTTCCCTAGCTAAACCCTCTCCTTAAGCCTATTCGTTGAGAAAGAGTGATGCGGCCGTCCTCTCCTAATCAATTTCCGTACTTAATTCTATGATTATTCTAGGGTTTATTAGATTTATTCAATAATTAAGAGAACTAAAACTCTTCACACCACGAATTATCCTATTCGCCTACCAAGATCCTAATTTACAGGGGTTCATCCTCTCCTAAGCATACAAGAGTTTAGTCTAGCATATTTATCATGAAAACACAAGCAACAACTATAGTAACCAAAGACATAATCGAATAAATCAAGAAACTCAAGAACATAAATCTAACTATGAATTCAATTGCAACCAAAATCTGGAAATCAATCTCTCAAAATATCAATAAAAATCTGGAAAACAATCCCAATCTATAAGAGTATCAAAAATAAAAGATGAAAACTAAACCATTCAATAGAATAATCGTGTCGTGAATCCCGTATGATGTAAATCTCGTTTCTTCTCTCAAAATTCTTGTCAAAACCCCAAAATCACGTTCTAAGCTTCTCCCCCTTTGAAAATCGAGTCTAAGTGTCTAAAATAAGGGTTTGATGATCTATTTATACGCTCCCTAAATTGGCCCTGTGTAGCCGCTCGACCTGGCCCCGTGGTCGAGCGCCTGGCACTCGAGCTAACCATGGTCGAGCGGCCCTATTCCTCCATAGATCGAATGGCGCACGAGCTCCCCCTGGTCGAGCGCCTCGCGCTCAACTCCAGCTCGAGCGCACCTTTTCTTCCAGCGTTTAACATGCACTCGACTAGCCCTAGTCGAGCGGCTCGTGCTCGACCAAAGGGCTTAGTCGAGCGCTTCTCCCCTCTTCATGCCAAGTAATACTTTTCTTCACTCGAACTAAAACTTTTTCGTAATTTCTTCATATCTTCTCATCCGAGAGTCCGTTTGAGTCGATTCAAAGTCCTACGGACTCTGTTTTTCGTCCTCTTTCCTAATATGCACACCAAAGAAGCAAATTGATGAGTTTATGAAAATAGTACACAAATAACTTTAAAAACTCACCAAAATCACCCAATATATGGACTAAATGAGCATCAAAACATCACAACTTCACGTCTAATCAAGTAACGGGACAAAAAATACAATTTTTATAAGCTATATGACAAAATTCGAAAGTCCAAAATTAACAGGACGAACACCAAAGTTAAAAGAAAAAAAATACATTTTTCCAAATAAAAATTATATGCAATTTATGCATCATACCCTACTAAACAACAATATTAATTCTTTTTTAAATAATAATAATTCTTACCAGCAATAATATTAATGTTATGCGGTGCATATGGCACATAATAAATATATTCTCTCTAAACGTAAAGCTAACGTATAAAGAAAAAGGAGCTAAGAAATACAACCACAATCCACCAATAATATTCTTGCAGGTTATTGGGGAAATAAACTTTATTCTTTAATTATATTCTAGATAGAGTAAGGATTGCTGCTTAAAGGAAATTCTATGATTGACCTTTAATTTTGATAATCAGCTCTCCTCAATAACAAGTTAAATTGTCCATCAATAATTTCAACTTGTCAAATTTAATTATAATTGATTTACAAATCAAATTATTTTTTCATAAAAATAATATTATTAAACTAATAGTTAAAGGTAGGGTTGTTCACGGAGTTCGGAGATTACTGAACCCGTACCGAAATCCGCACCAAAAAAGAACCGTACCGAAAAAATTATGGATTTTTTTATTTTAACCGTACCGAAACCGAACCGAATATTTTTTTGGTACGAATCTGGATATTACCAAATTAACCGTACCGAAAAACCGAATGTGACCGTATCGAACCGAACCAAACCGAATAACCGAATTAAATATGTATGAAATTTTAATTATTTTTATTTATCAAACATTATTATAATGTTATTGAATTTAAGTACAACTAAGCGATTTCATAATTTCTCCTCCTTTTCAGAATACAAACACTATATTATTTGTCTTATTAAGTTCATAAAACGTTAACTTATGTTTAGGTGTATATCAAAATGTTTTAAATTTAATTTCTTATTCTTTTAATTTAATTGTTCATGTATATTCATTTCTTACAAAATCTTGGATATGGTGTACCTTGTGTCATGAATTACGGTCACCATAATTTTAATATTGCACGTTTCATTCACAAGATATTTCAAAAAAGAAATATATATATATATATATATATATATATATATATTTAATATACTGTATTTTAAATATTCTATCGGTGGTGATTTACGATCATATTTTAACCATCAACTATAGTATAATGTGTTATATTCAAGCTTGTAATGATATATGCTTGATTATTGTTGAAGTTGAGTAGTATTCGTGAGTGTGCATGCATCGAAATGTTTTTTTTAATGATTAAAAAATGAGAGAATGATAAAAAAGGGTAAAAAAATATGTATCTCCGCTCCGTACCGTACCGATCCGGTCCTTTTGTAACCGAAAATCCGCTCCGACCCGTACCGAAAAATAAAATATCCGTACCGTACCGGACACAGATACTCGAATTTTAAAATAACCGAATTTTGATACGGACACGGATATTTTCAAATATCCGTTTTGGTCCGTACCGTGAACACCCTACTTAAAGGGCCATATATGGCACGAGGTAATGAAGGCATTTTTACTTAAACGCTTAAAATAAAATAAAAAATAAAACTTACCAATGGATTAAAACATAGTATAAATCTCTAGAATGTGTATTTTCTTATTTGCACATGTATAATATGCATCAAAGTTTTTGTTAATAAATAATGGTAATGGACTTAATAACTTGAAAATAATTTCGTGAAAGAAGAAATGTGTTTTAAAGTAGAAGGAACCAGACATATATGGGCCACGCACAGCTGAGGAATTTTGTTTAGCTAAAATTAAAAAGGAAGGAATAAGTGAAGAGCAAAGTTAATTTTACGTTAAGCTATTTCAGTTATTGCATGTTTTGGCAAGTACTAATAGTAATATCATCATTCATCAAAAGGCAGCACAAAACAAGAAAAGAGGTAGATCAATGGCGGACGCAATCGTTTCAGCAGCGGCAGAGCGAGTGATTGGTCTAATTGAAGAGCAGGCTCGGCACCATATCAATCTGGTGCGAGGCGCCGAAGACAAGGTTCGCAGCCTTGCTGTAGACCTGCAGAATATCAGAAGCGTGTTGGATGATGCTGAGAATCGGAGATTCAAGGACAACAAGATCAACTGCTGGTTGTCCAGGCTTGAGCAGACGTCGTATGAAATGGAGGACGTTTTGGACGAATGGGACTACGCTCTTGCCAAATTTCAGATGGAAGAACGTGCTGTTGTTGCTCCTCCCAATCCCAAGCAAAAGGTATGCTCCTTCATCCCATCCTCTTCCTGTTTGTGTGTCAAGAAAGTTGCACTTCGTCATAGTATTGGCAAAAAAATATTGAGCGTTAAGGATAAACTTGATCATATCTTGAAAGAGAGAGATCAGTATGGATTTGTGGTTTCCCACCCAATTGTTGATCCTTCCCCTGCATCTTGGCGAGATCAGTCTACTTCCATGATCGACTTAACAAAAGTCCATGGACGAGATATAGATAGAGATCTTCTTGTTACAAAACTTATTGAAAATGGTGGCAGGGAAGAGGAATTGGGCTTCCGTGTACTCTCTATAGTGGGTGTGGGGGGACTTGGGAAGACCACTCTAGCTCAAATGGTATATAACCATAGCCGAGTAGAGGAATCTTTCGAGTTAAGAATATGGGTTTGTGTTTCTGATCCCTTTGATTTGTGTTCCATTGCCAAAGGGATTCTTGAAAGCATAAAAGTTGGGTGTTCTCCAAATATCAATCACCTGGATGTCCTTTTGAAACAAGTAAAAGACTCCATTTCGGGGAAGAAATTTCTCCTTGTGCTTGATGATGTTTGGACGGAGGACTTTACCAAATGGGAACCCTTAGAAAACTCACTGAGATACGGTGGAGCAGGAAGTCAGGTTTTAGTTACATCAAGAAGTGAGAGGGTTGTAAAAATGATGGGCTCAAGGGAGAGTGAGATATGTCGCCCAGGAGTGCTCTCGGACGAAGATTGTTGGTTATTATTGTGTTGTATGGCTTTTCGAGGAAGACACGAAGTGGAATTTGAAGACATAGGAAAGAAAATTGCTAAAAAATGTAAGGGTTTGCCTCTTGCTGCGAAGACTTTGGGAAGTCTTTTACGTTTTAAGAGAAGCCCAGAGCAGTGGAACAACGTATTAGATAGCGAAATATGGCAAATGGAAGAAGCGGAAATAGACCTTTTTCCCCATTTGCTCTTGAGTTATAATGAATTGTCTCCATCACTTAAGCGTTGTTTCTCATATTGTGCTCGTTTTCCTAAAGATACTCGGATCTGCGTTGAGAGCCTAATACAGAATTGGATGGCACTTGGTTATCTGGGCTCTAATGTAAGGGACATGGAACTAAAAGGGAGAGAGTATTTTGATGTTTTAGCGATGCGTTCTCTATTTCAAGATTTTGAGAAATTTGATTCGAATAACATACAATTTTGTAAAATGCATGATATAGTGCATGATTTTTCTCGATTTCTGAGAAAGAAGGGTAGAGTGGAGGCAACAGGATTGAGGAAGGGCAAAACTTGCCGAGTGTGTGACCCTTCACATGTTTCCATGGTGAATGAATTTCGTACCTTACTTTACAACGAAAAAACTCCTCCAAACTTTTGTGATTGCCTTACGCATGTGAGGGTGTTAAGATTTAGCCGCTGTAAAAGGATTCCACAAGGAATTGAAAACTTGATTCACTTGAGACGATTGGTGTTGTTTGAAATTACTAAATTATCTGGTGAAGATCTTAAAGCAATTTTTCAATTGTATCATCTACAAAGTCTGTCGTTGTCAGGTTGTAGCATCGAAGAGATTCCAAAGGAAATTGGAAATTTAATTCACTTGAGATTCCTGGACTTGAGTAAGAATGAGTCACTGGAGGAGTTGCCAGAGAGCATATGTGATTTGCAAGAACTGCAAACCGTGATTAATATAGGGTGTGATAATCTTTGTGGAATTCCTGATACACTCGTTCACAAACTGAGTCAATTTCCAGGTGGAATTGGTGGGAGCAAGTTGGAATTCATGAAGAACTTAATAAATCTGAGCGGGAAGTTAAGGTTGAAGATGAGATTAGCCGGTGAAGGTGATTTGAATGAGGTGGTTGAGGATGCAAAGAGAGCTGAACTGAAGAATGAGATACGTATTACAAATTTTGAATTATCTTTTATTAATAAGATGGGTGAAGAGGGGTCATCATTATCATGGGTATGGATGGATTTAATGGATGCTCTTCAACCCCATCCAAACTTGAGTCAACTGACAATCTGGCATTACGGGGGCTCCAAACTTCCGCAATGGATGGGCTCGCCTCTCAACCATCTCAGGGCCCTTTCTCTTTTTGATTTCAAACACCTGACATCATTTCCAGCCATGGGAAAACTACCGTGCCTGGAAATGATTTGGATTTATAGGATGGAATCACTTGAAGTTGTGGGTCGAGAATTCTTGGGAATAACAGGAGGGGATGTTATTGCGTTTCCAAAAGTGAAGATTCTGAAATTATGGGACTGTGACAAGTGGAAGGAGTGGGAGGACATAACCGAAGAAGAAGAAGAAGAATGTTCGATAATGCCTTGTCTTGCCCACTTGACAATCGAAAACTGCAATGGCTTGAGAATGCTGCCACATCGACTGCTGCGTAAGGTGGCATCGTTGAAGACGTTGGATATATCTGGCTCAAAGGAGCTAATACAACGATACGGCCACAAGGAAGGTCTCGACTGGAAATCCGTATCCATAAATAACCCTGCCCTTCAACTCATTGCCCGCCGAAGCTAATGTGTAATGCTGCTGCACAACTCTAAGTTAGTGTCCCAACCCTTCTTCCAATTATTATTTTAATCATTCATTCCATTGGTTTAGACAGTATGATTATCAGTAATTAATTTTTCCATTAATTTGCTGGCCCACACTCTGTTTCCCAAAATTGGAGGGGGTTTTTAAAGTGTTACATACTTGATATTATACAAAATATTTTGGAAAATACCATTTTTTTTCACATTTTAATTTTGGTTGAATTTGGTTTTCGTCCTGTTAAGTTTTTAATTTGAATTTAGTCTTATAACTTACAAAAAATTGTGTTTTTTGTCATGTTAACTCTTCCGGTGAAGCTTACGTGACACCACTTTTTTGTAAGTTATAGGACTAAATTACCGGGAGAGTTACCTAGTATAGCAGGTTACAGGACAAAAAACACAAATTATATAAGTTATAGGACGAAATTCAAAAGTACAAATTTAACCGGACGAAAACCAAAATTAACAAAAGTTAATGGGCAAAAAAGTACATTTTCCCTAAATATTCTATAAAGATTTACGAAATTAGTTTGTGAGATGCTTTTTTTTTTTTTTTTTTTGCAAGGAGACGATTATTGTATCTCGTTGTTGTGTTAAATACTTAAATTATTTTTGCAGGTACCTTGATCTAATTTCATGGTCGATAATGGATTGATTCGGTGTGCTATTCTTTTCCATTAGTACGTATATGTTCATTATGAGTGATCCATGTTTACAAATATTTGTCATCGTGCTTATTTTAATTAATATACAGATAGATAGTTGAAGCTAGAATAAATATTTGATTTTAATGATGTTGTATGGATCGAATTATATCAGGACTTGATGTTGTACTTTTCGAATTATCTTATGATTTCAGGCAAGTTTATATATATTTTTATGGTTGTGATATTATATTAATTAATTTACGAGTTATTACAAGACTTACTTGCCCAGACATACACTACTTCTGGTTGCACTTTTGTCGGGACGAAGATTTTTATTTGCCGATCAATAGGCCAATTTATTTCTCATTATGTGGCTGAAGTAACTTAAAAAATCAAATGGTTTTTATTCATCGACAGATTAAGCTATTACAATGTATCATTGAGTTTAACTCAATGGCAAATTGTACTTAAAAATCAAGGTTCACATGCATTCTTTAATAATCTAGTTAATTTCTGTAGTTATATAAATAAGCAGTACACAATATGATCACGATTGCTCAAAGAAATGCTGAAAAACCGTGGCATGACAATTATTCTGTTGCAAGAAGGTTGATGCAGTTTATGGAAGACACGTTATACTGCTGCAATAACGTTGATGCATTATATTGCTAACATTAAGTGTGATTGGTTATCCTTGTCTGTTTTAATATCAAGAGTTTGATTTATCTTGATGGATTGAAAATGTGCAAGAATCAAAACACAATAGTTTTTTTACATTTGATCTCATTTTGACCAACTTTGTGAAAGTGTGCTTAACAGAAAGGCTAATGGGAAGAGGGACTCCCCAAAAACTCAGAATTGAATCTGCCCCCACCGTGCAGTCAAGTGTTTTTTTTAAACATTATCAGTTGTTTTCATTGAAATTATATCTATTCGATTGATACTGCTCAGTACAAACTGATGTAATTGATATTGTTTAAAAAATAATGTATTTAAATTGCATTGTGCATCTGTTGTATTCCAGCGAGACATTATCCTCGAAAAGTGATTGCTCTCTGCTTTTCCCATATACATATCGTTGAATTGGAATAAGGGAACGTTTGGTTAGAATTCCTCGCTGAGAATGAATATGAGACTAAAAGTTAGTGCAGTTATGATGATTCATGAGAGCAAAATCATTATCTGTCTTCTTAAATAATGTAATCACTATCTCTTTTGGATTATCTTTTTTTCATCTTTCAACTTTCCTCCTCAATCATTTTCCTATTTCTCTACCAAAAACCAAAAACCAGGTGTCTACTTTTATTTTAAAATTAGGATATAAAACTAGCAATACAATCATTATTGGGATACTTTTTTCCCCAATATATCATTTTTTACGAAGACATAGAGTTTAAAAAAAATAAAATTTATACAATTAAAGAATTTGAAACAAACACCTCCTACCCCATTTTCTAATGCAATGTCAGTTTAAAATATGAGGCTATGGCCAGGGGTATTGTGAGCGGGGAGTTAGCTCAATTTTTGCGGCTGAATATACAACAACTAATCCATATATCAAATGCGAGTTACTTAGTTGTTGAGGTGTCTCTTTCTTCAAATCCTATTGGATATATATATCCAATTAAATGGGCTTCCTTCATTTCAGCTGACTTTGGTCTCCATCAAATAAATTCATTTCATCTCCCAATTTTAATTTCCTACTCAATCTATGCTAAAGAACGCTCTGTCCTTTACCACAAAACATCGTTCTATGTTGCTGAACAACTTAATCTGCAGAGGCAACAATGTAAAGGGGAATAACGACTTTGTCAATCTAGATACACTAAGCACTCGATAGTTTGATACTTGATTAATCCTTGTCATTTGATGTAGAAGTAGTCTCCTATTTATAGATCTATTTAAGTTCAATATTTCCATCCATAGATCCACAAAGAAGGATATTAGGAAAAGAAAAAAAAAAAAAAAAAAACCTAAATTCCCATTAATTCTTGCACAAATCGTCACTAATTAAGTGGTACTTCATTTTCCTTATTGGACATGTAGCCGCGCGGTCTAGATCACTTTCACTTATTCTTGAACTATATAAATCTCTCTGGAACATTGGACTAGAGTACATCCTAAGTCGTCAACTTATAATTATTAATGTTGGTCCCGAAACGAGTTATACAGGTGTATGGGGGGAATACACCTGTTGTTACAAATTCAAACTTCTTCCTTAAAACTTATCAGATTAACTCAAGACAGTAGATCTTTAGTGGACTTGGAAGTCTGCTGAGATTTACTTATAAAAGCTTACTGAGATATCAGTTCCACCGAAAGCTCAAGACTTCAGTTGAACTACTATCTAATTAGCTTTCAGTTGCGGATTAGTGAGCCCTTATGAAAACCTCGTTTTGCTTGATAAAAACTTGTTTGAACAATACACACTTAGAGAAGTAGCATAAAGTAAATGCACAAGATATAAAGTGGTTCAGAGATGAATCTCCTACGTCCACTGTCCTGATTAAACAGGAGAACTCCTTTCACTTGGAATTCCTTGTGTTATAGTCAAGGATGAAAATATCGGTATCGGTAGAAATATCGGTACTTTAAATTTACGGATATATCGATGGAAATATCGATATCGAATATCGATATCGGTAAAAAATAGAAAATTGACGGAAATTTTATTAAAATGATGGAAATTTAACATGAAAGTTTAGGGTATATTGTAACTAACTTTAATATACATAAGTTTAACTTAAACTTAAAAAAAAAAATTATTTATCGCAAATATATCAATAACAAAATATTTAAGTAGTCTAAAATGATACAATAATTGTTCATAATAATTTAATACAATATAAATAATACAACTAAGCATAAAGAAACATTTTTCTTACAAGATTTTTTGAATAAATGGTGGTTTAGTAACTAAATCTTCTCAAAATCTAAAATAATATTCATGGACAATAAATGAAGAAGAGATTAAAAAAAATTCGATTTTTTACCGATATTTTCCCGATTTTTACCGATATTTCACCGATATTTCCTCGAAATTTCCGGATATTTGGTAAATTTTGAACTACAGCTCATCGATATCGACATCGATATCGATATTTCCCGATATTTACCGATATTTCCCGATATTTTACCGATATTTTGGAAAAAATCTCGTTCCGGTGGATATCCATATCGAGACTTCCCAAAAATCGAAATTTCGGCGAAATATCGGCGAAATTTCGCGAAATTTTCGTCCTTGGTTATAGTGTCAAGGTGCACTGATCAAATAATCCGCTCTTAGGATATTTGATCCCTAGGATAATTACAGGTCCTAGTTCCCAAAACAGCCAGCTTTCAGACTAATATCAATAATCAGTTTACTAACACCTCTTAACTCTAACTCTCAACCTAACTCTAGGGTAGGGTTTTGAGTAGGGTTTGGTTCCAATTGTTTGTGAGATAATCCTTACAAGTTAGCTCAAGGTTTTAAGGATGGATTATCTCTTTCTAAGGTTTGGATATAGTTATAAGCTCAGTTACAGAAGGTTTGATATGTTCTCTACAAATTTGAAACACTTGGGAAACAAAGGTGATTTTGAGTGCTTCGTAGTAAGTTATGAGTGTAGAGAATGCTTTGTTCTTGTAAGTTTCCCGTGCGTAGAAGTGGGCACAACCTTCTGTTTCTATAGACCTTCTTGAAAATCTTCCTGTTGGAGATGAATCTTCTCAAGTAAGTCTCTTGTATCTGATTGGTTCAAACGGCTCTATTTAAGCTTTAAGTCTTGTCAAGAAACGGCTGAAAGACCTTGCCTGTTTAGCAGCTCTCTGAAAAAGCTAAGGCAAGACTTTTGGTACTTGTCAGTCTGTGACAGGTCGGCTGTCAGTAAGGTAAACCTATGTGTCATCTTCTTATTGGGCCGCGCAGTCTACTTGCTCAGAGTCTTGTCTAGTTTTAAGGTGGGACTCAACTGAGAGAATTTTCTTATTCCTTCATTTATTGCAAGCTTTACTGATATTCGAATTGCCTTGTTCCAACCAGATTAACTAACAGCTTTTAATGTGTTTAACATTGAATGTGCGTTGTTATTCTTCATCAGTGGACCTTGATCCTCTACTGATGGTATAGGCTTTGTATGAATGCACTTAGAAAACATTCATAACTCAGACTTCTTCTTCAGTTCAATTCTTCTTCAGTGGACTTCTTCAACTCTTAGATACACTATATAAATAAGTAAATGCACTTCAGTTCCTTAACATTTGAACTGGTTTATTCTATTCTAACTCTTCTGAATACTTTACTTACAATTGACTTAGGAGGAACCTTTTGGCATCTTAATCAAAACATAAGTCTATACAATTTCCCAATAATTAAAGATATAGTTAAGTAGTTAGAAAAGTGTTACTCCACTTGTAAAGTTGTTAAGAGAAGTTACAATTTAGTTATGAGGTAGTTGAGTTATATTAAGTTCTATAAATACCTCATAGCACACTATCTTGTACTTACTTTTGGAAATTATACAATCAATTTGAAAAGCATTTCTTTTAGCTCAAAAGTATTTCTTCTAGTTCAATATTATCTCAGTTTACCTTAGGTTAACTTTCCATTTCTCAAATTTCCTCTTCCAGAATTTCTTGAGGAATTCCTCAAGAAACAAGCTCCAATCGATTGAAATTTGTTCGAATTGGTCTTCTTGATCAATCTTCTTGGTCTACCCAAGCTATTTTCTTTTCTCCAATCGATCGATTCTTCCTCTCAATGGCAGAAACTAATCCTCTCAATCCGGTGCCGAATACTCTCAATCTGGTGCCGAATACGAATACTCTCAGTCCGGTGCCGAATACAAATACTCTCAATCCGGTGCCCAATTCGCTCAATTCGGCCTTGAATTTGCTTTCTCTATTGGCACTTCATCACAACAACAACCCAGTTGTGTCAATTGTCCTCGATCCTCTAGTGGGGGCTAACTTTGTATCTTGGAGCCATTCGATCAAAAGAGCGCTGAGTGTGAATAACAAATTACCTCTGATTGATGGTACTCTATCAATCCTTGCTGAAACTGATCGTGAAATTTTTGTTGCGTGGATTAGGGCCGATGATTGGTTCTTAATTGGATTCTTAATTCAATCTCTCCTGATACCAAGCGTTCTTTAGTGTATTTTACTAATGCTTGAGAGGTATGGCTTGAACTCAATGCTAGGTATTCTAGGTCTGATCTTACTAGAGTCTATCATTTGAAGAAATCTTTTTGTACCATAACTCAGAATTCTCAATCATTAGTATCCTATTTCAATTCTTTCAAAACTCTGTGGGATGAATATCAAAATTATAGGTCTATTTTGAAATATCATTGTGGTACTTGCACCTGTGATCTAGACAAAACAAGCTAATGTTAATGAACATGATGCAGTAATGCAATTCTTAATAGGGTTAGATGATACTTACTCTGTTCTAAGAAGACAATTCTTGATGCAATCCCCTTTCCCACCTCTAGCAAAAGTGTATTCGATCTTGCTTCAAGAAGAAGCACAAAAATCCCTTACTAAGCCTGCTCATATTTCTGTTTCTAATGACTATGTGGCAATGTTAGCCAAGAACTATCAGTCTAAATCTTTCAAAGATAGGAAGAAACCTCTAGTTTGTGATCATTGTGGCTTTAATGGACACATTAAGGATAAGTTCTTCCAAATAATAGGATATCCACCTGGTTGGAAAGGCCCTAGATCCCCAAGAAACAAAAATGATTCCTCTACTAATGCTCTAATAAATGAGCCACTTAGTAATGATTCTGCCACTGATAATACAAATGCTACTAACCCATTGTTCAATCAAGAATTATTTGAGCAGTTTTTGGCTTTCACAAAGAAGCAGAATACATGTAATGATCAAACTGATCATTCAGTGGCTATGGCTCAAGTAACCAATGCAAATGCAGATATATATTCCTTTCATTCTTCTTTAAATGCTAAAGTTTAAACTTATGATGATGTGATAATGGATAATTGATACTGGTGCAACATATCATATGACTTGTGGTTTATCTGTTTATACTGATCCTCCTAGACCCTCTAATGTTAAAATTAGTTTACCTAATGATGCTATTGTTATTACTACTTTAATAGGTAATGTAGTTGTCAATAGCAGCTTAACCTTGCATGATGTTTTGTATGTTCCAGAATTCACTTATAACCTATTGTTTGTATCTCACTTAACAAACAATTCAATTGTATTGTGAGTTTTCAGTCTTCTCATTGTCCTTTACAGGACAAGACATCAAGGAATATGATTGGTTTTGCTAGTCAAGCCAATGGTCTTTATTATCTTAGTATCTCTAAGTGAAATATTAGTTGTAATAGCATGAAATCAAATTGTATTACTGATTGCATTATTGATTGTAATAGTTGTGATATATGGCATACTAGATTAGGGCATGCTCCTTGTAAAGTTTTGTTGCAAATTCCTACACTCAATGTAAAAACAGATTCTTCCACTAATAAAATCTGTGAGATTTGTCCTTTAGCCAAACAAAGAAAGAAAACTTTTCCTGTTAGTACTTCTGTTTCTCCCTCTATTTTTCATTTAATACATTGTGACATTTGGGGACCTTCTAGTACTGAAACTAGAAATAGACATAGGTTCGTTTTTACAATTGTAGATGATCATAGTAGATGCATATAGATTTACCTCATGAAACAGAAATCAGAGGTAGGACTTGCTATTGAAAACTTTAGAAACATGGTTACTACTCAATTTGGTACTTCCATAAAAATACTAAGAAGTGATAATGGAGCAGAATTCTTACTAAAAGATTTTTACCATAAAAATGGGATTTTGCATCAAACTTCATGTGTTGAGACACCTCAACAAAATGGAATAGTAGAAAGAAAACATCAACACCTTTTGCAGGTTGCAAGATCCCTTCTATTCCAATAATGTTTGCCATTAAGGTTCTGGGGTGATTGTGTGCTTTCAGTTGCTCATATCATTAACAGGCTTCCTTCTCCAGTTTTACAAGGTAAATCTCCATTCCAAATCTTAAATAATAAAATGTCTGATTATAGTTATTTTAGAAATTTTGGTTGTCTATGTTTTGCTAGTACCGTATCTGTAAAAAGGCACAAATTTCACCCAAGAGCAACTAAATGTGTTTTATTGGTTATCCTCTTGGAATGAAAGGCTACAAATTACTTGATCTAAATTCTGGTAATGTTTTCATTTCAAGGAATGTTGAATTTCATGAAAATATTTACCCCTTGACAAATATGAAACACACTGATGATTATTTAGAGGTTATTTTTCAAAAGAACAACTTGGAAAATTGTCTATGGACTCAGGGGGGTAATAGTGATAATATTCCCATATTCACTCAACATGATGTGCACACTGACAATGATACTTTTTCTGCACCTATTGAAACTATTGTGCAGCATAATGAATTAATAGATGAACTCAATGAAGTGTTAAATTATGTAATTCCTGAGTCTCAGACATAATAAAATGAGAGTAGGAAATCTACTAGAATAAGACCTCCACCAGCTTACTTACAGGTCTATGACACTACTTTACTAGCCTCATTAAGCCACTCTAAAGCCTCCAATTCTGAAACATCCTTAGTTGCTGCTGGAAAACAATATCATATTGCTAACTTATTAGCTACTAATAGGCTTTCTGATTCTTATAGATCTTTTACTGTCTCTATATCTCAAATACCATAACCAAAGACCTATAAGCAAAGCCATTAAGGATGCTAATTGGACAGAAGCAATGAGAAAAGAACTAGATGCTTTAGAGAAGACAAATACATGGACTTTAGTACCTTTGCCTAAAAAATAAACATTGCATAGGGTGTAAATGGGTCTATAAAGTGAAGTACAAAGCTGATGGAACTATAGAAAGATACAAAGCAAGACTAGTTGCTAAAGGGTATACTCAAGAAGAAGGAATAGATTACCTAGACACCTTCTCTCCTGTTTCTAAAATCACCACTGTTAGAATTCTACTTGTTGTTGTTGTTTCTAAAAATTGGTACATTCATCAATTAGATGTGAACAATGCTTTGGAAGAAGTATACATGCTTCCTCCACAAGGCTATTGTGAATTAAATGATGACAGGGTTTGCAGGTTGAACAAAAGTCTCTATGGTTTAAAGCAAGCTTCAAGACAGTGGTATACTAAACTTGCTGATTCTTTAATTTCCTTTGGTTATGCACAATCACAAGCTGATATTGCTTTATTTACCAAAACTGATGGTGACATGTTTACTGCTTTATCTTGATATGTAGATGATATAATCTTAACTGGTAATTCACTTGATGAAATACAAAAGGTTAAAAATCATCTTCATGCACAGTTCACCATTAAGGACTTAGGTAATTAAAGTATATACAAGGGATAGAAGTTGCAAGAAATGAGAAGGGAATGCAACTTTGTCGAAGGAAATATACTTTAGATTTACTCAATAATAGTGGCTATTTGGGAAGTAAACCTTGTTTCACTCCTATGGATAGTAAACAACTTTTTACTTCACAAGAAGCCCCTTCACTTGATAAGCTACAAGAATATAGAAGAATAGTTGGTAAACTGTTGTACCTAACTATAAGAAGGTCTAATATATCTTATGTTGTTCAATGTTTAACTCAATTCATGAGCAAACCTAATACTTGTCATTTAGTTGTTGTTCACAGACTACTTAGATACCTCAAAACAAATCCAGGAGGTGGAATATTTTATCCAGCATCAAACACATTCCAGCTACATGCCTTTAGTGATGCTGATTGGGCAAGATGTGAGCTCACAAGAAGAAGTATTACAGTGTTGATGACCTTTTCTAGTCTATGATGATTAGTGACTGTTTTTACTACATAAGATCATCAAACAAATACTAAGATCATGATATATAGTGCAAGAAATGAATTTGCAAGAGTTGGGCAACTTTTTATTATGGGAAGAAAAATCCTCTCCCTTCATGCAAATGAAGGGATATTTATAGGCATACAAAGAGGCTAGGTGTCACCATCTTGATGGCTTAGCCATTGGGATTTTGCCAAGTGTTATGACTTTTGTACAACAACTAATCTATTGCCCAATGAATGGGTGCCAAGTGTAAAGACACATTGACTATTTCTAAAGTTAGTGACTCTTGGCATTCCCAATGTTGTACTTGGTCTTTGAAATCACTCAGCTACTCTCTTTGGTGCCCAGCTACTCGTCTGTATGTCTTCATTGGGTGTTGGAAACCCTTATAACCCCAGTTGCTCGCCTGCTCGCCTCTTGTTGAGACTTTGGGGTCTTCTTGTTCTTGTTGTTTGTTACCTCGCAATGGCCTTTATGACCGGTTGCTCGCCGCCTTCAGATGGGTATCTGTCCCTGCTGCTCGCCTCCTTCATTAGGACATGGTCCCTGTTGCTCGCCTCCTATGTCATGCAGTCCCTGTTGTTCGTCCTCTTCCATATTATTGCTTTTGATGACTTAATCTTATTAGACTAATATTTTTTATGCTAATATTACGTCCCTGTTGGTCGCCAATCAACAATGCCCCCTAGTTTGGTATATAAGGATGAATTTTTATTCCTTTATGTCAAACTATAGGATAGGCTGTGTTATCTAATAGGAGGCGAGCAACGGGGAAAGTGAGTTACTTCTATATAGGGAGTGGGCAGCGAGTTTTCAAACATTTAGGCGGGAACTCTGGGAGGCGATCAGCGAGGGACTTCCAGAGGCGAGCAGCGTGGAACGTCCTTTGGACTTGCGTCGTTTCGCTTCCCGAGGCACGGAATACGAAGCGACGCAGTCTGCCCACGCGTGCGCTCCTATATTTGCAACTAGGGGCCTCAATTTTTCACTTTCCTTACTTCTGCCCCCGAATCCATATCTATAAATAGCTTCCCCCTTCCATTTTCTTTCTTTTTCGTTCTTTCACAAGCAAACCGCCATTGAAGAGTTTTCGAGCTTTTCTTTTCGTTGTTTTCTTCGATTCTACAGTCGATTTTATCCAAATCAAAGGTGAATCCTTTGATCTTTCTTGTTTGTTCTTGTTATTGCTTGCATTTTACTTTTCAATTTCGCCATTTTCGTTCTTCATTTTCCTTATCCGCCATCGCCGCCGCCGTATCGCGGCCGCGTCACCGTCGCATCGCTGCCGTGTTGCCTTCGTAATTGCTTCCTCCTTCGCCTGATTTCATCATTTGATTCGTACGAAGAATTTTCGAAAATTTTCGAAAATTTTCACAGATGACGTCACCTTCTTCGAGTAATGCGCCATCTGTTGAGTTTATTGGGAGAAATCCGGAAAAGAGACCCATGGAAGACGAATCGTCAGTCCATGTTCCTCGCCGCTCACTCCGGCGAGCAGCTGGGCAAAACCCTAGGACCTTGCTCGTTGATGAAGAGACGGGCTCTGAGGCGAGCTATGTTGCTCGCTCCATTGATTCATTCTATGTTGTGGAAAGCTCGGGCGAGCAGGACGTCCAAGGCCCTGTTGCTCGCTCCTCGGCTCGAGAGGGGACTAATTCGGACTTGGGTGAAGATTCTTCCGAGGTCGCTGCTGAAATAGATGGGATGAGTCTTCCAGAAGAAAAGAGAGCGAGCAGCGAGCACCAGGTAAGGAGCGAGCAGCGAGCAACTGGACCAGTGGACGAGCAAGAGGGAGTCACATGGGAATTTCTCCGAGAGATAAACTTTCCCGTTTCAAGGCCAATGCCCGAGTCTCTTATTCCTAAAGCCGTAGTCCGAAGACAAGATTGGATTGATTATGCCAATAAGTATCATAAGACTTTCCCCACCCCCGCTCGACCTATCATGGAAACCCGTCAATCGCCATACACAGCAGGTAGGGTATCCAGCGAGGTTATAGAGGAGGATTTAGTTCGGATACGATCTCGTTATCGTATTCCGTACGACATCCATTTGTATGCCCCCCAACCAGGAGAGAGAGCTGACGACCCACCTCCAGGTTGCACTGCTATCAACCTCGACATACTTAAATTGGGGTTCCCTCTTCCTCTACATCCTGTAATCGGGCAATTCCTGAAGGATATAAACCTGGCAATCACTCAGATTACTCCTAACGGTTGGAGTACTTTGCTGTCTTTTATTACCCTTTTCGGGCTGGAGGGGTACCGGAATAAGATCAGCACGACGGAGATACACTACGCACTGACTATCTCTTCGGCTGCTCATGAAGAAGGTCTTGGTTGGTATTACCTCAAAGCCCGTAGTGGTGTTAAGCTAGTTGAAGGAGTGCCCAACAAGGTCAAGGGTTGGCACAGTCAATTCTTTTATATTGGCGGCGATTGGCGGGCGTCCTCCGATTTTTCGGGAGGACCGGGGCGTATAGACTCTCCTACGCATTTCGGCGAAATTCGCCTAGGTCTTGCTGGTTGCCTAGGCCCTGCTGATCGTCCAGGATAATTTCTACTTGTCAATTTTACTGATAATTTTTGTGTTGTTTTCAGCTCAAAGGGTAACGGTCGTTGTTCCTCCCATTCCCGAAAGCTATCATTTACTCGCACGTCGGGTTAAACAAATGGCAGCTAATCATCCTTCAAAGAAGAAAAAGTTTGATCCTTGCACTTCCTTGATCAGGCTTAGAGCTGAAGCAGATGAGGATGAAGAAGAAGCTCCCCAGGATCCTCTCCCTGTTCCTCAGGCTCCTGTTCCTGCTCCCCGCCCTCCTGCTCGCTCTTCGCCGCCTCCCCAAGACACGAGGGGCAAGAAACGACTTGCCAAGGAAACTGCTCCTCGTAGGGGAGATGACCGTGCTAAGCGGACAAAAGGGCAAGGCTCTTCCCAAGTGGGTAAATCTACTGCTCGCTCCTCGCCGGTGGAGGAGGTGACTGAGCAACAAGTTATTGGTGCGATGATCGCCGGTCAGGGCAGGAGTTCATCCCCTGACAACTCGTACCTGGGCTACGACCCCATGAAAATGCGAGAGTGAGTATCTTCTTATTCAGTTCAATTGTTTATTCCTTTGACTTAGTTTTTTGACAGCTTTTTTCTTCAAACAGGTACCGGAAAAACGACTATCCTGGTCGTTCAAAAGTACTTCACCAGTTCAGCTGTGTGAAGTCCCCTCCGGCACCCCACGAGATTAAGGACTCCCACGTCCGCAGAGCCATGGAATATGTTCCCCGCTCGTGGACCAAGACTGGCGAGGAAATTATTCAGAGCCAAAGCCTTAGCGACAACGCTCGTTTATTGAGCTATAACGCGAGCCATCAATCAATCTCAGCTCAACGAGTCTTGGATCAAGCCATCGAGTTGGAGCGAACAAATCGCAGTTTAGGGCGACGGATTGAGCAAGTTGAAGCAGATCGTGATGCTCAACTTGTTCAATTGAAGAAGAAGGACGAGGAGCTGAAGAAGAAAGATGAGGAGTTGGCTAAGATGAAGGCTGACTTTGAAAGAGCCAAGCTCACATGGACGCGGGAGGTGAAGGCTGCTGAGGACCGGGAGATGGTAGCGTCTAATGCTTCAGAGAAGCTTAGACTGGATTTAGGTGTCGCCACTGATCGTTTACAAGTCCTGGAGACCGAACGGGTGGGTTTGGTAGAAAGAGTGGAGTCGTTGAAAGTCCACGTCGACCAGCTGGAGAAGAAGAATAAGCGTGCCATTTCTTATACCACTTATGTACAGGACGTTACCGATAATACCAATCTTGGGTATATCTGTGCGTATGCTGATAGTGTAAGGAACGTGAAGTACGCTTTGGATAACGGTCTTGACGTGATGACTTCTACCATCAAAGACTTCACGGACTACGTCACCGAAAACCCTCCGGCTCCCGGTTTTGAAATCCCAGTGGCTGACTTGGGAGAAATGGGGGTTGATCTGAGTGTTTTTAAAGATGACGTCCGTGTTGTGGCCCCCAGAGAAAGAGTAGAGGCGGATAGGGATATGACTATTTTTTAGGCTCTGGGCCCCCTTCTCCCGAATCCTCTTGGTGAAGCAAGCTCCTCTGCTGCAGTAGGCGAGCAGCAGGCCTCTGGGGTTGATGTGCAAGATGTTCAACCTCCTCCTTCTTCCCAAGATCCTTCGGTGCCACCTGCTCCGCCAGCTCCCGAGACTTAGGCTTAGTTTCTTTTTTGTCTAGCTGATGTAGTAGGATGATGGTTGTATGTTCATCTCTTGTAATTTTTTGGTGCTAATGAATGAGAATTGCACTTTTATTTTATTGTTCGCCTCTTATTTGCCCTTTAATTATTTTTTGCTTAAGTATTTCTTTCTTAAGTTGAAAGTAAAATACTTTTCCTTGCAAATTTATGCATGTTGTTCATGTATGGGTCTATTTTGTTCTTTTAAGAACTTAACCCCTTATCATGCTTCTTTCTATGCCTTGTTGCTCGCCCCTTGCTATATTTGTGCATAAGTGTCTTTAGCTTTGGAACGAACAACTATGTATTAGCATGTGCCCTGTTGCTCGCCTCCACTATACTTGTGCTTTATGCATTTAGTATCTTGGGCGAGCAACTTCGTGTGATGGGGCGATCAGGTGGGCTCCTGAGTTTCATGGACCCTGCTGCTCGCCTCCTTTTGGACTTGTGCTTTCAACACCTGCTTGTCCTCCGGCGAGCAGTTTTTCTTCTTGGCGAACAGTTGGGTTTTAACACCTTTTGCTTTCTTATGTACATAATTCATTGAACCATCATTCATCCACTTACAAATTTTGCCCAAAAAAGTGTAAAATTTTCATCGATCTTACACCTTACAAAAATATAAACGACACGATAGCCTATAAAAAACTTTACATTGGTTTCCTAATTATTGGTAATATTTCTTCAATAAAGCCGCGTTCCAGGTGTATTGGGCCGAGTTGCCTTCCATGTCTTCGAGATCATATGTGCCGTTGTGCCACTTTTGAGTTATCTTGAATGGGCCCTCCCAAGTCGGTCCAAATACACCTGGAGGTGTTGCTAGGATTTTTCGGAGCACCAGATCCCCGACTTCAAATTCCCTGACTTTTACTTGTGAGTTGTAGTACCTTGCAATCCTTCTTTTGTATATCTCGTTTTTTATTTCTGCTGAGATTCTTTTTTCGTCGATCAAATCCATCTCTGCAGCTAGTGCCTTGTTGTTTTCATGTTCATTGAACTCGGCTACCCTCTCAGTCGGTATTTTGAGCTCTATAGGTATGACTGCTTCTGTACCGAATGCCATAGCAAATGGTGTTTCTCCAGTGCTTGTTCTATGTGATACCCTATATGCCCAAAGTACCTCGGGCAGTTCTTCCGACCATTTGCCTTTCTTATCTACCAGACGGATTTTGAGGATATGCTTGATTATCTTGTTGACTGCTTCGACTTGACCGTTAGACTGGGGATGATACGGTGTTAAAAAATGTTTCTTGATACCCCACTTTTTGCAAAAATCTCTTATCTTCTTTCCTTCGAATTGCTTTCCATTGTCTGTCACTATTGCTTGTGGGACTCCGAACCGGCAAACTATATTTTTCCAGATAAAGTTGATCATTTTCTCTTGTGTTATTGTTACCAGTGCTTCAGCTTCGGCCCATTTCGTGTAATAGTCCACGGCTACAACTGCAAATCTGACATTCCCCTTTCCCGTCGGGAAAGGTCCTATAATGTCTATTCCCCACTTTGCGAACGGCCATGGACTATTTACCGAAGTCAGTTCCGTTGGGGGCTTATGTATGTTGGGGGCGAATAGTTGGCATCGGTGACAAGTCTTCACAACTTTGATTGCGTCTTGTAGTAAAGTTGGCCAGTAGTATCCTTGTCTCACTGTCTTGTATGCTAGTGCTCGCCCCCCTGCGTGATTTCCGCATACTCCTTCGTGAATTTCTTTTAAAACTTCCTGACCTTGCCCCCTTGCTAGGCATTTTAATAGGGGCAGTGAAAATCCTCTCTTGTAAAGTTGGTTATCCATGATTGTGAATCTTGCTGCTCGCTTAGCCACCTTTGCTGCTTCTTGAGAATTTTCAGGTGTCGTGTTATCTTTGAGGTATCTATATATCGGTGTTCTCCAGTCATCCTCTGTCAGTTCTTCTTCGATCTGATTGATCTTGTAGTCACTGGTGGATGGGTTGGAGATTCTTGTGATGATGACCTCTGGAAGTTTTGCTGGTCCTGTACTAGTAGCCAAACGGGCAAGTGCGTCTGCTTGCGCATTATTGTCCCTTGGCACTTGCTCGATGTAGATTTTCTCGAAAAGCGAAGCCAGGTGAGCAACAATTTTTTGGTACAAGGCCATGTTTTCATCCTTGGCTTCGTATTCCCCACGGACTTGGTTGACTATCAGCTGGGAATCTCCATAAATTTGAACTTTTCGAACCCCCACAGCCAGAGCTAATCGTAACCCGGCTATCAATGCTTCGTACTCAGCCTCGTTGTTTGTTGCCATGAACTCAAACCTTACGGCTGAGGTGAATACTTGTTCGTCTGGACTGATCAACACTATCCCGGCTCCTGCTGCTGTGTTATTCGATGATCCGTCTACATACATGTGCCATGGGTGATTATAACCTCTCGTCGGATCTTGAGGGAATGTTAATTCGACAATAAAGTCGGCTAACGCTTGTCCCTTGATCGCTGTTCGAGGTGCATAAGTTATTCCAAATTGGCTTACTTCGAGCGACCACTTGAGGAGGCGACCAGCTGTGTCAGGCCTTTGTAAGATTTGCCTTAATGGAAAAGTTGTTAAGACTTCCACCTGATGATCGAAGAAGTACGGCCTTAGCTTTCTCACACTCATCACCAGTGCGTAGGCTAACTTTTCCATGGGCGAATACTTAATCTCTGCTTCATGCAAGGCCTGACTCACGTAGTAAATTGGCAAGTGAAATTTCCCTTCTGCTCGAACTAAAACTGAGCTGATTGCCACCTCTGATGCTGCTATATACAAGTACAGTTTTTCTCCGGAGACGGGTTTTGATAGAATTTTAGTATCACTCAGATACTCCTTCAACTGCTCAAACGCTTGTTGGCAATTATCCGTCCATTTGAACTGTCCTTTCTTAATGGCATCAAAGAAAGGTCGGCATTTGTATCCGGACCTGGAAATGAACCTGTTTAGGGCTGCTAGACATCCGGTTAGTCGTTGAACTTCTTTAACAGACCTTGGCGGCTGCATATCCATAATTGCTTTGACTTTTGATGGATTCGCCTCAATACCCCGTTGACTGACCAGGTACCCAAGAAATTTTCCCGAGTGTACCCCGAAGCTACTTTTCTTTGGGTTTAGCTTCATGTTATATGCTCGAAGTATTTCAAACGTTTGTGCAAGGTGTTCCAAATGATCTTCTTTTCTCGGGCTTTTCACGACTATGTCGTCCACGTACACTTCCATTGTCTTGCCGATGTGCTCATTGAACATTTTGTTAACGAGTCTCTGGTACGTGGCTCCTGCGTTAATCAACCCGAACGGCATCCTTTTCCAACATAACAAGTTTTTGTTGGTATAGAACGCTGTGTGCTCCTGGTCATCTGGGTGCATTGGTATTTGATGATACCCAGCAAATGCGTCCATGAAGGTAAGGAGCTCGTGCCGTGTTGTCCACCAGTTGGTCAATATGAGGCAATGGGAAGTTATCTTTAGGGCAAGCGGCATTCAAATCAGTGAAGTCGATACATAGCCTCCATGTACCATTTGATTTCTTTACTAACACCGGGTTTGCTACCCATCTAGGACATAAGGCTTCTTTGATAAGATCATTGTCGAGTAACTTCTTCACTTCTATGTCCAATGCTTCATATTTGTCGGGCCCAAATTTTCTCCTTTTTTGCCTCACCGGTTTCTTAGTTGGACAGATATTTAGCTTATGACAGGCATGCTCAGGGCTAATGCCTACCATATCAGCATGTGACCATGCGAATACATCGAGATTGGACTTGAGAAACTCTTCCATTCTGGATCTGTATGGCTCAGGGAGCTCAGATCCAATGAATAATTCCAAGTCTTCTCGATTTTGGTCAATTCTTATCGCCTCCAACTCCTCTACCGGGGTTGCTCTCCTTTTTTGGTCTTTCCATCGAGGATCGATAATGGGCCCTTCAAAGTTGATCTCATCCTTGATTACTGGTTCTGCCCCCAGTCTTGGCTCCAAGTCTTCAGCCTGATTTAGTTCGGGTACGGCCTCTCTTCCCTGTTGCTCGCCCATGCCCTCCTGCTCGTCCACGCCCTGCTGGTCGTCCACCTCCATCATTTCAGTGTCGACGGACTCCATGACTTCATCTAGGATGGATGGTTCACCTTCGTCCCTGCTGCTCGGCTGCTCGTCCATCATGGACATTCTGTTGTCAGTGGGTTGAAGTTGCAGGAGGCATTCTCGGGCTTTCCTTTGATCACCTTTAACCGTACCTGACCCTTTTGGTGTTGGAAATTTAAGACAGTAGTAGTACGTCGAAACGGCCGCTTTGAATTCATTTATGAAAGGTCGACCAAGAAACCCGTTGTAGGCAGACTGCTGATTTACAACTAAGAAATCTACCATTCTAGTCAGTCTCCTTTCGGGATTCTCAGTCGATACAAGTTCGACCGCCAACGTAACTAGTCCTAAAGGAACGGTTACAGCATCTCCAAATCCTACTATTTTATGATCACATTCTCTAATATACCCCTCACAATCATCTATCTGATCTAGTGTGCTTTTGAACAAGATGTTTGTGTAGGAGCCTGTGTCCACAAGCAAACGGTGAACTCGGGCTCCCATGATATTAGCACAGATGATTAGTGAGTCATTGTGTGGAGTAAGTATCCCGTCCAAGTCCTTCTCAGAAAACACCAACTCGCCTGTCTTTGTAGTAGCCTGGTTTACCCCAACTTCCCTGATTTGAGCTACCGCCCTCAGCTCTGCTTTCCTTTTTCTCTTAGACATCGGTGGCCTACCATCAGAACAGCCCCCTACCGGTCCGGATGGTTCAAGCATTAGGATTTCTCGGACGGGTTCGGCTGGGGCTGTCACCGTTTTCTTTCTTTTTTGATCCCTCCTGCTCGGCTGTTCGTCGCTCTCATCATCTTCCGAGCCAGAGGATATCGCCACCCCTGGTTTCTTTCCCGGCTGTCTCTTCACAAATTCTGACAACTTCCCTTCTTCGTAAAATTTCCATAACTGTTTCAAGAGATCTCGGCATTCGCTCGTGAAGTGACCTATAGTCTGATGGTATGCACAGAATTTGTTGGGGTTCATCTTTCCTCGTTCTTGTCGTATCTTGCGGGGTTCGGACAGCATATCCTTATCTTTCACGTTGTTGTACACAGCTTCAATTGATGTGGATAAGACATGGTTCAATTTCTCCTTCAATTCGGACCCTTCACTAAAAGCTTTCATGTTCCTAGGGGCCTTGTATTCCCCTCCTGACTTCTTTCCTGATTTCTTGGTATCAGCCTTGTCTCCTAGCTCTCTCTGTAGAGTTTCTTGCATCGAAATGTACACTCCAGCCTTGTGCCTGAATTCGGAATAAGTTTTAGGGAAAGCGAGGTGCATTTCCTTCCACAGGTCTGTCCCTTTCCTAAGCCCTGCCATAACTGCCACTATCTTGGTGTCTTCACTTACTGGTTCTCCCTCCAGTAAGACTTTGTCGAATCTTTCAAGAAAGACTCTATCAGACTCCTCGTCTCCTTGCCTTAGATCTGCCAACCTGTGTCTCTGTGTAAGGTAAGACCCGACCGTGGAGAAGTGCGAGAGAAATTCCTTGCTGAGTTGCATGAACGAACTGATGGAGCCTGGAGCTAGTGCAGAAAACCATCTGTGAGGGCCGTCACCAAGAGTCAATGGAAAATTCCGACATTGAGTTGTGTCAGATGCCTTAACCGATATCATATAATCGGTATACTTGGACAGGTGTACTTTCGGGTCTGAATTTCCTTCGTACAAATTAATGGCTGGGAATTGTACTTTCTTTTGTACTGGCGCATTAAGGATATCCGGGGACAAGGGTGATGATGGCAACATCGTCGATCCGTCGCCTTTCTTTTCCTCCAACTGTTTTTGCATCTCTTCCACCGCTTTCTTCAAAGCTTGCCACTCATCTGGAGACGTTTTTCCGCTAGAAGGATGTTCGTCATGATTGGGTTCAATGACCTCTTCATGACGCAGTCCCTTGCTAACGGGACGTTTCTCTTGAGTGGCGTGCTTAGCGATGTTACTGGCTCCATTGGGACCTAATCGCCCAAAGGCTGATCTACTTAGCCTCTCATGTACTGAGCGGCGAGCAGCAGGGTGTGTCTGTCCCGGTGCTCGCTCCTCGCCTCTCAGTTGATCCTCCCTATGTGTTCTGCGATAACTGGCCCTTCTTGTGTGATGGTGGCTTATACTCCTTGTGTCCCCGCTGCTCGACTCCTCACCTGTCCCCGGAGTGGACTCTCCTCGACTTCCAAGTCTTTCACTTAAAGGAGCTTTCCCTTTATTCCTACGGATTTCTTCGCTGTCAACCTCGTCATTTCGTGCATCTTTTCTTCTTTCGCTTCGCTGCTCGCTCGCCCTGTTGGTCGCCGCCTGCGTCCCCGATGGCCCGACTGTTTGTCGCCTTTGTAATGCTTGTAAAACAGCAATCGTTTTTGCTAGCTCTTCGGGATTTTGAGCAAGAGCTTCCACTTCCGGGGGAATTGTATCAATAGTAACTTGGACATTTCTTTGCGAAGTCGCTTTTACCGTACGTGCATGTCCTTCGGTAGACGAAACCCTCGTTTTTTACCTACGACTTGGAGACGTGCTCAAATGTCGTTCTTCTTGTGATCGAACCATTTTGGTTACCGAAGTACAAGTGGTAAGCAAATGAATGGGGTGATTTTATCTCCAACAAACACCTTTCGTAAGAGTTATTAGCTTTGTTTGTATGAATATGGTGGTTTGAAAACCCTAGTTCATACACACATGCATTTAAACTCTCAAAGTAATGTATAGATGGATGACTTTGCTTCAAATAATGTGTACATTTGATTTCTGATGGCTTCCTCCCGGAGTCCGGCCGGATTTTGCAGATTCCGGTGGAGTTCTTCAACCTTCCTTCGACTTTTTTGTGAAACGGAGGTTCGAACCCTCCTTCCAGCGCCAATTGTTGATGACCTTTTCTAATCTATGATGATTAGTGACTGTTTTTACTACATAAGATCATCAAACAAATACTAAGATCATGATATATAGTGCAAGAAATGAATTTGCAAGAGTTGGGCAACTTTTTATTATGGGAAGAAAAATCCTCTCCCTTCATGCAAATGAAGGGATATTTATAGGCATACAAAGAGGCTAGGTGTCACCATCTTGATGGCTTAGCCATTGGGATTTTGCCAAGTGTTATGACTTTTGTACAACAGCTAATCTATTGCCCAATGAATGGGTGCCAAGTGTAAAGACACATTGACTATTTCTAAAGTTAGTGACTCTTGGCATTCCCAATGTTGTACTTGGTCTTTGAAATCACTCAGCTACTCTCTTTGGTGCCCAGCTACTCGTCTGTATGTCTTCATTGGGTGTTAGAAACCCTTATAACCCCAGTTGCTCGCCTGCTCGCCTCTTGTTGAGACTTTGGAGTCTTCTTGTTCTTGTTGTTTGTTACCTCGCAATGGCCTTTATGACCGGTTGCTCGCCGCCTTCAGATGGGTATCTGTCCCTGCTGCTCGCCTCCTTCATTAGGACATGGTCCCTGTTGCTCGCCTCCTATGTCATGCAGTCCCTGTTGTTCGTCCTCTTCCATATTATTGCTTTTGATGACTTAATCTTATTAGACTAATATTTTTTATGCTAATATTACGTCCCTGTTGGTCGCCTATCAACATACAGGATACACAATCTACTTAGGCAACTCTCTGATTTCCTGGAAGTCCAAGAAACAAAACACAGTTAGCAGAAGTTCTACAGAAGCTGAGTATAGAGCACTTGCTACTACAAGTTGTGAAGTTCAATGGATCTTATTCATTTTAAAAGACCTGAAGATCCCACATCAACAACCAGCAACCGTTTACACAAAAAGAAAATCAGCTTATTGTGTTGCTCATAATCCAGTTTGTCATGAAAAGACAAAACACATTGAGGTCGACCAACATTTCACAAGACATAAAATCCAACAAGGTGTCATCAAACTTGTGCAGATTCCTTCCCAAGAAAATCTTGCAGATGTCATGACTAAACCCTTGGGAGGAGAACTATACAACAACATGAAGATGAAGATAGGAATCTTGGATATACATTCTCCACTATCACAAGATTCTATAACTACAAAGTTGCAACAAGAAGATGGTGCAAAATGATCCTCTTTATCCTTATCATTTTTGGGGGGGGGGGGGGGGGGGGGTATTAAAGATATAGTTAAGTAGTTAGAAAAGTGTTACTCCACTTGTAAAGTTGTTAAGAGAAGTTACAATTTAGTCATGAGGTAGTTGAGGTATTTTAAGTTCTATAAATACCTCATAGCACATTATCTTTTACTTATTTTTGGATATTATACAATCAATATAAAAAGCATTTCTTTTAGCTTAAAAGTATTTCCTCTAGTTCAATAATAGTCAACAACTTAAAGTGTAACATTGAAACAAGAAAAATTAGTCATTAGAAGGAAGGATAAAATTTTGATGTTGTTCCTAACGTGATAACATTGGTGACAACATTAACACATACAAATTCGAACTTTTAAATGACTCTATACATTTAATTACGATAATAAATAATTAAACGCAGCAATATAAATATGAAACGAACAAACCTAATTTCCTCCTCTTGGGTCTTCATTCCTGAGCCCGCGACATTCACATCAGAAAGTCAGGACACACACATTTTGAAATTTGTGAAGGCCAAGACTAACAACTTTTACTTGATTATTTATTTGACCATTATATGAAATTTTAAACCAAATAACTACCTAGCCCCCCAAATTTCTACAGACTAAAACTTAAAGCGATCATGTACAAGAAGTCTAGAACTAATTAAAACAGAAAAGCTCTTGAAATACATATTCCCTCAGAGCGTAAATTTTCAATTATAATCCACGAATCTTGCACTTTATTGGGTAAGGAAACTTTATTCCTTCAGGAATTTATTATTAAGGAAATCTTATATGATTATGCTTTTGATAAATTACCCACGTTCAGCAGAGCAATTTACTTTAGCATTGTCATAAATTATTGATAGGAATGTATAAATAAATAAATAAATAAATAAAGCAAAGTTATATATGTCTGTTCCTACTAGAACTTAATTCGAATAAGGATTTCCAGTTGAGGGAAATCTTATATGATTGACATTTTGATAATAGGCGCTCCTCAATAACAATGAATGAAATCTTCTACCAATAATTCAATTTGTCAAATTTAATTGTAATTTATTTACAAATTATATTATATTTTCATAAAGATAATATTCCTGCAATAATAATTAAAGGGCGATATTTACCCATTCGCGACACTAGTTATACAAGGCAAAATATTATATAATAATGATTAGTTTATCGTTAAACAATTTTAAAGTATCAAATATTTAATCAAGAATATCAATAATTTCATCGGGAGTACCATTAATTTGGGTCTATGGTATTATATTGTAATTGTTTAAAAAAATTGAACTCAAATTAATGATACTCCTCGTGAATTTTTTGACACTCCAGGTCAAAAATTCGATACTTTAAAACAGTTTTATGATAAATTTATTATAACCATTTTCATATAAAACATACTTGGTACACAAAGTTTTTTTCATTTGTAACATATAATATTTTTACCAAAAATGTCCTCAATACCTCGGGTCATCCACAAGATTCCTTATTATCCAAATGACACAATTGAGGCATTGTGGATGACATAGGGTATTGATGACATTTTTAGTAAAAATAGCTAAAAATAAAATTTGTATAGTGTGAATGGTGAAACTAGTTGAAATTAATATTTTTAATAGAACAATTAATACTTATTATCCATTAGTAAAAATAACTAATACCGTGAAACTTAACTTGTTCACGTACACAATGCTCAGCCCATAAAATAACATATAAGTTACAAATTGATAAAAATATAGTATAATTTTCTATTATGTGTATTTTCTATTTCCACATAATTAAATAGGTGAGATAATATATTTTTGTTATCAAATGATTGTAATGGTGTTGATTAAAAGCTTGAAAGTAAATTTGATTAAATAAGAGATGTGGTTTAAAGTAGAAGGAAGCCAGACGTATATGATATGGCTGAGGAATTTACTTTAATTTAGCTTTATCAGGAATAACTGAAATGGAAAGGAACGAATAACTACAATGTGAAGTTAATTATGTGTTATGATTTCTGCAAGTAGTGTTATTATCAATCATCACAAAAAGCTACATACATACATACATACAAGAAAAGAGATCTATGGCGGACGCTATTGTTTCGGTGGCGGCAGAGCGAGTGATTGGTCTGTTGGAAGAGCAGGCTAAGCACCATATCAATCTAGTGAGAGGCGCCAAGAAGAAGGTTCTTAGTCTTGCGGTAGACCTGCAGAGCATCAGAAACGTGTTGGATGATGCTGAGAATCGAAGATTTAAGGACAAAAATATCAACACCTGGCTGTCCAGGCTGGAACAGACGTCTTATGAAATGGAGGATGTTTTGGACGAATGGGACTACGCTCTTCTCAAATTTCATATACAAGAACGTCGGTATGAAAAGGTATACTCCTTCATCCCATCCTCTTCATGTTTGTTTTTCAAGAAAATTGCAATTCGTCATAATATTGGCAAGAAAATACTGAGTGTTAAGGCAAAACTTGATGACATCTTGAAAGAGAGACATCAGTATGGTTTTGTGGTTTCCCATCCAACTGTTGATCCTTCACCTGCATCTTGGCGTGATCAGTCTACGTCCTTGATCGACTTAACCAAAATCCATGGTCGAGATGCAGATGGAGATCTTCTTGTTAACAAACTCATAAATGATGGTGGTAGTGAAGAGGAATCAGGCTTCCGCATACTCTCTATTGTGGGTGTGGGGGGACTTGGGAAGACCACTCTGGCTCAAATGGTATATAACCATAGTCTAGTAAAGGAATCTTTCGAGTTAAAAATATGGGTTTGTGTTTCAAATCCCTTTGATCTGTGTTCCATTGCTAAAGGGATACTTGAGAGCATAAAAGTTAGGAGTTCTCCAAATACCAATCACCTGGATGTTCTCTTCAAACAAGTGAAAGAGTCTATTTCAGGCAAAAAGTTTCTTCTTGTGCTTGATGATGTTTGGACGGAGGATTCTGACAAATGGGAACCCTTAGAAAACTCCTTGAAAAGTGGTGGAGCAGGAAGTAAGGTTTTGGTGACATCAAGAAGTGAGAGGGTTGTAAAAATGATGGGCTCGAGGGAGGATGAGATATGTCGGCTGGGACTGCTCTCGGATGAAGATTGTTGGTTATTATTGTGTCGTATGGCACTTTTGGGAAGGAATGAAGTGGAATTTGAGGGCATTGGAAAGAAAATTGCTGAAAAATGTAAGGGTTTGCCTCTTGCAGCGAAGACATTGGGAAGTCTTTTGCGTTTTAAGAGTAGCCTAGAGCAGTGGAGTAATGTATTAAATAGTGAAATATGGCAAATGGAGGAAGCGGAAGTTGATATTTTCCCCCATTTGCTTTTAAGCTATAATGAATTGTCTCCAACACTTAAGCGTTGCTTCTCATACTGCGCTCTTAATCCTAAAGATACTCAGATTGAGGTTGAGAGCCTAATAAGTGATTGGATTGCACTTGGTTATGTGAGCTCCAATGTTGGTGACATGGAACTCAAAGGGCGAGAGTATTTTGAAGTCCTAGCAATGCGTTCTCTATTTCAAGACTTTGAAAAGAATGATTTAGGTAACATACAATATTGTATGATGCATGATATAGTACACGATTTTGCTCTATTTATTAAAAAGAAGGGTAGGGTGGAGGCAACAGAAATGAGAACTTGTCAAGTTTGTGACCCTTCACATGTTTCAATGGTGAATGAATTTCGTGCCTTACTTCGCAACAAAGAAACTCTTTCAAATCTTTGTGATTGTTTTGTGCGTTTGAGGGTGTTAACCTTTAGTTGTTGTGAAAGTATTCCACGAGGAATTGCAAACTTGATTCATTTAAGACGGTTGGTCTTGGATGAAATTGCTAAATTATCCAGTGAAGATCTTAAAGCCATTTTTCAACTTTATCACCTACAAAGTTTATATTTGTCCAGTTGTAGCATTGAAGAGATTCCAAAGGAAATTGGCAATTTAGTTCTCTTGAGATTCCTTGAGTTGATGGGTATTGAGTTATTGAAAGAGTTACCAATGGAAATTGGAAATTTGATTCACTTGAAACACCTTGGCTTAGTGGAGTGTAAGTCGCTGGAGCAGTTGCCGGAGAGCATATGTGATTTGCAAGAACTGCAAAGCTTGAACAACTCAGGGTGTGTTAGTCTTTGTAGAATTCCTGAAAGACTTGTCCTGAGACTTGACGAATTCCCGGGAGGGGTTGGTGGGAGCAAGTTGGAATTGTTGAAGAAGTCAAATGTTGGTGGAGTTTTAAGGTTGAAGATGAGATTAGATGGCAATGGTGATTTGAATGAGGTGGTGGAAGATGCGAGGAAAGCAGAACTGAGGAATGAGATAAACATTAGAGATTTTGTGTTATCTTTTAAGGATGGGATGGGGTCATCATCATTATCATGGGTATGGATGGATTTACTGGATGCTCTTCAACCCCATCCAAACCTGAATATGTTGGAAATCAAGCACTATGGGGGCTCAAAACGGATGGTCTCGCCTCTCAACCAACTAAGAAACCTCACTCTTAGTGGTTGCAAACACCTGACATCATTGCCAGCCTTCGGAAAACTTCCGTGCCTGCTAGAGATTTCACTTATCGATATGGAAGCATTAGAAGTTGTGGATCGAGAATTCTTGGGAATAACAAGAGGAGAAGGGGATGTTATTGCCTTTCCTAAATTGGATGCGCTGTATTTATGGAGTTGTGATACGTTGACGGAGTGGGAGGACATAACGGAGGAAGAAGAAGAAGAAGAAGAATGTGCCATAATGCCCTGCCTTACCCGCTTGCAAATTGATTACTGCAATGCCTTGACAACACTGCCACATCGGCTGCTGCGTAAGGTGGACTCTATGTGACTCAAAGGAGCTAATACAACAGTATGGTGACAAGGAAGGATCCGGATGGAAATCCATATCCATAAATAACCCTGACATTTACCTCATTTTCTGACGAAGTGTCCCAACCCTTCTTCAATCTCTTCTTATATATATGCATATATACGAAATTTGATTTCTGTTTGATTTTATATAATGGTTACCAAATTGATTGGCTAGATGCTCTGGAAACGCATGTCGTATGAGCTGACTGAATTGTGCTACTTTTGGATCCATGATGGATGGATTATTGTTTCAGTGTCAAGTATGGTGTGTGATTTCATATTTTCATTACTTTTTTTATACCTTCATCTTGTGTTTGTATGGTTCATTAGGAGGGATGTTTACCAATATTTTTAATGGTGCTTACTTTAATCTACAGATAGATAGTTGAAGAATAAATATTTAATTTCTATATTGGTGCGAACGATCGGTGTTGTATATGTATGAATCAAATTATGTAATTAAGACTGACTTGATGTTATATTTTTCTCGTATTCTTTCCATTCTCAAGTTGATCATTTCAGCCACAGGCCAGCAAGTTATTTTTATGGTAATAATGTAGTAATAGTTTATTAGTATTAAAATAGATATATAAAATGGTTTTTTGTAGCAGATAAAGTTGATTAGTGTATAAAATGTGATGACATATGGTGTAATATTAAGGTATTTGGGGGTTATGTTTTTAGGAAAGTTGCATGAGTAATTAGTTACTCCTTATACCGTTGTCCCATAGAAAAGTTCTAATTTATGAGTACTTCTATATATCTGCACTTTGTTGAAACGAAAATTTTATTTATCTGTTTATTAGGCAATTGATTTCTCATAATAAAAATACTGACGTAATTGGTTACATTCATGGATATATTAGAGATGAAGCATAAATGCTGGAGACAATATGCTACTGCAACAATGTTGATGCAGTTTATGAAACTTATTTGAAAAAATGTTAAAATTTAATTTGTAAGATTTTGCAATTTTCAGTTTTCTCTTAAAATTGTATCGATTTAACACTGCTTTTCTTCAGTTTGAGGCACTCTGAAATGAACCTAAATAAGCTAGCTAGCTAGGTTACGTTTGCAATGAAATAATTAAGGTTATGTTTGGATGGAGTCGTTTGAAATATAAAAGATTTGAAAACGAATGAATTTAAGAATTTATGAATTTCAAATGATATGATTTTGCTATGTATCTAAAATTCCTTCAATTTGAACTAGAATTAAAGTTAAGAGTATGTATAGAGTGAAATTGATTCATACACGGTGCACCGAGAACATACAAGACTATGTCTTTTTCTCTGCGCATATTTTCGGGAAAGGAAAATTGTGAAACTTGTCCATCAGTATAGGAGTAGTAAAGACTGTCTGTGTGGAAGTGTAGCAGTTTATGCCTCTCAATTAAAAAAATTTAGCAATTTATGCACAAACTCACTAAAATATTAAAATATCACCTCATTTTGCTGCCGTAAAAGTCATTTTCAGCAAATAAAAGGACGAGTGATATATAAAATTGCCCATCACTCCAAACTCGTTAATTTGGTATATCTAATTGCTCATTTTTTATACTACAATTTCACATATTCAAGTTTGAACAACTCATTCACGTCAATTTTTCAGTGATCAAAATTCTACTATTTTCCTACAATTCGAAGGTCAAGCCATATGTTAAAATGACGGGCTTGACATATGCGACTCGTCCTTTTATTCGCTAAAAAAGAGCAAGAAATTGGTCGAAAAAATATTATATTGTCGGCTCAAACTCATTCTCAAACCCAGGCCGTTTTCAGGCGGAACTGAAAGAAAAGTTGGATATCAAAATAATATGCTTAGAGACATGAACAATTTGATACATAGTTTGACCTTTGATTCCTTGAATTTACGGAGTGTAGTATATGAAATAAGCATCTAAAGGTATCAAATTGATGGGCTTGGAGAGAAACAATTTGGTATATCTTTGTCCTTTAATTCGTCGAAAAATGGCAACAGTGGCAATGAAGAGCGGTGAAATTTAATTTTTTTGGCAATTTAAAGCATAAATTGCTAAAAGTTGATAATTTATGGGCATAAATTGCAACCACCTAATATACCGAGCAAATTTTGTTAACCCATCTTAATGGACAAGTTTTGCAATTTTTTCATTTCACGAATGAGCGTTGGTAACATCGAAGTCGATATCCAAGCTATTTAAGCTATGAAATTTAAAAAAAAATATTAGGACAATATCTTATGGACATTTACAAAAATAGGACACAATCTTTACGAACATGCAAACTGTTTGTAAAAATTGTGTTATAAAATTGTGTCTTATTTTTGCAAACGTCTATAAGATATTGTCCTTAAAAAATGGTTAACATCAACTTGTGACCCGTACTATGATACTTTTATCAAATTACAATTCGTACTATTTTTTTTATCAAATTGCAACCTATACTACACAAATTATCAAATTTTATAGGTTGCAATCAGATAAAAAAATTGTATAAGTTGTAAATTGATAAAAGGTTATAGTGTAGGTTGCAAATTGATATTAATCATATATGTTTATCCATATGGCCCACAACCTCACCCCAACCTTGAACATAATAATTTATTAGATAATAAATGATTAAATGCTCGAGGTTTACTAATTAAATAAATAATAACTGGTGAAAACCCCAGGGGTTAAAAGATAGGCTTTATAATTATTGTTTTAAATAATTAATTTTTTATATAAATATAATTATAAATATTATATTTTTTAAACGTACTTACCTTCAAAATTAAGAGTGCCCCGGGAAAATAAACTCAAAATGAAAATTTATAATACAAAAAAAAAAAATCTTTTTTGAAATCTATAAATACAAAAAATTAAACAATAATAGTTGATGTTAAACAATATATGCACATCTCTATAATTTTAATATAAAAATTATATGAAAAATCGGTGTAAACAAATATATAGTCAAATCCACAACAACTTCATATCATGAAAAAACTAATTTTAAATGTAACTTAAACAATAAACATATATATGATTATTATTAATTTGCAACATACACTAAATTCTTTTATCAATTTGCAACTTGTACAATTCTTTTTATCTAATTGCAACCTATAATAGTATTAAATTTGACAGTATATGTTACAATTTGATAAAAACATTTGTATAGGTTACAAATTAATAAAAGCGTTGATAGTATAGGTTACAAATTTATATTAAAAAAATTCCTTAAAAATCAAATTACATATTGTATATGTATTGTACACACTAATACTAGAATCATTTTATGGGTTTTGCTAGCTAGTCCAAGTGTACAGGGTCCAGTCAGCCGATCACCCATATTTTCCCCTTTTTTTATCTGCACGAATTTTGAGACAAGGCAATGATTGGTTTGGTGCACATCCTCCCACACCCTCTTCACATGTGTTGCACATATTTCCTTGTGGGCTTGGGTTTTTTTTTGGCCCATTACTAAAATGTGGCCTGAATTTTTTTTTTTTTTTTTGGGCCATTATTTTTTAAATATTTTGGCTTATTTCTCTTATTTATAATTTTAATACAATTATTATGCAATTTGATAATGTAAGCACAAAAATAATTATTAAATCTACTATTTATAATTTATGGTTTAGATATATTATTTGGGCTCATTTATCTGATCATGTAGGCATTTAATTTATCAACCTAATGCAATTCGTCTACGACTGAAATTTTAGACATTAATTACACACAAGCAATTCACCTAAAAATATTTATCTACAATCAATTTTACTACAAAAATTCCGTAAATTTCTTTGTAGGTAGAGAATGAAAACATCTATATAATTTTATTTTTTTAAATCTTATTAACAATATATCTAGACAATTATTAGTTCTTTGCGTGTAAATAATGGTTACAATATTGTAATTATAAGATTGATTAATTTGTAGTGAATTAAAAGATGTAATCTCATTCCAATATTACTTGAGTGGGGTTTATTTTGAAATTATAAAGCACTCCACATAAAACTCACACATACACTCTACTTACTCATGTCATTGTATTAGTTCTTACTATAACTTAATAATATTTATGGTTAATCAAGATTAGAGTATTGTTTGAAAATTCAAATCAAATTTTAAAGATGACTACTTATCCCAACAAAAGGCAAGACCAAAACTCATAAAGATGAAAAAAATTAATTATCTTGATACAAATTTAAATATTTTTTTCTTTTATTTTGGGATGATGCAATAACTATACATATTTCAATCATAAAATAAATCATTTGCATGTACTTCTTCATCTGGATGAATATCCGCACTTGCACATTTATCAGTTTCCGTTCCATCCTTCAAAATCGGGCAATTCGACTTTTAATGTCCTGCTTGTCTGCATATTCCTCATTTTCTTGATTTTTCCTTGTTGGTCTTTGTATCAGATTGACATCCCTTTGTTCGCACGACGTCCGGATTTTTCATAAATTTATTTTCATCAACATGCAAACGTTTTCTTTTGTTATTTTTGTTGTCTGGAGTGTTACAGTTGGTCTGGGCAAGACAAAGACGCGACATTGTGATATCCAGATCCTCGACGGCAAGCTTGTACAACTCATGTATTGTGGATGCAATTTGGCAAATCTGGTAAATCTTTGGATGCAATTTTTCGAACCTCATGTCCATAGGGTTTGTTGTAGACAACTCGTTGTTCGAAATGGATCCCCCGTTGCGAGTGCAGTCCTTACCCCATCTGTTTTTTAGCAATACCTCTGGAATAGAGGTCATATTAGCAGTTTTCATCACACGGAACATATGGTGGTATGGCCATCCAACTGATTCAGACCTTCCACATGGACAAAAAATGTATTTATCTGAATTTCATATGGTGGCCCTTAACTTTGTAGTTTTCTCATCCCCATACTTCACCATGATCATTGTCATACAACCGATCTCACTCTCCATTACAATTGGAGTATATTTTGATTCCTTCTTCATCTCTTCTCGTACCGTGTACGAAAGCTTATATAGTGTTATGATAACTTCATAAGTGTGATGTGCATATTCTAAAAGTAAAGCATAGTAGAAATATTGAAAGATTTGATAAAGTTATGTTACCTCCCTGAAAATCGGTCTACTGTAGAAATTTAATGTCGTGGTCTCCAAACCTTTAAGATGTGTCCACAAATCCAACTCTATCTGGTTGTTGATAAAGTCCTGGTTCAGCGTTTGTTGCCTCATCCTACCCGTTGCCCTAGAGAATTGCTTGACAAAAGTATACAAACTCATGTCGAAAAGTAACAAAACGATTCATGTATGCATGCACACTCTCAACGCGTTGTGATGTACTTATCCCTACACGAAAAATGCTTTCAAAGAAAGGCTCGGCCCATTTTGCCCTCCTATCATATAGTTCTTTCATCCAACCATTTCTTTCGAGTTTGTAATTCTCCAAAAGTGACTTCCATTCTTTTTCAAAAACCTTCTCTGAATTTTGAGGCCGCATTAGTCTCCCATGGTCAGATAAAAAAGTGGTAGAAGCAGAAACTACACGAGCATTGCACATCAAATGCCATGAACTGAGTCTATGCCTTGCCAGTGGCATTTGAGTTGTCAGTATATACGCAATTGCTTTGTCACCATCAGTTATAACACAAGCAGGCTCTATAAAACCCATTGAATCTACAAATGCTTTGAACGCCCAGTTGTATGCATCAACAGTTTCATCTGCTATTAAGCAACACGCAAAGATGATACTGCTCTTGTGGTTATTAACTCCAAGGAACTCCACCAGCGGTAGTCTAAACGTATTCATTTTGTAGGTTGAATCAATGACCACTACATCCCCAAATAATTCGTAATCTCTTTTTGAAGCAGAATCTCTCCAGAATAGTTGGGTCAATTTATAATCTTCATCCAGAGCGTACCTAGTGTAAAAGTCACAATCTATATCTTTTAGGGCAGTAAGATAAGTTATAGTTGCTTCAGTGTCTGTGTCCAGTGTTGTTGTTCTTTCATGATCCCAGGCGATAAAATTGTAAAGATCCTTCTTAATGAAACCAAGTTTATCAAAACCACCCATGGCTGCTACCATGTAATCCATGATCGTGCAGGTCTTAATGCCAGCTGCCTTCATTTTACGTATCTCGTGTTTCTGTTCTTCTGTTATGTTCCTATTAATCTGAAGAAATGTGTATGTCCTTTACTGGCCAAGTCGTGGTTGTGTTCTGAATTAAACGTTGTCATTTTATAGGTAAGACTAGTTTTGTTATATCTTACAACAAATGCAGTTTTGCACTCACACCTTGTTCATGACATACATTTAGATTTTTGTTCCACCTCTGATGTCGTCTTTTGTGTCTTTTCCATACGATAACAGACCCATCGACGCATGGTTAAGATTCATTCCACTGTATCAGTTTCCTTGTTATGGCGTACGCCGAAACCTATTTTCCTTGAATATACGAGGTAGAATCCTTCTGCAACACTCATAGTGGGAAACAATTTTCTAACCAAATCATTGGATTCCCAGAATGTTACTTCTTTAGCAGATAACTCCTCTGCTTCCTCTTGCTTGCAAAAGAATTGTATAAGATCACTTTCATCCTCGAGTGCATCAGTTGATTTTTCGATGAATCGTCCTGGAATTGTCCCTCGCCCTCATTGTTTTCACAATCATTCTCATCCGTCACTAACAGCCTACAACATCACGGCCTGATAATCTATTTCCAGAGATGGACAAGCAAATTAAAAGAATTGAAAAACACCAACAAAACATGGAAAACAAAGCTGATTAACGGATTGGGAACAATGGGAAGGTTGATTCTACTATTCAAGCGATGAGGAATAATGAAGAAAACATGAAAAAAGAAATTGAAGATGTCCAATCATCGATTGAAACAATAAAAAATAATCAGGCAAAATTGGAATGTATGATCAACTCATTTGTGACATACAACTCTCAAGTTGACCATCCTCAGCACCACACACCGGACAAGGAAAAGGTTTGAAATATTTACTGTATTCATCATTTTTTATTTTTTGGAAAACTAATACATCTCATCTTGTGTATGAAACTCTTCAGATATTCATAAATTCAGATAAACACGCATTCTTTAATCCGTCTGACAGCACAAAGCTACCAAATGATGATACGTTTCCAACAACGTCTAATGTAGTAGATGCAGAAGTAAGTTCAGTGATTATATTTAATTGTGAGTCTTCGTTTACAGAAAATTAATGAAGGATATTTTTTAACTGCAGGTAAATACATTTCATACGCCAGAGGTTGTTGAACTGTAGGAGGTTGATGTTGAGAAACAATATGAGGTTAAGTTTGAGGTTGATGTTGAGAAACAACAGGAGGTTGAGGTTGACGTTGAATAATAAAATAAGGAGGTTGAGGTTGACGTTGAATAACAAAATAAGGAGGTTGACGTTGAGAAACAACCTTAGGAGGTTGATGATGGTCCCGTATTTAATGACTTTTTCAGGACAAATGGGAATTCAGGAGCAATTTTTTTTTTAAAACCTTTTCCTCAGGGAGTTCAGCAAAAGTGAATAATACTCAAGTCACTGCATTGCTAAGAGTCAGAGCACTCAAGTCAGTGCAACTGACTTGCGAGCTCAGTCTCTTAACAAGGCTGACTTCAGATAGCATTATCCTCCACTGACTGATGATCTTCAGTAGACATACTTGTCTTCAGTGATGTTGTCCTTCAGGGACTCTTGAAGATCTCTCCAAGAAGTTTGTCATAAGGCTGAATGACAAACTTCCCTGACCACGGTAGCCTGACTCCTTCAGGGCCTACTTGGTGCAGTACTGATCCTCTTGATCATGCTCTTCACTGAGTGGTCCGCCTGACTTAGCTTAGATCAGCCAGGTTTACACTCAGTGGGACATCCTTCAGGCTTCTCTTCTGGTTCAGATTACTAGCATGGCTTCAGTTAGTTCTTCTTGGTGTCATCTTGATATCCTCAGGCTGTGTTGCTGAGTTCCCCCTCGCTGAGTTCTCCCTCAACTGAGTTCTTCTCAACTGACAGCCTATTCTACTGAGAGCTAACCTAGCCTGACTTAAACTTAAGATACAATCCTGACTGCTTTCAAACCTATTACATTTTGTTTTGGAAAATCATCAAAACTGAAACATATCCCAACAATTTCCCCCTTTTGGATGATTCCAAAACTTCTAACCAAATGATTTTCTCTTACAAGTTGAATGTCAGAACACTGGTAATAGTTTGAAATATGCAGGAATTCCCATAGTTTAAAATATTTAAGATCTGTTCGGTTAACTATTTTTCTTAACAAAATTGGATCAGTGGTCATGTGAACAACCCGCTCTGATACCAATTGATGGTCCCGTATTTAATGACTTTTTCAGGACAAATGGGAATTCGAGAGCAAAAAAAAAATTAAAACATTTTCCTCAGGGAGTTCAGCAAAAGTGAATAATACTCAAGTCACTGCATTGCTAAGAGTCAGAGCACTCAAGTCAGTGCAACTGACTTGCGAACTCAGTCTCTTAACAAGGCAGTGACTCAAGAGGTTTCACTTCAAGTCATTGCACTGCTTAGAGGCTGAGTTACCAAGTCAGTGTGAAGACTTGGAGACTCATGCTATAAGCAACACAGTGACTCGAGATGCTGAACTCTCGAGTGCGTTGCCTGAACTGGTCAGTGAGAAGGATTCTCCCTGACCTAAATACTTAACCAAAGTTTTCTTTAACAATGCTCTCAGTGAGCAGATTTTCACAATACTTTAGTAAATACTTAAAATAATAAAACGCTCAGTTTAACGTGGTTCAGAGACTCAAGCTCTTACATCCACGGCTTGATTTAACAGGAAATCCACTCAAGGGATTCTTGTTTTTAACGTGTCAAGGTGCACCCAAATCTACAACTCCAGATCTTGCTTACTTCCTTACTAACTCACAAAACAACTTACTACCAACAAACCTAACTTAGGGTTTTAGTTTCAGTTGGGTTTTCTCCAACTAGGTGATGTTTTCCCTTACAATGTGTTAGCCTAAAGCTAAGATTGGGAAAACCTCTCTAAGCTAAGAGTTACAAGCTGAACACTCATTTGTGTATAAATATAGACCCTAATGGTCAGTGTACAAGATGTGAATCGTGCCTCCTTTTAACTCTCATACAATGCACTAAACACTCACACCTTCACAGCTCGTAGGTGTTGATTTTTCTTACTTCACACACACCTCAAACCGCAGCTATGAGCTTGTATTTATAGTGTGGATTCAAATCTAACCGTTGGAGGAAATTACATTTGAATCCATATAAATAATAGGTTTCACCTACTTTTCTTGGAACTCGGCCTTGTCAGTGTCAGATACGTTGTCTTGACGTGATTGGTCCACGTGGACTGAATCCAATGGATCTTTGACTCAGTGTGCTTGATCAGGGCGCACTGACTTCAGATAGCATTATCCTCCACTGACTGATGATCTTCGGTAGACATACTTGTCTTTAGTGATGTTGTCCTTCAGGGACTCTTGAAGATCTCTCCAAGAAGTTTGTCATAAGGCTGAATGACAAACTTCCCTAACCACAGTAGCCTGACTCCTTCAGGGCCTACTTGGTGCAGCACTGATCCTCTTGATCATGCTCTTCACTGAGTGGTCCGCCTGACTTAGCTTAGATCAGTCAGGTTTACACTCAGTGGGACATCCTTCAGGCTTCTTTTCTGGTTCAGATTACTAGCATGGCTTCAGTTAGTTCTTCTTGGTGTCATCTTGATATCCTCAGGCTGTGTTGCTGAGTCCCCCCTCGCTGAGTTCCCCCTCAACTGAGTGTTCCCTCAACTGAGTTCTTCTCAACTGACAGCATATTCTACTGAGAGCTAACCTAGCCTGACCTGAAACTAAAGATACAATCCTGACTGCTTTCAAACTTATTACATGTTGTTTCCCAACAGTTGACGTTGACGTTGATAAAGAAAGGTCACATGACATTGAACATGCTAAAATAATCTTGAGCTTAGCAGGATTAGTATTTGCTGATTCGGAATTTAATGCAATTGCAAAAGAAGTTGGAGCACGAGTTTCGATCACGGCTTACATTCTACCCATGAACATCGACAAGTGAATATCCATACCGTAAGATTTTGTGTAAGAAATTGTTTATAAGCAACAGAGATTATGATGATGAAACATAAGTGTAATATTATTTCGAATTATTGTGTACAGGATGCAACTACAAACCTACCAGGAGTGGGGAAAATAAACCACGCCGAGTTTATCTGTCAAGAAAATGAGGTACATATGTTTATAGGTGTGACAGATTTTTTATTTATTAGATTATGATTAAATAGCACTGTAATATTGGAGTCGACTTCATCTCCTTAGGATGCAACAATACATGCATAGGTGGATGAAACAAATGAGGCAGCCATTATCGCACGGGGATACGAGGTGTAGGAAAGTAATACTATTTTCTACCATATTAACATGAATTTAAATTGAAATATTGTATGTTACTAATAAACATTTATCAGATTGTACCCGTACAAAAGAAAATTTCTCATGAACAAGTGACTAGTGACTTGAAGCGAATATACTAGCTTTCTACTAGTAGCTTCCCCGCAAGAGTACGGGTTCACTGTAGTATTGGCAAGTATAGGGACCAAGTATTATCGAACCCAAGGGAAGGTATGTATGCGAATAAATCCCTGAAGATCTACGCGTCGTAGTTAATATGAGTGTATGTTTTTGGATTTTTTGGAAGAATTAAAATAAAACTAAAATAAACTAATTAAACTAAAATACTAAAGAAGACGAATTAACTAAGGGTTGTATTCAAATGAGTGATGGTGATGCTCAGGATAGGAATCCCTAAGTATACTGACGGAGCAGGTACATAATCAAAATAATTGTGACGCGCAAGAAATAACCTAAGTTAAAGATTGTAAGATGAAAGCTCAAGACTTAATACCCTAATACTTTATCCTAGCAACCGACTTCACTAATCTACGAACAAGTTAATAGATAGTGCTTAACTAACGAGACTCTAATTTAAACTAAGGTGATGTGGTCGTCCTCCTTAGATAAACTGGTAGATTAATTAACCCTTTCTAAACCCTCTCGTTAAGTCTACTCGTTGTTAAAGAGTGATAACGTCGTCCTCTCTCTAACACTTTTCGAACGAAATTCAAAATTAAAGTTAAGATTAATTTTAAGAATTCATTAATTAAGAGAATTAAAACCTAACGTCACGAATTACCCTAATTACGTACCCACAACCTACTTCTACGAGTTCATCCTACCCCAAGCATGCAAGAGTTTTAGCTAGACATGGTTTTAATGGAAACTAAAACAATAGAAGAAGTAACGAACATGAACATGATGATTATAACGAATAAATTACCAAACATAAACTAGGGTTTCAAGAAATAATGGAATAAACTGAAATTGAATCGATAAAACGAAGTCTCAAAGTATTCAAGAACAAAGGTCTAAAGAAACGAAACTAAGAAAAAACAAAACCGTGCTATGAATTCGTAAAGAAAACCTCGAAAACGTAAAAGTAAAGCTTGTTCGTTCCTTCTTCTCCAAAAACTAACTCTAAAAACGATCTCGTATCAAGTGGTAAGTGGTGGTCCGTAAAAACGTGCTCCAAAGGGGTATAAATAGGCAACGGGCCGAATCGGGAGTTAATAGGCCAAAAATCACGTATGCTCGTGCACTACTCGTGCACTAGTGCACGAGCTCATTCCACTCGAGCACCCCAAATCGTCCAGAGAGCAAAAACTACACGACCCCTTTTGCTCGTGCACTAGTGCACGACCTCCGATTGCTCGTGCACAGTGCACGAGTGCTCGTGCACTAGTGCACGACCTGCGATTGCTCGTGCACTAGTGCACGACCTGCACCTCCTCGAGCGAAATACACGACTGCTCGTGCAGGGGTGCACGAGTACTCCTTGCTTGTGCACTCCAATGATACTTTTGCTCCCCCGAACTAACACTTTTCGTATTTCTTCGATATCTTCTCATCCGGGCGTCCGTTTGAGTCGATTCAAAGTCCTACGAACTCCTCTTTTCATCCTCTATCCATCTATGAGCATCAAAGACACAAATTCATTAGTTTATGAAAATGATACTCAAATGACTCTAAATACTCATCTAAATCAATCAAAACAAGGGCATTTTGAGTGACGAATCACGACAATTTCACGCCTAATCAACCCCCCCAAACTTACCATGTTGCATGTCCTCAAGAAACGAAATAATAAGTCAAGTGAAATTGTTAGGAATGAGTCAACGAATCAAATCATGCAAGTAAATGAACTCGAGCTTCAAAGATCAATCACATGTATACTCACTCCCCTTCCTTCATCATACCCATGCAACAATAACAAGAAACACCAAGATCAAACATGGATGTGCACTCAACGATGTGTTTCACTCCCTCGCAAGTGTATATCAATGATCAAGGGACTCACTCAAATAATCAATCACTCATATCGGCAGCCATAGGCTTGTAAGCACTCTCAACTCCGACCATACTCTAGAAATCAATGCCGAATCAAAAAGGACTTTTCTCAAGGTTGTAATGTAGGCTCTTTGGACAGGTGGGATAACAATGTGGGTAAGTGACTCAAGTGAATGGAGAATAGAAAGTCAAACTTTGGCACTCGAGATTAGGAACATAATACTTCAAATATTTTCAATCAATACCCTTTCAATTCCATACTCTCAACACTTCAATTTTTTTTCTAACTCTTTTCACTTTTTTCAATCACTTCACTTTTTTTTTTTTCACAAACACTTGAGCTCATTTTTTTCTTTTGCTCATTCTCAACCTTTTTTGTTCTTTCCCACAACTCAAAAACTCCATCACACCTTCTTCTCATACTCACTCAACAAACAATATTTTCCTTTTTCAACTCAATTCAATCCTTTCACATTCACACTTTTCCTATTCTCCACTCAAATTGGGACAAAAAGGCTTAGGAACTTGGAATAGTGTTTAATTGTGCTAGCAAATGAAATAGGCTTAAAGCTCAAAGGGGCTAACAAGGGACAAATATCAATGGTAAAGAAAATTTAGGCTAAGTGACTCATTCAAAATAAAGATGGCCTAAGATCACATTCGGCATATCAAACTAGACACAATCAAGAAGCAAGAGCACACACAAGTTCTAGCATACTCTAAGGTGACGATCCACTAAGGTGACGATCCACTCACAAATGAAGAGATTATTTTATGCATCAAAATCTCATAAGGCTCAAATCTCACGGCTTTCACATCCATGCTAGTCCTAGTGAATTCTCATTCTCATCACACAAGCACTCCAAAGAAAAACTTGCAAGCATACTAGTTCTCTCTCAAATCCACTCTAACTCAAACACTCACACAAAAGAATTCTTAACTCAACTTCACAATTCACCCTACTCATCAAATCATACTCAAAGATAGCAATCAACAAGCATAAGATGATTGATAGGCATGAAATATGTAGTAGCAAATCAAAACACTAGCAGCCCCAAGGAGCATCTCAAGATACCAAATAACCAAACTCACTCAAGAAAGGGTGTGCACTGGTGCAATGTCACCATAAACAAATAAAAAAAACTCCACCCCCCAAACTTCGACCTTGTGAAGAGGTCTAAGTTTGGGGTTGTGGGTTACCTCATCCAAATAATTCAAGTTTCTCAACAATGTGTAACACTCCTTTGTCTCGAGTTGGTTCCTTCAATCTGAATAACTTCATGGTACCTTTACTCCTTTGAGACAAGCCTACAAAATAAACTCTCAAGTACGAGGTTAAAACTTACGATTCAACAACACCCTAATAACATAAAACTCAAATAACTAAAAACACTCAAAAGCAAATAAAAATGGGTTGCCTCCCATTCAGCGCTATTTTTAAGGTCCTCATGCCGGACCAAGCTCAAAGGAGCTTATGGGACATGATACTCAAAATTACCTCCCTTACTCTCATAAGAGTGGTGGTTGAATTCCTTTCCTTGATGCCCTTCCATTATGAGCTTCTTTGCTTCCTTCTCGTCCCCAAGTGTTAGGGGTCTCAACTCCTTCTCACATTTATCTGGAGGAGTCTTACTAAGCAATTTCTTGCACTTGGACTTTTTCTTCTTAACTCCTCCTTTCCCCTCTAACTGGACCACGTCCACATTTTTCACCTCTTCATCCTTTAACTTCTTCACTTTATCCTTATCAACATGATCAAGATCATAATGCTCATAAGTCAAATTATCAAGTGAAGGATCATCAAAATAATGACTAAAAGAAAGATTAGGGATAGAAGGTGTGTCTTCAACACGAGGATCAATGGCATCCATGCAATAACAGCTCTCATCCTCCTTCGGGTGCTTCATGGCTTCATATAGGGAAATCTTTATCTCTTGATCGTCAACTTTCAACGTGATCTTCCCATTCGCCACATCTAGCACCATCCCGGCCGTTGCTAAGAACGGTCTTCCCAAGATCAAGGGCACGTGCTCATCTTCCTCCATGTCGAGCACCACAAAGTCGGCTAGAAATATATGATCCCCAACCTTCACGAGGACGTCTTCAACTACACCTTGAGGTCGAGTAATAGACCGGTCCGCAAGTTGAAGCGTCATCATTGTCGGTTGAAGTTCTCCACCCTCCAACTTCTTGAATAGTGACAAGGGCATAAGATTGATGCTCGCTCCAAGATCACACAATGCTCTCTTCTTGACTCCATTCCCGATATCACATAAGATCGTAAAACTCCCGGGATCCTTCAACTTTGGGGGAAGCGCCTTGTGCACTAATGCACTCACCCCATGGTTTAGCTGCACCAACTTGGGCTCATCAACTCTCCTTCCCTTCGCTATCAAGTCCTTCGGGAACTTGGCATAATTTGGCATCTGTTCCAAAGCATCATAAAAAGGAATGTTAATATGCAATTTCTTAAAAACATCAAGGAATTTAGCAAACTTCTCATTAAGCTTTTTCTTCATGAAGCGTTGTGGATACGGGACGGGTATCACAGATTTGGGTACCCCCCATTCATCACGTTCGGTCTCTTTCACTTTCTCTCTTGCTTCCTTTGCCTTCTTCCACTTAGGAACTCTCTCAATCTCTTCAATACCTTTGTCCTTCTGGAACTCATCCATATCTTTACTTCTCTGAATGCCTTCACCCTCTATCTCCTTCTCAACTCCTACCTCCTCAATTTCATCTCTATCCTTCTTAGGCTCTTTCCCCTCTATCTCAACCTCTACTTTGGACGTCTCAGAATCAGCAGGCATCTGAGGACCATCATAGATGGTTCCACTTCTAAGCTGGATTGCCTTGCAATGCTCTTTCGGGTTCCCCTCCGGCATAGAAGGATACTTACCCGGCTCTCTACCCAATGATTTTACGATCTGGCTCATCTGAAACTCTATCGAAGTGAACCGCCTATTATTCTCTTGCTGAATTCGATTCAGCTCTACATCTCTCTTCTGGAGTTCTTGATCACGCTGATCGTCTTTCTTATGCAACTCCTTCACATCGTACTCCAAAGAGGACAATCTCTTGCTACCTTCCTCCACCTTCTGAAGGATAGCTCTCAACATCTCCTCAGTTGAGGCACCGCCTTCTCCACCAGGGGGTTTCGAACCTGGATCAACACCTAGAGGAACTGTAATTCCGGCATTCGGATTAGCATATGAAAAATTCTCACTTTTCCTCCATGTGTTTTGAGGAGGCTGCTGGTCTCCTTGATATCCTTGTGTGTTCCTCCATTGATTTTGAGGCGGCTGAGGACCTGGAGGTACAAATGGTTGGCCATAAGAAGACCTTCCAAACTGATTGCCACCTTGTGGATACCCCCCTTGTGGATAGTTAGGTCTTCCCATATAGTTGGCCTCTTCTTGCTGATTCATGGGTGGGTCCACTTTCTCGCTCACTGCTATATTCCCTCCAACCAGATTATGTCCCATCTCAAGGTTGCTGATCTTCTCCATCATTGCCATCAACAGCTTCCTTGTACCCCCATTCTCCTCCAACTTACAAACTCTCTGAAATTCTGGATCCTCGTTCCATGCACCGGCATTCGTGACAATGTTGTCAATAATTTCTCTACTCCTCGCTATCCCTTGGTTCAGAAAAGCTCCACTGGCACATGCATCTAGATGGGCTTGGCCTGTCTTGCTGGCTCCACTATAGAAGAATGCCATGATATCTCCCTCATTGTACCCGTGTTGCGGGCACTCAATCAACATGTTTGAGTATCTCTCCCACGCTTGGCGTAAATCCTCTCCTGGCTTCTGGCGAAAGGAAGAGATCTCAATCCTTGCTTTAATAGTTCTCGATGGAAGGTAGAATAGCTCGAGAAACAGATGCTCGAGCTCGGCCCATGTGGTTACACCTCCCCGTGGGAGCGTGTTATCATACCACTCCTTTGTTATTCCCGTCAATGAGAATGGGAACAGCCTAAGCCTCTTGGCATCTTCAGACATGCCGTTATAATTGAATGTGTAGGCTATCATCAGGAAACTCCTCAGGTGAGTATGAGGATTCTCCTTCCCAACCTCCCCCTGAACTGGTTCTCGGTAAGCAGCTTAAGAATTCCCGAGGAAATTGAGAAGTTATTTGCCTCAACAGGAGGCAATGCCACTCCATCATAGTACCATTGTGGCTGCGCTGCAAACCTTCCTCGAATAGTCATATTCTGATCTGCGTTCTGAGGAACGTGTTGAGGATTAGCAGCTGGTACGGGTACTTGTTGGGGTGGTGGTGGTTGATAAGCTGGTGGTTGGTTATAAACAGGAGGTGGAGGATACGGGTATGGTGGATACGGATAAGGTGGGTATGGGTAAGGTGGATAAGGTAAGTTATTTTGTGGTAAGTTAGGATATGGGTAAGCAGGGTTGTTCTGAGGATTTTGGACAATGTTATGAGCTGGATTGTTTTAAGTTTTGTGTACCCGGGTTTTGGCTCTGGCTGTCCCCTAACGGGACTTGATTCTGACTACCACTCCCACCAGTGCCGTCAACTCAGTCCACTACCTGATTGAACTCATTCTCGACATCATCCAACTCATTAGTAATGTCCATTGGCTCTTTCCCTCTGGCAGCATTCATCCTTCTTAAGAAGGCTCGATTTCTTCTTGCTATTGTCTCAGATCTGACTGTAATCTCTCTTCGCTCGTAGCCACTTGTGAGCGTGTTTTCATAAACCTGAAACACTAACAAAAGAATAAAAATGCAACTGCCGAAAATACTACGAAATAAAACAGAAAAGTAAATCACTCACTACTAACTAGAAAGCTATCTACAAGTCCTATTCAAAAGACATACAACGCCATCCCCGGCAACGGCGCCATTGACTTGAAGCGAATATACTAGCTTTCTACTAGTAGCTTCCCCGCAAGAGTACGGGTTCACTGTAGTATTGGCAAGTATAGGGACCAAGTATTATCGAACCCAAGGGAAGGTATGTATGCGAATAGATCCCTGAAGATCTACGCGTCGTAGTTAATATGAGTGTAAGTTTTTGGATTTTTTGGAAGAATTAATTAAAACTAAAATAAACTAATTAAACTAAAATACTAAAGAAGACGAATTAACTAAGGGTTGTATTCAAATGAGTGATGGTGATGCTCAGGATAGGAATCCCTACGTATACTGACGGAGTAGGTACATAATCAAAATAATTTTGACACGCAAGAAATAACCTAAGTTAAAGATTGTAAGATGAAAGCTCAAGACTTAATACCCTAATACTTTATCCTAGCAACCGACTTCACTAATCTATGAACAAGTTAATAGATAGTGCTTAACTAACGAGATCCTAATTTAAACTAAGGTGATGCGGTCGTCCTCCTTAGATAAATTGGTAGATTAATTAACCCTTTCTAAACCCTCTCGTTAAGTCTTCTCGTTGTTAAAGAGTGATAAGGTCGTCCTCTCTCTAACACTTTTCGAACGAAATTCAAAAGTAAAGTTAAGATTAATTTTAAGAATTCATTAATTAAGAGAATTAAAACCTAACGTCACGAATTACCCTAATTACGTACCCACAACCTACTTCTACGAGTTCATCCTACCCCAAGCATGCAAGAGTTTTAGCTAGACATGGTTTTAATGGAAACTGAAACAATAGAAGAAGTAATGAACATGAACATGATGATTATAACGAATAAATTACCAAACATAAACTAGGGTTTCAAGAAATAATGGAATAAACTGAAATTGAATCGATAAAATGAAGTCTCAAAGTATTCAAGAACAAAGGTCTAAAGAAACGAAACTAAGAAAAAACAAAACCGTGCTATGAATTCGTAAAGAAAACCTCGAAAACGTAAAAGTAAAGCTTGTTCGTTCCTTCTTCTCCAAAAACTAACTCTAAAAACGATCTCGTATCAAGTGGTAAGTGGTGGTCCGTAAAAACGTGCTCCAAAGGGGTATAAATAGGCAACGGGCCGAATCGGGAGTTAATAGGCCAAAAATCACGTATGCTCGTGCACTACTCGTGCACTAGTGCATGAGCTCATTCCACTCGAGCACCCCAAATCGTCCAGAGAGCAAAAACTGCACGACCCCTTTTGCTCGTGCACTAGTGCACGACCTGCGATTGCTCATGCACAGTGCACGACCTGCACCTCCTCGAGCGCTATACATGACTGCTCGTGCAGGGGTGCACGAGTACTCCTTGCTTGTGCACTCCAATGATACTTTTGCTCTCCCGAACTAACACTTTTCGTATTTCTTCGATATCTTCTCATCCAGGCGTCCGTTTGAGTCGATTCAAAGTCCTATGAACTCCTCTTTTCGCCCTCTATCCATCTATGAGCATCAAAGAGACAAATTTATTAGTTTATGAAAATGATACTCAAATGACTCTAAATACTCATCTAAATCAATCAAAATAAGGGCATTTCGAGTGACGAATCATGACAATTTCACGCCTAATCAACTAGGAAGTTAAAAACTAAAGATTTGGCCATACGGCAAACCAGAAAAAGAGACCAGGTCCTTACCTTACCATTCCAAAAACAAAATCGAACAAGCGTCAGAGGAGAGTGAGTAAACCAAAAGAGGTGTATACTTAATATCCAATGTTTTTTCTAAAAATATCAAAAGGTCTAAACATTTTAATATATTAATAATTTTATGTTAACATCTATTGAACATAATGTGTTGTTTGTCCTAGCCCTCTGCCTCTGTATCAGTAGATGCTAAGATGTTCTTCGACGCTTTGAAACCAATTGAGAATGAAATAGGCGAGAACGGTATGTACAACCCGTTCTCTTTACCTTCACCAAGCAACAAGTGAACCAATTTAGGAATTGGAAGGGAAAGAGGACAAAAAAAAAATCAAACCGTACTTCATGTACCCCTTGATGACAACAAGTATCCCGTAGATTCCCAATGGTTCACAAAGTTACTCAAACCTCGAGGATGGGTGCTTAATTGGGTAACTAATCTTCCAATCCTACAATTTGAAATATTTATTGCGATTAATATCATGTTAATTATGCATACTGACTTGAACCTAACTTTACTAGTTTTTACTAGTAGTTACCCCCGCAAGCGTACGGGTTCACTGTAGTATCAGCAAGTATAGGGACCAAGTATATCATACCCAAGGGTAAGAATATATGCGAATAGATCTCTGAAGATCTACGCGTCGTAGTTAATATGAGTGGATGTTTTTGGCTTTTTTTAGAATTATTAAATCTAAACTATATTACTCTATGAATGCAAAATAAAGAATGAAATTAATGATCTAAGGTTTGATGTCAAATATAAGAAGGTGATGCTCAGGATAGGAATTCCTACGTATACTAACGGAGCCGGTACATAATCAAAATAACTGTGATGTGCAAGAAATAATTCTAAGTATAAGATTGAAAAACTAAAAGCTCAAGAATTAAACCCTGATACTTTATCCTATCAATCGACTTCACTAAGCCAATAATCAAGTTAAAGGATTGTGCTTAATTAATTAGAGCCTAATTTAACTAAGGTGATGCGGTCGTCCTCCCTAGATAAATCGGTTGATGAATAAACACCTTCTAAACCCTCTCATTAAGCCTATTAGTTATTAAAGAGTGATAAGATCGTCCTCTCTCTAACAATGTTCGTACTAAATTCAAAGATAAATCTGGGATTTATTTTAAGCATTCATTAATTAAGAGAATTAAAACTAAACATCACGAGTCGCCCTAATTATGTATCAACGTCCTACTTCTACGAGTTCATCCTACCCCAAGCATACAAGAGTCTTAGCCTAGCATGGTTTTAACGATAACGAAAGCAATTAAATAAACAACGAACATAAACATGACGATTTGAATTAAAAGAGTATAAAGCATAAATTAGGGTATTGAAGAAATAAATTAAATTTAAGAACAAAAATCTAATTAAGAAGAAATTTAGAAATCTCAAGTATCAAATATCGAAGAACGAAAGATGAAAATAACCAAATCCAAATCTAAACTATGAATTCGTAATGTAAAACCTCGATCAAAAGTAAAATATGCTTCCTCGAACTCTTGGTGCTCTTCTCTCTCTAAAATCTATCTCTATGCGTGAAGCAGTGTCCAAAAACGTGTTCGGAAGGGGTATAAATAGGCAACGGGTCGAATCGGGAATTAATGGGCCAAAATCGAGTCAGCTCGAGTAGAGCTCGAGCACTAAGTACTCGAGCAAGTACAACTCGAGCGCACCAAACTTCCAGAACTCAAAAAGTGCACGACCATACGGGCTCGAGCACATAATGCTCGACTTGACCCAGCTCGAGCAGAGTACTTGAGCACTCGAGCACTGAGTGCACGACCCAGCTTCACTCGAGCGTAGTACTCGAGCAGTGAGTGCTTGAGTTCTTCTTGCTTGAGCACTCCAGTAATACTTTTTCTCCCTCGAACTAATACTTTTCGTATTACTTCCATATCTTCTCATCGGGGCATCCGTTTGAGTCGATTCAAAGTCCTACGAATTCCATTTTTCACCCTCTATCCATCTATAAGCATCAAAGAGGAAAATTTATTAGTTCATGAAAATAGTACTCAATTGACTCTAAATACTCATCGAAATCAATCAAAACACAGGCAAAACGAGCTACGAATCATGACAATTTCACGCCTAATCAACCCCCCCCCCCCCAAACTTACCATATTGATTGTCCTCAAGCAATGAAATAATAAGTCAAGTGAAATTATTAGGAATGAGTCAAAGAACCAAATCATGCAAGTAATCGAACCCGAGTTTCAAAGATCGTTCACATGTACACGAACTCACCCACCTTCATCATACTCATGCAATAACAACAAGAAACACCAAGATCAAACATGGATGTGCACTCAACGATGTGTTTCACTCCCTCACAAATGTATATCAATGATAAGGGACTCACTCAATCAATCAATCGCTCATATCAGCAGCCATAGGCTTGTAAGCACTCTCATCTTCCACCATACTCTAGAAATCAATGCCGAATCAAAAATGACTTTTCTCAAGGTTGTAATGTAGGCTCTTTGGACAGGTGGGGAAACTATATGGGATAAGTGACTCAAGTGAATAGAGAATGAAAAATTAAATTTCAATACTTCAAGACGAGGAACAAAATACTTCAAACATCTTCATTCAATACACTTTTCAATTCCTCTACTTTCAACATTTCAATTTTTATTTTCTTTAACTCATTTCACTTTTTCAATCACCACACTTTTTTTTTCACACATACATATGAGCTCATTTTTTTCTTTTGCTCATTCTCAAATTTTTGGTCTTCCCCACAACTCAAAACTTCATCACACCCTTCTTTTATCACAACTCAACCATCATAATTCCTTTTCTCAACTCAACTCAATCCCTCCTCATTCACACTTTTCCTATTCTCCACTCAAACTGGGACAAAAAGAATTTAGGAATCTGGATAAGTGTTAAAATGTGCTAGCAAATAATAGGTCAAGGCTCAAACGGGCTAACAAGGGATAAGTGCCATTGGTAGGCTTATTTTGGCTAAATGACTCAACAAATCAAAGATGGCCTAAAATCACTTTCGACATATCAAACTAGACACAATCAAGAAGCGAGAGCACACACAAGTTCTAGCCTCTTCTAAGGTGATGACCCACTCACAAACTAAGAGATCAATTTATGCATTTTAATCTCAAAAAGGCTCAATTCTCACGGCTTTCACATCCATGCTAGTCCTTGTGAATTCTCACTCTCACCACACAAGTACTCAAAAAGACAATTCGTAAGCATACGTATTTTCTCTCAAATCGACTTTAACTCCTACACTCACACAATAGACTCACTAACTCAACTTCACAACTCACCAACTCATACTCACACTCAAAGATAACAATCAACAAGCATAGGAGAATTGATAGGCATGAAATATGTAGTAGCACATCAAATCAATATCAGCTCAAGGAGCATCTCAAGGCTCAATATATAACCCAACTCAACTCAAAGAGAGGGTGTGCGCCTGTGCAATGTAACCATAAAACATATAAAAACTCCACCCCCCCAAACTTCGACCTTGTGAAACGGTCTAAGTTTGGGGTGGTGGTTACCTCATCCAAATAATTTAGTTTCTCTCAACAACATGGCACACTCCCTTGTCTCGAGTTGGTCCCTTCAATCTGAATAACTCCGTGATACCTTTACTCCCTCGAGACAATCCTACAAGCAACTCACTCAAATACGAGGTTAAAACATACGACTCAAAACAACACCCTAATAACATAAACATTCAAAAGCAAATAAAAATGGGTTGCCTCCCATTCAGCGCTATTTTTAAGGTCCTAATGTTGGACCGAGCTCAAAGGAGCTTATGGGACATGATACTCAAAGTTACCTCACTTATTCTCATAAGAGAAGATGTCTAAGTTTTTCGCTCGCTTCACATCCTCCTTCACCGCGGGCGGTGGTTTCACTTTCTTCTTTCTCGCTCTCCATGGATGTACCCATTTCTTGGATTTTTTCTTCTTAACCTCAATTTCTCCTTTCCTCTCCAACTGGGTCACATCCACACTTTTCAGCTCTTCATCCCTCAACTCCTCTTTTCCTTTATCCCTATAAAAACAATCAAGATCATAATGCTCATGGGTTGAATCATTAAGTGAAGGGCTATCAAAATCATGACTATAAGAAAGGTTAGAGATAGGAGGTGTGTCTTCAACACAAGGATCAATTGTATCAATGGAATGACATCTCTCATCCTCATTCGGGTACTTCATGGCCTCATATTGGAAAATCTTCACTTCTTTATCATCAACTTTCAATGTGATCTTCCCATTCGCCACATCTAATACCATCCCGGCCATAGCTAAGAAAGGTCTTCCCAAAATCAGAGGTACATGCTCATCTTCCTTCATGTCTAGCACCGCAAAATTGGCTGGGAAAATATAATCTTCAACTTTAACAAGGACATCTTCAACCACACCTTGAGGTCGAGTAATAGACCGGTCGGCGAGTTGAAGCGTCATCATTGTCGGCTGAAGTTCTCCACCTTCCAACTTCTTGAATAGCGACAATGGCATCAGATTAATGCTCGCTCCAAGGTCGCACAACGCTCCCTTCTGGACTCCATTCCTGATGTTACATAAGATAGTGAAACTCCCGGGATCTTTCAACTTCGGGAGAAGCGTCTTGTGCACTAATGCGCTCACCTCATGGTTCAGCTGCACCAACTTGGGCTCATCTACCCGTCGTCTCTTCGCTATCAAGTCCTTCAGGAACTTGGCATAATTAGGCATCTGTTCCAAAGCATCATAAAAAAGAATGTTAATATGTAACTTTTTAAACACATTAAGGAATTTAGCAAATTTCTCATCTAGCTTCTTTTTCATAAAGTGTTGCGGATATGGGACGGGTATCACCGATTTGGGTACCCCCATTCATCTTGCTCGGTCTCTTTCACATTCTTCCTTGCTTCCTTTGCCTTCTTCCACTTTGAGACTCTCTCAATCTCCTCAATGCCTGCCTCTTCAGGCTCTTTGCTCTTTTGAGTGTCTTCACCCTCAACCCCTTTCACAATTTCTACCTCTTCAATCTCATCTCTATCTTCCTTATGCTCTTTCCCTTCTATCTCAATCTCTCCCTCGAGCGTCTCCAAGTCAGCAGGCCTCTGAGGACCCTCATACTTGGTCCTACTTCTCAGCTGGATCGCCTTGCATTGCTCTTTCGGGTTTGTCTCGGGCATAGATGGGTATTTGCCTGGCTTTCTAACCAACAATTTTGCAATCTGGTTTATCTGAAACTCTATGGAAGTGAACTGCCTATTGTTCTCTTGTTGAGTTCTATTCCAGTTAATGTCTCTCTTTTGGAGTTCTTGATCACGCTAATCACCCTTCTTATGCAATTCTTTCACATCATACTCCAATGAGGACAGTCTCTTGCTTCCTTCCTCCACTTTCTGCAGTATCGCTCTCAACATCTCCTCAGTCGAGAAACCACCTTCACCACCTGGGGGCTTTGAACCTAGATCAACACCTGGAGGAACTGTGATTCCGGCCTTCGGATTGGCATATGAGAAAATCTCGTTCTTCCTCCATTGGGTTTGGTTTGATGGCTGACCCCCTTGATATCCTTGGTTATTCCTCCATTGATTTTGAGGAGGTTGTGGACCAGGTGGTACAAATAGTTGACCATAGGGAGGTCTTCCAAATTGATTGCCACCTTGTGGATACCCTCCTTGGTTATAATTAGGCCTTCCCATGTAGTTGGCCTCCTCTTGCTGACCTGTGGGCTGGTCCACTTTCTCACTCATTACCGTATTCCCTCCAACCAGATTTTGCCCAATCTCGAGGTTGCTTATCTTTTCCATCATAGCCATCAATAGCTTCCTCGTTTCCTCATTCTCCTCCAACTGATATGCTCTCTGAAATTCTGGGTCCTCGATCCATTTCCCGGCATTCCTGACAATGTTATCAACGATCTCTCTACACCTAGTTGTACCATAATTCAAGAATGCTCCAATTGCACGTGCATCAAGGTGGGCTTGACCTGTCTTGCTGGCTCCACAGTAGAAGAAAGCCATGATGTCCCCCTCGTTGTACCCGTGCTGCGGGCACTCAATGAGCATGTTAGAGTATCTCTCCCAAGCCTGACGTAAGTCCTCTCCTGGCTTCTGCTGGAAAGACGAGATCTCTATCCTTGCTCTGATTATTCTAGATGGAGGTAGAATCGCTCAAGGAATAGAAGCTCGAGCTCGGCCTATGTGGTTACACCTTCCCGTGGGAGTGTGTTATCATACCACTCTTTTGCTATTCCAGTTAAAGAGAACGGGAACAACCTGAGCCTCTTGGCATCTTCAGATATGTTGTTATAATTAAAAGTTGAGGCAATCATCAGAAAACTTCTCAAATGAGTATGAGGATTCTCCTTCCAGACCTCCCCCTTGAATTGATTCCCAGTAAGTAGCTTTAGGATTCCTGGGGAGATAGAGAAGTTGTTTGCCTCTACCGGAGGCAATGCCACTCCATCGTAATACCGTTGCGGCTGTGCTGCAAACCTTCCTCGGATTGCTACATCATGATCAGCGTTCTGAGGAACGTGCTGAGGATAGACGGGTGGTATAGGTACTTGCGGAACTGGTGGTTGGTTATAAGCAGGAGGTGGAGGATAAGGGTATGGTGGATAAGGATATGGTGTGTATAGGTAAAGATAAGGTGGGTTATTTTGTGGGTAGACAGGGTTGTTGCTCTGGCTTTGGTTTTGGGTTTGAGTTTGTGCAGAGTTGTTTTGGTTTTGCGGGTTTGGGCGTTGGTTCTGAGTTCCCCCTATGGGTATCTGTTGGTTACTGTTGTTTCCATCAATTCCATCCACCCGTTCCACTATAGCATCGTACTCTACAGCAGCTTTGTCTAAATCCCCAATTCCATCCAGATTCATGTTGTCTTTGTCTCCACCGGCAGTATTCATCCTTCTTAAGAAGGCTCGGTTTCTTCTTGCTATTGTCTCAGGATCAAGCTGTATTCTCTCCTCGCTCGTATCTCCTTGCGAGCGCATTTTCATAAACCTGAAACACTAACAGAAGAATCAAAATGCAATTGCCGAACAAGTAAGAATTAAACAGAAAAATAAAGCACTCACTACTAACTACTAAGCTATCTCCAAGTCCTACTCAATGGACATACATCGCCATCCCCGACAACGGCGCCATTGACTTGAACCTAACTTTACTAGCTTTTACTAGTAGTTACCCCCGCAAGCGTACGGGTTCACTGTAGTATCAGCAAGTAGAGGGACCAAGTATATCATACCCAAGGGAAGGAATGTATGCGAATAGATCTCTGAAGATCTACGCGTCGTAGTTAATATGAGTGGATGTTTTTGGCTTTTCTTAGAATTATTAAATCTAAACTATATTACTCTATGAATGCAAAATAAAGAATAAAATTAATGATCTAAGGTTTGATATCAAATATAAGAAGGTGATGCTCAGGATAGGAATTCCTATGTATACTAACGGAGCCGGTACATAATCAAAATAACCATGATGTGCAAGAAATAATCCTAAGTATAAGATTGAAAGACTAAAAGCTCAAGAATTAAACTCTGATACTTTGTCCTATCAATCGACTTCACTAAGCCAATAATCAAGTTAAAGGATTGTGCTTAATTAATTAGACTCTAATTTAACTAAGGTAATGCGTTCGTCCTCCCTAGATAAACCAGTTGATGAATAAACCCCTTCTAAACCCTCTCGTTAAGCCTATAAGTTATTAAAGAGTGATAAGATCATTCCCTCTCTAACAATGTTCATACTATATTCAAAGATAAATCTGGAATTTATTTTAAGCATTCATTAATTAAGAGAATTAAAACTAAACATCACGAGTCACCCTAATTATGTGCCAACGTCCTACTTCTACGAGTTCATCCTACCCCAAGCATACAAGGGTTTTAGCCTAGCATGGTTTTAACGATAACGAAAGCAATTAAACAAACAACGAACATAAACATGACAATTTGAATTAAAAGATTATAAAGCATAAACTAGGGTATTGAAGATATAAATTAAATCTAAGAACAAAAATCTAATTAAGAAGAAATTCAGAAATCTCAAGTGTCAAATATCGAAGAACGAAAGATGAAAATAACCAAATCCAAATCTAAACTATGAATTCGTAATGTAAAACCTCGATCAAAAGTAAAATATGCTTCCTCGAACTCTTGGTGTTTTTCTCTCTCTAAAATCTATCTCTATGCGTGAAGTGGTGTCCAAAAATGTGTTCGGAAGGGGTATAAATAGGCAACGGGTCGAATCGAGAATTAATGGGCCAAAATCGCATCAGCTAGAGTAGAGCTCGAGCACTAATTGCTCGAGCAAGTGCAACTCGAGTGCACCAGACTTCCAGAACTCAAAAATTGCACAACCATACGAGCTCGAGCACATAGTGCTCGACTTGACCCAGCTCGAGCAGAGTACTTGAGCACTGAGTGCACGACCCAGCTTCACTCGAGCGTAGTACTCGAGCAGTGAGTGCTCGAGTTCTTCTTGCTTGAGCACTCCAGTAATACTTTTGCTCCCTCGAACTAATACTTTTCGTATTTCTTCCATATCTTTCATCCGGGCATCCGTTTGAGTCGATTCAAAGTCCTACGAATTCCATTTTTCGCCCTCTATCTATCTATGAGCATCAAAGAGGAAAATTCATTAGTTCATGAAAATAGTTCTCAATTGACTCTAAATACTCATCGAAATCAATCAAAACACGGGCAAAACGAGCTACGAATCATGACAATTTCACGCCTAATCATATACTAATTACAAATGATTTGATATATGTGCATATTAGAATATTGACATGGTGATGCATGTGTTAATTCTAAAGGCGCAAAAGTGGTCAGATTCGTTCACCAAGGGTTGGACAATTGTTGATTGTCACTTTTGGGTAAACATCTTTTACTAATGAAATCATGAGCAATTGAGTCGTATATTACTCTGCACTAATGTAGATGAGAACTTGTTGGTATTGACAGGATACTTCGATGGAGGTAGCAACAGAAGTTTACGCACGGCATCTTCGTAAAGAAGATGCTCCTGGTTCTATCTTGGAAACAAAATTCAAGAAAATCGGAGAATACAAAAATGGAGTATATCCATCTACTGGACGGAAAATTCCTTGGGAAAAAACAACGAGGGTGTATGGTGTTGCCTGAATATGCTCTAACCATTGGGTGTTGTATGAAATTTTTCCCAAGTTAAAAAAGATCAGAGTGTACGATTCTTTGTGCGTAGAATTTCACAAATGGCAAGGACGGGGTGAGTTTTTAATGTTTGCAGATTTGTTGGCATATTTGTTTGGAAGCCTAACTCCATTCGACATTGAACTGAATAATGACACTCCAGATCAAGGTAACAATTACGACTGTGGGGTTTACTGTATTAAAATCTTCGAGTGTCTGATATCAGGTCGTTTATTATGCCTCATAGATCGTACCAAAATTGTTGCATATCGTGAATACATATGTACAGACATATTTCGCATGACTCAAGTGATTATAAATAGATAGGTGATATGTAGCATGTAGGAAATATGGATATGTAGCAGGTAACAAATTATTAATCCAACCCTGGTCGTCTTATTCTTAGTCCATTTCTATTCATCCAATTATTCATTGGTGATTTTATTGCGCTTTATTTTTTAATTATGACCAATAATAATACAGTACAATTTGAATGACCCGTGAATCGTGAATGACACACATTGGGAAGTTAGTGGAAAGCACGGTGGTGTATCAAATAATCATGTACCAACAATTTGTCATGTTGTGAAAAAAGTTCTGCAATTGAATTGACATTGTGTTGAACACAATCACTTCATCTTTGAAAAAAAATGCAGTGATTTATTAACATTGTATACATTACAAACTTCTTCTCATATACACCTATTATAAAAGGGCTATATCAAAATATATATATATATAATTAACAAACTATTAGTTATCCAAAATGTAGAAATCATCATGCTGAAACATTCTGGTTGGGTTGCCAAGAATCGTTTTGAGAGGTGCTAGAATAATTCCCTGTGGGCACCTGCTGTCGATCGGGCCCTAGCCAATCAGCTTCTAGTAGAGTGTCGGGAGCAGCGTTGAAAAGTTGAATGTGCGGACAAGAATCGAGCAATTCAAAGTATCACACTTTCTTTGAATATAACTTTCACAAAAGATAAATACATCGTCAATCAAGTTAAAGAAAGAGTCTTATCCTTCAAAAGTAGGCACGATTGTTGGTTCATGATGCTCAATACGAAGGGAAGTTGTGAGTGGGATAGAGATTTTACTGGAATTTATGCATCGCCGGATGCATGGGAGTTTTGGTTGGATGTATGATATTACACATTATTTTATTTATACATTTGCCAGTGGGAACGGTATGCGACGATTGTTCAACATTTTTATTTTTTTATTTTTTTCCCAAGTTGATGATCAAGCAAATTTATATACCTATTGCGAGGAACCCCTATGGGATATACTTAATGTTATATTTGGAATCCCAATGCAAGTATCAACTCTAAGTGATTGGTTAAAGACACGTGTTATGGATAACGCTCAATAAGGTGTCTGTTGGTGAACGAATCTAATCGGGAGGATTAGTGGCTGTTTTAATCCGTTTTTACGTCACCAATCAATAACGTGTGATTGATTACCATCGTAAATGGTAAAACGAGTCTTGGGTTAATGAATTCGGGTAAAATGAAGATCGAAATTTAAATTATTTCGTATATGTGTAAGTTTGGGTGTATTTGTGTGTGTTTTTAGTCTGAAAATCGAAAATTACATGAATAAGCTGGAGAACAACTATTTATAGAGACTAGCAAGCATGAGGTGTCTAAGACTCTTGGTCTCCCTAGCCTGCATGCTTGACATGTGTCCCTTTGATCTTATCTAAGCTGAACCTTAGTTACAAAGTCTTCTTTGGTCCTTATCTCGGACTCACTGTTGTTCGCCTAGGTCGGCTTAATTGATCTTGTTGGTTCTCCAACTGAAAGTTGTTCGCCTCTTGAGGTTGTACTTTGGAAGTTGCTCGCCTTATGGCTTTGTTCAGCTTGGCTTTGGGATCTTTGTCCTTTGTTCACTTGTACACACCTCCTTGGCTATTTGTTGTATCATATTTTGACCAAGTTGTTCGTCATGGATGACTTCACAGTTGGCTCATTCTTGGTCCCGGGCCTTAATACTTGTTCGCTCATTAGTTGTTCGTCGGGAGAGTTGTTCGTCACTTCATACACCTCCCAGATTGGTTAATGCACCCAAATCGTGATTTTCGGTGTTGATCTTCCTTGATTTGGTTCATAATCCTCAATGTAGCTTTAATCCTTGTTCGTCATTTACTGATAATTGTTCGCCCATCAACAATTGCCCCCTATCCTGGCTATACGTTGTTCCAGACGAGCAACTTTGTGGCGAGCAACTATAGTTAGGATATTAAAATGATGAGGGTTGGGGCGAACATCATTGGCCCAGACGAGCAACATACGGTCTGCCGTTTCGTCTTCCCAAGGTCTGGGAGTTGTACGAAGATGACGTGGGCGGCATGGCTGTGCGCCGCCCACGCGCGAGCAATCCCGAGGCCACGCGCCCCTATAATTACATATAGGTCCCTAAATTTTTGAACTTATATGAAAATTACCCCGTTTTCTCTCAATTCGGCCCCAGGGCTTTTGGGAAATTTCGTCTGGGACCCCGCTTTTGCTTGGGGTATAAATAGTGGGAAAACTGAAAATTTTCCCACTTTTCCCCCTCTTGCAACAGTGCTCCGGCGATTTCCAGCTCTCCGGCGTCCGTTCTTCAGTATTTGGCTTCAAATTTCAAATCCCAGGTAGTTATTCTTCTTCTTCTATCTTCTTTTTTACTTTTTCTCTCGAAAATGCCATCGCCGCCGTGTGGGTTTTCGCGCCGCCGTCTTCTCCGACGAAACGCCGTCGTCTGGTTCCTTTTCTCCCCCTTTTTCTTCCATGTCTTCGCACTCGAGCAACAGATCTGAGGAGACTCTTGATCCACTCTTTCCAATCGCGGCCCCCATCGATCAACCTCCCTTCGAGACTTCCTCGGCATCGGATCCTCACGTGGATTCGGTGGTTCGTTCAGTTGAGGATACTGGTGCCCGCCCATCTGGGAGAGAAATAGTGATCGCAGCGAGCAGAAATTCGGAGAACGATTCTTCATCCAGCGCTGAATCAGAAGATCCATTTTTTGACGAGCTGACTCGCGACTTTCTAGAAGGAATAGGGTTCCCCTCACCAAGAATGACGGAAAATAAGATCCCAACTGGAGTTGCTCGGCCTTTTGAATGGCGAGCATACACTGAGGAGTATGCGAACAACTTTGTTCGCCCAGAAAGAGAAGTATTGGATCTGGTGAAGACTGAGTACCAGGCGAGCAAGATCAAAAGCGTTGTTCGCGAGCATGAACTGGATTCGATCCGGGAGACCTACAAGATTCCCTACGATATTCATATGTGGGCTCCCAAGAGAAAAGAGAGAGCTGATCGCCCACCTCCAGGATGCACGGCGGTCAACATTCATACTCTGATCGCAGGATTGAGATTGCCTCTTCCACCCGTTGTTGGTCGTTTCCTAGAGGCGACCAACCTTGCTATCACCCAAATCACTCCAATTGGATGGATGAACCTGTTGGGGACAATGTGTCTGTTCGCACTAGAGGGGTACGTTGATAGCATAACTGCAGAAGAGATCAACTACCTTATGACGATCACAAGATGTCCTCCTGGAGAGGAAGGTTACTACTACCTCAAGGCCAGGACAGGATTGAAGATGGTGGAAGGAGTGCCGAATAAAATTCGTGACTGGAAGCAACACTTCTTTTTTGTTGGGGGTGATTGGCGAGCATCTTTTGGTCCACACGGTGGTGATGGACGAATAAATTCCCCAGCCTCTTATGGGATATTTAAATGTAAGATTATTTTCTTGTTCGCCCTCGAACTGTACTGTTCTAATTTAACTTTTATTGTTTGTTCGCAGGCCCTCGACTGCTCAAGTGGAATTCGGAAGGAGAAGAGATCGGCTCAGAGTTTCTATTCACCTCCTGCTTGGTCGGCCTTCGCAACAAAGCAGATAGGACCACCGAGTATTTACGTGAGGGAAGGTGCCTGAGAGCTGCTCGCTTGTTTCCTTACCCTCATTACTTGGAAGCACAAGCGGAAGTGCCCCCAGGTATGAAAAATTTCTAACTCTTGATACTATTTTTGCTCGTCATTATACTTTTACAACTTGCTCGTCTAACTTCTTCTTTTTTTTTTTTTTTTTAGCCGAGCAAGTCACCGTTGTGATTCCCCCCAGTTTTGCACTCCTCGAACAAAGAGTCTTCGAGATGGCACCTCAAAAGGGACGGAAGAGGAGAGGTGACCCGCCCACGAAGATTCTGGGGATGACGAACAAGGCGGAGGGGGCCAAAGTCCCGCGGCCTGTTGCTCCTCCAGCCCCTGCCCAGCCGTCTTCACCAATCTCTCCCCCCCGTGCGGGGAAACGCCTAAAGAAGGCGGATGGGACTCCGCTGGCCCACGATGTCCCCATTGCTGGTAAGGGGAAAGAGAAAGTTGGCCAGAGTCATCCTCGTCCAGAGGGGGATGCTGCTCGTCGCTCCATTGAGCCTGTGGAAAGATCAGGCAAGGCGAGCAAGGATTCCACTTCTGGTCGCGGCCCCGAGGATCTCACCCATCTGGGTTGGGATGAGCGGAAATTTAAGGAGTAAGTCCATATCAGCTTCTGCCGAGCAAGATTCATCATTATTATTTTTTATTATTCTTCTAAGTATCCTTTCCTTTCTTGTTCGCAGATATCGTGCTGACGATTATCCTGGTCGAGCAAGTGTTGTACATCAGTACGCTTGCTCGAAGACTCCCGTTAACATAAGGGAGATTCCCGGCGAGCATGTTCGCAAGGCGACGGAGTTGGTCGCCCGAGCCTGGACGCGTCCTTTGGACAAAGCCATCCTCCAACAGGGGCAAATGGACAATCTCCACCTCTCCATGATGCTCGTCGCCAACGGCCTCGTTACTGCCCAAAGGGCAATTGCCCAAGTTGCCGAGCAAGAAGAGTCTGCTCGCCTTTATGCGAATACTGCTCGGCAGCTTACTGAAGAAAAGGACGGCCTGGTCAGTCAGTACGAGGCTAAAATTGCTCGCCTCAACAACCAGATCAATGTTTACATTGATGCTGAGCACAAGCGCCTTGAAGAAATTCAAGTCTTGTCCAAAGAACTGAAGGACAAAGAGGCCGTGCTCGGGGATAAGGAGGTTTTGCTCGACGAGGGGGAGAAGAAATTGACTGCGGCTGAACAAGAGATTGCCGAGCTCAAAGCTGAAAATGCTCGTCTCCGGGAGGCCGAAGCCAACCTCTTCACCCGAGAGCAACTTGAAGAGGAGGTTCAAGCTCGCACCGGTCCTATCTCCAACCTTGGATATATTTGTGCCTATGCGGATAGCATCCGCTCGGCTGATGCCTATGACTTCAAGGACCTGGTGGAAGAAATGGCCAAGGACTTGAATGAATTTATGGAGCACTATCCACCGCCGAACAACATCGAAATTCAGCTGGCGGACTTGGCCGTACTAGGGGTTAAACTTGACAAACTTGACCCCAGTATTTCCATCACCCATCCTCCACCAATTGTTGATGATGGCGAGCAAGGAGATGAGCCGGCTGCCGCGGACGAGCAAATTGCTAAAGAGGCGGAGGATAAGGCAGCTGAAGACCTTGCTCGAGACATGATTGTCGACCCTCCTGCCGAGCAATCTCAAGATCCTCCTCCCGTCGAGCAGCAGTAGTTTTTAGGACTTAGCTTTTTCTTCATCTCTTTTGTAATAGTTGCTCGTTCCTTTTTGTAGTACTTGTAATGGCTGCTTCCAGCTTGTACTATTTTTTAGGCTCAATGCCTTTGATTAATGGATGTCTTTCTTTTGTTCGCTCATTTTCTTATATATGTTGATTGCCTTTACATTTCTGTCAATGCCTTTACAATTATAACATATAGTGTTGGGCTTTTGTTCGAATTGAACTTGCCTTTAGTGGAATCAGGGTTCAGCCTTAGGTTCTGTTCATTTTAAGAAACGAACAACCTTTAAGTGGCTTTGGTCCTTAGGTTCTGTTCATTTGTAAAACGAACAACCTTTGAATGGACTTGTACCTCGAGCTTTTGGACTTTTCCTTTTTTGACGAACAACTATTATATTTACATTGCAAAATAATTACAAGTGTTGTAAGACTGTCCATCACTATCATACACAATCTGACGAACAGCTTTTAAACACAAACTAAAACTTGCTCGCTTATAATATTTTTTGCCGAGCAATTCTAATTCTATCCATAAAATCAAAAGAACTAGCACCAGACTATACAATGTGCCGAGCAACTTTTGAATCTATACTTGAGAAAATTTAAAAAATTAGGCAAGTTTTTAGCCTTCCTTCAACTCATACGCATCCCTTGCCCCCCAAGACATTTGTTCGCCCAACTTTATTGATAGTACTTCTTTAAATGTACAGCATTCCAGGAGTATTGGGCCAGCCTGCCTTCCATGTCCTCAATATCGTATACGCCATTGACGTATTTTTCTGTTATACGATACGGGCCCTCCCAAGTTGGTCCCAATACACCTGGAGGTTGGGCGAGCAACTTTCTTAGAACCAAATCTCCAACTCTGAATTCCCTAACTTTTACATGGGAATTATAGTAACGTTCTGCTCGCTGCTTGTATGTGGCATTTTTTAGCTCGGCATTCAACCTTTTTTCTTCGAGCAAATCCAATTCAGCATTTAGAGCAGAGTTGTTCGCCTGTTCATCAAAGTTGGTCGTCCTGAATGTAGTGGCCTTTAACTCAATTGGTATTACAGCCTCTGTCCCGAAAGCCATTGCAAAGGGTGTTTCTCCGGTGCTTGACCTGGGAGAAACTCTGTATGCCCATAAGACTTCCGGAAGTTCTGTAGACCAACTGCTTTTACTCTCCGCCAGTCGCACTTTTAATGTATGCTTTATGATTTTATTTACAGCTTCAACTTGTCCATTCGACTGGGGGTGATAAGGTGTGGAGTAATGTTTCTTGATCCCCCACTTCGTACAGAATTCTCTCAACTCTTGTCCATCAAATTGTGGACCATTGTCTGTCACAATTGCTTGTGGAACTCCAAAACGACAGACAATGTTCTTCCAAATAAAGTTGATCATCTTCTGCTGTGTTATATTCATCATGGCCTCTGCTTCCGCCCATTTTGTGTAATAATCGACTGCCACGACGGCGAATCGAATATTTCCAACTCCAGCCGGGAAAGGACCAATGATGTCCATCCCCCATCTTGCAAAAGGCCATGGGCTGTATACTGACACAAGTTCCTGAGCCGGGGTGTGGATGCCTGGGGCAAAAATCTGACATTGATGGCAAGTTTTGGCTTTTTTGATTGCATCTTGACGTAAGGTCGGCCAATAATAGCCTTGTCTGATTGTCTTGTATGCCAAAGCTTGCCCCCCAGTATGATTTCCACATACTCCAGCATGTATCTCTTCAAGTACTGCTTGCCCTTGCCCCCTAGGCAAACACTTGAGAAGTGGGATTGATATTCCCCTTTTGAAGAGTTGTTCGCCCACCAGAGTATATCTGGCGGCTCGCTTTATTAGCTTAGCAGCTTCAAAAGGGTTGTTTGGTTTTTCCCCATTTTTTAAGTATTTGACTATACTTGTTCTCCAGTCTTCTTCTTCACTGGTTTGACCGTCAAGTTGATTGACATTATAACTTACTGTTGATGGATCTTTCATCTTTGTAACTATAATATCTGCCAACTCTACGGGGCCTTCACTTGTTGCTAGTCGGGCAAGCGCGTCTGCTTGAGTGTTGCTCGTCCTTGGAATTTGCTGTATGAAAACTTGCTGCAACATGGACATCAGGTGAGCAACAATCCGTTGATATTCAATCATGTGATCATCTTTTGCTTCGTATTCACCTCGGACTTGGTTTACGATTAATTGTGAATCGCCGAATATTTGCAAGCGTCTGACACCAACTGCGAGGGATAGGTAGAGACCAGCGATAAGAGCTTCATACTCAGCTTCGTTGTTGGTTGCCATGAAACCAAATCTGATCGCCGAGGTGAATACTTGTCTGTCTGGACTTATTAATACTACTCCTGCCCCCGAGGCTATGTTGGTTGATGATCCATCCACATAGAGATGCCAAGGATGATCAAGTCCTCTCGTCGGATCCGGTGGGAAAGTTAATTCGACTATAAAGTCGGCTAATGCTTGCCCTTTGATCGCTGTTCGAGGAGCATAGGTCACCCCGAATTGGCTAATCTCCAGTGACCATCTTAAGAGACGACCTGCAGTGTCGGGGCGATGGAGAATTTGCCTGAGCGGGAAAGTTGTTAGAACTTCGACTTGATGGTCAAAGAAGTATGGTCGTAACTTTCTCACGCTCATAACCAAAGCATACGCCAGCTTTTCGGTTGGAGCATATTTGATCTCTGCTTCATGCAAAGCCTGGCTGACGTAATATATAGGTTGGTGGAATTTGCCGTCTTCGCGCACCAAGACAGAGCTGATGGCAACTTCTGATGCGGCTAAGTATAAAAAGAGCTTTTCTCCTGGGATTGGTTTTGATAGGATTTTGACATCTCCCAGGTAGTCTTTAAGTTGATCGAAGGCCGCTTGGCAGTTGTTAGTCCATGCAAACTTCCCTTTTTTGACGGCCTCGAAGAATGGACGGCACTTGTCCCCTGACCTGGATATGAACCGGTTTAATGCTGCTAGGCATCCGGTGAGTCTTTGCACTTCTTTCACCGAACGTGGTGGTTGCATATCCATGATGGCTTTAACTTTTGAAGGGTTGGCCTCAATTCCCCGCTGGCTAACAAGATGACCCAAGAATTTTCCTGAGTGGACTCCAAAGCTGCTTTTCTTTGGATTCAACTTCATGTTATAGTGTCGAAGAATTTCGAACACTTGAGTCAGATGTTGAAGATGGTCTTCCTTCTTGGGACTTTTGACTACGATATCGTCTACATAGACTTCAACCGTATCTCCAATTTGTTGATCAAACATCTTGTTCACCAGTCTTTGATATGTTGCTCCAGCATTTATGAGGCCGAACGGCATTCTCTTCCAACACAGCAAGTTTTTGTTAGTATAAAAAGCTGTGCTTTCTTGATCGTCAGGATGCATTGGGATTTGATGATACCCTGCAAAAGCATCCATGAATGTTAGCATTTCGTGACCCGCAGTGCTGTCCACCAATTGATCGATGTGCGGGAGAGGAAAGTTGTCCTTCGGGCATGCTGCATTCAGATCTGTAAAGTCTATGCATAGCCTCCAGGTCCCGTTTGGTTTCCTCACGAGTACTGGGTTTGCTACCCATTGTGGACAGAGTGCTTGTCGAATGAGGTCATTGTCTAGCAACTTTTTAACCTCTTCATTCAAGGCTTGGTATTTGTCCGGGCCGTACTTCCTTCGTTTTTGATGGACGGGCTTTCTTGCTTGATTTATGTTCAGTTTGTGGCAAGCATGTTTTGGGTCTATCCCCACCATATCTGCGTGAGACCAAGCAAAGACATCTAGATTCTTGGTGAGGAACTCTTTCATTCGGGATCTGTAAGGCTCTGGGAGCTCAGATCCTATGAATAATTCAAGATCTTCGTTGTTGGGATTAACTTTGAACGCCTCCAGCTCTTCGACTGGAGTCGCTCGTCGTTTTTGTCCCTTCCAACGGGGATCAAGTATGGGTTCCTCAGGGTTGGAATCATTTTCGATGTTCATGGGCTCTGCCCCCAGGCGGGGTTCTAGATCATCAGTTGGCTCCGTCCCATTGTTGTTCGTTTGTACTTGGCCCTCCAAGTCCTCCACTGAAGGTTGTTCGTCATCACCCCTTTGTTGTTCGTCAGATGGAGGTTCCTCGCGAGTGGTAACGAGTTGTTCGTCCAACACTTGCTCGTTCAAGTGTTTTTCGTCCGTATCCATGTGGTCGTCCATGTCCATCATATTGTTCAGTATTGATGGTTCGTTGACGGGATAACTTGTTGCTTCCATCATGGATATTTGTACAAATTTTGCTCGTAGCTGTTGAATGCATTCTCGTGCTCTCCGTTGGTCTCCTTTAATTGTACCTGTTCCACCAGCTGTTGGAAATTTCAAACAATAATGGTAAGTGGAACACGCAGCTTTGAATTCATTGAGAAAATGTCGGCCAAGAAACCCGTTATAGGTCGACTCCTGGTCTACAACCAAGAAATCTACCATTCTTGTTATATTTCTTTCGGGTTCATTAGCCGTTACAAGTTGTACTGCTAATGTTACAATTCCCAACGGTGTTGTCACAGCATTCCCGAAGCCTATGATTCTATGTGTTGTATTCCGAACGTAACCCGAATAATCTCCCAGATTATCGAGGGTCTTCTTGAATAAGATGTTGGTGTAGGCTCCGGTGTCCACCAACAGTCTGTGGACTCTGGTCCCCATAATCTTTGCACAGATTACGAGCGAATCATTGTGCGGAGTTAAGACGCCTTCAAGGTCTTTCTCGGTGAAAGTTAATTCTGCCGTTTGCATGATAGACGGCTTAACTCCCATCTCTTGCACTTGGCCAATCGCTCGTAGCTCCGCTTTCCTCTTCCGGTTTGAGTCGGGTGGTTGTCCATCAAAACACCCTCCCGCGGGACCTGCGGGTTCCATCATGAACAGATCTTCTAAAGGTTGAGCTGGCATACTGGGAACTGGTCGCCCGGGTTTGTTGTTTCTCTGAGGTTGACCATCCTCTTCGTCTTCTGAGTTGTTCTCCCGAGCTCTTTTCCCAGGTTGCCTTTTAACGAAATCGGAGAGCTTTCCCTCCTCATAAAATCGCCAGAGTTGCCTAAGCAAATCTCTACACTCACTTGTAAAATGCCCCACACTTTGATGGTAGGCACAATACTTGTTCGGGTTGAGTTTGCCAGTATCCTGGCGGATTTTACGTGGTGGGGAAAGCAACTCTTTCTCCTTTACGCTTTCATACACAGTATCAACTGATACTGTCAATACTTGGTTCAATTTTTCTTTCAAATCCGATCCTTCAGTGAATGCTTTCATGTTTTTCGGGACCCTGTAGCTTGTCCCGACGGGCTTTTTGTTATTCTCCTTAGGATCAGCTTTGTTCTCCCCTAAATTTGTTTGCAGGGCCTCGTGCATGGAAACGAAAATGCCAGCTTGGTTTCTGAATTCGGTATAAGTCTTTGGGCACTTCAGACGTACCTCCTTCCATAACTTCGACCCTTTTTTCAATCCGGCCATCACAGCGACGATCTTTGTATCTTCGCTCACCGGTTCTCCTTCTAGAAAAATCTTATCGAATCTCTCCATAAACGCCCGGTCAGTTTCATCATCATTCTGCCTCAAATCTGATAGCCGGTGTTTTTGGGAAAGATACGACCCCGCCGTTGAAAAGTGAGAAAGAAATTCTCGACTTAGCTGGACGAACGAGTGGATTGAGGCCGGCGGCATTGATGAAAACCACTTGCGAACCCGATCGCCCAATGTTAACGGAAAATTCCGGCATTGGGTGGCATCGCTGGCCCCCACGGAGACCATGTAATCCGTATACTTCGTTAAGTGGACCCGGGGGTCGGCGATGCCTTCATATTGAATACTAGCCGGAAATTGAATCTTTTTCTGTATCGGGGCCTTCAAAATGTGAGCTGCCAAAGGTGAGGATGGCATGCTGGTCGTTCCCATCCCCCTCTGTTGGTCTAGTTGCCCCTGCATGTCCTCCACAGCCCTCCTTAGGCTTGATAATTCATCAAGTGGTGCCCCCTGACTTGGAGGCTGTTCGGCGAGCAAAGGCATTAACCTTTCTGCTCGTCGCAGTCCCTCGCTTGGAGTGGGCACTTCTTGGGCTTGCCTCCTAATGTTGTTCGCCGCATTTGGCCCCAGGCGCCTGAAGGCCGACTGGGAGAGTCTTTCATGGACTGATGGGCGAGGCTGTTCAAAAGTTGCTCGCCCATCTCCTGCTCCCCGGCGAGCAGCTTCCCGCTGGGGTTGGCTAAGCCTGTCTTGGGCACTGGAACGTGTTGTTCCATGGCTAGACATAGTTGTTCGTCCGCGACCAGACTCAGCCTGTACTTCTCCTTGGTCGACCACCTTGGCCTTTCCCTTATTTCGTCTGACTTGGGCACTATCAACCTCTCGCTGTTCGCCCCTGGTAGTCCTGGGCCTAACAACCTCTAGGGACTTGTCCCTTGGCCTTGCTTGTGTTGGCCTGACCTGCTCTTGTTGTCTCTGGAGAGCCTGGAGAGCAGCTATAGTTTTGGCCAACTCGTTGGGGTTGTTCGCCAAAGCCTCCATCTCAGGGGGGAGGTTATGTGTTATAGCTGTATGTTGCGACCTGTTCACATGTCTCGGGTCACGGTCCTGGTGGTCGGCCGACGTGGCTCGGGTCTGAGATGTCCTTTTTGACAAACGTGATCCTTGGGTCTCTTTAGATTGAGGCATTTCAATTTAATTTGTTTCTTAATTTTAAAATTGAAGAACACCAAGAACACTTTTGTTTGTATCTTCAAATATTTCTTGAGATTTCCTTTGAATCTTCAAGTTTTCAACTTGAAGTTCTTGAGTAATCACACTAAACCGAAGGTTCGAACCCTCCTTCTAGCGCCAAATTGTTGGTGAACGAATCTAATCGGGAGGATTAGTGGCTGTTTTAATCCGTTTTTACGTCACCAATCAATAACGTGTGATTGATTACCATCGTAAATGGTAAAACGAGTCTTGGGTTAATGAATTCGGGTAAAATGAAGATCGAAATTTAAATTATTTCGTATATGTGTAAGTTTGGGTGTATTTGTGTGTGTTTTTAGTCTGAAAATCGAAAATTACATGAATAAGCTGGAGAACAACTATTTATAGAGACTAGCAAGCATGAGGTGTCTAAGACTCTTGGTCTCCCTAGCCTGCATGCTTGACATGTGTCCCTTTGATCTTATCTAAGCTGAACCTTAGTTACAAAGTCTTCTTTGGTCCTTATCTCGGACTCACTGTTGTTCGCCTAGGTCGGCTTAATTGATCTTGTTGGTTCTCCAACTGAAAGTTGTTCGCCTCTTGAGGTTGTACTTTGGAAGTTGCTCGCCTTATGGCTTTGTTCAGCTTGGCTTTGGGATCTTTGTCCTTTGTTCACTTGTACACACCTCCTTGGCTATTTGTTGTATCATATTTTGACCAAGTTGTTCGTCATGGATGACTTCACAGTTGGCTCATTCTTGGTCCCGGGCCTTAATACCTGTTCGCCCATTAGTTGTTCATCGGGAGAGTTGTTCGTCACTTCATACACCTCCCAGATTGGTTAATGCACCCAAATCGTGATTTTCGGTGTTGATCTTCCTTGATTTGGTTCATAATCCTCAATGTAGCTTTAATCCTTGTTCGTCATTTACTGATAATTGTTCGCCCATCAACAGTGTCCGTTCCAAATTTTAATCATTTGTGTACTAATATTGTACTCAGTATTTCAATGATCTGGAATAATTAGTAATGGAATGCTTTTAGTTTTAATTGGAACGGGAGAACTGGGGGAGAGGAGTTCCTACAGTTTTCTAATTGTTTCGTTTTGTGGAAGCAAAAAGATGTGTTTTTCTGATTCATTCATTTTGTGTAATTAAACAAAAAATAAAGGACCCTCGTTTAATTTCAAATTAATTAGTTTTGGAAAACTTAAAAATTGTTTTGAATCACGTATTTTATTTAGGAATTAATATAGAACCCTACCTGCAAAATTCTAACACGACTTGTAATAAAAAAAAAACGATCCTCATCGATTTTCAAATTCATTTGTTTTGGGGAACCTAAAAATTGGTTTTAAATAGGTATTTTCTATAAGAATATATATGGAATAAGTTGAAAAGGGGTATATTAGGTCAAAGGAGAACCATACTTGCAAAAATCTAAGTCGACTATACATTTGGCAAAAAAAATAGGACCCTCGTCTATTTTTTGTTCATTCGTTTCGAGGAATCTAAAAATTATTTTGGAATTAAGTAGTTCTATACAAATGAATATGGAGTCTGTTGGAAAGGAGGTACTTTGTTCAAAGTACAAGCATTTTGCACAAATTTAGACGGTTTATCAATTAAAAAGTTATCAATTTTCGTAGAATTTTCGTAAAAATAAAATTATCATATTATATATAAATATATGCAAATAATTTGTATTTATAAAATGATGGATTCATTTTTTAATTAATGCAAAATATTTATGCTCAATCTCAATTTAATTACAATTGTCACAATTATGATATAATTTCCACAATTACGCATCAAATACTTCTCTTTGTCTCCCTAAGACCATATATTTTCTCAATGTAAGGAGATATCTCATTCAAGTACCAATGCACTCTCATCCATTAGTTTTATATTTGCTAAAAGTGCAAATCGTATATTGTATTGAAACAATTAAAGATGTGTCGAGATTAACCTTAAGACGCCATGTAAGCGAAATAAATATAAAGAAAACTCCCTGAGATGACATGTAGACGACACATAAACATAGAAAACTTCCTATTACTATAATAAGAGATTCATTATTTACCCCCTTCAAACACTTCTAAATTACACCTTATTCCACTAATAATTACGTAAAAAAACATCTTCATTTTGTTTCATGCACTTAAATTGAATAATATGCAATCATAAAAAAATTATTTTATCTATTTAAATACTACAAATTAAAGTCTCACATTAAAGTCAACAAAAGTCAAATGGTAAACAAAATTTGGACGGAGGTAGTATATAACATTAAAATATGAATTTATATTTACTTTTTAACTAATTAACCAATTTAATTAATTAATTTTTTATGTAATAAGTTACTGAATTATAAAAATTGTATACCCAACTCAAATACATACCGAGATATTATTTTCAAACTACATAATTTCAATTATTTATAGTTAAATTGCGAGTCATATAAATCTAAAAAAATATAACATTTTCATCTATGTTTTAGCGTGTTAGATTTATGAATTACAAGGATATTGAAGAGGGAAAAATACAAAGTCAATGCATTTTGAATTACAAGGATGTTGAATAGGGCAAAATAGATCTTCTTGCTAAAAGTCTCTCTCAAAGAAATAAAAAAGAACTGAAATGAAATGAACAATAAATTCGCCGAAATTTTGCCGGATTAAGAGTCACACATTTGCAAATTATGCCCAAAATACCAAAACTTGAGAAGAAAGTCAATGCCGCTGCGGGCAGGACCTTTCTTTGAACACCGGTGTCGCGGAAAGTAGCTTTGATGCTACTAACCCATATTTCGAGGGGTATTAAACAGAAAACAAGAAATAAAAATCGACCAAGTACGGATGGAGAATTAAAAAATACGAAGAAAGCGCAGAAAATATACATTCAACTCAACAAAAAACAGGGGTGAATCGAGAAAATCGACAATAAGAAACCAATATATTCAACAATAATTATACAGACCCGATAATTGGAAAGAAAATAAACTAAAATTAATTCGGTTCTACAAATTTGCAGAAAAAAATTCAAAGTTAGGGCACTAAAATTAGGAAAACAAGGCACAGAATTATTTCAAGATTCCACAAAGTACACTTCATGGGTTGTACGATAATCGAACGAACATCGGTGCCTTTCACCAGTTCTCGGTCGTGGAGACGAATTCGCGACACATACCTTAAAAATAACGCTCAAGCTTGAAGAACAGGTATGACACTCGAATGAAGAAGAAGCAAAAGCTTTGGCTCTCGAGCTTGAACAACAGCGGGAATAGTATGTGAAGGGGTGTGAAAAAGCAATTATTGTTTTGACTTCTACAAAAAAAGGGGAAAACCGTCCATGAAGATCGCCGGTGGAGGGTGATGACTGGGCATGTGAGATGGAGGCTTGGACATTTCAGATCAAAGAATGGATGCATCTTGGCCGTTAAAATTCCAGGTACACATGACCCTCATTTTATATTTTTTAACTTATATTTTATGTTTCGTATCATTGTATATCACCGTGGGATATATCAAATATGGCCGGATAACCCGGTCCAAATTTAATTTTGGCCTTATGCCCATTTGACCATTATTTATTTTAAATAAAATTAATAAAAAAGTAAAAAAAGAAAAAGAAAACAGATTTCCTCCAACAAAAGAAATCCCTGCGAAGAAAATATGCTCTCTTCATCTTCTTCTTTTGAATCAAATTTCAGCTGCGCACGGAATTAAAAAATTGTTCCTTCAAACTATTAAAAATTAGATGTCATGGGAGTGCTTCTCTTCTTCAAACGAGGCTAAATTGTTTGGCAGCAGCGGTAGGGAAATTGGCGGAAATAGCGAAGGAAAACCGGCAGTAGCGGAGAAGGGAAACCGATGGCAGCGGAGGAGGGAAATTGGCGACTGCGGTGGAGAGAAACCGACGGCAGTGGAGGAGGAAAACAGCGGCAACGAATGTAGAAGTGAAAATTGCAGGTAAGGTTAGGAATTTTGTGTGCAAAAGTGAAGAATTTCTAGCATAACCTACCATAAATTTCCATTATTTAAGCTTTAATTTCTTGTCTCAGCTATTGTTAATTTGTCTAATTTCATTGTTTGATGATTTGAACCAGTTTGTTTGTTGATATTAGCTCATGTGGTACTCATGCTCACTCTTTTTTTTATGCATTACTTTCCAAATTAAGACATTGAGCAACTAGCTAGTGTGCTGAAATCACAGCTTCAAGGGTTGAAGTGGTGATTTTGGGTATTATTTCCTCGTCTCTCCTTATGTATTAGTTTTCGGTTGAACCACTAATGAAGAGTAATACATTTCAATTGTCACGAAATTCTTTATTCCTTAAGCTTAAGAATCGTTCAAGCTCAATATATTTTATTGTCTTATAATCACATATGTATTTAAAAACTTAGAATACAATATGAGCAAGTATATAATTGTTTTTTTATAATAGAAATATCATAATTGTCTGAATTTTCTAAGCATTACTTTTTCAAGTTTGGGATCTTCATTTCTCCTTTAGATTTTTTTGGATTATGCAAACACCGATAATTGTGAATTCTAATTTTGGGGGTTGTTTGAGAGGTGTGTTTAGGTTTCTTGGTGTGTTTAGTTTAGAAACCAATAATCTTGTCAATTATGAAGTAATTCTATTTTTTTAGAAGCTTAATAGTATAACTGTCTTTACACATGCAGTGTTAAAGTCGACCCCGTGAAAGTATTCCTGCCTGATGGAGAATGTTATACCGTAGCAGATTGATTTGATGCAAAAGTAAGTGCATGAAGCACTCCATCAATTATTGACGCGGTTTATAATAAGCTAGACAATACACACAAATAGATGTTGAAAGATTCTTGTTTTGGACAGTTTCATAGAATGGGGGATATATAGTTTTCTGGGAAGTTAGTGCATAGTCTATATTTAAGAAGAAAACCACCTAAAAGACTCGCACCAATTTTACTAGTGATGCATTATGGTTCAGCTTTGGTGATAAACTTTTATGTTTCTCCTTGTTAGATTTTACACTCATCACAGGTTTAACCTACAAGTGGTTTTACCACATACAAATAAGTTGTTTAAATTTGTTCAAGTGTCTAGTTTTTCATTGATATACATTTGAGTTGTTTAAAACAGGGTTGTTCAACAACCGGGTTGGTTTTATTTTATTAAGATTGTTCATGTAAAAGATAGATCAATAAGTAATTACTTTTTTTAGTGACAAAACATAAATTTTGACTTTTAAGGTTGAAAAAATCATATGGAAAACTTATTTTCAATGATATATAATGGAGTTGTTTAAAACTGAGTTGTTCAACAGCAGGGTTGTTCAACACCGGGTTGATTCTATTTTAATAAGGTTGTTCATATAAAAGTTCAATCAATAAGTAATTACTTTTTTTTAGTGACAAAACATCAATTTTGACTTTTAAGACTGAAAAAATCATATGGAAAACTTATTTTCAATGAAATACAATAGAGTTGTTTAAAATTAAGTTGTTCAACACCGGGTTGATTTTATTTTAATAAGGGTATTCATATAAAAGTCCAATCAATAAGTAATTACTATTCCTTAGTGACTAAACATCAATTTTGACTTTTAAGGCTGAAAAAATCAAATGGAAAACTTATTTTCAATGATATACAATGGAGTTGTTTAAAATTGAGTTGTTCAACAACAGGGTTGTTTAACAACCACAACCAGGTTGATTTTATTTTATTAAAGTTTGTTCACGCAGATATTCAAAATAATAAGTAATTACTTATTTCAAGTGAAAACATTGATTTTTTGAGTGTCTAACCTTAAAAAATTAAAGTAAACTTATTTTCTAGTGATATGCGACCGAGTTGTTCGACATTTATTTGTTGAAACAACTAAGTTGTTCAAATGTCCGGGATAGTAATGCGACTAAGTTTGTTCACGCAAATATTCAAATCAATAAGTAATTACTTATTTCAAGTGAAAATGTTAATTTTGAGTTTTTAACCTTAAAAAAATAAAGAAAATTTATTTTCTAGCGATATACGACCGAGTTGTTCAATATTTGTTTGTTGAAACAATTAGGTTATTCAAATGTCCGGGATAGTAATGTCACTAAGTTTGTTCACGCAAATGTTCAAATCAATAAGCAATTACTTATTTCAAGTGAAAATATTGATTTTGAGTTTCTAACCATAAAAAATTAAAGAAAACTTATTTTCTAGCGATATATGACCGAGTTGTTCAATGTTTGTTTGTTGAAACAACTAGGTTGTTCTAATGTTCGGGATAGTAATGCGACTAAGTTTGTTCACACAAATTTTCAAATCAATAAGTAATTACTTATTTCAAGTGAAAACATTGATTTTGAGTTTCTAACCTTAAAAAAATGAAAGAAAACTTATTTTCTAGCGATATACGAGCGAGTTGTTCAATATTTGGTTATTGAACACAACTAGGTTGTTCAAGTGTTCAGTGTAGTAATGCGATTAAGTTTGTTCAAACAAATGTTCAAATCAATAAGTAATTAATTATTTCAAGTGAAAATATTGATGTTGAGTTTTTAGCATTATTAAAGTAAAGAAAACTTATTTTCTAGCGATATATGACCGAGTTGTTCAATGTTTGGTTATTGAATACAAATAGGTTGTTCAAGTGTACGGTGTAATAATGCGATTGATTTTGTTCACGCAAATATTCAAATCAATAAGTAATTACTTATTTCAAGTGAAAACACTGATTTTGAGATTTTAATAAAAAAAAATTATTTTCTAGCGATATACGATTGAGTTGTTCAATATTTGATTATTGAACACAATTGGGTTGTTCAAGCGTTAAGTGTAGTAATGCGATTAAATTTATTCACACAAATGTTCAAATCAATGATTAATTACCTTTTTTAAGGAACAAATAATCAATTTTGACTTTTAATTATTTAAAATTGAATAATTACCTTATTTTTAATGAAAGCGACCAAGTTGTTTAAAATAAGACTGTTTAAATAACTGAGTTGTTTAAACTGTTTACTATAGTTTATGAGATTATGATTGATTAAATAAAAGTTAAAATCAATGACAAATTGCTTGTTTTTAAGTGACATGATATCAATTTTGATTTTTAAGTTTTCAAAATAGTATGAATAACTTTTTTTAATGATAAACAACAAAGTTGTTTAAAATTGGATTGTTTAAAAATTTAGTGTTGTTTAAATAACATGCTTGTCACGCACAATTTAAATTGGATATAACTTAATAAATATTTAAGCGCCAAAATTTAAAATTTAAATTTTAGGTCATCAAAGACAACTTATTTGTAGTGATAAAATACATGGATGTTTAAAAGCGAATTTATTTTAATAATTGAGTTGTTTAAAACTTTAGTGATACTTAAACAACAATATTTATTGCACAAACTTCAAATGGAGCATAATTTTTAAGCGACCAAATTAAAATTTGAGTTTTAATTGCTCAAGATAGTAAATATAATTTATTTTTAATGATAAACAATAAAGTTGTTCAAAATCGAATGTTTAAACAACTCAATTGTTTAAAACCCTAGTGCTTATACAACAATATTTATTACATAAAATTTTGAATGGAGAATAAACTAATTACTTTTAAGTGAAAATACTTAAATTTTGACCTTTTAAGTTTCCAAAATAGTAAGACTAACTTATTTTTAATGATAAGCAGCAAGGTTATTTAAAATTGGGTTGTTTAAACAACTAAATTATTTAACTTTAGTGTTATTTAAAAAATATTTATGGTACACGGTTCAAATTGAGTATAAATTAATTATATTTAATGACAAACTTAATTTTTTACTTTTAAGTCTTCAAAATACTAAAACTAACTTATTTTTTATAAATAATAAAATAAAATTGTTTAAAAACAGTTTGTTTAAACAACTGAGTTGTTTAAAACTTCAGTGTTGTTTAAACAACCATGTTTATCACACAAAAAAATTAAATGAAATATAAAGTAATTATTTTTATGTGACTATACTTAAATTTTAAGTATTCAAACTAGTAAGAATTTTTATTAGTGATAAACAATGAGGTTGTTTATAACGGGTTATTTAACAACCGGAGGTTTATCATAAAAAAAAAAAATCAAATGGAGTATAAAATAATTATTTATAATGGGATAAAACTTAAATTTTAACTTTTAAACCTTAAAAATAGTAAAAATAACTTTATTTTAGTGATAAACAACAAAGTTGTTTAAAATCGATTCTTTAAACAACGAACAACTAAACAACTCATAAATAGGATAATATTGTACTTTAATAAATATAAAAGATTATTTTTAAATTATTTACATAAAAGAAGGTATTTTTGAATATTTTGTATAAGTAAGGCCATTTTTTATAAAGAGGGGTTTGACTAGCCAATAGGCCATTTATGTACAAACCCCGTATATCACCTCATCCTCATTTTTGCTTCTCTCAGTGTGATGGCCATGCCCAAAGTGATACTATCTCTCTCTCACACCCCACCCCCAAAAACTCAGGCAAACCCTACCTTCCCCTCTTCTTCTGATGCTCTTGTCTCAAGGAGAAGTTTAATTCTCACAACTTTTACCTCTTCTTCACTTGTTGTACCCTTATCATCCGCCGCCGCACTACCTCAACAACCGCCGCTGCAATCGTCTTCCAATTCACCCAACTCTTTTCTATCCGGCATTGCTAATACCAGGTCTTGGTTCCAATTCTACGGCGATGGCTTTGCAATTCGCGTGCCTCCCGATTTCCAGGACATCAATGAACCTGAGGTACCTTTTCCTATGCTTAATGATTTGATTTCGTTGCAATGATTGTGCTATTATTTGTTCGAATCCAACCAATCCTGGACAGAATTTGTCTCTTGGTTTGTGCATATGCGATTCTCTGGAGTTGCTTTTTGATTAATCTCTAGGTCGTATAACTATGTTTGGTATCCACCATCATTGTGCATAATTTACGGTAATACGACTAATGCTTTCAAATATATGAAACAATGTCTCGTGATTAGTTCTTCAGATTATAACGGAAGGTTTACTGGCTTTTGTAGGACTATAATGCGGGATTATCGCTCTATGGTGATAAAGCTAAGCCAAAGCCTTTTGCTGCACGTTTCTCTTCTTCTGATGGGTAAACGCGAGATTGACTTCTACTTTTCATTCATCCAAACCTGATATCTTCCTAGTATATTCAGCGTGCCATGTACCATTTGAATGGACATTTATTAGGGAATATTGCCTAAAACCTTAGTTTTTTGTTCTGGAAGTTACTACTCTCGTACTTGTTTGTTGATTTTGAAAGCGGTGGGTTATTACTTGATAGTCTGGCATCTACTAGCTCATTGCTGCTGTATTCCATCTCTGTACACACATGGACACTCAGTATAAAGTCAGAAAAAAAGAAATTAAAATATCTAGTTAATTCAAATTATTTATTCAATTTTCAGAAAAGGGTCTGATGTATCACTGAATTTGTCTAAACATCATTATCTATAGTTTCTGGTTATATTTTAAAATTATCAAGTATCGTCTTCTGAGGTTTTCATCTGCTAAATACACAAGTATTGGAAAACCCTTCTGTACATTCATGTCATAGATCATGTCACTGCTTTTGATGATGCTTACAACATCAATTTGACTGGTACTGTTCTGTTGCCATTTAGTTGTCTGTCTAGAAACAGCGACTTCTCTGATCCGTATACCCTTCTACAGTCCTACATATAATCACCCATTATATACTTATGTGAATAGGATCTCAAGTAATACCTAGTGGAGAACTGACAGAATTAGGCGTGATGAAATGCTTAATTATGCAATGCTACATTGATATTACAACTCTAAAAATGTTTGGTTAATAATTCTAAAATGTGAAATTGCATATAGTACATTTTAATTTTAATAATACCAAACAGCCTCAAAATGCTTGCTTCTATTAACTGATGATCCCTGCTTCTTGTGCAGTGGGGATACATTTAGAGAACATTTAAGAGTAAGCAACTCCTAGGCACTTCATATGATTCTGAAAGGTTGATATATGTTGTTTTAGGTGCATGAATGATACTTCCAAGCTAGCTAAGAATATTCAGTTTGTTTCTGGCCTTGCTAGAGGTTTGCTAGTTCTTCAATTGGTTTGCTAGGATTTGCTGTGGATTGTATTTATTCATTGCATACCCTGATTTTATTGAATCATGACAATCTGTTGTTATGTGGTTGCAATATCATACAGATCTGAAGTCGTAAGTGTTGTTGTTCAGCCATCTAATTCACTTAAGATCACCTTCTTGGAGGTTCGTTAATGTAATACTTCTTACTTGACCCATCATATACTAAGATTCTTTTTGTAATTTATTTTTCAATTTAAATATTTAGTTGGTTATTATGCTTCCTTGTAACAAACTACTGCAAATAAAATACAAGATTTTAGAAAGTGTTGTAATGGCTGCTATATGATATAATCCTCATGTCTTTTTTTATTTTTTAGATCAGGAAAGCATGTGGATTTTTTTAATCCACTGATGACTATTTGGTACCAAGATTTTATTTCTAATTTTTAAGAAAGAAAAAGAAAATCTAATTGTCTTCCCATGCGAACCTCGGGAAAGATAGCTATAGTAATGTTCTTTTGCCTATCCCTATGATTCTGGTTTGTGCATTCCTTTTCCCAATGACTGGAACAATATTGAGGACGTTACTATCTTGTAGGAAACTGGAAATATTTATGCCTTAATCATAAATATAAGTGTTATATTCATTTGCTGTATTAACCAAAGTGCTTATTCTGATTTGGATAGGCCAAAGACATTGCTGATTTAGGTTCATTGAGAGAGGTAGCTAGAATATTTGTACCAGGTAATTTGTCGAGAGTGGTGTTTGGTTCTCAAGAAAAACGAAGCTTCATTTTCTTCATCTGACTTATGCTTTCACTGCTTGAATATGCTTAAAATCATATAAGCAGGTGGTGCTAAATTGTACTCTGCCCGCACAATCAAGATCAAGGAAGATGAAGGTTACAGGTATCTCTATTTAAAAGTAGCTGCTTATCTCCAGCTGTGTCATTACTAATCCCGTTTTATGAGCCTTTAAGCTGAAATATCATGTTCGTTCTAGATATTTATCTTAACCCTGGGTGGATAAGAAACCAGTTTATCTAATGTAATAGGAATTAACTAACTTCTAATGCAGGCCATTGAGAGTAATGTACTTGCCAATTGATGTAACAACTGACTGGACCTATCATTTACTTAGTCTAACACATGGTTGTGTTTTACTTTATTGTAAACTTGAAGAGTAGCCCTCCTGTACACCAGTTTTACGGTACGACTACACACAACTATCACCTAATATTAGTGGGTAACACTCCTGTACACCTGTTGTACAGTACAACCATACACATCTATCACGTAAATTAGTGAAAACAATTGATATCTTTTAAAAATAAACATGAATTGCACGGTTCTCCTGGTGTTTACTAGTTTTTGTCAAACTAGCAAGTTCTTTCAGATGGTGATTCATTTGCATTTCCATTTAATGATTAAATGCTTTCAGGAATTATTACTTCTACGAGTTTGGTAGAGATGAACAGCATGCCGCACTCGTTGCTGCTGTTAATAGAGGAAAGGTCAGTTTCCCAAAACCTTGTGTATTTGTTCTGTACATATTTTTCTTGTCAGATGTGTTGATTACAAACTCATCATCATCTTCGTACCTGACTCAGAATTAGCTCTGGACTTGTTTCAGCTATTGAGATGCATTTATCTTTCTTGTTTGTGTTATTAGGCTATCGTTGCCGGAGCTAGTGCACCCGAGCATAAATGGGACGATGATGGTGTGCGCCTTCGATCTGCTGCTGTGTCATTGATGCTTCTATAACGTCTGGTGATGGCAACAAGATACTGTGTTGTTGTAAAGCATGAATTCAGTGTCCTGGAGTTGAATTTGTGTGAATGGTTATTCAACTTCGCACCTTTGACCTTCGTTTTTTATTGGCATGGTCTAGGAAGCCCAAGTAGGTTTTAGGTTTGTGCACACTGTTTTTGTGTCAAAGTTATGTATAGATCATACGCAGCGCTTACTGTGTAAACTTCATGGAACCTAAATTCATCTACTTATGATCTGTTAATTTATTCTTATTTGAAACATTGGCTAATCTTATACTGCTGTAGCATTTGTTGATCACAACGGTCCAACTAGTTGGCTCAGGCCGACAATTGATTTGCCAATTTTGCATAGTGGGTTAACCCACCACCCATTTTAATCCACCATTCTTGGTAAACTGGAAGAGTGGGGATATTTTCACCCCCACCATTTGATTGTTCACCCCAAATTTTTGTTCGAATTTTTTTTTTTAGAACATTTGTCATTTGTTAAAAAATACGATTAGAACATTTAGATATTTTTGTGGGGGGTGAATAATGCTCTAGTCATTTTTTCGAACAAACGACAAATGTCCTAAAAAAAATTTAGAACAAAAATTTGGGAGGGATGAACAATCAAACTGTGGGGGTGAAATTATCCCTACTCAAACTGTTAATTGCTCAATCCGTAGGCTAGCCCGATCCTGCCCAAGTTGAATGGCCCATGTAGGCCCATCCTTTGACGAGCCCATCTTAACTTTATATGATCTTAACCCAAAAGAAGAGGGAGTGATGAATATTCAGGTTAATTTATTCTAATTTTTTATTTAAAAATTAAGCTGCAGAAAAGATGGGGAAAAGTTTATGACAATCATGTGACGGTAAGAGGTAAGCGCCATTCTCAGATGAAAAAATTGGAGATATTCATCATAACGATGGCTGATTCTGGGTATGTATTCATTTGTTTTACTCGGAATAATCAAATGCATATACATGCACACTTTTGATACGAAACCAAATAATGAATTTCTTAGAGTTCTACTCAAACGCAAATTACTTGTTTTTTTTACTACAAATACAAGTAATTTATACTTACTCTACACAATGGAAAACATTGGATATTGATGCTTATACCCGGGTTGAGAGATCCACCTACTGCTCGGCAAAGGAATATCATTTTTGTTAAGTTCACTGCGACTGATTTAACACAGCTGCATTAAATTATATGCAGAAATAAAAGGGAAGGAAGTTTTATATACCCATAAAAGAATTCCTTCCATCAGACCTCTCTTACAAGAATTTTGTAGATACAGTGAAAAAAATTCTACCCTGCTCTTCCCCGCTCCGCACAAAACGATGTCGGAATTCAGTATCAGCTCATGCAGCAACATCCTCGAGCTCCTCAGACTCGGTTTCAGTGGCCGATATTAAGGAAGCCGATTGGATTTTTCCAGCGTGCTCTAGTCGCATCAGAATCACGCCTCTGCCAAAAATGAAAACAAAATATTCAGCTAAACCCAGTTTAGAATGATTCAAAATTCAAAACATACATGTCAAATTTTAAGGTGTGTGTGTTGAGTGAAGACAAGACCTAAAACTCCTAATTTAGCAACCCAACTTTTATACAAGACTACAACGATGATACACAATTTAAATTGTTCAAGCATTGAACAAAGAAAGAATATTGGCAAGTATTCCCATTTCAAAAGAAATTACCTTGCATAGCGAGACTGGATGGAGATATCCCGAACCTTAATGCGGTTTACAGTTCCACTTTGGCTCACCAGGACAACCTGTTCATCACTTTCTCCATCCTCTGTTCAAATCAATATGTTATTATAATCTCTAATTACTAATTTTGATGCCTAATAGAATGTAAAAAGAATAAAAGTATCAAGTATCACCTCCTACAGAGAATCCTACAACAAATACGGCAGCAAGACGATCTTCAGATGCAAACTGCATCATAATAGAGAAATCATTACAATGAAATGGAGGCCTGTCTAACGGTTAGTGAAAATCCATCAAAACCCCAAACCCCGCCTCCCACAACCCAAAAAATTAACAAAAACAACACTAATAAGAATAATAATAATGAGAATGCTTTTAAGTTCCATTTCCTTGTCCTATTGGATCTGATGAGGAAATGAAGGTCCTACCTTGTAACCAATCAGACCAACTCTATTAAGCGGTGATGTCCTGAAGTTAGCAAGGGGGACCCGCTTTCCATGGCCACTCTCAGATATAAAAAGTAGCCAAGGACCAGTAACTACCTTGCTACTGAACAAATAAACCAAGAACATTTGTTGAAAAGTTTATACAGGAAATAATATTAAATATCTAAGCTGCATAAAAAATAAAAGAACATAAGGAGAAATGAATCAACAGCATGCAGTCGATACAACAAAAATAAAAATCATGTAAGCTGACAGAACTGGAAACCATATCTGTAAGAAAAAAATACTTGAAAGCTTGATCAGTGAATCTCAAACTGGAATGTCATCATTTAAACACTAATGTCAACAGCAACAAATGACAGCTAAAAAACCAGGATAGGATAAAATAAAATCATTTATCAAACAGCTTTCCTAGATGTGGAAATTACACCTCAAGCGACACATCAATGTTGCATGACCAAACTTCCAGTAACTGCTGATACATCACCAGTTGAAATGCTATGTATCAGCAGTTACTACAAATCATCAAAGGAATGGTTTGATACAGAAAGACATTCTCTCAAGCACCACTGCTTCCACAATTTAACAAATATACATACTAAAAGGAAATGAGATGTGATAGCAATCATAAAACAGGCTTAGTTTGAAAATTATTCTCACAACACAACTAGATATCAAGATAAAAGCTTCACTATGGAGTCATATAATAGGGAAGTTTATTTCAGAAAGAAATGCACAATCAAAAATAGTATCCAAAATGCTTAATAATTAACACATCTTAGGTCAAACAAGTGAAGACCCAACCTACACCCCCACACCAAAGAAAATAAAAATTAGATAAAATACCGATGCAATTCAGCAAACGGAACACGCTTAGTAAGACATAACAGCTCAGCATAAAGTATTAAGCCTCAAAAACAATCATATTGCACAGATACCTTACAAAGCAGGAAACTAATAATAATAATAATAATAATAATAATAAAAAAAAAAAACAATAATAAATAATTACTGGGTCTGCGAGCTTTTCTCCAACTTATTCCCCGAAGCTGCAGGTATTATATCCATGCTTGCCATTTTATCCCCTGGTTTCAGTCTCATAGCAACTCCACCTCTAGTATTCCTTCCAAGTGCTCTAATCTAAATAAAGAAACAAGCAAACAAGGGAAAGAACACAATTAGGAGAGGCATAAAATACTGATAGATAACAATGAGGCCAGAAGAACACTTGGCATCAAATGACTTATAGCTGAGAATCAAATTTTAGATTCTATAATATATTATGAACGCTAGCAGTAATGATATGATACTTTTTATTAAAAAAACATTTACTTTTAGTAAGGAAAGTGAGGGGAAGGAAAAAAGAAGAATTGACTTACATTCCCACAAGGGCACATGATCACCAGTCCATTCTGTGAGGCCATGGCCACATAATCATCATTCGTGCAATGCCTCACCCATTTCAGTTCATCGCCAGGAACCTGCCAAGTTAAGAATGTAAATGGGTACAGGATGGCATCATATCAAAATTTTGAGGCAAAAAAGAAGTTTACAAACCAGTTGAATTGCTATGATCCCAGTTGACCTTATTGATGAGAAAAAGTCTAAAGAAATTTTCTTGATGTACCCCTTCATAGTAAGCATCATAAGATATTGGTCTTTTTCAAATTCACTGACTGGAATAATTGAAGTTATTCTCTCACCATCAGACAGGGATAAGATCTGCATCAAAAGAAAAAACAATTGGCATTAAACAAAATTGAAAGATGATTACAAGACAGGAACTTTGGTCCAAGATAAGGCACTACTTGGATTAAAGGTGTGCCAGCAGCAGCCCTGCTACATTCAGGAATTTTATAGGCGCGAGCAGAGTATACTGTTCCCTTATCACTGCAGAAGTACGAGAGTGGTGATCTTGAGTATCAAAATCAAATCAGAATGGATTGTTGTAATGCACCAATCTTCTATAACATAATAGCTGACTTCATATAAACGGATATGTAAATGGTGTGGAAGCAGCTATCAAGCCTGATTTATTCGATGTTTTACTAGAAAAACAAGTCTTTGGGCAATTTCTCCATAGATGTTTGTTAAATGACCAAAGCTATATCATAAAGATGCATTTTTACCAACAAATAGATATTTTCTAAGTAATTAGAGGTAATCGCTAAAACAGAAAGTCAAACAAGTAAAATGGAAGCAACTACCTGAAGTACAGGACATGATCATGGGTGCGACACACAAGGAAATCAGACATAGTGTCATTTACTCTCAATTTTCCAACTGATTTTCCAATAGTCCCACGATTTTGAAGATTGAAAGTATCCGGCCTCATCCTTTTTAAGTAACCTTTTTCACTAACTGCCTGAAAGAAGAATATGGAATATTTCTGAGCAACAGCATTGCAGATATTTAATTTCTGGAAATGAAAAGTACAAAGGTGTACCAGTAGTATTTCTTCATTGGGAATGACATCTATATCCTCAACTTGACCACAGTCAGAATCCTCCAGCATTGAGCGCCTAGGAGTAGAAAACTTATTCTTGATCTCATTTGCTTCCTCTTTGATCACCTTAAGTGTTAAAACCAAAATTTAACTACTAATAAGAAATAACAATATTCCACAATTATACAATACCAAATTATGCCCAGTAAAGGATATACTACGTGAAACAATAATATGCAAGAGATTCATGAAACATTAGATTACAGCAAGAATAAACATTAAACAGAAAGAAAACAGTAACAAATGCGTCTTCACGAGTAAGCAACGCAAAGTCAGCAAACATCTTATTTTCCCTACTCACCATAGCATACCACCATGACAATATTACAAGAAACGTCATTCCTGAATAAAAACATATACAAACTAGTTTACGTGATCTATTTTTATTTTGGGTAAAAATGGTTAAAATAATGAATGGAAAGGGGGAAAACAAAAGATTTGTAGATGATTCACAATATTAACACTTCAATAGCCCATAATTGTAAAATGATCATATTGACAGCATAAATGCAATATATTCAAACATATTTGAGGAATGATAATTAATGAAGCCATGAGAAAATTACCTGAAGTATCATTGTTTTACTTGAAAGAAGCTGTTGTAGCTTTGAAATTTGTTGTGACAAAGACTTTCCTTCTTCAATAAATTTGTTTTTCTGGGGGAGTGGAAACCAGACAGATCACCTTCAATATGTAAGGATATATCTGCAAATGCTGTATGAATATACATGCCAGAATACGTGTAAATACCTCAAGAGATGTTAGCCTTCTGAGGCTTATATCCAATATGGCTTCAGCTTGCTTATCAGAAAAATTGAACTCTGCATCAAATAGCAATTTTTTCGGTAAGTAGACTTAAATTGCTACAAAAAAATTTGAACTCAGATGCTACACAATAGGAATGGCATGGAACAGTTAAATTGCAAGGGGATCACCAATCTGGCTAGAGTCTAAGCACAATACTGATTTGACCAAAATTATAACTGATGTACCTTCTTCAACCTCACTCCCTAATATCACTTATTGTCAAGCTTAAATATTCAAATCACTATCTAGAATCCATTCCCCATTTAAGCAGCAACTTCACTGTGTGGTTCTAATTAGTTCTTAAAAAAAATGAAAAGAAAAAATAATTTATACACATGGATTTGGATCAAGATTTTGTGGTTCTCATTAATTCAAAATAGAACAGAATATGGTTGAAAGAAATATAAATCATAAGATCTGTTTACAACTAAATTAAATACTACTCCCAATGTCCCGGAATAAACTTCACACTTTTCTTTTTCGTCCGTCCCACAATAAACTTCACACCCTTAAAATAGAAAATCCTTCATAAACTCAACCTCACAATATCCTCAATTTTACACAAATGCCATTGCTTTTGGGCCCACAAATACACACAGTCCAACTTATTTATTTACTTTATACATAATGGTTTACAAAATTACCTCTCAAATCCCTACTCATTCTTCCACTTTCTTAATTTGTGTGTCCTCCCATCTGAGAATATAATTCCGGGATGGAGGGAGTAGGATACATTGAATTTACACATCAAGACCAATTATCCAGTTTATGACAAATTAGAATATTAAATGTAAGTGAAGTTAAAGTGAACCAGATAATCTCAGGTGGGGATCATAAATGTTAGATTAACCTTGAGGAATATTTTATAATGCTGAACAAGGAAGGGTGTTATGATGCAAAAGAAGATTCAGTGAAGTTCAATATGATTTTAAAACGCAGAAGAGTCTACATGTGTGTAAGCCAATCCTCGGGAAGGCCCATTTTTATAGTAAAAATGATTACAGCATACTCTAAAATTATCATGTTAGCTCCTCTTAGCTTTAAGCAATACAACTGCCCTTAGGAATTCTTGAAAGAAACCTTCCAAAGACAACTTAAAAAGGAAGTTGATACAAAATGCAACATGGCTCAGTGTATTCCAAGGATAACGATTGCATCTTCTGAAATATTACCATGTGAATAAATTTATTGAAACTTATAGGCACAGCAGTCATTGCTGGTCTCTTCAGTTTATTTTATGTTTGCTTATGATACCACATAAAAGAAAGCTACAGAAAAGCAAATAATGAACAGTTACTTAAATTTAACAACTTGCCTTTTCTTAAATTAGTTGCTGCCAACACATGACTAGAAGCTTCTCTGATTATGTCGATGACTCTGTCCAGATTACCAAGCCCTGTTACTATACCCTTAGATTCCAAAACCCCAAATAGAAAGGGAAAATTGTGTCAGTAATTAAAATTTCAAAACAGCTTAATTACGTAAGGGAACAGGTGAAGAGGTAAGGAATTAATGAGACTCATGATTTAAGCAAAGATAGTCAATAATATCGCATTGATTTTTTCAGTAAATTAGATCACAGTGATGTGGAAAATCAGAAGCCAATAACTCTCTGGAATAGTTAACCTACCTCCACAATGTGATAGCGATCTTGTGCTTGAGATAGTTTAAATTTTGCACGCCTTTCAACCACAGAGCATCTAAAGTTCAAAAATTCCTGCACACAAGAAAGGATAAAATAACTATTATTTCAAGCTAACATTCACAATAGCTCAAGTTATATATGCAAAGGTGTCCACACCAAGATCAAATTTACACATCTTGCTTTCTTCAGGAAAATATTTAATCGCTTTGATTAGCATATTTTCCTGACAAATTTAATCCTCTTGGGTATAAAAACTGACATAATAAGAAACATATGTTATCAATATCCGGTTTGCAAATATCTAGCATCAAATGAAATATGAAAAAAGTTCAAGATATTTCTTCAATGACTATGTAATTTAATAATGGAGGTGGTGAAAGCTTGTCACCTCAAGCAATTCCTTCAACCCCATTTGTTTTGGTTGGCCGTTAAGAATCCTGGAATGAGGAAACAGTCGAGGATTAATGAAGTGGGGAACGAAAATAGAAGATTCTATAAGCATAACCAAAGGGCATCGCAAGTAGTTAACAGGAAACATATAACATAATAGCAAACATGTTATCAATGGTTTAGAAACTACTCACCCCACCATGTTGCAGCTAAATGACGTCTGCAAAGCTGTTTGCCGATATAAATTATTCAAGACAATGGATGGATCTGATCCTCTCTTCACCTGATTATGTTCAATTAAAGAAAAGTCAAACAAAGATAAAAGCAAGAACCAAAAATCCACAGAAGTAAAGGATATATACAATAGTCTAGGACTGGATGGGTAGGTTAGACTTTTTTTTTTTTTTTGACAGGAGATGGATAGGTCAGACTTAGTTAATGGTAAAATGGAAAATAAAATACGGCAAGAACAACTTCGACAAAGTTACCTCAATAACAATACGCATCCCAGATCGATCACTCTCATCGCGTATATCACTGATCCCCTCCAAACTCTAATACAAATGCACAATTTATAATAAGGAATATATGCATACGCTGTAACTTTAAATGAAACCAATAAACGAATGATCAAATAGGAGACGAAAAAAAATTCAGGTCAGCAAGCCTCCGAAAGAAGATATCGCGTGCACCACATCCAGGTGGCAGTGGAGAAAACCATGCTTAAAAGTAATTTGAGAATATATACCCTCTAGTTGGGAACTTGGATAATAAAATGTGTTTATTACATGTAAGTTTTTTTTTTTTTGGGGGGGGGTGGGGGGGGGGGGGGGGGGGGGGGGGGGGTCGAATGCAAAACTCTTCAATAGATAAAAGCACAAGGAAACAGTACAGAGCATTAATATCGAAAAGTGGAATCATTTTGAGATACATAACTTTTAGCAAAAAATAATCTAAAGACAATCATGCCTAGGTGCTCATCAATCTAGATACCTTGTTTTCCACAAGTTCAGCAATCTTTGCAACAAGGGAAGCTTTGTTGGTCTGATATGGAATCTGTTTCAATTCGAGAAAACTCAAAGTTAAATTATATAATTTTGCCAGTCCTCTAACTGGATTGGAAATAACACAACACAATAGCAATAAACTGAATATAAGGTGGATAACGATGAAACCTCTTTTATGATAATTGCTGAACGTTTGCTTTTGGAATCAAGTAACTCAACATCAGTCTTCCCTCTAATTACCACACGTCCTCGTCCAGTTCGATATGCATCTAAAATACTTCACAAAGTACATAAAAATTCAAAATACTTCATCTTGAATTTGACTGTAAAGGTAACTGAACTTTTGAGGCAGTTATGAAAAATCTAAAGATGCTGATTCTAGCTCATATTACAGATAGAAAAGAATCAAGACAAAATGGCACTCCAGATATGAATGTTGTTGTACGCCAAAAAAGTTTTTTTGTATCAAAAGAATGGCTACTTTTATCTCCACCTATTCACTTGCAGGAGAAGGTCCAACTACCATAAGAACAACAGATACCTTATGTTTGATACAGAGAAGGTATTCAATTCTTATTGACCTTGAAGCACCTCAATACTCTAAACTTGACTTTTTCCAACACTTCCTCCAGTGTTACTCACTATCTTAAAATATCTTTCCATTCCTTTCTAGCCATTAAAACCAGCATAAAATTTGGAGAACGAACCCCTGTAAAATCTTAGGGCATGTTTGTTTGGGGATTCACCCGGACAGGACTAGGACTTTCCGGCCCCCTTCCCATTCTAGTTAGAGATGTAACATCCAGGTTTCACATCTCACTTTCCATTCACACCTATAAATACCTATAAAATCTATTATTACTTATCTCAATACAATTCACTTTATACAATTTTAAAATATTATTTCTCTACTCAATCATTACTCACATATCACTTTTCTCTTACTCAATCATTACTTACATATCACTTTTCTCTCACTCAATCATTACTCTCATATCACTTTTCTCTCACTCATATTCTCTTTCCTACTTTTCTCTTACACATCCTACTTTACTCTTACACATGATTTGACATAAAGTAAAATCTCACACTACCAAAATCTCAAAACAAACACATACTTTTACTATTCATAAGGGACTTTACATCTTGTGGACGTAAAGTCATCACTTCACACGCACACCTAAATCCCGAAACAAACAATCCCTTAATGTTTTACTAATATATCTTCCGTGGTTTGACAAAAAAAAAAAACAGATTATCAATAGACTGTGTAGCACCCATGAAATACACAATTCCTTTTAACACCTAGGAAATTAGGATCGCCACCTCCATAGTGAAATTTAACTTGTTTAGCATCTTCAACCACAGGAATGAATTTGAGAACAAAGCATCCACTGGTCAATATAGAAGAGTTGACATAGCATGTAGGTGATTTTAATCCTTGTTTTGCATCAAAATCACCAACATGTATAGAGAAGGTGGTAATAAGTAGCTTACCCAATATTTCCCATTATTATTCCTCCAGTTGGGAAGTCGGGTCCAGGCATGTACTCGAGCAATTCTTGCAACTGTTGCAAAACAAGTTTCACGTAATGGTCAGACAAGAATCAATGATTAACCATAAATCATAAAGAACAAAAGCGTGAAAACTGGCACTGTGATCAATTTCACAATGTACAAGGAAAGACATCCACTTAAAATATTTATAATCATGCCACGTGAAACTTCTGAAGCATAGCATATATGATATAGATAAACATAAAGCAAAGAAATAATTTCGACATCAATTTGAAGAAAAAAATAAAAAAGTCAGTGGTTAAATGGTAAAGTTTTAAGTTATGCTGGAGAGTTCAAAAAAATGCATTAGATTTGGAAATAAAAGAGGAAGTTACTAAGAAAACATGGAATTTCACTATGTTATACAACACCACATTAGTATAGCACTGACTATCCATGTTCTGCTGCTGATTCTTTTACCAAATCCTTTAATCATAAATAGGAAGGAATATTTCATAAGCTTCTATCAATTTCATTAGTGAAGTTCATAAACTAAAGAAATGAGAGTCTACTATTTTGGATTCTTTATTTTTCATTTGCCAGGGCTAAGCAATATAGACAGTGGATTATTTCCAAAATTTGTTTTTACAGATATTCTTCCAAAAGTTTTTACTATTTTCAAAAAAAAAAAGTTTAAGCCATTTGCTTTCCTGAAAAACAACAAAGAACTTTTTTGCTAGTATACACTGCTGCAAGCAGGTAGCAAAAAGCAGAATGATGAAGACCAACATCTTTATGGACAAAGAAACAAAACTGCCTCACAACCAAGTGGAAGAACAGTCCATTCATTTAGAAGATACCATAAAGGAGTAAACAAAATAGGTATGCTTTATGCAGCCTGATTGATAAAAACGATACCGTCGCATCAGGATTGTGAATCAACACAGAGAGTGCATCTACCAACTCGCCAAGATTATGTGGTGGAATATTTGTGGCCATCCCGACCTGAGAGGAGAAGGGAGCATATCATGCACTATAAATGGAATTTTAAATTATAGACCCCAAGCAGAAAAGCGTGAGAAGCACTTGAGTAGACTACAGACTCAGGTACATACCGCAATCCCTGAAGCACCATTCAATAATAAGTTTGGGATGCGAGCAGGAAGCAAAGATGGTTCTTTTTGTGAGTTGTCAAAGTTTGGAACAAAATCAACCTACAGCATGTGAAACAGGTCATTCAAGAAGCAACGACTAACATATACAATTTATTAAAAATGAGTAGAATATTAAAGTATGGACACTTACGGTATCTTGTTCCAGGTCAGCCAATAACATAGCCTCTGTGAGTGCCTGAAGGAATAACAACATCATATCAATGCCTATCCAATGGAATATGCAAATATACACATAAGGAATAAATCCACTATTTGAAGCTTTGAATTCGGCTCACAAAATAACTCAAATTAGTCTACCTCCAGTCTGCACTCTGTGTAACGCATTGCTGCTGGAGGATCTGCATCAATCGAACCAAAATTTCCATGCCCGCGGATAAGGGGAGAACGCAAGGAGAAATCCTAATAAATGTGGATAACAGATGACAGAGACAAGAGATGAGTGAGATTTCCATGATGAGAAAAGGCAACTAGTTTGCATACAAGGCTGTACTAATTTTTAAATGTAACACTTCAATATGCAGATAGAGGGCATATCCAGATGTTTAAGAAAAACGCTGGAATTTAGACCCTTGCTGCAAATGATGTGTCTTACTAATTGGGGATGGTAATTTGTATTCATTATAGTAGGCAAAAAGACACTTTTGGTAATTTGTATTCATTATAGTAGGCAAAAAGACATTAAAATATCTATAACACAGAATAGTCGTCTAAGAATCATGTTTCTCGTCCAAGTGAACATTTTCCATAAATCAAACTCCGTAGCTAAACTCCTCCGGTAGTGTTGCAACAGATAAAGTACCAGTAGAAAAAAAATGGATAATGGTTATTTGCATTTTCTGCAGTTCTAACAATGTGCCCTTCCTTTACTAAGGCATTTAAATTACAACAGATAATTACACGTTTAAATCGTGATATTTTTACTTTTGAATACGGTAGAAAACAAACAACTTCAATTGTTATTGTCTTTGTGCATAAGCAACTGATTCAAATTTTGGTTACATCTTCCAATTAAAGGACTATAAAAGTCAGTAAATGGATAAGAACCTGAGCCATCCGAACCAATGAATCATAGACAGCATTGTCTCCGTGTGGGTGGAACTTACCAAGAACCTGTAATTAAATCAAGCAAGAAAACCAAATTCATGGTAGGGCACAGGTATATAACAATGACAAACTACATATGACATAAAATAATCATGAAATCATAATGCAATTTTCATGAAACATGGAAAAGTATGTAATATAAATCAAATACAAACCTCACCAACTACTCTGGCACACTTCTTGTGTGGTTTCTTTGATGATAGGCCCAACTCGTGCATCGCAAATCTGTTTGAAACAGAAATTACTCCTGTCAGAAGGTTGTTCCGCGATAAACCATTGCATAATATTGTACAGATCAATCTCTGAAACAGCAGCTATTAAATGCATTATATAAAAGCATATACATATATAATCCAAAATCAGTGATGTTCTTGAATTAGTTGAGATCAACATGTTAATTTGAAATGTGATTTACACAAAAGAATGTTAAATATAGTAATATACTTGAAGCACGTGAAGAAATACTTAATACTGTAGTACTGTTTTCCAACCAAATGATTAGATGAACTTTACCATTGATTCAAGCTCATTAAAGAAACATATAACCAATAAAATATTATCTGAAATTTCAAAAAGCTCAAATTTAATTCATTCTAGTTACAAAACCACATATTCTGACAAACAAGCAAATTCTTTAACTCAAAATATTATTTTTCTTCCCTTCCACACTATAATTACAAATTTCTCACATAAATTCAGACATTGTAAAATTCGCACAAACAACTCACAAAATCCTGCGGTGGACGGGCTTGAGGCCGTCTCTGACGTCCGGTAAAGCCCGGCCCAACAGCACAGACATGGCGTAGGCCATGTACGCCTCAGTGGCTTCTTTGTGGAGCTCGGTGACAACAATCTTACCGTCGCCTCCTTCTCCCCCATTTCGGCCAACATCCTTCACAGTAGCCAAACTCCCATTCTCCTCTTCCCCGTCCCTCGGCCTCGAAGAAGCTCGCACGGCGGGTAGCTTCCGTCTCTGGTGGGGGCCCACGGTGGAGATGAAGCGGGGCTCCAATACCCGCCTAGCGAGCAGCAGACGCGACGGCGCGGTGACGGAGAAGGATAGGGAGTGAGAGCGTAGCAGACGAAGTCCGACGGCGAAAGTCATGGGTACTGCCGCGGGTCCGAGTCTTGGATTCAATTGAGTTCCGGGTTGAATGCAGTGTGGTTTCATGCCATGGAAGGAAAAGTGGGGGCTTTGGGGATAACTCTAATCTGTAAAACCCTAAAAATGTTTTGGGGTTTATTGGTTTGAGTTCTTGCGCGCCAAGCTCACTCTATTTGTCTGTAGAGATGACAGCACGTGGAATGCACGTGCCTGGCTATGAGATAAATTCAACATGGAAATCTTCCCAAAATGGATATGAATTTTATAAAATAAAACAGAACGGCAAAAATGCCATTTTTCAATTCGAAAATGATCTCTTTTAGAAGTCGCAAGGTCATATATTGATTAGTATTATATCCATGTAATGCATGATTTGCATATTGATAAACTTTAATGGTAAAAATATTTAGTGTATTAAAAGTTCATTTGAAACGAATTACTTATCAAACTTTGAATTTGTAAATAAAGAGTAAATATTAGAAGGAAAAAAATTTGTTGTTTTTTGTCAATCCTTTACAAAAATAAGTGAATTCACCTACTCAAATATAAATTTATCAAATCATACTCTTTGTTAGAGAATATAAATATAGATAAAGATTTGAAATAATATGAAAATAGTGTTTTAGTATTTCAGGTATATTTTCATTGGATGCATGCCACTTCGCATCCATCAACACTTCATCAAGCATTGGGCGCATAGTGCCACATATCGTATGTCGCTCACTCCGCTTTTTATTGGTCACTATTGGTTTAAATATAAGACCGCACCGTTGTGTCTCGGGTACGCTAATGTACTCGGAATTTTCAACATTAGGATGATTGCATCGTATGATCTAAACCATCCGCTTCTCCAACTCAAATGTCCAATCATCTCCTTTTTTGGGCTACATTTTTTCGGCCGGTTAAAGGCATTCTTTCACATGTCATTGAAATGATTGTTTCTTCAATTTCATTTCACACTTTTTCAATCCATTTTTAAGCTTTGTATTTTTTCTTCTTCAAACACTTGAGTCCCTTTCCGGCGTAGAAGTCATCGGCCCAGTTAGTTTATTTTTCATTTGTTCAAAATTTCGAGTTCGAGTTCTATGTCTATGCCTATTCTCCGAACAATTCATGGGTTGAGTGCCGTGAATTCGTCTCCATGACTGACGACAATCCGGCACGGAGGTTTGTGCGATTATTGTACAACTCATTAAGTGTCCTTTTATGGAATTTTGAAAGAATTTTGTGCCATATTTTTCTAATTTTGTGCCATAACTTAAAAAAAAAATCAACAAATTTGAAGAATCAAATCATTTTTTTTTTCCTTTCCAATTATTCGATCTATATAATTATTCTTGAATTTTTTTTTTTTGTTTCTTATTCCTAGTTCCCACTATCCTAAAACTAAGTGCCGTTTTTCGACGACAAGCAGCAGCAACAACACGACTTCGGCGAATTTGAAGGTCCATAAATTCCGGCGACACAAAAGCTGGAGCTCTAATTTTCGGCGATTTTGACACAGTAGTCTGCTATCCGCTCGAGTTTTCATCTTTAACTTCTAATGGTGGTTTTCTTCTTCCTTTTTTGTTAAATTGATACAAGACAATTATTTTCTCTCTCTTTGTATGGCTTGGGCAGATAAAACGGTTACGTTTTAGTACAAATAGTTTTTATAAAATAAAAACGTAATAGAAAAAGGATATTGATAGGCACGATTTGTTGTATAAAAACAGAAATTAGAAAAAATATATGGATATGCACCGCTTGTGCTGAGAGAGAAAAAAAAATAATGTGAGATAATATTCCAGGCTGATGTTGGTGTTTGAATAAAAGTTAATTTTTCTGATCAAAAAAAAATATCCTTTTACAGCAAACCTAGAATTAATTATTGACATATTTTTTATTTTATAATTAAAAAAATCATTAGGAATAGTGTGAGTCAATTAATTATTTTATTTAATTGAAGTTTTTAGAATATTGAAATATTGAAACAAAAATGTTATAGAATTGAGGACATAATTTTATTAATCTAAAAAAATTACTTCCTCAGTACCTTATTAATTGGAACATTAATATTATCTTGCATAATACATCATTTCTCACTAAAATTAATTAAATTGTTTTACAATTGTGTATTACTATTTTGTGCAACCACTAATACATATTACATTAGAAAATTCATATTAACTTATATAATTCACTGTTTCTCATTAAAATTAATTAAAATATTTTACAGTCGCAAGTAATGCTTTTTAATGCAATTATTATTACATGCTACATTAGAACATTGCTATTACCTTACATAATACATCATTTCTCACTAAAATGATATATATAATGTTTCACAATTGCAAGTTATATTATTTAGTGTAACTATCAGTACAAAATACATTGAAACATTGATATTATCTTGCATACTACATCATTTCTCACTAAAATGAATTAATATGTTTCACAATCGCAAGTAATACTATTTAGTGCAACCATTAATACATACTACATTAGAATATTGATATCATCTTGCATAATACATCGTTTCTACCAACATCAATGAATTAAAATGTTACTTTTGGGGAGCTCCACTATCAAACAACTAATTGTAATTCACTTATTTTTTCTTAATATTAGTATTTGCAACATACTTGAAAAATTAATTAAATTGATTCAAACTTCAAAATAGATATAAAAAAAGGTTGAAATAAAATATTTAAATGTTGCTTATTCACTGATACCTCTAGTACAATTCACTAATGCGGTTTAAGCAAGTTTCACCGTAAATATCATACACATAATACCTTCCCTTTGAAATTAATATGTTTTCAATGTATCTTACAAATTACAATATGCTATTGTATAACCATAGCTTTTAAATATTTTTATTTTTACAAAATTTATTATTTTAACTTTATCAATATTTTAAATTTTGACATTCAAAAATTCTATATTCGAATCATATATTTTTTATTCCACAGAATTGAATTTGAATACTAAAATTCACTTTATATTGTTTATTAACTTTATTTAGATATATTCTTTAGAGATACATTTTATTTTTTATTTATAAACTTAGAAACACTTAATTAGAAATATTCTTTATATTTAACTCTAAAATATAATCAAAGATAATATTATTTAATTACGCACACCCTTTTGATATGGAAACCATCTATTAAAATTATCAAAAAGATTACCAAAATTAAAAGAATGTTAAGTATAGGAATATTTGTTGTATCTGGATCAACTCCCTAATTACACAAAAAAAAAAAAAATTAACTACCCCATCCACTACAATCCACCACCCTACCACGCCATTTGGATCCCCAAATTTTGCACAAAAAATTCCTAAAATTCATCAACTGAAACCAACAAAACAAAAATTAAATTAATTAATCAAAGTTATGGAATATAAATTAAAATGGTATCAATAATGAGGAGTTTGATATCATAATTAATTTTTTTATTGAGAAAACGTTACTTTAATTAATTATCATGAAAATGATAGGTAAATAATAAAAGAACAAAACATTTTAGTAATGAGCCGAAATAATATGTTTAAACCATAAATTATAAATAATATGTTTAATAATTATTTTGTGCCTACATGATCAAATTGCATTAGAATTATAAATATGAGAAATGAGCCAATATAATTTAAACCATAATGGCTCAAAATTATAAAACATAATGGCCCGATATCATAAAACATAATGGCCCGATTTTGGTAATGGGCCGAAAAAATAAAACTCAGGCTTTGAAAATAAAATGTGCAAAATTTGAAAGAAAGTGTGAAGGGTTGTGCTTCAAACCAATCATCAACATTCTGCGAAATTCGTGCAAAAACAAGAACAAAATAACCTGCTACTTGTAGCAAATGGTGAAGCCCTCGCCCCCAGGGCCCCCACCCCCTGGCCCGACAGGATTGGGTGGAGGAAGTAAATCATGGTGACTCAGCGGCCCATTAGGTGGGAGGACCAGTGCCTGGTGCCCACAAGGAGCTATCCCCCACATTGGAGGGATAAAACTCTCACACTGCGGCTGCCAGGGCTCGATCCTGCGTCCTTGTAGCAATCTGCCACCCAGGAACCAGCTGAGCTACGCCCATGCGGGCAAATAACCTGCTACTTGATGGCTGAACCAAGTGCATTAATGTCATTACTAGAATCTCCCTTAAATATATATCTCATTACTTTATGTACTTCGTATTTATAAAACACACTTTTATAGTTTGAATGTTGACAAAATATAGCGTAGAAATGGTTCATGATGAAGGGTATTAGTTGTTTTTATTAAAAAAATATTAGTTCTTTTTACTAAAGAGTATTAGTTGTTTACTGAAAACGGATTAAGATTCTTCAATAAAAACAATTAATACTCTTCAATGAAAATAACTAGTACTCCCTCCGTCCATGAGTAAACTTCCCACTTTCCTTTTCGGGCCGTCCACGAGTAAGTTTCCCATTCCATAAATGGAAATAACAACACTCTATTATATATAAACTTTAACCTTCAAACTTACACAATATTACCAAAAATGTCACTCATTCACTTTACTTTTCAACACTATTCATTACTTTATTCCAAAAGTCAACATGTGGCCCACCATATATTAATAAAAAAATACACTTTCTTAAATCATTCAACAAAAAGAAATGAGAAACTTACTCGTGGACGGAGGGAGTACTATTTAGTGAAAATAATTATTACTCTTTGAATGATTCCACTGTGTACATACTCTTGGATGTTAGTAAAATGAGATGTGCATCAATCTAAATCACATATTTTCAAACTAAAAGGGTGGTGTAAGTCAATCAAACAAGATCAAAAGTAATGAAGTAGATTATATTTTGAAATTATGGGATGTGGGGTTGTGGATTTTGAAATTCTATAAATTTGAATAAAAAAAATCTGTAAATTAGAATAAAATTAAATAAAGACTAGGTCTCATATGAATTAGGTGCACGGTGAACTCGCCCCACCTCTATTAAATTTATAATTTTCGGATCCTTATAAAAAGGAAAAATATATCTCCAGTGTGTCCTTTCCATTTATTTTCTTGTTCAGGTCTCAATTCTTGCCGTCAACTCTTCTCATTGGACCAATCTTGACTTTGATGTGCATTGCAACTATCTCGTCTTCGCTACATTGTTCATCATCTCTCTCGATGACTCTCTCTACAGGCGAAATGCCCATTGATTGATAGGAAAAAATATTATGTTCCTTAATTTGTGAAAGGAATTTAAATTTGTCTTTTCTTTTTTTGAGTTCTGAGCAAAATTCGAACAAGTGGAATTGGGTAATGGCCCGTGGGTAGTGCGAGCAAAAGGTTTGTGGGAACTGATGAGAAACTCTTGTGTTAAATTTATGGACTTTGAGCTAAACATTTATATGTCTGTATTCTTAGTTACAATTCTCTATATGTTGCTTGTAACACATATCAATCAATATATGTGAATGAATGAAGAATGACATGAACTAATATTCAATTTTTTGGAGGGTGCAGACATTTTATCTAAAATTTTAGGGTGGATTACAAAGAAAAGTTACATTACGTAACATTGAAAAGTATGAACTATTTTTATCAAATAGTTATGGTACATCATAATAAAGAGTTATGGTTGATTGTTATGAAATGTTACACTACCAAAGACTGAAACGTTACACTACCATAGATTGTAATGTTTCAGTCTTTGGTAGCGTAACATTTCATAATAATCATAAGTGTAAGTAGTGTAACATAAGTATAAGGGTTATGGTTGATTAATAAGGGTTACATAATAATCATAAGTACGAGCTATTTCAATGATAATGAGAATATGTTTAAAAATTAGTGTAATTATAAGAGTTAATTAGAACAAAATCATCATCTCTCCTCCTAAATATGATAATCAATACTCAATTTTGATTATCCAATTTCCCTCCTACAATCATCCTCCTCAATCATTCCCTTATTCCTCTACCAACAACCACCAACAAACATTTGTTGTCTACTTCTATAGTTCTATTCCCAAATTAGGCATACCACTAGCAATGCAACTACCAGTGAAACAATATTTCCCCCAACATATCATTTTTATTATGGGGGCATAAATGAAAAATAAATTTTCATTCCCATTACCGGTGGGGTGCTCTTAACCAAGCGCCCCCTTAAAGAATGTGCGACCCGTATCCTGTATGGGACATTATGGTACCCAATTATACTATAATTTACATGTATATATTTGTGAATCACGCTCACTTTTCTACAGTCTTCATTTTGAATCCTTGAATTTATATGAGTTTGAGTTATATATTGTATTCTTTTAATTACAAATTATTTTTTTCAATGATTTTTAACTAGTGATATCTCCTGCGAATTTCGCGGACTGAAAATAAAATCAGCATTGTTAATTCAAATTATAATAATCAATGTTTTTATTTTCAATAATATTAAAATTCTAATTGTAATTTAACGAATACTGAAATGACTAAATATGTAAAAATAAATAGATTTAAAAAATTCAGAATACTATAAGACAATATTATCTCAAATTGTAAATTTTTGAAAACTTATCCGTAGGCAATATTTGTATACTTGCATTGTCTTCCATTGAAATTAAGGTAAATAATTTTCTTTTGCTTTTACATCTTGGGGCTACACCATGTAATTGTCCATGTGTAAAAACAGGTTTGGGAAGATACACACCCACAACCGACAATGACTGGCCTTGATTTTTATTTATAGTTATTGCAAAATACAAAAGAATCGAAAACAATCTCCTTTAAATCCTAAACGACAAAGTATCCACCGAATTAGTCAGGATCATTTTGGGGGTGCACATGCCTTACTTTCAATATTTATTTTAAAAATTATCTCAAATTTTATAATATGATTTTCAAGTTTCATAACTATCAATCTGGTTCCATTACACAACACTGACTTTTGGTCAATACTTCTAAGAAACATTATACACACACCAACCTTTAGAGCCATCAAAGTTAATTGGACTTGTTGAGCTGACCCGCACCTTATACATAAATTGAGGATTTGGTGAAATATTTTTTAGACCGTTTAAAGGCGGGCCTTAATGGGCTGACCTGTTTGGGACGCGAACTTTGGTAGGTTAGGGGTGGGCTTTGTCGGGCAGCCCACCTCCAAATTTATTTCTCATTGTTTTGTACATTCTTAACCATTATAATATCATTTCTAGGACTATTTTGTAAAATTTATTTTTATAGATGATAGATTTAAATTGTAGAAGATTATTATGGTTAATATAATGTGAACTTCAATTTGTAGAATTTTTTTTATTAATGAATTATGAACTTTATTTGTAACATATTATTTTAATATATTATAATGATAATTATGAAGATAAATCATTTAATTACAATTGATTATGATAAATTTTATGCATTAGAACTTTTAAATTACATTTTTTGAAATTTAAAATTTTAAAATATATTTAAAAATTAAAATTGGTCGGCCCGCCTAAATCCACACCAAACAATAAGTGGGTTGGGTTTGGGGTTTTGCAGCCCGCCAAATTTTCATTCCGCATCACACTGATGTCTCGTTGGAATTTGAAAATTATGTAGGAAAAAAAATGTTAAAACGACATTTAATCAATGTTTATAAATACATAGATATAAGATTTCTAGGAGTAAAAGCATGAATTTTCGTACACTGCATAAATATATTGATTATATAGAATTCGTAAAAACGTAACATTTAAAAAACATTATCAATATGTAATGTAGCAATTAAAAACATTATCAATATGTAATGTAGCAATTAAAAAAATTATCAATGTGTATTAATAAATCATCAAAAAATATTTTGAAATACAATTAAATGTATAACTTGTAAAACTCAAACTTGTAAATCTCTCAATATCATGACCATGCCCAACTTCATCAATCAAACAACTTTAATTTTAAAGATAGAATTACACATTTCAGACCTAGTAGTAATATTTGACCAAAGTGATGTCTTTGTTAAAATGTAATATTATGCGGAAGTTTGTGCACAAAAAATTAATCAATGTGTTGATATTTATAATACAAAAAAAAAAATGCAAACGATAAGAAATACGGTCTAAGCGGGAATTAAAAAAAAAAAAACTTGATTCCACCATGCAAAGTTGACATCTTAAATTCTCCCTCTACAAAATTTAAATTCATACATAAAAAAAAATCGATTTTTCCCTCTAATTTTTTTCCAAAATTATCTAAAAAAAAATATTTTAAAACTATGAAAATTCATATCTATATTTTACAATTTAATATTCTATTTCGATAATAACCAAAAAAATTGGGTGAAAAATATCAAATTTAATAACAAGATACAAAATTTGGTGGCAAGATTTTTTTGGAATTAAACAATATTTCGGTGACAATACTATTTCCAAAATAATAAAAAAAAAATTAAAAAATAAAACTAAATCTTCTGCCAAACATGTTAGACTTTATTTTTGTATAGAAATATTCTTGCTAATATGTTTATTTTAAAATATGAATAATTATTCTGGAAAACTTATTATTTTTTAGAGAATAACTAACAATTTTTTGAAAAAATGAAGGGATGTTTTTTTCTTCTTATTTTTAGAAAAAAAGTCAAGTTTGATCCTATAAATTTCATATCTATCATTATTTTTGAAAAAAAAGAGCATAAATCATCTAATAAAAAAATTGTACAAAATAATACAAATTTATATCTAAATTTTACAATTTAATAGTCTATTTAGGTAACATAATTTTTTTTTCTCAAATAACGTTAGTTAATCTATTTTTAATGCCCTTTAAAAAAATATTTTTAATGGCAATATATTACATTTTGGTGAAAAGATTTTTAGGAATCATACAATATTTCAGTCACAATATTGTTTTAAAAAATAATCATAAAAAATAATATTAGAAAATCAAACTAAATCATAGAAATATTCTTGCTAATCTTTTTATTTTAAGATATGAACAATTATTTTAAATTTTTTATTTTTTTAGAGAATAAATAACAATTTTTTTTTTAAATGAATCAGTAATTTATTTATTTTTTAAATAAAAATTCAAGTTTGATCTAACAAATTTCACATCTACCATTATTTTGAAGAAGAAAAAAATTGCTAATTATCTGATAAAAAATTGGTAAAAAATAATATAAATTCATATCTAAATTTATAATTTAATAATCTATTTTGGTAGCAGATTTTTCTCCCAAATAACTTTGATAAATCTATTGGTAATGACAATATATTACATTTGGTAGAAATTTTTTTAGGAATCATTCACTATTTCGGTCACAATAATATCTCCAAAATATAAAAAAATAATTCTACATAATCAAACTAAGAGGGGTTTATTCAATTGAGATTCTATTGGATTTTTTTTAACTTTAAAAAGTCAGTGGATATAAAAAAACTATAGACTCTATGTAGAGTTTAACTGACTTTTTTTTATTGATTTACATGGATTTTCTTAGACTTGACATGATTGTGGAATACACCTTTTTTTTTGTTGATTTACATGGATTTTCATAGACTCCAGCGCTGGAACCACTGGTGCAAATTTATATGGAACACACTTGTATATAAAAAAAATTATCCAGATTGTTTAGAAAAAATACCAAAAATACGTTAGTTAAAAAAATGAGTATGTATAGAGTGAAATTAGTTTATACATGAATCATTAAAGGGTATTATTTATTTTTACTAAAGAGTATTAGTTGTTTTGACCGAAGGGTATTAGTTATTTTCATTGAAGAGTCTTAGTTTATTTTCACTGAACAACTAAGACTCTATAGTGTAAATAAATAATACTATTTAGTGAAAACAATTAATATATTTCAATAGTTTATATATGAACCAGTTTCATCTTCATTTTCATCACTGTTATACCCCAGCCTCATTAGAAGTATCTGGTTGTTAGAAAAGATTTTGGGGAGTGAAATCTATTTATATTTTTAAAAGAGTAGACTTGACAGCGAGACGGAAAATTCCTAATTCCCGTGGGGTTCCGCCCGAACTGGGCAGGGAATCCCCGAAGCAAACGGGGATGGGGACAAAGAATTTTTTTGTCCCGTAGGCGGAAAAGGGGATAGTATTACCCGCCCCGCGGGGACCCACATTTTTTTATGTATTAATATATTTATATATATATATTAAATTTAAAAGTAAATTACAAATAAATATTTCATAATTTCCTACTCAGTTAACTGTTTATTCCTCTTAAAAAACTATTTATTCAAAATTACATCTATATTTTATTTAATATTATGTTATTAGTTCCAAATTATTAATTTTTGCTTTAGTTAAATCAGATTTTTTAACACCAACTTAAAGTAATTGTTGTGTATAATTAAATATTTTTAACTTAGATTTTTTTTTATATTTTAAAAACGAGATAAAAAATAATTAGGCGGGGACGGAGATCCCTAGCCGGGGGAAAGGGGGATAATTTTCCCCGTTTATTTCGCGGGGATGGGGAATCCCCAATTTCACGGGGACGAGGGTAAGAATGACCCCCCGTCCCCGCCCCGTTGACATCTCTATGGAAGATAATTAAAGAAAATTCATAGATTGATGAGTACCTAAAGATTTTCTTAAGATCCGTAGAAATATTTGGTTATTAGAAGAGATTTTGAAGTGTGAAATCTATTTATATTTTGGAAGAGAATAAAAAAAAATCATATACTATTGAATACCTAAAGATTTTTTAAAACTTTTTAAAATCCGTATTAAATACCCTATGATTTTTTAAGACTTTTGAAAATTCAAATTGAATACACACAAATTTTAAAAATCTAAAAAAATCCTACAAACTCAATAACTAATACACCCCCCCCAAATGTTAGACATTACTTGTTTTGGGAAATATTCTTGCTAATTTTTTTATTTGAGAAATTAATAATTAATTTTGAAAACATATTATTTTAAGAGAATAACTATAATATATTTTTTTTAAAATAAAGCGGGGTTTTTTTTTCCGAAAAAAATCGAGTGTTGGTCTTACAAATTTCACATCTACTATTATTTTGCAAAAAAAAAAAAAAAAACCAAAGAATTTAATAAAAAACAGTAAAATATATAAATTTATATCTAAATTTTACAATTTAATAATCTATTTTCGATATCAGGATTTTTTCCCTAATAACTTTGGTGAATCTATTTTTAATGGCAATATATTACTTTTAATGGGAAAATTTTTAAGAACATACAATATTTTGGTAACAATATTTTTTCCAAAATAATAATAAAAAGAATATTACAAAATCACACTAAGTAAAAAGAAAATTACAAAATCACACTAAATTTTAGGCAATGCATACTTTACTCTGCAAACGATTTTGATATCTTCAATTTGAAGAAGTCTTCGATATCCTCAATCAATCTAAAAAAAAAAGGGAAAAATATCATATTTAGGAAAAAAATCAGATAAAGGATATTCGAAAAAAATAACAACAGACGGATATATGAACAATTAAATAATTTAGATCAATACAAATAAGAACCTTCAATAACATCAGATATGACGTACATGTGCAATACTGATGGAGATGTAGCCCGTGTGCAGTAGATGCAGCGAGACGATATTCAAGGCGGAAGAAAATAGAAAATAAAAAATATCATATTTAAGAAAACAATATAAATCAACGATACTAAAAAAACGACGAATGTATGGACGATCATAAAATTTAGATTTTAAACAATTAATAACGACAGAGACGATAGCCACTTATAATAACAGCGGAGGTGCGCGGACGACGGATGTATGAAGTATATGTGGCAGAGCGCAGCTGTGTGAAGTAGATGTAGTGGAGGTAGAGGTGGCAAAACGGGCCTAACATTGTTTGCGGGCCGGACCATTTGCATGTTGGGCCTATAAAATCTCAGCCCAGCCTACCCTAGCCCGCGGGCTAACGGGCCGGCCTGGCCCATTTTTTTTTATTAAAAGTTATACTCCTTCCGTCCACTAAATTTTTTCCATTACTGTTGGGCACAAAATTTAATAAAAATTAGTATTTCATTGAAAAAGTAGATAAAGTAAGGGTATTGTAGGGATAATTTATTTGTTTGTTAGTAGTATTTATTTAAAAAAAACGAAATGAGTAAAAAACTGGTGGACAACCTAAAAAGAAAAGTATATAAAAAGTTGGTGGACGAAGGAATTACTATAAAACATAACTCATTACGCTTTCACAATCCACGTATATTTTATATCTTAATCTACTTTAGTTCATAACAAGTAACAACAATAATTTTGGTTTTAAAAAAATCAACCTGGACAAACGGGCCAAAAACGACCCGGGCCCATTTGGCCAGTCAAGCCCGCTGGGCCTGGTCCAAATTGCCGGCCCTAAGTGGAGGCACGATTGTATGAAATAGATATGGTGGAAGCGCGACGTTTGAAATAGATATGGCGGGGAGCGTTCATGTGAAGTAGATGGGGCTGAGACGACATTCAAGATGAAAAAAATGAAAATGAAACTTTGAGATTAAAGTTTAAATATATAGAGTTTTATTATAAAATTACTAAATTAATTTTAATGGTGTAGATTTAATTGTGTAAGATTAAGGATCAAAATCAAAAGTTTAACTAACTTTTAATGATAGCGCAGTATTTCCAAATGGAGAGATTTTAGACATGTCACATCGGCCTAGGAATAAGGTGGTGTTGACACATCATCTTAGTGATGCTTGTAAATATAGTATAATAAAATAAGATTGTAATTAACTAATTGACTGTAACTTATTTTAGATAAGTTAAAATTGAATAAATGATAATGATTTTTTATCATCTATTTTTTTATTATAATTTATTATTTTACTTCGTCAAAGAAATGATTTTGGTTGTCCATTGTAAATATATTTTTTAATTTTTCTTTATATTCGAATCATAAATTTTAATTAAGAAAATTATCAATTAAAGATCATAAATTTAAAATTTAACTAGGAAAAAAAATTATTTTAGAAAAGTAATTGAATTATTTTATGAAAAAATTGGACATAACTATAATTAAATAAATATATAAATATTTAATATAAAATTAAGGGTTAATTGCAAAAAAAATCACGAACTTTATAGTATTTATCAATTACAACATGAACTTTTAAAGTTTGCAATTCGATACACGAATTAATTTATTATCGCAATTCGATACATGGTGTAAATTTTTGGGATATTCTACATATGATGTAAATTTTTCAGCAATACTAACACTACGTGATAGCCTAAGTCACCACCGAAAATACGTCACACGCTACATCAAATATCAAATCTTGAAGAAAAAAACATTTTTTAAAAATTTCAATTTTTTTTTAATAAAATATTGTTCAAACACGGTGTAATAAGAGTGAAGATAGTAAAAAAAAATTATTTCATAGTATCCGTACAAGTTTGTATGATATGAGATATTTTTTTCTACATAAACTAGACAACACCAAATTTTATAATCAATTATTAAACGTGTTTGAACAATATTTTATATAAAAGAACTTTTTGAAATATTAAAAAAATTTTTTTTTTGCAGATTTTGCATCTCACGTGGTGTGTGAAGTATTTTTGGTGTCAGCTCTGGCTGCCATGTGAACGTACATATCTCCAGAAATTTACACCATGTATCGAACTGCAGTAATAAATTAGTTCATGCATCGAATTGCAAACTTTAAAAGTTCATGTTGTAATTGATAAAAACTACAAAGTTTATGATTTTTTTTGCAATTATCCCTAAAATTAATAATATCATTTTATTTTAATCCAATAATACGCGGGGAAAAAGATGCACAACACAAGAGACCACTCTTAATTAAATACATCAAACTTGTAAAGCACATCTGTTAATGGGAGAAAGAGAAACTAGGAAAGATTACACGACAAAACAGAGAAACGAATCCAAATTCCAAACCGACGCTATATAACTTTCATTTCGTCTTTCCCTGGATTTAGGTAGAGCCCTTATCAATAAAAATGGCAACCTCCGCCTTCAAGTCAACTTCCAGACGAGGCACCGCCGCAGAACCCAAAGCCCCTCCACCCAGGCGGCGGTCCCACAGTGTCAGCGCTGTTTCTCGAAAATCCCACCTCCCATTCGAAGATAACGCTTCGTTTTCCACCGAATTTTCTAACAGCAGAGACAACCCTCTTTTCTGGGCCACATCTTCGCCCCCTGATAAAGAAGAAAGCGGAATCGCTACTAGTAGTGCTAAACTGTCACATTCTTCGAATTCAGTGAACGGCAATAGCGGTATTGAACAGAGGGGGCGTACTGTTACGCGGAGTTGTAGCGAGAAGAAGGGGATTGGCCGAAGTTTGTCGAGGGTTCGAGGGGGATCCGTGTCTAGAGCCCCTTATAATGAGGTTTTGTTTTTAGAAAGTTTTGTTTCATAGTGAATGTTGTTTTCTTGGTGAGTGATGATATAGTTAGAGTGTCATATGAGCTCATGGAAGTGTTTGATTTTCATGATTGAATGTTGAATTGTGGGTTTAAATAACTGATTGGTTGAAGAGGTTTATATAACTAGATTAAATGTTGAAATTTTGATCTATCTGACCTGAATAGCTGACGTGCCTCGATCATTGTAGCGATGATTATTGTTGGCTCGATTTTGATCACATTTATATATCTTGAATACACTTTGTAACTGGAAGCCTAATAATGAATCGAGTTCTGATGGCACTATCAATAGGCTGAAAATGACATATTATGGTAAAATACATTGAACGAGAGCTTTCATTGTGTACTTATAGTTAAAGTGAGATAGGAGCTCATTGAAGTATTTGATTTTCAGGATTGAACATTGAATTGTGGATTTATTTTATGTGGTTCAAACTTGAGATGAATTGCTGATGCATTGACAATTTGATTGATGATTACCATTTGATCAGGAATTAGTTGAAGAGGTTAATATAACTAGATTAAATGTTGAAATTTAGATTTATCTGAATAGCTTATGGCCCTTGCTCATTGTACTGACGATTATTGTTGACCAGATTTTGATCACAATTATTCATATTGAATAGATTTGTAACTGTTATGACAATAATGAATCGAAGTTCTGATAGTACTATCAATAGGGTGGAATGATATATTATGGTAAAAGACATTAAATGAGAGCTTTCATTGTGTATTTGGAGTTTAATTAAATCTACACGTTGGAAGCTAGTTTAGTTACATGTGTGGTATCATCTTTCATGGCAGAGCGGGAAAGAGCAGGCTGTTGTAGCATCTGCTGTTGCTCAAAGCAGAAACGAATCTAAAAGGGTTGGTAATGGTGTACGCAGAACTAATTCTGTTCGAAAGGTAGACAAACCGGGGCATGCCAAGAATGCTGGAGTTAGGACGAGCCAGAATCGAGCAACAGATTGGTCTGAAGATGATTCTGCTGTGAGTATTGCTAGTGCTTTTTCTGTTTAATCAACGACTCATGGTTCTGATGTTGATGGCTCAAAGTCAACATGTTTCCAGTGTAGTTTGCAGATATCAAATTTTGAGGATGGATTTTCAGTTGGCTCCTTATCAGAAGATAAAACCAGAATAGCTGCATTTGAAGAGTTGAATGTAAGTTCTGAATGTCGTCTTAAAGCAGTTTGTCCCATTTGCTTTTTGTACGGAGATTAAGAAATAAATTATAAAACGTGTTACAAGTATATAAATGTCCCTAATTGTATAGAGAATTGTGTGACAATTGTTGTAATAAAATTCAACTTCAGAGAGAATTGTTTATGGGTGTGGGGACACAACTTTCCATTTAAGGAACTGGAAGCTTTGCTTGGGACACAAAATGAACAAATGAGAAGCTTAGAGAGGGATGCAGGGTGTATTTACTTTGTTGCCTCCTTTTCCAAGGACCAAGATAGCAATCAACTTTGATAAAGTTAATGGGGGAGAAACGGGAAATGATGACATCCTTTCCCCTAATAAAGTGAAACTATTTGATGTGCTATATATGATGTCAAATAACCCATAGGTACTGAAGGACTAATTTTGACTAGCATAATGATAGATTTTTTTTTTAATGTTTAAACTGTCTACCTTTTGTTTAGGATAGTTCGTCTGAGCTATCTGGGCATGTGCACTTACTTTTCTGTGTGGGTGTAAAATATGAACTAATAACTTTGTTTAGATCTGTATGTGCATTTCATATAAATCAGGTTATGGTCCTTCTTCCTCTTTCAGAATTCCTCCGGCTTTTATGATTTCCTTTTATCAAGTTAGACTCAGTGGATCCTATTACCTTTAGATATTCTGTCGGTCATATGAATGCTGTTTTTGTTGCTTGTCCTGTATTGTCTCTTACCGTGGCAGAATTTGGCGATATTTGATGATTAACGACTACAAAAAAAAAAAAAAATGTTTCAGAGGGCTCTAAGTTAAGGAAGGTTGGATGTCCTTCTCATGGAAGCAATGCCATGATTCTTGGACATACTTAACCAATGCACCCATATATATTATTGATTTTTCATATATTTTCTGTCATACCCTTGAACGGTTCATTTTTTTCTATCTGAAACAGGTGTTTCGAAGAAACAATACATATGTTGCAGACATTCCTTCAGATTTAGTAAACCCTGAGGCTGGTGAATTGATCATGAGGGAATATGAAGAGGTGGATATTTAGATAAATTAGAAAGTGTGTTTTCCTTGTATTTTAGAAAGTTTTATTGAAATAATCTGGTGCAGTCTGAAGAACGTGCGAGAAAACTTCGAGCAGATCTTGCTGTTGAAGAGTACCGTGGACAAGAGCTGGATAGAATACTCAAGGAGATACTTCCTGATCCAGATCCCGAGACTTCTGCTACACACAGACCTCGTAGAGGAAGAAGAGTATGAATTTCAGAGTCTTCATTTTTTTGTTTTCTAGTTGCTTATTGGTGAAGTGATCTGCACAGACAAAAGATAAAATTTAACCTTGCTTGTGTCAAAAGGACAAATAAAAGCCTTCATACTATAGATGTTATGCTTCTGCAGGTTCTGCTGTGAGAATGATCAGTGAACTTCTGTTCACATTTCTTTGAAAATATGCAAGTTCTTAGCTGTAGAGGATAGAAAATTGTTCATAAACTACTCCATGTACTGACTAATGGAATATACAATTTTGAAAACAAGCCCTAAATTCAAGTTAGCAATTTTAATTTCCAAATTTCCCATATCCTGTGATCTGTGTGCCACCATTTGCTCTGGTTTGAATATCGTTGTCAGGATTTTTAGTATACGAGCACAATATTTATCAATTGCCAGTTTAAATGACCTCGACTTTTTTCTGGTGTTAGACAAGCAATGAAAGAAAACGGATGTCCAGGCGTCTCACTGAAGAAGCTATGACATATTTTGATGAATGCGTATCTTTATCCACTTTTGATAGTTCCGACTTCTCTGCATCAGAAGATCCACATTACAGTTCAGTTCGAGCTACTGCACCCACAGGCCCTTCATCTCTAGTAAAAGAAGATCCAAACACATTATGCTGTTATGATGAAGGCAGTCCCCTCGATCAGCAACAGGTTTCTTTCTTTACCAAATTATGGTGTAACTTGTTTGTTTAAACCTACTGATCTCTAGTGTGCACACAAAAAAGGCTACTGTTAACTCATCATAAAATTGTCCAGTTTACCGAGTTCTGTATCCAGTTGTCCATTCGTCACCCTAGTTTGCACGAAAGGATATGACACATCTGTTATTTCTATTTCTGAATTCAACGAATCCTTTCTCTTGGATGCTGATTTTCATTGGTTCTTTCTTGGGCTATATAACTGAATTGAAAAGTTTTTTAGTCCCATAACTTGTCTACCATCCAATTTTGGACCCATTTTTCTCAACTGTTTGCTTAGTCCCAATAAAAACGTGTATGGCCCATAATAACCGGAAAATTGAAAATGATATTCAATTTATGCCGCAGGAATGTCCAATTTTGGCCCATAACTTGTGTACTGTCCAATTTTGGCCCAAATTAAATCCTCCAGTGGCATAAATCGACACCATTTTCAAATTCCTGGCAATTTTGGGACCAAAATTGGACAACTTTTGAGTGTTGTGACTAAATTGAAAATATTAAATTTTTTGGGACTAAAAATTAGACAGTAGACAAGTTTTGAGACCAAAAAATCTTTTTAACTCTTTCTTAACAATTCGTTGCACAATCAAATTGTCATGCCAGATTTCACTCCATTTTTGTTCAACTCAGCTTTTGATACACTTCGTATTGCATAAAATCGCTTTATTCTTTTATGCCACTCCTTCTAATCTTTGGTGATCCACTCTGGCCTATGGTACAGACCTGTGTGTTAAAATGCTGCTTTTCCTTCCTTCATCCGTGGTTCATTAATCTTTCTGAAATTATAATTTAACTAGGAATTTTATCAGTTGCTGAAATTTCAAGTCTATTTCAGATACTTGGCGACTTCATGCAGCTCCTTGATGACTGTACTGACTCTGGACTGACCGCTAACAGCAGCAACGCTGGTGAAGGAAGCACTCAGTTCTCGTTTTCCCATAAAGGGTTCGAAAAAATGGGACCTCAAGATGATATTAGGAGTTACATTAAGAATTTCGAGAGAGATGCCAGGAAGGACGATGACTTGGAGACAATGAGTTCGTATTATGATTCTGGAGAATATAGCACGTGGGACTACACTGAAAGTTTGTTAATCGAGAGGGTTCTGTACAAGAGCGAAATGGAATCGGGTAGGTTACTCTTATGTGGTGGTGCTATAACATGTCTGTCCTTCGTGTAGTGCAAGTGTTTTTTAGTTGGAATGGTGTTTATGTATGTATGTGATGGTGTTGATCTTGCTAATGCAATATATTTATTTTATTTATATTTCCTTTTTCATTGTTTTGCAATGTACTTTGGTGATGTTCGAGTCATTTTATATGTTCATTCAAAAAAAAAAAAAAGTTCTTTACTTTATTATTGAAGGGACTATGTAGATCAACAGAAATGAAAGAATTTAGAAAACTGTCTATCAATGTATATACAAATTTTATCAGGTCCCAATTTTAGTCAGTCTAAAAATTTATCAATTTTGGTAAAATAATAGTATACTTATTTATTTAAAAAATCTTACCAATATCATTAATTAATAATTTCTTTAAATTACAAAAATATTTATGACAATTTAGTAAAATAGAAATCTATTGTTCTTCCTAAACCCCAAATCTACTTGGATATTTTGCCGATTTATGCCGCTTGATATCTCCTATAAATATAGTTAGAAGATATTCAGATGATATTGTAACAAGATTTGGTAAGGGTGATCCTTTTTGTATTCATACAAATATTTATAAATTTAATCCGTCATTGTTTATTTTAGAACATCATTTAAATGAAAATCTATTGTATTGTATGATTATTAATCATTTAAATTAATAAATTATTAAGTTATAGAAAAATTAATATATTTTTAAAATAAATTTTTTTCCAATTCCAAAAAAAGTTAATTTATACTATTTTTACTGTATGTGTGTGTCTCTCTTAGTATGCAAATTAATTTATATATCTTGTACGGTTGCATCAAGTGTTCGAAAGACTCTTTCTTTCAGTAAAAAAGTGAGTGTGAAAGACGATGGTTTCCTGTTTAAAAAAAAAAGAGGATGTTTTTTTTGGTAGTGAGTGTGAAAGAAAATCTATTATACTGGCTCTTTCTAATTTTTTTTTTTTTTTTATATATAATAAGTTGATTTTTTCCTGTGGACCGTTTAGTGGTTAGATTGAGAGGACACTGGTTTGAATCACTAATTTATCGGGAAAAAATTACTTTCATCTGTTGCAATATAATTATATGTGGTAATTTTTTTCTCCCCTTTTTCTTTTTTCTTTTTTCTTCTTCTTCCAACTCGATATGCAGACATGAAAAGTTGTAAAAGGTGCAAGTTTTTGAGGATTTTTTTTCTTCTATTATTATAAAAAAAAATCGTAACCATTCATACTAAATTTTTTCGTTGAGAATTTGTCGTATTTGTTCTCAATTTGATTCATATGTTACACATATCATATTTCTCACATGATTCACATATTATATTATTATTTAATATAGGTGAAATGGTCCTCATTTTGTTTCATTATTAAACTTTGCTTAAGACCACGCGAGTAATTTCAATTTTCAAGTTTTACTGAAATCTGTATTTGGTAGGGAGTTAAATTTTTTGGGCTTCTATGAATTTATTATTATTAATTGTTATAGAAAAAGTGATTATAACTCATGTGACTACTCCTTTTTAAATGATTGTATGATTGAATTTGCCAACTTTAAAATAATCATAATCCTGTGGAAATGTAGCATTTGCATTTTTTTTCTTTCGTTTTATATACATTTAGTTATAATAGGTTAGACGAGTCATGCTTGTTTGATTTGTTATTAAACTTGACACAAGAGGATGTGATTTAATTCAAATTTGGTTGAAATCTTAATAATCTTATATTTTCTATTTTATTTAGGCAGCTTGGTAATGGAAATAGATTGAGAAAAGAGTGTTTTGGTAGATACCTTTGATTACTGCTACAGTGTCTCCAAATCCAAAAGGTGATATGTTTAAATATAATTTACGTGGACATATATATATATCAGAAAAGATGACACGCTTGTGTATATTTCTTTCTTGTTTTTTAAATTTAAACAATAATATTATGATGATGCCATGAAGAAAAAGACAGTGAAAATATTGAATGATGTGGCCTGTTATAAAATTGAAGCCTATTAATCAAACCTCTTTATACTCTACTTTCATAAACAAATTAAATTTCATTTAGATAATATAATTTTCTTAAAAACTAATTAAGTTGATTCTATTCCTAAAAAAATTAAGCAAACCATACAAAATCAATGACCATGATAGCAATTTTCATTACCAACTAAACAATACTCCCTCCGTCCATGAGTAAACTTCCCACTTTCCTTTTCGGGCCGTCCACGAGTAAGTTTCTCATTCCATAAATGGAAATAACAACACTCTATTATATATAAACTTTAACCTTCAAACTCACACAATATTACAAAAATGTCACTCATTCACTTTACTTTTCAACACTATTCATTACTTTATCCAAAAAGTCAACATGTGACCCACCATATATTAATAAACAAATACACTTTCTTAAACTATTCAACAAAAAGAAGTGAGAAACTTACTCGTGGACGGAGGGAGTACAATTTTAGGGATTATATTCATTCCATTCATCTTTAATATTATTACTATTTCTTTTTCCATTCTTAGTAACAAATCAAGCAGCCACTTATTGTTTTATCTAGTAGTTCAAAATCAACAAGTATAATGTGTAGGAAATAACATTATCAATTAACATACAATGTGAATTGAATGAAACACATTTTTAAATATCAATTAAAATATGAAATCCCAATCTCTATTTTTGTTTTTCTATTATCGGGAAATATGAACAATGATGGATGATGTACGGAGATTAAAATTAAATTGTTAAAATGCAAGAATTATTAAAATTACTATAAACACCCTAATATTAAAAAAAAATTCTTATTGTTAAAAATAATTGTTTGACTGTTTCAAGCGAATATTTACATTAAGAATTCTAGGAAAAAATATTGTTTGCTTGACTCAATTGAACTTTTTACATTTGTTTACACTGTTTTAATAAGTCGTATTATTCAGTTACAATGATCAACTATTATTATATTTGTTTTTATCGTTTTAGCAATTTGTTTTGTTCGATTGCAGTGACTGAATTATTACATTATTTTCACCGTTTTAGTATTCAATTTGTTCAGTTACGATGACCGAACGTATTCGTTTTATTCGATTATAGTGACCAAATCTTACTACATATGTGTTTTTACCATCTTTAAATAATTTGTTTAGTTTACATTTGCTTTCACCGTGTTAAATAATTCGTTGTGTAAAGTACACATTTATACCATCATTGAACATAAAAACTGAGATATTCTTTGAATGATTTAGATTCATAAGTTTATATAGCATTTACACAAGTGTAATATAAACATTTAATAAGGATGTTTATATATTAAAAAATTGATGATGTATATAGTAAATCCGAAAATTTGTTTTGTCGCCTTTTGCTAAATTTAGCAAAAATACAAATAAATGCAAGGGACGACACATACACATGATTTAAACTAGAATATTAAAAAAAGATCAAACATCAACTCTTGTAAATTAGACAAAATATATTACGCAAAGACAAAAATGTGTGACACAGGAAGCTAATGCTCTAATGTTTTATGAATGGTAAATCAACCAAACAAGTGAGGGTACAATAGTAATTAAAGTCTCACTGCATCTTGACGTAGCTGTGTATGTAATCATATATATAGTTACATCTATAGCGACAAATATTTACTGACAAACTTCACCAATATTTTCTCCTAATATTAACTGTATATATACCAGAAATATGGTGTAGTATCTTGTTGTTATGTTCATAATAATAATAATAATTATATTTGAATTTGTAGAGAGAGAAAGAGAAGGCGAGGTGGGGGAGAGAGAGAGAGGGATTCCCCATGTAGTGCAGAAATCCAGAGGGTGGTATCATGCCAATTGGTAGCATGGCTGAGTGGTTATGCCAAGTGTTGAAGGTCTTTATTAACTCTGGTTTAACAAACCCACCATACATTTTGTCTTTTATTTCTTTTTCTTTTTCTTTTTTCCTTCTCTTTTTCATTTTTAAGAAAAAGTTAATTGGACTCTAATCCCGAGAGCCCTCACCGTTATGGCTCAAAAAAATGCCGAATTTTTTTAATAATTCACTATATGTGTCTCAAATGAACAAATTGAGAGTGCCACGAGCAAAAATTGAAATCTAGAACCCTCTTTGTTCTTTTCATTTTTAGTAATTAATACTTATGACAATAAAATAGTATGTGAATCAGTTTTACCATAAAATGTGTTTGTATTTTTTAACAATATTAATTATTTTATGAAAAGAATATTAGTTTAATAATAATATTATATAATAAAAATAATTAATACCTTTTCGAAAGTGAAACTGGTTTCTAACAGACTTACTCATTTTAAATTAATGTTTAATCCAAAAAAAGTTATTACTTTTGTCTCAATTCTATTTTTACACTTGAAAATGCACGATAATTAAAAACGAAATTTCAGCTGGGTGGTGAAGCCAATAAAAGATGAGCATTGTGGTTACTTCATGGTAGAGAATAACTTTATCATAAAAGTTAAGACTAATTGCACTAAACTCATCAAACCGTCGACGATTTTGCACCTAAACCACCAAATTATATTAATACATATAAACTAATCAAATTTTGACATATTAAGCACTAAACTTAATTTTCAGCCAACATTTTCTCCGATTTTAACATATGAGGAGTATTTTTGCAAAAGAAAATTCAATTGACGGCAGACGGTGCAAGAAAGTGGCGCATGAGATGGGGAATGACGTCAAGGGGCGGATGCACAAGGCTGTGTACAACGGATCAATGACGCGAAGCGGTGGACGACAAAAGTGATGATGAATTTAGTGTATTTCTCGAAATTATGAAGAATTTTGAGAAAAAATGTCATTTTCTGAGAAACGTGTGTGATAATATATATATATTAGGAAAAATTGATCAAAAATTAAGTTTAGTGGTTTATGTGTCAAAATTTGATAGTTTGCATGCATTAATGTTAAGTTATATATTTTGGTGGATTAAGTGCAAAATCGTCAATAGTTAGGTGGATTTAGCGTAATTAGGCATAAAAGTTAATCTTTCCACCAAAATAATAAACATAGTGTATAAATTAACTCTATTTGGGATGGACAAATAATGAAGGTTTGAAAATAAAACTATGACGGAGGAGTTACTAATATTTAGTGTTATTTTTATTTATTTATGGAAAAACATTACTGTGATTTTTTTTCCGAAAGCATATCTGTGAAATGACAAACTCTCATATGCACCAAGTGCACAATGCACTCACTCAACAATTGTTCATGTTTATACCGAAAAATTTATTTCAATTACATTGAAAAGTGTGGTTGGATTACACTGAAAAGTTTACATTAAAAAACGATTTTCAGTGTAAACCCACTCACTTTTCAGTGTAATAAGAACAAACTTTTTAGTGTAAACAGGGTCAACTGTTGAGTAAGTGCATCATACACCAAGTGCACAAGAGAGTTGCTCCTGTGAAATTAACTAGAGTCGTATTATATAGACATCATCATGTAATATAAGCATTCAATTTTCATAAGTAAAGTTTGACGACTATTTCATCTTACTGGAAAATATTCTAAAATTTTAGGTTGTGAAGTCCATAAAGATGTGACCCAGTGTGATTATAAAGGGTAACTATTAAATTGTGTTTTCTAGATTGTGATATTAAGTCCATAAAGATGTGGCCCAATCTGATTACAAAGGGTATCTACTAAATTGTATGTTTTAATATTGATCATAAACATTTTTGTAATAATTAAACAATTTATTTTCCATTTATAGGTCCAATTTGAACAGGTGTATTTAATTTAAGTCTCCTGCTTTTTTAAAAGTGAGATCTCTTCTAAACTCAAGTTCATGTAAATTCTTATTTAAAAAATTATTATTATGCCTATATTCTATTATTATTTAAAAAATACGTAATTTTTTAATATTGACAGTAGATATGCATAATAATAATATTACCAAATGCATAATGGTGACACTTGAAGAAAAATTGAATTCACGGAACTCATGTTCACACAATTTTTTGTCCCTTCTAAAATAATAAAACCCAACAAAATAACTAGTGGATGCACGAAGTTTGGGTTGATATGTGAGAGGTCTGATTAGAAGTAGGGTTGTTCATGGAGTTCGGAGATTATCGAATTCGTACTGAAATTCGCCGCAAAAAAGAAGCGAACAAAAAAAATTGCTGACTTTTTTTATTTTAAACGTATCGAAACCGAGTCGAATATTTTTTTGTACGAATCTGAATATTACCAAATTAACTGCACCGAAAATTCAAATGTGATCGTACCGAACCGAACCAAATAACTGAATAAAATATGTATTAAATTTAATTATTATTTATTTTGTATTCATAATATATTATTATAATGTTATTGAATTCATGTACAATTGTACGATAACATAATTTCTCTCCCTTTTCAAAATACAAACACTATATTATTTACCTTATTAAGTTCTTACAACGTAAACTATGTTTAGGTGTATATCAAAATAATTTAAATTTAATTATTTATTCTTTTAATTTCATTCTATATGTATATTCATTTTTTACCAAAACCTTGAATATGGTGTACCCGTTTTAGGAATTACAATCAATTTAATTTTAATATTGCACTTTCTATTCACAAGATATTTTTAAAATGATTGTTTAAATATATATTTTATATACCGTATTTTAGATTTTGTATTCATAAAATATTATTATAATGTTATTGAATTTAAGTACAACTATACGATAACATAATTTCTCTCCCTTTTCAAAATATCTTATTAAGTTCTTACAACGTAAACTCATGTTTATGTTTAGGTGTATATCAAAATAATTTAAATCTAATTATTTTTTTTCTTTTCTTTTTATTTCATTTTATATGTATATTCATCTCTTACCAAAACCTTGAATATGGTGTATCTCGTGTCAGGAATTACAATAAATTTGATTTTTAATATTGCACTTTATATTCACAAGATATTCCAAAATGATTGTTTAAATATATATTTTATAGTATTCCGTATTTTAGATACTCTATTGATGGTGTTTTGTGTTAATTTTTTAACATCCATTATCATATAACGTGTTATACGAGCTTGGAATGATATATGTTTGATTGTGGTTAAAGTTGTATAATATTTGTGTGATTGTGCATGCACCAATTTTTTTTTTTAATTGATTAAAAAAAAAAAAAAGAGAATGACAAAAGAAAGGGGAAAAACTTCATTCGCTCTGTTATGTACCACTCCAATCTGGTCCATTTGTAATAAAAAATTAATTTTGATCCGTATCAAAAAATAAAATATATGTACCGTACCAAAATTTTAGTACGGACACAGACACTTGAATTTTAAAATAATCAAACTTCAGTGCGACACAAATATTTTCAAATATCCGTTTTGGTCCGTACCATTAACAACCCTAATTAGAAGTGGAGCCCAATTTTATACACATCCATTATTAGGAGATACACCTACATAAAGAGCTAAATATGTTCTAGTTTGAAATGAACCTCCAAGTTAGTGGAGGGTGGTTGTGGGTCCTCAAATTAGTTGGTCCTTAATTGAACCGGATATCGAGTCATAAAAATAAAAGGAGATGCACCCTTGTCGACTATAAAATATATATTATACATTCTCTAAAAAAAAGCCTAAATTCAGCTTTCGACCTCTTTCCTTATTGTTTTTTCCGTCTATCTCTCACTCTCTTTACGCCTTTTTCATTAGCCGACCTATCTTTATTTCATGGATTTGATACATCCGCCCATGGATACACATCGATGTCTCTACATCGTGTCGATAGTGTGCCTCCTCCCCCGCATACTGATATTGAGAAGAAATAGAAGAAACTCTATAAAGAGAAAAGGTAGATGACTTTTTTCCTTTATTTTCTTCTTCTCTTTCGATTCTTTTCATAATTTTTTTTACCTAGATCTGAACTTCTATTTTGACCTAGATTATATATATATTTTTTCCATTTTCGACTGATTTTTTGCCCAAAGAATTGACTATATTCAACATATTTATATTTTGACCAAATAAGCGACTTTTGATTATTTTTTGCCGAAAAATATACTATTCTTCGATTAATAGATGTCGAAAATTGTGATGATTTTTTTCGATCGAACTGGAGAAATATTGGGTAAAATATAAAAATAGAGAAAATGAGGATGACGAATGACCGATGTCAATATTAGGATTAGGGTTTGGATATTCCAAATTTAAAATGACATAGGTAATATGGGCTTTTCATAAATTTGGTAGGTGTATCTTCTAATAATGGAGGTTTATATAATCAGACCCTTAGAATAAAAAATAATTTTTAGTAATAGTAATCATATCATTGTTGCTTTACTAGTTAAAAATTTTAATGACAGGAAACAATCTGTCATTATCCTGTCACTAAAAAAAATTAATTAGGGAAATAATAATGAGAGGATATATGATTTTCGTCATTAAAGGTCAATTTTTTGTAGTGATATTTGACTCGACGTATTCTTGAGCTTAATTGATTTTGAGTCCTTTTACTATATAATATAAAACAAGTCTCTTGTGAACCAGTTTTACCGTGCAACTAAAAAAGATATTAACTATTTTTATTATACAATATTAATATCAAACTAATATCTCTTAATAAAATAACTAACACTATTAAGAAATACACGCAAATGCAAATACATTTCACATTGAAACTGGTTCACGATATATTTCCCTTTGTTATATATTATACTTCTCCTGTGTTAATAAACTATAAAGAAAATAATTAAAATAATATATTAGAGTCTCTTGTAAACTAATTTCACCATATAACTTCAAATGATATTAGTTGATTTTATTATAATATTTCTATCAAACTAATATTTTATAATAAAATAACTAATACTATTAAAGAACACATACAAAATCCAAACAATTTTCATGATGCAATTAAGTCAGTGACTTGAAGCGAACTACACTAGCTTTCTACTAGTAGTTACCCCGCAAGAGAACGGGTTCACAGTAGTATGGGCAAGTATAGGGACCAAGTATTATCGAACCCAAGGGAAGGTATGTATGCGAATAGATTCCTGGAGATCTACGCGTCGTAGTTAATATGAGTGTATGTTTGAGGATTGAAAATTATTAAGTCTAAACTATTCTACTCTATTAATGCAAAAGAAAGAAATGAGTTAATTATCTAAGGGTTTTGTCTCAAATATAAAAGGGTGATGCTCGGGATAGGAATTCCTACGTATACTAACGGAGTTGGTACGATAATTAAAATAACCGTGATGTGCAAGAAATAACCTAAGTATAAGATTGTAAGATGAAAAGCTCAAGAATTAATCCTAATACTTTATCCTATCAATCGACTTCACTAATCCACTAAACAAGTTAATAGATTGTGCTTAATTAAAGAGACCCTAATTTAACTAAGGTGATGCGGTCGTCCTCCTTAGATAAATCGGTTGATGAATAAACCCCTTCTAAACCCTCTCGTTAAGCCTATTAGTTATTAAAGAGTGATAAGATCGTCCTCTCTCTAACAATTTTCGTACGAAATTCAAAGGTAAATTCAGAATTTATTTTAAGCGTTCATTAATTAAGAGAATTAAAGCTAAACATCACATGTTATCCTAATTACGTACCAACGTCCTACTTCTACGAGTTCATCCTACCCCAAGCATGCAAGGGTTCTAGCCTAACATGGTGGTTTGAATAATAAAAGCAATCCCCAAGAATAATAATCATATGCATAATTAAATTAACAAAAGAAATCAAGAACATAAACGAAAGAACAAATTAAAGTCTCTAAAGAAATCTATATAAATCTGAAAAACTAGGTTTAATCGTCTCCAAGAGTAAAGAAAGAAAGAATTAATCTAATACGTTCAAAAGAAATATTAAAACGAAGAATTCGTAAATTAAAACCTCGATTACAACGTATAAAACTCTTCCAATCTCCCTCCCAAGCTTTCTCCTCGCTCAAAATATGTAAAAATATGTGTTGATATGTTGTGATATCTGAAAATATGCTTGGAAGGGGTATATATAGGCTTTGGGACGAATTTGGGCGATTTTGGGCCAAAAACACGCAAAAACGCTCGAGCGGGACAGCTCGAGCGCCCCATTCGAGCTTGGTGGTCGAGCGGGTCAAGAGGTCGAGCGAGGCGCTCGACCGCTGGCTGTACACATGTTCGTAAAACCTTCATAACTTCTCAACCGGGAGTTCGTTTTGGCCGATTCAAAGTCCTACGAACTCCTCTTTTCGCCCTCTATCCATCTATGAAATCCAAAGAGACAAATTAATAAGTTTATAAAAATGATACTCATTTGACTCCAAACACTCGTCGAAAATACTCAAAACATGGGCAAATTCGGTACCAAAACATAACAATTTCACGTCTAATCAGTCAGCCTTGAATTTGAGATTGATATTACTCGACTTGTTGCTCATAACTCAGGGCCCGCTTGATTGAAGGTGATGATTATAGGTTAATGAGATTGATTCCATTAGTAGTGCTTAGTATTATCAATACATTGTAATAAAATTGAAAATGAATTATTATTTACCTATCAAATAACTCCCCATTCATTACATTCCACTTGAGTGACTCCTCAATTACTTTAATTCTCATTACCCTATAATCATCACTCCCAACCAAGCGAACCCATAACCACCGCAATTAATACAAAAAATACAATGATTAATGTTATTCAATCTACACACAAATTTTAGATCCGTGCAATTCATCTGCTTCCCTGCTTTTGTTTTTTCATTCTTCTCGCCTTCACCTACTACCTTTTCAGAAGCCGCATGCGGCAACTGGTGCACATAAAACTAACTCCTATCCAAACCAGAGATTGACAAATTGAAAGAATTTATTCTCATCTAAAAGTTCTAACTTATAGATAGGTGGAAAATTAATTAATTTATTTAATTTTCCTAACACTCTCATTCATGAGAGATGAGAGGATCTTTGTCCGGATTTGAGCCTTTAATATTATGTCTCATTTAAAAATTTGAACTTGTAGAAAAATGTAAAATTAATTCATTTATATATTAGTTCACAATATTCCCCCTTGCTGTCAATGGGGTTTGATCCCAGAATGAACCGACATAAGCCAATTGACTTTAATATCATAAAAGAATTTTATCTCATTCAAAAGTTTAAACATGTAGTTAAATTGAAAAATGAATTGATTTTATTTAATTTCCCTAACACAAAGCCATAAAACAATTGTAATTAATAGTAATTTAACCACGGTTAGTTGGGGGAATCCTTTCCTTTTGTCAGAGACTTTTGTTCAAATATTTAGCCATGACTTCACTCCAAGCTTGTATTTTTCCCACCTTTCTCCTCCCTGTCTCTCTCTCTCTCTACTTAATTTTGGCAAACCACTTTTGCTCACCGGAAAAGAAGCCTTTTTCCTCCTTAAATTTGCCCTTTTCTTCTTGATTCCAAATTCAACACCAACCCACCCATCCCCTGTTTGTCATCTCTCTCTCTCCCTCTCTCTTTTATAGAGGGAAATCAAGAGAGAGAGGCACCCACACAAAACAGAGCAACCAAAAAAATAAAATGAAGAGGAAGTTCCCATCACCTTCTTGCTCTTCCTCTTCATCTTCCTCCTCTCAATTAATCAATGTGACCGAAATACCCCTCAAGCCCGATCCCGAGCCCGAATTCAAGCCCAAGCCCAAGCCCAAGCCCAAACGCATCAGAACCAAAAAAAACCCCAGTCACAACTCTGCCACCTCTGCCAAATCACGAAGCTCCATCCACAGAGGCGTTACCAGGTATAATTATTATATGTACATAATTATGTTACACATTTTTTAATTTTGCATGCATGAAATTCGACGAAATTAATTTAATTTTGGTGCAGGCATAGGTGGACCGGGAGATATGAGGCGCATCTGTGGGATAAGACTGTGTGGAACAGCATTCAGAACAAGAGAGGAAGACAAAGTGAGTTTTAACTTTTAATCTCCCTTTTTTCTCAATTGAAAATTAATTGTTTTAATCAATCAAGGAGATCTGCGATCTTAGTTTAATTAATTATTATATTTTCTGGTGCAATTAATTGTTAATGTAATTCTCTGACTGTCTTGATGATGATCCGGTCCGGTCCACTAAACGCATTTGTCGCTTCGCAGTCTATTTAGGTGAGTTTACAATTTTTTATTATTAATATTTTATTTTTGGTTTAGAGGGAGAGAATTTGGTTTTTGCATGCAGGGTTTATGCAAGAATTAAAATTAAAACTGAACTATTGTGTTGAATTTTTTATTTTTTTTTATTTTTTAACACGGATGTTGAATTGAATTACGATTGATTAATGTAGGAGCTTATGATAATGAAGAAGATGCCGCTCGAACCTACGATTTAGCTGCTCTAAAGTATTGGGGGCCTACCACCATCCTCAATTTTCCTGTATCTCTCTCTCCTTTTCACTGTTGTATTGCTTTTTCTTTGTTTATTATTTAAAAAAAATAAACTCAAGATTAGTTCAATTTTTTAATTTTAAAAAAGAAAAGAAAAATAGTGTTTTGAAAAAATGCATTTCAATCAGTCAAACAGCCTGATTAGAGGATATTTAATAATTATATGGTCTCTTGGTGATTTAAACAAATATTGTGTTTTTTATTTTTAAGTTGGGACTGTTTTATGTATATAATGCTAAATTTAAGGCAAAGTATACCGAGAACACGTACAGTAAAACTTGTTTGTATTTAAACAATATTATTAGTTATTTTATTAAAATTTATTAATTTAATAGTAATATTGTATAATAAAAATAATAATAATTATTTTGAATTACACGATAAAATTGATTTATTTACACGAAACTTTGTCAAAATTTAATCCTATAACTCACGTCCTGCCGTCCAAGGCGTGGGTAATGATCTATGTGTGATAACATTATTGTGTGTGCAGTGATAGGGAAAGGAGCTAACTAATTAAGACTGATAATTATTGATTTGAGTTAAATTTTTCTTTTCGTTTGACTGAAATATAGGTGGAGGGCTACACCAAGGATCTTGAAGAGATGCAAAAATTGACCAAGGAGGAATATCTAGCTTCACTTAGAAGGCGGAGTAGCGGCTTCTCCAGAGGAGTTTCCAAGTATCGCGGCGTAGCAAGGTATACTATTTAGCATACCAAGTAATATTTCTTAATGCACAAAGTATCATTTTTCAGTAATTTTGAGTAAAATAATATTTTAAATAATGCTAAAATGTACACAAAGTATCATTGCTCAGTAATTTTGAATATATATATATATATATTAAATAATGATATATCATATGCTAAAATGTATTGCTTTAATAAATAGAGTTCAATTCATAGGAGATCTATTTTCATTTCAAAAGTACAATTAGATTCTTAGGATATCTTGTGATGATTTTTTTTTTTTTTTGCTATATAAAATCAGTTGTATGTGGGACCCGCTTTTCTGGTCCAATTTGAGTTTTATGCACAAAAACGTGACCTATGTGATTTAAATCATTTTCCGTAACCCTTTTTTCCTCTCTTTAAAATGAAATGTCAAGAAAAATATATATTCTACTAAACGAAGAGATGAGTTTCAAGTATGTGCACACAATTGACACCAGGGTGGTTTTGGACCCCCTCTTACAAATTATAAAATGTGATACATATTTTACGAAATGTTTTTTCATATCGAGTTGAATTTGATACAAATCATATTTTTAAATTCTTTTTTATGTTTTATTGGATTATGTTAGGCACCATCACAATGGTCGGTGGGAGGCCCGAATCGGGCGGGTCTGTGGAAACAAGTATCTCTACTTAGGAACCTACGGTTCGTACAATTATTATTATTGCCATTATTCCTTATTATTATTATTATTATTATTATTATTATTATTATTATTATTATTATTATTATTATTATTATTATAATATGACCAGATTTCGAATGCACAATGTGTCATACAATAGGTCTTTATTTGTTATATACTATGTTTACATTTGACTAAAACAATTACCTGTATGTTTATGTGGTTTATACCCTAGTACAAGAAAACAACCCACCTCCCTAAATAGAAAATAGTGTGGAAATAATTTAATTTTAAGTTACCTAACGCACCTAATTGGTTGTGTAGATCTACTATTGGAAATCCATCTACTTGTCCCTAAACAGACCAAATAATTTCTCGAGGACTAAAAAGCTGATATGGCACATTGATGACTGTTATAACACATTAAATTAATATTAAGACAATATCTGTAGTCTTTTACAAAGGAGGCTTTGCTCATCATTATAAAACTGAAAAATATTCCCCAAGGTAAGATTGGGGTGGGGGTACCACTATATATACTATATATTATTACCTAACTATCTTGACTAGATTTTAATTTGGGTAAGCATTGATCCCATCTAAGTAGTGTGCATCTAAGGAGTCAAAGAGCAAATTCTTGTATAAGCAATTGGTCAATATTATGCATATATACTATTACAATGATGTATACACACTATTACTATTTAAAAATTAAGTATTTTTTAGTTGATATGCATAATAATGATAGTGTGTACATAATAGTGATACTTGAAAAAAGAGTTCACGTGAACCTGAGTTTACATTATACCTACTCTATTTTTTAATGGTATTAGTTATTTACATAAAATATTATTAGTTGTTTTCACTAAACATAATCAATTGTTTTCATTAGTCAATATTCATTATTTTTGCTGAGTAGTATCAGTTGTTCTATCGAAAAATAATAAATGTGCACCACACAAGTAGTATCAATTGTTCTACTGAAAAATAATAGTTGTGCACCACACAAATGTTACTCCATATAGCATTTTTTTTTTATTAATTTAAGTAGAAGGATTACACTTAGATGGTGCAGCTAAACACATATTGGGTGAATTTTATGATTAAACAAATTAATTTGGATAAGAATGTATCCCATCTAAGTAGTGTGCAGCTCAAGACATATTGGTGACGTTTTATGATTAATTTAAGTAAAAGCATTTGCATTTCACTCGAACCTGCTTATGGATATTGCTATAATAATTAGATTAAGATAATCCAAACACCCCCTAATCACATAGAAAATATAATTGATTTGAATAATGCCTATTATAGAAACATCCCGTACATAAATACGGGATGTTTGCTATACATGATAGTGTAAGAAATGTAGATTGACCCATCTAAATCTATGTGTATCTTAACATATTTTACTATCATAAACCCCCATAAAGACCGGGTCCAATTACGAACCCCAATTTTGTGTGTTTTTTGTACCCTATAATTCAACAACTAAAATGTGCAACTTATTTGGATCGAATAGCCTCGTTTGTTTTGATAAACGAGTTGAGCCCCAACTGATAAAATACTTGATATACTAACGAATCACTGATTATGAGGATTTTCTTGTCATTTCAATATAATGAATGTGTCGAGTGACCCCGGATCAGCATTTGGTTCAATGTTGTCAACATCTCTCTTTGTTAATGCAGGCACTCAAGAGGAAGCAGCAGTAGCATATGATATGGCAGCAATAGAGTACCGAGGCAGTAACGCAGTAACTAATTTTGACATCAGTAATTATGCGGACAAGTTGAAGAAAGTCGCACAAGAGGAAGATATCCAAGTCAAGAAAGAAGAGAACGAAGTGCAACCAGATGATGCACGTGGCAATCGAGAGGAAGGCGCACATGATCGTGAAAACAAAGTTGTCGTCCAACCAAGCGTCCCCAAGTTAGAGTTGTCCGAGTCGGAGGGCAAAATCGTCGAGCACCCTTGGGACGACGACCTTTGCATTGACATCAACTTCAACATCCTCCCGATTCCGCATATGCCCCTGGAGAAATCTGCAGAGGTGTTCGATTACCAGGGCTTCGAGGATGACATTGAGTGCATCTTCGATGACAACGAGATTCTCCAGGATGCTGTTCATGGAAACGGGGGTGGGACGGATGTTGTGACTTCTCCTTCTTCGTCCATATCGGTTTGTAGCAACATCTAATGTTCGGGTCTTGAACCTTGAGTTTTTTTCTTTCTAATTTAGGTGAGGAATAACTAATTGTAGAGTAGAATGCAGAGCTTTGGCTTCTCTCTCTCTTCTGAGATTAAACTCTTTTAAAAGGTAAGGTAAGGTTTGGCTTGTTTGGCAACTAGTTTCTAGGATTTTGTTGGTGCTTGAATTCAGTGATTTTCTCCTCGGTTGATTATGCTGGGAATTAAAAAGGGAAAGAATTTATTAAAAGAATAATACTTCCACCATCTCATAAAACTTGATGATTAATGAAAATTTGATTATATTTTTTTTCCTTAAATTTCTAAAACATCTGGAATGGAGGGACTACACAAGTTTTTGCCATAATGAAAGATTTGAGTTTCTTTTTTCCTTGAATTTCTAAAACATCAAGCAATTTGAGATCACTGTTTACTTCTTCTAAAACATTTACCTTTTTGGACTAATTTGTCGATGTTGAGGACAGATATAACGACAGATTTGAGTTTTTTTTTTTTTTTTTAATTTCTATAACATCAAGCAATTTAAGATAGTTGAGGTCAAGGATAGTTGCCAAAAACCATGATAATTACACTTTCCATACCGATACATTTAATCTTAACCATACACTTGGCGCCAATCGACCCTTCATCAATTGACATTAATCAAGATCATTCCAAGAGTCAGTTTGGTTAATGCCAAAAATCATGGTAAATTTTGCATCTTTTTCTTTCCCTACCTTCTTTTACCTAACCCCTGTTTGCTAATATATGCGAAAGTATATCCTAAGTGTCAATTTCTACTACTTCACCTCTATGATTACATTTTGGCCTTTTCTTGATTAGGTTTCAATAACTTCAACTCCTAACTAACTCAGCTACAAAACTCTAATCTCCATTCATCTCTATGACACGTTAGGTAAATTAGGAACTTGTTTTAACACGGTCGATGAATCTGAAACGCTATATGCGAGCATCAAAAAACACGCAAATGGACTTGAACAGATGATTCAACACGGATAAAGACACATTTACTTTCAGCAGAACACGCTAGAGGTCTAAAACCATCAGGAATCGACTATTTTCTAGAGCAAAATGCACGAATAATAAACACGATTTGAACACAGCAAATAGCAAACTCAGTTCAACTGCATTCAATACATATAGCATTTCAAACACCACAACAAGAAGAGTATTGTAGGTACTGCTCAGTTAAGAGCCTTCCCACCATAATAGTATATAACAACCTAAGTTCAACACACAGTAAAAGTACTCAAGACTCAGTAGACTTTTCTTATTTACAGCTATATGTGTACTTACTAAATAAGGGAACCAGATAGACGATCTTTTCAGCAGACGGAATGGAAGCCTCTCGTTTTAAAGGTACCATAACGACACCTCTTGCCTTGGGAGTGGATCGATGGAGAACTCGCCAGGGTTAAAATTGAACGGTGAATCAAATCTGAAGTCACCAAAACTCTCCGCAACGTCAGCATTGTTGAACGACGGCTTGCAGTTGTCAAATTGGAATTCTGTTGGTAGAAAAACGGGATTACTCAATGGGATGCTGGTTTCTTGATACGTTGCGGGCTGTTTGAATAAGTTACCGTCTTGTCCCAGCTGTATTGGTTGCTGAACGTTGGGGCCCACAAGAATGTCCAAGTGCTCGGGATTGAAGATGTTGTTGTTGTTGTCCTGGAGGCCATTATCATAAGACGACATGAGATCACTAATCATTCTCTGGCCATCTTCCGGAATCCCGAGTTCAGAAACATTCAAAGACTTGGATTCATTCACAACTGCTTGTAGATTTTCGTCGTTTATCTGATTGACCGGCGCAGAAGAATTGAAACGGAACTGGCAATTATTCTGGTGATTGTTTCTCCAAGTAATGTTATTGAATCCCATTCGATAATCGCTATGCGGGCATTGAAGAAACTCGCATGTATAAATCCTCTCGTTGCTCTGTTCCTCCACAGTCCTCTGTTTCCTTTTTGGGACAAAATCAGATTCCAGATCGATGATCTCTCTCTTAACCGGAGCCAACGGTATCATGATAGGTTTACCAGAAATCCCGAAGTTGAAAAGATTCCGATCCAACGGCTTACAGTCCTCTTCAATCTTTCCATCTTCTTCGACTACTTCCACATCGTAATCACTAGAATCACTCACCAAAAACGACCTGTTCTCCACGGACGGGGGTGGGTAGGAATCGGGATACAGTTTCCGGGACAAAGCCTCTTCTTGGTTAATAATCGAAAGCCAAGTCGCACTCTCCTTAGCTGTCATCTTATCCTGCAGACACTTAGATTGCCGAACGAGCTTACGAATCTTGGCGATATCGGGAAACATGTGTTTAATTACAGCTGTCAAAACGCCAACCTTCCACGCCTTCTTCAAATCATGGGGCTTCTTGTAAGGAGGCGGACCTTGATCCTTCGGTAACCCTAACTCTGGCCACCATTCTTCGTTTCCGGAGGGCCACCAAGGCGGCGGGACCCCCTTCTCCAACGGGAACCGTCGTTGGGGTGGATTACAGTGCTGCATAAGAGCTGATAAAAGCGATCCAAGAGTAGTATCCTGAAGCTCCTGGAGAGTATGCGGGGTCGAGATTACAGCACTTGACTCCTCAACTTTCCCAGGAATCGAATGCTCAACTTGATACTTGGCGATTGCAGCGGGCCCGTTGCGATCAAACCGGACTTTCTCCTTCCACCATGCACGAAGATTGTCGGAGGCCCCCGTTACTGGCTTTCCATTCTCGGGTATGATCCCGTAAACGAAGCCTTGAGCTTTGCAAACCTCCATCATCTTAAGCATATACTTCAAGATTCCGTCTTGGGCTCGAGACATTTTCTTCCGACGGGCTTGTTCTTGAGACTGGCGATGCTTAGAGCCATCCTCAGTCTTGTCTTTGCTCTTCTTCTGCTCCTTGAGCCGTTTCAAAAGCATCCGATCTCTCCACATTCGTTTTTCTAGCTCGTCTACATCCATTTCCTCGTCGCTGTAGTCTTCGTCCACTTGCCCCAGCCCCACCGGTTCTACTCCCGGAGAAACGTCCACCTCTCCGTGGGGCCCACACAGAAAATCGAGATTGTCACAGAAGCCCATTTCCTCAAACATACCCATTTTGCTGATCTTATTTCCTTCTTCGCCGGTTAAACAACACAATATCCCCTATATATGCACAGATCAATTTTTCAGGAATACATATAAATCAAGAAAACACTCCAGAAACCCCACATATCTGATCCAAGAAATAAAGAATCAGATCCAAAAACCTTAACATGAACACACAATTCTTCAAAACATTAGATCAATAATCTTCATACTCGGTCAATTCACCATCCCAAAAAGGAAAATCTGATAAAATCTCAATCTTTCACACATGATCATTCTAAACAGGATCCTTAATCATCAAAAGCCCTCATAGGATCAGTGATCTACAAGCTCCTCAAATCAAGATGCATATTCAGAGTTTCAACGAATACATCAGAAAATTCAAAAAAGCATAGATAGAAATGATAACAACTAAATATTCAAAAGATTGATCAATTCTCTAGTTGCCTCTAATCAACAAAGATCGCTTGAATTTAAAAACCAGCAAACGAAATTTGACCCTGATAAATACAAGACTAAAACTTTACATCATAGAGTTGACGCAAGAATTTAAAATTAAAAATTGAATCTTTATTTTCAACAAACAAAAAAGGAGCGAAAATTTACAGATACGAAAGCTTACCAATAGTTGTTTCTTAGATGCAAAGGACTCAGCTTTCTTCAGTCCTGAATTCAGATAAGAATGAGAAATGTTAGAGAGAGAAAAGAAGGGGGGAGGGGGGAGGGGGGAGGGAGGAGAGAGAGAGCGGCGCGAGGGATATTTGGTGGGTTTTCTGCTTTTGTAAGAAAAAGGGAGTGAGAAGGTGCGAGGAATTTGGAAAAATGAGTCGTAACTTTTCAATAAATAATAACCAACATGTTGAGTCCGTGTCTTCTTGTCTAGTTTTGCTATTTTCATACAAGGGCCTCTACTTATGAAATGTATCATAAAACCCCATGTATTTATAATTTTCTTTCAAAAAAGAAATTCTTACATGTTTATATGCGATGATCATAATAAAGATAAATATCGTCTTTCATGTAATAACTTAGATGAGTTTGATCGCGAAACCTTTTTATTTGTACTTTGAGATTAGTTATGTTGTTTTAGGTAACTCCACGTGTTTATAATTTTTCGTTCACGAGGTAATCCACCTTCGTTTTTTTAGAATATGTACTAAATAAGCTTATTATGTAACGATTCTCCGCATATTTTTATTTATTAGTAACTACTTTAAGTTTAGATTTTTAATTTATAAAGCTCACCGCCCTTAATTTGTAATGCTATTTTTGCCTCATTCTCCTATAATTAAATTATAGATTCCTCTCTGATTATCTATAAATTAAAAGAGATAAATAAGTCGTTCTGGACAAATTACGTCGACAGATTCAATTAAAAAACTAGTATTTGTACTTGGTAATTTTTTTTGGTCAGATGTACTTGGTAATTAATTGTCCTTTCATAAGGAAATTAATTATGCCAATATATGAAACAAACCCCTGTAACTTTACACTAATATATGCATTTTATTATTAGTATTTGTGTTTTTAAGAAGGCCTCTTAAATATTAATAACACCTCAATTTTGTCAGTAATGTCTATTCATGTTAAATTCAGTTTGGGACCATTTGTAAGGTCTAAATTAATCTACATTGAGTTTTGGAATATTTAGGGTCAAATGTGACCTGAAAAGTTCGATAGCCAAGTGTAGCCTAACTAAAAAACAAGGACCAAAGGAAATTAAATAGAGGTTGATAAAATAGTAAAAATAAATTATGTTAAAGACTACTAAGGGGCCGTTTGGTTCACGGGATGTGATTGATTAGATAGGATTGGATAAGATGAGGAGAAATGTGTGTTTAGATTGAATGATTAAGTGAGTTTAAAGTGCAATATATCATTTTTAAAGTATGGACTATGGAGTCCCACCATCACTAAGGGATTATTTAGTCCCCCATTTGATGGATTAGACAAGTTTATGATTCGGGCCCCAATTTTATCCCGTGCCGTAAGCCTGCGAACCAAACGCAATATTCCATGAGATTGGGTGGGACTAAAACTTTAGTCCCACCCAATCTAGCGAACCAAACGACCCCTAATTATCATTCATAGTGATAATGTTACCCGTTTGGTTAAACTCTGAGATTTGCTTTGTGTATGGTTAAAAACTTAAAATTATGAAGCATCATGATATGTATATTCATCTTATATGCATACAAATACATCAAATGATGTATTTAACTTATTTTACCATGTGTAACACTTACAAAATATGGCTACAAGATATTTATATCGATGTAGGTTTCTTATGTATTCGGTTTCATATGAATTTTCTTTTTCAAGTAGGGTAGGTCTTCTATGAAATTGATATTAAAAAATACATATATTGACACTATTACATTTTACACTATATAATATTGTGGTATCAATAAATATAAATAATAGTATCAATAAATGTTATAAGAGAATATACATAATGATATAAATTTCATATTATGAAACCGATTCACCCAAATTTTGCATTTCAAATATTTGATTTTACCATAAAATGTATTAGTACATTTATAATATGATTATGTGAAGTATTGCATGCAGTTTAGAAAATAATGTATCAACATTTAAAATGTTTGATTTTATGTAAAAAAAAAAAAAATCAAAATTATTAAACGATGACACTTTGTATGCATATGCATGATGCAAAAATTGAAGGAGAAAGAAACCTCTCTTCTTCCCTTAAATATATGGTTGAATATCCAGATTACGTAACAGTACCATGACGCTAACCAAAACTTTTATTTATTTTCTATTTTTCAAATTAACTTATCTTTTAAAATATTAATCCCAATTTTAACTATGACAAAAACTATTTAAGTTCAATCAATAAATGATTAAGCATTTATTGTATTAAATATTTTTCCTATTTAATTTAGTCAATATCCACTATTTGGAATACGCAATATTTAATAGCACATACTCCATTCATATAATTTAAAAAGCAATATATAGCACATATATAATATTGAATAATCAAAACATGTTGATATTAATTGAATTAATAAATATTTAAAGTGTTTAATGTAAAATTAACAATATAATTTGTTTTTTCTATCCGCGGGGTTAAGATAGTTCTAAATATGCCGGTGACAAATTAAGAAACTATATTTTCTTGATTAAATGTAATTAGAATTGTGTATTTGAACATGGAAACTAAATAACTATATGATTAACACCAATTTCAATGTCTGTTTCAAAGTGTGTTAAGTTGGGGAATTTCAATCATAGAAAAAAGAAAAAAGAGTAATGCTATTAATAAAAGGATTATAATTTATTGAGCAAGTACTGCTCAATAAATAAAATATGAGTAAGTCTTGTATGAGACCGTTTTATGGCATTAGATAATAATAATGAGTATAATTAGAACATTGACTCATTAACACTTTAGTAGGAGTGCATGAGTGTTAATTTGTGTTATTTTTTGTCATATAAAATTTATCGGGATGTGAGTCAAATTGTAATACTTTTCTATTGCCTATATCAAGTTTCAATTTTAAATTTTAAATTTTAAATACACGACCATGTTCTTCTCTATTAGTCCCATATGTTAAATACACTTCATTAAAATTTCGATTTTTTTTTACTTATTAGAATATGTATTGGACATTCTGTAATTAAGGGAAAACGCTATTAAAACCCACCTAAATTGTTTGAAGGGACTTCATTTTCTATAGCAAGGCTCTAAACCCTGTGAAGATATTGGTCTTGTTAGTGGCTAAGGGGCAAATTAATAAAGAGCCAAGTATTTGTGGGTATAAAATACTTATTTATATTACTCTAAATTATCATCCCATAAATATCTTATTATACTATATTTTCAAATCTTTCCAAAATGATGTGTCAGCATCACCTTATTCTTAGGGTGTTGTAGCATGTCTAAAATCTCTTCATTTCGAAATACTGCGCTCTCATTAAAAGTTATTTTAGGCATATTTTAAATTTTTACTAAGACTTAATCTACACCATATATTTTACACTTTTAATCTCAACCATACATTTCATTTTGTATTTTCTATAAATGTCAAATTTCTCTTTAGTTTCATTCTAATTCACAACCCTAATCCTCATCTCTTCTCTTCATTTTCTCATTTACTGTGTATTATGTGAAGAAACATGATTTTGTTTTTTGTTCGTTTGTTTGGATTATTTCTGTATTTTTTTGTGTAGATCATATCCCTCTTTTTTTGCAGGTAAACAAATTTATTATACATATGGAGATGATTAGGCACACATTAAAAGAAAATTACATGTGCATCTTGAAGATCATTCGAACATATCCAGAAATTATTCGTAAGTTTTTAAAGTATATTCATATTCATATCTTTACATTCGTATTTTTTTAGAATCCACCATCAATAACTTTTTTCTCTTTCAATAACAAAATTCTCCCATCGCACGTCTACGATTTTAATCCAACTATTATTCTTTCTCAAATAAGGTATGCATTATTGGTGAAATCTAATTAAGTTTTATGTTTCTTCGTTTTGTATTGCAGATAACCTAAAAGTGATGTAGAGACATTTTTTCACGGTCGAACGATATCTCTTCTTAGATATCTTTTGAAGTTACTTTTGAAAAATATTGATAGATGTAAAATATTTGTAGGAGAAAAATGAAATTTTTAGGAAAAGATATTGTCACCGAAATATTGTATAATACCAAGAATATTCTGTCATCAAATATAATATCTTGCCTTCAATAATAGATTGTAATACAAAAGTTTATTTTTGGATAAAATTGACATGGCCAAAATAGACTATTAAACTGCAAAATATAGACATTCTTTTTATACTAGGATTTCAGATTTTCTTTTATATTTTTTAACATAAAAATATTAAAAAAATATTGTAATTTATAAATAAGTAAAAGACTGTTATATCTTATATAATTAATTTATATATTTTTTCTTAAAATATGTGGAATAATTTTTTTTATGGATTGAAAATTATAGTGTTGGCAAAAAAAGGATATTAAGTTTCTTTACTAACAATTTCAATACTATAACTTTTAAAAGTATCTTACTCTAAAATAAAATAAATTTGAGTATATTTTAATCAATGAAAATAAAATATTTACGTAAAATATAGAATATTATTTTATACATTATATTAATGCAAGCATATTTTTTTCACGATTGAACCATTTCTCTTCTAAGATATTTTTGGATGTTATTTTTGCAAGATATTGATAGATGTAAAATTTATAGGAGAGAATTGAAATATTTCATAAAAGATATTGTTACCGAAATAGTGTATGATACTAAAAAAATATTGCCTTCAATAATAGATTATAATACAAAATTTTATTTTTGGATAAAATTATGTTGCCAAAATAGTCTATTAAACTGTAAAATACATATACTCTTTTATAGTATAGGATTTCTATTTTTCTTTTATATTATTTTAACATACTTTTGTAAATGATAAATAAGTTTAGTTATATGTTATATAATTAATGCATATATATATATATATTTAAATATGTGTAATAAGTTTCTTATGGATAAAAAATTATAGTGTTGCCCAAAAAAAAAAAAAGACATTAAGTTTTTTTACTAACAATTTAAGTATTATAAATTTAAAAAGTAGCTTACTTTAAAATACAATAAATTTGAATATATCTAATCAATGAAAATATAATATTTACGTAGAACATGAAATATTATTTTAAACATTAAATTAATGCAAACAAAAAAAAATTCGAACAATTTATTTTCTTAGATATTTTTGGAATTTATTTTTGCAAAATATTGAGGGGGCACTTGGTTAACAATTCTTCAATGGTAATGAGAATGAGGTTGAAATTTAGTGTAATTAGCATGGTTCATGAGAACAAAATCACTACCTCTCCTCCTAAATAAGGTAATCACTACTCCATTTTGATTACCCTATTCTCTTCCTACAATCATCCTCCTCAATCACTCCCCCATTCCTCCACCAACAACCATTTGTTGTCAACTTCTATTCCAAAATTAGGGCATGACACTAGCAATGGTGTCACCATTGGAATACTTTCTCCCCTAACATATCATTTTTCTTATGAGGGCATAGATGGAAATAAATTTTCATTCCTATTACCATTGAAGAATTGCTAACCAAGCGCCCCCTGATATATGTAAAATTTGTAGAAAGGAATTGAAAATTTTCAAAAAGGATATTGTCACCGTAATAGCATATGATTCCCAAATAATATTGCCACCAAATATAATATCTTACCTTCAATAATAGATTGTTACACAATTTTTTTATGGATAAAATTCTACCTGCAAAATAGAATTTGAAACTATAAAATATAGATATTGTTTTGTAGGGTAAGATTTCAATTTTTTTTTTAACTATTTTAATTTTTTTAACTTTTTTTTTTAAATATCTATATGTAAATTGAATTAAAAAAAAAAAAAAAAAACTAAGATTGACGCCTAAACGTCAATTTTTATTGTTGAATTGTATATTATAAATACCATAACATTAATCAATTGTTCACACACAAATATCTACACAATATTTAATTTAATTATGACATCATTTTTGTCAAATGTTACCTTTAGATTTGAAATGTGTGATTCTATCTTCAAATTTAAACTTTTGCGTTCGATTATTATTATATCTTCATACCATGGGAAAAAATTGGGCATGCAAGTATACACCAACTGTAATTTTAAGTAATATCGTGTTACATTTATTTGAGTTTGAATGTGAATTAGTTAATATTTTTTTAAATTTTTTACTTATTCATGTTTAGTATTTTTTTTATTATTCATTGGATTATAATTACAAATTTTAATATTATATCGAAATTACAAAATATTAAAAAAAAAATTAATGTCTATAACTTAAAATGATAATAACAATTTTTTTCCAGTCCGCAAAATTCGCGGGGATACGCACTTGTATTACTTATAGTTATAAAATAGCGAGTTCTTTATTTTCATTTCAAAATTGAAACTCTACTTCAACCCCTTTTACACAACCTCAAACACATTTCCAAAAACACATTCAAACCTATTACAACTTTACGATCCATTCATTTCTCTATAACTCTATATTCATTATTCAATACATTTGCAGAGACGGAATTTGAAAAGCAAGAAGAAAAAAATTGTAAAATTAAATTAAAATCTTGGCCTGAATTTTGTACCAAAAAACAACCTTTCATCTCTTGTCATCTTTTTTTTTTTGCAACCGTGCACAAAAACTCTACACCCGTGCAAAATAATTTTGCACTCGTGCAACAAAATTATACACCTGTACACACAATCTCTATGTTTAAATAGGAATTCTTTTCTCCTCCGATATTTCTTACTCAAAATCCCCAAAATATGATTTTTTTTTTTCTTCAGACAATTCAATTTCTTAATTTTCTTCTCCCAACTCAAGATCTACTTCAAACATGGCTACCATCATCTACCCACCCAGACAATCTACATTTTCTTCATCTTTTTATTTCATACCATGACAAAGTGTCATCTCACAATGCTTGATTTCAACGAGATCTACACTTGGCTATCATCTCAGAGACTACTCTACACTATCGTATCGAAGAAAGATAAGACACATGCAACTCCATAAGGGTCTTCAATGGCAGAAGCGAAACAACCCTGTATTTGAACAGTGTTTACCACAACCCTAACATCCCCGCTGCCCCGACCATGCTAGATTCTCATCACTCTTCTTGTCGTTGTAGGAATAGATACGAAATGGGAGGGGAAAGGCGAGTGAATTGTTGGATCTTTGAGAGAAAAAGAGAAGAGAATGAACTTTTTTTAGATAGAAAATATCAATTTGAAAGTTAGGTTGAGGGAGGGAGGGAGGGAGAGAGAGAGAGATAAAAAGTTGAGAGTAATATAAAAAAGAAATGAGAATGAAGATTATGGTAGAGAATATGATAGTGAGAAGTAATTAATTTGATATAGAATTAATTAATAAAAATGTTACAATCAAGGAGTGGATTGTATATCCATATTTGCTTGTGACTAAAATGAGGTAGAGATGGTGTATATGTTTCTCAGAAATCACATCACTGCATTCGAAGTTTAACAATAATATTTTTTTACCGACCATAAAAGGATTCCTAGTATGAGTTCTTGCACAAATGCGTGTTTACTGATGTCATTACATGTATTCGCTAGTACCATTAATTAAACTTGTAAACTAAAAACACAATGTAACATATTATATCAACTAATGCATCTAATTGTATCAATTTCATACTATGAATAAGTTTCACAAGAGACCTACTCATTTGAAAATGATGTTTTTACATTTTAGAAGAGATTAATATTAATTTATGCTAGTTTATAAAATATTTTATCGTGAAACCGTCTCACCCAAATTTTTGGAATTTGGATCTTGTGTTGTACATGACCGTAAACTATTGTGTGGGAGCTTAATATCAAGTTATTTAAAATTGTTTGATAAAACTTTACATAAAAAGGAATAATATGTGTACAAATACATCGAACTGTATGCATAAACATTAGTGATATAAATATAATGGTAATATTACTCAAATAATTATTTTTGTACTACTGAATGAACATGATGATATTACTTTTTACAATGAACATATTCGCCGCCAAATACTTTTTTTTTTCTTTTACACTATGTTCCTAGAACTAATTTATTGTTTTGTTTCAAATGTAAAACCCATAAGAATTCAGAGATTTACTTCATAGTATAATTTGATAAATAAAGCTCCAAATTGAGTACTATGAACTTGGCAAATTTTTGTGTGCTATTGATATACACCGTGTAATTACATTTTTTTTTTATCCAATTTCAACTTAACTTTAGATATGTTATGACTTATTTATGGTATTTGTATGGTGGATTTCGTGTGTATTTGTTTCGCCAATTTGTTTTCAATATGTATAATTAACGTCAGTATTTGCCTTAAAACTATGCTTGTTGGCTGATTTTCTTTTTTTATAATTATTTTCGATTAAAACATGGCTGAGATCTGTAAACAATTTCAATCAGTATGGGCTGAATTGTGTACATTTTTTGGTCTGCTTGGGCTGAAATCTCGATAATAGAACATGACAAATTCTGATCAATATGACTGAAAGAGTTGATAATTTTACGGTCTATCATGGCCAGAATATTGCACTTTCTTGGTCCCATACTTTATTTCCTACTTTATTATTTGCACAAATTTTAATAAAAAAATTATTTATTAATATTTAAAATGATAAAGTGATATAGTAGATATTTTTTATTAGGAGTATATAAAAAATATAATATTAAAAAATATTATTATTTTTTTGTAAAAATAGATATTGCAAACAAATATGAGACGAACCTTTTTTGAAAATGTAGCAAATAAGTATGAGAGGGAGGGAGTAAGATTTTCGGCCACTCTAATTGAAATTCTTAAGTATTTTCTACTACTTTGGCCGAGATTTTTACGAAAAAACAACACATTAGAACCAAAATATAAGTACCAGAATCGCGTTATTAATTAATTTCCGCAGAAATAACCGGAATATGTTAAGGTAAAACTGTAAAAAAAAAGAAAAAAGGGTGTGTGTTTTTATAAGAAAGGCGTATGTGAATATTGGGTTCCATAAATGAATTAAACTAAAATATCAAAACTGAATTAAAATTGCATCATATGCAACTAAGTATACACAAAGTAGCATAGCTCTGTGGACTTATATTAACCACCTTACAATCATCACCAAATTAAAAGTACAATCAATTTACACACACAAAGTAATACCAAATATTTTGAGAATAATTAAAAACCTTTATATTATACCATAACATTTAAAAAATAATTTATAGAATATTTATATTTGAAAAAAATAATAGTATTATATTTGAAAAATAAAAAATATATCAGATAATTTAAAAAAAAAAATAGATATTGAATATTATATAATTTTAAACAAAACAATTAATTAATTTAAAAAAACCTAAAAGAATGCAATTGGAAAATCTAAAATCTATTTAAAAGAGATCAAAATGAGCTTCTGATCGAGCGTAGTAGTATTATTATTATTATTATTATTATTATTATTATTATTATTATTATTATTATTATTATTTTATTTATTTATTATTATTATTATTATTCCTCCTCCATGCTGAGGATTTTTATATTTATTAAGATCGTGAGACATAACTACATTTAGTTAATATTATTAGGAAAGAAAAAAAATAGTTGGTTTAGGATTGAGCTCTATTTACAAAAGAAATCATGATTTTGACATCTTTAATGATTGCAACATATGTTTTTAGTTATTCAAAATTTGATAACATGATTTTTTAAATTGTTTATCTATTACATGATAATTTTTCGGCTAGTTCTAGTGATGCTGCGATGTTTAAATTTGGAACTAAAAAAAAAAATATTGTAATTAGTAAAAAAAATTATACTCCTTCCGTCCACGAAAATTTTACCCATTTACTGTTGGGCAGAGTTTTTAATGAAAATTGGTATTTTATTGAAAAAGTAGATAAAGTAAGAGTATTGTGATGGATATTGTGAGACTCGTTTATTTATTTGTGAGTATAGTTTATTTTCAAAAGAAGAATGAGTAAAAATTTGGTGGGCATACCAAAAAAGAAAGCAGGTAAAATTTGGTGAATAAAGGGACACAAATGCTATATGCACACTGATTAGACATATAGTGTGCAAGGAATAATATACCTGTAGTTATTAAGCCTGTAGCTTCCTCTCATGGGGCAAAGGAGGTGGTGTCTCAAACTCTCAACTCATCATAATCACTTCTTTTCGTAACTCTTTTTTATAATTTTTTTAAATAGATAGAGTGGAAAATTTAGTATTATCTTTCGTACAATAAAAAAATTAGTATTCTCTTTCATAATTATCTTTTTCAAGAGAAACATTTTTTAAATTATTAAAAACACTAAATTTAATAAAAAAATTAAAAAGAAAAAATCAATGTTATACAAATAAGAAAATGTAATTTTATAATAACATCGGTTGAAGTGCTTTTTTTTTTTTTTTTATAGATTTAAGAAAAGTAATTTGTGTGTACCAGTAAAATTAGTTGGAGGGTTTTAGACATGAAATTGTGAAAATTAGTGGAATGGGTACAATAAATTTTGCAAGTTGAAAATATAGTTAAATTGCATAACTTTCACATACGTAATTTAATAGTCCATATAACTAAGCATTTTGAAAATATGGGACTTTGAATACAACGATGTCGTTGTTGGAAAAGAGATGATAAACGGACAATGTTTATTTTCTTTGTTGTAAAGGCGAAGCCCTCGCCCCCAGGGCCCCCACCCCCTGGCCCGACCAATGTTTATTTTCTATTTGTGGATTAGGGTTAATTTAATATAAGACAAGTTCTTTTTTAAGGTACCATCAATCTAAATTACTCCTGATGAAAATGTTGATACTCCTGATTATATATTTGATATTTTAAAACTATTTCATTTTAAATTTATCATAAACTATTTTCATATTATATATTGTATACAATTTTTTTTTTGAAAAACAAACATAATTTTGACATCTTATTCAATATGAGTTCCAAAAAGATGTCAACATTTGAACTCATATTATTCCCCATAAATACCAATAAACAACTATTTTATTAAAACCTGTGTCATTTTTCAATGGACAATAAAAAATGAATTGGGGGGAGTAATATTTTAATATTTTATAAATTTTTGTAAAAGATAATTATTTTAATTTTAGTTGTATGCAAAGTATTGTGGAACGGATAGAAAAAAAATGTAGTATTTATTATTTAGTGAGATTAATTGATCAAATATTGCATCAAAATTTAGGACAAAAAATTCTATAAGTGAATTCAATTTTTCAAATATCACTGCTATGTATATATACTAGTAATCGTCCTACGTTCGCACGGACGAAATTGTTACAATTTTTTAACTATGTTAATACCTTACTTTTAATTATAAAACTTAAAAACAACTTTTTGAAAGAAAAAAAATTAACCCTAAACTTCTTTTGATCCCAAATCAAATATACTGCTGATGAAATTTGTGATATTCCCGACTAAATATTCAATAATTTGAAATAATTTCTTAATTAACTTTTCATGAACTATTTTCTTATAAATTAGACATAACACATTAACATTTTAATAGATGTGGTTGTTAATATGCATTGTGTAATAACATGAGACAATCATGCATAAATTCAACATATAATTAAAATACTTAAAACATTAATCCACAATATAATATATTAAAAAAAATACTCCTGCCTATCCCATTTTTATTCAAGACGTTGTCCCTTTTTAATTGTCGCTCCATTAAAACCAATGCATTTTTTACCTGCTTTTTCCAACATGCCCCTAATTAATTATAAAGCTAATCACCATTTTGTAATATATATGAATAATAAAAAAAGGGTGTAAGCGTTTTTTGATATCCTAAATAAATAAAAAAAAATTGATTTGTGTGAATGGATAAATGGTCTTGTGTGAGACCGTCTCATCAATGAGACAATGAGATAATGCATAACTTGGCATTGACACATTAACAATTTGGTATGGTGAATGTTAATTTGTATTGTCTCATGCCATGTGATAGTCTCATATATGTTTTTTGCAAAAAGTAAACACAAAGATCAATTACATTAATAGTAATTTATGACATTCGTTAAAAAAAAAAAGTAATTTATGACATATTGAATAATTCTTTCACACTTTCCCATATGAGAACACACGTGTATGTCTAATATATCTGAGTATGACATATTACATTCCTTAGATATTGTGGTACTACTATATTATAATATAAAATCTATTTTCAGAATTTATTTTTTAGTTTCAAAAATAAAATATGACGTCTATACATATATAGAGATGATGTTGCAATGTATTCCACACTACTTCAATGAGCACTACAACCGACCGAAGTATGATAGATCTCAATTTTGGGAAAAGATTTGTAGCAATAAAGCCTAGAATAGTGAGAATCCCCTAATTTAAAGAAAATAAAATCCGAAGAGTTGAATAATTTGTAACAATAATAGACTCTCAAATACTTACATTAAAAATAATGATATAAAACCTACTCACACTTATTAATTAACCATGAAAAACCGTTATTCATATATTATTACCTACGCACATGGTTGTGTTTTCCTTAAAAAAAATGTGTATGGCTAAATACATAATTTTTTAGAATACTCCAACATGGAAAAATAATTGAACTTGATTTTTATTTTATCTACACAGAATATGAAACATTCAATGGAATTGTCGGCATATAAGCTTGCAGGGTAGTCTTAAATATCATAATTTTAAATATAACATCTTAATTAAAAATACTTGGAAGCACATATATATATATATATCCCTTCACTTGCATAAAATATCATTAGAAAGATATATCCAACATCTTTACCATATATCACGCGGATTACTTATAGAACCAAATGTAAGAAGAGTAGCAAAAATAGATCTCATGGACGATGCAGACCGCCAAATGCTATCTTGTTCAAAACATCAGCGTATTCTCTATCACCATCTAACAAACCTCTAGCAAATTAGGTATCAAGAAATGTGACATGCATTACTCTATTAAACTTTTTTATATCATCAAAACACGTTGTATCTGTAACAACATTCAACAGATTCCTCAAATAATAGACCGCACCAGCATCAGGTAGTACATAGTAAATACGACCAATAACAAATCATTTTTGTCTCTCTATCCACTACCTATCTTTTAACTTAAAAAAAACTGCGAAATTTCAGTTATGTTAACTCACTTGCTTTTTAAGACACGTTATTTACCTTCAACCAAACTAAAAACATGTTAGTTTTCACACTTAGTTTATACAACACAGAATTCAAGAAATCATATCCCTAAATATAACATTCTGGCTTATTTGGTAGATGAAAATCCAAACGTTCAACCAATGGATACCCTATATTTAATTTCAAACCCAAACAATCTTCAAGCATCTTCACATGAAAAATATATCTACAATCATAGTACATAAATATTTACCAACATATGTAGAACCATTAAAATCTCGAGTATTTTCAACAAATGTATTAGTCGCATAATCATGACCTTTGTTAATATACTTGAATAAGTATTTAATAGCTCTTGATTGATTGCACCAATCAATATTATTGTGTACATCGTATTTAAAATAAGGCATCGATTGTGAGGAACAACATACCGATTATCCAAATCAACACCATTTTTCTTTAGAATTTTTTCATAGTCATTTATCTTATAAATAAGTTGTTCATCACATCAAATAAACTCTCAGAAGTAAACTCCTTTGGAATTTTTTTGTACATTCGCCTTCGTGACATGAAAGATGAATACTTAACTGTTTGACCAATAAGACCATGCATAATAAAATCACGTTCATCATCAAAGTATTTGTTGGGATATGTGTTTTAGTTTTGATGATTTTCCAAAACAACATGTAATAGGTTTGAAAGCAGTCAGGATAGTATCTTTTATTTCAGGTCAGGTTAAGTCATTTCTCAGTAAAATAAGGCTGTTCAGTTGAGGGGGAACTCAGCGAGGGGGAACTCTGCAACACAGCCTGAGAATATCAAGATAACACCAAGAAGAACTGACTGAAGCCATTCCAGAAACCTGAACCAGAAGAGAAGCCTGAAGGATATCCCACTGAGTGTAAACCAGGCTGATCTAAGCTAAGTCAGGTGGACCACTCAGTGAAGAGCATGATCAGGAGGATCAGTGCTGCACCAAGTAGGCCCTGAAGGTGTCAGGCTACTGTGGTCAGGGAAGTTTGTCATTCAGCCTTATGACAAACTTCTTGGAGTGATCTTCAAACAGTCACTGAAGGACAACTGCACTGAGGACGAGTCAGTCCACTGAAGATCAGAGTCAGTGAAGGAGGAAGCCACCTAAAGTCAGTGGGTCTTAGTCAAACCCACTGAGTCAAAGATCCGTGAATCCAGGCCACGTGGACCAATCAGCACGAGGCAGCAACTCTGACACTGACAAAGGCCGCATTCCAAGAAAAGTGGTTGAAACCATTTAATGTTGGATTCAAATGTATCTTCCCTCCAACGGATACATTTGAATCCCCATTATATATACAAGCTCATAGTTGCGTAGTTGGGTGTGTTGTGTTGTTGTAAGAATTGTAAGAAAATAAACACCTACGAGCTGTGAGGGTGTGGGTTGTAGCATACGTGCATGGGAGTTATACAGAGGGTTTACTCACATCTTAAACACTGACCATTAGGGTCTTCAAATATACACATATGAGTGTTCAGCTTGTAACTCTAGGCTTAGAGAGGTTTTCCCTATCTTAGCTATTGGCTAAAACACTGTAAAGGGAAAACCTCACCTAGTTGGAGAAAACCTAACTGAAACCAAAACCCTCTAGCCAGGTTTGTTGGTAGTAAGTGAGGAGAAGGGCAGCCCAGGGAGTGGCGTGAGTCCAGTTGTAAGTGCACCTTGGCACGTTAAAAACAAGAATCCAAAGGAGTGGATTTCCTGTTGAATCAGGTCGTGGATGTAAGAGCTTGAGTCTCTGAACCACGTTAAACCAAGTGTTATTATTTGGAATGTCTTTTCTTCTAAAGTATTGCGAAAATCTGCTCACTGAGAGCATTGTTTAAAAAGGAACTTTAGTTAAGCATTTCAGTCAGGGAGATTCATCTTACTGACTGAATCAGGCTAGCACTCGAGAGTTCAGTCTCTCGAGTCACTGCCTTGTTGAGAGCCTGAGCTTTCAAGTTTCATCACTGACTTGATAGCTCCGACTCTCAGCAACGCAGTGACTTGAGTATTCCGTCACTGAACTCAGTCAGGGTGCAAGCTGTGATTTGATAACGCACTCGAGAGTTCAGCATCTCAAGCCACTGTCCTTGCTCAGAGCATGAGTCTCCAAGCCTTCTCACTGACTTGGTAACTCAGCCTCTGAGCTGAGCAGTGACTTGAGTATTTCTCACTCATACTGAACTCCCTGAGGAAAAGGTTTTAAAAAAAAAAAATTTGCTCCTGAATTCCCATTTTGCCCTTCGAAAACGGGACCATCAGTATTTTTTCTTAGTCTCATTTGGTAATTCAATATAAATGACTCGATCAATATCATCACCTGAAGGAGCATCATTATGTTTTCAAGAAAAACCAAGATATGTTGAGGCAAACCCACACTTCTGAAACTCAACAGTATACAAAATTGCAAAATAATACATACAAAATATATTAGATACTTACATATTTAGTTTATCTTAATAACTAATTAAGATAAGTTAAAATTAAATAAAAAAACAAATTACAATTTTTGGCACCTTTCATTACATTGTCGAAAATCTTGTTTAAATGAATGTCACGAATCAATGCATTCAATTTGACCTTAAAGATTGTACATACTATATTAAAAACAATCTTCAGTATTTTTTTTTTCTTTAGGCTAACATAAAATGAACAATTTCCGGTTACTTTTGGTTATATGTTATTGTTCTGAAAAATTATTGATAATCATTCAAGTGATAAACAACTATATCATTCTGATAATTCTAGATTATGTATCGTGGCCCTTCACTATATGAAGGAGACAAAATGATACATTTACCAATATTCCTTTCATCCATCTCACCACTAAAATATGCATCTTCAACACCAGAATACACATCACAACAAAGTTTCTTTTTATGATTTTTAATGTATAAAACCTTTCAGACTCAACAATAATATATGCATCAATAATAAATTGTTGAGTCAACCTCTTGCAAGATAATATTGTAGGAGGCTCTCCATTTGTTTTCCTAAAGAAGGAATGCAAAAAAAAAGACCTCATGTTTTGCTGTCAAATTAAAATAATAAAAAAAAACTTGAAACCTCCAACCTAAAAAAAATATACTTGAGTGCATGCTAGAATTCGTGTTAAAAAAAACATAGTGGTTGTTCTAGATAACAAAGTGTTTAGTTTGGATGAATTAAATCTTCACTTTTCATGGTACATAGAAGATTATATTAATAGACATATCCAAGGACAATATATGTTATAGTGTTTAATTATAAGATACATAATATAGAAAACTATACATAGACTTCACATATGTAAATTCTGCTCACATAATATTTAAATAAATAAATAAACTATTTATATTTTTTTGACAGAACAAACTATTTATATTTATATTGAGAACAAATAGGTAATTTCACAAAAACCTTGCATGTTTTCACAAAAGCAAAGAGTAAATACATGAACACAGTGATATTATTGTGAAAATTGGATTGTATTCACATTTTTATTCCTCGCAAATTACCCATTAAAATCAAATCAACACTGAAAACTAAAAGAAGATAACCCAAATATTAAATGCATTTTGCATAATTACTCTCTCAATTCAACAAAACTCAACTACGAATTCATCAATATATAATATGATGATTTTCTACACATCACTTCCTTTCTCAATTTCTTATAAATAAAATATTCACCCACTTCAATTGTAAAATTTTGAAAATTATAATGGTAAGAATTTACATTACCTACTAAAGAAACTTAATTAAAACGGTATATGAATTAAATTAATAAAAAATATAAACTCGACATTTAGATCTTCTACGTTCACATTTAAGGACAATAACTTATGAGGATGACAAAATAAGGATGGTAATTTTTTGGGTTGCAAAATTAAGGACAATAACTTCAAAAAAAATGGTGAATTGAGGCAAAATCAACCTAAATTGGGCTAATTGACCAAATTGACTTAATTTGAAGCTAAGTTTTGGCCCGTTCTGTATTTATTTGGACATGTTTGGCCTCAATTTGCCCCAATAAAGAATATAAATCTAAAGTATACATAGAAATCAAATATTTTACAATAATTGGCATGGATAAAGTATCAAACATATTTATGTATACACATATATAATAAAAATTTGAGAGATATAAAAGAAAAAAATTGATGGGTTCTTATATTTTATTCTAACCGTCCATGCACCGTTCTTCAATATCGAACACACAAATTCGTGAAATAATAAGAAGAAGAAAAATTCATTGTAATGTGTTGGTGAAAATTGAGATCTTTAAAATAAGAACGAAGATGGTCTAAGTTATTATATGAAAATTGAATCACAATATTAAAGGTTTGCAATAAAAAAAAAAAGACTCATGTGATAATGCCATATTAGGCCTTCTTCTTTGAACAAAGATATGCACAAAATTTACCTACAAAAAAATGTGAGAAACAGCTGAAATATAGTAGCAGACGCAAAACGACATAACAAATTTATATATATGTAACTAACAGTTGTAGAAAAATATTTTGGATATCTAAACAACTGAATATGGTTTTAGTGATTTTTAAATATTATCTCATATCATTGAATTCACACAAGTATGTTTACATTCTATCCACACAAGTATATGAAAATGAAATAAGATTAGAATTGATCTTTGTATTAAATACATTAAAAAAATTGGACTCTTTGCAAGATTGTTTTCGATTCTAGTTATGAGGCTTTCACACCATCAATATAAGTGACCATCAAACTAAATATATATTTTACGGATCGTCTCAATTTTTATATTTTGGAATTTTACTATCCCCGATTTATAGCGAAACGAATTGAGTAATATATGTAATAATCTATAATTAACAGTGTGATGTGAGTCATTTGTATATTAATTACAATATTATCAGAATATCATGTTGTAAAACTTGTATAGACTCGCAATTTAAACTTATGTATATGTTGTAAAGTGTAATATGGTATATTCACAAAAATTAACCAATTGTAGGTGATATTTCACCAATTACGTATAAGCTCGACAAATTAATCATTACAAGCTCCAGACAATCATTCTACATAGCGAACTCAACTCCTTCACTTGATCTGCAGCAATAGTGCACTTGTCTGCACTATTTCTTCTGTGATTGCATGCTCGTGGAAACTACCCATTCTATCTTAACGAAACATTAATTCGAATTCCACATGAAACCAACAAAAAATGGAGACTTGAGGTGATGAATATGAACATAGAATGGTGGGTTTATATAGACTAAAAAAATATGCTCCCAAATTTATGCAGTTAATCTAAAGGTCCACATTTCATCACAAAAGTTAAACGGCCAACCTTTGATTATATTTATGACCAAATTAAATGATAATTGATAACAAAAAAATTACCATAATAATTAAGAAAAGAAGTGGACGGTGATGATCAAGCTAAGAAAAATTGATCAACGGTCCTAAAAATCTGCCACCCAAACTATTATAGGAAAAATAGCTTGTATTATATATTTATAGATTATAGATAGATTATAGATTTCAGTAAGGAAAAATAAACTTGCATCCAAAGAAATATAACTATCACCTGACGATGTTTAAATTCGGCATTATTGCATTTAACAAAAAGTTCAATTACTTCACCAACATTCATCGGTTCTAATTTTCTTTCTTTAAAATGGTTATTATGACTTTCAGCTGAAACATTTGTAGGAAAATTTAAATTGTCTTTAAATGGTTCAATAACATTCTTCATTGTTCAAACAGAAAGTAATATATATATATATATATATATATATATATATATATATATATATAATGTAATAAATAAAATAATTATATTTTCTTAAAAAAAGTATGTCTGAACAAATTACTTTTCTTTGTTGGTTTCTTTCATACTCAATTCTAAGTCCCTCCGACTTATAAAGACTCTTGTACAGTGACATTAATCATGTTGTCCACCGTTGTTTCAAAGAGGTGGGGGAGTCGATATGTTTGATGGTATTGAAATTGAATGAGATTGATTTCAGCAAAATTATTTCGAGAATTACTTAAATTTCCTATTATATAATATAATTAATTTTTCCAACACTGTTCAAACAGAAAATAATAAAATATATAATATAATTCAAAGAACAAAAGTTTATTATATTAACATTAAAAACACATTACATATCAAAAGATTATCTTTGTTTTATTGGTTTCTTTCATACCAAATTTTCAATTCCTTTGCCTAATACTAATAAACATCATTGTGCAAGACGCTAATAGATTGTTTTCTCTGCTAGAGTAGAAAGTTAAGGGAGTAAGTATATTTGGTAGTTGTATTAAAATTAAAGAAGATTGGCGAGCGAGTATCTTTAGAAACGTAGGTGCAAGTACTATATGTTGGATAAAGTTATCATTTTAAAGTGGTATATTTAGTAAAAATAAAAAAAAGAGGCGAGTGAATTAAGAAGTAGGTGAACTTATTAAAATAGAGTGGTAAGATAGCTACAGTTTATAAAAAATATTATCTTTAAAAAATATTGTATTTAATTTGATTAATAATTAAAAAAATCATATTTGATTTTTGATATATAAAACAAAACAATGTTATTTATTTTTAAGATGTTTAAATAATGATAAATTTAATGTTATTTATAAGCAAAAATGGATTTTACAATATAATCGTAAAAACACACATTTGAAATTAAAAAACCAAATGATTAAAATAAATCTAACAAAAATAAGTACCTTAAGTCATGGGAAAAAAATATTTTTTAAGAACTGTAACTTAGTGGGTGGCAAAATGGGAACACAATTTTTGAAATTGTAATTAAAGACAATAATTTTTAAAAGCCGCAAATTGAGGTGAAACCATCCTAAATTAATCCAAAACGCACTATGCTACATGACCCCATTGGGCTGAATTTGATCTAAAATTTGGGCTAATTGACACGGTTTGGCCTGATTGGGGGCTGAATTCGGGCACAATTTAGGTTTATTAGGCTAATTGTGGCTAAATTCACAACTCTTAGAAATTGCAGTCCTTAAATTGTCAACCCCAAAATTACGGTCCTTAAAAAATATTTTTAAAATATTAACTTTCACCTTGAATATTGAGTGATAGACATTAACTCTTCGAGGTGTTATTTAGTTGGGGGAAAGGGCAAAATGAGGACAAAAACTCTTCGGGCTGAAAAATGAGGATCGTACGTAACTCTCTGAGCTGACAATTTATGGACATTAAATTTTAAAAGAAGTGATTTTTTTGGGTTAATTAGGGCTAATTGTGTCTAAATTCGCAACTTTTAGAAATTACAGTCCTTAAATTGTCAACCCCAATGTTACGGTCTTTAAAAAAATATTTTCAAAATATTTACTTTCACGTTGAAGATTGAGTGATAGACATTAACTATTCGAGGTGTTACTTAGTAGAGGAAAATGACAAAATAAGGACAAAAACTCTTTGGGCTGGAAAAATGAGGACAGTACATAACTCTCCGACCTGACAATTTAATGACATTAACTTTTAAAAGAAGTGAATTTTTGGGTTAATCAGGGCTAATTGTGTCTAAATTCGCAACTCTTAGAAATTACAGTTCTTAAATTGTCAACCCCAAAGTTACGGTCCTTAAAAATTATTTTTAAAATATAACTTTCACCTTAAGGATTGAGTGATAGACATTAACTCTTCGAGGTGTTATTTAGTTGGGGAAAGGAGTAAAATGAGGACAAAAACTCTTTGGACTTGAAAAATAAGGAATGTAACTCTCCGAACTGACAATTTAAGGAAATAACTTTAAAAAGTAGTGATTTCTTTGGGTTTATTAGGGCTAATTGTGCCTAAATTTGTAACTCTTAGAAATTACAGTCCTTAAATTGTCAACCTCAAAGTTACGGTCCTTAAAAAAATAGTCAAAATATTAACTTTCACCTAGAGGATTGAGTGATAAACATTAACCCTTCGAGGTGTTACTTAGTTGGAGGAAGGGGCAAAATGAGGAAAAAAACACTTCAGGTTGAAAACATAATGATCGTAACCAGAAATCTTATCTTGCAATGAGCGTATTTAGGCAAATAATGCTTGTGGAATCGAAAATCAAAGTTCCATTGGTGAACTTAATATTATTTATATAATGAATACTAATAAAAATACAATTTGCTAAATGATGATTTATATATTAACATTTTATAATTTCGAAAAATGTATGATTGTAGATAATTTGATGAGCAACCTTTTAAGTTGATATATGTGTTCACATACAATAATTAATCTATCAACGAAAAAAATACATTTATTATGATTTGGTTTGCTTAACATTTATGTTGCTAAGATAAGTATACGCAATTAAACTTCTAAACATGTCTTCTAAAAATAAAGATTGATAGCATAATAATTTCCAACACCAATGAAAAATAGATACTCCCTCCACCTCTATTCTAAATCAGTTAATAAACTAACCTTTTTAATTGCTTCAAATAAGTTTTCACACATACAAAATAAAAAAAATTACTCACAAACTAACAATATACACTTATTTACCCTTTAGCTTTATGTCATTAATTTATTCAACCAAATAACTCACACACTCTATTAAAAATTAGATTTGACATAGTTGTTCTTGCTTTATCATTATAATAATGAGAAAACCCTTATTTTTATAATTTGTTTGCCTAATTCATTGTGAAATCTAATTTGATATAAAGAGTATTAACTAAACATTGTAATATGTTATTCCTTAAAAAAAATTCAATTCATAATACAATTGTTGATTTTTCTAATTAATATTGGGTTGAAATTGAAATATATTACAATCAACCTTGAATACTTAATTGGGAAATGTATAATGTGAAACTTGTTCATATATAAACTACTTTACAATATTTTTTTAGTAGAACGTATACCCTTTAGTGAAAACAACTAATACAAAATTTAGTGAAACAATGCACACTCTTCAACTCGGACTCTTTAGTGAAGACAAATTAACCCTCCTAAATTAATACTCTTTAGTTAAACCAAATAATACCCTTTAGTAAAATAACACATACTCTTCATTATCGTTCATATATGAACCAATTTCACTATAATACTTTCCTCTAATTAGTTATATAAAAAAATGAATTTATAAAGTACCAAGTATTTTAACTCAAAAAACCTCTACATACATACCATGATTAATCAACCAATACTATAATTTGTTTTGTTATATTTACAGTAAGATGTAACCAATAACCAATAAAAAATTAATGATGCAATTAATATTTATGATGAAGTATATAAGCCAATGTATTTTAATTTATTATGTAAAACTAATAATGATGTAATAGGAAAACTGTTTTTTTATTTGCATTAATGTGATTAGGAAAGATTTACCAGATTCCTCTCTTCACTTATTTATTAATGATAGATTAATGATTTACTTAGCAATATTTTAAGGCTGCAGAATATTAACCAGATTTGTATAGTTTCATTCTTCAAGTGCAGAATAATACATATTTTTTGTCCTTCATTATTTTATGAAACATTCAGAAATTTCTTACTAAGTTTTCCTCATGGCATCAGAACCATCACGTTGGTTTTGAAAAGTTATATGTTTGCATTAATGTAATTAGGAAAGATTACCACATTTCTCTCTTGACTTAATTCAAGGAATAATTTAGAATTTACAGCAAATGTATCTAATATTTTTTTTACATAATAATTAGATAATTAATGCAAGAGTAATGCAATTCCCAAATGTTGTAAATAGAGATTCAAGGTTAAACAAATTAACTTAAGAGAGATACAAATAAACATATCAAATCATAAATAAAATATTTGTAATCACATAGTATTAGTAAAGAAGATACTACTTAAATCCTAAAATCTCTCATCCTCTTTCGTTACACGATCGGATCGATCTCTTTTCCCTACTTTTTCTTTTACATTTAAATAAGTACAAATTTCAGTCACGCAATGATTGCCTCTTGTTCTTAATTCATTCTCCTCATCCAATACTTCCCATGGAATACACTCATATATATGTCAAACTTTATATCTTCAACTACAACCTCTTCACCAAGGCCTTCTTGGTACAATGATGACTACTTATCACCGCCACCTAAGGAGGTGCAAGGCGAGGAGAAATATGTTATGAACCCATATGGTGTATTAACGATCAACGACTTATCAACCTCCTCTTGTCCTCTTATCGAGTTGTGAGTTGTGAGTTGTGAGAAGACTTGATTATATATAGAGATGTAAAAAAAAAAACGCTTCCTTTGATTCAGCCTCAAAGATTTATAACCTATGGTCAATTATCCTAAAATATAGCACAATTAATAAAGAAAAACGTTACAATTTTGTTTTCATTGTTGACAAATTCAATCCCCATTATTGACAAATTACCATAAAAAAATGAACGGTTATGATCAGTTTATGAAAATAGATCAATGGTTGAAATTTTTTGGCGCCCAAACTATAATAGGAAATCCTAGCTCTATTATATAGTTATAGATTATTATTGAGTAACTCTCTTATGCACTTGGTGTATGGTGCACTCCCTCAACAGTTGACATTGTTTACACTGAAAAGTTTGTTCCAATTACACTGAAAAGCAGTTTTTCTTTTTTTATGAAAAATATGTAATGAGTGTATTTTTTTTTTCTAATTCAAATGGGTATAAAACTTTTTTTTTCCTGTTAGAATTGTGTATATTTGTTCTTCTTCACAACTAATACTTTTGAATTAAGTAACTAATATTTTTGTAATATTAAAAAAATAGTTACTCTAAACAATTAATACTTTTGAATGAAACAATTAAATTTTTTTGTAAATTAATTAAAGTAAATAAATAAAGATAAATAACATCATCACATCACCACCCTAAAATTGTACTAATATTTTTTGTAAAATAATTAAAGTAAATAAATAAATAATTAGAGTAAATAAAACAATTAAATAATTAATATTTTTAATAATCATCATCTAATCATCATCATCTTATATCTAAACAAGTGTGTATCCCCGCGAATTTCGCGAATTGAAAAAAAAAACTATTATTATTATTTCAAATTATAGACATTAACTTTTTTTTAAATATCTTGTAATTTTGATATAATATTAAAATTGTACTTATAATTCAATGAACAATAAAAAAAAAATATTAAACATGAATAAATAGAATATTTAAAAAATATTAACTAATTCACATTCAAACTCACATTAAATATTACTTAAAATTACAGTTGTTGTATACTTGCATGCCCAGTTTTTCCCCATGGTATGAAGATACAATAACAATCGAACACAAAAGTTTAAAACTGCAGATAGAATCACACATTTCAAATCTAAAGGTAACATTTGATAAAAATGATGTCATAGTTAAATTAAATATTGTGTAGATGTTTGTGTGGGAACAATTGATTAATGTGTTGATATTTATAACACAATTGAACAATAAAAATGGCATTTAGGTATTAATCTTAGTCTTTTTTTTTTAATTCAATTTACATATAGATATTTTGAAAATAAAAAAAGTTTAAAAAAAATCAATTGTTAAAAAAAATCGAAATCCTACTCTACAAAATAATATCTATATTTTACCGTTTCAAATTCTATTTTGCAGGAAGAATTTTATCCAAAATAAAAAATTGTGTTACAATCTATTATTGAAGGTAGGGTATTCATTTGGTGGCAATATTATTTGAGAATTATATGTTATCTCGGTGACAATATCTTTTCTGAACAATTTCAATTCCCTTCTGCAACTTTTACATCTATCTATATTTTGCAAAAATAAATTCTAAAAATATCTAAGAAAAAAAAATCGTTGGAAAAAAGTATTTTAATATTTGTATGTTAAAACAATATAAAAGAAAAATTGAAATCCTAGACTATAAAAGAGTATATGTACTTTACAGTTTAATAGTCTATTTTGGCAGCACAATTATATCCAAAAATAATTTTTTGTATTATAATATATTATTGAAGGCAAGATATTATATTTGGTGTCAAGATTTTTTTAGTATCATACACTATTTCGGTAACAATATCTGTTATGAAATATTTCAATTCCCTCCTACAAATTTCACATCTATCAATATTTTGTAAAAATAACTTCCAAAAATATTTTAGAAGAGAAATCAACCGTGAAAAAAATCAACTTGCACTAATATAATATTTAAAATAATATTCCATATTTTAGGTAAATGTTATGTTTTCAATGATCAAAATATACTCAGATTTATTTTATTTTAGAGTAAGATACTTTAAAAGTTATAGTACTGAAATTGTTAGTAAATAAATTTAATGTCCTTTTTTTCCCAACACTATAATTTTCAATCCATAAAAAATTTATTCCACATATTTTAAGGAAAAATATATAAATTAATTATATAAGAAATAACAGCTTTTTACTTATTTACAAATTACAATATTTTTTAATATTTTTATGTTAAAAAATATTAAAGAAAAATCGATATCCTAGTATAGAAAAAATATCTATATCTTTCAGTTTAATAGTCTATTTTGGCCACATAATTTTATCCAAAAATAAATTTTTTTATTACAATCTATTATTGAAGGCAATATATTATATTTGATGACAAAATATTTTTGGTATTATACATCATTTTGGTAACAATATCTTTTCCAAAATATTTTATTTTTCTCCTACAAAAATTTCACATCTATCAATATTTTACAAAAATAACTTCCAAAAATATCTAAGAAGAGATATCGTTCGACCATGAAAAAATGTATTTACATCACTTTTAGGTTACCTGCAATACAAAACGAAAAAATATAAAACAATAACGCACACCTTATTTGGAAAAGAATAATAGTTGGATCAAAATCGTAGACGTGTTGATTAGTGTGATTTTTGCTAGAAATTCGTGTACTATTTTTGCCAAATTTAATTGGATTTCTTGCAATTATTTACATTAATGTGATTATTTGTGCTTAATTGTCGAGAAAGGTATTTGTGCTTAATTTTGCAGAAAATTGAGTATTTTTAGAAGAAAACACGTGCCTTTAATTTTGTGAAGATGATCGGAGGATTGAGTCGAGAAAGTACGAGAAGAAGAGTAAATTGGGCCAAACAATTAAAGTTGCTGCTACCCATTTTAATTATACTTTCGGCCCATTTCAAAAGCCCATTTGCTTAGGAAAATAATAGCAAGGCCCATTTAGTTTAAAGAAAGGAATTGGAAGCTGCTACTTGGGCATTCACGTGACGAGAGGAAAGGAACAAAAGAAGAGCAGCTGGGGCCCACCACTTCTACAATTGGAAAAGGTCAAAATTTGATTTAATTGCTGCTATGAAGAGAGAGGAAGAAAAGAAATTCTTGCCGGGAATTCAAGCCGTGAAGTTTGCCAATTGAAGAGAGAGAAGGAAAGATCTTGAAGAAAAACTTGCAGCCACTTGCCATCACCGGAATTCCATGGAGACTGGAGAGATCCTCACGCCGGATAAGCTGCTCCTTGCATCACCGGAATTCGAACGGAAAAGCGAGCACCGGAAAAATTCACGCCACCACTGAGCCCGTCGAAGTTCCGCCACCGCCAGAAAGCTTCGGACATTGCCGGAATTTGAGGCTCGACCGAGGAGGAAGTCGACTCGGCCGAGTAAGGTAGGATTGCCCGAGTGAAGGTTTCTGGAAGAAACACTCGCCCGAAATGAATTTCCACTCGGCCGAGCGAGTGAGGAAAAGCCGAGTGAGTCTTCTGGAAGAATCACTCGCCCAGAAACAAATTCTACTCGGCCGAGCGTAGAAGAAACATGCCCGAGTGTGAAATATTGGAAAGTGGGTGTATTGACTAAAAGGGTGAGTGTATGGAGGCGAGTCAGAATTGAATTTAGCTGAGTTTCCACTGAGTCAGACCGAGTTGGAGCGAGTTGAGGCCAATTTACACCTATTTTCACTGAGTTGAGCCGAGTCAACCCGAGTTGACTCAGCAGATGGGGTAAAAATTCGAAAATTCACTATTTTTCAAGGGATTAAAGTGCAAATTCGCCTCAAGCCCTCATTTCACACTATAAATACCCACATTTTCAGATTTTTAGGGTATGCAACACAAACACACACACTTCACTATGGAAACACCCACTCACACACACAAATATTCTCATGAATTAGTTTAGCCCTAATTTTAGATTTTCAATTTCATAGAAGTAGCTTTCAATTTCAAGTAAGAGTGAAGAATTGGTTGAAGTTTCATACATTTGTAAACCCAAGAGGTGATTTCTTTCCTTTTTATTGCAATTTTATTTTTATTTAGCTATGAGTTTATTATTGTGTTCTTGTTTAGCTATGGTTCTTCATTTTGAGACCATGAGCTAATTGTTTTGATGCTTGGGATGTTTGATACCATGTGAAATCTTGAGTGGGGATTGCTCTTTGTCTATTCTATGTTGATATTTTGATTTTGCTTCTATTGATGAATTTGTATTGAGCTTTGATTGTTGATCTCTTGTAGCTTGTTTTTCAATGCATGTTTAGCGTAGACGAGAGTTACATGAGCATGTTTAGATGAATGAGTGTGAGATTGATGATTGAATGCGTTTATTTTACGTTTGATTCGTCGAGAGAGAATTAATCGTAGAGAACCCCATCAATAGACACTAATTGCTTGAATAGTCGTTTAGGTAATTGGTGAGGTCCCCTAGTAAGTCCAAATTGACGCATAGAATCGGCTTGACAATCCTACTTAAGTTTCACTAGGTTGAAAATATCCTAAGCATCTCTCTCCCCCTTGCACTTCGTCGTTTCGAAGTTAGTTAGATCGCTTTTCTTGTTTGTTAGTTTGCTCGCTTTTAATTCACTTGTTTAGTAGCGTAATCAAACCAGAAAACTTTTATTTGTAACTTCATGTCAATTTTGAAATTACTTCCTAAGAACACTTCCACCTCCTGTGGGTTCGATAATTTTAACTTGGTCCATAGCCTTAATACAACGAACTCGTTCACTTGCGAGTGGTTCAATTTGTGCTTAAACGAAATTGGCTAACACGTGTGATGAGAGAATTTTCTTATTGAAAGAGAAAAAATTATTGATGGTGGATTCTAAAAAAACATAAATGTAAATATATGAATATAAATATACTTTAGAAACTTACAAATAATTTCTGAATACGTTCGAATTATCTTCAAGATGCACATACAATTTTCTTATAATGTGTGCCTAATCATCTCCATGTGCATAATAAATTTGTTTACCTGCAAAAAAAGAGGGATGGTGATCTACACAAAAAATTATAGAAATAATCCAAACAAACGAACAAAAAATAAAATTATATTTCTTCACATATTACACAACAAATGAGAAAATGAAGAGAAGAGATGAGGATTAGGGTTGTGAATTAGAATGAAACTAAAGAGAGATTTGACATTTATAGAAAATACAAAATGAAATGTATGGTTGGGATTAAAAGTGTAAAATATATGGTGTAGATTAAGTCTTAGTAAAAATTAAACCATGCCTAAAATAACTTTTAATGAGAATTCTGTATTTTGAAATAAAGAGATTTTGGACATGTCACATCACCCTAAGAATAAGGTGGTGTTGACACATCATTTTGGAGAGGTTTGGAAATATAGTATAATAAGATATGCACATTGATGGGACAACACAACATCCCATTAATGTGCATATAGTATCACTCACGGAGGGAGTATACAATTATTTAAAAAAAAAATTACCAACATACATTAACGAAATATTCCCTCCGTCCATGAAATATAGTCCTGTTGCTTTATGCACGGTTATTAAGAAAGTTGATATAATATGTAAAAAGTAAGAACATTGTGTCACATCAAGTACAAAATATATTATTTTAAAAATGTTAATGTTTGTATGTTGAAAAGTGTAGATAAAGTTTATTATTTCAATTTTAGACAACGTGACTTTTTTTCGTGGACAGCCAAATAAGACAATTAGGACTATATTTCATGGACGGAGGGAGTATAATATATAATGTGATATAAGTACAAAAATTTATTATGATTGAGAAAATATGGAAAAATGTTAAGAGAGTTCTTATACCATAATCAACTCACGTGCTTAATATATATATATATATATAACAAAAAAACACTTATTCAATATCTTTATTTTACAGAAAATATCTAGTTGCTTAAAGTTGTTTGATTTTAAGCTCTATATCACGACTTTAACGCATTAATATGCGTTCACCACGGTAATTAATGGGGGGTAATCTAAAAGAAAACCCTTAATACATATTCATTAAGGCTATTTTTTTTTTTTTACCGGAATTTGGATTTTGGATTTTAAAATTTATTTTAGTTTTGGTTTTTAAATTAGGTTTTTAAAATTCTACTCGTACAATTATATAAATAACTTATACAACACTTCTTTACTTTTACATAATAAAGTTAAAAATATATCATACTCAAAACCTTAAAGAACACATAGTTTAAAAATTCCCTGGATTACAAAAATTTCTGATTTTAAAAAACCACTTAAAAATTAAAAAAAGAACATAGCCTAAAAAGTAATAAATAAAAGGATGAGTTGGTCATTTTATTATATTTCTGAAATCCATATAATGAATAATAAGTAGAAAAGTAGTCACCGCCTACTTGTGTGTTTCTTCCCTTTTATATCTCAATGGCCAGCAACAATTACTGAAATATTTATTTATTTATTTATAGTAGTGATAACAATTTCCGCTATGTATCCGGCTTGATTAGAGAAACGTATAAATCTGAGAGATCACGTTTCCTAAAAAGAAAAAGAAAAAGGGTTTAAACAGCCAAAATTTGAGAGGAAAAAAATATGGCGAAGCGTGGAAAGAAGAAGAGCGTGTCGTGCAAGAGTGCTGAGTTTTACAAAGTGTTTTTTCCCCACCTATCTAATAATCGAATTGTATGCACTTATTTTCTTTTCTCTTTTCATTTAATTTACTCCTTTAACATGCATGCATACTTTTGTTTATTTTTTTCACTTTCTTTTGTATTATGATTTTGGCTAGTACAAATCTTATGTTTCACTTTTTGTGTACTATTATTATTATTTATTTATAGATCACTAATTATCTGGATTTTAATGATGTGTATTTGTGATAAATACACACACTTGATTGATTTTTAAGTATTTTACTTGTGATCCATCTACAATCAGTTCGGTGATTTTCTTATCTATAAGTTTAAAGTGAGTTTTTAAAATATGTGTTCTTTGGGTTTTGAACCGTGCATGTTTTAACTTTGATGATATAAAAGTGAATGATATTGTATGAATTATTTATAGGGTTGTAGAATTAGGGTTTCAAAAATTTGAATATAACACCAAAATTAGAATGAGTTTTAAAATGCAAAATCTAAATTCGAGTTTTTAAAACCCAAAAAAACAACATAGCTTTGTGTATGAATAATTTGATTGTGGTGTGTCAATTGTCAATATTAATGTCTTTAAGGATGATACATTAGTAATCAAGTTTCACTTGATTTACATGTCTAATTTTTGTGATATTTTATGTTATTAGTGTGTATATGCTAAATATATTAGAGCTAATTTGGTTCTAACTTGTAAACTTGCTTTGAATCTTCAAATGCGAAATTCTGAATTTTATCAATGTTAGATCTTGAATAGTCATGTCTCATATATCAAATGTGAATCTTTTATGGTTATGGTAGTTCTTGGTTGATGCCTTATGATGATGATTTTTGTTGATGTTCATTTGGATTCTGTTTTATGATTTTTTTTTTAATTTCTTTCCTTGGTAGAGGATACCACCAGATTTTGTCAAGGACTTCAAGAAAACAATACGTGAAAAAGTGATTCTTAAAGACGTACATGGAAAAGGGCGGCATGTTTCTGTGAAAGAAACTCTAGACAGAGAGGTTTTCCTTGACAAGGAATGGAAAAGCTACGTCGATGATCACAGCTTAAAGATGGGAGAATTCCTATTTTTCCGGTATGATGGAGCTTATTCATTCGTTGTGAAAATATTCGGTACGAATTTTTGCAAGAAGAAGAAGACGGGCTTGGACAATGTACATGTGAAAATTGAAGATAACGAGATGGAAGTAGATACCACTTGTCTCAAGAAGGACCAAGCTTCAGAGAGGTTAGTTGTTTCTCTTTTGTAACTATTTCCATTTATGGAGATGTTAATTCAAGAAAATCTGCAGGGTCAGGGTCAGGGTCAGGGTCGAAGAGCAAAATGTGGCTTCCGAATGTCCATTTTTCATCTCAGAAATACCCAAAAGTATCCCCCAGAGATGTAAAGTGGTGAGTAATTTTTCTGACTGTTTGAATTGTTGTTGTTGAGTTGATAGAGAGAGATATGTTGGCTTGGCTGCAGAGGATTCCAGATGAATTGGTAAACAGACTTAATCTCAAATCAGTGACCAAAATGAATCTGCGATACGAAAATGGAGAGGAGTTGTCTGTCAAAGTCTTTTCAAATAAGGATGCAAGGCTGTTGGGGAAGGGATGGTATAATTTCCAGATGGTCAACAATTTGAGGCCGAAAGATCGCTGCAAATTCACATTTGATAACAAAATATCGGGCTGCACAACGTTGAATGTCCAGATTTTAGGACGTGGCCAAGATCCATCGCCTAAAGGAACGTTCAAACGTGGAAGAGGCCGTCCAAAGAAGATTGCGGATGATAATAACTTCTGGTAAGTAAAAATACATATCTGATTATGTTATAGTTAGACAATGAGAGAGTAGAAAAACTGTGGCTACAAATCGACTAATTGGATTGAGTTAATGTATCACTTAGTCAGTTATCAAGTTTTCATCTATTTATGTAATCTTTCAAGAATTTTTTGTGCTTAAAACGGATTAATTGTTGGAGCCATTGCTCGTCTCAGGGTTCAGGTAGAGGAAAATTCCTCCGGTGAAAAAGTTGATAAAGTTCCTTATTCTGATGCGTTACCGGAGTTCTTCAAATTTTATGTTGCTGATATACATTCAGAAACAATGGTGAGTTTGGTATGTTGTTTAATCTGTTGAAACCAAACAATGTGCTCATCTTGTTCATTTTGGATTATAAAGAGCATTCCTCCAGATTTTATCGAGGAATTTGGCGAAAATATACCGACAATTTGCACACTTGAAGATCCATCTGGGGTCTCCTGGAAAGTTGATATGAAGAAAGATGATGATCATTGTTTTTTCCAAAATGGTTGGCCTAAATTTGTGGAGGAGAATTCGTTACAAGATCGCGATATTCTGACTTTCGCCTATGCTCGTAACTCTACATTTTACGTCAAAGTATACTCGTGCAACGGATGTTTGAAGATGGCTGATAATTTTGATGATCAAACAACTGAAAATGAAGCATCTCAACAAGGTTAGTTCAAGTTCCCTTCTTTCCTTTTTAAAGCCCCTTTTAATACATCAAATGTGTTGATTAGTCCATGCAGAAACTCCCAAGAACACAACAAGTACAAGATCAGCAGCTGAAGATTTGCTAGAAATTGGAGCATCTCAACCAGGTTAGTTGGACCTGAAAAAAATATATTATTTCCCCCTTTTTAATCTATGTTGAACCTGCTTCACGATGATCCAAATTTTGGGTCTTTAAAGCAAACTTGGAGTTCGATAGCCTTTTGGTATAATTAACTCTATGATTCATTATATTTCTTGTCACATGAATTAGTAGATCTCTTGACTTGGTAGTGCTCCAAACACAGTTAATCTTGGTCAACAAATTTATGTTGTTTAATTGTGTTCCTATGCAGAAAATTTCAACAGAAGAAACACAAGAAGAAGTACAAGAACAACTGAAGATATTGAAGCATCTCAACAAGGTTAGTTCCCTAATTCGTTCTTTCCTTTTTCTTTAAGAAACTATTTTCTCCTTTTTCATGAGAATGTGTTAATTAGTTGATGCAGAAAATCCCAAGAAGAGAAGAAGAATCACAAGTCCAATGGAAAAAAAATGTGGCAATGGATATCCTTGTTTTAAACGGATATTTCAGACATCATACAAGAAGAATTCATATATGGTAAGGCCAATTTTAGTAATTAGGTGGAATTATATTATATTATATTTATGGATTGATGGCGTGTTCTTTGATGCAGCCTATACCAAGGCGCTTCTGGAGCGTGTATATGAAAAAAAGCACAGGAATGGACATGGTTACTCTTTTGATCAATAATCAAACTTGGTATCTGAGTTTGAAGGATACAGGGGATAGAATTAATCTTGTCAACGGTGCCAATGGTGTAAACATGCTGGCCAAAACATATTCTCTGAAAATTGGGACTATCTGCACTTTTGAGCTCATTGATTCAAATAACTGGGTCTTCAAACTCACTTTTGATACATAACTCTTCTTCCTTTCTCGTTTTCCTTTTAATTGAGAATCTATTGGACATGAATTTAGTTATTCTGATTCACTTGAAATATCAAATCAAATCAAATCAAATTTTTGTTATTCATCATACCTTCTATTTCTATTTACATATGTATTTTTCTCGTCTTCCGTGCAACTTTCCTTGCCATTTGATTTTTATTTTTTGGTGCATGTTGGTATTAGTGGTTGTTTTTCTTTTTTGGAAAAGTGTGGCATGTGATTTTAGACTCCATCGATATTAGTTGTGCAACCAATTAATGTCACTGATATTTTGATTTAGATGTAAGCTTGTACATTTTTTCATTAAACTGAAAAATGACTTGATGTTCGCACTTTCTTTTTAGTTGGAGAAATCCTATTTAATTTATTGAATGTCAACTTGAAAAAATGTGACATAATAAATAAGACAACATGCAATCATGTAATTAAGTCTTCGATATAACCATTTTTTTATTAAAAAAATATATCGCCCAAACCAACTTATCGTTTGGAAAATCGGCATGAAACTCTCATGGGTTTTAAAAATTGCGCCAAACTCCTTGTGATTTTATAAATATGGCATGAAACTCTCTTATAGTTTTATAAATATAGCATGAAACCCCAAATTTTATTAAAATTAACAGTAGTATAACTCACACACGCTTCATGCAAATTTTAATGGTTTTATTTTTCATTTTTTAAATATATTGACACAATTATCCCTCCATTAACTATATTAAATGCTCCTTCTATTGTGAGTTTTTTTTAATAATCTTATGCTTTGTATATAGTTAATTTGTTAATAATTATTATCAATAAAATATTATAAGAAGGAAGAGAAATGAGAAATACTTTTAAAAAATTATCTTTATATCTAATTATACATTAATATATCATCTAGTGAGTAATTTGTGTATTAATTTATAGTTAAAAATATTAAGAACAATACAAATAAAAAAAAAATTGAAACCTACCCTGCACACTTCTCATTCTAAAAAAAATCAATATCAACAATAACACAAAAAAATAAAATAATAAATAAATAAAATTTATTGTCAGGTTATATGTTCACAATAAGAAGGTTTCTTCAAGAAATTCACAAAATTCTAATTTTTTTTAATAAATTTTGAAATTTTACTTGGAGATGAACCCTAGTTTATGTTTTGGTGTTTTATAAAAGAACGTCAACATGTCATAAGTATATAACGGGTCATACGAGTAAAAAATTAACTGTAACACAGTTAATTTTTTTAAGTAAAAAACAAGGATCCTGTGCTATATTTATAAAACCACAAAGGAGTTTGACGCAATTTTTAAAACACAGGAGAATTTGATGCCAATTTTTCAAACCACAATGGAGTTTGACAAAATTTACCCCATTCTTATCTAATTCGTCAAGTACCACCACAATACTATTTCACGAGTATTTCGCAAGGAAAATAATAAAAATATCAATTAAATCATCAGACTTTTCTGAAGAATATTCAAAGATAGCACCTGATCACAACAGAAATCTATACCAAGTCCACAAAATAAAACAAACACCACCTACATAATACATTTCTGAACTAATAAAAACTTGTTGATACAAAAACACAAGGAGATATGTTAATAAAAGCAATTCAAGACTGCATCTCCAAAGCAGGGACAAGATCCGGTTTATAACCGTGTACCCTGAATCGGTAGATGCACGTGTGAGTAGCAGTCCCGTGGTTGGACATGAAATCAAGCCTAATTGTGTCCACAAGATTAGATGCAGATGAGTCCACCTTAAAAGTTTGGGCGTTGCTCTTTTCGAGGTCGTATACGAATTCAGTCAAAGGAAACATCTTCTCAGGACCAGTTTCTGTATTGGTTGAACCTGATCTTTGCAGCCATCCCGACACTCTGCAGTGCTTGGGAGCACTGGACCTATCATAGGCCACACTCTGTTCATAATAGGATAGATAAAGAAAATTTTAGTAGTGAAGACAGCATTCAATATAACGGAAAGCAAAGAACCAGGATAGAAGATAAAAAGGCAATATAAGAGGACAAAAAGTTGATGTAATTAGCCGTTTAGCACCAGCAAATGTCCCTTTTAAAGATGATATCGCACCGTAGATGCAGCATAATAAATCGTATAATTATACAATATCTCTTCCAGGGTCTTCAGATGCTCTAAGATTGTGACAGAGAACAGAGTGGTGAAAAGTATGACTTCTTGATCTAAGGTTTTTCGCTTAAAATTGACCCAAGTTCAACAGAAAACAGGCGAGCATTTAACAAAAGTTTTGGTAACTAAGCCAGTGTTTTTCTCAATGCTTCTGGTTCTGGAATTGAAGCGTGAAGTAGGGAAATTTTGGTCCAAACTGGACTACAATTTGGGACGGATGGAGATGGAAAGGATGTTTATCTTAGCAGTACGGAAGGATTAGTAAACAATAGCAAATAATAAATACTCCCTCCGTCCCAGCATTATTTGCATAGTTGGGACGGCACACATATTAAGAAAAAGTTATTTTTTGAGTAAAGTAGTGGCATATGAGTAAATATGTGTATATTATTGTGAGTGTGCACGCAAATCAATGTTTCCTTTTTTAGAGTGTGCAAATAATCTTGGGACGGACGAAAAAGGATAGTGTGCAAATAATGGTGGGACGGAGGGAGTATTAGTTTGATCTGTGTTTAGGACATTCTTAGATATAAAAAATTGCTAAAAATATGAACCAGCAGCCGCAAACAGATATGATGATAACTAGCAGCCGCGTCTATTGTTGACTCTCTATCCTATTGAACATAGACAGGTTTATACATAATCAAGCATATGCAGATAGGTAGCGTGTTCCAACCAAATTCACTTAAAAATAATTGTAGACACCTATGGTTAAGGTGTAATTTGTTAAGTGCTTAGAAGGTAAAGAAGATGATCCACATCCCTCTCACTTAATACGACTAGGCTTTTCTTGTAATAAGATCAAGAAGCCTATTTACCAGTTCGTTTACCTCACAGTTCACGCCAAAAACCATGAAGCTGTTATCCTCCCCCTATTAGATGGTTTAGTGTTTTCAAGGGAGTGTTGTACAATATGATAAAAGGCAATGATGTAAATCACGACTAGCCATAAACACAAGTCTCAAATTCTAAGTCTAAACAACAAAATATATTTGCAATTAGCCATAAACACAAGTCTCAAATTCTAAGTCTAAACAACAAAATATATTTGCAATTAGCATGCATTTTTCACGACATATTAGACGCCTTCTAGAGGGTCAAAGACTGCATACATAAATTAATACATCCTTAATGTTAAGGACAGAAAAATATAGATATTTGGCAGAGTTGGTAAGTGTTGAACGTGTTTCATTTCTACGTCACAGGATCCTTTAAAAAGAACATTGAGAACCTAAAAGCTAATAAGTTAACAGATAGCCACTAACATCTAGCAACATTAGTACAGTATTGTCTTGCAGTAATGCTACAGTCGATTGTATGGTCCACAAATTTTGTCTAATTGGAAAAAATCATGGAATTACTATATTATAACATTAGTAGAAATTTGTAGCACATTCAAAAGAATGTGAGACTGACAAAACAGCACTAGATGCAAGCATGTGAATATACCCCAGGTACAAACATGTCGGTTGCTCAACAAAAAGTGCACATATTTAAGCAAGAAAAGATTTTTGAGTTATAAGCATGTATCAGAGTCCATTTCTCAGTTTCCATAAATGTTTCCTCTTGGGTGCAGTGATGAAACATTAGGGCATTGCCAATTAAAATAATTGCAAAAAAATTGGTATATAACTGTGTAAAAGGCCAAATTCTACAATGAAAGCATATGGCTGAAACTATCACAAAGATGAATACTGCAGAAACCATGTAACAACACAATTCCTTATTTAGCACAAGTAGCTGCATTCCCAAGAGAAACAGGACTAAAGAAAGTAGAATCCCAATGAACATAGGCCACTTTTATCACCGGCATTCTACAGATAAAATCTGAGGCATTATAACATCATAGAATACAAGAAAAGACCAATTAAATCCCATATCAAAAATAATTACTTAACATCCAAAACTTGACTAAAGAGTAAAGAAAACTTTAATTTATCACATGGACCAATCATTTCAACAAGTAATAAACTCTAAAAGGTTTTATGCTTCATAATTTCTTTAAATAAAACATGGTAAGACCGATTAAAAACCAATTAGTAAACTATGTGGTAACCTCCAGCAAAGTGCAAACTAGAAGTATATATTCCACTTTGATACATTTACTTCAGTAAACAACAAACTAATAATATGCAATGATGCAGTACATTGAAAATGCCAATGCCCTTTAATGTTCATTCAAATCTAACCCCCAACAATAAACAGCACAAAATGATATAAAACATGAACATGAGAAATCAGAAATTACCTTAGCGACGTGTTCAAGAGTCACTGCTTCAGGTACAATGGCAGCCCTAAGCCTGATCTCAACAAAACCAGATCCCCCTTTGAGAGGAAAACATTGACCAGGCTCTCCAAAGCTTGGCCTAATCATCCTCTCTGCTTCAGGACTAGCCTTATTCAAACTGAAGCGCCAATTCGGCCCACCAAATGGCTCTGAATGCCTCAGCACCCTCCCTCCTCCAGATGCCAATGCGTAGTCCACCATACCCAACCCATCTGCGGCATGCTTCTCGATTTCCTTCAACACAATCTCCTGTGCATAATCCCTTATCTCATCCACACTAACCTCAACACCGTCGCCATCTTTCCTAGCTTTCTTGAATTCCTCAAAGAATTCACTGAACTCTTCCTTCGTTAGCAAACTCTTACTTCCAAACCCATCCATAAAACTCTCGAAAGCATCACTCCTGGCGTCCAAAGCCTTCAACTTTAAATCAACTTCGCCCCCCTTCTTTTCCATCTTTTCATCAAACTCTTTCCTCACCGAACTAATCCCGTCCTCGAATTTCTGATCTATCGCGTTCACTTGAACTTGCATCGCCTTGACAGTCGTTTTAACAAACTTCTCCACATCGGACAATTTCCCTTCAAAATCCCCTGAAATTATCGAAAAATCCCCAACATCACGGCCGGAATTCATCACCATCCACCGAAGCATCTGTACAAAACCTAATAAAACCACTACCAACGCTAAATTCTTAGTAATAACGCTAACGGCAGTAAGCCAGCGTGGCTTCGGTTGCTTTCGGGCAAGGCCAGACTTCTTCGGGGGGATTTGGGACGGCGACTTCCTCGAATCCCTCAAAATCGCTGCCGCAGTGTCGCCGGCAGTGAGCCGAGTGTCTCTGTTATCAGCATCGGCGGTGGCGGTGGCGGCGGTGGCGCCTAAATCTGAACCGCCGCTAGCAAGACTCTTCTCGACGGCGCGCCGGCGAGTGGTAGGGCCTTGATGAGCGGTGATAGAAACCGTAGATGCGGACATTTGAGCGATCTTCAATCGTTGAAACGGAATCGAAGTTTTGAGACAAGTTTATCTAAATGAATTGGTGTAAATTGATGAAACCCTAATGCAAAAGAACAGGGAAAATGGAATTGAAAAACTTCAGATTAGAGAGGAGAGAGAGAGAGAGAGAGAGAGGTTTGTTGATTAATTGAATTTTGAAATGAAGGAAGCGTCTCTTCGCACTCGCAGTATTAAATATGGAGCGGTTCCAAGATTTGAATTATTATCATGTTATCTAATTTATTATTATTGTAACGAATAAAAAACCAATTGACCTTTGTTAAGATGCCTTATCTTTACTTACATATATTTGTGAGTCTTACCACAACTTACGTGGCTTCTCTACAAATCAGTATTTCAAATTCTCAATTTCTTATTAATTTGAGTTATATGACAGTTATTAATGCAGTTATTTTTAATTTAATATTTCTTATTAACTTGAGTTATATGACAGTTATTTTTAATTTAATTTTTAACCTCTATCTCCCATATGATTAATTCTTAACCGCTCATTTGAATTTTTCCATGGTTATAATTTTGCACTCTTCATCTTCTTCAATTTGATTTTTTTCCACGAATCTTCTTCAATTGTCACCCTCAATACTGTCCCCGTTGTAGGACCATGTTCATCTTTGCCCTTACTGTAGTACTAGTTATGTTCTTTTAACTACCGTATTCGATCTATTCCCCAGTGAAATGCCAACATATTATTGGTCGCATGATGAATGTTACATAATTGTAAGTCAAAGTTTCTTCTCCAAATTGGAATCTTCTCGCACGTATCTGTTTTTTACTTTGCCACTACCGATTGTCTAATGTCTTAATTTATTTATTTTACATTTTTTTTATTTTGTGGTATTTCCTTATTTCTATCTGCCGTATCTGTTTTGGGTGCGGATTTATTTTTGCAAAATTTAGATGAAGATGGGTACGCCATATTTCTCCTTATTTTGTTATAATTTCAATTTCGGTATTCTTGGTTGGTGCAATATATTCAAATTTCAAATTCTCGCTTATTACATTAGGGGAGAAAACATATGGAATCAGTTATTTAATTGGAATATAGTCGGTGTTGACGTCACTTCATGATTCATTGAGATTGATTTTTTTGCTGCATGTATGAATGTAGGTGCATTTGACATTCATATTCCGGCATTTTTGCGCCTTTTATTTCTCCATTACAAGTTAGGCACTTTAATTTTATTGCACCATCTTTCCTTGGCAAACTTTGAACTTTCAATTACTCACTCAGTTCTCTATTAATTTTCATATGTTGGGTGACACACTTTTATGAAAAAATTATTTTATTGGCTTTTTGGACCAATGGATGAAGAATATTTTTTAGATAAGTGAGTAGCATGAAAGTGTTTTTATTTCATTTTGGGATGTAAAAATTATTATGGAACGTCTCAAAAAGAAAAATGTAAAGTTTATTAGGAGACGGAGGGAATAGTAAACTACTTCAAGCCTCAAATATAATATCAATGTCTAAAGAATTTCATTTGAGAACCCAAGTCATATTTCTTTTCATATTCTTTTTGTTGACATATGCATTTTTTGTTCACCTTTAATTCTAAGTAAAATGCATATGAGTAAAATTTGGTTATTGAAAATGTCACTACTGCTCCAAGGAATTGTAACATTTAGTTTATTATTTATTCAATTCGCAGGACACAGGACTATGATGATGGATAAGAATATTCACTTATCTTTCTTATTTGTTCATAATTTTTGTATGCAATACATAAATTTGCAAATTAAGTATTTGAAGAGTATTCTGCTGATCTTTTTTTTTTTTTCCCTTAACTTTGATCATTGTTTTTCCTTTGAATACCTAGCTACTTCAATGATTATTGTTCTAAGCTCCCAAATCAAGGCAAACACTCGGTCACAATTATTCATAAACAGGTGGAAAAAGATTATGTTAATCAACTTTTGCAGTATATTGTTCATGGGTAATATTATTCGTTGTAATATAAATTGCGCTAGAATTTTAGTGATCTGTTGCTTTACTTCCTTATTAGTTTGTGTTACTCCCTTTACAACTTTAGATAATTAAGTGATGAGTTTCTCTGCTTCATTTTATTTCTACATGATACTTTTTTATATCTTCTAATTGTAACACAACCAAGAAAATAAATAACTTTTGGCAAAAACTTGAGTAACATTGTCTTATGGCACGAGACATCACAAATTAACACTCATCCCCTTTTAAGTGTGCATCATGCCCAATTTATACCACATATCACCATGAGACGGTCTCACACAAATTTTTAATAAATTATTTTTATTGTCAAGTGTTCTTATTATATTTAAATTTAAATTATTTAAATAAATAGTGTTTCCTCTGTCTTTTTTTATTGTTCATTTGCTTTTAACACGAGTTTTAATGCCAGGGTTGTTTATTAGTATATGTTGTAATAATACTCTCTCCGTCCCATTAGTGTTTGCACCATAATTTGGGCACAGCTTTTAAGACAAAAGTGTAATGAGTAGTATTTATGGGGTATAAAGTGAAGAAATTGGTTGAATTGAGTGTATTGTGGGCCCAAAAGGTAAAAAGTAATGACAAATTCTGTAAATATGTGAATATTGTGAGGGTGGAGTTTATAAAAATATTTCCTTTTATGGGTGTGCAAACAATTATGGGACGGACGAATAAGGAAAGTGTGCAAACAATTGTGGGACGGAGGGAGTAACATATAAAAAAAGAGAATAAATTTTTTAATGATATTATCGTAAATATAAGTTGATTACTTATGGAAGAGACAATTGAAAAACAACCTAATTTTTTTGACATGGGCAGTCCAAAATGGGACATGAGGGATAGTATCTTCTATGTTGCCCATTAATTAATCCATGCATTTTCTAAACGGGCTTAGAAGATTTTTTTTCTTATGAGACCTAGATAAGTAGACTTCTAATCTCTCATTTAACTCGCACAAAATATAATTCTCTTTGAATTTTACAATAATTTATAAAAAATAAAAATTGTCTATATCATTGATTTTAAAAGTTACAGGTAATAAGAGATTTCTCCCAAATAACCAGATTTTTTTTAAATGGTGGTGTTGCTAATATTTAGGATTTATGTGTCCATAACTGCTCATTTTCTTTTATGATAGATAATTAAAAAAAAAAGTACAAAACCTGCAACACAAGGTTGAGTTTGATACCACCACATTCATTTGAGTCGTTGTTTTTTGTCCAACTTAAAAAAAAATGTTTAATTTTGCCTTGAAAAAGTTGGCAAAAAGGTTGGCACGTGCCAACCTGAAAGCCAACTGTTTTGCCAAACTTTTTTGGACAAAAAAATATTTTCTAAAAAAAGTTGGGTAAACTACTATTGCCCTATTAATTTAAGGGTAATTTTGTGGATATACACTTTATATAACATAAAATAACTATTTTATAATAAACACACATATATATATAAAATTTATTTGGTTTTTTTTTAGAAGAAAAATTATTTAGTTTAAAGTAGTTATACTTACATAATACTCCATCCGATTCAAAATAAGTGTCGTTTAAGAGTTTAAATTTTGTTTCAAAATAAGTGTCGTTTTAACTATTTTTTCACATTTTTTCCTGATTTACCCCGAATTCGAATTCAAATTATAAGAGATATTTTAGGGATTATATTAAAATATAACATATATATTAAAAATTTATCAAAATATAATAGATCTTTTAGAGATTTATGAGGGGTATATATGTCAAAATTTATAATTCTTAATTTGTCCTAAAATCTCTAGAACGACAACTATTTTGAATCGGAGGGAATACATTATTTTTATAAATTGATAATTAATAAGATATATATTAGAATTAATATATTAAACAATTAATATATACATATTTTTCATATATACTACTTTTTTTTAGTTCCCGCGTAGTACGCGGGTTATGTACTAGTTAGCTATGTTTCACGGATTCTTCAAAATTCACTGGTATGCAGTATCAGATACTGTATGAGCGCGGGTGCGAGTGCAATTCGCGTGGGATTCGCACGGAATTCGCCGCGTGGCGAATCCGTGTAAAAAAAAAAAAAAAGGATACGCGTATACGCGTATCGGGTGCGGGAGGAGGGGGCGTGGGTGTATTTTGACTTTTTTTTTTTTAGAAAAAGTTTAAAACTTAAATATAAAATATTTTGGTTAGCTTATCTTATAAGCCAACCAACACCCACTTACTTCCCAGTTCCCACGATACAGTAGGTATTAGAAATTAGAAATTAAATTATACAACCAAACCTATTCTCTTTTCTTCTAGTTTCGCCGACTGCCGCGACTAAAAGAAAAAAAAATGAAGTTGAGTTCCAAGTTCCAGCGTCTCGTAATTTTCAAGTTGATTTTCATAGATAATGTGACTTGTTTTATATATTATTTGAATTGGGTTGATGATAATATTTGAATTATTATTTCTTATATTTAACAGGTGTTATATATATATAAAAAAATAAAAATAAAATAGACGTATCCTTGTCGTATCGCACTCTGACATTTTCAAAAATCCGTATTTCCGCACCCGTATCTGTCTGCACCCGCCCCCGACCCCCGCACCTGTGCAACATAGCTTATTAGACTACCCGCGTTATACAACATGCTAACTTTAACTTAATTTTATTTTTTTATATTCAAATTCACCCTCCAATTCAACCTAAAAATAATAATAATAAACAAAATATTATATGAAAATAAGTTATGATAAATTTATCATAAAACTGTTTTGAAGTATCGAATATTAAATCAGGAGTATTGATAATTTCATCAAAAGTATTATTAATTTGGGTCAGTAATATTATATTGTAATTGCTGTAAAAAAAATTGAACTCAAATTAAGATATTCTTAGTCAAATATTTGATACTTTAAACAGTTTAATGATAAGTTTATCATAAACCATTTTCATATAAAACTTACTCATAATAATAATTTAATTATTTATTAATTATATATATTTTATAATCAATTTTTATTATATCTAAAATGTAAAAAAAAAAAAATTAAAAATTTTATTATTTAATTTATAATACATTAAAAAATTAAAACACATTTAGAATAAGATACAATAACAAAATTACAATTACAATAGTTGAAATACGAAATTGAAAAGAAATAAATCAAACTACAAATAGATGCACGAATAAAAAAGATTACAAATACAAAAAGATGCAAATTACATATTAATTTCTAGCTGGTTCCAATTTTTTGAAATATATGTTCAATCAAGTTGTTTCTTAGAGCGATGCAAACTTCTTTATTGCGAAATTGTTCCTTATTAATCATATAAGTGGTCAAGTTTGCAACGCGTTCAGTAGAATATTGAAAACGTTGATCATCATTTATAGAATTATCCATTCAAAATTCAGTGGGTTCAAAATAATTTTAGTAAGTGTCTCGTTCATTTTTCTCATAAAACCCTAAACCATGAATCAAGAGATAAAATGCTAAAGAAATAGACGAGAAAATAGAGGATATAAGATTATGTTTCAAATTATATAAATATTGGTGTCTATTTAGAGAGAATTGAAAAATATGATTTTTTAAAATTTTAAATAACTTATTATCCACAATATATATTCTATTCATATAAAATTTAATTATTCAATCAAATAATGTTACGTGACACAAATTAATTGGGCAACCATTGGATGCTCAAAGGTTGACTGTAAAGTCAAACTTCATCCGGTTGCAACTCCTAATTTCATTTTCTTAGCGTCCACCCGGTTGAAATTCCTACCGATGAGGATAATCTTACATCATTTTGGTGATTTTACTTTATATTTAAAAATTTCAAGGTTGGATTTTAAAATTTATAATTCATTTTAATTTGAATTTTAGAATTTAATTTTTAAAAACCTAATATTACACCTATATAAATAACCAATTAAACCTATCAATTACTCCCAGGTTTATTTTAGATTATTCATTTCTCCATAAAAGGAAGATTTTATTTCCCATATTCCAGAATAGCAAAAAGAAAGTTTTATCCTTTTAAATTTAACTCTTAAAAAGTTGAAGGGGTAAAATTACTTAAAAAAATAATTTTATACCCACAAATACTAATAAACAATTCTTCTATTAAAATGCGTACCCTTTTGTTTGGGACAATATAAAATGAATCGAAGAGAGTACTTTTATTCCATCCAATATCAATTTATACACTTTCTGACAAAAAGAAAATTTATACACTTACTCATATTTCAAAATAATATAATAATACAATTTTTACATAATAAAATTAAATCCTAACCTAAAAAAAAAAAAAAAACCAAAACAAACGCATATTTTAAAATCCTCTAGATTTCTAGACTTTTGGTCCTATTTTTTTTTTTCATAACCTTTATTGTATTTTTTGTTTAACCTCTATTGTATTTTCATATTTCCATTTAGTCTTCATTGATTTTCATGTGAGCTGATTTCTTTTTTCCAGAAATCAGAATAAAAGTGCCTGAAAAGCAAAATTTGAAATGCAAGGGATTAGTAGAAATAATTAATAGTCCAAAATACATTTACAAAGTGATCAAATATATTTGTATGCTGTGCAAAGCTCAAACCAAAACATACCCCAATAAGCCCATATCCATGCCTCATTCATTTCATCAACACATGATGCGTTTTTAAAAAATCAGACCACACAAATCTCAGGGGCACAAGACGGTGTCGTTGTCACACCAAGTAAGAGGACATGAGATTCCAACTAATTTTCATGTGAGAAGGCAAGTGAGCGACGAAACGGAGGAGATCTGGTTCTGAATCATGCTCGAGATTCGCACGATACTGTTGCTTGTGGAGCTCGATAAACTTGGCAATGTTAGGCAATACCATCTCCCTGCAATGCAAATGCAAAAGGGGAACTCTAGCTAATACACTGCCTTTATGGACATCCAAACCCTCGGGTCTCTTCATTCTATAAGCTTCTCCGGTTGTTGGCTCAAAATCGACTCTAGGCATTTGCTTCCATTTGCTATGGACGAACCAGCCATAGCTGTAATCGCCCACTATTGGCGTGCCAAGAGCTTCAGCACAATGGACTCGGAGCTGCATTCACAAAACTACTAGTCTAGAGAGCTGAAAATAAACTATCAATCTAAATATTTAATCCCACTTTTAGTCCCATTGTTAGACTGACGAAATCAACTATTTTGGGGTTGAAAATTTATTAATTACATTTAGCACCCCCAAATAATTATCAATTACATTTAGCACCATCAGAAAGTTGATTCCGTTCAACTAAGGTGGGACCAAATGAGGGAGCAAGTGTACTTCCAGGACCAAGCAGGAGTTTAACTGAGACTGATCAAACATGATCAACTTACTTTCACTAACCTGATGTTTACAGCTTGTTTGCGGACACAATTCAATCCACGAACATCCATTGATAGTTGGGCCAAGGACACGATATTTGGTAATCGCCTCTTGTGAAGCTTCCAAGCCCGAGTTATGAGCTAGAATGACCTTTTCTGTTTTTCCATCATTAAGAAGTACCTAAAATCAAAATGCCTGGTAAGCATGCCATGATAAAATATTCAGGAGGTATTAAGCTTAATTTGGAGAAAAGACCTTCTTGAGTGGTGCACTTATTAAGCCTTCTTTTTGCTTAGGTGAACCTATGACCAATGCCCAATATCTCTGATAAGTTGCATTGCAAGCATGATACCAGCCCTAAAAACACCGAAAATGACAGGGTTTTAAAGTATTGGTAAAAGAACCAGCAATTTGCTTATCACATAATGGAAAGCTCTGCCTGAATTTAAGTACCCGAGACAAGGACTTCATCTTATTACTGAACAACCACTGGAGATGGGAAATGCTTTCTCCAGTTCTTCCCATTAGGAGGAGGCCACTACTCTCTCTATCAAATCGATGCACCTGGAAAAGGAAATGACAGAAAACACAAAGGTTCAAAGTGATTACATATGTATTTCATGCAAAAAATTTTTTTTTTTTAAAACAACGAAAGAAACCCAAACTGATACAATTTAGAAGTAACTCACCAACTTTGGACCCTCATTGTAGTCATATGATAATGCTGCAGCTGCCAAGGCATCTAAGCTATTGTGAACAGGCACAATCCCCTGTTTTACATACAAAGAATTAACAACTAAAAAATGCACAACTCCATTTGCCAATACAGATTATTTAAATGAATGTTGATGATGGTAACCTTTACGGGGAATTTGGGCGGTTTGTTCAACACTAGCAAAGCAGAGTCCTAAAATTGCAGCAATAAAAAAAAAATTATTGATTAGAAACACAATCAACAAACTATTTTGACCAATGAGATTGTTAACTGTAAAGTTGACCAAGCAGATCGCCCATACAAAGAAAATAACTAGTTGGTATAAATAGGTCCATCCATCATTAAAAAATAGCTAATATAAATTACTACTTCTTAATTAACAAGCACACCTTGTACTTCACAAGTCTCCTCAAGTACGCAATCTCATCGGCATTTGGATTCAGTGTTCCACTTGGTATAATGTCAAACCTCTTGGATATTTTATTTTCAGCAACAGATACTGGGGCATAAACTCTGGCACCCACCTCCATGACGTCACTAGGTCTAATCTGCGCATTATAGTTCCAGTTATAAAAAAGTAACTTTAATATCAGTAAGAGTTCGAACCCAAGGCTAAAGAGTTCCAACTCTGGCTCTCTGTTTGATGCATAATAACCTTCCTCATGACCATTGTTTGTCGTTCACAAGATCCTGGCAGACCATTTGCATTGAGACATTCAACCTGGACCTGTTCCCAAGAGTGATTACTTACCACTTTCTTCACATTTTAAAAGAAATGCATACTGCCAACTAAAATGTAATAAATTAATTCTAAGCAAGTGAAAAGACACTTATTCGCATCAACAAAAAAAGTTCAGAAAGAGCTACAAGCTCCACCAACTTGTAATTGTTAATACATACTAGGCCCTTATTGAAATGCTTCTGAATGGCTGGTGGAGGGGCATCGTCAAAGTAATATTTGAGCCAGCTAATGGCAGTGACGCGTACAGCTGAGGTTGATTTCCTTCCAGGCAAAGGGTGACCTGGGAAAGGAGGCAAAGATAACAGCTGCCCAGGTTTTGGACCCTCTTTTGGGCGGCCCAAATGAACTATGTTCTTTGAAACTCGTATTACAGGGGAGGAAGCAGGTGGCGGTGGACGGATCTTTGACCATGGTTTATGTCGCACTGCCAAAATGGCATCATGATTGAGGAGCTTCTTCCGCATATATCTGGAGGATGGAATTTCCGTTCAAAACTTGATGAAAAAATTCAACAATTAATTTAAGCATTAAATCCAAAAATCAAAGTACATTATTGGAACTTCATCTTATGGGACTGATATTAGTTGTATTTTTTTTTTCCGGTTTTGATGTTTATAACTTAAAGAAAACTAGTAAACTTTGACCATAAAGAATACAAATGCTCCTTTCCATCACTAATTCAGCGTCTACATGTTCTTCCGTTAATTAATCTCAATGTTACAACTTTTTGCACAACTTTTCAATCATATTCATGTTTATTCACATTGGTCATGACTTTGGCATTTTCATCTATCTATCTATGTTTCTGAGATTGCATCTTCTGCACAAGTTTTCATTTTTCAACCATAGTTATGCTTTAAAGCATTCAACTATAACATTGTTTATGTTGACAAAGAGAAAAGGCTGTCCTCGTACCATGTCTAAGAACATCTTACACTGAAATAGGTTAGGCAATTATCTTTTGGGTTCTATGGACTATAAAATATGTTACCATGACAAATTGAGAATATCATAATCTAAAATTATGAACTTCGTTATAAAATTACAAAAACTAGAACACAAAAAGTGCATGGTATGTCCGGACAATGTATATTTTTTCTTGCAACACTAACAGAAACAATAGGCAACAAGAGATGAGAAACTTTTTACCTACCTGAATATTATCGTGCAAATGTTATTCCACTGAATTCATTCATTTCACAAACACATTTTAATTCTTATGACATTCTCTTCCATGAATAATACCAAACAGCTGCAGACATTCAAATATGCCAAATTTTAAAGATAATAGTGGTATAAGAATGAAATTTCTTTCAATAACAAATCAGCAAAGGAAAAAAAAAAATTCTTTCTAGAACAATGAAATGAAGAACTGAGAATAGTGCTAGACATATCACTGTAGGGACATAAACAAGTCAAACCAAACCGAATACCATCAGGTCGAGCTCGATTCAAATTCTAATAGAAGAGCTCAAGCTTGACTCGACTCTAATATATTAGGTTCGCGAATAGTTCCAGTTCGGCTCGCTAAAGACTCATTAGTGAAGTAAATGAATCTGGTTTGAGCTCGACTCAATAAAGATCGTTAACAAATTAAACAAACTCTCGAACTGAAGCTCGCAAAAGCTCGTTTAACAGTTAATCAAGATCAAGCTCGTCAAGCTCATTTAAAAAAATAATAATTAACACATAAATATCCAAACTTCAATTTCTATTTTCTACAAAGTCCTGGAACAACAAAAACTCCAAACTTTCTGTTACACCTTTGGACCTATCTGAATGATTCATAATTCTAAGTACAGAAGCATAAACCCCTTCAACAAAGCAAATATCCAAACAAGAATCTGAAAATATATATCACATTTCTCTAGACACTTCTAAACTAATCTTGGAAGATGGAAGTTTTAAACTTGACACAGAATGATTAACTGAAATTTTGATAAAAGATATGGAAGAGATTCCACAATTAAAATAAATATACGGAATAATATAGTCAAAGACATCCATCACTCCTGAAAAAATAGACACAAGCACAAACGAGTTATATTAAGTCTTCACGCTCAATTAGAAGAAAGCAAGTTCGACTAATTAACTCAATAAGCACAATTTTGCTGGCATTTGCTTTACAGCAGTTAAATTCGTTCACATCGTAAATTGCATAAGCTCTTAATAAATTTCCCTAATTACCTCGAGGGAGACGGAGACGGGCGGCTGGGTTTCTTTTATCAATTTAGAGGGATTCGGAAATAGAATTGTCCGCCTTGAGTTTCGTGAATAAGGTGATCGAGCTTTGGTTGTTGATGGCGGAAATCGGTAACCGTCGAAGAGAGACTAGGGAGAGAAAAGGAGAGACTTTATCCATGATTTCAAAATGGCCAAGATGGCAACGGGGCGAGTTTGACATGTCCCAGGACCCGGTATTTTGTGGACCCGGGACCCGCCCCGCCCGTGAACCCAGCGGGCTATAGCCGCCCCGCCCCATCTATTTTTTTTTTTAAACCTGAAGAGAGCCTGCGTGTGTGACCGGCGGTGTGGGACAGTGAAGAAGACGACCGACAACGTGGGTGCTGATATGGTTAGAGGAAGCGCCTTCTGGGACTGCTAGCGACCGGCGGTATGATTGGGAGGCGAGGCCTGTGCAAGGGCGGAGCCAGGAAAATAAATCAGGACGGACTGCAAGTCTAATATAATATAAATACAGTACAAAAGATAAAAGTCAATATTTTTTTACATAAGTTGCACCCTACGATTCTTTATCCGATAAAATTCATTGATAATAGAATCATGATCAATGTCATCAAACAATTCTCTTTCAATATAAACAACCAAGGAATCTGATAGATATTCACTCTCCATTTTGTTTCGAAGAACGCTCTTGACATGCTTCATAGCTGAAAATGCTCGTTCAGTCGTTGCAGTGGTAACAGGAAGTGTCAAAACAAGGTGAATCAATCTTGTTATATTTGGATACGATTCTACCTTGTTTGTCTCGACTAACGCTCGGGATAGTTCAGAAATAGTCGAAAAATTCTGAGGAGATGGGACGAATTTGGGGCGCAGGGCTGCTCTGTTTTCTCGCCCACTGCTGCCTGGAAGAAAAGGAAAACTGAGGTTGCTTTAATTAGGTTAGGGTTATATTTTTTTTAAGTAGTATTTAATGTGTTACAATATATATTATATTATACAAAATATATCAACTACTTACCTGTGTCCAAGTGGTAGCGCAGCTCTCTTATTCCAGAGAGGTCTCGGGTTTGAATTTGGGGGGCTACAAATTTTTTTTTTCTACTAAAATTTTTGAATTTTGAAAAGCTGGTTGGGCTACAGCCCAGCCCACCTTAACCTCCGCCCGTGGGCATGGGTCGCCTGTGACCGGCAGCGCTGCGCGGGTTGTTGGGAAGCGACCGGCGCCGCGTTAGGTGATGTGGGATCGACTGATAGACCTTTGGTGGTGGCAATTAGATGTGGGAAGCTACTGTGAAATAACACACACAAGCAGATTGGGAACGGTGATGGTGACCAGAAATAATGGAAGAATATGGAGAGATGTATTTATTTTTTAATAATTAATATTATTTAATTAGTATAATATATATATATATATATATATATATATATATATATATATATATATATATAAGGGCGGGTCCTTGGTTTAACGGGTCCAAACCCGGCCCGGAACCCGTTTGACCGGATTTTACCCGGATCGGACGGGTCGGGTTCATGGCAGATCCGGGTTTAGACCCGCCCCATTGTCATCCCTAATTATACTCATGCACTGTACTATATTTTGTTAATACACCCCCACCAATAAGAGTTCGGACAAAATTTTTGAAACCACATATTTTTTTGGGTGAGGTGTATTCACAAAACATGAAACTGTATTTAACCCGAGCCTTTCAAAATACATACATTGTATTGGGCTCTGGGCTAATTTTGGGTTTATAGATCCGGCCCAGCCAACACGTAAATCGCATAGAGACTTTACGATGAAAAAACGATACAATTTGGAAAAAGACGAAACACACTCATATTAACTAACTACTATCGCGATAACATTTCCTGTTCATAACAGGTGTAATTTTTTATTTGGTTTTCATTTTTAATTTTTTTTAACTTTGGAGACCGAAAATAAACTTGAGGCAATATTTGTGCTGTGTTTTAAAATTGGTTTTAGGATTTATTTCAAGGAATCAAATGAAGATTATGGTGACGCTTGGGTTAAACTTTTTGTAATGGATTTTTTTTCTTCTTTACCTCATGTTGGAGAAAATAATTGTTCTAAACTTCATTACATTATTAATACACATGTAATTTTTGAAATCATAAATATATAATAGCAAAATGAATTCCATAAATAGTTTGGGCGCCAAAGATTATCAACCATTGATCTATTTTTCATGTATTGATCATAATCGTCCATTTTTCTCCTATTACTTATTGTAATTTGTCAATAAATCAGGTAATTTGTTCGGTAACACAATCAATATTATAATCCTTTTTTTCTATTAATTGTAAGCGGATAAATTGATCATTGATCATCGGTTATAGATGTTTGAGGCTGAATTAAAGGATACGTTTTTCTTTAATCTCTATATTTAATCAAGTCATTTCACAACTCACAACTCAATCACTTCTCCGTCATTATCCGTGATAGAGGAAGAGAGAAGACTGATACGTTGTTGATCGTATTAATACACCATTTTGCGTGTTATGCCCAAGAAGAGGAAGAGAGACGGCAAGGATCAGTAGCAATCATTGTGCCCAAGAAGGCCTTGGCCTGAGGTTGCAATTGTTTGTGTCGTGGAAGATATATAGTTTGCAATATTTGAGCATATTCCACGGGGGAGTATTGGATGAGGAGGATGGAGAACTTGAGGCAGCCATTGCGAGACTAATGACTGAGACGTGGAAAAAAAAAAGAGGTGAGATTCGATCGTGTGATGTCGGCAAAAAAGAGAAGGAGAGATTTTAGGATTTCAGTTTAATTTTTTTTACTTATAGCATGTGATATGATAATAAATATTTTATAAATGCTGAATTTTTCCGAAGAGGAGATTACTGTACACGAAATATTTTCTAAACGATGTTCACATGAAAAGGGAATATCATTTTATGGTTTTAGTGTTCAACTTGATTCTTTTGCTAATAGCCTTATTTACGAGGGCACAAATATAAGTAATTTTTTTATAGTTCAATGATTAATATATTTAATTGTATATTTTCCAAAGTTATTTTTCTACCATTAAATCAAATCTAATTATTATATGAAAAAGTACTAAATAAAAGATTAGTAGATAACCCTATAACATCATTATTATTACGTTACTTTTATATCTCATCCAATATTTAAAACTAATACATAATCGATCTATAAATATATAATAGCACTGAGATTTTCTTTAATAGTTTTGAAAATATATAATCTATATATAAAACTATTTTTTTATCATTAGCTACAAATATGGAGCCGTTTAGATTTTTCTCCTATTTATACTCTTTGAGCCTGTCAATCTCTCATCACAAATTTAATAATCTTCATTGCTTTTTGTATGTAATCCCTATATTTTGTATATTTTTTCATAGTTCTTGCGTATAATTTTTTTATCTATATATATGTCATTTGCCATGAATCTGCAAATTTCATTGAATGTGTACTTTAACATATATCTTTGTAGATGTAGATTTAGACATTTTATCAAGATATAAATTGATTGGAAATTTTTCAAATATAATATTTAGATATTTGAATAAATTCATGGGTTTGGAAACCTCCTAAACATGGCCAATTAAAACGGAACTTTGATGCATTAGCGAGGATTGGTGCGTTTGCTGGTTTTAGACGGTTGAAATGGGGAGTGTTTGCTGGAAAGGTGAAATATTCTTAATGACACCGAAATTTATTTTTTCATTTTATTCACTCCATGTCTCTCTCATTCATATATTGGGTGACGTCTTGATGATCCCTGATTTTTTTTTATTCTTTGCGTTCAAAACATAGGTAGATTTGTCATCAAGCAATCTAAAATTTGACTAAAAAATATTATAGTCCGTGAGAAGTTAATTAACAAAGGATGACCTGAGTTTTGATTTTATTTCACTCTAAATTTTTTTTCTCACACAGGGACTCAGTGAGACATCACCATTAATTTGCAATATACTCAATTATTATGTATAACCCCTTTTTTCGTTTTGCTCCATTGCATATGAGGAATATATATTTGTTTACCATGCCCCACCCCCGACACATTTCACCACGCCTAACAATAGAAGAGACATATTTACTTGAATAAAGTGAAAATTGACCCTTTAAAAAGAGATTAATTAATATACATATTTCACCAACTCCAGTAAAAGTGGAGAGACGTCGTTGGAATCTAACGCCGTTAATTGCACCATCACATTATTCTTATGTTTTGACTTAATATTTTAAAGTATAACCAAATGTGAGAAAAAATAAAATATAAAGCCTTGATAAAGTGGAAAGATTTTTTCCTTAATAATTTTGAACTAATATTTAAAACTTTTAGAATAAAAAACTAATCTAAATACGTTTAAATGAAATATTTATTTATTACAATAATATTATTTTAAGATCCTATCATATTTTATACGTATAATATATATATTTATTAAAGATTTGATCCAGCAATGCGAAATGTCATGATTATTTTATTCATTATATAGGGGATGGTTGGTGATTAGGCGTGAAATTGTCATGATTCGTAGCTAGAAACGCCCTAGTTTTGGTCGAATTTATTGAGTTTTTAGAGCCAAATGAGTACTATTTCTATACATTGATGAATTTGTCTCTTTGATACTCATAGGTGAATCGAGGACAAAAAACGGAGTTCGTAGGACTTTGAATCGACTCAAACGGATGCCCGGATGAGAAGATATCGAAGAAATACGATTGGTATTAGTACGTGTGAAGAAAAGTGTTAGTTGCAAAGGAAGGAAGGCCCATTCGAGCATCATCACTCGAGCGCCCCGCTCGAGTGACGTAGATCGAGCGCATAAAAACATACAGAACGTTTGGGCCGCTCGAGGGAGATAGCTCGAGCGCCCCGCTCGAGCACCAGATCTGTTCGACCACAATAGCTCGAGCGACCCGTTCGAGCGGGTCTGCTCGAGCGCTTCCAAGGCATTTTCTCCAACTTACGTTTTTCGGCCCACGAGTTCATGAATCGGCCCGTTGCCTATATATATCTCTTCCAAACACGTTTTGAAGGATCCCGAACGCACCACATCACTTTTATACAGAATTTTTAGAGAGAGAAGGAAGAGAAGAGACGAGCAAGTTTTAGTTTTACGTTTTTGAGGTTTTCTTACGAATTCACGTTACGATTTCATGTTTTAGTTTCGTTTCTTAATATCTTTTGTTCTTGAATACGTTGAGACCTAGTTTTGCTAATTAATTTCAGTTTATTCTTTTATATCTTAAAACCTTAGTTTATGTACGATCTTTTCTTTGATTTAATTGCCATGTTCATGTTCGTCACTTTTCTAATTGTTATTGTTTACGTTAAATCTATGTCTAGCTAAAACCCTTGCATGCTTAGGGTAGGATGAACTCGTAGAAGTAGGTTGTGGGTACGTAATTAGAGTAACTTGTGACGTTAGGTTTTAATTCTCTTGGTTAATGAATTCTTAAAATTAATCTAGACTTAGCTCTTGAATTTCATTCGAAAAGTGTTAGAGAGAGGACGACCGTATCACTCTTTAACAACGAGTAGACTTAACGAGAGGGTTTAGGAAAGGTTAATTTATTTACCGGTTTAGCGAAGGAGGACGACCGCATCACCTTAGTTAAATTAGGGTCTCATTAATTAAGCACAATCTATTAACTTGTTAGTAGATTCGTGAAGTCGAGTGTTAGGGTAAAGTATTAGGGTTTAGAATCTTGAGCTTTCACCTTGCATTCTTAGACTTAGGTTAATTCTTGTGTGTCACAGTTATTTTGATTATGTACCTGCTCCGTTAGTATACGTAGGGATTTCAATCCTAAGCATCACCATCTCTCATTAGAACACAACCCTTAGTTAATTTGATTTCTTTAGTATTTTAGTTTACTTAGTTTAATTCAGTCTTTTAATTAATCTTTCAAAAACCCAAAAACATTACACTCATATTAACTACGACGCGTAGATCTTCAGGGATATGTTCGCATACACACTTTCCCTTGGGTTCGATACTACTTGGTCCCTATACTCGCCCATACTACAGTGAACTCGTACTCTTGCGGGGTAACTACTAGTAGAAAGCTAGTGTAGTTCGCTTCAAGTCAGTTGGTAATTTCTTGAAAAAAAAAATTGTAACGAAAAAATTATATATATATATATATATATAAATATATGTGAATGATACTCACAATAACTATTATCGTGAACAATATTATTTGAACTAGGATTAATGTTAAGTATTTAAAATTCATTCATTTAAATATCTTACCCAAACAAGTAGAGTGAAATTAGGTTATGGATTTAAATCCATAGCCAAAATCCCTCCGTTCAAAAACAAGCTTAGTGAAATAACTAATATCTTTCGGAGCTAATATTGTTAATGCAATTCACTGATACCTTTAGTGTAATTTACTAATACCCTTCAAACAATTTTCGCCGTGAATATCATTCACATATTACCTTGTCAAATATTAAATTATATGATTCACTGAAAATATTTAGTAGTAATATAGTGATAATAAAAAATGACAAAGTATAGCGTGAAAATGATTCATACATGAACCATTGAAGGGTATTAGTTGTGACTCTTCCGTGAAAATAATTAATATTTTTTTTGGATAACAAGTACTCCCTCTGTCCAATATTAGTAGTCCTACTTTTTTGCTGTTATTTTTTATCATAAGTTGGAGGATATTATGAGGTATTGTGATGTTCATTTTTCAATAGAATTATTGTTTATGGAAAATATGATACTTATATTTTTCATAAATAATAACTTTATTGATAAATGAATATCACAATAACTCATAATACCTTCCAACTTTTGACAAAAAATAATAGCCCAAAAAGTAAGACTACTAATATTGGACGGAGGGAGTAATATTTTTCAATAATTTATGTATGCACCAATTTCATTCATATAATTTTATTTTGTGTTTGATAACTTATGAATATATGTGCATTTGTGATCTTAGAGAGAAACTGACTCTCAACTATTCCACATTTCGAAATTAAGTAGATTAAAAATGTAAGATTTTGACATTATTTATAGAATTTTAATATCAAATACGTTTGTATGGTGTAACTAGGCAAATTTTTTATTTGGTACTACTACATTCATGTTGGGTATTATTATCATTTATTATTATGTCACAAGGACATTTATAAATCCACTGCTTTATATTAATGGGTAACTACGTATAAGTTTAAATTTGTATTCCAAAATACAAAGGGATCAAAATGATTCTTATGTGCACTCAAATGGTATAATATGCACTTGAATTTTAAGTCCAATTTAAAATTAATTTTGACTTTTTGAGACCAATTTACTTAATGATCTTTGAAAAGTCAAAATTAATTTAAAATTGGACTCAAAATTCAAATGCATGTTATGCAGTTAGGTGCATACAAGAATTTGTGAAATTAAAAAATGAACTAATAAGAGGTCTACCAGAAAATTAGAGGCGTCAAAACGGGTTGTGCCCATTGGGCCGACCACCCCGCCGTTCATAAAATGAGAGTTTGGTCAAATATTTCTTTTTCCATTTGAAAGTGGACCTAAATGGGTTGATCCGTTTGGACCGTGAACTTTGATGGTTGGAGGCGAGCTTTAGCTGTCTGAACTGCCTCAAAAAAAGATTTTTTTTAACCATTATAGTATTATTTTAGGACTATTTTGTAAAATTTATGTTTGTAGATGATGAACTTAAGTTGTAGAAAATTATTTTTATGAAATATTATACTACCTCTGCCCCGTAACACTCTTCACACTTAACTTTTTTTTCGTGTTTTAGCGAACGAGTTTTTTATTAGTATTTAAAATGATAAAATTATTTTTAAGTTATTTTATAATAGAGAAAAGATAACTCTATCATACCCTACCATAAAAATCACTTTATTATTTCAAATACTAATAAAAAATGTGCTCGCTAAAACACGAGAAAAAGTCAACCGTGAAGAGTGTTTAGAGACGGATGTAGTAGTTAATATATAGTGAACTTCAATTTGTAGAAAATTATTTTTCTGACTAATTAATTGTGCACATCAATTGTAAGTATATCATCATTTGAAAATACCATTTTAGAAATTGTAAAAATATTTTAAACTAAAATCCTATTTAGAAAATATCCAAATTAAAAACTATGCGATTTATATGAAAATCTTATTATACTATATTTCCAAACCTCTTCAAAATGATGTGTCAGCACCACCTTATTCTTAGGGTGATGTGTCATGTCTAAAATCTCTCCATTTCGAAATATTGCGCTCTCATTAAAAGTTATTTTAGGCATGTTTTAAATTTTACTAAGACTTAATCTACACCATATATTTTACACTTTTAATCTCAACCATACATTTCATTTTGTATTTTCTATAAATGTCAAATCTCTCTTTAGTTTCATTCTAATTCACAGCCCTAATCCTCACCTCTTCTCTTCATTTTCTCATTTATTGTGTACTATGTGAAAAAATGTGATTTTGTTTTTTTCCATTTGTTTGGATTATTTATGTAATTTTTGTGTAGATCATATCCCTCTTTTTTTTGCAGGTAAACTAATTTATTATGCATATGAAGATGATTAGGCGCACATTAAAAGAAATTTACATGTGCATCTTGAAGATCATTCGAACGAATTCAGAAATTATTTGTAAGTTTCTAAAGTATATTCATATTCATATCTTTACATTCGTATTTTTTTATAATCCACCATCAATAACTTTTTTCTCTTCCAATAAGAAAATTCTCTCATCGCACGTCTACGATTTTGATCCAACTATTATTCTTTCCTGGTGTGCGTTATTGGTGAAATCTGATTAATTTTATATTTTTTCGTTTTGTATTGCAGGTAACCTAAAAGTGATGTAGATACATTTTTTCACGATCGAACGATATCTCTTTTTAGATATTTTTAGAAGTTATTTTTGTAAAATATTGATAGATGTGAAATTTTTGTAGAAGGAAAATGAAATATTTGGAAAAGATATTGTCACCAAAATAGTGTATAATACCAAAAATATTCTGCCATCAAATATAATATCTTGCCTTCAATAATGAATTGTAATACAAAAGTTTATTTTTGGATAAAATTATATGTGGCCAAAATAGACTATTAAACTGCAAAATACATATATTCTTTTCTATACTAGGATTTCGATTTTTCTTTTTTTATATTTTTTAACATAAAAATATTAAAAAAATATTGTAATTTATAAATAAGTAAAAGATTGTTATACCTTATATAATTAATTTATATATTTTTCTTAAAATATGTGGAATAAATTTTTTTATGGATTGAAAATTATAGCGTTGGAAAAAAAAATGACATTAAGTTTCTTTACTATCAATTCCAGTACTATAACTTTTAAAAGTATCTTACTCTAAAATAAAATAAATCTGAGTATATTTTAATAAATGAAAATAAAATATTTAAGTAAAATATGGAATATTATTTTAAATATTATATTAATGCAAGCGGATTTTTTTCATGGTTAAACGGTTTCTCTTCTAAGATATTTTTGGATGTTATTTTTGGATGTTATTTTTGCAAGATATTGATAGATGTGAAATTTGTAGGAGGGAAGTGAAATATATCATAAAAGATACTGTTACCAAAATAGTGTATGATACTAAAAAAAATTGACACCAAATATAATATCTTGCCTTCAATAATATATTATAATACAAAAATTTATTTTTGGATAAAATTATGTCGCCAAAATAGACTATTAAACTGTAAAATACATATACTCTTTTATAGTCTAGGATTTCAAATTTTCTTTTATATTATTTTAACATAAAAATATTAGCATACTTTTGTAAATGATAAATAAGTGCAATTATATGTTATATAATTAATGTATATATATATATATATATATATATATATATATATATATTTAAATATGTCTAATAAGTTTCTTATGGATAAAAAATTATAGTGTTGCCCAAAAAGAAAAAAAAAAAGACAATAATTTTTTTTACTAACAATTTAAGTATTATAATTTTAAAAAGTATCTTACTCTAAAATACATTAAATCTGAATATATTTAATCAATGAAAATATAATATTTACGTAGAATATGAAATATTATTTTAAACATTAAATTAATGCAAGCAAATCTTTTTTTTGAATGATTTATTTTCTTAGATATTTTTAGAATTTATTTTTGCAAAATATTCATATATGTAAAATTTATGGAAAGGAATTGAAATTTTTCAAAAAAGATATTGTCACCGTGATAGTATATGATTCCCAAATAATATTGCTACCAAATATAATATCTTACCTTTAATGATAGATTGTTACATAATTTTTTTTTAATTTTAAATAAAATTCTACCTGCAAAATAGAATTTGAAACTGTAAAATATAGACATTGTTTTGTAGAGTAAGATTTTGATTTTTTTAACAATTTTAATTTTTTTAACTTTTTTTTTTCAAAATATCTAAATGTAAATTGAATTAAAAAAAAACTAAGATTGACGCCTAAACATCAATTTTTATTGTTGAATTGTGTATTATAAATACCAACACACTAATCAATTGTTCCCACTTCCCACATAAATATCTACGCAATATTTAATTTAATTATGACATCATTTTTGTCAAATGTTACCTTTAGATTTGAAATGTGTGATTCTATCTTCAAATTTAAACTTTTGCGTTCGATTGTTATTGTATCTTCATATCATGGAAAAAAACTGGGCATGCAAGTATACAACAACCGTAATTTTAAGTAATATTGTGTTATACTCCCTCCGTCCCGGAGGAACTTGCCCACTTTTCTTTTTAGTTTGTCCCAAAGGAACTTGCACACCAGGAAACATTGATTTGCGTGCACACTCACAAAAATATATACATATTTACCCATATGCCACTACTTTATTCAAAAAGTGTTTTTTTCTTAAAGACAAAGTATTATATGAAAATAGTTCATGATAAACTTATCATAAAATAATTTTAAAGTATCATTAATCTCATCGAGAGTATCATTAATCTCATCAGGGGTATCATTAGTCTGAGTTCAAGAATTTTTTTTAAATTTTCTTGAACTCAGACTAATGATACCCCTGACAGGTTTAATGATACTCCTAATGAGATTAATGATACTCTAAAATTATTTTATGTTAAGCTTATTACGAAGCGTTTTCGTATAAAACCTACTATTTCTTAAAAAGTGTGCCCCGGAGGTGTGCAAGTTCCTCCGTCCTTAGTATTTATTGAGTTTGAAGGTGAATTAGTTAATATTTTTCAAATTTTCTACTTATTCATGTTTTTTTTTTATTAACTATTGAATTATAATTCAATTTTAATATTATATTGAAATTACAAGATATTTTAAAAAAATTAATGTCTATAATTTAAAATAATAATAACAATTTTTTTTCCAGTCCGCGAAATTCGCGGGTATACACACTTGTAGTTATATAAACTGAATGATTACGGAAGTGGATACATAAGTCGGATGATTGATAATTTTAATTTGTTAAATAATATTTGAAATTCATTTTTATTATATTATATATGTATATTACTAATTTAATAATTTAATTAATTTCTTTTAATTATGAGTACAACTCATCTTGTTGGCCCTAAAATCATAATTGTGTACATGTTAATAGCGAAGTTAAAATATAATCATTTGTCAGATTTTATTTTGCTGTTTTACTTATTTTTCACTTTAATTCTATATTATACCCTTAATTAATCCCCAAAAAATATTATACCCCTAATTAAATTTAAAAAAAAAAACTCACTCATATTGTAACTCACTGTTAATAAATTTATTATGAACTATAGTTAAAAAATATGATAAAAACATTTAATAAATCATGAGGGTATACTTATCAATATACATTGATTTTTAATTTTAACAACAAAATGTTAAAACATCACTTATTTTGAATCGGAGGGAATATATATAGTATCTAAGTACATATAAAAAAGACATGTTTCCATTAAACACGAATGCCAACTGGTAAAAGACACATATAATCTATCTTCCGGCATAACTATTAAAAAAATCCAGAACATCATCATTTTAGCACCAGAGAAGACGCTAATACTTTATAGAAAATGTTTGATAATTTGAATTTTAATTGACCAAATCTAAGTATATATCATTCGTCCAATAAAAACGGACTCGGATGGAACTGCAACATTAGGTATGCCTACACATCATGTGATTCACAATATAGTTCTTCATAATTTTTATAAACAGGTTCGTGTACATGTTTCTGTAAAAATACGACATTTATATGCTGAATAAATTAAATGTCTTTTTACATAGAATATGAAAAGTAATCCTTTTAAATAATAATGTATTTGTAAATATTCAGCAAAACATCTCCTACAACCTTACAACTACCAAAGAGCTTAATATACAGCTAGACCTATGCATCATAAATTTCAAGTGCAAGTGAAATACATTATTTTAATTATTAGATAAAACAAAAATATCAACTATAGCATATGTGAAAAGACTTTAATGGTTGGGGAATAAAATTCAACTAAATCACAGTAGAACAACCAAAGTTGAAGACTTGTTGTCCATGTTGAGTTATGGAGCCTGCTCGACTGCTTCACGTCCCAGGTTTCTGGCCCAGGTTTCTTATATATACTCATATGACTCATTGTAATTGTATCACCGAAAATATAGTATATCTCCTGGCTTGGTAGTGCCCCCAGACGTAGTCTTTACAGACGAACTGGGTAACCAAATCGTTTGTTCCGTTTTTCAATTTCTCTATAATTGCAGATAAAATCCTAACACTTAACTTTATGTTTGTAGATGATGAACTTAAGTTGTAGAAAATTATTTTTATGAAATATTATACTACCTCTGCCCCGTAACACTCTTCACACTTAACTTTTTTTTCGTGTTTTAGCGAACGAGTTTTTTATTAGTATTTAAAATGATAAAATTATTTTTAAGTTATTTTATAATAGAGAAAAGATAACTCTATCATACCCTACCATAAAAATCACTTTATTATTTCAAATACTAATAAAAAATGTGCTCGCTAAAACACGAGAAAAAGTCAACCGTGAAGAGTGTTTAGAGACGGATGTAGTAGTTAATATATAGTGAACTTATATTTGTAAGATCAATTTTATTTTACTATTTTCATAGTGATATTTATCGAGAAAAATTGATTAATTATATTTGCTTTTGATGAATTTTATGTATTGAAACTTTTAGATTACATTTATAAAATTAAAAATAATATATTAAAAAAATTAATGGTGGGTTGACCAGCTAAACCCGACAGTCTGTCAATAAGTGGGTTGGGTTGGGGATTTTGCAACCCACCAAAATTTTGGTCCGCCGCATTGTCCCGCCAAAATATGGATCTTTGCGGGTTTTGGCTCGCCCCGCCCCATCGACCCATTTCGACAGCACTACAAAAAATTGATTTATAGTATAATAAATTTTAAGACCCCTTTGCAGTTTATTTTTTATTTTAGACGTCTTTGTATTTTGGGTTTAAAATTTACACTCATATTTAGTTTTCCTTTATATTAAAAATACAATAACATATAGGATTATAAATGGACATAAAAAAGGGATAAAATTCACATTAAAAGGACTAAAAGATTAAAATTAAAAAATTAAAAACTATATAAAACTGAAATTGGAGTCGACAAAAGTTATATAACGATCTATGATATTATCTCTCTATGTGCTTTGCATATATATATTTAATCTTTAGTACACATTGAGGCAAATAAATTTATAACGAGTGAATTTCAAATTCCAATTGATGTATGATTTTTAATCATTCTTAAAAAGATGGTATACTTAAGATAGCGACACATTTAATTATTCAATTTTTAAATTTAATGCGTCAAAGTGTATTTTAATATTTTTAAAAAAAAATTTATTAAAGATTTTTGAAAATGATTTAAACTTTTTAATTTACGAGACAATCATATTCCTAATTAATAAACTCTTTTAATCAAATCATAAATATAATTAATGTATAATATATTCTTTTTCTTTCAATGCGTAGAGGAGTTTAATTGGCTAGAAATTGTTGTTTTATTGAATATTTTTTCTAAACAATTGTCGAAATTTAGAAAGGTAAAAATAGGTCTAGATAGATCGTACATAAATCTGGATTATTCAAAACAAGCCCTATGAACGAGCGGTTTACATGGCACCTAAAACCGCATCTGAAATAAAAAAAAAATCTATGAAATACACATAATTTATTAAAGGATCAATTTCGAACGCTGAAGTATGTTGTGTATAAATAGCTATTGTAAAGCCTGTAAAAAAAATAGCTATTGTAAAGGCTTGAACTCCTCATAGTGTGAAGAAATAACATGACGACATTGACGAATGAAAAATTCATAAATTAAAAATAGCTACCGTAAATCCATATGAACTGCTGATAGAGATTTCACTCTTGGAAAATTCATAAATGAAAAAAAAAATTGAAATAAAAAACTTAAGAAATCAACCGAATGTAAAACTTCAAAACTCAATAATTTTTTTTTTTAAATTAAGATGGAGGTTCAGCTTCGTCAAAGGATCAAAGCAATTTTTTTTTCTCATTGAAGAGCCAATATATACTTTTCAATTTTTGTTTTGAATTTCGGCTGATCGATTTTATTACTATCTATACAAAGATAAAATTGTCATTTTACACATATAGTAAAAAAAATTTATGGGGTATGTATAATATTTTATTATCGGCTTAATATATCCACACCTTACAAACTAAGTTCAGATGGTATGTCTTTTTTAAATTATTATTTACGCAATATAATTTTACAATCATATATTTTTGTAAATATTTTCTTGAAATTTTATTTAATTCGTTGTACATATCTAAATTCATGACAAAATAGATGTAAAATGATTTATTTTAGAAAAATTGCTTACAAGATTATGATAAACCGTTGAATATTCATAATATCATATATATATGCGTATTATTTTTCAGAGGAATAAGACTTTGTTAAGTTTTAAAAGTAATATGTAAGTGTTGATGATCTTTTCTAACTAAGGTGATTAGTGGCTGTTTTCTATAACTAAGATCACCAAACAAGATCAAGAAATCATGAAATTTGGCTAAGTGATATTCAAGAAATAATTTGACAAGAGTTTGGACTTGTATTCAATTGTTCTCCCTTTTTCATGTACAAGAAGGGAGTATTTATAGACATACAAAGTGGCCATGTGTCACCATCTTGATGGCTTAGCCATTGGATCTTTGCCAAGTGTTAGGACACTTGTACAACATCTACACTATTACTCATTGGATGGGTGCCAAGTGTTAGGACACTTGGACCATATCTAAGCTAGTGACTCTTGGAATTCCCCATGTTGTACTTGGTCTTTGGCACTTCTGAGATGCTCTCGACGGTGACCGGCTGCTCGCTTGTACGTCTTCGTTAGATGTCATGGTCCTTTGCGTTCTGAGCTGTTCGCTCCTCGCTTGGGATTGTTTTACAATGTTGCTCGCTTTACTACGAACCTGTTCGCCCAAATTGGCTTTGGCCTGAGCCACTGGCACAGCTGTTCTTTGCAAGGCTGATCGCCAAATTCTGCTGCTCGCCCTACGAATCTGCTAGCTCCGCTACAAAGCTGTTCGCTTCCACGAAACTGCTAGCTCCTTTGATTTGTTATCCTGTTACTAAGTAATTAATAATCTCCTGTTTATTAATTACTTAATTGTTCGCCACCCAACAATTGCCCCCTAGCTTAGTCTCATGTTGGGCATGGATTGATCAATTGGGACCAAGCTATAATTTCTTTGAAAATTGGGCGAGCAATGGTGGAACGTGGATGTTTACATGGGCGAGTATCTTGGTCAGTTGGGCGAACAGGCGAGCATGAGAGCTCACGTGCGCGACCAGTAGCGAACGCTTTTTCGTGTCGCGACGGTTGGATTCCCGAGGCACGGAATGCGAGGCGTCGCGTCAGTCACGCGCGACCCTCAATTTGCCCATAGGGGCCTACAGTATTTTGCGGAAATTGCATTTTTGCCCCATTTTATTCTTATAAATAGGCGATTTCTCATTCATTTCTCTTTCTTTCTTCTTTCGATTCTCACGCTTCCGCCATTGACAAACGCTTCGAAGCTTTCTTTCTTCGTGATTCTTGTACCTGAATCTCCTCTCGTGTCATTTTGTTCTTCGTTTTCAAAGGTAATTTGTCTCGTTTTTTCTTTACATTCCGATTCTGTATAATTTTTCTTTTTCTTCCGTATTTCCTTTAATCGCCATTGTTACTCCGGCCGTGAGCCGCCATTGCGCCGCCGTCTCGTAGTAACGTTGCTGCTGTAATTTTGATTTCGGACCCATTGTACTTAAAATATTTCCAAAATTGGTCAAACTTCCGCCTCGTTATTTTGAATGGAGTTTACCCCCTCAAATTCATCTCAATCCGGACCCGGGCGAAACCCGGAAAAGAGACCCGCAGATCTGAATTCTCCGCGCAGATCTGTTCGCCAAGCGTTGGCGAATAACCCGCGCACGTTGTTGGTGGACGAAGACACGGACTCCGATGCGAACTCCGTTGTTCGCTCGGTAGAGACGTACGCTGTCGATCGCTCTGGCGAGCAAGAAAAGATACAAACTCTCGCTCGCGAACCTGAAACTTCTTCCAACTTAGGGGAAGACTCTGCAGAAGTGGCCGCGGAGATAGAGGGTTCTGTTGATCAAGAGGGCGACCAACGAGTTGGCGAGCAGCAATGCCCCACTCTCACTTGGGAGTTTTTAAGGGAGATCAACTTCCCCATTGCTCAAACCACACCAGAATCCCGGATCCCAGAAGGAGTTGTTCGTGACACCGAGTGGGCGGACTACTCTGCTCGCTACTCGAAGACTTTTGTCCCCACATCGAGGGTGATCATGAAAAAGCAAAGTGGGGACTTTGCAGCGAGCAGCCTTGATAGCGTGCTCTTCGAGGAAGACTTAGCGAGCATCCGTGCTACCTACAAGATCCCGTATGACATTTTTATGTATATACCGAAAGAAGGAGAAACTGCTGATCGCCCTCCTCCTGGTTGCACGGCGATCAATTTGGATGTGCTCAACACGGGTTTCCCACTCCCCGTTCATCAACTCATCGGACGATTCCTGTCCGACATGAATTTGGCGATCACCCAGATTACTCCAAACGGTTGGAGTAGTCTCCTAGCCTTCATGACTCTTTTTGGTCTTGAAGGCTACAAAAACAAGATAACAACCGCAGAGATTCTCTACGCCTTGACAATTTCTGCTCAACAAGAGGATGGAGCTGGTTGGTATTATGTTAAAGCTAAAACCGGGTTGAAGCTCATCGAAGGAGTCCCCAATAAAATTAAGGGTTGGCACCGCCAATTTTTCTTCATTGGTGGTGACTGGCGAGCATCGGAGGGATTCGCTGGCGGGCAGGCGCGCATCATGTCGCCCGAACGCTTTGGACATGCTAAACGTAGGCCTCCCTTTATCTTATTAGTTCATAAATAGGACTAATTTTAATCCTTTTTGTTGTTTTGCAGGTTTGAGAAATTTGAAGTGGGGGAACCCTAATCTGAGCGACGAGTTTCTCTTCACCTTAGCCATCATCTCTCTTCGCGACGTTGCTAGTCGCGACATACACCATCTCTCGAAGGCTCATTGTCGCAAACTTGCTGGTTTGATTACGAGTCCTCACCATCTTGAAGCCCAAGCCGCCGTCCCAGAAGGTAACTTTATATTCTCGCTCGCCATACACTCTTGCTCGTCCATCATTCTTGCTCGCCTAATGTCTTTTTCTTGTCAGATCAACAAGTCACTGTTGCTATCCCGGCCGTGCCCGAATCGTACTATTTGCTCGCCGGACGAGTTAAGCAAATGACGGACGCTTCAAGGAGGAAGATGGATCCTCCCCTTGCCATCATGCGCCTCCGGGCAGGGGAGAACCCCACTGGTCGCCCAGCCACCGGAGCTGGTCGCCGCAAGCCTGCGGCCAAAATTACTTCCTCTCCGCGAGATGTGAGGAAGGAAAAGGAGAGGGAACGAGAGAGGGAGAAAAAGAAAGCGTCGCGGGACGATGATGCTCGCGGCACTCGCGGTGATGATCGCGCCTCCAAGCGATCAAAGACTATGGTGGAGGCGAGCAGTGCTGCTCCCCGATCTCCAGCCTCTAAGTCCACCTCTTTGGAAGTGGTGGATGAACGGCAAGTGGTCGCTGGCCTGGTGGCGACCAAGAAAGGGGACAATCCCAAAGACACCTCTTATTTAGGTTGGGACCCCGTTAAAATCAAGGAGTAAGTCAATTGTCTTCGCTTTGTTTGTTGTTCGCCGCTTGGCGCAATGTTGCTTGACCACTGACTTCTGTGCTTTTTGTTTCAGGTATAACCCAGCGCTTTATCCTGGCCGCGGGACTACTCTTCACTATCTCTCAGTAGTGAAGAATGCACCTCCTTCATTCTCCGACATACCTGATGCCCCTGTTCGCCGAGCAGCCGAGATGGTTCCAAGGGCTTGGACAAAATCGGCGAACACCCTTGTCACTGGCCAATCTGCTAGTGATAATGTTCGTCTGATGGCATACAATACTAGCCATCAATTGGTCCAGTCCCAAATGCTGCTCGACCAAGTCATGGAGCTCGAGCGAACAAATCGCGATTTGGGCCGTCGCGTGGAGAGGATGGACGAAGAAAAAGCCTCTGCCATCAAAGAGTGCAAGGCCGAGCATGCTAAGATGCTGGCTTTGATGGAGAGGAAGATGGAGGCCTCGTTGGCTGGCGAGAAGAACGCCTTGGAGAAGGCTGAGAAGATGCTGTTGGAGGTGAAGTCCTCAGATTTGAGAGCTGAGAGAGCTGAGAAGGAGCGAGCAGACTTATCTGCTCGGTTGCTCGCTGCCGAGGAGCATGTCAAGAGGTTGGAGGAGGAGCGCCAGAACCTGATCGAATACGAAGTCCATGAGCAGGAAGTGATGGACAAGACCAACTTTGGGTACATCTGTGCCTTTGCGGAATGTCTACGGTCTGTCCACTTCGCCCACGATCACAATCAAGATATTCGTGATGCGGTGAAGGCGGACTTTATTGAGTACGTGAAAAATTATCCTCCTCCTCCTGGCTCAACTTTGTTCGTCTCCGACTTGGCCGACCTCGGCTTTCCTCTGGAAGTCTTCGGCGAGGAAGTCGATATTGCTGCTCCCACTTATGGCGGCCAGCCTGACCCTGCCCCAGCGACGACCAACGCGGCAGCCGCTGATGAGGTTTTTGAAGGGTTGCCTTCGCTTCCCTTGACTCCTATAGACGGGGCTGGTACAAGTGCCCAGGGCGAACAGCCGAGCGCGCCGGCGACCAGAACTGAAGATGCTCCTCCTCCACCTCTTCCTTGAAGACTTTAGTTTTTTCTTACAATAGGATACACAACATTTCTGTATTTCTCATTCCTATTGTAAAACTTTTTGATCTAATGATATGAAGATTTTTGTTCGTCTACAAGCTTATGCCTCTTCATTTGTCTTTACTTAACTGCTCGCCTCTTTGTTTGTCTTACTTAGTTGCTCGCCTATTGTTTTTTGCTCATGACAGTTTCTAAGTGTTCCTTTTTCCTTAAGGTAAACACTTAAATTTTAAATTGGTCATTTGGTTCTTATAGAACTTGACCTTTAGTTGTTTGGGCCATTTTGGTCGCTCGTGGACTTGGCCTTGCATTAATGTGGGCTATTGGTCCGTTATGGACTTAGCCTTATTTTTGCTTTTAATAAGCTTTTCTGTTCGTCTTATAACAGACTTGTATTTTGTCAATTTTTGGGCGAGCAACTAAGTAATTTGGACTCAAGGCTCAAAAACTAAAATTCAGCAAGACAAAAGATAAAAGCAATTCTGCTCGCCTGATAAGATAAATGCAAATCTGCTCGCTTATAAACTTGCGCAAAAATTTCAAAAATTTACAAAGGATCTATTTACAAACTTTCTAAGACTTACAGGACTTCATTGGTAGTACTTCTTGAGTAAAGTCGTATTCCAGGAGTATTGGGACGACTTGCCTTCCATGTCTTCAAGGTCGTATGTGCCGTTGTGCCATTTATTCGTCACCTTGTATGGGCCCTCCCAAGTCGGGCCGAATACTCCTGGTGGTATTAAAACTTTTCGAAGTACCAAGTCTCCGATTTCAAATTCTCTTGCTTTTACTTGAGAATTGTAGTACTTTGCTGCTCTTCTTTTGTAAATTGCATTTTTCAATTCTGCTGTTATTCTTTTTTCTTCAAGCAAGTCCAACTCTGCTGCCATTGCGGAGTTGTTTGCTTCTTCGTCGAACGCAGCTGTTCGTTTTGTTGGGACTTTTAGCTCGATCGGTATTACTGCTTCTGTCCCGAACGCCATTGTGAATGGTGTTTCGCCTGTGCTTGTTCTGTGGGATACTCGGTATGCCCACAACACCTCTGGTAACTCTTCTGACCACTTCCCTTGCTTGTCAACCAAACGAATCTTCAGTATATGCTTGATTATTTTATTCACTGCTTCTACTTGACCGTTCGATTGGGGGTGGTACGGTGTTGAGAAATGTTTCCTTATTCCCCATTTTTCGCAAAAATCTCTGATCTCTTTTCCTTCAAACTGTCTTCCGTTGTCCGTCACTATCGCCTGAGGGACCCCGAAACGACAAACAAAGTTTTTCCATATAAAGTTGATCATTTTCTCCTGTGTGATCCGCCCGAGTGCTTCTGCTTCCGCCCACTTCGTGTAGTAGTCAACAGCCACCACCGCGAATCGAACATTTCCTTGTCCCGGGGGAAAAGGCCCAATGAGGTCAATTCCCCATTTCGCGAACGGCCATGGACTATTGACTGAAATCAGTTCATGTGGGGGTTTGTGAATGTTTGGGGCAAACAATTGACATCTATGACAAGTTCGGGCAATCTTGATCGCATCCTGGAGGAGAGTTGGCCAGTAATATCCTTGCCTTATTGTTTTATGTGCCAAGGCCCGTCCTCCGGCATGATTTCCGCATACACCCTCATGGATCTCTTTCAGTACTGCCTGTCCTTGCCCCCTAGCCAAACATTTCAGGAGTGGGAGCGAAATTCCTCTCTTGTACAACTGTCCGTCCATCATGGTGTATCTTGCCGCTCTTTTAACCAACTTGTTAGCTTCAAACGGGTTGTCTGGTTTTTTATCGTTTTGCAAATATTCAATGATCGGCATCCTCCAGTCGTCTTCTTCGAAATCTTCATTGATCTGATAGATCTTGTAATCTTCGGTTGATGGTTTGGACATTCTTGTTAGCGTCACTTCCGACAATTCTGCTGGTCCGGTGCTGGTTGCTAGCCTGGCTAATGCATCTGCTTGAGCATTATTGTCTCTTGGTATTTGTTCAATGTATATTTGTTCGAACAAGGAGGCCAAGTGAGCAACAATCTTTTGATACAAAGCCATGTCTTCATCTCTTGCTTCATATTCTCCTCGGACCTGGTTGACGATCAATTGCGAATCTCCAAAGATTTGCAACCTTCGTACTCCAACTGCTAATGCTAGGCGTAACCCAACGATCACAGCCTTGTACTCTGCTTCGTTGTTCGTCGCCATGAACTCGAATCGAACAGCTGAAGTAAAAACTTGCCTATCTGGGCTTATTAAGACTATACCTGCCCCCGATGCTGCATTTGTTGATGATCCGTCAACATACATGTGCCAGGGATGGCTATGCCCTCTCGTTGGATCTTGGGGGAAAGTCAGTTCGACTATAAAGTCTGCTAAAGCTTGCCCCTTGATCGCTGTTCGAGGAACATATGAAATCCCGAACTGACTGATTTCCAAGGACCACTTTAGGAGCCGACCAGCCGCATCGGGTCTGTGCAGTATTTGCTTGAGTGGGAACGTTGTCAACACTTCCACCTGGTGGTCGAAAAAATATGGACGAAGTTTCCTGACACTCATTACCAGCGCATATGCTAGCTTTTCTGTTGGTGAATATCTGAGTTCTGCTTCGTGCAAGGCATGACTTACATAGTAAATGGGTAGGTGGAACTTTCCTTCCGCCCGAACGAGCACTGAACTGATTGCTACCTCTGAAGCCGCCAAGTACAAGTATAACTTTTCCCCTGGGATTGGCTTGGCAAGAATTTTTGTATCACTGAGGTACTCTTTCAGCTGCTCGAACGCTTGTTGACAGGCGTCTGTCCATTGAAACTTTCCTTTCTTGATGGCCTCGAAAAATGGCCTGCACTTATCCCCCGATCTCGAGATGAACCTGTTCAAGGCTGCTAGACATCCGTTAGCCGTTGGACTTCTTTTACCGATCTAGGTGGTTGCATTTCCATGATTGCTTTCACTTTCACTGGATTTGCTTCAATTCCTCGTTGACTAACCAGATGTCCCAAGAATTTCCCAGAATGGACTCCAAAACTGCTTTTCTTGGGATTCAACTTCATATTGTAGGTCCGAAGTATCTCAAATGTTTGAGCCAGGTGCTGTAAGTGATCTTCCTTTTTTGAGCTTTTGACAACAATGTCGTCCACATATACTTCCATTGTCTTTCCGATGTGATCATCAAACATCTTGTTAACCAGCCTCTGATATGTAGCTCCAGCGTTGATTAGCCCAAATGACATTCTCTTCCAGCATAGTAAGTTTTTGTTGGTGTAGAACGCTGTGTGCTCTTGATCATCGGGATGCATCGCGATTTGATGATATCCTGCGAATGCATCCATGAACGTTAGCAGCTCATGTCCGGCGGTGCTATCAACTAGCTGGTCAATGTGAGGCAATGGAAAGTTGTCTTTCGGGCAAGCGGCGTTAAGATCTGTGAAATCGATGCAAAGTCTCCATGCTCCAGTCGTTTTCCTGACCAAAACTGGATTTGCCACCCATTGCGGGCATAACGCTTGTTTGATTAAGTCGTTATCCAGCAGCTTTTTAACCTCCACGTCGAGCGCCTCGTATTTGTCGGGTCCAAATTTTCTCCTCTTCTGATGGACTGGCTTCTTCCCCGGGTCGATGTTGAGTCTGTGACAGGCATGTTCGGGGCTGATGCCCACCATGTCTGCATGCGACCATGCGAACACATCGAGGTTTGCTTTAAGAAACTCAATCATGTTGGTCCTGTACGGCTCTGGTAGCTCGGACCCTATGAAGAGTTCTAAGCCCTCTTGGTTCGGGTCGACTTTTACAGTTTCCAACTCTTCGACTGGGGTAGCCCTTCGTTTCTGGCCTTTCCATCTGGGGTCAATAATGGGCCCTTCTGTCTTTGGCTCATCTTCGATCTCCATCGGTTCTGCCCCCAGTCGTGGCTCTATGTCCTCTGCATCAACGTGCATTGCCCTTGTTTGTTCTTCCTCGTTGCTAGTAGTAGCAGCTTCTGTTCCTCCTGTTTGGGCAAGCTGTTCGTCTTCGCGTTCCTGCTCGTCCTCGTCCAACTGTGTGCCTTCGCACATCTGTTCGCCAATGCGCAGCTGTTCGTCTGCGCATAGTTGCTCGTCGCTGCGTGGCTGCTCGTCGACTTCCATTATTTCAGTATCAACGGAAGTCATGGCCTCGCTATCATCTCCGTCCTTGTCTGAGTACCTGTCCGCCATGTTGACTTGGTGATCCTGCAACTGTATTTGCAACAGACACGCACGAGCTTTCTTTTGGTCTCCTTTGACTGTACCTGCACCCTTCTTTGTTGGGAATTTTAAACAATAATAGTACGTTGAAACAGCTGCTTTAAATTCATGCAAGAAAGGACGGCCGAGGAACCCGTTATAGGTGGACTGTTGGTCTACAACCAGGAAGTCTACCATTCTATTCATTTTCCTCTCCGGGTCCTCGATTGATACAAGCTCAACTGCCAACGTAACTATTCCTAGCGGGGTGGTCACAGCATTCCCGAATCCTACAATCTTGTGATCGCAGTCTTTGATGTACTCTACGCAATCTCCCAGTTGGTCCACCGTGCTCTTGAACAGGATGTTCGTATAGGAACCAGTATCAACAAGTAGACGGTGCACTTTTGTCCCCATGATATTGGCACAAATGACCAACGAGTCATTGTGGGGAGTGAGTACTCCGTCTAAGTCTTTTTCCGAGAAAGTCAGGTCCCCCGTTCGTTTGGTCGATGGATTCGCGCCTACTTCCATCACTTGATCCACTGCTCTCAGTTCCGCTTTCCTCTTTCTCTTTGACATAGGTGGTCTCCCATCAGAACAACCACTTACTGGTCCAGTGGGTTCCAGCATTAGGATTTCCGGGATATGCCTTGCTGGGGCTGCTGGGACCTTCCTTCCTCTCTTACCTGCTTTGCTTGGTTGGTCATCACTATCTTCGTCATCCGAACTGGACGGTTCTGGTGCCCTTGGCCTTTTACTTGGTTCCCTCTTCACGAATTCGGACAGCTTTTCTTCCTCATAGAACCTCCACAACTGCTTCAACAGATCTCGGCACTCGCTCGTGAAGTGGCCGATGTTCTGATGATAAGCACAGTATTTGTTCGGGTTCAGCTTTCCTCTCTCTTGCCTTATCTTCCGCGGCTCTGACAACATTTCCCTGTCCTTAACGTTGTTGTACACAGCATCCACGGACATAGTAAGGACTTGACTCAACTTTTCTTTCAACTCAGCTCCATCATTGAATGACTTCATGTTCTTCGGAGCTTTGTAATCACTTCCTCCCGACTTCTTGCTAAACTTCTTTGGATCGGCTTTGTCTCCCATCTCTCGGTGTAGGGCCTCCTGCATTGAAACATGAATTCCCGCTTTATGTCTGAACTCTGTGTATGTTTTCGGGCAAGTCAGATGCATTTCCTTCCACAAATCAGTTCCTTTCTTTAAACCAGCCCTTCACTGCCACAATTTTCGTGTCCTCACTCACCATTTCGCCCTCCAGCAAGACTTTATCAAATCTTTCCAGAAATTGCTTGTCAGACTCCTCGTCTCCCTGCCTAATATCTGCCAGACGGTGTCTGTGGGTCAAGTAGGACCCGGCAGTTGAGAAGTGGGACAGAAACTCTTTGCTTAGTTGGGCAAACGAGTTGATGGAGCCAGGAGCTAATGCTGAGAACCATCTGTGCGGGCCATCTCCAAGGGTGAGTGGAAAATTTCGGCATTGTGTGGCGTCGGTTGCCCCCATTGAGATCATGAAATCCGAATATTTCGTCACATGAATTCGAGGGTCCGACGTTCCCTCATACAAGCTGATGGCTGGAAACTGTATCTTCTTCTGGATTGGTGCATTGAGGACAGATGGAGATAACGGTGAAGAAGGGAGAATAGTCGATCCAACACCTCTCTGAGATTCCAACTGTCTCTGTAATTCCTCGATCGCCTTTCTCATTTCCTGCAATTCATTTGGGGGAGTTCTCCCGATGGAAGGCTGTTCATCGTGATTGGGTTCAGTGACCTCTTCACGATGCAGTCCCTTGCCAACGGGACGTTTCTCCTGAGTTGTCTTCCTAGCAGCGTTGCTAGCTCCATTTGGCCCTAGTCGGCCGAAAGCTGACCTCCGGATTCGGTCATGCACTGATGGGCGAGCAGGATGGTGTGATCGCTCCTCATGCCTTCGGGATGGCTCCCTCCTATTCACATTCCTTGTTCCTAATCTCTCCAAAGCACTTGTTCGGGAAGTACTTTTGCTTGACTCATCTGCTCGACTTGGTGATGATTCTCCTCTGCTTCCTAGACGTTCGCTCAATGGAGCTTTTCCTTTATTTCTACGAACTTCCTCGCTGTCGGCCTCGTCCCGACGTGCATCTTCTCTTATTTTACTCCTTTGTTCGCCAGTACGCTCCTGCTCGCCTGTTCGTCTGGTCGTCACAGGTGCTCTTGACGGTCCTGCTATTTGTCGATTTTGCAAGGATTGAAGAACAACAATGGTTTTTGCTAGCTCTTCGGGATTTTGAGCAAGAGCTTCAACTTCTGGTGGAATCGTGTCAATAGTGACTTGTATATTCCTCTGCGAAGTTGCTCTCACTGTCCGTGCATGTCCTTCGGTGGAAGAAACCCTAGTTCTTGGTCTACGACTTGGAGATATACTCGAATGTCGTTCTTCTTGCGATCGAACCATTTCGACTATCAAAATATGGGTAACTAAGTAAATGGATGAAGTATTCTTGTTCTTGCAAACACCTTTTCCAAGGGTTACTAGCCTTGTGTGTGATTATGAAGGTTTGAAAACCCTAGTTCATGCACACATGCATTAAAACCCTTAAAATGTCGTAAATCTTTGTCCTAAGAATGTGCACTTTTGTTTTCCGGCAGCTGCTTCCCGGATTCCGGCGAGATTTTGCAGATTCCGATGGGAGTCTTCAACCTTTCTTCGAATTTTTCTACAACCGGAGGTTCGAACCCTTCTTCTAGCGCCAATTGTTGATGATCTTTTCTAACTAAGGTGATTAGTGGCTGTTTTCTATAACTAAGATCACCAAACAAGATCAAGAAATCATGAAATTTGGCTAAGTGATATTCAAGAAATAATTTGACAAGAGTTTGGACTTGTATTCAATTGTTCTCCTTTTTTCATGTACAAGAAGGGAGTATTTATAGACATACAAAGTGGCCATGTGTCACCATCTTGATGGCTTAGCCATTGGATCTTTGCCAAGTGTTAGGACACTTGTACAACATCTACACTATTACTCATTGGATGGGTGTCAAGTGTTAGGACACTTGGACCATATCTAAGCTAGTGACTCTTGGAATTCCCCATGTTGTACTTGATCTTTGGCACTTCTGAGATGCTCTCGACGGTGACCGGCTGCTCGCTTGTACGTCTTCGTTAGATGTCATGGTCCTTTGCGTTCTGAGCTGTTCGCTCCTCGCTTGGGATTGTTTTACAATGTTGCTCGCTTTACTACGAACCTGTTCGCCCAAATTGGCTTTGGCCTGAGCCACTGGCACAGCTGTTCTTTGCAAGGCTGATCGCCAAATTCTGCTGCTCGCCCTACGAATCTGCTAGCTCCGCTACAAAGCTGTTCGCTTCCACGAAACTGCTAGCTCCTTTGATTTGTTATCCTGTTACTAAGTAATTAATAATCTCCTATTTATTAATTACTTAATTGTTCGCCACCCAACAGTAAGTAAGATCTAACACTTGAGGTATATTTGATATAAAAGTATGTTTAATCGAGTTTTTCTAAATGAAAAGATATATTTGGGATGCATAATTTTAGATATTCATGATTTAATTTAAGAATAATTTTAATTTAAAAAACAAAATGAGAATACAAATATCAGTTGTATAAATAAGCTTATATACACATTATCAATGGATTTATTTTCGTGAAATTCAATCATATACTCTAAATCTTTTAAATAAAATGTGATTAACTAAATCAAGTTTAGATGACCAAGCCTTTAATTAGTAGGACAATAAATCATGCATGCTTTCGTTTTTAAACAATTAATAATAATATTATATATGCACATAGTATGCACTGATCATATTAAATATAAGATACAACTTGAGTTTGGTTAAAAAAAAATTGTAACAATCAAAATAGCAACATGTGCAATTATAATGTCATTAAGAAACCTTTTTTCTCTTATTAGGTTTTAGATGTGTCTCTCTTTTATCATATTATTTTATAATATACACTTAATTTAGATTAGAAGCGGAATATTTTATCATACGTTCCTTTTTTTATTCCTCTTTTAATTTTGAGTTAACCACTTCTCTCATATAATCCGTAGAAATTTTGGTTAATTTTTTAAAAACTCACAATTAATGATATAATATAAGTAAAAGATGAGCTATAAATATGGTTTGACTATGGTCTTATGATTAGTAATTTAATTGTTAATGCTGTAATTTTTCTACTTTTATTTTAGTTAAATGGAGACGGATTATTATATTTTGAGTTTTAAAGTTCGAAATATTTCAGAATTACTATGTTTTGATGATGAAGTAACTTAAGTAAGTCTATATCTAAAATAAATTTAAAATTATTTAATGTTTGAAGTAATATAATATTGTAACACTTAAACATAAAAATATAAATATAAATGATTATAGTTAAAATTAGATATGAAAATTGCTTTAATACCGTAGCATTAACCCCTTTTTCAGTCAACGACCGAATCTTATAAGGATTAGTTCAAATGTAGCATGTCTCTACCAAGTTGCAGGAGTATGATTTTTTTATAGTTTAATTTATTGTTTATATTTTGTTATTTGTAATACACCATAATTTTTTTGTAATTTAATTTTTTTTATTAAAAGAAGATGATATACTTATGTGTATGAACGATGTTCGTAATTATATTGCGAATGATTTTCATGTGGATATATTTAGATTCTTTTTTCGTTCTTATAAAGGAAGAGAGACTGAGTTGAAGGTAATTTTGTTTAATTACTTATCATTTTTAATATAATTCATTATTTTGTTTCAATGTTAACTTTTTTTTTTTAATTTAGTATTTGTCGTATTTGTTCGTTAAGAAGTTCATAACTTCTACTACATCACAAGAATTAGTTTTGAAGCTGAAATTAATGTCAAATTCATTGTTAAAGTAATTTAATGTTGAAGCTCTTTACAATGGTGTAATTTGGTATTTAAAAGTTGATGTTTATTTTAAAAACTATTTTGATATTCATGCTGGTGATCTATTATTTTTGGAAGAAGACCATGGATGTGCGTTTTCCTTCACTATAGTCAATGGTTCTAATGAGTTTTTAATGGAAAAGATAGGCGAACGTCTACTAAATTCTCGGTTATAATAATGAGTATGTTTTTTTTTAAAAGGTTATGTTGTATGTTGTTTTATTTGTTTTTGTTAAATATTTATACAAGATTATTTTAAAAAAATTATGTTCCTTTCATAACATGTGTTGTCAAGTTGTACAGGATTATTCCCGAATTTGTTGTTGAATGCACTGAGCATATTATAAGATTATTTTAGTGCATGCGATGTCTTTTATTTTTATTTTTTTATCTAGATAATTTTTTTTCGATTCATTACTAACTTATCCCAAGAACATTTATTTAATTATATGGAATACACTTGCGAAGTGTTTCTTTTTTAAAACTAAATTTGGAAACCAGTATCTGATCACATACACAGAGAAGGACAATTCACTTCAGTTGAAAGTAAAAAAAAAAAATTGGCATATGATTAATTCCATTGTTATGATAGAGTTAAATATTTAACTTTATTATATGATGGTTTTCAAACATTTTATGTCAATTTTTTTTAGACAATAATTACGACGTTACTACATGGGCTTGCTATGTTAATCACGGTAATTTTATATTTTTACGTTGTCTCTGTTTGATACGTGTATATTTTTGTTTAATGTTCTTTTATATTTTATATAACACAACATTGTTCTTTTTCAGTTAGCTTTCCTAAAAATATCATTCTCAAATTTTTGTGGATTGAAATCTATCTGAGTCTATGTATTGTTTGGTACATATTGATTATATTTTATATCTTATTTTTTCAGTGAGTGTTTATTTTATAGAAAGTTTATATACATATTTGTTTAAAATTGTGTATATTTTAATTTCAACATATTATTCTTTCCATATTTTTTGTTTTTTATCTTTCGAGGATGATTCTGTAAGGTGTTATTTTTGAATTAATGCTTCTGGAGTGATATGGTTATTATAACTTATTTTATAGTGTCAATTGTTTATGAATAATAGTATTATTGTTTGTTTTCATAGATTGTCGTATTTAATACTAACTATTAATAATACATCCCATATTAGAAATACCATAAAAATACTTTTCAAATATATGCTAACTTCCATCATGATTTATCAAAAGAAAATAATCAATGTAAAATTACTTGAATGTTATTATCTCCTATGGGTGTTATAGTGCTTTGTTAACAATTCATTTTTATATGTCGATCGTTGTTTCATGGTAATATATTATTACCAAATATTCTATTTTTTCATTTTAAATTAATAATTGGGCAATTACTTAATCAGATTAAAATGCAAAGAATTTTGTACCTTCGTAGTACTTCCACTGTCCTGGTCTAAACTTCTCACTTCTTTTTGTTGAATGATTTAAGAAAATATTTTTTTTATTAATATATGGTGGACCACATTTTGACTTTTGGGATAAAGTAATGAATAGTGTTGAAAAATGAATTTGAAGGTTAAAGTTTATATGTAGTAGAGTGTTATTTTTTTTTCATTTATGGAATAAGAAACTTAGTGTGGGATGGCCCCAAAAGGAAAGTGGGAAGTTTACTCTGGGAGGGAGTATGTTTTAGTGTTTGTCAGTGTCCTAAAATATAGATGATACCAAACTGTTTGAAATCCGTCATGAATTTCGAATCCGTCCACTCTGCCACTGATATGAATGTTTAAGGTGTTAATTAACTAAAATTGAAATTAGATTAAATCAAGATTATGCTTACCTTTGGAAAATTCATGTGTTACCAATAAATTAACAACATTTGACTTCTGAGAGTGGTCAGGTGACCTTATATTCGACATGCAGCAAAAGTACACCGAACAATTAAACAGAGTAATGTGTGAATCTTTCATACTTCAGTGAGTTTCTTCGAATTTTGATCGGCTTAATTTTTTATCCGATTGATCTATTATGCAACTGGAAAAATTTGTCAAAGTTTTTAAAGTATTAAAATTAAATTAGGATTAAAATAAAATTTATATTTCGCAAATCAAATAATTAACCTATTAAATCACATGGGATTCAACATGCATACAAATTTTTTGATGGAATTTGACCGATGACTTTGTAATCCTTTCGTAATTCATCGAGCTTTGACCAGTCGGAGACTGATCCTCTTTTTGTGTCTAACCTAAAAATGATGAGGATTTGAATAAATTTTGAAGAACAAAAAGATAAAATAATTTAAATGTCTGAAATGTACCTTAAATTTCATAAATAATTTTTGAACTGTAATTCTCATTTCAGTGGCTTTCAAAATCTGATGAATTTTTTTTAGATGGTGGAATTTCAGGCAGTGACCTTTGGTTGTGGTTGTCAATGGCTTCGTTAATTGCTTACTGGTTTAGCTGGGTTATGATAGAGTTGATATGCAGAGTAATAGTGGAGCAAGAATTATGGTTTACTTTCAGTTACAATATAAAGGAGTAAATAGTTTTTCCACCTTTAATAATTAAATAATTTGGACTGATTCGGACCTTTGAATGTGGGAGACAATAAATCGTGAATCTTCTTCCATGTTTATTGTGAAACGTACACGTATGTTATCGAATGCATATGTGAAATTGTTAAAGAATTATTCAATATGTCACAAATTAATATTAATGTAATTTATTTTTGTGTTTATTTTTTGCAAAAAATTATATAGGACCGTTTTATGGCATGAGACAATACAAATTATCATTCACTCATAACAAAATGTTAATGTATCAACAACCAAGTTATACATCATCCCATTGTCTCATGGGATTAGACAGTCTCTGACAAAGCCTACTCTTACTTTTGTTTTTCATAAGGAATAATTACTCTTACCATCCTTTGTTACCTGTCTCATTTTATCCATTCACACAAACCAATTTATTTATTTATTAGTACATCATAAGACACTTACACCCTTATTTATTATTTCTATTTATTACAAAATAATGATTATCTTCGTGATTTATTATAGATATTGTTAGAAAAAAGTGGGTAAAATATTGATTTATATTAATGGATTGAATAATTAAAAAAAGGATGTCGTTTTGGATAAATATGATACACTTAAAAAGGGACGGATTGAGTATTTTAAAGAAATTAGGCTCTTTTGTAGTTTAATGTTCAAAGTATTTTAATTATATGCTGATATTTTTTTTATTTTATTGTATCATGTTATTAGACAATGCATATTAACAAACACATCTATTAAAATATTAATGTGTTATGTTCAATTTATGTTTTATGTCAATTATGGTTTATATAAGAAAATATTTCATCTTAAATTAATCAACAAATTGTTTTAAGTTATTGAATATTTAATCGGGAATATAACAAATTTCATTCGAAGTATATTTGATCTAGGGTAAAAAAAAAGTTTATGATAATTTTTTTCATTTGAAAAAAGTTGTTTTTAATTTTTTTAATTAAAGATAAGGTATTATCATGGTTAAAAAATTGTAACAAATTTCATCCGTGCGAAGCACGGGTAGGACGATTACTAGTAAAGTTAATAGCAAATGGTTGTTGATTGTGAGTAAAGAAATGTTGGTTAAAAAGGACCAGTTAATCAAAATGAGATTATAGTTACATTATTTAGAAGGGGACATCTTGGATTGATTAAGTTTTTGTTATCATTAATCAGCATAATTACTCATGCTAAGTCGTATTCTCATTGTCATTAAAAAGAAAAAATTAAGTATTTTTGTCCTTGTTGAGAGCCTCGGTTTTTCTGTCTCATTTCTAAAAGAATACAAACTTGTGATGGAGGAATAATGAAAAATTGGAATATTGTGTAACAACCATGTAACTAATTGTAGGAGAAAAGCGATAAACAAGCAGATTGAAGAAATGAGGAATTAGGCAAAGAATATATAAGGATCCAGAAGCAGGGAACAATCATGTTCTTATTAATTAGTGTCAAAAACTAAATTGCACGACCTGGATTCGAGGTATTTATAATACCCAAACCCAATCGACAACAAGAATATAAAAAATCCTACAGTTTAGAAATTGCAAAACATAGCTTAAACAAAAATGTGGATGCACCCTTCCCACGCTAGCTTACAGATCAAACCATCAAATTTAAATAAATATGCAGTCCTATGCTATGACAACCATTTTGAAACCTCATGAAAGATATGGGTAGAGACTAGAGAGTGCTTTATCTATAAAGATTTCCACCCAATCGATTTGAAAAGGTCTTATGGAAACTATCCTTTAATTTTGAGATGTCTTGACTTAGTTTTGATGATTTCAATGATTTATTACATGTAGAGGATAAAAGAGGAAAAACGGGTTAAACGAGCAATAAATAAAGAATGATCTGTTCTGATACACATGGATATAATTGGGAAGGACCCAACCATCAGAATTGCATCGGAAATATGATCAAAATGAAAAAGAAAAAAAGAAAAAAACAATTTAATCAGAATTCCAAAGTTCCGAGTTATCGACGAAATAAAATTTGTGCGCATTCACAATAGTGTACTCGCGAAATTGAAAATTGAAGGCACATATTACCAAAGCCAGCAGCCCATTTGTCATTTAAATAAGGCACAGCCCATCTATACACTTCCATCTTTTGTTAATACACTCCACCTAAAAAGGATTCAACAGGAAAAAAAATCTGAAAATACAAAAAAAAAAAAAACACTAAATATATAAATTTTTGGAAATTAATTCCGAAATTAGTTACGGAAAAAAATTCAGAATATTATTTTCGAGTGGAGTATATTAACAAAACATGAGATTGTATTTATATGGAAATAATTTTAGCCCATCTCATGGCCCAATATCAGCCTATTAAAGCACAACGTAATCAAGTTAGCTGCCCGTTTGTATCAAGTATTACTATATTAGAGTATTAGTCATGGAAGAAGAAAAGCAAGCAGCTTATTAAAGAGAACTAGCACTCTCTCTCACACTTGTAATTACAGTTTCATCACTTATTAGTTATTACCTTGTTGATCGTTCCTTAATTGCTCGCTGATCCTGATTAATATATATCTGCCCTCTCCCTCCGCCAATATATCTATATAGAGTGAGTTGGATTTTGATCTCAATTTACCCGCGAGTTTTTTCCTTAACCGACTGACAGGACGGAGTTATGCACAATTTGATTCCTTCATGAACCGATATCATAAATGCTTTTTCTAATGGACCAATTTAATTGTTTATTATGAGGTTCAATTCTGTTACTTTTTTTTAACAAAAGGTTTCATATTCTCATTAGAAAATTTATTTTTCAATACTTTGTACCTATTAAATTATTATTATTAAACTTACTTTCATAAACATAATTAACACACAAATTCAGCGCATGTTTAACACTTGTCAAGTACAATTAACATTATCAGTATAATTAATGATTTAAATTTCTTTCCTTTCAAAAAAAAAAAAAAGTTTAAATTTCTTTTTCTAAATCATATACATACCTTCTTCACGTATTTTAGTCAACTAATCCTACAAATTTGCAATATCATTGATATAATCAGGGATATATGCTATCTTTTAAAACCGAAGCAAAAAATCCAATTAGGGGAGATTCTACCTTCAAAAAGAAGAAAATGATTTGATAAAGATAATTAGAACACTTGAATGACCATGCTTTAACCACCGACACAACCCCATCCCCACCGGCCACCTCTTCTACTTCTATAGTAAGTGAATAAAAATAGTATATACATATAGTGCCTCTTCGGTATTAATAGAAAGAATTAAAAAAAGAAAACTTACCTAATTGAAATAGTCGTGCAAATGCAGAGGCCCACCGCTTGAGTGAGTGGCGGCGCCGAAGCAGAGGCCAGACCGGCGAGTGAGTGCCGCTGTCGTTCGCACCCTACGCCGGAACGATGTTGTCGAGAGGAGGAGAGGGGAGAAAGAACCGATGCTGCTGTTACATACCGGTTCGACCCGGGTTTGGCAGTTTTGAACGCCTTATGGACGGTTTTGAAATGCAACCAGTCCAACGTATAGAACCGGCCCGGAGAGACATCCGATCCGCTTTTTATAACATAGGATATATGTGGGATCTTTGAAAGTTCAAATCATATAAATTTTTTATTTATTTCACCAGTACATACCCATAAATAATAAAATCAATAATATTCAAAATAATAATCATCAATACTCCAAACAATAATCGGTAATATCACAAGAATTATTCTAAACAACAATCAACAATACATCAAACAATGATTAGTAATACCCCAATCAATAATAACCAATACCCCAAGTAATAATCAACATTACCTCAATCAATAATAACCAATACCCTAAATAATAATCAACAACATTCCAAGTAATAATAATCAATACCTCAAGTAATAATCAGCAATACCTCAAACAATAATCAACAATACCCCAAACAATAATAACCAATACCCCAAGTAATAATCATCGATACCCCAAGCAATAACAATAATAATAACCAATATTCGCAATAACAATCAATATACCAAGTAATAACAAACAATATCTCAAAAAATAAAAATCACTACCCCAAATAATAACGAACAATATCTCAAGCAATAATAACAATACCCAAATAATAATCAACAATACCTCAAGCAATAATCAATAATACCCTAAGCAATAATAATCAACACCTTAAGTAATAATCAGCAATACCCCAAACAATAATAACCAATACCCCGAGTAATAATCAACAATACCCAATCTATAATAATCAATATCCTAAGTAATAATCAGCAATATCTCAAACAATAATCAGCAATATCCCAAACAATGATAATCAATACCCCAAGTAATAATCAGCAATACCCCAAACAATAATAATCAATACCCCAAGTAATAACAAGCAATATCTCAAGAAATAAAAATCATTACCCCAACTCTTCTACCCTTCAGAAAATTAATGAAAATCATTATCTCCACCTCTTCTCTAATTATCTTATCCTTCTCAGGACCAAATTGCCTTAATTTATGCTTCACAGGTCTGACCTCTGGATCAACATTTAAACGATGCAGGGCCACCTTGGGGTCAATCCCCAACAAGTCCTCAGGTTGAAATGCGAAAAGATCCGCATTCCTCCTTAGACAGTTGATGACAGCTCTGGCCACATCATGCGTCATCTGAGTTCCAATTCGGGTAGTAAACCCGGATTTGTTTGGGAAGAGCTCTACTGGCATAAGCTCTTCCTCTGGCCGGATCTGCAGATCTGGCTCTTCCTCCATCAGCTCTGCACCCTTCATTCTCTTCCCATCCGGGTCATCTCCTCGACCATCACTTCTAGGGGAAGAGTGTGAATCTTTCTTTACTGTTTCAACATAGCATTTGCGAGAGCAGAACTGGTCTCCCACAAGCTCTCCTACTTCATCTCCAACAGGAAACTTCAACTTCATGTGGTATGTAGATACCACAGCCTGAAAAAGTTTCAGAGATGGTCTTCCCAAGATCACGTTGTATGCTGAGGGAGCATCTACAACTAAGAAGTTCACCATCTTAACTTTGACCAGAGGTGGATTCCCCATTCTAACCTGAAGAGAGACTTGTCCCTTAGGTTGAATGGCTCCTCCTGTAAATCCATAGAGCGTCGTATCTACTGGCTTAAGCTCCACGTTAAGATCCATCTTCAAAAAACAATCTTGAAACAAGATATCCGCAGAGCTGCCGGTGTCTATGAATACCCTGGCAACATCATAACCACCAATCTCCATGGTCACCACTAAAGCATCATTATGGGGCCTCTGAACTGCCCTCTCATCTCTCGGCCCAAACTGTATGTTAGGCGAATCACTAGCGTTCACCTCGTGAACATCTCCCTCATACCAGTTCTGGGCGGATCTGACAGAAGCTCTCCTGGCCCGATGTGAGTCTCCATCTGCCGGTCCCCCAACTATCATTTGGATATACCCCTTCCTATGACCAGGACCATCCTTCCGAGACGGCTCTACTACCTCATTTCCTCTTTCTTCGTTATCTTTTCTCTTATTGTTGTTTCTATCTCTTTCTTTCTTCACAAATTCCACTAGATGACCATCTTGAATCATCCTCTCGATGGCATCTTTTAGATGTCGACAATCATTCGTTTCATGACCATATTCATTGTGGTATCGGCAATACCGATCAGACCTGGGATGCCGAGGACCCCTCTTAGCCGAATAGGGGAATTTGAAGTCGGGATGATCTGCCACAACTACTAGCATTTCTGCTGGCTGCAAAGTCAGAGGTGTATATATTTCAAATCTTCCCAATTTGGGTTTATCCTTGGTTGTCTTTCCTTTGTCATCATTGCCCTTCTTCCTCTCAGGCTCTTTCTTTTTCTCCGCATTTCTTTCAGTGCGACTCTCTTCTTTCTTTATACCTCTGGCCTCCTCCAGATTTATATACTTGTCGGCCCTTTCCTATAACTCATCAAAGGTCAGGGGATGTTTCTTGGCCAGAGATTTAAAGAAATCTCCATCATGAAGACCTCGCGCCAAGGCATTCGTTCTTACTTCATCTGTGGCCGCAGGGACCTCCAAAGCAGCCTCATTGAACCGAGTAATATACTCTCTCAAACTCTCTTGTGGCTTCTGTCTGAAACTCATCAAATACAGAGATGTCTTTGTTATCTTTCGAGAACTAGCAAATTGATGCAGGAAAAGTATGCTAAATTCATCGAATGAGCAAATAGAGTTGGCTGGTAGCTGGATAAACCACTTCTGAACAGATTTTGTTAACGTGGTGAGAAACACTCTACATTTCACACCCTCTGAATACTGATGCAGTAGAGCTCAATTCTCAAATCTCAACAAATGATCCTGAGGATCAGTCGTTCCGTCATATTCAAAATTCAGAGCTTTAAAGCTCTTAGGCAGTGGATCAGAGAGGATATCCTCCGAAAAGGGGGATCATCCTGATCTGAATTTATGTTTTCCTGTTTTCTCACAGTGCTTCTTAACCATTTCCATCTCTCTTTTCAAAGACGCAATCTCACGGTTGGCATTAACAATAGCTGTAGATTCTGCCTCGGCCTCATCTGAATCACACTCGTCATACTCAACCAAACCAGAAGTCTGAGCAGTCACTCTCCCGGCTCTGGCAGCCATCTGATCCTCTCTGGTGGCTGTCCCACCGACAGCTGTCCTGCCTTCCCTGACGGCTGTCCCGCCGGCAGCTGTCCTGCCATTTCTGATTCGCACGTTGCTCTCTCCCAGGACGTCTCCTGAGAGAGTGGGCAATGCAGTGTTTCCGGGCACATTCCAGGCCCTATGATCTCCGGGAACGTTCCAGGCCCTTCTATCCCCAGGCACGTTCCAGGCCCGGGTTCCTGGCACGTCTGGGGTCTTAGCTTCTGGCTCGTTCTGAGCTCTTGCTTTCGACCCGTTAACGTCCAGTTGTTCCTCACTAGCGCGGGCGGTAGCCTCAACGCTAGGAGTTTGCTGTTCAGGATTAGCTCCCGTTTCTGGGATCCTGGAAGCCAAAGCACCATTCACTGCAGTCTGAATGAAGGCTCGCAACTGTTCGGCTGTCAGAGTAATCAGAGACGCACGGCTCTAAGTTGGGTTCGTACCCATGCTATCATCATCTAGGACTGTGACCACGGGAGCGTTCGTACTCGCCGGTGTATCAACAGCCCCATCGAATTCTTTTCCCAAATCACGAGAGATGGGATTTGCCATTTCTGAGAGAATAATCAAATCAAGTTAATCTCTCGAAAAATAATCCATAATGCATAATTCAATACCTCAAATCATATCAAGTTTCTGGAAAAGATGCAAAGACTGGGAGATGATTCTTTTCTCATCTCTCATCTGTGGAGCTTATTCGTGTCCGTACTTCCGTACCAAATTCGCGGAAAAACACTTTTCATGAGGATTTCAGTTTCCAATCGAATCAAACAAGCATAAACACAAATTTCGAGAAGAGAAAATGCATCCAAGTAATGAAAATCACATTTCATCATATCTGGCCAAAGAACTTTTGGCAATGTCTTTACCATAAGGGGTAATGTTCTAGTTCATCTTCAAACATTCAACTATTTTTCCAGAAATTCATCAAAGAGAAAAATATTTTTCCACAAGTCCAACAATAGATCTACATACGTATTTCTTAAAAAACACTTTTCATGCGAGACGAGTATAAATCTCAACTCATACTCGTTAAAACAACACATAAACAACATATCCTCACAAATCTGGGAAAAAACCCATCATGTTCATCATCTTCCCAGAAATCATCAAGAATAAACATCATCCAAAGAGTATTCTCAGCACAGATCTATGCACGTATTCATCGAAACAGCTAAGAAACAACCTATTCATGCAAACTCACATATATTTCTACCATAATCTTCATGCGAAAGACAATAAACAGCAGGATTTTCACAAATCTTGACAGATTATCACAGATTCATAGAAGTTCCATCACTATGAACATATTTTAAAGAGAAACTCAAGAAAATCTCACGTCAAAACTCAAGTTTCCCACAGACGGCGCCAATTGATGAGGAGTAAATTGTGCTCATCAACAAATATTCGAAGAAATACATAAAGCAAGGTAGCTAACCTGAGAGAAATGATGCCCAGAAAAGTGTGGATACTGCTCTGGAAGTTAGAATCCAACTCTCAAACACTGCCCAGCAAGCTCTGACGATGATCCGAAGAAATCCTGCACAAAACCATGCCGGAGGGAGCTCCGGCGTCGGTCCTCCGACGCTCAAGTCAGCTAAACTTGTTAAACAAGAAAAGCCATGAAAATACAGTAGTGAGAGAAAGTATTTGGAGTGATAATACCTTGGAGAGGGCCTAGTGGGGATATTTATACCTTTTACTTCTCTGAAGGGTAGAAGAGTCTTTTATTCAGTGTTGCCCTAGCACTTTTAGGACCACCAGTGCCAGAGGACGTGTGAAATCATGCCATGTGGCGAATATTCTGATTTGGTAGTACAACTGAAGGCCCTCTCTCAGTTGTCCTTTTCTGGTGTATGTGGTAGTGGGCAAGTTCTACCATTAAATTAGGAAAGAGACATTTCCAAGCTTATCTTCTTCCCCAAGAATGAGCTTATTCACGAAACAGAGTTGGACTAAGCAAACTTAACCCATATTTCTTTTAACCGAGAGGCTAATTAATCTAGATCGGGTTTATCCTAATCATGCACGCATATCTATGTACAAATGAATCTCCCAAACTAACTTTCAGAGTTGTTTGATTCAGTTCTGGTCCAGCTCTGACCCAGAGTTGAGAGAAGTTTCCATCTCTGGATCTATTTCTTTGATATGGGTCGAACGCCACAGGCCCAGTACCAAGTAGCCCATATCAGGGTGGGTCCTGAACCGAATCGACCCAAAATCCGTGGACCCGATATCCTAATTTTTGTTCTCCAAAAAATTAGATACCCACTGGGCCCAAGGCCCAAAGTCCAATTGTCAAGACCAAGACCAATACCAAGTCCACGGGCGCGGCGCGGCTCGGCGCGCGCGGGTGGCAACTTTGATTGACTAGCAATCAACTATAATTTATTATACTTCATAGTTCCCATACTAATATCATTATATTAGTATTCCAAAAATCCAATGTGGGATGGTGAATTAAATGACTCATTTAATTCCTTCATTTAATCCCATATTTAGGTGTTGAGTCTTTCGATTTCTGATTCAATTTCTCACTCACCAAAAATCGGTTTTGCGAGTATGAATACACCATTCTCATCTACTCCAAGAGTATAATGTACTTGTAGCGATTAATTTTCGAGAGATTAATTTCAACACCAAAAATTAATTGGTCAACTATTAAAGTCTCAAATAAACTTTAATACCAATTAATTATAAATTAATACCACCAACCAATTTTCTCTGACAATCCCCCACATGGGTGGAAATTGAACCTATAAACATGCAGACTCACAGTCCAGTTCAAATACAAAACATGATTACATCTGTATAGGTAGTTTGTGGCTTTGAACCTTTCATAGTCAAGCATTACCGAGTACACCGACAGTCTGGTGGACACATTGCCTTGAACCATTCCGCCTTGGTGTGTACTTAGACAGTAATACTGACACAATAATATCTCTACGCTCATTTCTTGTTCTCACGTTTTTGTCCGTTTCGGCCATGGACACCCTTTGGATTTATAAGTATTTAATTCACTGATATTTAAGGCGGTCTCTCACCTCACACTTACATAAGTGAACTCCTCTTGAGTATCCCGCAATACTCCGTCCCCCACATGGACTTAGGATTCATTAAAAGTCGTATAGACTTAGCCTGTACCACATACGGGTTCTCACTTGGTGTACTGTCCTATAAGTTATGGTTGGGTTACCAAGTGCATTCTCTAACTTCCACAGCTTAGTTTTCCTGTTGAACCAAGATCTTGGGATCTCCAGTCAACTTGGTTGGGTTACCACTGCTTCAGTTTACTTTGTGGATTTTAGACCCATTCCTTCTGACAGTTTAGACAATTGATCTCTATTTATACTCTTAGTTAACGGATCCACAAGATTGTCCTTAGACCTCACATAGTCTATTGACATCACACCACTTGAGATCAATTGTCTCACAGAATTATGTCTACGACGAATGTGTCTAGACTTTCCATTATACATGTCACTTAAAGCCCTACCAATTGCGGCTTGACAATCGCAATGTACCATTATCGTAGGTACGGGTTTATCCCAACATGGAATATCCTCGAGGAAATTTCGAAGTCACTCTACTTCTTCACCAGCTATATCCAAAGCTATGAATTCTGATTCCATGGTGGATCGGGCTATGCATGTTTGCTTAGTCGATCTCCAGGATACAGCCGCTCCTCCTATAGTGAATACATATCCACTAGTGGAGAATTACTCTTTAGTGTCTGAGATCCAATTAGCATCGCAGTACCCTTCAAGTACAGCAGGATACCTAGTGTAATGTAGCCCAAAGTCGAGAGTATACTTTAAGTATCTCAAGACTCTCCTGAGTGCATTCCAATGCTCATTGCTTGGATTGCTTGTGAATTTACTAAGTTTATTCACCGCACATGCTATATCGGGACGCGTACAATTCGAAATGTACATTATGCTACCAATAACTCTAGCATATTCTTGTTGAGCTACAGGACTACCTCTGTTTTTGCTCAAATGCACACTCATGTCCAATGGGGACTTAGCAGGTGGATCATCAAATGCATTGAACTTCTTTAACACTTTCTCTACATAGTGAGATTGTGTTAAAGATATGCTATTTGATGTCCTGCTGATCTTGATTCCTAGAATCACGTCAGCAACACCCAAGTCTTTCATGTCGAAGTTTCGACTCAACATGCTTTTCGTACTAATGAGTAAATCATGATCATTACTCATAATGAGCATGTTATCAACGTATAGACACAAAATGACAAATCCTTTCGGTGTACTTTTCACGTACACACATTTGTCACACTCATTAATACAAAAGCCATTTGATAACATGGTGCTATCAAATTTCAAATGCCATTATTTTGGAGCTTGCTTAAGCCCATACAATGACCTCACTAGTTTGCACACCTTTTTCTCATTTCCAGGTGCTACAAACCCCTCTGGTTGATCCATATAGATATCTGTATCCATTTCACCATTGAGAAACGCAGTTTTAACATCCATTTGGTGAATTTCAAGATTGTGCAAAGCAGCAATCGCGATTAGCACCCTAATGGAAGTAATCCTCGTTACAGGTGAATAGGTATCAAAGAAATCGTACCCTTCGATTTGTTTGAACCCTTTGGCCACTAAGCGGGCTTTGTATTTTTCAACCGACCATCTGCTTTATACTTTCTTTTAAGGATCCATTTGCATCCTAAGGGCTTGCAACCTTGTGGGAGATCAACCAACTCCCACGTGTGGTTTTGCATGATAGAGTCGATTTCACTGTTAATCGCCTCTTGCCAGAGCGGAGCGTCTGGCCTAGATAGAGCGTCTTTGATAGTCCTAGGTTCCTCTTCCAATACGTAAGTGATGAAATCGGGACCAAAGGTTTAAACTATCTTAGCTCTCTTGCTGCGTCGTAACTCGCCACTATCTTGAGTGGACGGACCAGCATCCTCATCAACCTCCTCATTTCGAGGTCTTTTGGTTGATATCTCATCTTCCTTGGTCTTGCAAGGAAAGATGTTTTTGGAAAACACAGCGTTTCTCGATTCTATATAAGTGTCTTCTGTCAAATCGGGAACTTCTAATTTGTAAATCAGAAACCGATAGGCACTACTATTTAGTGCATACCCAACAAATATGCAATCAACTGTTTTAGGGCTGATTTTAACTTGTTTAGGTAGAGGCACTTCAACCTTTGCTAAACACCCCCACACTTTGAGATATTTATACGACGATTTCCGCCCCTTCCACAATTCATAGGGAGTCGTATCTTTACTCTTATGTGAAATTTTGTTCAATATGTGGTTAGCCGACAGAATGGCTTCCCCCCACAAGTTTTGCGGTAAACCGGAGCTAATAAGCATAGCATTCATCATCTCTTTTAGTGTTCAGTTCTTTCGTTCCGCAACACCATTAGATTGAGGCGAGTAAGCAGCAGTAGTTTGATGTATGATTCTGGATTCAGAGCATATCTTCTCAAACGGTGCTACATACTCTCCTCCTCTATCACTACGAACCATTTTGATTCGTCTATTCAACTGGTTTTCCACTTCACTTTTATACAGTTTAAAAGCGTCTAAAGCTTCATCCTTACTGTGCAAAAGGTAAACATGGCAAAACCTCGTACTATCATCTATGAAAGTGATGAATTACTTCTTCCCTCCTCTAGTTTGTATGAATTTTAAGTCATACACATCAGTGTGAATTAATTCTAGAGGTTCTGAGTTCCTTTCAACCGAAGGGAAAGACAACTTTGTCATCTTAGCTTCTACACAAATTTCGCATTTGTTATTTAAATCGACATTCTTTAAATCTAGTAAATTTAAATTTACTAGTCGTTTTATCGATTTAACATTTACATGTCCCAATCTGCAGTGCCATAAATCTGAAAACTCAGCGATATAAGAAGAAGTAGAAGCTTCTTTATTCATAACAGATTTCCCCTTGGGGTGTACAACAATGACACTCATCTTAAACAGACCATAGTGGACATATCCACGACCTAGGTACACTGAGTACTTGCTAAGAACAACCCTATTAGACTCAAATACAAGTTTGAAATTATTCTTCATTAGTGCAGAGCCTGAGATGAGGTTCTTGCGAATGTCCAGGACATTCAGGACATCTCTCAGTGTGATGTTCTTCTCACTGGTCAGCTTCAGAACAACATTGCCAACCCCAGCCACCTCAGACGTGGCTTGATTCCTCGTGTGCAGCTTTCTTCCATTGGCTGGCTCATAGGTCGAGAAAGCGTTCCTGTCAGAACAGACATGACAGGTAGCCCCCAAATCAATGAACCACTCCTTTGGGTTGCCCACGAGGTCCTCTTCAGTGAATTCCCCTTCAACCATGTTTGCATTGGATCGCTTGCCCTTGCCTTTGTCATTGGCATCTTTCTTCGGGGCCTTGCAGAATCTTGCAATGTGGTTCGGCTTTCCACAGTTGTAGCAATCACCAGTAAACTTGGGTCGAGTTACAACTGGTTGTTTGCCTTTGTCAGAATTTGGCCTCTTGCGCTTCTTTGATTCCATCAAATTAGCTTTAGCCTCTTCCTGACATTTGTTCCTCTCCAGCCCACCCTCGCGAATCTGAAGTTTGTCTATGACCTCTTGCAAGGTCATACTCTTTTTCTTCAGCTTCAAGTGGCTTTGAAACTCCTTCCAGCTTGGAGGCAGTTTCTCAATTACTGCAGCGGCTTGGAAAGCGTCTGGCAGTATCATTCCTTTTACAGCAATGTCATGCAGAATCAACTGAAATTCTTGAACTTGTTCGACGACGGACTTCGAGTCCACCATCTTGAAGTTCAAGAACTTCCCAACCAAGTACTTCTTAGTACCGGCATCCTCGACCACATATTTAGCCTCCAAGGAATTCCACATTTTCTTGGCCGTTTTGCACTTCTGGTAGACACTGTACAAAGCATCTGCCAGACCACTCAAAATGTAATTCTGAGCATAGAAGTCGTGTTCCCACCAGCGGGCACGAACTTCCTCATTCTGAGCATCGTTCTCAACGCCCGCAGGCGGGTCCTCAGTAAGGAACATTGCCAACCTCAAGGCGGTCAGAAAGAACAGCATACGCTGTTGCCACCTCTTGAAGTTCTTACCCGAAAACTTTTCGGGTCTCTCACTTTGGAGCACAAAAGGTCTCGAATTGTCAAAGGGGAAAGGGCTCACCACAGAGGGATTAGAAGTTTGCCCAAAATGGACAGTTACAGGGGGAACGGGGGTAGTGGTGCCCTGGGGAGTGGGGTTACTAGGAGGAACAACAGTGTTTTCCTGGTTAGCAGACTCCGAATTGTTATTTCCGTCAGTCATTTTGAAAACAAATATTGTCTTGCGATTGTTGGGGAAAAAATATTTTGACTGCGGAAATAATAATTCAAAAAAGAAAAAAGAAAATTACAACTCGAATTACTTATTACAATGTGAGGAAAGAAAAGACTGCAATGATGACGAGTCGAGGAAGTCCTCTTCCCGCAAGACAATATTTCCCCGGTAGTGCTCTTGGGTCTTGGAAATTTGCCCCCAAAGGTAAAACGTCACTTTCGTCTCCAAGAGTGTAGCATCACAGGTCTTGGAGCTCCGGTGAACACAACGAGCATTTCGAACTGGACTGGCACTTAGAGACTCTATATGCAGACTGAGAGAGAAGAGAAGATTTTCTGAATGCGTGGCCAGACAAATGCATGAGGACGCTATTTATAGGCGAACCTCCACTCAATGCAGAAGGAAAAACCGTGTGGGTATTAAATGTGAACACGTTTTCGTTGGTGGCAAGTCTGTAACAGAAGTTGACCCAGAACGTGTTTCCTTAAATCACGCTGGTAACGTCCCACGAATTTAGCACACATGATTTATGTGCTCTTATGAAGTATCTGACGATCCGGTTGACCTCTCTAACCGGGTGGGTCCTGAACCGAATCGACCCAAAATCCCAAGGCCCGAAGTCCAATTGCTAAGACCAAGACCAAGACCAAGACCAAGACCAAGTCCTCGGGCGCGGCGCGCGCGTGTGGCAACTTTGATTGACTAGCAATCAACTATAATTTATTATACTTCATAGTTCCCATACTAATATCATGTATATTAGTATTCCAAAAATCCAATGTGGGATGGTGAATTAAATGTCTCATTTTTAATTCCTTCATTTAATCCCATATTTAGGTGTTGAGCCTTTTGATTTCTGATTCAATTTCCCACTCACCGAAAATCGATTTTGCGAGTATGAATACACCATTCTCATCTACTCCAAGAGTAGAACGCACTTGTAGCGATTAATTTCCGATAAATTAATTTCAACACCAAAAATTAATTGGTCAACTATTAAAGTCTCAAATAAACTTTAATACCAATTAATTATAAATTAATACCACCAACCAATTTTCTTTAACAGATCCGTCGTTGAAAAAGCATGGAAACTCGTAGGAGAGCTTCAAATTGTTCCTGAAACGAAGAAGAGTTGATGCCGGAAAAGCATAACTAAACAACATTGTGCAACGTAACATAAGTAAAAAATACCTTTATGTCAAGTATTAAAAAAAATTAAATTATGTTTGTAGACTTGTGCAACGTAACATAACTAAAATAGTATTTAATGCATAAAAATATTGGAAATAAGAATTTGGAGTACTATTAAGTATTACTCCCTCCGTCCATGAGTAAACTTCCCACTTTCCTTTTCGGGCCGTCCACGAGTAAGTTTCCCATTCCATAAATGGAAATAACAACACTCTATTATATATAAACTTTAACCTTCAAACTCACACAATATTACAAAAATGTCACTCATTCACTTTACTTTTCAACATTATTCATTACTTTATCCCAAAAGTCAACATGTGGCCCACCATATATTAATAAACAAATACACTTTCTTAAATCATTCAACAAAAAGAAGTGGGAAACTTACTCGTGGACGGAGGGAGTAAGTATTAAGTGTAAGCTTGACGTAGTCGAACAAGGAAATTCAAAAGCAAATTCAATCTATCTAAGCAAACAATTTCTGATCATATACTTAACACAGGAACCAACATAGGGAGTACACCAGGAAAGTTTGAAGCGAAAGGAGCCTACAAATCTCATATTAATGTGGAGATTGTATAGTGTAAGGTAAGAATTTATATATGTGAGATGGAATTCTAATTCCATTTTATTGACCTAATTAAGTTTACAAAAATTGTTAGCTTATTAAGAATTGAAAAAAATTATAATTTTAAAGAAAAAGCGATAAGTCACTTTTAATATAGAATATTATCAATTTTCAATTAACATTTTATCCCTTTTAAAAAATATAGTATTTTTTAATTTATAAAGTGATAATGTCTTTAGTGTAAAGTTATATGTTTTTCTATTTTAATTTTCTCTCCCAATCCAGAATTCCATTTTATTGACCTAATTAAGTTTAAAAAAATTGTTAGTTTTTTCAGAATTGATTTTTTTTTTTTTATTTTAAAGGAAAAGCGATACATCACTTTTAATATAGAATATTATCGCTTTTCAATTAATATTTTATCACTTTTAAAAAATATAATATTTTTTAATTTAAAAAGTGATACACTTTTTAGTGTAAAGTTATAGTAGGTTTATTTTATTTTATTTTCACTCCCAATCCGTTCAGTTAGGGAAGACAGAAGTCACTTAATCGATCACATAGAAATTTAGGAGTATTTTATTTCCATGGAATTTTAATTTTTTAAAATAAGTTCATGTTACCTTGAATCGTTCACCCTGTTATCATCTCCTTCCATATGACCATATCATGCTCCATCTTCATTATCTCTCAGTAATTATCTCTAAGATTATATTTGGATAGAGGGATTTAGATGATTTTATATTCATGCACACTAAGGGGTCGTTTGGTTCACGGAATGAGATTGGATTAGATAAGATTATTTGAAGAGAAATATGTGTTTGGATTGTAGGATTGTTTTTGTTTGGATTTAATGATTAAGTGGATTTAAAGTGCAATATATCATTTTTAAAGTATGAGACTACGGAGTCTCACCATCCCTAAGGGATTATTTAATCCCTTATTTGATGAATTAGGTAGGTTTATAACTCGGACCTCAATTTTATCTCGAACCGTAAATCTGCGAACCAAACGCAATATTACATGGGATTGAGTGAGACTAAAACTTTAGTCCCACCCAATCCAGCGAACCAAACGGCCCCTAAATATTTGGATAAGATATTTAAATTGATAAATTTTAAATATTTAGTTTTAATCTTTATGATAAATTGGAGGGATTTTAAATATTTAGCAAAATCTTATTATTTTATATCCATGAATTCTTAAAACCATTCATTTTAAATCTCTTATATTTCAAATGATTTTGTTCAAACACAACCTAACAATATTTTAAATGTACTCATAATTATTGTTGGAAATTGAGTGGTGGGTAGACAAAAATTACTATGCAAATTGGAACATATTGAAACGAAATAAAATTGAGGCAAGAGCTAAATATTTTCTTTGTGAGACGATATTGTTCAATTTTCAAGTGCATTACGATAATTCGGTTGTTATATACGATTTTGATATAAAATTTTAGTCGAGAATATTTTATGGAACCCAGAATACAAGCCTAAATTACTTTATATATCTGTACATTGTACAAAAAATTATGCTAGTACTGCGTTCCATAAAAAAAAATCATATGTCATACTTCATTTTTTCTTATTACTCTATATATGTATGTGGGATGTATATAATTCAAAAGTATACTCCCTCAATTCCTAAATATTTTGCATATTTTCTGTTCATCCTCAAACACTTTAAACACCCTATAAATTAAAAATACATGTTTAATTTTATCTTCACAATATTCACACAGTTACAAAAAATGTCATTTCTTTTACATTCAATTAAATCAATTCCTTTACTTTAATAATAAAATTTGGCAAAAACTTGCATGAGATCGTTTCATGGCATGAGACATCACAAATTAATATTCACCTCTATCAATGTATTAATGCGTCATGTTCAATTTATATTTTATCTCACCGTCTCATAAAATTAGACAGTTCCATACAATGCATATTCAAAGAAAAAAATTACAGAGTGTGTTGACGATCAGTTCTAATCTTGAAGATTAATGGCTGTTTTAGATGGTTAATTGATCATCAAACAATTACGTGTGATTGATCACTAACGAAATTAGTGAATACGGATTTTCGGGTTTAGATGGATTAGAATCGTATGAAAGCTTACGTGTTTAAGTTCGATTGTAAGTTAATCGAGTTGCTTTGGATTCGTAATCGAAGTTTGGACGTGTATAATAATTTGTGCTTGTTTTATTAGTTGAAAAAATCTAAGTATTTATAGACAATTGCCTAGCAGGAGGTGTCGTGACTTTTGGCCTACCAGGCCTGCATGCACGACACCTGGCCTTTGACTAAGTTGACCTTATCTAGACTAAATTATATCCTTATCTTGTTGGACTTGCTCGCAGTCAAAAGTTGCTCGCCATGTTGGACTTGTCCTGTAGGAGTCTTTTGTCTGATTTTGCTGGTCTCTTGTCTCACTTAGTTGTTGTTTTGGTTTTGTGGTCGGATCTGGTTGGCGGGATGCTAACTGAGTTCATCATGTGGCTCTTAATCTGATTTTGTTCGCTCATTTTCTTTGGTATTGTATGCAGGTTCTGCTCGCCAGATATCTTAGGTGTGTCTTGAGTCAATCTTGCCTTAATCTTTAAGCGCTTTGTGCTAACCCTGGTCGCCTATGTGACGATTATGCTCGCCCATCAACAATTGCCCCCTTGCCGATCAATAAATTGTGAAGACGATGAATGAGCACTTTTTGGGTTGGCAACTTTTAAGTGTCACTGGTGCGAGCAAGAATGTCGCGGGGGCGAGCAACTTTTCACGGGCGGACAACATTGGTCGAGCAGACTTGGGTCGGTGACGGTTGGGATCCCAAGGTCTGGGTACGGCTCGAGGTGTGACGTAGGCGGAATGATTGCTGTCGCCCACGCGCACATGATCCCGAGGTGACGCGCCTTCCCGCTTTGTCGGGTAGGTGCTGCACGCGCCCAGAAATTGCACTTTTGTCCTTCGATTCCTTAACTTGCTCGCCCGGAACCCCGTTTTTCCAGAGAGTATATAAAGAAAAAATTCGCGATTTTTTGTCATTTTCACTGTTTATTGAGCGCGAATCTCTCCTCCTTCCCTTTTCAAACTTCCGGCGTACGTTTCCAGTTTCCGGCGACCTTCAAACGACTTCAAGGTAGTTTCTCCTTTGCTTTCTTCTTTTCTTGCGTTGTGTGCGTTCTAAATCCACAAAAATCCCTACTCCGCCGTGGAAAGTTCTAAACCGCCGTGCTCTCCCTTGCCGGTATCTGTAAACATTCAAAACTTTTTTCACCTTAACTTATCGGATGTCGTCGCACTCTGAGACCGGATCTTTCCCTCCCCGGAATCCCGAAAAATGGCCCGTCGAAGAGAATCCTCCCATTGTAAACCTGGAGTCTGATCCCGAGGCGGCTTCGGTTGCACGCTCCGTTAATTCTGGAGCTCGTCCCTCCGGGGAAAGAGTGGAGCGAGCAAATCCTGCTCGCCAACTCTTGGAGGAAACGAGCTCGGATCTCCACGAGGACGAGGACGAAGAGGTCGAGGTACTTCAGCCGGTGAACCTCGACGAATTAACCTGGGCCTATCTAAGAGATATCAACTTTCCTGCGCCCAGACTGATCGAGCATCGAGTTTCAGTTGCGGTTGCTCGTCGTGTAGACTGGGACGAGTACGAAAAGGAGCACTCAAACCGATTCGTCATTCCTGCTCGCGGGGTACGGAAGCTTAAAGCGACCGAGTTCGCAGCGAGCTGTATCGTGTCCGCCGTTACCGAGGAGGACTTGCCCGGGATTCGGAGGGATTACAAGATTCCTTTCGACATCCCGATGTATGCTCCTTTGGTGGACGACAGAGCTGATCGCCCACCATGTGGATTGGCGGCGATCAACCTTGCTACCTTGAATGCTGGAGTTTCTCTACCGTTGCATCCTCTGGTCGGCCAATTCCTTCAAGACGTGAACTTGGCTATCACCCAACTTACTCCCGTTGGGTGGATAAATTTGATGGCTCTGATGGTTATGTTCGCCCTAGAGGGATACCCCAACAGGCTGTCCGCCGAGGAAGTTGGCTACCTGATGACGATCACTGGCTGCACTGGGGAAGAGGCGGGTTGGTACTATCTGAAAGCGCGACCAGGCCAGAAACTAGTTGAGGACATCCCTGGGAAAGTGCGAGACTGGAAGCACGACTGACGTGCTTCTGCTCGCTCCTCAGGGGGTCCTGAACGAATTGAGACCCCGGCGGAGTTTAGGGAATTAAAGCGTGAGTCTTACCTCTTCTATAACTTTGAAGTGGTTAGACTAATTTTAATGCTCTTTTTCCTTTGTTTCAGGTCCCAAAAACTTGGGGTGGCGAACTGTAAAGAATAGCATCAGCGATCAATTCTTGTTCGTTGCGTGTTTGATCGCCCTTCGTCGCCGAGAGGATCGCAGCATTGGCCATCTTTTCTCCGAGGATACACTGCGAGTTGCCCATCTTACTACTTATCCTCACCATCTTGAGGCTCTAGCTCCTATCCCAGAGGGTAAGTATCTTTTCTTGTCGGGCGAACAGATTTGTTCGGTATTATACTTGGTGTTAAATGACCTGTTTTGCACTTCTTTCTCACAGACCAGCTCGCCACCGTCGCCCTTCACCCTTCCTTCTTCGAGCTCGATAACCGCGTCTGGGAGATACCGACTAAAAGAGAACGCAAGAAGTCAAATCCCCTCTCGAAGATTATTGCCCTAGCGGCCAAGGGTGGAAAAGGCGACCCGAGGCAAGCCGGAGGGTCGAGCTCGGCACAGCCACCTGCCCCAGTGGCGAGTCCACCCAAGACTCTGGTTCCGAGGACGAAGAGGCTTCTTCATGGAGACGGCACTCCCGTCTATGATACTGAAAAAACGGCCAAATGAGCAAAAACTGCTCAAGAAAAGGTGACCGTGGCTGTCCGGCCATCTGAAGGCGGCAGCGAGCAAACTCCTTCCGTGGAGCGCCCCGGCGAGCAAGCTCTGGTCGTCACTACTCGCGAAGGATCTGGTCCTTCATCTGACCCCACCTACCTTGGTTGGGACAAGGGTCGTCTTGACAGGTACAACTCTCCTCGCCCAGGACACTTAGCATTTTCTCTTCTTCTTCTTTTTTTTACTAACTGAGGATTCCCTTCCAGCTACCTGCCCGAGCAGTACCCTGGGCGATCTAATATGGTGCACCGTTTTGCCTGCTCAAAGGTCGTTGCTTCTGAGGTCGTTGCTCGTAGCTGGACTAAGGAGCTGAACGAGACCGTCAAGACACAGGCGCCTCGCGATAATGGCCGTCTGTGTCTCGTTGAGGCGGGCAACACCCTAGTGGCCGTGCAGCGTCTGGTCGACCAGGTTGAGGATCTCGAGAAGGATTCTCGTCAGCATGCGACCACTCTCAGCCGTATTGCCAAAGAGCGTGATGATGCTAAGGCAGAGGCGAAGAAGATTGTTGTCGACCTCGAGAACAAAGCCAAAGCTCATCAAATCAGCGAGCAGCGTGCTCTGGACCTGCATGTCAAAGTCTCCGAGGAACTGAAAGTCAAGATGGCCGAGGTCGAGCAGATGCGAGCAGAACTTGCTCGCGCTCAGCAGCAGAAGGAGGTCGCGGAGAAATTCGCGACCGAGGCGACGGCCAAAATTGCTGACCTTGAATCTCAGCTCGCCAACTCCATTACCCAAGAGGAACTTATTCCTAAGATGGAGGTGAGCTCAATTCTGGGTTACGTGACAGGCTACGCTGAGAGCATTCGAATTGCTCACGAATTTGAGACTGCCGCTGTCGTTGAGGAGATCGGCAAGGAGCTCTGTAACTTCGTCGAATCAAACCCTCCATCCCCGGGCACAACTCTCCAGATTGGCGACCTGCCTGACGTTGGAGTCAAGCTCGACTTCATCGGCCCTTAAATTATTATCACAAGTCCTCCCGAGGACGAGGATGAAGAAGAGGGCGATGTTGCCGAGGGCGAGCAAATCCAGCCCGCCGACCAAACTTGACCCAATTCAACTTTGTTCGACCACTTATACTTAGTGAAAATTTCAAAAAATTAGGCAAGTTTTTTGGATCCATCTTGTACTTCTGCCATTCTAGCTCGCCCAGTGGACTTAGTAGTTCGCCCATTTCAACTTCACCCTCTCATGAGGCAAAACTGCTCGCCTACTGAAAGTACTTCCTTAAGTTAGCTGCATTCCAGGAATATTGGGCCGAGTTACCATCTAAGTCCTCTATGTCATATGCTCCATTGGGTAACCTGTCTGTTACCCTGTATGGGCCCTCCCAAGTCGGGCCAAATATGCCTGGAGGTGGGGCAAGCTTTTTCCTTAAAACAAGATCACCAACTTCGAACTTTCTTATCTTGACTTGGGAATTATAATAACGCTCTGCTCTTTGCTTGTACGTGGCGTTCTTTAGCTCAGCATGTAATCTTCTTTCTTCGAGTAAATCTATTTCTGTGGCTAGAGCAGAGTGATTTGCTTGTTCATCCAAGCTGGTCGTCCTGACTGTGCTGATCTTTAATTCAATTGGTATCACAGCCTCTGTTCTGAAAGCCATTGTAAAAGGCGTTTCTCCGGTGCTTGACCTGGGAGAAACTCTATATGCCCACAAGACCTCCGGGAGTTTTTTTGACCAGCAACTTTTGCTTTCTGCCAGACGTATTTTCAATGTATGCTTGATGATCTTATTTACAGCTTCAACTTGCCCGTTTGACTGGGGATGATAGGGAGTCGAATAATGTTTCCTGATCCCCCACTTTGTACAGAAGTCTTTCAACTCCTTTCCGTCAAACTGCGGGCCATTATCTGTCACAATTGTTCGTGGAATTCCAAAGCGACAAACAATGTTCTGCCATATGAAGTTGATCATGTTCTGATGTGTAATCTTTACCATGGCCTTCGCTTCTGCCCACTTTGTGTAATAATCGACTGCTATGACAGCAAATCGAACATTTCCCACTCCTGCCGGGAAAGGACCAATAATGTCAATTCTCCATCTTGCAAATGGCTATGGACTATAAACCGATACGAGCTCCTGGGCCGGGGCATGAATATTTGGAGCAAAAATTTGACACTGGCGGCAAGCTTTGGCTAACTGGATTGCATCTTTTCGTAAGGTTGGCCAATAATAACCTTACCTTACAGTTTTGTAGGCCAAAGCTTGCCCCCCAGTGTGATTTCCACAAACTCCAGAATGTATATCCTCCAGGACTGTCCTTCCTTGCCCCCTAGACAAACACTTGAGTAGCGGGAGTGAAAAGCCTCTTTTGTAAAGTTGTTCATCTACCAGAGTATATCTAGTTGCTTGTTTCTTGATTCTTACAGCCTCAAATGAGTTGCTTGGCAACTCCCCGTCTTTCAAGTATTTGGCTATAGGAGTTCTCCAATCATCATCGTTGTTGTGTTCGACTACTTGGTTTACTTCGTAGTCCATTGTTGATGGTTGGACTTTTCTGGTGATGATGATGTCTGTCAGATCTGCTGGCCCATCGCTTGTTGCTAATCTTGCTAGGACGTCAGCTTGTGTGTTGCTCGTTCGTGGTATTCTGCTGGATAAAAACTTGATCTAATAGAGATACCAAGTGAGCAACTATTCGTTGATACTCGATCATTTGCTCATCTCTGGCCTCATATTCACCTCGTACTTGGCTTACAATGAGTTGGGAGTCTCTGAAAATCTGGAGTCGTCTTACTCCAACAGCTAATGACAAGTGAAGACCTGCAATGAGGGCCTCATACTCAGCTTCATTGTTGGTGGCCATGAATTCGAATCTGACTGCTGAAGTGAATACTTGCCGGTCGGGACTGATGAGCACTATTCCTGCCCCCGAGGCCAGGTTTGTTGACGAACCATCCATATAAAGATGCCATGGGTGATCCAGCCCTCTCGTTGGATTTTGTGGGAAGGTTAACTCGACTATAAAGTCGGCTAATGCTTGCCCCTTAATCGCGGTTCGAGGTGCATATGTCACGCCAAACTGGCTTATCTTTATGGACCATTTTAAAAGACGGCCAGCGGTGTCGGGTCGGTGTAGTATTTGTTTGAGTGGGAAAGTTGTCAATACTTCGACTTGATGATCGAAAAAGTATGGTCTTAACTTCCTGACACTCATGACAAGAGCATATGCCAACTTTTCGGTTGGTGAGTACTTCACCTCAGCATCATGCAGGGCCTGGCTAACATAGTAGATTGGCAGGTGAAACTTGCCTTTGGCCCGAACTAACACCGAACTTATGGCCGTGTCAGACGCTGCCAGGTATAAATATAACTTTTCACCGGGAATTGGTTTTGACAGAATTTTTACATCTCCCAGATATTCTTTCAATTGATCAAAGGCTTTCTGGCAGCTTTCCGTCCAGGCAAAGTTACCCTTTTTGACGGCCTCAAAAAATGGACGGCACTTGTCTCCTGATCGTGATATGAACCTGTTTAAAGCGGCTAGGTAACCGGTTAACCTTTGCACTTCTTTAACAGAACGTGGTGGCTCCATATCGACGATCGCCTTCACTTTTGCTGGATTAGCTTCGATTCCGCGTTTGCTGACCAGATGGCCCAAGAACTTCCCGGAATGTACTCCAAAACTACTTTTCTTTGGATTTAACTTCATATTGTATCTTCGGAGTATGTCGAACACCTGGGAAAGATGATGGAGGTGATTTTCTTTCTGTGTACTTTTGACGACTATGTCGTCGACGTATACTTCCACCGTCTCCCCAATATGTTCGTCGAACATTTTGTTGACCAGCCTCTGGTAGGTTGCTCCAGCATTGATCAGACCAAACGACATCCTCTTCCAGCACAGCAAATTTTTGTTAGTATAAAAGGCCGTATTTTCTTGGTCATCTGGGTGCATTGGAATCTGGTGGTATCCTGCGAAGGCATCCATGTATGTGAACATTTCGTGACCGGCAGTACTGTCCACCAGTTGATCGATGTGCGGGAGCGGAAAGTTATCCTTCGGGCATGCTGCATTAAGATCTGTAAAATCTATGCATAGCCTCCAGGTTCCATTCGGCTTCCGCACTAGGACAGGATTTGCTACCCATTGTGGACACAATGCCTGTTTGATTAAGTCGTTGTCCAGTAGCTTTTTAACTTCCTCGTTTAAAGCTTGATACTTGTCTGGTCTATATTTTTGCCGTTTCTGGTGGACAGGTTTTCAGACTGGGTTGATATTCAATCTGTGACAAGCATCCTTCGGATCGATTCCCACCATGTCAGCATGGGACCATGCGAAGACGTCTAAGTTAGCCTTCAAAAAGTCCGTCATACTAGTTATGTAAGGCTCGGGGAGTTCAGACCCGATCTAAAGTTCAAGGTCACTCGTTTGGGATCAATCTTGATGGCCTCCAATTCTTTGACCGGAGTTGCCCGTCGTTTTTGCCCCTTCCATCGAGGGTCAACTATTGGTCCTTCCGGACTTAGCTCATCCTCGATGTTCATGGGTTCAACACCCAACCGGGGGTCAAAATCTTCAACAAGCTCCGGGCAGGGTTTGGTCGCCACAGCTGGGCCCTTCTGGATGTCACTCGGACCTGTTTCGTTAACCATAGGTGGTAATATTACATCTGGCAGGGTTTGTTCGCCTTCTTGCAGCATCTGCTTGCCCATGGGCGAGGGCTGGTCGTCTTCGTCCATCTTATCGTTCCGGGCCCCAAGGATGTCTTCCAAAATTGAGGGCTCGTTCTCATGTTGGCTAGTTGACGCTTCCATCATAGATACTTGTCCTTGTCTTGACTGAATTTGCAGGAGGCATTCTCGAGCTTTTCTCTGGTCTCCTTTTACTGTGCCAACTCCACTTGTTGTTGGGAATTTTATGCAATAATGGTAAGTAGAACAGGCGGCCCCGAATTCATTTAAGAAAGGTCGGCCTGAGAATCCGTTGTATGTTGACTCTTGATCAACGACCAAGAAATCCACCATTCTTGCGATATTTTTCTCGGGCTCTTTGACCGTCACAAGCTGCATAACAAAAGTTACTATTCCCAATGGGATTGTCACAGCATTCCCGAATCCCAGAATATGATGATTTGTGTATCTGATGTAGCCTGCATAATCTCCCATCTGGTCAAGCGTCTTTTTAAAAAGGACATTAGTGTAGGCTCCAGTATCCACCAGCAATCTATGCACCCTAGTTTCCATGATCTTGGCGCATATTACAAGCGAATCGTTGTGAGGGGTCAAAACTCTTTCCAAGTCTCTGTCGGTAAAAGTTAATTCTGATGTTTGCATGGTAGGCGGAATAACCCACATTTCTTGTACATGACCGATCGCTCGTAATTCTGCCTTTCTTTTCCGATTAGAAATTGGTGGTCGTCCATCTGAATAACCACCTATGGGTCCTGCAGGTTCCATCATCTGGATGTCTGGAACTGGTCCTCCGGCTGGCATCTGAACTGGTCGCCCAGCTCGATTCCGATGAGGTGCCTGTTCCTGGTCTTCTTCATCAGAATCTTCGTCTCTGTTTCTTTTGTCGAGTTATCTTTTTACGAACTCGGATAGCTTTCCCTCTTCGTAAAAACGCCACAACTGCTTTAGTAAGTCACGACATTCGCTTGTAAAGTGTCCCACGCTCTGGTGGTAGGCACAATATTTATTCTGGTTCAACTTGCTTGTATTTTGACGTATTTTACGGGGTGGTGTGAGCAATTCTTTGTCCCGGACACTATTGTAAACTGTATCGATTGATACGGTAAGAATGTGGTTCAGTTTGTCCTTCAGATCCGTTCCTTCAGTAAATGCTTTCATGTTCTTGGGAGCTCGATAACCAGTTCCAGGCTTCTTCGCACCCTCTTTCTGCTCTCCTTTGTCTCCCATGTCCTTTTGCAGGGCTTCATGCATGGAGACAAAGACGCCTGCCCGATCCCAAAATTCGGCATATGTCTTCGGGCATCTTAGGTGTACATCTTTCCAGAGTTCAGTGCCCTTCTTGAGCCCAACTAGGACGGCCACAATCTTGGTGTCTTCACTGACAGACTCCCCTTCTAACAGGACCTTGTCGAATCTTTCCAGGTACGATCGGTCCGACTCGTCGTCAGTTTGTTTCAAGTCGGATAACCGATGTCTTTGGGATAGATAAGACCCGGCCATAGAGAAATGGGACAAGAACTCTTTGCCCAGCTGGGCAAACGAATGAATCGAAGCTGGTGGCAAAGCTGAAAACCATTTATGGACACGATCCCCCAGAGTTAAAGGAAAGTTGCGACATTGTGTTGCATCACTTGCCCCCATTGATACCGTATAATTAGTATACTTCATCAGATGCACCCGGGGGTCCGCCGTTCCCTCATATTGGATACTTGCCGGAAATTGAATCTTTTGCTGAATTGGGACCTTCAGAATCACCACAGATAGAGGTGAGACTGGAAGAGTTGTGTTCCCGTATCCTCTCTGTTGATCTAGCTGGCCCTGCATGCTCTCTATGGCCTTTCTCATGGAGGCGAGCTCTTCCAAGGACCCCCCCTGACTCCGAGGCTGTCGGGGCGAACAGAGGCGCACAACCGTCTGTTCGCTCCAGTCCCTCATTGGGAGCGGGGACCCCCTGGATTGGCCTCCTAGGATTGGGCTCTGCGTTTGGGCCAAGGCGACCAAAAGCTGACCTAGTCAGCCTGTCATGGACTGATTGGCGAGCAGGTACTACAGCTGGGCGAGCTGCTCCTGCAGTGGGATGGATTTCCATGATTCCCCGGCCACGACGACCCAATCTTTCAAGAGCACTTTGGCGTGTGCCCTGACTCCCTGCCATGGCCGGATTCTGAGTCGAACCTCCCTGACTGGCGGCCTCGACGTGCTGTTTTTCTTTGCCTTTGGCCTTACGAGCTTGGGCACTATCAGCCTCATTTAAATGACCCCCCTAGCCTTTTCTTGTTCACGAGTCTTTGTGGGGCTACACCTTGCTCGCACATATGAAGGGCCAGGTTGGGCCTGTTGTCTTTGTAAAGCCTGGAGCATGGCAATTGTGCGTGCCAATTCGTCGGGGTTACGAGCAATGACGTCCAACTCTGGTGGTACTAACTGACGAGCAACATCAGTTTGATTCTCTTGGTCATTTATGTTCGCCCCTGCTCGCCCACCAGCCTGGGACTTCCGGGAGTGTGAATCCCTTGTTATATGTTGTGAACGTTGTGTCTCTCGTGATTGAGGCATGTTCACAGGAGATTTTAAATATTGTTCTTAATGTTCTTGAATTTTTCCTCCGAAAACCCAACCTTGTTCTTCAATTTTGAGCTAACCTTCGTGTTTTCAATGATTCGAAGGTTCGAACCCTCCTTCTAGTGCCAATTTGTTGACGATCAGTTCTAATCTTGAAGATTAATGGCTGTTTTAGATGGTTAATTGATCATCAAACAATTACGTGTGATTGATCACTAACGAAATTAGTGAATACGGATTTTCGGGTTTAGATGGATTAGAATCGTATGGAAGCTTACGTGTTTAAGTTCGATTGTAAGTTAATCGAGCTGCTTTGGATTCGTAATCGAAGTTTGGACGTGTATAATAATTTGTGCTTGTTTTATTAGCTGAAAAAATCTAAGTATTTATAGACAATTGCCTAGCAGGAGGTGTCGTGACTTTTGGCCTACCAGGCCTGCATGCACGACACCTGGCCTTTGACTAAGTTGACCTTATCTAGACTAAATTATATCCTTATCTTGTTGGACTTGCTCGCAGTCAAGAGTTGCTCGCCATGTTGGACTTGTCCTGTAGGAGTCTTTAGTCTGATTTTGCTGGTCTCTTGTCTCACTTAGTTGTTGTTTTGGTTTTGTGGTCGGATCTGGTTGGCAGGATGCTAACTGAGTTCATCATGTGGCTCTTAATCTGATTTTGTTAGCTCATTTTCTTTGGTGTTGTATGCAGGTTCTGCTCGCCAGATATTTTAGGTGTGTCTTGAGTCAATCTTGCCTTAATCTTTAAGCGCTTTGTGCTAACCCTGGTCGCCTATGTGACGATTCTGCCCGCCCATCAACAGAGTGTCCTTGATATTTCACTTATTATATATTTTTTTTAAAATTATATTAAAAGTGCGTTCGAGGAAATATGAAATATATTGCAAGTGGCTAAGGCAAAGTCTAACTGCAGCAGCCCATCAAGACTTTGACTCTCCCAGTAAAGACTAAAGAACAAAGAGTGTTGGTGAAGTAAAGTCAAATTCTTGACTCACTTATAAAAAAATATATGTGTTTATTTTAGTTTTCTGTCTATTGTAAAAGAGAATGCATATCTTAAATATTGTACAAGAGAATGTTTGTCATCATATAGTGGCTGTAATTTCCTTATAAAAAATAAAAAAGGACATAGTTCGATTCTTTTTATTGTTTCATTCCATTAACGTCTTCTGAATTTCTAATTGTCTTCTACATTTAGTTCTTTATATCTTCTTCTTCTTCGATATCATATATCATGTATTCGGATTTAATTATAATATTTAATTCACAAATTGAACTACTTCATTGCATGTTTTTTTGGGATATCAAATACGCATACTTTTAAGATATTCTGCCAGTTGCATAGCCACCGTTCAAATTTTTCCTCATTAGGATAATAGGGCGACATTTTTTTATTTGTGTAATATTTGAAATTTTCCACATTATGATACTTATCAACTAATGCATTTTGATAGAACAAATAATATATAATCAAAAATTACACTTAAATTGTATAGTGCAATTGATGCATATATGTATTTTTTTTTTCCTTGTTTTTTTTTTCATCTTGTAGCTTGCTTTAAGATACATTTATGTTCATCAATTTTATTTTATTTCTGTCTTCTCTTATTAAAACATCAATATTCCCATCCTTAATCAGCGTAATTAAAGAGTACAATTATACAACTCTATTCTAAATCCTAATTAGCTTTTTGAAAGATTGAAGCATGGCAGATAAAAAAAGCGAATTCACAAGTGACGAATTAAATAAAAAAATAATTTTATTACCATAGTTTGTAATTGTGTGCGCATACACACTTATATATTAATAGTATCGGTGAGTAATTTTTTTTTCATTAGTTGCACTTAGGGGTGGGAATAGGCCAGACTACCCGACAGGGGCCTACGGCTCGGCCTACCTAAAGCCTAGCTCGGCTCGGCTCGTTTAACAAATGAGCCAGACTCAGACTTTTTTAAAAGCCTATTTATTTAAATAGGTCAGACTTAAGCTTTTCTGTAAGCCTTTTAAGCCCAACAGGTCGGCCTATTTAACTATACTATATATATATATATATATATAATGTAATATATAATAATAAAATATAATATAATAAATATTTAATATATATATATATGTGTAAAAATATTGCTAAATATTATTTGAATTTTTTATTTTGCTATTATTTGATAATTCTTTGGGAAATTATTTTTAATCTTCATTTTAAGATTTAAAAGAGTTAATTGTTATGATTTAATAATAATATAATTATTGAATATAATTTTGTAAACATGATTAAAAAGGTCCCTAAAAGGCTTTCAGACCAGGACTATTTATTGAAAAGGTCAGGCCAAGGCTCTGAAAAAAGCTTTTGACAGATAACAGGCCAGACTTAGGCCCAAAGATTAAATAGCAGGCCCATGCCGTCCAACGAGAAGCCTAGCTCGGCTCGGCCTATTTCCACCCCAGTTGCACTTGCACTTGCACTATATAAATGAGCATTGAAGCAAAATGTGATACTAAATTTTGATGAGAATGTAATGACTACATGTCTTGTAATAATGAATTAATGACATCGTGTTCTGGTTTGATTATCAATTTACTTATTATTAGATATTATTCTTGAATTACTTTAAATTTTATAATATAATTATATTTATACTACGAATCATATACAAAAACTTGTACTTCAAGCATTCACCTAAAATTATAACTCAAATGGATGTTGGTTTCCATTAATTAACTATATGTAGAAGAAATCAAATTGAGTTTCATGTTCCGAAGTCTACATTCAGCCATCATGTGAACTTATGTTAATTACTATTTTTTTATAATAGTAATTACATAATTTTTATTATATATATACGTGGAATAAGAGAGAGAGGGGGAGGGAGAGAGAGCGAGAAAGGGAGAGAGAGAGTAAAGAAATTAAATGTCGCGATCTATTTGTTAAAAATATTACTATTATTATTACAATCCGTGGTCATGTATGCATTAACTTCGAGTGGTTACTTTCACTGTTGATATATTTTTTTTGTTCTTTTATCGTCGACAAATTAATTAAATATGAAAAAGACCCAGAGATGACACCGCAAGTTTCTTTCTCTAAAATTTTACAATTTAACATTAGTTAAAATTAGGACGCAGCTATATATAGTTCATTAATAAATATACACCCTCCAACATCTCAATAAAAATACTAATATCGTAAATTTAATTACGAATATATGATATTAAATTTATTTTGATATATTTTGAACTTTAGATTCGTCCATCCTCATATGTCCCAATCATCCCCCAATGATTTTGGCCATTGGGCAACTGAGAACTCATTGTTGTTCCGTCAAAAAAAGAAAAATGAAAAAAAGAACTCATTGTTGTTTTCTCTTCTAGGAAATAAATGGGTTAACAATCGCAATCCAAAATAACACAACACAAATTCATAAGTAATTTGTTGTCATGTGATTACTTGAACAAACAATAAGAGTAAGATCCGTATTAATGATCATTAAATCTTTCTCTTTTAGTAATAAACAAGTTTAAATCTCTTCCAATATGACATGCTGTCTTGAGCTGAGATTTCCTCCCAAGGAGAGAAAATAAAATCCAATAAATTGAAACGACAGGGAGAAAGATACAATTAACGTACAAGTATTCTCAACCAAATGAAATCTATATATAGAGGGCAAAGTATTATATAAAAATGACAAACTCTCACATGCACAAAGTGCACGGTACATTTACCCAACAGTTGATGCTATTTACGCTAAAAAATGTAGGCCGATTATACTGAAAAGTGTGGTTGGATATTTGGATTACACTAAAAACTGTTTTCAGTGTAATTGGAACAAACTTTTCAATGTAAACAATTTTAACTGTTGAGTGAGTGCATAATACACCAAATGCATAAGAAAAATACTTTATAAAAATAGTAAATGATAAAATTATCGATACTTCTAGTCAAATATTTGATACTTTAAAATGATTTCATAATAAATTTATCATTAATCAATTTCATATAAAACTTACTCTATACAGAGGAGGGGTATCATCCTCATGATATGATGTATGTAGACATTACCCTAGTGGTTAAGACATTTATTTTTATAGTCTTCTGGCTCTTAGGAAGTTGGGTTCAATTACATTTAATATTTTTCTTTTTTAACTTTTATTTTACAATTTACTTATAAAAAAAAAATTGAATTAAGCAACATTTTCTTTTATGATTATTTATCAAAATTGATTCTAATTCTAAACTTTATTGATATTGTTTCTTATATATAATTATACTACCTACATTCCCCATTAAACTTCACATGTAGTTGGACATATTTTATTTAAGAAAAATTGTTGAAATTAGTTTTTTAAGGTTTTTATTTAAATATAAAATGATATTGTGAGAGAATATTATTTTCATTTTAGGGTGAAGATTATTGTTGGGTGAATGAAAAAGAAAAGTGTAAAAATTATTGTGGGGCGGAACTCAAATGAACAAATTAATTTATGTACATATAATGCATTACACTATAAATTTAATCTTACATCGAACTATTTCGACTCGATTTAGTCGAAACAATCAAAACATCCAATAAAAATGGGCCCTTACACCAAAATTCTGGCTCCGTCACTGTCCTCATGGATCGGCATGTTGCAGCCACCGACTCGTAGGAAGGACAAACAATTTTTTTAGATGAATTTTTTTCCAGAGTTATGGTTGTATTTAGTGTGGATGCATCATTAAATTATTATTCAAGATCAAGTATTATGTGAGTTGCTGATGTTGTATTTTGGTAAATTGTGAGATAGGTTCATTTATTTATTAATTTGATTGGAATATTTTATTTCTAATTAATAATTAATTAACTAATCTTGGTCCATCTTACATAAACCACGAGTCCTTGGTGTTCGCTCTGCGGAAAATTTCCCTCAACGCTTAAAAAAAGAAGGTAAAAATAGTTTTACTGTGCATTCGATTGCATGATATGCACTTGGATTTAAAAAAAAAATTCAAACTGAAATTAGTAATACCCTAAGAAGTAATTAATAATACCACAAAAAAAAAAAAAAATACAGTTCGGCGCGTTAGTGTGTTTTGAAAAAATCAAAATTAAAGTCAAATTGAGTTTAAAATCCAAGTGAATGCTAGAATTTGGGAAAAAAGTAAAAACTTTTTTTCCGCCGATCGTCTACCTTTTTCTCACCAATTTGATGGTGTTGGCGGTGTCTTCGTTTTTAAAGGGAAAGGGATTATACGGGGCATGACGAATCTGGATAATGGTTAATGGATGGACTTTCAATGGTGTTGTGTTTGAGGTGATCTTCTCCCTAGAATTCTCCGAACGTAAGCTTTTCTTCACCTTCATGAGATTTATTAGCCTTTGGTAGCTCTTTCTTAGCGTTTTAGTTGTTCTAACTTCTAATGGTTGTTGTTAGTGTTTGTCTGGAGCTGGTGGTTATGTCTTCGAAGTGATTCAGACTCAATGTTAGTCGTTCAAAGTAGTAAAATGTAACTTGAGTGTTTGATTGTAATTGTGTCGTTCTAGTCAGGTGGTTCTTCGAAGTGATTTAGACTCAATGTTAGTCGTTCAAAGTAGTAAAATGTAACTTAAGTGTTTGATTGTAATTGTGTCGTTCTAGTCAGGTGGTTTTTGGAGACTGTATATTTTGTGGGAGTGAAAAGTGTTGTAAATTTGGAAGATTTAATATTCCAAATCTAAAAGATTTGGTGTGGACATTACTTATAGACCAAGAAACTCAATGGGCTTTATATCTTAAATTAAGGTTTTAACATTATAAATATATCTTTGTACTCATAATTGTATACACTCATACACAAGAATAATAGTGGAACTCCTGGCTTGGATCGCCCCCAGACGTAGTCGTTCCCGACGAACTGGGTCAACAAACGTTGTCTCTTTATTTACGTACTTATTTACAACACGTTATCAGCACGAGTCTCTAATCGAGATTATACGGTACGCCTTTAATCTATTTTTGTATGAATCACATGATTTGTTGCGTACTTTAAAATTTAATTTTGTTCCTGAATATACCTGCGTATAATTTTTTTTTGTGAAAATTATTTTGTGAATTGAATCAACGTGCGACGGTCGTTGCCCCGAAGACGACCGACCGCCGCCGACTCGCAGCCGCTACGCACCCGCGCCGGCGCGGGCCTACCCCGCGCAGCCACCGCTCCGGCGCGCCGTCGCGCGCTGCCGCCCTATTGCGCGAGCAGCAGCCGCGACATGCCACCGCCCCGAGTCGCGCGCGTTACCACCACGAAGTGCACCGCCGCTCCGAAGCGCCGTGCGCTGCTGCCGCAAGCCATCGCCGTCACGCCTTGTTCTGCCGCTCGGCCGCGCCATGTGCTGCCTCCCCGCGCCACGCGCGTGCTACTGCGCTGTGCCGCTGCACCATGCGCCGCCGCGCCAAGCACTGTCGTCGCGCCGTGCGCCGCCACACCGAGAGCTGCCGTCCTGCAGTGCCGCGCGCTACCGACCTAGCCGTGTCTCGAGCCCGCTGCCGCGTAGCGCGTGAGCCGCCGCCCCTCCGCGCCGCTGCCGCCACCCCGTTGCGCCGCGAGCAGCCGTCCCGTCGCGCCTCGCGACCTCGTCGCCCCTCCCCATACGCGACACTCGCGGTGCTTTTTTGGATTTTTGTGATTTACGTTTTTCATCCTTGATATCACATATCCGTGTTTATTCTTATTTTAATCCTGTAAATATTTCGTTAAGTTGCGTTAATATACATGAAATAATTATTTTTACGATTATTCTCTCTGTTTATTAAATCGTATATTTTCTAGAAATTATTTTCATGTGATTATCTCCCTTATTTGTTTTTGCATGTTTATGTGATTTAATTATCCTACGTGCATTACTTTTGCGCACATAGTTTATTTTATTCATAGTCCGCATATTATGCCCGGGTAGGCGGCGCCCGGTATTTGACGGACCGTAAATTTATATCTTGGATAGACGGCGCCCAATACGTGCAGCTATGTGCCTTAGAATAATTAAATGAATCTTTGTATTTCCCTCGTTGTCAATGAACTTTGTCATCCCCCTTACCATGTCGCTTTAATTAATTGTAGTGAAATATGTATGACATCACTATGAAAGAATTCGATGAGCTTGCTCTCGATGGTAGCAACTACCCGACATGTGTGCTAGATGCAGAATTCTATCTAGCATCAAATAGGTTGAGCGAAACCATCATGGAAGGTTCGAAATCTTCTAACGCCCAGAAGGCGAAAGTGTTGATTTTCCTTAGGAACCACATGAATGAAAGTCTGAAATTTCAATATATCACACAAAGGGACCCTAGAATGTTGTGGAAATCCCTGAAGGAACGTTTCCAACAACAAGAACATATACCCCTCCCTCCATCACAATACGAGTGGTTGAACATCCGTTATCAAGACCTGAAGTCAATAACGGAGTGCAACACTGCGTTACAGGGCATTGTAACCAACCTCATTCAGAACTCTGTATCTGCGTTCCACGCTAGTAACCCTGTACTCCAGCAGAAGTATAGGGCCAAACCCTCATTTGGTTGCAACCGTGGAAGAGGAAGAGTGAGTAAGAAGTTCTGGACTAATGATCGACGTCATAGTTCATTCGGTGGTCGCAATACTCAGTTTACCGCTCCACGAAAACCTAGCTCTCAAAGCATGATTGAGCAGTCCTGTTTCAGATACGGATGCAGAGGTCATGGGTCACGCACGTGTCGCACTCCCAAACACTTGGTCGAGGCTTACCTAAAGGTGCAAAGGGACGACAAGAAGAAGGCTCCAATTTATGAACCTGAAGCAGAATTTGATCAAGACAACAACGATCTCTTGAGCCCGTAGCTCGAGATAGGGGAGACAACAAATTGATCCGCGTATTTAGTTATTCTTAGTACTTTGTTTTCAGAATAAAACAATTTCAAGTTACATTTTGGGATCCTTTCTTTCAGATATTTTATTTTGTGAATGATTTTATTAGCCTTGATATGTTTACCTTAATAGATGTCCATGTGTTTATTTTGGATATTGCTGTTCATATTTATGGCTTGTAAACATATCAACTATTAGGTTTGGACTATTTCCTCTTGCATGATGGACGCCCATAGTGATTTATGTCTGGTAAATAGCGCCACCATGCACACATACGATCCTAAAGGATAGGAAGTATTTCCATAACATGATAGAACGTAAGGGGAGTATAACGACAATTGCTAATGACAGTTCGTTGATAGTGGGCTCTGGAAGAGCTTCCATTGTCCTCCCCATGGGTACCGAATTAATAATTGATAATGCTTTATTGTTTCCACAATCTAAGCGTACCCTACTCAGTTTTAGAGACATTAGGATAAACGAGAATCATATTGAAACTAAAATTGAGAACGATAACGAATACCTTTTGATGACTAGTACTCGAGGTAGCCATAAGCAAGTTATAGAAAAACTTCCTTCCTTCTCCCCCGGTTTGTACTATTCCTACATCCGGTCGTCTAATTCTCATCTAGCGATGAGTATGAAATTCCATGACTCAAATTCCTTTAATTTTTGGCATCAGCGGTTAGGTCATCTGGGACAAACAATGATACGTAGGATTCTATCTAATTCAACTGGTCATAATATTTCGAATAATAGAATCCCTCCCGTCGATGAATATTTCTGTGATGCATGTTCTAAGGGTAAGTTGATAGTGCGCCCGTCGCGCACCAAGGTTGGACTAGAGTCTTCGGTTTTCCTTGAGCGAATTCAAGGAGATATTTGTGGACCGATTCACCCAGCATCAGGACCATTTCGTTATTTCATGGTCCTTATTGATGCCTCCACTAGGTGGACATTTGCATGTTTGCTGTCCACCCGCAATCAAGCTTTTACGAAGCTCATTGCGAAGACTATCGAGCTTAGAGCTCAATTCCCGGATTATCCAATTAAATCGATTCGCATGGATAATGCAACTGAGTTTAGCTCGAAGGCCTTCACAGATTACTGTATGACCCTGAGAATTAAAGTGGAGCATTCGGTCCCCTACGTCCATACCCAAAATGGTCTTCCTGAGGCGCTAATAAAACATATCAAAGTTATTGCTAGACCATTGCTTATGAACTCTAAACTACTCACCTCATGCTGGGGGCATGCAGTCCTACATGCATCACACTTAATTCAAATCCGTCAAACTGCATATAATGATCATTCCCCCCTACAGTTAGTGCGTGGGAAAGAACCTAGCATTTTCCATCTGCGTATTTTTAGATGTGCGATATACGTTCCAATAACGATACCAAAGCGGACCTCTATGGGCCCACAAAACAAACTCGGTATTTACGTTGGATACGACTCTCCATCCATCGTGAAATACCTCGAGCCTTTGTCCGGGGATCAATTAATGGCCCGGTTTGCTGATTGCACGTTCGATGAAGATTACTTTCCGGCATTAGAGGGAGATCCGAATTCAAAATTGAATGAATGTCGGGAACTTACGTGGAACATAAGTAATCTTCAGTATCTAGATCTGTGCACTAATCAATCTGAACTGGAAGTTCAGAAGATCATTAACCTGCAGAACTTAGCAAATAACCTGCCAGACGCGTTCACTGACCATAGAGGTGTGACTAGATCGCATATACCTGTAGTAAATGCTCCCCAAAGGGTTGAGGTCCCAAGCAAAATGAGTAATCATGCCCCCACACGCCAAAAGTGTAAGGGACCCTCAAGAGATAGTAACACACCTAAACGAAAGGCTAGCAAATCTGGTCAGTCGAATGGAAAATCTCTAGAAGAGATCCTTCTAGATAACTCCAAGTCTCTAGGAGACGAGAGTCCTAGTGATGAAGCACGTGCACAAAATATTCCATGCACTAGGACCGTGTAATGACCAGACCCAGATACAATGGGAAATGAGGAAGGTCTGGTTGACGTAAACGTCGAAGTCTCTGTGAACTTCACAGATACGGGAGAAACATACAATAGAAATATTACTATCGTCGATGACACATTTGCAGCGTCAATCGCCCTTTCCATTATAAATGATCTAGATCCAGAACCCAAAACAATCGCCGAGTACCGAAAGTGTTGGAGTTATACGTGAAAGTATGCTTTTACTTTGTATAACTCGTGTATCAAACACTCGTTTTATGAGAATAATTCTTTTATCGCATTTGCTTTAGTTATGATTGAATGTTGAATTTCTATTGCAAACCGTTCAATATATAGTACGTGTTACATAGTAGTTAATGTGGTGATACCCGATCACGGAAGACAACATTAACAGTTTACTTGTAACTAAACGTACATTTTCACGACCTAGGTGGAATTGAACAATCCGCCGTGAAAGGTCGATGTGTAAGGCTCAGATTGGTCTGTCTTGACTAAGAGATTGCACTAGCACATTTAGTATGTGTTGAAGAGGTCCTACAGCGAGGATAAATTCTTCTGTTCTGAAAGGTGAAGAATTAGACCTCAATGGTTGTTGATTTCTTAATCTCCGTCACTTAAATAGGACCGTGTGTGCTTAATAGTTACTGCTTTGATTCATGTTGGGTGAGAATCATTGCGACTTCGAACTTTGTGTCTTGGGCAGTAATATTAATCATACGACGGTTGCTAAGATTTAATACGGAGAAACGCGTGCGAGTACGGCTCGTGTGATTAGTTCCCTTGGTGGGCTCAGAAGTTTTATTGTACCAAATCTTGCAAGTGAAGAATTAGTTTCTTCGGTACGAATAATAATGTTGAGCTGTCTTTACTCCAAGGTGAAATATATTAATTAATTTAGAGCTATTCAGAAGCTTAATTAATTAATGGACTTGATAATCTTAAACGCGGGAAATAATAACCGGGAGCCCATATTATCGTAATATGGATTAAGATGGATAGTGCAATATTAATTTATTAGTGGTAATAATTAATATTAATGGGCTGAATTATATTGGGGCTCAATATTGAAATTCAGAAGTTCATTAGGAGGTCCAATCTTAATTCTCCTTAAGGCCCCTCAAGTAGCCCATTAAGTAGTCCAATAATGATAAGGTGATTAAAATAAAGAATATATTAATGCTGATTTTTCATCATTTTTTTCGAAAATAAGGAATAAAAAAGAAATAAGATTTTGTTGATTTTCTTGGAAAGATATTATGGAAGATATGTATTCTAGGAATACAAGAATATCTCATATATTCAAGAAGATCCAAATCTTGGATTTCATCCTTGAAATTTTCGAAAATTACACCTATTGTGGAGGGTGAGATTTTTGTGGAATATTTTATTTTGGAGAAAAGAATATATGAGATATATTCAAGATTTCTTAGAGTCTAAGAAAAGATTTTTTCCAAAGCCCATATTCCTTATAATTTTCGGCCACCTCCATCTATAAATAGGGGATGATTATTTCATCCCCAAATACATAATTCCATGTGTTGGAAAAATCAAGAAGCATAGATATTTTTCTTTTTCCTTAGTTTATTAAATTACTTGAAAGCGTCTCCCACCGGCGATCAAGTGAGGTGAAAAGGGAAATACTTGAGAAGGCTTTGGGTTGATAGAGCGAGATTACAATTGTCCCGTATATCCAAAGGCCAATACTACAAGAGGTACGTTAATCGCATATTTACTTGTTTATTCCGCCTAGTTAATATGTGAAATTAATTTAACATGCATGATGATAATTAGTTGTTGGAATTATTATTTGAATTAATTAGGATTAATTCATGCTAATAATAATTGTATTTAAATTCGTATTTAAATTTCATCCCGAATAGATTCCGGGTATCCCTATTTCCCAACAACTGGTATCAGAGCCACGGTTTCGGGCTCTGAATTTTAAATTGGAATTTAAATTGTTAAACATTAAATTGAAATTGGATAGTAGAATTGTTAGATCTTTTTTGCAGGTATCCAATTGTCATGGTTTTAATGTTGTTAATTTCTTGCGTGTAAATTAATTGTTTTTCTATTCGATTCGTTCGAATTCGTTTTTCTCGTGAGAAAATCCACGAGTAGATTAGTTGTTTTTATTTTGATTCGATCATTGTAATAGACTAGTCTAGATCTAGTATTTATTTTTTTTAAAAATAAATTGTAACCGGATCGTGACGAAGAACGAAGAATTAAAAATGGCGTACCCGGACGACGCATACAAGCGTGGCGCGTGTATGGACGTAAAATCATGCAAGGGGTGAAGAAAACGAGGACGAACGGCGAAAAAACGGCGCACGGGGGTGCACGGCGCACGCCGTGCGCGACGGGTGCACGGCGCCGCGCGCACCACGCGCGCGCCTCGTGGCGCTCCGGGCGGCGCCTCGGCGCGCCTCCGTGCAGCGCCTCGGGTGCGCCTCGGCTGCGCCTCGGGGCTGCGCTTCGGCGTGCTTCGGGCAGCGTATCAGCGCTTTTTGGGCCGGGAAGTGCGCGGGCCCACTTCGTGGGCCGACGCGCGCTGTATCTCGAGCCGTGGAATTTTTTCGGTTCGTGTTTTTTTCCGTGTGATTTTAAACGTCGTCTCGAACCCCAAACGATGCTGTTTTGAAGAAGTGTTGTTGTTCGAGTGGGAGCACGTCGAGACGAACGTCGGAAAGCAACAAGGACGATTTCTCGCATCAAGACGTGAAGAAATTAAACCGTGACAATTGGATTTGAGTGCTCCAATGTGTTTAATTTTTGTTTTGATGGATGTTTTATTTCGTGCACTTATTATTATTTGTTAATATGTGTTTGCATGAATTTAATTGTACAAGAAAAACCTTACTTTCGAAAATTACTAAGTATGTTTTTATAATTGCAATTTTATTCCGGATATTAAAATTGGATTATTTTGACCTCCATAATTTATTTATTTGTGAAGTTCTTTTGGAATACATTTCCCCCTCGGATCGGCCAAAAGAACGGATTTCACATGAATAAATTCTGAAAGGATGATTGTGGATTATTACTAGTGGCGGTATTGACCCTCACCACGAGTGGCTTGCTCAAAGCGAAATAATAATCCTGTATTTAATTATGGTTATTACTTAGGCATAGGAAATTAATATTAAATTACTCCCCTCGGAGTCCCTGTCAGTTTCTATGTGGTCAAAGTGGGAGCCAACTATTAATTTTGAATTAAGGATTTGTAACTTTTAAGTTTGTAATCCGCTTGAATGTGTTTAAATGTATAGACCACCCCTCGTGGCGCATTTAAATTGTTTCGAGATGTTGACTGATGCATGATTATATTATTTTAAGGTTTCAATATAATTGATGTGATCGAATTATGTGATAATTTCGTATTTTTCTAGATATTAATATGAATGTATGTTTTATTCTCAGTTCATCATGTCGCAACCTTTTAATCCACTGTTTAGTATACTTAAAGATAACAAACTTGTTGGTGAGAACTATGTTGATTGGAAACGTAACCTTAATATTGTCCTAACCGCTCAACACCACAAGTGGGTACTTACCACTCCTAAGCCCCAAGAGTCTGCCGAAGATGCCACGAAAGCGGACAAGAAAGAGCATAAGAGTTAGTTTGACTCCGATGAGATGACTAGGTGTACTATTCTGGCTTCAATGTCAGATGTGTTGCAACACCAACACCAACACATGGAGACCGCCTCTGAGATAATGCAAAATCTTGAAGCGATGTTTCAACATCAGAACCGTACGGCTAGGCAAATCATCATGCGAAAGATGCTTTCGTTGAAAATGGTGGAAGGTACGCCCGTAAGGGATCACGTAATCGAGATGATGGGTTATCTCAACAAGTTGGAAGTACTTGGTGCGGAATTTGACCTCCCTACTAAGGTCGATTTCGTTCTCCATTCTCTGCCAAAGAGCTTTGAACAGTTTCAGTTGAACTATCAAATGAATGACCGGGTAAATAGTTTGCCCGAGCTCTTGCAAGCTTTGGTATCGGCGGAGACTCTAATGGATCACCAAACCGTTGCTATGGTGGCAAACGGTCCGTCTTCCTCTTCGGGTCCCAAGGGAGGGAAGAAGAGGAAGAGGACGAAGGGCCAGACCCAAGCAAATCCAACCGTTGCAAAACCCAAGGCAAAGGGAGAAGGCGGTGGAAAGAAAGCTGCTAAGGGTAAGTGCTTTAATTGTGGTGAGAAGGGACATTGGAGGGCGACCTGTTCTAAGCCTAAGAAGGGTGGAAAGAAAGGTAAGTCTCATGCTTTAGTCGTTGAAACATATGTTGCGGCGTATGCTGCCCACGTTTGGGTAGTGGATACCGGGGCAACTGATCATATTTGTTTCACTCTTCAGGGGTTCCAGCTAACCCGACGACTTAGCAAGAATGAGATCACAATCACTTTGGGGGATGCTACGAGAGTGGCAGCCGAAGCAGTGGGAGTCGTGCACCTATCTTTTGAAGATAGAGTTTTAATTTTAAGAGATGTTTTATACGTTCCAAACTTTAGGAAGAATTTAATTTCGGTTTCTAAGTTGTTTTTTGATGGATATTCAGTTACTTTTAATAAAGTTGTTACTGTTTCTTTTAAGAATGATGTTATCTGTCATGGAACGTTGGTAAACAATCTCTATACGATTAAGTGTGCACACCACTCAAATAATGAATCTAATAACACGTCGATCATTTCGAGCAATAAAAGAAAACGTTATTCGGAGATGAACGAAACACTTCTATGGCATCTTAGACTAGGTCATATTAATCTAAAGCTGATAGAGAGATTGGTGAAAGACGGATCCTTGGAATCGCTCCAAGTCGAGCCGTTTCCAACTTGTGAATCCTGTTTAGAGGGTAAGATGACCAAGAGGGCATTTGGAGCCAAGGGGAATAGAGCCACGGAAGTGTTAGAACTCGTTCATACCGATGTGTGTGGTCCAATGACGATCAAAGCGAGAATGGGGTATGAGTATTTCGTTACCTTCATCGACGATTACTCAAGATATGGGTACATTTACCTTATGCGGCATAAGTCTGAAACTTTTGAAAAGTTTAAAGAGTTTAAGGCCGAAGCCGAAAAACATAGGGAAAAGAGTATCAAGTTTCTACGATCAGATCGTGGAGGCGAATACCTCAGCGATGAATTCTTGATCTACCTATCGGATGAAGGGATCGTATCCCAGTTGACCGCACCGGGAACCCCTCAACAGAATGGTGTGGCGGAACGAAAGAACCGGACTCTTTTAGAGATGGTCAGATCCATGATGAGTTATTCGGATTTACCCAAGTCGTTTTGGGGTAACGCCTTGGAAACGGCGGCTTATATTCTAAACTTGGTGTTATCCAAATCGGTTCCTAAAACCTCAATGGAATTGTGGACCGGGCGCAAGCCCAGTCTAAGATATTTGCGGATTTGGGGTTGTCCGGCATACGTGCTAGACAAGGAAGCCGGTAAGTTGGATCCACGTTCGGAATTAAGGCTGTTTATAGGATACCCTGCGGGAACGAAAGGGCGTATGTTCTATAGTCCAAAGGATCAAAAGACCGTGATTAGTACACACTTTAAATTCTTGGAGGAAGACTATATGAACAATCGGAAACCTAAAAGTGAAATTACCTTAGAAGAATTGAGAGGTCAAACCTCAATACCAAGTATACAAGATGATGTACCACACGTCATATCTTCACAACCGGAACCCCGTCATAGTGGGAGGGTTCCTAGGCAACCCGAGAGATTCATGGGGATAGGAGAATCTTCGGATTTGGTTCCCGGTGTTGAATCAGACCCATGGACGTACGACGAGGCAATCCAAGACAAAGACGCGGAGTCGTGGCAAACGGCAATGAAAGCTGAGATGGGTTCGATGGATCATAATCAAGTGTGGGAGTTGGTCGAGCCACCCAGTGGGGTAGAACCCATTGGATGCAAGTGGGTGTACAAGAGGAAAAGAGGACCGGACGGAAGGGTTGAAACCTTCAAAGCAAGGCTTGTGGCCAAAGGGTATACTCAGAAAGAAGGGATCGATTATGAGGAAACCTTTTCGCCTGTAGCTATGCTTAAGTCCATCCGTATTCTCTTGTCGATCGCTGCGCACCTAGATTACGAGATCTGGCAAATGGATGTCAAGACGGCTTTCCTTAACGGAAGTCTTGACGGGATAGATATCTATATGCAACAGCCCAAAGGTTTCATTGAAAAAGGCCAAGAGAATCTCGTATGCAAGCTCAAGAGATCCATTTACGGACTTAAGCAAGCATCGCGTACTTGGAACCAGTGTTTTGATCAAGTGATTAAGTCTTATGGGTTTGATCAAAACGAGTTCGAAAGTTGTGTGTATAAGAAGCGTGACGGAACTGCGGTGGTATTCTTAGTATTATACGTAGACGATATTCTGCTCATTGGAAACAATGTAAAGGTATTGTCAGACGTAAAGGTATGGCTGTTAAAAAAATTTGATATGAAGGACTTAGGGGAAGCCGGTCACATCCTTGGGATCAAGATCACTCGCGATCGCAAGAAGAGGATGTTGGGCTTATCGCAAGCTTCATACATTGACACTGTTTTGAAGCGTTTCAGCATGCAAGATTCCAAGAAAGGTTTTGTACCTTTTAGGCACGGAATCCATCTATCGAAAGAAATGAGCCCTAAGACGCAAACGGAGATAGATGACATGAAAGGTGTTCCGTACGCTTCGGCCGTAGGAAGCCTTATGTATGCAATGCTGTGTACGAGACCGGATATCTGCTTTGCCGTGGGCATGGTGGCAAGATATCAAATTAATCCCGGGAAAGACCATTGGACTGCCGTAAAGTGCATCTTGAGGTATCTGAAAAGAACTCGGGAGCGGATGCTGATTTACCAGTCAGATAGTCTTGTTCCCGTAGGATACACGGACTCGGATTTCCAATCAGACATAGACTCAAGAAAGTCAACCTCGGGTAGTGTGTTTTGCATGGGAGGAGGAGCCATTTCATGGAGAAGCGTTAAGCAGAAATGCATCGCCGATTCGACCATAGAAGCCGAGTATGTAGCTGCTTGTGAAGCAGCGAAAGAGGCAGTTTGGCTCAAGAACTTCTTAGTGGACTTGGACGTTGTTCCGAATTTGCCCGACAAGATAACTGTCTTTTGTGACAATGCCGGAGCAGTTGCAAATTCAAAGGAACCGAGAGCCCACAAGGCCAGCAAACACATAGAAAGAAAATACCATCTGATACGAGAAATCGTTAAGAGAGGAGATATAGAGGTGGCAAAGATAGCGTCGGGTGACAACCAAGCGGATCCATTCACAAAGGGTCTGTCTCAGAGTACATTCGAGAGACATGTGGATGGAATGAGAGTCAAGACTATTGCCAATCTGCTTTAAGTATAAGTGGGAGGAATTATTAGGTTAGTGTAGGTTGACATAAGATGTCACGTAGAGCTACTACACTAAGACATGCGTGATGTATACTAAAAGCAGACTTTAAGTATAAGTGAGAGATTGTTGGAGTTATACGTGAAAGTATGCTTTTACTTTGTATAACTCGTGTATCAAACACTCGTTTTATGAGAATAATTCTTTTATCGCATTTGCTTTAGTTATGATTGAATGTTGAATTTCTATTGCAAACCGTTCAATATATAGTACGTGTTACATAGTAGTTAATGTGGTGATACCCGATCACGGAAGACAACATTAACAGTTTACTTGTAACTAAACGTACATTTTCACGACCTAGGTGGAATTGAACAATCCGCCGTGAAAGGTCGATGTGTAAGGCTCAGATTGGTCTGTCTTGACTAAGAGATTGCACTAGCACATTTAGTATGTGTTGAAGAGGTCCTACAGCGATGATAAATTCTTCTGTTCTGAAAGGTGAAGAATTAGACCTCAGTGGTTGTTGATTTCTTAATCTCCGTCACTTAAATAGGACCGTGTGTGCTTAATAGTTACTGCTTTGATTCATGTTGGGTGAGAATCATTGCGACTTCGAACTTTGTGTCTTGGGCAGTAATATTAATCATACGACGGTTGCTAAGATTTAATACGGAGAAACGCGTGCGAGTACGGCTCGTGTGATTAGTTCCCTTGGTGGGCTCAGCAGTTTTATTGTACCAAATCTTGCAAGTGAAGAATTAGTTTCTTCGGTACGAATAATAATGTTGAGCTGTCTTTACTCCAAGGTGAAATATATTAATTAATTTAGAGCTATTCAGAAGCTTAATTAATTAATGGACTTGATAATCTTAAACGCGGGAAATAATAACCGGGAGCCCATATTATCGTAATATGGATTAAAATGGATAGTGCAATATTAATTTATTAGTGGTAATAATTAATATTAATGGGCTGAATTATATTGGGGCTCAATATTGAAATTCAGAAGTCCATTAGGAGGTTCAATCTTAATTCTCCTTAAGGCCCTCAAGTAGCCCATTAAGTAGCCCAATAATGATAAGGTGATTAAAATAAAGAATATATTAATGCTGATTTTTCATCATTTTTTTCGAAAATAAGGAATAAAAAAGAAATAAGATTTTGTTGATTTTCTTGGAAAGATATTATGGAAGATATGTATTCTAGGAATACAAGAATATCTCATATATTCAAGAAGATCCAAATCTTGGATTTCATCCTTGAAATTTTCGAAAATTACACCTATTGTGGAGGGTGAGATTTTTGTGGAATATTTTATTTTGGAGAAAAGAATATATGAGATATATTCAAGATTTCTTAGAGTCTAAGAAAAGATTTTTTCCAAAGCCCATATTCCTTATAATTTTCGGCCACCTCCATCTATAAATAGGGGATGATTATTTCATCCCCAAATACATAATTCCATGTGTTGGAAAAATCAAGAAGCATAGATATTTTTCTTTTTCCTTAGTTTATTAAATTACTTGAAAGCGTCTCCCACCGGCGATCAAGTGAGGTGAAAAGGGAAATACTTGAGAAGGCTTTGGGTTGATAGAGCGAGATTACAATTGTCCCGTATATCCAAAGGCCAATACTACAAGAGGTACGTTAATCGCATATTTACTTGTTTATTCCGCCTAGTTAATATGTGAAATTAATTTAACATGCATGATAATAATTAGTTGTTGGAATTATTATTTGAATTAATTAGGATTAATTCATGCTAGTAATAATTGTATTTAAATTCGTATTTAAATTTCATCCCGAATAGATTCCGGGCACCCCTATTTCCCAACAGAAAGCGCTCCGATTGGGTTAAATGGAAAGAGGCAATTGATGCAGAGCTCGCCTCGCTTAACAAAAGACAAGTATTTGGCTCTATCGTTTGTACACCCGCGCGCGCTATCCCTGTAGGATATAAAAGGGTATTTGTATGAAAACGAAATGAGATAAATACTGTGGAGAGGTATAAAGCGAGGCTGGTAGCACAAGGGTTTTCGCAGAGACCTGTGATTGATTTTGATCAAACCTATTCTCTCGTCATGGACCCAATAACGTTCCGCTACTTGATATCTTTGGCAGTTAAGTTGAATCTCCAAATGAGAATAATGGACGTAGTAATCGCGTACTTATACGGATCACTAGATGCCGACATTTATATGAAAATCCCAGATGGATTTGACATTCCTCAGATGAGGGATGGTGAAAACCGCAGTATGTATAGCATACAACTGCAAAAGTCGTTGTATGTCCTGAAGCAATCGGGCCTCATGTGGTACAACCGACTTAGTGAATTTCTTCAGAAGAAGGGATACACATTCGATAAAGCTTTCCCATGCGTATTCTCGAAGAAATTGCAAGATGATTTTTGCATCATATCCGTATATATTGATGACCTAAACATAATCGGAACATGCAAAGAGATTGAAGAAGTCAGTTCAATCTTGAAAGCTGAATTCGAAATGAAGTCCTTGGGTAAAACCAAGTACTGCCTCGGCTTGCAGATCGAGCACCTCCCAGAAGGAGTCCTTATACATCAGTCGACCTACGTAAAGAAGGTATTGGAGAGATTTCACATGGATAAATCTCATCCACTTAGCACCCCGATGGTTGTCTGATCCCTCGAAGTGGATAAGGACCCATTTAGGCCAAGAGAAGATTCAGAAAAAAATTTGGGGCCAGAAGTTCCTTATCTTAGCGTTGTTGGAGCTTTGCTCTATCTCGCAAATTGCACCCGGTCGGACATTGCATTTACTATCAACTTGCTTGCGAGATATAGCTCTTCTCCTACGAGGAGACATTGGAACGGTGTTAAGCACGTTCTACGGTACCTCCAAGGATCTCAAGATCTTGGACTATTTTACCGTAAAAACCAAGACAAAACCTTAGTAGGCTATGCGGATGTTGGCTATTTGTCTGATCCCCACAACACTATATCGCAGACTGGTTACGTTTTTCTCTGTGGTGGAACCGCGATCTCATGGAGATCGGTTAAACAATCCATGGTTACCACGTCTTCAAACCACTCAGAGATAATAACTTTATTTGAAGTCGCACGAGAATGTGTTTGGTTAAGGTCCTTGGTAAAACACATTGGTGACTCGTGTGGTATCGCCAAAGGCGATACACCTCCCACCGTTATATTTGAAGACAACGCTGCTTGCATCGCACAAATGAGTAATGGGTACGTCAAGGAAAACCTGACGAAACATATTTCACCTAAGTTTTTCTACCCATACGAACTCCAGAGGAGTGACATGATTATTATTCAAAAGATGCAATCTAGTAACAATCTAGCAGAGCTGTTTACTAAATCCTTACCTACGTCTACTTTTGAAAAGTATGTCCGTGGTATTGGGATGCAAAGACTTAAAGTGTTGTTGTCTTCAGGGGGAGTAGTAACCTCGAAATAAATCTGGAAGATTTAGATCTAGAAGATCAATGACATTTCTCCCTACTTATTATTTGGCCGATCCCTAGCACGTGGAGTTTTCATGACAAGACATTTATGTTATGTCGTAATGTCCAAGGGGGAGTGTTGTAAATCTGGAAGATTTAATATTCAAAATCTAGGAGATTTTGTGTGGACATTACTTATGGACCAAGAAACCCAATGGACTTTATATCTTAGATTAGAGTTTTAGCATTATAAATATATCTTTGTACTAATAATTGTATACACTCATACACAAGAATAATAGTGGAACTCCTGGCTTGGATCACCCACAAACGTAGTCGTTCCCGACGAACTGGGTCAACAAACGCCGTCTCTTTATTTACGTACTTATTTACAACAAAAAGTATACTCACTCTGTTTCAATATTTTCTTCATACTTGTTTTAAATAGACGTCCCAACATTTCTTTCACACCCCAAAAAGGAAATAACTATCTTTCACAGTCAATAAAACATAAAATTATTATTATTTTATTCAACTCCACACTCACATACTCTTTTTTTTCTTAAAATATATATCAAACCCAAATATAAAGAAGATCTTGGGACAGAGGCAGTAACATTTTTTGTTAATTTAATATTAAAAAAAATTCCGCGCTTTTTTAACTTGAGACTAGTTTTTCATTTTTAGTTAGGAAAGTTGTATACTGTGATTTCTTAATGTGCTTTCCATACAAAAAGAAAAAGGAAATTGCATGGATTTTGTCTCAATTGGTCCATTGATTTTTATTTTCTAGAAAAACATTAGTTTATCGATTTTCCCTTTTTTTCTAATTGCTTTCGTTTTTTTAGTTTTTGTTTGTTTTTCTCATGCGTCAGCATGTGATTAGGAGCAAATCCTACCAAAATGGCTGAAACAACATTTGGTTGGCAAAGGAACAATTATTTTTTAAGTAACAAAGCTATTATTGAAGTAACATTTTGTGTAACAATTGTCTAGTGTAATTAACATAAATTTGACTTGAATTTTGTAATCGAGCTATTTTTTTGGTAGAAGCAAGCATATATGGAAAATTACTAATAATGCTTAATATATGAACTAGTACTTTTTTCTTTATATGTAAATTAATATTCTACATTGTATTTTTTTGTCACATGGCCCATTAAAATGAGTAAAAAATTAGGTGAAAATTGCATCCGTCATTCCGTTGCACTGTGCAAATATATATATTTCTATTTATTTCCCATTCTTTCATCTAATTATAGAGAAATTATTCTGTGAACGATATTTAAACTTGTTTGAAAGATATTAGTTGTTTTTATCAAAGGTACTAGAGAATATTGCCAAAATATTTCAGTTGCGAAAGATATTAGTTGTTTTCACTTAAAAGTATTAATTAAAAGAATATTAATTATTTTCACAATCAATATTAATGGGTTTATTGTAAATATCAGTAAAATGTTATACATGGTAATAATAATCACGCGATACTTTGACCTAATTCAATGCTTAAATTGACAGCGTGCATGTGGCCAAAAGCAAGTCCTGCCAAAATGAATGAACAAAAACTTGGACAGCAGCATTTGCAAGCATGTGCAAATGAAAGCCTAGTACGTACACTATATATTGAAAAAATAAATGCTACACACCTAAGTTGAGTGGGAAATTAAGTTATCATTTAATTTGTGTGTGTGTATATTGTTAATATTCACATTAATAAGATTAAAAAAGAATCGCATTTTCTAGGATGTTGTGCATTTCCAATGAATTATTACTATGTTTCAATGAATTATGATATATATATATTTTTTTTTTTTGTGTAAATTCATTTCACAAAATATGTTTATGAGATGACTGAAAATTTTATCAGTTTGAACAAAAAAATTGTCTATTTATCATATAAATGGTACTTCCTTCGTTCCATGTTTTTTTTTTTAAATTTAAGTGTGCGGAGAAAGTCATGACTCTAAAATCTTAAGATGTGAAAATCGTGATGAATAATACAAGTATATGCTTTGTTTTGAGATTTTTGTTTATGTCAAATTAATATTTAATAGTGATAAATGTTATATTATTATTTTGTGTTGTGTGAAAGAAAAGTCTATAGGAGAAAAATTAAATAAATGATAAAAAAACGTTGATGTCATTATATTGAATTTTGTAAGAAGTTGTATTAAATTTATAGGTATTTTTAAATATGAATTAAATTTGAGTTTTAAAAGTTAAATTTTAAAGCCTATACTTATATAGAGCGTTGATTGCAGAATCAAAAGTCCGTACAAATGAGTTTCAAAACAAACATATCCCTAGCTACCTCTTTTGCATCATCATTACTCATTAGGGCACTCTTTTGAATGTAGGTCTGCTTTGTTAGGATTGAACTTGAAACTCAACTAAAAATCTAGCCATACGCTACTCCATGAATTTAAAATATTATTATTATTATAATTTTCTATCTCTCTCTCTGAAATTTATACAAATAAATTGAGAGGATATGTATCCAATTACACAACACTTTTGTACAAAACTGCATAAATTTATTCTCTGTGAAAATCAATTCACACGGTCACACCTCATCACATTTCAATCTATTCCAGTTCGATTAAAATCGAGGTTGACGTACTTAAGTGTTTAAGTTGTTTATTTTAAGGTGATTTGCACAATGTAAATTTTGTACGTAAAAATTACTTGTTATATTTAAATGTGTATTTATCTTTTTTTGTTTAAGTTTGTGAGTGTGCATGTGTATAATTATAGTATTGTTTAACATACAAAATATTACGTTTAAAAAAAGGCAAAGTCTCATATGCACCAAGTGCACGGTGCACTCACTCAACAGTTGATAATGTATACACTGAAAAGTTAGTCTCAATCACACTGAAAAGTTTACACTGATTTCAGTGTAAACTTTTCAGTGTGATTGAGACTAACTTTTCAGTGTATACATTATCAACTGTTGAGTGAGTGCATCATACACCAAATGCACAAGAAATTTACTCTTAAAAAAATATTTAATTTTATATGTTATTTTTCTCAAAATTACTAAATTGTATGTTAAATAATAGTATTACTCTATATACCAAATTCGTACAAGGTTTTTGTGCAAGTCATAAACCTGTCGCTGATGGAGATGAGATCGTGATAACGATCTGAAATTATTATATGAAGATTTGGAGAATCAAGAAGATTATATTTGATTTTATTTGATATTTTATTTAATTATATTAGATTTATTTATATTTATAGTTATTATATTTCTTGCCCGTTAAGTTATTTAATATTATAAATAGGAGCTATGTAAGTCATTTTTATTCAGTTGTTGAATGAATTAAAATATTGGGTTTATTCCCTTTTTGTGTTTCAACGTAGTTATTCCAGTGTTCATAGGAATCAATGGAATTACACGTTTAAATACGTTGCGTTGATCCGGGTATTTTCAGAATCAACGGATATTACGTTGTATTGTGCTTCCGCTGCGTCACCCGCTCACTACATAAATTGTAGTGTAATCTAAAGAATAAGACTCCAGTAAAATTTGTACATATTATTTATACAATTAAATGTATTTATTGCTATTATTAGACATATTCACTGATATTATATTATTTTGCACTGTAATTTCAATTTACTAATCTAATAATATTATCCAATGTATGAAATGGTACTTGTAATACTTGTTCATAAATTTTTTGTAATGTAAAAGAGATCATATAAACCTCCCCATCCTATATTTTTTATGGGTAGCAAGTAGACCAAATAAAATATTCTAGAGTAGTCTACTGTTCCACAAATCTTATTTGGTGTGTGTCGAATCTATATTGAACTAACGTAAAACTCAAAAGATTGCAACTCGATGGCACACACTTATATGCACCATTTAATGTTCGGTGCACTCATTCAACAGTCGAAATTGTTTATATTGAAAAGTGTTAACTAATTACACTGAAAAATATAGTTAGAATTCATTGAAAAGTTTACACTAAAAATCGGTGTAACCAAATCTTACTTTTCAATACAAACAGTCTCAACTGTTGAATGAGTGCATCATACACCAAGTACATAAGAGAATTACTCCTCTCTAATAACATTAGTTGAATAGAGTTTCTTTACACTGAATTATTATGTGTAACCCTTTCGCACAACTCTTTCATTTTTATTTGTTTTGTATATATGGTACGAAACGAAGAAAAATAGCAGTTCATGTATGCACACGAGTGCATATTATGCATTTCATTTTTATATTCAATTTTAATATTATTAAAATGATAAAAATTTGTACGAAACCGTCTAATAATATGAGACTACACACATTAACATCCATCTCCGTCAAAATATTATGACATAAGATAGATTTCACACAAGACAAACTCTATTAAGATTCAAAAAGTGGGTCAACTAATAAATTCGCAGATCTCATCCAATAAAATGGTCCGAAATATTTGTTCAAGACAAAGTATAGAGTAAAACTGGTTTATACACAAATCACTGAAGGGTATTAGTTATTTTCATTGAAGAGTATTAGTTGTATTTACTGAATAGTATTACTGATTTACACTAAAGAGCCTTAGTTGTTCAGTGAAAATGAACTAAAACTCTTAAGTGTAAACAACTAATACTCTTCAGTGAAAACAACTAATACTCTTCAGTAAAAACAACTAATACCCTTTAGTGATTTATATATAAACCAATTTCACTGTATACATACTCTTTGTTCAATGATATTGAACTGGTAACAATGTCTTGTCGTAATTTGAAAGACTTTCTATATAATTACGAAAAATTAAATTAAATTAAATCAAAATTCAAGTGGATACTAATACTTCATGAATTTGTGGGAAAAGATGTACTATCAAAACTCAAATTGTGGTTCACCTCCTCTGCATCAATTCTCCTCCATTCATCATTAACAAACCTACATCGCCTAATCCAAATTTTCCTTTTCTAATCAGCAATTATTTAGATTTATTGAAAAACAAGATTAAATTTTTACTACTTTTTTTTTCAGTCTTTCTTGATCAAGACTTTTGCTGTTGAAAAGTCGAATTGTTATTTTGCATAGCCAACGGGTCCTTTTGTCCTTTCCGCCCATGCAATTGATTTAAATAATTGAAAAGAAACGTATGGAATATGAGTCTCCTTTTCGGTACGGCCCTCTCTCTCTCCCCCTCTTATTTCTCTCTTTCTCTCTCTGTAAGTGATTGCTGGCAGCAGAGAAAAATAGAAGAATGGGTGAAGAGTATACAGAGCGTTTGCTGCAAAAAGATACCTACTTTGAGGGGTGCCCTGGATGTAAAGTTGATCAGCAGAGAGAATTGCAAAGAGGGGTTCCTATCAAGCAAGTTTTCATTATATGGATTATAGTGCTTTCCACTGGTAATGTAATTTTATTTCCATCTCTTTCTCTAGAATGGTTTCTGGTGGGTTTTATGTGGATCAATGGGAGGTTTTGTTTGATTTCATTTCATTTTCTGAACCTGCTTGTTTATGTTATGAATGCTGTTTGTTTTACATGCAATAGTTATGGAAGTTTAAGCGGATTTGCAAGAAGGTATAAGAATAATAGTTGGTGAAAGAAAATGAGAGGATTTACTTCTAACATAATAACTTGTGTTTTCCATGTTTTTTGAAGTATTGGTTGTATTATTCCAAGATTCTGGTATATGTGGAGAGAGAGAAGTAAATGTCTCCTATGCAATCATCAGATGTGAAATGTTATTGTTTTTTGGTTAACTATGCTTCTTGCTTCACAACAGGACAATTTCTCTGATTTTCTTTGATCTCAATTATTGTGTTATGTTAATTCATACTCAAAATTTTCTCTCTCTTCTATACAGCTCTGGCAATATCATCTCTCTTCCCATTCCTTTATTTCATGGTAAGTATTTGAATCCTTAACTCTCACTTTATCACCTACAATATTAATTTTAGACATGCCGAAATGGATATGTTTGATGAATAGTTCATTGCCTCATTGTTGACAACCAACTAATTAAGTCATGATCAAGAATCTTTATGGTCAAAAGTGATGTAAATTATGTCTCCTTTTTTCTGTTTTCATCTTTACGTTGATCTTTTTGTTGTTGCAGATACGCGATTTTCACATTGCGAAAAGAGAAGAAGATATCGGTTATTATGCTGGTTTCGTAGGTAGCTAATTAGCTTCTTTTTAATATTCTGAACTTGTTTCCAATGACTAATAAATCTTCAATGCACTTGGTCATAGTCTTGATAAACTTCAACTTGTGAAGGGTCGTCTTATATGCTTGGACGAGCTTTGACATCTACCTTGTGGGGAATCATCGCTGATAGATATGGTCGAAAACCTGTAATAATTATAGGCTGTGCCACAGTGTTAGTTAGCAATTCCTTTTTTTTCTTATATAATTTTCTTGTTCCTTTTAAGATTATACTTCATTTGTGCATCCTAATAATTGGATGTTTATTCATTTGCAGTGCTGTTTTCAACACTCTATTTGGCCTCAGTGTGAACTATTGGATGGCCATCTCAACGAGGTTTCTTCTCGGATGTTTGAATGGCTTACTCGGACCAATAAAGGTACTCCTACAAGCTCGTTGAACGAATGATTTAGTGCTATAGTTACATTTGATATTAATGCCGAATTCTACTCTTGTTTGGCTTTATTCTGTGATCAGGCGTATGCATGTGAAACAGTTCGTGATGAGTACCAGTCTTTGGGATTGTCCGCTGTAAGCAGTTGTTTATCGTTTGTATTACTTTAGTATGTAATAATTTTTCAGATTCTTCACTCTCTCAAAAAAATTACTATAAAATAAAATAAAATCCTTCAACAGTTTCTGAAAATTCAACTTTAATTTTTTTATAGGTTAGTACAGCATGGGGTACAGGATTAATTATTGGACCAGCTTTGGGAGGCTATCTGGCTCAGGTACTTATATGCATATATATCCATCTATGTATTTCATCTGATGTTCCTTTTCTGAGTGAAATAGCTGGTTGAGTGTTGGTTCTATAGCCATCTTTGTTTTGTGAAACGAATACAACGAGGCCAAGGAGGAAGATCCAAATTAATAATAGTCCAACTGAAAATCCTATGTGGAACAATAAAATCTAAAACATATTTTTGCTATCATTTCTTTCAGTTTAATGCATGACTTTGCTTTTTCTATTCAGTTTATTGTGCTTATACATGTACATAGATCTCCCTGTGCATTCATTTAATCAGTTTTTTCTTATCTTTTTTCATGTAAAATGTTGGGACTAAGCCTGCTGAGAAATTTCCTGGGATATTTGCATCAGATTCTCTTTTTGGGAGGTACTTCTTCTATCTTTCTCTCCCCCGCCCATTAGCTTATGGCGTACTCTAACACAATAACATCATCTGTAGATTCCCGTACTTGCTTCCATGCCTGATAATCTCGGCGTTTGCAGCCTTTGTATGTATATATTGTTTCTGGATCCCGGTACGTTATAGTCCTTGCTTATTTGCAGCAAAGATCATGTTAACAAACACTACACAATTGTTTGTTCAGTGTTGATCTGCTCTTATTATCGAAAAAATGCAGGAATCGTTGCACACTCATAAACCTTCCCAAGGCACTTACGATGCTTTGGAGGCTGCTACTCAATGGTCTGATGGAAAAGAGACGAATGCAGCTTCTAAGCCCAGCCTCGTCAAGAACTGGCCCCTTATGTCATCCGTAATCGTCTACTGCATTTTCTCGCTCCATGATATGGCTTACTCGGAGGTAATTTAATATCACAGCTTAGTATCTAACGTGATACTTCATATGCTAAAAGGTAGTATTACTTTGAAGAGAGAGTTCACGTGAATCTGGTTCACATGAGACCTACTCATTTGATTCAGGCTTAAGTTGCACAACCATGGAGACATACCAGTTTTGCTGCATGATTAATCTTCTTTAAGTCCAAATATTGTTCATATCCTTCTTACTTTTGATCTTCAGACCATTTTTTCTTAACAAAGTCGATCTCTTTTACCTCAACAGATATTCTCATTATGGGCAGAGAGTCCCAGAAGGCTCGGAGGCTTAAGCTACACAACTCAGGATGTCGGAACAACTCTTGCAATCTCGGGTATGTCTGAATGCTACTAGAACGGAATCCTCAGTATTAGTATATATAGACTACAATTCCTAGTAAAAGAACATGTTCCTGTTTATGCTCAAAATGGATATAGAAACAACTTTGCAATAGATATTCCACTAATAAAGACAAAAACCATCTACTATTAGTAATACATCTGCAGTTTGCTGATGGCTTGTTCATTTCTTCAGGTGTGGGCCTTTTAATCTTCCAATCTTTGTTATATCCGGTCGTGGAGAGAATCATGGGCCCCATTATGCTTTCTCGTATTTTAGGAGTACGATCTTGAAAACTCGACGTATGTTTGGTTACGTTGCAGGCAAATCTTCTAACCAAAATTCTCTTTCCGAATGCAGATCCTTTCAGTTCCTCTTCTAACAAGTTATCACTTCATCGCATTGCTATCGGGGGCCGCCCTCTTCGTAGTTTTGAACTGTGTATCACTGTTGAAAAACGTGTTTTCTGTAAGTCATCTCGTTGCAAATTTCCAATTGACATCTAGCTCAGTTGTCGTTTAAATGACGCTTATCAATATCTTCCCATGCAGATCTCCATTGTAACAGGGCTCTTCATATTACAAAATCGAGCTGTGGTAATTCTTCGATCGCTAATCCTGCTTCCATAGTTTAAACAATCATGCATCGAGCTAATAATTTGTTCGACTGAATGATGGCAGGACCAAGATCAAAGAGGAGCTGCAAATGGTATAGCAATGACCTGGATGTCTCTTGCCAAAGCTATTGGTCCTGCAGCAGCAGGAATACTGTGAGTTTCTCTTTGATATCTACCGGCTTTTTTCTTTCTCTCGAATGCGCTAAGATCACATGCACGTTCCGCATTCTTGTGCATTGACATCTCGAGGATGACAATTTCTTAAAATGTGCAACTTTTTATCATGACCTCGCGACAAAATTTCTCTTTTAGAAAGATAGTTAAAATGAAAAAAGGTTTTCCTTAGATGAGTGCACTAAAATTGAACGCACTTTTGTATTCTAGAAGGCTAGACCTGGGTAATATGTAGTAAAATCTCGATAAATTACTCTCTTCGTCCCATTTTAATTGACGTTTGAGGTTGTTTTGCACTGATTATGGGTAAAATGACCTTTTAATAGCAATTGGTATGGGAATAGAAACAAAATATTGAAAATTGGAGTAAATTGCTGGAATATGATCATCTAATTCTTCTTGGTAAACAATTAAAATTTCTCTTGTAGAAAGATGGAAAGGAGATTCTGTGTGCATTTTGTTTGACAAGTGTACTAAGAAAGTTGAGCGCAATCTTTTCTTCTGACTTGACGACGTATAAATGGTAGACCTCATTAATAAGCACATAACGACTTGTTGTTCAAATTAATTTCTGCAGATTTTCTTGGGCGGAAAAGCGGCAGAATGCTTCTTTCCTTCCAGGTAGTCGAGCAACTCTCCTGCCCTGTTTTAACCAGCTAGATGCAAAAATTTATGTATATGGTTGTTTGATGCAGGTGATCTAATGGTGTTCTTCGTCTTGAATGTGATCGAGGGAGTTGCAGTTTTGCTAACATTCAAACCATTTTTGGTCGAACGATATATTAATTGACTGCAACTGCAACTGCAACAATACGAAACTGCATTGTTTGTAAGCCTGCAGCTGCATGAAAAGGATTTACATATAGAAACTATTGAGTTGTAATCTATTAATTCTTGTAACCAAATTTAAATAATTTGCGTAATGGATGTGTGAGTCTCATTTAAATAACATGATTTCAGGGGTCACATGTAAGGCAAACAGGGGTCGTATTGTGGCAATTTTTTCAATTTTTTTAATGTAACTTGTGCTTTTACTTTGAAATCTTAATATAGATTATTCTTAACTGAAAATATAAAAAAGGGAATAGGAATGGACGGGATTGCGTCTCTTTTGGAAGGTATTTTCTTATTCTCTGTTTGTTTAGATCAACACGTCGATCTTCTCCAATGGCGTTGTGGCTACGGTATCCGCTTGGTAGGTTGGCCCGTTAGATCACCTTTTTTTGTTATTTTTCGATTCTTTAGTTTTTTTTATTTCCTCTATTTTTTCTAGGATTTTGTGTTCTCCACTCCTTTGGGTCCCTAGTACTGAGATCTATATATCTTGTGTGGTTGTCTGGAAGGGGATCCCCTCCTGTACAGGAGCAGGAGGGTAACCCTTGGATCACACACACACACACCCGGAGCCCTTGGATCACACCTGCACAGGTGTGTGTGATCCAAGGGTTCCTCTTTTGTGGGTTTTTTGCGTTTTCTTTCTTTGGGGTATACTGTTGGTTTTTTCTTTTCAATAAAACATTAGTTTTCCATGATAATCAATATAAGATGAATATAATAATTTAAAATTTCACATGTGAATTGGTTTGTAAACCACCATGTACCCATATGAATGTGTATATGTTTCAAAAGAGTTATATGCCATAACTCTATTCAACCTAACATTATTATAGTGGATGTATTGTATTATTAAGACATTAAGAAAAAATAACTTATTAAAAAATCTTAGAAATAATTTCATACAACTATCTATAATAATTAAGACATTTCAACACCAAAATGTCTCAAACAAAAAGGTTTCACTACAATGAGAGTCTCCCTTAAAAGTGCTTGCATTACACTTTTTTTCCTGTCGAAAGGATGATAGAAAATTAAATTACAAAATAACAACTTAAATTACGACAAACTGTTTTTATACGAGTCTTTTCTGTAGAGTCTTCCTCAACACAGAGGTGGAAAATATTAAAATAAATAATCACAATTATAAGTAGAACTTCATGTGAATGAAAAATATCAATATACAGAGATTTCTATTTTTTTTATATGAAGAAGCTTCAATAATATTACCTTATGCATTTTGGTGTAAATAACGTCTAGCACAATTTCTGAATGAGAATATTATATATGCCAGAGTTTTATCTACTAATTGCTTCAAATGAATTTTTTTTTTTTTAAATACATTCAATAATGTCACTTTAGAAAAACTCACACACTAAAAACCTCAAGAATCTAATTTAATATATTTATTCGTAGCTTCATGTGAGGCCTCAAGTATTAAAAAAAAAACTTAAATCTTTTATTTTATATGAATCAAATCAAGAATTTCACGTCTTAAAACTTAGTTAACCACACAGTCGTATTGGGCCAGACAAAGACAATGGTCATCTGAAACTTTGGTTGTTAATTAAAATTCATGCACCTTGTGTAGAAGATTTAGGAGTCATCAATTAAAATTCATACACTTTTTATATGATTCGACGCGCCTTCCTTGAAAATCAATCGATGATTCAACATTGCAAAGTATAAAACTATTATGAATGAAGACTAATTATATATACAATAACTTATGAGAAAAGTGTTATAAAATTAATAATTTAGTAATGAAAAATTCAATGTCATTAATGGTGATACATGGTCAATCAATTAGTGTAAAACATGTTGTAATATATGGTATGCCAGATTGTATAAGAAGATATCTATATATCTATATAGATATACATAAATAGAAGTGGTAAGAGAGAAAAAGTTGTATCTATTGGAGCAAGTGAAGTACACTTGCTTTATGGTGCAATAGTGAATTTCACTCTCCACTAAAGAGGGTGGATTCATTTTACCAATTTCTTTTCTTTTTTACTTTGCACCAATAATTTCAAAATTCTTTAACTTTTTAATTTTAAATCTATTTTCAACACATTATATATCAAATTAAATTGTCTTTTGAATATTTTTAATTTAACATATATATTGCACAAATAAAAAGATAAATCATATTTAAAATATTTATTTTATTATTTAGTATTTTCTATTGACTTTAACTATATGATTGATTGAATTTAAATAATTTTTATTTAGACTATATAAGTTTTTTAAATATTAAACAATTTTATGAATATTAGTATTTGTTGTGAATTTAATATACAATTAAATAATTATAATACTCACATATATACAATATAATCTTTACATATTAATTGATAAATGTATAAAATAAATTTAATTTAAACTTTTTTTTATAATAGTTTATTATACAATCTCGCATTTATAATTTATAATATTCTATCCGTGCATCGCACGGGAGAAATACTAGTATGTATACAATAACATTATTATGAACACCAGAGCCGAAATTTGGGTGGTGCAACCGGTGCATTTGCATAGGGCCCACCTATCAGCTAGGGTCCCTCTATTCATTTACATATACATAAAGCTGATATAGTTAACAATAATTTAGTGACTAATCATAGAATACTTTATATGCTATAAAAGACTTAAGTTGGAATCCTTCTCAGAATGTTTTCTTCTACAATTGTACTTTTTTCAACCCATCTTTCTTTAATATTGTCTTGAAATTTTATTTAGAGTTTCATTTTTCAATATTAATTTATTATTTTAATAATATAAACTTTGTTTTTATATGAATAAAAAGGATATGAACCAATCTTGTATCTAAAGATTGTATTATGTAATTCAAGTGCATTTTTGAATAGTCACTCATATTTTTATTGAAAAGTCACTCATATATTCATTGAAAGGTTATGATCGCTTATAATTTAACGATCCTAACTTTTTGGTAAAAACAAAGGCAATTTTTCAATTAAAAAAAAGGTAAATGTTAAAAAATGTCCTTGAGTTGCAAGGTGCACCTAGTGCACAAAAGAGTTACTCAAAAGATTTAAATCATTTTTCACAATGGGCCCCACAAGTAGAGATGTTAAACGGGCAGCCCTAGCCCTATAGGGCCGGCCCTAATGGGCTTCGGGCTAAACGGATTAGGGTCTCGGGTCTTTAATAATTAAGACTTAACTCTAACCCTAGCGGGCCTCGGGCTAAACGAGCCACTAACGGGTTATGTCGAAAAAAATATAATTCAACACAAAATTTAAAATAGTGGCAAAATATTAATGAATATAAACATTGTTCATAAATTCATTAAAATTACATAAAAACAATTCAACATAATTATAAAAATTAAAACATCAATACTCAAAAAGTACAAAACACCAATACGAAATAGTTCAAACATCAATATGTAATTCATAAACTGATAAATGTCTTCACTCTTCAGCATTTGATCATTCCTTAGACAAAGACAACACATCATCTTCCAAATCATCCTCATCCTCATCATCTGAAATATTTACAAAAATATTATTCGGTTATTGATTAAAAAAATCTAATAATATGTAAACAAATTACATAAAAATATTACCAATATCAAAGTCTTGTAACCAACTGCGAGTATACATGATGGCTTCAACATTTTTTCCAAGAAGCCGACTCCTGTACTTGTTGATAACACGAGCCCCAATGCTAAAAGCAGATTCAGAAGCTACAGTGGTGATTGGAATGCTAAGAATATCGCAAGCCAGAACAGGTAATGTTGGATACTTGAGTCTATTTTCTTTTCAAAACGCCAACACATTCAAATATTCGTTGAATTTCACTTCCATGACTGGATCATCCAAATAACTATCCAATTCTGACTTTTCAGTGTGAATATTCATTGCTTTACTCTGCCAATCTTCCACCTAAAAAAAATTATATGAATTAACAAGTATATTATACAAGAAATCACAAATTTTTAATGAAAGCATAAACATGTGGTCTTGGAGGGGTTTTCAAATCAACTTCAACAATGGGCCCAAACTGCCATTAGAGAACAAAAAAGAGCAAATAATAAGAAAGTTAGTAAAGTAGCAAAAACATCACACCAATAATGTAAAAATCCATGAGGTGCTCATCCTATTTGAGACAACATGATTCTACATTGATAACCTATTTGAGATAAAATCAATTATGTGATTTTAGAAACAAAATTTCATTTGAGCTATACGGGAGAAATAACTGTTTGATCATTGCCATTCAACATGACCATGTAACAAGCAAATGTGAAAGATGGCAGACCTTGTAAAAAATAAAGACTTACATAAGCTGCATTTACGTGTTGTTTTCCCTTTCCCCCAAGTGTTGATGTGAAAGATGAACTTGAAGAACTTTGTTGAAAACATCCACTTGGTTCAACCACAGACTTTCATTTCTCATAATCATCAAAAAGTGCTTGTAATGTACTTCTTGTGAGGTCAACCTTCCCTAGAGCTGTAGTAGGATCAAGTTCGGAGTAGTAATACTTGATCATTCCTAATTTGTTTCGAGGGTCGAGCACAGCCCCAAATGCAAGCATAATACTGTAATCACTCCAATACTTCTCAAACTTGACTTGCATTTTCAAAGCCCTATCCTTAATGACTTCATCTTCACTCACCAAATTTGATTTTAAAAAACTCTCTATCTTCCATACTTGCGTAAAATACAAATTGGAAGTGAGATAAAATGAACCAGAAATCAGTGTAGTGATCGTGAAGAAATCACACATTTTCTCCCCCCTTGCCCACTCTTCATTTGTTGGAGCAAATGTGAACCCTTGATCATTTAACTGAAGCAAACTAAAAGCACGCTTATATCGAATTGCACTTTCAAGCATAATGTAGGTAGAATTCCATCGAGTGCATACATCCATTCGCAAACCACATTTAGTATCAATGCCACCAACTTGAGTCACACATTCTATAAAAGTTTTCATTCTTCCCTCTGAACTCTTGATATATTTGATACTTTGTCTAATCTTTTTTAAAGCATCATGAGCCACTTTCAAACCCTCTTGAACAATAAGATTTAAAATGTGAGCACAACATCTCACATGAAAAAACTCACCACTGCATACAAGACTATTTTGCAAAGAAAGTCATTCTTTCAAATTATCTTGCATGTTATCATTGGCAGAAGCATTATCCAAAGTAAGAGAAAACATTTTTTTCTAAATTCCCCATTCTTTCAAACAACTAAACACCTTATTTGCCAATTCAAACCCAGTATGTGGGGGCTCCATTTTATAAAAATTAAGTATCTTACTATTCAACTTCCAGTCACAATCAACAAAATGCGCCGTCAAAGAAATGTAACCATGACCAGTACAAGCAGTCCAACAATCAGATGTCAAACAAATTCTACCACGACAATCCATCATCACACGTTTCAATTTTTCCTTTTCAACATGATACAACTTCAAGACATCGGTAGTAGCGGTTAATCTACCAAAACTCTTGACATCAGGATTACAATACTTAATCAATTCTCTAACCCATTTATATTCAACAAAGGAGAGCGGAAGATCATGTGAAATAATTGACATACTAATCAGATGACGCACATGATTTTGATCAATTTTTCTATGTCTCAGGTTCCCTGCACCATCTAACATTAAACCCGCATCTTTATACTTTGGATTATTCTTACACACATTCAGATGACGTTTAAGTGTAGAAGTCCCATAACTCGAGCTATTCCAAGCATATTCTTTATCACACTGGTTGCATTTCACCTTACCATTAATAGGCTTAGAGAAAATACTCCATATATCAGATGAGGCTGCTCTACTCCTTTTTTAAGCTTTTTCAGGATCACCGTCGCCGACCTTCTCACTAGGAGCTCCAGAATCCAAGATCTCCACATCATCATCATCATCATTTTCAAAGGTTTGACTTTCAAAATCCATGCTGCATATACATTCAAAACACATAATCTCAAAATATATACTAATACGTGCATTTAGAGAAGTAGTGCAGGAAGCTAGATTTTAAAACAATGTCACTTAAAAAGTTGAAACGATATGAGAACAGAGAACTTATAATAATACTTTGATTCAAAACTCATATATAATGTTGATGACCTTTTTTAATCAATGATGATTAGTGGTTGTTTTTGCTAAGTAAGATCATCAAACAAGAACTAAAGTTATGGATAGTAATTAAGAATGAAATTTGCAAGAGTTTTGGTGTATTTTTTAATATGTGAACTTGTTTTGACCCTTTCATGAAGGGGTATTTATAGGCTTACAAGCAAGTAGGAGGTGTCACCCTCTTAGCCTTTCAATTTAGGTGTTGCCAAGTGTTTAGCCACTTGTCTTATCCTTAAACTATTACATTTTATACAATGACAAGTGTTAATACACTTGTTTGTTTCTAATGCAATGCCTAATTAGTGGAATTTTGAGCTGTCTTTCGTGGCCTCATCTTGCTCGCTTGGTCGCCTAAGTAGTGTGCATTCTTGCCCTTGTCTTTAGTCTAGTTATTTGTTCTTCTTATTCTTTTGCTGTGTTGGTCGCCTGATGCTCGTCCGACGTCACTCTTGGTCGCCTGATATTCTGATCCTTCTTGAGCTTTGCTGGTCGCCCTCTTCCTAAATAGATTATTAGTTTCTTAATCTTCTGGAGCACTGTTGCTCGCCTGGTCGTCCCTCAACATTGCCCCCTGACTTGTTCTTTATTAGGAAAATTGTTGACTAATGAAGAGCAAGGCATACTTTTGGTAGAATGATAATTGTATGCATGGAGCGAGCAACAAATTTTTGAATTCCTTTGAGCGGGAAGTCCGACGATCAACCGGTCATGTAGAGCGATCATTGGGGTGTCCTACGCATGTGTGACGGTTGGATTCCCAAGGTTCTCGGAATCCGTAACATCGTAGGCAGTGGCTGACGTCATCGCCGCCCATATGTATTTTTTCTTTGCATATAGGGGTGTACGAATTTTTTAAAAAATCTTGCTTTGACCCTCATTTTCTATCTTTATAAATACTCATCTTCTCCTCTTCTTCCATCTTTTCGAACTTGTGTTTTACTTCCTCCATTAAAGCCTTATTCCGAGCTTTTTTTCTCACTCATTTCTACGAATTTTACGATAGAATTTGTGTGGAATCTTCAGGTAATCACTCATTATAGTTTTTAATTTCATTTTTGCTTTTGTTTTTGCATTTAATTTTCGTCTTTTCTTTGAAAAATTCTCCTCCGCCGCCACGAATTTCTCCAGCGCCGCCGCATTCTTTTTGTGCCGCCGTGTTTTCTCAGTGCCGTCGCATTTTCCAATGCCGCCGTCTCCTCCTATAATTTTTCTTTAAACAAGATCTTGTTAATTCTTTTTTTTAAACCTTTTCTTAAATGGCTTCTCCTTCCTCGAGCGAGACCGCCTCGATCGAGATCTTTGAACGCAATCCTGGGAAGCGCCCGATAGAAGAAGACGTTTCCCCCGTTCCTCGCTGATCGATTCGTCAAGCTTTGGCCTAAAATCCGAGGACTTTGTTGGTGGATAAAGAAACGGCTCCGAAACTTCCTCCGTTGTTCGCTCCGTGGAAGCTCATGCTGCGGACAACTCTGCGACAAAGAGGTGCACCGCCCTGTTGGTCGCCCGGATGCAGAAGAAGCTACCTCCTCCGACTTGGGAGAAGACTCGGAAGAGGTGGCCGCTGAAATTGATGCTGAAGGCGACCAACCCGAGGTGGAGCGATTAAGATTAGCTGTGACTTGGGAGATTCTGGAGGAGATAGGTTTTCCTACCTCTAGAGTGACTCCTGAGTCCCAGATTCCTGAGGGGGTTGTTCGCCAGAATGAATGGGGTGAATATAATGCCCGCTATTCCACTGCCTTCCCTGTTCGCTCCCGCGTAATCATGACCGCCCAACAGAACACTTTTACGGCGAGCAGGATATCCAGCCTGATTACTGAGGACGATTTGGATAGCATCAGGTCCCACTACAAGATACCATACAATATCTTCCTGTATGCCCCCAAGAAGGGAGAAACTGACACGAGATTCCCGCTGCCGCTTCATCCCCTCATTGGTCGCTTCCTGGAGGATGTCAATCTGGCGATCACCCAAATCACCCCCAATGGGTGGAGTAACCTGCTCGCCCTAATGACTCTATTCGGCCTCGAAGGTTACAAGAATAAAATCAGCACGACCGAGATTCATTATGCTATGGTTATATCCGCCTGCAAGGAAGAGGGTGTGGGCTGGTATTATGTGAAGGCGAGGACGGGGGTCAAACTCATCGAGGGAGTTGTCAATAAAGTAAAAAGTTGGCACAATCAATTCTTTTATATTGGAGGAGATTGGCGGGCATCAGTGGATTTTTATGGCGGCCAAGCGCGCATTAACTCCCCTGAACATTTTGGCGTAGTAAAACATAGGCTTTCTTATTTCCTTCTGATTAAGCATGAAATTGTCATGATTCGTCACTCAAAATACCCTAATTTTGGCCGATTTTATCGAGTATTTGGAGTCAATTGAGCATTATTTCTATACATTGAAGAATTTATCTCTTTAATGCTCGTAGGTGAATCGAGGGCGAAGAACGGAGTTCGTAGGACTTTGAATCGACTCAAACGGATGCCCGGTTGAGAAGATATCGAAGGAATACGATTGGTGTTAGTGTTGAAGAAGAAAAGTACTAGTTGGAGGAATTTTGGGAGCATTCGAGTAAACCACTCGAGCACTAGCGCTCGAGCACGTTGCTCGAGTGCCCAAAACATACAGAAAAGTTCGAGCGCTCGAGCAGCTCGAGCGCCACCGCTCGAGCGTGTTGCTCGAGCGCCCCAAAACATGCAGAAGATTTTCAGCGCTCGAGCAGCTCGAGCGCCACCGCTCGAGCACTTGTGTCATTCGAGCTATATGCTCGAGCGTGACCGCTCGAGCAGGCCTGCTCGAGCAACTTCAATTTTGGCATTTTAAAAGGCGTTTTTCGGCCCACGAGTTCACGATTTGGCCCGTTGCATATATATACTCGTCTCAAGCTCGTTTTTGGGGAGACCACACATCACTTGATAGATTTAGACTTTTAGAGTTCATTTTTGGAGAGGAAGGAGAGAAGCAAGCTTTACGTTTACGTTTTTGAGGTTTTCATTACGAATTCATATTACGATCTTACTTTTTAGCTTCGTTTCTTTATATTTTTGTTCGAGAGAGTGCTGAGCGAGCATCCAAGCGTTCGAAGCCCACCACAGAGGCTAGCAGTCGGGCTCCTCGCTCTCCAATCTCTAAGACCACCTCTCTCGAGGTTGTAAGCGAACAACAGGCTGTGGTTGTTGCCTTGAAGAAGAAGCAAGCATCTAATGATCGCTCGTACCTGGGGTATGACCCAGTGAAGTTGAGAGAGTAAGTCTTTGGACTACCACATCGGTGATCGCTCTTTTGTAGCATACTGACTTAAAAAGTTTCATTTTCTTTTCCAGATATAAACCTGAGGAGCATCTTGGTCGAACAGAAGTGCTTCACCAGCTCAGTTGTGTGAAGTTTCCTCCCCCTTACCTGGACATCCCGGACTCCCATGTTCGCCGGGCGACTGAGACGGTTCCTCGCTCTTGGACCAGGACTTGCGAGGATATCGTCCAGGGGCAGACTGCCAGCGATAATGCCCGCTTGATCGCTTACAACACCAGCCATCAGGCTGTGATGGCCCAGAAACTCCTTGATCAAATTGTGATCTTGGAGCGGACCACCCGCAGTCTTGGCCGCAAGATTGATGGCTTCGAGGCGGAGAAGGTGGCTGCTCTAAAGAAAAAAGAAGATGAGCTCGCTCAGGAGAAAGCTGAACATGCCAAGGTAGTGGCAGATCTGGAGCAGAAATACAACGCTTCTCTGAACAGCGAACAAGTTGCTCTTAATCAATCAGAGAAGCTGTTCCTTGAGCTGGGGGTTGCTGATGAGCGACTGAAGGTGCTGGAGGGCGAGAAATCAGCCATGGTCGCCCAGGTCGAGGAATTACAAGCTGAGGTTGCTCGCCTCCAGCAAGAGAGAACTGGCATGGTCGTCTTTGATGTCTATGCTCAGGATGTGGCCGACAACACTAACTTCGGTTATGTGTGCGCTTATGCGGAGAGTATCAGATCGGTGAAGTTTGCCTTGGATCATGGCAAATACGTTCTAGCCACAACCAAGAAGGACTTCATTGATTATGTTAAGGACAATCCTGTATGTGCCGGGTTCTCCGTCCCGGTGGCCGATCTTGGGGATATGGGAGTCCCCTTGGACATCTTTGGGGAGGATGTTCAAGTCATCGCCCCCAGTTCTCGGGCGAGGAACCGAGCAAGGATGCTGAAATTTTTTATGGCCTCCACTCTCTTCCTCTCACTCCTATTGATGGGGAGGGCACTTCAACCGCGGCAACCACGACCGAAGCCGCCACTACTGACGCAGCTCCTTCTACCCCAGCGACTACCGATGCTCCTCCGGCCCATCAAGACTGAAGACTTTTACATTCTTTGTTTTTCTTAGACTTGTGTTAGGGCAATCCTGTACTCTTTTTGTTTCCCTTCTTGTAACGCCTTTTGCTCTTTTAATGAGAAATTTGGAAATGTTTGTTATCTTCTTTACTATTATGCTTCCTTGTTTCTCGTTTGTTCGCTACTTGCACTGTTGTTCGCCTAAACTTTATATAAGCTTCACGAACTTAATATTTTTTCTTTTTGAGATAGGTATCTTTATGTTCAATGATCGCATGATCAATTTAGATGGGCTCTTGTTGTCTTAGAAAGACTTAGCCTTAAAAAATTGGGCCTTATAGTCCTTTCGTGGACTTGGCCTCGAACTTTTCTTCATGGTCGCCTCCAATTTTGGGCCTTACTGCCCTTTCATGGACTTAGCCTTGGGTTCGTATGTTTTTAACTTTGTTGCTCGCCCCCTTGTCTGGGTATTTTGAGCGAGCAACTTGTTTTGCGGAGCGATCAATTGAGCAAATTAATTTTACAACACAAATTTCATATACATCCATAAAGTTTGGACATTTTCAACATACTTACAACTAGTTCTTAAAAAATAACATGGAATTTAAACTAAATCTTACATGTGTTGTCTAATTTTTGCTTATTGATAATATTTCTTCAACAAAGCTGCATTCCAGGAGTATTGGGCCGAGTTGCCCTTCATGTCTTCTAAGTCATATGTGCCATTGTGCCATTTCTGAGTTATCCTGTATGGGCCCTCCCAAGTTGGTCCGAATACTCCTGGTGGTGGTCCCAAAACTTTTTTAAGCACGAGATCTCCAATCTTGAATTCTTTAACTTTTACTTGCTAATTGTAATACTTTACGATCCTTTTCTTGTATATTGTGTTCTTCATTTCTGCCGAAATTCTCTTTTCATCAATCAAATCCATCTCTGCAGCTAGAGCCATGTTGTTCGCCTGTTCGTCGAACGTTGTTGTTCGCTCTGTTGGCACCTTTAATTCTACGGGTATTACTGCTTCCACACCGAATGCCATGGTGAACGGAGTTTCTCCTGTACTTGTTCTATAAGATACCCGATATGCCCATAGCACTTCTGGTAGCTCTTCTGACCATTTTCCTTTCTTATCTACCAACCAAATTTTCAGAATATGTTTGATTATTTTGTTGACTGCCTCTACTTGACCGTTAGACTGGGGATGATATGGAGTTGAAAAATGCTTCTTGATTCCCCATTTTTCGCAGAAGTTTCTTATTTTCTTGCCTTCGAATTGTCGTCCGTTGTCAGTCAAAATTGCTTGTGGGACTCCGAACCAGCATACGATATTTTTCCATATGAAACTGATCATCTTTTCCTGCGTGATTGTTGCTAGTGCCTCTGCCTCAGCCCACTTTGTGTAATAGTCCACGACCACTACTACAAATTTTACATTTCCTTTCCCAGTCGGGAAAGGTCCTATGATGTCGATTCCCCATTTTGCGAATGGCCATGGACTGTTGACTGCTATCATCTCTGTTGGTGGCTTGTGAATGTTGGGTGCGAATATTTGGCATCTGTGACAAGTTCTCGCAACCTTGATGGCATCCTGCAATTATGTAGGCCAGTAATATCCTTGTCTTACCATTTTGTAGGCCAATGCACGCCCCCCGAGCATGATTCCCACAGACGCCTTGATGAATTTCTTGTAAAACTTCTTGGCCTTGCCTCTTTGTCAAACATTTTAATAACGGAAGTGAGAATCCTCTCTTGTATAGTTTCCCATCCATAATTGTGAACCTTGCTGATCGTCTGGTCGTCTTGGTCGCCTCTTGTAGATCTTCTGGGGTTTCGCCATTATGAAGATATTTGATAATAGGTATTCTCCAATCGTCCTCCTCGGATTCTTCATCTACTTGACTGATCTTGTAATAGTGTGTTGATGATTGACATAATTTTGTGATGGTGATTTCTGACAATTCTACTGGGCCCATGCTGGTAGCCAGGCGAGCGCTTGGGCGTTATTTTCTCTGGGTACTTGTTCGATATAAATTTGCTCAAACATAGTGTTAGTGTTAGTGTCCTAGAGACAATCCATCGAAAGGACATAATACTAAGATAATATTCAGATTTAGTTTAATATTATTATTGGTTTAATATTAAATGTATGGCGTTACACTTATCTGAATATGATGTTTGATTGTTTGCATATATTCTTATTTGTGTTCCCATGAATCACTACTGTCATTGAGTGAGTGAGAACTCAGATGACTTAAGTATGATTCTCAAATAGCCCCGATCAAGGATCATCAAGAATGAGATATTGATGATGCAATTGAGATTGGTGTGCGATCTGCATCATACTCTTAGAGAGTGTAGTAAGATCTCACTTACTACGAGATACCGGGTATCTCATGATGGATGCACATATACCTTAGAGGGTATTGGTATACCCATCCGAGAAATCGTTTGATGTAATTCCACATAATGTGTCTACGGGTGTCTCGGTTAGTGGGAGCGATGTGATACTCCTCTGACTTGAGGTCAATACGCACGACATGTGTGGAGTGATGAACTTTGAACATGACCGACGCTTGCACCCTTCCACGGGTAGATATGGCATGAATTGAGTTCATCACGAAATGCATGTGCGTGGTAGTTGAGCCAAGAATAGGATTCATTCCTCAATGTGGATTTAGAGAGAATACTCGACTTCTCATCATAATTGGATCTAAGTCGTCGGCCGACGCGCATCAATTTAGACTTTGTGGCTAAGTGTGATATACTTGATCAATTAGTGATTTGAGATAATATGATTAAGTTATTTGAATAGACACTTCATCATGTTCAAAACTTAATCGAGTATTCGTGAATGAAAGGAAGCTATCACAATAGCCCACAATATTACAGGTAGTAGCAGATTTCCTCGCAACGTACCTCGTATATTGAGAATGTCTGATTTATTGTCTAGGGTTCAATTAAGACCGTTAGTTTGACTAATCGCTCGATATACGAGGGCATATGGGTCACACAACAAGTAATGACAATTTACCAATTATAGTTGGTTGATTAAATATTGTATTGGATATAATATTTAATTTATGGAGAATATAATAATAATTATATTTGGAATTAATTATTATTATTATTATTTAATTAAATTAGATTTAATTAAATATGAAATCCCAATAATAATATTTGGAATATTATTATACAAGAATAATAGATATGGTAAAGATATTATTTGTAGGAACATATCTAGGGAAATATAATCCGTAGAGATTATATTACGGGCTAGGCCCGATATCTTGCTTAGGAATTAAGCCAAGTTAATCCCTATAAATATGTGTCTTATGGGAATTCCGAAAACGATACAAGAAATATAATTTCTCCATAAAATCTCTAGTCGGAAATTTCCTAGCAAATTCGTCTAGAGATTCAACGCTGGCATATCGGTGCGGGTTGGTAGAAAGTCGTTATGTGGATACCATAGTTGAGGATTCCGCGTACAAATCGCTGTAAGGATTTATATACGTGTTATTTATCCTTTATGTTTATGTTATACAACCATGTTTTAGATTCGTTGTTGGTGAATCGTAATCTTCCGCTGCGCCGAACATGGTGTTCGTGCCTCCAAAACCCAACACATAGAAGCCAAGTGGGCTACAATTTTCTGATATAACGCCATGTTTTCGTCTTTTACTTCATACTCTCTTCGGACTTGGTTGACTATCAGCTGTGAGTCCCCATATATCTGCAATCTTTTAACCCCGACCGCCAATGCTAGGCGGAGTCCGGCTATCAATGCTTCATATTCGGCCTCATTGTTTGTCGCCATGAACTCAAATCGTACAGCCGAGGTGAAGATTTGTCTATCCGGGATGATTAGTACTATTCCGGCTCCTGACGCTGCGTTGGTGGATGATCCATCGATGTACATATGCCATGGGTGATTATGACCTCTCGTCGGATCTTGAGGAAAGGTCAGCTCGACTATAAAGTCGGTCAACGCTTGTCCTTTGATCATTGTTCGAGGTGCATATGATATTCCAAACTGGCTTATTTCGAGGGACCACTTGAGGAGGCGGCCAGCAGTGTCTGGCCTTTGTAAGATTTGCCTTAACGGGAAAGTCGTCAGTACTTCTACTTGATGATCGAAGAAGTATGGTCGAAGTTTCCTGACGCTCATCACCAGTGCGTATGGCAACTTCTCCATCGGGGAGTATTTGATTTCTGCTTCGTGCAGCGCCTGACTTACATAGTAAATGGGTAGATGGAATTTCCCTTCTACACGAACTAGGACTGAACTGATGACCACTTCTGAAGCTGCCAGATATAGGTACAACTTTTCTCCTGAAGCAGGTTTTGAACTTTTGATAGAATTTTGGTGTCGCTGAGATATTCTTTCAGCTGCTCGAACGCCTGTTGACAATGATTTATCCATTGAAATACTCATTTCCTTATAGCATCAAAGAAGGGTCGGCATTTGTCGCCAGACCTCGAGATGAATCTATTTAGGGCCGCCAAGCATCAGGTGAGTCGCTGTACTTCCTTGACGGACCTTGGTGGCTGCATGTCAAGAATAGTCTTCACCTTTGATGGATTTGCTTCAATGCCTCGCTGGCTAACAAGGTGTCTAAGGAACTTGCCTGAATGGACTCCAAAGCTGTTTTTCTTCGGGTTTAGTTTCATGTTGTATGCTCAGAGTATTTCGAATGCCTGTGTCAGGTGTTCCAAATGATCTTCCTTCTTCGGGCTTTTTATGACTATGTCGTCCACATATACTTCCATCGTTTTGCCAATGTGTTCATCGAACATTTTGTTGATGAGTCATTGATACGTGGCTCCCGCGTTAATTAACCCGAATGACATTCTCTTCCAACACAGCAAATTTTTATTGGTGTAGAAAGTTGTGCTCTCCTGGTCGTCTGGATGCATTGATATCTGATGGTAGCCAGCGAATGCATCCATGAATGTGAGGAGTTCATGTCCAGCCGTGTTGTCCACCAACTGGTCAATGTGTGGCAACGGAAAGTTGTCCTTGGGGCACGCAGCATTCAAGTCCGTGAAGTTGATACATAATCTCCACGTGCCATTTGGTTTTTTCACCAACACCGGATTTGCCACCCATTTAGGGCACAAAACCTCTTTGATAAGGTCATTGTCCAATAACTTCTTAACTTCTACATCCAATGCTTCGTACTTGTCGGGCCCAAACTTCCTCTTTTTTTGTTTCACCGGTTTCCTTGTTGGGTCAATATTTAGCTTATGGCAGGCATGCTCCGGGCTAATGCCTACCATGTCACTGTGTGACCATGCGAATACATCGAGATTAGACTTTAAGAATTCTTCTATTCTGGATCTGTAAGGCTCCGGGAGCTCAGACCCAATGAAAAGTTCTAAGTCTTCTCGGTTCGGGTCAACTTTTTGTTGGAAAATATGGTTTTGACCATATTTGATTAAATATTAAGTGACAATTTAATTATCCATTTTGCGTAAATGGATTTAGTTGGTTCGATTTCTCAAAACCAAATTTAAGGTGAATGAGAAATTAATGTCATTTAATATGTGGATAAATACATTGATGAATGTATTTATAAAGGTAATAGTGAAGGATTGTGACTTATAGACATGAAGTGTTGTGTCTTTTGGTAAAACTATTCCAAATGTTATGTCTTTAAGAGATATACCTTTTGGTGAATAGTGAATTATTTCCAAGAGTTATAACTTTTGGAGAATAAGAGTTATAGTGAAGAGTCGCAACTATTACCTAACGACCCTTGGAAATCTATAAATAGACCCCCCACATTTGTCATTTGAATTAACTTCGAAATAAGTGTTTAATTTCAATTCGGAAAATGTTTTCATTCACATTGAAAGTTGAGTGAATTGTCAAGTGCATACATACATTGCTAGTTTTGCATTAGAGTCGAGTCTGAAAGTTCCGGATACTCATTTGCGATTTGCCGATAGCTTCCGCTTTGTAGTGCAACGGATGGAAGGCTCTAAAGTCGTTGTATCTTGGGGACGGTTGCCATGAGCCGTATTGCACCAGTGTACGGGGCAATAACGTCTTACGGAGAGCGAGTTAAACTCGTGCCTCGACTTTCGTATTAGTTCGTATCTTGCATTGAGTCATCTTCGTCTACACACACCACATTAATTCCTAATTTTTTCAACAATCGTAAGACGATATTCTGTGTGTATTCGGAGGTTGTCTTATGCTACTGTGCACCGAATATGTGGAGAGGACAATAGAATTTTGTCTCACTCATTCTTATCAGGGAAGTTAATTCTAATTTAAAATCCTTACGAATTTAATTAAGTCTCCATGAAAATTGTTATATTATGCATAATATTCATTTTACAAGATGTCTCTAGTTGTGCAGGCATTGATCAATTGATGAATTCATTTGAATATGATATTATTGGAGGCACCAGTAATCGTGAGCCTTCGGAAACAAAAGATGTGGCGGTTCGAAGTGAAATTATATCTCCATTATTCTCAGTTTTACATCTGAGATTTTGGAATGGAAATGAGAGTTCCCATATGGGACTCCATTGGCTTGAAAGCGGTGTTGGTTTATTGACCCCGGCACAAATTAGTGTTTGAAGACAAGGCTTTGTCGCTGCTATCCCGATCAGAATTGCGACACCCTTTCCTGACCAATTCTTTCCCTCATGGTACGGCACCGAAATTGCGACGCCGTAGGTTACCTGCCCGAGGCATCAGCAGCGCCTCAAGAGTGACGGCGGTGACGGGCAGTAATGGTCCACACACACGGTGAAGCTTGTTATTCCAGATCCAACGAATCTGGGCGGTGATGCGGTTTAATCTTCTTCCTCATCGGTCGCAATGGCCCAGCGCGGAAAAGATTTGAGGGACGGTGTTTAGATCCGTGGTGATTCGTACAGATCGGAGGTGCTCCTCGGCGTGTTTGCAGCGGCGGCAAAACTAACGTGCCGCCGATTTTCAATAGGGCAGCGTCGTCGGGGATCTGATTATGTTGCAAATGAACGCAGTTCTTCAAAAAGAGTCGCGTCGCTTGAGAAATAGGGATAAGAACTTATACGGTGAGTGAATATCCTTTGTCTTGAAAAAAAAAAAAAAGAGGGGGGAAGGTCACTTTAAATTTTATTTTTGGTCATTTCCGTAAATTAGGAATTTGATTCATTAATAAGGCTTGTTTTGGTCAAACTTGGGCCTATTTAATTAACTAGTGATGCATGGAGATTAGCCCTGGCATTTTGAATTGCTAAATTAATTGGCTAATAGTTAAAATGTTGGGCCTAGACATTGAATATTATTGGGCACGTGAGCTCTTTCTATGCATGATCAATTTGTTTAAATAAGTGGCCGGTGGAAATAAAAAGAGAAAATTAATTAAAATAATAAGGCTATTTGGAGTGTTCAAACCAAATTAAGAATTTGATTTGTGCCTGATGATGAGTTCATGCGTAAATTGATGGTTAATTAAATTGCCGTATCTTTAGGCTGCATGTTAGTTAGACCAAATTATATTCTGGGCTCTTGATAAAATTTAATTTGGACCTTATTGATTTATTATGACTGCTATTGGTCATATTAATTTTTGTGGGCCAAATAATTTTGGGTCATTTTATGGATGTTGTTCCATAAATTTGGATCCCCTTGATATTAAAATTAAATTTTGATTTGGGGTAAGAATGCAAATCGTGATTTGGATTTAGTCCAAAATATTTGATTCGTAGAATTCGCTTGAAAAAATTGCTCGCGAATAAATGGTGGTCTCATTTGAAATAGTGCTAAGGAGCGCAATTTGTAATTTGGATCTAGTTCAAAAGGGGTTTGACTCGTTTAATTCATCGAGAATTATTCTTGAGTCAGGGCAAGTAGGGCCTCATTTAAAATTGTGCTTGAGAGCACAAATGGTGTGAATTTAATTCACAAAGATTTGACTCGTATAATTTAATGGATAATTATTGAGTCAAATGTGGCAATGACGGCACACTGAAAATTGAATTTAATTTGGTAATTGACCAAGATTAAATTTCGGACTTGAAGTGTGACTTCAAACGTTTGGTTTTCCAATTTATTTAGAGATTGTGTCCAAATTAATATTTGATGAATATTAAAGGGAAAGGACGGGCAATTCGAACGAATATGGGAGATAAATTCTCGCCATAAATACATTTGGATGTGGGAGAAAAGAGGTCTCTCTCCATAATATACATTCGGAATGTGAGGTGATTTAGCTAAGGCGTGGCCTTGAAGCTAAATGGAAAACCAAGAGGCGCCAAAGAGGCTAGTGGAAAAGTTTCCACACGTGAATTTGTTCAATCTCGTTCGTAAAAAGTCACCACACAAGGAGATAAATTTGCGTAAAGTGTGAAGATAAAGTGATCCTACAATTATCTCGAAGTGTGGGGGTGACTTTAAAGATTGAAGCACTGGTAGTGTGCTTATCAATGTTAGTTGAACAAATCATAAATTCCTGCGTGGAATTTTGTATGGAAATATCCAAATGTGTTGGAAGGATACACAATAAGTGAACTGGATATTTTGACACAAACTCCAAGCCCATCAGTGAAAATGTGGGGGAGAAATGTCATGAAAATCCTCTAAAAATATGCAATAATGATTGCATAGAGACATAAACCCGGCCGGTTAAAATTGAGATATTTTAGAGGATTATGGGTAAGGGGAATGAGGTTAAAACCCACACATAAAAGGGTGTTCATAGCGGTAACTCAACCATGATGACTGTAGGATCCCAAGAACTTGGTTCAATGAGACAACTAAGTTATGAAGCACTCAATTATGCACTTGGAAAACTTTTTTGCAACCCATTCTCGAATCCCTTCAAGTGCAACTTTGCGCCTTCAAGTGCAGCAAAACCTGTTGACGTGTGGTAAGGTTAAGTTTAATAGCTTTTAATGATTCCTATATCCCAAGGGTGGGGTATTGCAGGTTACCCTTGATAGGAGATCACCTATATAAGCATTGAAGTGGGGCCGCTTCTGACTGAGAGAAACTCAGTACACGCTTATGAATCCAAGATACAGTCCAGGGCCGAAATGGACAACAACGTGAGAACCAAAGGGTATCAGAATTGTTGTTGTGTATATGTCATTGTCTTGGTTTACACAAAAAGCCGACCAGTTCAAGACATCATGTTCACTGAGTGGCGAGTAAATCCGATGGCATCTTACTAGGGAAGGTTCAAAGCCAGTCGCTACCTATCCCGATCCAGTACCGGTTCGTCGGAACTTTCTTAGGGTGTCACATGCATTAATTTCATTCATGTGGGGGATTGTTGGAAAATATGGTTTTGACCATATTTGATTAAATATTAAGTGACAATTTAATTATCCATTTTGCGTAAATGGATTTAGTTGGTTCGATTTCTCAAAACCAAATTTAAGGTGAATGAGAAATTAATGTCATTTAATATGTGGATAAATACATTGATGAATGTATTTATAAAGGTAATAGTGAAGGATTGTGACTTATAGACATGAAGTGTTGTGTCTTTTGGTAAAACTATTCCAAAGGTTATGTCTTTAAGAGATATACTTTTTGGTGAATAGTGAAGTATTTCCAAGAGTTATAACTTTTGGAGAATAAGAGTTATAGTGAAGAGTCGCAACTATTACCTAACGACCCTTGGAAATCTATAAATAGACCCCCCACATTTGTCATTTGAATTAACTTCGAAATAAGTGTTTAATTTCAATTCGGAAAATGTTTTCATTCACATTGAAAGTTGAGTGAATTGTCAAGTGCATACATACATTGCTAGTTTTGCATTAGAGTCGAGTTTGAAAGTTCCGGATACTCATTTGCGATTTGCCGATAGCTTCCGCTTCGTAGTGCAACGGACGGAAGGCTCTAAAGTCGTTATATCTTGGGGACGGTTGCCATGAGCCGTATTGCACCAGTGTACGGGACAATAACGTCTTACGGAGAGCGAGTTAAACTCGTGCCTCGACTTTCGTATTAGTTCGTATCTTGCATTGAGTCATCTTCGTCTACACACACCACATTAATTCCTAATTTTTCCAACACTTTTATTGCTTCCAACTCTTCGACCGGCGTTGCTCTCCTTTTTTTATTTTTACATCGAGGATCAATGATGGGCCCTTCCAAGTTGAGTTCATCTTCAATCGCCATTGGCTCTGCTCCTAGCCGTGGTTCAAGGTCTTCCACCTTGTTTGGGCAAGGTCCAGTCCCTTGTCTCTGTTGGTCGTTTTGGATTTCTTGCTCGTCCCTTTGCAGGTCGTCTACCTCCATCATCTCCGTATCAATGTATTCTATGATTTCACCAAGTATGGATGGTTCATCTTCAGCACTGCTGCTCGACTGTTCGTCTATCATTGATATCTGATTATCTTTGGGTAGCAGCTGCAGGAGGCACTCACGAGCTCTTTTTTGATCGCCTTTTATTGTACCTGATCCTTTTGGTGTTGGGAATTTGACACAATAATAGTACATTGAAATAGCTGCTTTGAATTCATTGATAAAAGGTCGACCGAGAAATCCATTATAGGAGGATTGTTGATCTACTACTAAGAATTCTACCATTCTAGTTAACCTCCTATCAGGATTCTCGGTCGATACAAGTTCAACTGGCAACGTAACTACTCCTAGGGGAACGGTTACAGCATCTCCGAATCCCACTATCTTATGATTACAATCTTTTATATATTATGCACAATCTCCTATCTGATCTAGTGTACTTTTGAAAAGAATGTTTGTGTATGAGCCGGTGTCCACGAGCAATCGGTGGACTCGGGTTCCCATGATGTTAGCACATATGATCAACGAGTCGTTGTGCGGGGCGAACACCCCATCTAAATCCTTTTCTGATAACACCAAGTCTCTCGTTTTCTTGGTGGCCTGGTTGACACCCATTTCTTTAACCTGAGCTACCGCTCTCAGTCCTTCCTTCCTTTTCTTTTCGAGATTGGTGGTCTCCCATCTGAACAACCTCCAACGGGTCCGCTTGCTTCGAGCATAAAAATCTCCCGCATTGGTTCTGCTGGGGCCGTTGGGATCTTCTTTCCCTTTTTGATCGTCTTGCTCGGCTGGACGTCATTATCTTCGTCATCCGAGCTGGGTGAACTAACCATCCTAGGTCTCTTCCCGAGTTCCTTCTTCACAAATTCAGACAATTTGCCCTCTTCATAGAACCTCCACAGTTGTTTTAATAAATCGCGGCATTCACTAGTGAAATATCTGATGTTCTGATGGTAGGCGCAATATTTATTTGGATTTAGCTTTCCGCGCTCTTGCCGGATCTTCCTTGGTTCTGATAGCAGGTCCCTATCTTTGACGTTGTTATACACAACCTCTATCGATGTGGTGAACACTTGATTGAGCCTTTCTTTCAATTCTGCTTCCTCATTGAAAGTTTTCATATTTTTGGGAGCCTTGTAGTCACCTCCCACGGATTTCTTCCCGGTTCTCTTGGGATCAACCTTGTCACCCAACTACTTCTGTAGTGCCTCCTGCATGGATACATGTATGCCTGCCCGATGTCTGAATTCCGCATATGTCTTAGGACAAGCGAGATGTATCTCTTTCCACAAATCGGTTCCTTTCTTTAAGCCCGCCATCACCGCCACCATCTTGGTATCCTCGCTGACCATCTCACCTTCTAGAAGTATTTTGTCGAATCTTTCCAAGAATTTTCTGTCTGACTCATCATCCCCTTGCTTGATGTCGGCCAGTCGGTGCCTTTGAGTTAAATACGACCAGACTATAGAAAAATGTGCCAAAAATCCTTTGCCTAGCTGTGCAAAGGATTTGATAGAGCCGGGAGCAAGTGCTGAAAACCAACGATGGGGGCCATCACCGAGTGTGAGTGGGAAGTTACGGCATTGTGTTGCATCAGATGCTCTCATGGATATCATGAAGTCAGAATACTTAGTCAGGTGAACTCTGGGATCTGAATTTCCCTCGTACAAGTTGATGGCCGGAATTGTATTTTCTTCTGCACCGGCGCATTTAAGATTGCTGGTGATAGCGGTGATGATGGCCGAACTATCGATCTAATCCCCTTCTGAGAGTCTAACTGTCTTTACATCTCCTCGGTCGCCTTCTTGAGGGCTTGCAACTCGCTCGGAGACGCTCCACCATTGGAAAACTGTTTATAATGATTAAGTTCTATGACTTCATCCTGATTCAGTCCCTCCCCAACGGGACATTTCTCCTGAGTTGGTCGCATTGCGACATTACTGGCCCCGTTGGGGCCTAGCCACACAAAAGCTGATCGCTGTAGTCGATCATGAACGGATGGGCGAGTATCAGTGCATGGTCGCTGCTCGCTCAGTGGTGGTGTGACCTCTTTGACCTCTCTCCTGCGTTCTGATCTTTCATCGTAGTTATGTCATGTGCTCTTTGTTGCACCTTTGCTCGGTTCCACCTCTTCTCCCGGTGTGGACTCTCCTCTGCTTCCCAACCTCTCGCTTATTGGGGTTTTGCCCTTGTTCTGTCGAGCCTGAGCGTTGTCCACCTCGTCATTTCATACATTTTCCTATCTCTTACTTCGCTGCTCGGCTGATCGCCTGGTCGTCTCCAGCGCTCTTGACGGCTCTACTCTTTCTTGACGTCTTTGTATCGATTGCAAAACGACAATCATTTTTGCGAGCTCTTCTGGGTTCCTGGCCAGGGCTTCCACCTCCGGGGGAAGAGTGTCGATAGTGACTTGCACATTTCTGTTAGACGTGGCCCGTACAGTACGGGCATGGTCACCCGTAGATGATACCCGAGTCAGTGACCTATGTAACGGGTGTGCACTTGTAGACTGTCGTTCTTGTGATCCCGCCATTTTTGATTGGGTATTTTGGTGATGAAGATTTCGTGTTTGTCTTTGCCAATTTAAGAATAACTAGCCTTGTATGTGTGAACTTGGTTATTTAGCAAACCCTAATTCACACATGCATGCATTCAAATTCTTAAATATGAACAAATCCTTCACAAATGTTAAATTACCCTTCTTATACCCAGTTTCCGGCGACTTTTACCAGTTTTCGGTAACTTTTGGCCGGATTTCGATGACAATTTGCAGATTCCGGTGACTTTTCTACCGAATTCTTCAAACCTTTGATCAACCGAAGGTTCGAACCCTTCTTCTAGCGCCAATTGTTGATGACCTTTTTTAATCAATGATGATTAGTGGTTGTTTTTGCTAAGTAAGATCATCAAACAAGAACTAAAGTTATGGATAGTAATCAAGAATGAAATTTGCAAGATTTTTTGTGTATTTTTGAATATGTGAACTTGTTTTGACCCTTTCATGAATGGGTATTTATAGGCTTACAAGCAAGTAGGAGGTGTCACCCTCTTAGCCTTTTAATTTAGGTGTTGCCAAGTGTTTAGCCACTTGTCTTATCCTTAAACTATTACATTTTATACAATGATAAGTGTTAATACACTTGTTTGTTTCTAATGCAATGCCTAATTAGTGGAATTTTGAGCTGTCTTTCATGGCCTCATCTTGCTCGCTTGGTCGCCTAAGTAGTGTGCATTCTTGCCCTTGTCTTTAGTCTAGTTATTTGTTCTTCTTATTCTTTTGTTGTGTTGGTCGCCCGATGCTCGTCTGACGTCACTCTTGGTCGCCTGATATTCTGATCCTTCTTGAGCTTTGTTGGTCGCCCTCTTTCTAAATAGATTATTAGTTTCTTAATCTTCTGGAGCACTGTTGCTCGCCTGGTCGTCCCTCAACATATAATACTGCCCTAATTACAATATAATACTAGCCCTACCCACAGATAATTTCTAAAATATCTGAAATTGACCATATGTAAGATGTCTGAGGAATAAAAATGGGGAAAAATCAATTATCCAAAAAATTAAACACTTACCAAGTTATTAGAGATTGTAGGAATTAGGATTTCAGAGTTGCGGTGGTCGGAAGTCGTGACTTGCGGTGGGGCTGAGTGGAGGTCGTCGGTGGGGCTGCGCCACTGAGGTCGTGGGGCTGCGCCGCTGCGGTGGTCCGTCACTGAGGCCGCCGGTCTCTTTCCCTTCCTAGGTCTCGCTGGTCGTCGCCGATGTTGCACCCAGTCAAGACCGAAAAGATTTGCAAATAGGGCCAGGGCTGTTGCGGCTTGCGGGCTGCTGCTATGTGAAATGAAAATTAGATTTAGGGTTGCAGCTTAGAATTTAGATATTAAAAACTATTATAATATAACTTATAATTTATAAAATTATTAAATATAAAAAAGCCCGGGCTGGTGGGCCCGATTAACCGGTGGGCTAGCCCGGTTAACCGGCGGGCTAGCCCATTTAGCCCACGGGCTAATAGGGCCAGGCCAAAAAGGCCCGAATTTAAACAGGCCTCTTAAACCATGACCCTAACCTTGCATTTTTAGGGTTAACTGGGCTGACCCGTTTAGCCCGGCCCGGATTAACATCTCTACCCACAAGACCGACACCGATGAACACTTTGAGTATATTTGTTTCAAGCTTACAAGATACAAAACTTGACTTTCAAAATCATGTTTGTTTTTAGGATAATGTAATTTAGATTTTAAAATCCATTAAATTTCTAGCCTATAACACTTATATTCTCTTACATTCTCTCTCATATTTTTCCTTTTCCCAATAACACACATTTTTTTTACAATATAATAATCTTTCTATCTCTTACTTTTTCACTATATTTTTCTCAATTCTACTTTACTACATCTTCTAAACAAATCTTATATATTATAAAAGTACAACCTCCCTACTTCAAATGCTGCCAAGTGTGTCTCTTATTTAGCTGCCACATGTGTCGTTGAATTACAATATAAAAAATAAAAAACAAAAGGAAAAAGGAAAAAGGAATCAGAACGTCGGGACATTAGAGTCCGATCGCTCCCTTTGACAAGAACGCTTCTCCTTCTTCACGAAACCACCATCTTTGTCTGTGCCCTCTGGAGATCATTCAATTGATCTAAAATTGGAATAATGCGTCCCCTCTCAACAGTCGTTCGAGAGTCGATGTGGCTTCCCTTTCAGATATGGTTTGCCTCATCCACGGAAGATGCAATTCAATCATATCCAACCGCTGAAGGTGCCTTCAAAATTTCCTTAATCTTTCATCAATTGCAGATTAATCATTGATTTCATATAACAGTAATCGACTAACTGATGTTCTACCTTCAAGTTTGCCCTTCCTCGCGATTCAGCCTGTTGTGGTAGGCGACGGTGCAGAATTTATGGTTTACTGCTCAAATCTGGAATTGAAGAGGTAAGTCCAAAAGTTTCGGATTCCCCTTTAAATATGGTTGTGATCATCTTGAGTTCGTTGTTTCATCTATTCGATAAACAATGGAAAGTAAAAGTGGCAAAATAAAACCCTTCTGCTCCATCATACATGTAATTAGATGATTTAGAATTTAATAATAATCTGAATTGTGTTGTGATTCGGTTTCTAAGTAAATGAGAGGCGAGCAACTTCAAACAAAATGAGGAAATCATGAGTATTGATTTCCTATCGTTGGATGAGTCCTTCTGCGAAAACCCCCTTTACAAAATCCTCACCACGGGATCTGGACGAAGGGTTATTTACTTATTGTCCTTAATTATTGTAATGAAAGATTATACTGAGAAATAGAAACTTTAGAAACGTCCATGTCCCTCCTCTAACGCTAGCTCTCTTCAGTTTCGTTCTTTTATTTAACCATTCTCTCTCTCCCATAGCAGGTCCACGATGTTATTTTTAATTTTCTTATGCGTCATTTAATCCTTTGTGTGGCCCTGAAATTTCGTTATACGTATGTTGCAGTTAATCAATGGAGTATATGGTGCTGTCAAGATTGAAAACAACAAGGTGATTATTGTCCTGTTTGTTTTTCTTTTCATATGATATGATCTCTACAAAATTTATTCTGATCAAATATCTAATATGGGCTGCTTGTTTCTTTAATTATTTTGTGGTATTGACTTTATTACTAGGAATTGGTATGGATATTATATGTTTAATCAATCCTCTCTCTATATGATGTAGGATTTCAAATCTAATTGCTTAGACTAACTACCTGGTTAATATAGTTGAGAATCTTGTCCGCATTCGTACATTCCTGTGCAAACTGAATTTGTTTAATTATTTATAACTATAGTGAGATACTAAGGACTCTCTCTCTACGTGTTCCTCTATTTTGTACGTTGTACAATTTCTAATGATTTCAAGAGCATTTTTGTTAACTGATTGATGTCGTACAAATGACCAGCCATTTCTGTGAGAATGCCTAATTTAGAAGTATTAACTAAATGGATCCTTATATTCAGTTCCATATGCTAATTACTAATCGAAAGCCAATTTCAGAATTTCACCATACAAAACATTGAGTGAAACGACTTCTTATTGGATATGATAATTGATTGATAGTAAGGATAACATTTTTGGATTATCTAATGTGGCATTAAGTGTATGCTGATCTAAGGAAGGCTGGAAACAAATGTTATTTGTAGATTTTTAATTTGCAAAATTCAGAAAAAAAATCGTAACATAGTAGAATGGTTTCGGCAAAGGGTATGGAGGAGGTGACAGCTGGAAGTGGAAAGATAGGAAGTGGGTCATGGCAAAGCTGACAAGGGGCAGAGGCAGATTAAAAAGTGAGTTAATATCCCAAAAGTATTATAATTAGTTGGAATTTTGACTGCTCCACCTATGCACAAGTATCCTTTCAAAAAAAAAAAAAAAATATATATATATATATATATATATATATATTGATTATTTGAATGGTTAAAAGCTTATAGGAAGCTAGGTGTTAATATTTTATTAATTTGTTCCGAGAAAAATGTAATGCCTCATAAGGTGGGTGCATAACACATATGTATGTCTCTCCCTACTGTGGAATAGTTTGTTGAGGCTATTAAATCCACTTCGTACCCAACTGAAAGATGGGTGATCTTTTCAATTCTATACTATAAATTAAAATTCCACTGTTAGATCACAATTTTTAAACGACTATCAATTTCAGATTCCTCCCACATAAAAGGTTTACTTATGGGGAGTGGGGATGTTCAGTGACTTGCACCAACTCATGAATACACCTTTTGATTTATAGTGGGCAACCAATTAATTATTACTGATAATAATTTTAGAATTTTTTGTGATAATTCACAAAATTTGAAATTATAGAATTTACACTCGCATTTTGGTAGTGATGCACGTACGGTGAGTGTTTGTTGCATCTTCGCTCTTTATATCAATTTACTTATGTTCTGAGGTTTGTGTCATGTGACAGCAGGAGGCTGGTTTCTTACAAGTTGCAACTCATTTGGACACCTATTTTCCTATCTTTCTGATTACAAGTGCAAGCCTGTTTCACTTACAATGCAACTCAAAATAATATTAGTTATTTCATTGTATAATATTGCTATCAAATTAATATTTTTTAATAAAACAATTGTTGATAGACGAGCTACGATTCACTTAGGGCGAACAGGATTAAGCCAATTAACCACGCCAAAGACAGGATTAAGCAGGCCAAACTAAGCCAGGCCGAGCTGGAATAGCTAGGCGAGCTACTCCAGCCAGGCGAGCTACTTCAGCCATCCGAGTTACTTAAGAGAAAACGCCACCCGAACCCAAATAAGACCATGGCGAGCTACATTAGCCAAGGTGCCATGGCAGAAGATAAGTTGACCACTGAGATTAAGCTAATAACTCCTCAAGGACAAGTCCCAAGAGACGAACTGCTCTTTAATACGAGCTAATCCAACTTAGAGATAAGAAATTAGCTTAGATAAGGTCAAATAAGTCTCCCCATGTGTCTAGCATGCACACATGGGAGAGCAAAGGTCAAGCCACCTCCTACTTGGAGGACTTGTACAAATACCTTGATTTTTAATAAATAAAACAAGCACAAATTCACTAAGACATGTTTACACACACTAAAGCACCTCGATTTACACATATACGAACCAAATACATTATCAATACACGTATTAATCTTTCCTTAACTCGAATAACCAAATTCACTATTTATGGTAGGGATCAATCACACGTAATTGTTTGATGATCTAATTAGCAACCAAAAACAGCCATTAATCCACGAGATTAGAAATGATCGTCAACAACAACTAATAATATTCAAACTACGCACAAAATATATCTCTAAAATGTTAGATTCTATAAATGGTATATGGTACATGTATATGTCTTTAATTCTATAAACCTAGAAAAGGATAACAAGGATTTAAAAAATAAATTGAGAGTAGGTCTTGCGTGATGTGAGACCTCCCACGATGAGACAAAACACAAGATGAGCATAATACATTAATGTTTTAAAAGGAATGAGTGTGAATTCATGCTAATTTTTGAACTGTCTCATCATGAGACCGTGTCTGAATTTAAAATTGAAGTAAAACCTAAGAAAAAAAATGTAAAATGAAGAGAAATAGGCTTAAAAAATAAAATATTCTTTAATGGGGTCGAAACCGGGAGCTTAAACGAAAATATGGTCTTACATCCATCCATAACCATTGGGATACCATCAATACATGTAAAATTTTGGAAACATTATATATCTATTACAATTTTCAGAAGTTCCAGGGGGCCCAGTGCCCCCCTATACCTAACGTGGCTCTGCCACTGCTTCCCACTTACATAACTGCTACTTGAAGAAGACTTTACCAAGTCATCTTAACCCAATCTAAGACTGCATGGGCTATGCAAGATCACTAAGATAAATACCAGAGTTGGAGTTGAAGCTCAAACTGCCCGCGAGGTCATTCCCAAGTTGAGATAGAAACAGATAGTCAAAGAGAATAAATTAGCTAACTTGGAGTAATTACCAAGAATATGATGCATTTAACTCTCAGCAAATCCATTATGGGAAAGATGATGATGTGCAAGTCGACCAAGGAGATATGTGACACCCTAGCACTTATGTGCGAAGTTATTGACCAGATAAAGAAGAACCAACTCTCCATAGTTGTTCAAAATTTCAAAATTTTTAAGACGTTTCCTGAAAAAATATCAATCAATTGCATTCTCGTTTTGCACCACGGTAATTAACGAGATCACTTCATTGGGAATATAGTACACAAAAAGAGAAATATTTGATAGCAATAAGATTCTACGTATGAATAAGAGTCCATCTATTTTATAACTATATCATAGATAAATTAGTATTAACTATTAAGTTATGACAAAACCTTCTGAGTACAAGTTGCACCATGCAACTAGTGCAACTTTAGACCTAATTTTAACATATTTCAATGGGTCACATGGTAGAAAAAAGGGAATGAAGAATTAAAAAATTTGATTAAAAATTGGATTAAAATTGTACTAGTTGCACCGATGCAACTAATGAACTTGAGTATTACTCTTACAATATTTGTCTTTATCTAATTATTTGATTTTAAGTTTTTTCTTTTCATACAGGTTTTTTTTAGCTGCTATAAGGTTTTTTTTTGTTTATTGTTTTAATACTCTCTTTATGTTATTATTATTTGTAGTTTTCTCTGTCAAATCTCTATCTCTTATTCAAAATCTTTTAAGAATCACCGTGACAATTGAGTTACTAATGTTATTTAATCTTTATTAGAAGTCATATTTTGATATATGAGAAAGAATATTACATATAAGCTTTCCTCATTGTATTTAAAATGGTTATCTAAAGATTTTATTCCACCATGTTTATCCATCATAATACAGTTGATGATTTTTCACCATTTATCCTATCCCTTCCGGATACAATAAATGATATCTTATTAGGAAATATCCACTCTTAATTTTATTTGATTCACACTCATATAATTAGCATTAAATAAAAATAATACTTCCTTCGTTCCCCTATAAATTTTCTACTTTCCTTTTTTGGATGTCCCACTATAGATTTTATATTCTATAAAAAGCAAAAAACAACACTTCCATAAACAACTACTTTCTTAAACAACTACCCTTCACATTTTCAATTACTTTACACAAAAATTAACATGCGAATCATTACATATTAATAAACAATACACTTTCCCTAAATAAAATAACAAAAAGAAACAAGAAACTCATAAGAGACGAAGGGAGTATTTATTTTAAAAATATATATATTACTCAAATAAAAATTGTTATTTATAGATCATTTGCAATTAATACAATTTATTAATTTGGCACAAACATATATAACATTTTGTTAATAATTCATAAATTGCAACTAAAATCTATTATTTAAAGTATACAATTATATAGAGTATCACTCATATGAACTTGGTTCACATGAATATTCAAACTAGTTCTCGATTTAATTACCACATATCAAACTTAAATTTATGTTCCCTTGCTCAAATTCAGAAATGAAAACTTTAAGAAATAAATTAAAATATCTAAATTGCAATAACATTTTCTTTTCAAGTCCATTTTAGTGCATAATAAATCGATATTTTTTACGATCTTTAATATAATAATAATATTGCATGTATAACATATATAACTTCAAATCTAAGATATAATTTGTTTTTTTTGTGATTTATGATATTTATTATTGGATTCACATATGTGTTTTTTTAGGTATGCCGCCCTCATATTACACCACTCATTAAATTGTAACCATGCGTATATAATTTATAAATAAAGTATATTCGACTAAAATGGAAAGTTTAGATTTTCATACTAAAATTGTTGAAGATTATCTTATAATTATGTCTTTATTTTATTTCATATGCTATTATATTATCTTTATTGTGTTCTTAATTTAATCATTCCATGTTTAATACATAACTTATTATTCATTCTTTCACTGCTTTGATTGCAACTCTAGATCTTCCTTCCACTGTATTTCCTAGTTTCTTTGACTTCTCTTGATTCTAATATTTAAAAATGATAAAAGAAGAAGAAACAATTCGAATAGGAATCCACAACAAGCCCTAAACCTAAATCTGTTACTCAACCCCTCTACCATTTGCATGTTGTTAAAAAAGGAGTTTTGACTGCGGAAATAATAATTCAAAAAGAAAAATTACAACTCGAATAACTTGTTACAAGGAGAGAAAAAAGAAAAGAAAAACTACAGCAGTGACGAGTTGAGGAAGCCCTCTTCCCGCAAGACAAAATTTCCCCGGTAGTGCTCTTCGGTCTTGGAAATTTGCCCCCAAAGGTAAAACGTCACTAACGTCTCCAAGAGTGTAGCACCACAGGTCTTGGAGCTCCGACGAACAAAACGAGCGCTTCGAACTGGACTGGCTCTTAAGACTCTATATGCAGAGAGACAGAGGGAGAGGAGAAGATTTCTGAATGCGTGGCCAGGCAAATGCATGAGGACGCTATTTATAGGCGAACCTCCACTCAATGCAGAAGGAAAACCCGCGTGGGCATTAAATGCGGACGCGTTTTCGTTGGTGGCAAGTTGACCCAGAACGCGTTTCCTTAAATCACGCTGGTAACCAAGACCAAGACCAAGACCAAGTCTACGGGCTCGGGCGCGGGCGCGGGTGTGGCGGGCGGCATGCCGAGATATCAAAGTTGCCCCACGAGGTGCCCAATTGATATCTCGGCTCGGCGCGCGCGCGTGTGGCAACTTTGATTAACTAGCAATCAACTACAATTTATTATACTTCATTATTTCCATACTAATATCATGTATATTAGTATTCTAAAAATCCAATGTGGGATGAATTAAATGACTCATTTAATTCCCAAAATTAGGCGTTGTACCTTTCGACTTCCGATTCAATTTCTCACTCACCGAAAATCGGTTTTGCGAGTATGAATACACCATTCTCATCTACTCCGAGAGTAGAACGCTCATGTAATAATTAATTTTCGAGAAATTAATTTCAACACCCAAAATTAATTGGTTAACTATTAAAGTCTCAAATAAACTTTAATACCAATTAATTATAAAATAATACCACCAACCAATTTTCTCTAACATTGCACTTATGAAAATCGTAGCCTCCATCGTGCACGCCTGACCTTTGTTTTAAGACCACCATCATCTGCATTGTCACGTGTCTCTTCACTCCTGCTAAGATGGCCCACTACTATGCTCTAACCCATCATTCATTTGTGATGAGCCACCTTTTTCTACTTCTTTCCCAATGTCATTGCGATCCTGCTTTGTTTCCTGCGTTGCATCAACATAATATTTCTATACTGATATTGCTGCCTGTGTTGCTGCTATACAACCATGCTCTATTTTGTTGTCCATCTCTGGTGCACTATCATCCTTTGCATTACACTAGGTACCCCTATGTATAGTGGGAGAAAAACCTAAGGTTACAATCAAAGTAAGAAATGTTAATAGGCGAACAGTAGGGAAATGGGATTAAAGTAAAAAATATTAAAATAATAAGATTAAGAAATCATAAAAATAAAAATAATAAAGAAGGACGACCAGCAGGGAATAAGTGCTCTTAGGAGGCGAGCAACAGGGTTTAAAGGCCAAAGTTGAGGAGGCGAGCAGCTGGTCATGAAAAGTGTAAAGAGGTGGCGACCAACCAGACCAGGGGGATGCAAAGAGAATTAGTCAGAGGCGAGCAGGCGAGCAAGATGACACCTCGGAAGATCATCAGAAATCCCAATAATTAGGCATTACATTAGGAACAAACATGTGTTTTAACACTTGTCATTGTATAAAAATGTAATAGCTTAGGAGTTAACAAGTATCTTAACACTTGTCACAATGTAAATGAGGATGATTAGGGAGGTGACACCTCCTACCTGCTTGTATCACTATAAATACCTCTTCATGAGAGAATAAAATGAGGTTCATTTATTAAAAAACAAGCCAAATTCTTGCAAATTTCCTTCTCTACCTTTACTTATAAGAATCTAGCTTTAATCTTTGATTAATCCTTGTTTGATGATCTTCTAGTCTGAAAACAGCCACTAATTATCTAATCCGAGTTAAGGTCATCAATAATTGGCGCTAGAAGAAGGGTCGAACCTCCGACGGTTGAAGATTCAAAGGAATTTCTGCAAAAAGTTGCCGGAAACTGCAAAAATCCGGTAATAAACCGCCGGAAATTGGAATTTGGAAAGAAGGACAAGTGTTTTAGTGGTGTTAAACAAGACCTATAAACTTGAATGCATGCATGTGTGGATAAAGGTTTATAAACAACCAAATCCTTACATGCAAGGCTAGTTGTTTCTAGGCCAAAACACCCACAAGCACAAAATCTTCATCAAAGGAACATTAAAATCCAAAAAATGGTGAGATCACAAGAACCGCAAGAATCGAGCACTCACCCGACAAGCAAGTCACGAACTAGGATATCGTCAATGGGTGACCATGCACGGACGGTGCAGGCGACATCTCGGCGAAATGTCCAAGTCACTATTGACACTCTTCCCCCGGAAATGGAAGCTTTGGCTCAAAATCCGGAGGAATTAGCCAAAATGATCGTCGTTTTACAATTCTTACAACGGCGACAAGAAGCCGCAGGACCATCAAGAGCCCGGGAGGCGAGCAACCAGGCAGCAGGGCGTAGATCATCTAAGACCCCGGAGGCGAGCAACTGGGCAATGGAGCGAAGAACTAAGCAACGAGAAGATGCAAGAGTAGAGGAAATTGACAGCGAACAAACAAGAAGGGCCAAGGGCAAAACCCCACTAAGTGAGTGACTGGGAAGTCGAGGGGAATCCACTCCGGGGGCAGATGAGGAGTCAAGCTGTAGGGAAACAAAGAGTATGAGCCACTCCCATACAAGAAGAAGAGCAAGTCACCACGTGGCACGTAGGGAGGAGGTTCATCAAAGAGGCGAGGAGCGAGCGCACGAGCAAGCACACCCTGCTGCTCGCCCTTCTGTCCATGATAGACTAAGAAGATAAGCCTTTGGACGTTTAGGCCCCAACGGAGCTAGCAACATCGCTAAGCACGTCACACAGGCGAAACGTCCCGTTAGCAAGGGACTGCGTCATGAAGAGGTCATCGAACCCAATCATGACGAATAGCCTTCTGATAGAAGAACGTCTCCAGATGAGTGGCAAGCTCTGAAAAAAACGGTAGAAGAGATGCAGAAGCAGTTGGAGGCTCAAAAAGGTGTTGGATCGACGATATTGCCATCATCACCCTTGTCTCCGGTTATTCTAAATGCGCCGGTTCAGAAAAAAGTACAATTCCCGGTCATCAGTTTATATGAGGGAAATTCAGATCCGAAGGTGCATTTATCAAAATACACTGATTATATGATAACAGTAAAAGCATCAGATGCAACACAATGCCGCAACTTTCCGTTAACTTTGGGCGATGGCCCGCACATATGGTTCTCCACACTTGCCCCCGGCTCTATAAGCTCATTCATGCAATTTAGCAAGGAATTCTTGTCGCACTTTTCGACAGTCGGATCTTACCTCACGCAAAGACATAGACTTGCGGATCTAAAATAAGGAGATGAAGAATCCGACCGGGCTTTTCTTGAAAGGTTTGATAAAGTCCTGCTGGAAGGAGAAATGGTGAGTGAAGACACCAAAATCGTGGTGGTGATGGCAGAACTTAAGAAAGGAACAAACCTCTAGAAAAAGATGCACCTGGATTTCCCTAAAACTTACTCTGAATTTAGACATAAGGCCGGTGTGTACATTTCAATGCAGGAGACTTTACAGAAGGAATTAGGAGATAAAACCGACACTAAAAAATTGGGGAAAAGTCGGGAGGAGAGTACAAGGCTCCTAAAAACATGAAGGCCTTTAATGAAGGTTCTGAGTTGAAGGAGGAGTTGAACCATGTCCTATCCACATCAATAGAGGTTGTATACAAAAATGTGAAGGATAAGGATATGCTATCAGAACCTCGGAAAATACGGCAGGAACGAGGAAAATTGAATCCCAACAAATACTGCGCATATCATCAAAATATAGGCCATTTCACAAGTGAATGCCGGGACCTCTTGAAATAATTATGGAAATTCTACGAAGAAGGGAAACTGTCAGAATTTGTTAAGAGGTAACCAGGCAAGAGACCCAGGATGACAGTTCCATCTAGCTCGGAGGATGACGAAGAAGACGAGCAGTCGAGCAGGATGGACAAAAAGGGTAAAAAGGTATTTACGGCTCCGGCAGAACCAGTCCAAGAAATTTTAATGCTCGAACCATCCGGACCGATAGGGGGCTGTTCCGACGGAAGGCCACCAATATCCAAAAGAAAGAGAAAGACAGACTTAAGAGCCGTGGCCCAAGTCAGAGAAGTTGGGGTGAACCAAGCTACCAAGAAAACGGACGACTTGGTATTTTCTGAAAAGGACCTAGATGGGATACTCACCCCGCACAATGACTCACTGATCATCTGTGCTAACATCATGGGAATCCGAGTCCACCGCCTGCTCATGGACACCGGCTCCTACACAAATATCATATTTAAAAGCACACTGATCAGTTAGGTGATTGTGATGAATATGTAAAGGAATGCGACCATAAGATAGTAGGGTTCGGAGATGCTGTAGCCGTTCCCATAGGTTTAGTTATGTTGCCGGTCAAACTTGTATCGACCGAGAATCCCGAAAGGAGACTGACTAGAATGATAGAGTTCTTAGTTGTAAATCAATAGTCTGCCTACAATGGGTTTCTCGGTCGGCCTTTTATGAATGAATTCAAAACGGCTGTTTCAACGTACTACTACTGTCTTAAATTTTCAACTTCGAAAGGTTCAGGTACGGTTGAAGGTGATCAAAAGAAAGCTCGGGAATGCCTCCTGCAACTCCAACCCAACGACAACAGAGTATCCATCATGGACGAGCAGCCGAGCAGCAGGGCTGAGGATGAACCCTCCGTATTGGATGAAATCGTGGAGTCCGTCGATACCGAAATGATGGAGGTGGACGAACAGCAGGGCGAGGACGAGCAGGAGGGCTTCGATGAGCAACAAGGAAAAGAGGTCGTACCCAGACTAAATCAAGTTGGAGACATAGAGCCAAGGTTGGAAGCGGAACCAATGATCAAGGATGAGATTAATCTAGAGGGGCCTATTATTGATCCTCATTGGAAAAATCAGAAAAGAAGAGCAACCCTGGTTGAGGAGCTGGAACAATAAAAGTCGACCCGAATCAAGAAGACTTGGAATTATTCATTGGGTCTGAGCTCCCTGAGCCATACAGATCCAGAATGAAAGAATTCCTCAAGTCTAATCTTAACGTATTCGCATGGTCGCATGCTGATATGGTAGGCATCAGCCCTGAGCATGCATGCCATAAGCTGAATATTGATCCAATCAGAAAACCGGTGAAGCAAAAAAGAAGGAAGTTCGGGCCTGACAAATATGAGGCACTGGATGTGGAGGTAAAGAAGCTACTTGATAATGATCTCATCAAAGAAGCCTTATGTCCCAGATGAGTAGCAAATCCAGTGTTAGTGAAGAAACCAAATGGCACATGGAGATTTTGTATCGACTTCACTGATCTGAATGCAGCTTGCCCTAAGGACAACTTTCCACTGCCTCACATTGATCAGTTGGTGGATAACACGACAGGACACGAACTCCTCACCTTCATGGACGCATTCGCTGGATATCACCAAATCCCGATGCACCCTAACGACCAGGAACACACAGCGTTCTACACCAACAAAAATTTATTATGTTGGAAGAGGATGTCATTCGGGTTAATCAACGCAGGGGCCACGTACCAGGGACTCGTTAACAAGATGTTCGATGATCACATTGGCAAACAATGGAAGTGTACGTGGACGACATAGTCGTAAAAAGCCCGAAGAAGGAAGATCATTTGGAACACCTTGCACAAGCATTCAAAATACTTCGGGCATACAACATGAAACTGAACCCGAAGAAAAGCAGCTTCGGAGTTCACTCGGGAAAGTTCCTTAGACACCTAGTCAATCAATGAGGCATCGAGGCGAATCCATCAGAGGTCAAAGCAATCATGGACATGCAGCAGCTAAGGTCGGTCAGGGAAGTTCAGCGACTAACCGGATGCTTAGCAGCCTTAAACAGATTCATTTCAAGATCCGGAGATAAGTGTCGACCTTTTTTCGATGCTATCAAGAAAGGGCAGTTCCAATGGACAAACACTTGTCAACAGGCATTTGAGCAATTGAAAGAATACCTTAGCGACACCAAGATTATGTCAAAACCTGTCTCAGGAGAAAAATTGTACCTATATCTAGCCGCGTCAGAGGTGGCCATCAACTCGGTCCTAGTTCGAGCAGAAGGAAAGTTCCATTTGCCGATTTACTACGTAAGTCAGGCCTTGCATGAAGTAGAGATCAGATATTCGCCCATGGAGAAGTTAGCCTACGCATTGGTGATGAGTGTGAGAAAATTGAGGTCGTACTTCTTCGATCACCAAGTGGAGGTGCTAACAACATTCCCACTGAGACAAATTCTACAAAGGCCTGACACTGCTGGTCACCTCCTCAAATGGTCACTAGAGATAAGCCAATTCGGAATATCTTATGCACCTTGAACAGCGATTAAGGGACAAGCGTTAGCCGACTTTATAGTCAAATTAACCTTCCCTCAAGATCCGACGAGAGGTCATAACCATCCATGGCATATGTACATGGACGGATCATCAAATAACACAGCAGCGGGAGCTGGGATAGTGCTGATCAGTCCAGACAAGCAAGTGTTCACTTCAGCAGTTAGGTTCGAGTTCATGGCAACGAACAACGAAGCTGAGTACGAAGCCCTGATAGCCGGACTACGACTATCTCTGGCTGTGGGGGTTCGAAGAGTCCAAATTTATGGAGATTCTCAGCTGATAGTCAGCCAAGTCTGTGGGGAGTATGAAGCTAAAGATGAAAACATGGATTTATATCAAAAAATTGTTGCTCATCTGGCTTCACTCTTCGAACAGATTTATATTGAACAAGTACCAAGAGATAACAACGCGCAAGCAGATGCACTTGCTCGCTTAGCTACCAGTACGGGACCAGCAGAACTTTCACAAGTCACGATAACAAAAATTTCTCACCCATCCACCAGTGACTACAAAATCAACCAGATTGAAGAAGAATTGACAGAAGAAGATTGGAGGACACCGATATACAAATACCTCAAAGACAACACAGTGCCTGAAGACCCACAAGAAGCAGCTAAGATAGCCAAACGAGCAGCAAGGTTCACCATCATGGACAACCAACTTTACAAAATAGGATTTTCACTGCCCCTGCTGAAATGTTTAGCAAGGGGGCAAGGCCAAGAATTTTTTAAAGAAATACACGAAGGCGTATGTGGAAATCACGTGGGAGGGCGAGCATTGGCATACAAGACGGTAAGGTAAGGGTACTACTGGCCAACTCGGTTACAAGACGCGATCAAAGTTGCAAAAACATGTCACAGGTGCCAGCTGTTCGCCCCCAACATCCACAAGCCACCAACAGAACTGATCTCAGTAAATAGTCCATGGCCATTTGCAAAGTGGGGGATAGACATCATAGGACTTTTCCCGACAGAAAAGGGGAATGTCAGATTTGCAGTAGTGGTCGTGGACTACTACATAAAATGGGGTGAAGTCGAAACACTAGTGACAATAACACAAGAAAAAATGATCAGTTTTATCTGGAAAAGTATAGTGTACTGATTCGGAGTCCCGCAAGCAATACTGACAGACAATGGAAAACAGTTCGAAGGAAAGAAGATCAGAGATTTCTGCAAAAAATGGGGAATCAAGAAGCATTTTTCAACACCATATCATCCTCAATCCAACGGACAAGTCGAGGCGGTTAACAAGATAATCAAGCATATCCTAAAAATTCGACTGGTAGACAAGAAAGACAAATGGTCAGAAGAACTGCCAGAAGTACTTTGGGCATATAGAGTATCACATAGAACAAGCACAGAAGAAACACCGTTTGCTATGGCATTCGGTACAGAAGCAGTTATACCTATAGAGCTCAAAGTACCAACTGAAAGAGTAGCTGAGTTCGATGAACAGTCAAACGATAAAGCATTGGCCGCATAAATGGATCTGATTGATGAAAAAAGAATCTCGGCAGAAATGAAAAATGAAATATACAAGAGAAGAATTGCGAAATACTACAATTCACAAGTGAAAGTTAGGGAATTTGAAGTCGGAGATCTGGTACTCCGAAAAATTCTAGCACCACCTTCAGGAGTATTTGGACCGACTTGGGAGGGCCCATTCAGGGTAACCCACAAGTGGTATGGCTTGAAGCGAATTACACTAACTTCTACTAATCGCTCACCCGCAAGCGGACGGGTTCACTGTAGTAAGAGTAAGTATACTGGCAGAGTATTATCGAACCCACGAGATGGAGTGTATGCGAACAGATCCCTGAAGATCTACGCGTCGTAGTTAATATGAGTGTAATGTTTTTGGATTTTTTTTTGAAGAATTAATTATGAACTAAAATAAACTAATTAAACTAAAGAGCGAACTAAACAATTTAACTAAGGAGTGTTTTCAAATATGAGATGGTGATGCTCAGGATAGGAATCCCTACGTATACTAACGGAGCAGGTACATAATCAAAATAACTGTGACGCGCCAGAAATAACCTAAGTATAAGAATGCAAGGTGAAAGCTCAAGATTCTAAACCCTAATACTTTACCCTAACACTCGACTTCACTAATCCACTAACAAGTTAATAGATTGTGCTTAATTAATGAGACCCTAATTTAACTAAGGTGATGCGGTCGTCCTTCTTCGCTAAACCGGTAGATGAATTAACCTCTCCTAAACCCTCTCGTTAAGACTACTAATTGTTATTGAGTGATGCGGTCGTCCTCTCTCTAACACTTTCGTACGAAATTCAAAGGTAGAGTTAAGATTAATTATAAGAATTCATTAATTAAGAGAATTAAAACTAACGTCACGAATTACCCTAATTACATACCCACAACCTACTTCTACGAGTTCATCCTATCCTAAGCATGCAAGGGTTCTAGCCTAACATGGTGGTTTGAATAATAAAAGCAATCACAAGAACAATAAACATATGCATAATTGAATTAACAAAAGAAATCAAGAACATAAACGAAAGAACAAATTAAAGTCTCCAAAGAAATCTATATAAATCTGAAAAACTAGGTTTAATCGTCTCAAAGAGTAAAGAAAGAAAGAATTAATCTAATACGTTCAAAAGAAATACTAAAACTAAGAATTCGTAAATTAAAACCTCGATTACAACGTATAAAATTCTTCAAAACTCCTTCCCAAGCTTTCTCCTTACTCAAAGTATGTAAAAATATGTGTTGGTATGTGGTTATATGTGAAAATATGCTTGGAAGGGGTATATATAGGCTTTGGGACGAATTTGGGCGATTTTTGGGCCAAAAACACGCAAAAACGCTCGAGTGCAGGTGCAGCTCGAGCTTGGTGGTCGAGCGGGTCAAGAGGTCGAGCGAGGCGCTCGACCGCTGGCTGTACACATGTTCGTAAAACCTTCATAACTTCTCAACCGGGAGTCCGTTTTGGCCGATTCAAAGTCCTACGAACTTCTCTTTTCGCCCTCTATCCATCTATGAAAACCAAAGAGACAAATTAATAAGTTTATAAAAATGATACTCATTTGACTCCAAACACTCATCGAAAACACTCAAAACCTGGGCAAATCGGGCACCAAAACATAACAATTTCACGCCTAATCGCCCCATGACATAAAGTTGCTCGCCCCAAAGCTAAATGCACCTAAGCACAAATATAGCAAGCAGCGAGCAACAGGGTATGAAAGGAAATGTGGAGGTCAAGTTCTTAAAGAACCAATAAGACCCTTACATGATCAACATACACAAGTTTGCAAAGAAAAGTATTTTAACTTTCAATCAGAGAAAGAAGTACTTAAGCAAAAATGGATAAAAGGCAAATAAAAGGCGAACGAATAAAATAGAAAGTACGATTCCATTCATTTAAAATGTAAAGATACAAGAAATGAAAAGCTTACAACCAGCCTATCACATCAAACTAGGAAATCAGAAAAAAATAAAAAAAGTTAAGACTCGGGAGCCGGAGGAGCAGGTGGTGCTGGAGGATCTTCGGAAGGAGGAGGTGGAGGAGCATCCTGAGTAACTGTCACAGGGACCTGCTGCTCGCCTACATCAGCGGAGGTACTCATCTCGCCAAGAGGATTTGGAAAGAGAGGGCTTAAGGCATAAAAAACAGTGGCATCTCTGTTCACTTCCTCCATCCTCTCCTTCGGAGCTACGACTCAGACATCATCTTTAAAAATCCCCAAATCCAACCCCATCTCTCCTAGGTCGGCAACAGGGATGTCAAAACTGGCGGCTGGAGGATTCTCAATAACATAATCCGTGAAGTCCTTGACAGTACTAGTCATGACGTCAAGACCGTTATCCAAGGCGTACTTCACGGATCGTACACAATCTGCGTACGTGCAAATGTAACCAAGATTGGTGTTATCAGTTACATCTTGCACGTACGTGTTGTAAGAAATGGCACGCTTGTTCTCTTTCTCCAGCCGGTCGACATGGACCTTCAAAGATTCGACCCGCTCAACCAAGCCCACCCTCTCGGTTTCCAAGACCTGCAAGCGATCGGTGGCCACTCCCAAATCTAACTTGAGCTTCTCGGAAGTGTTTAAGGCCACCTGCTCGCGATCCTTCACTGCCTTCAAACTCTTTTCCCAGGAGAGCTTGACCTTTTCAAACTCGGCTTTTAGCTTGGCCAGCTCGTCCTCATTCTTCTTCAACTGGACAACTCGGTCCGTCTCGAGCTGCTCAATTCTCCGTCCCAGACTCTGGTTTGTCCGTTCGAGCTCAATAGCTTGGTCTAGGACTCTCTGAGCGGAGATAATCTGATGACTCGCGTTGTAGCTCAGGAGGCGGGCATTGTCACTCAGACTTTGACTCTGGAGGATCTCCTCACCCGTCTTTGTCCAGGAGCGGGGGACAAACTCTGTAGACCGCCGGTTATGAGAGTCCTTGATCTCGTGGTAAGCAGGGGCCGATTTCACACAACTGAGTTGGTGAAGCAAAAGTTGTTAGATAATTGAAACGTAAGAAAGGAAGTGAGCAGCCGAGCAGGAGGGAAGATACTTACTCCCTCATCTTCACTGGGTCATAACCCATATAAGAACTGTCAGGCGAGGAGCTCCTTCCTCGACCGGCGACCATCGCGCCGACGACCTGTTGCTCGGTCACTTATTCCACCGGTGTGGAGCGAGCAGCTGACTTGCTCGCCTGAGAAGAACCTTGTCCTCTAGCTCCCTTGGAGCGGTCATCCTCCTTGCGAGAAGCAATCTCTTTAGTAAGCCTTTTTTACCTCTTGTATCTTTGGGAGGAGGTGAGGAGCGAGCAGGGGGGCGAGGAACTGGGGTAGGTACTTGAGGAACCTCTTCCTCATCATGCGCTCCCGCCCTCAGTCTGATCAGAGAGGTGCAAGGGTCGAACTTCTTCTTTTTCGATGGTTGGTTGGCCGCCATTTGCTTCACTCGGCGAGCAAGAAGATGGTAACTCCTTGGGATTTGCGGAACGGCTACTGTTACCCTTTGAGCTAAAAAAAACATGTCAACGATAAACAGCATAAGGGCGGCGACCAACAGGTAAGGAGCGAGCAACAGGTAGAAATAAAGAATTACATAAGGAAAGTTACCTTCGGGAATCTCCACCTGTGCCTCTAAGTGATGAGCACTGGTAGTAAGTTGAGCAAGCTTACGTCAGTGCACTTGTAAGAGATGACCAATACTCCGATCCTTTACGTCTCGCAAAAAAATCAAAGCAAGAACGTATAGGAATTTCTCGCTTAACTCGGGATGCCCCCACTTCAGGATACGCGGACCTGCAAAATAAGGAAGAAAATAAATTAAAATTAGTTCACCTAAGATGTGATGAACTAAGGAATAAAACCTACGCCGAATTTCGCCAAAACACGTAGGAGAGTTTACACGCCCCGATCCTCCCGAAAAATCAGAAGACGTCCGCCAGTCACCACTGATGAAGAAAAATTGTTTATGCCAACTTTTGACTTTGTTGGGCATGTTGGAGTTATACGTGAAAGTATGCTTTTACTTAGTATAACTCGTGTATCAAACACTCGTTTTATGAGAATAATTCTTTTATCACATTTGCTTTAGTTATGATTGAATGTTGAATTTCTATTGCAAACCGTTCAATATATGGTACTAGTTACATTGTAGTTAATGTGGTGATACCCGATCACGGAAGACAACATTAACAGTTTACTTGTAACTAAACGTACATTTTCACGACCTAGGTGGAATTGAATAATCCGCCGTGAAAGGTCGATGTGTAAGGCTCAGATTGGTCTGTCTTGACTAAGAGATTGCACTAGCACATTTAGTATGTGTTGAAGAGGACCTACAGCGAGGATAAATTCTTCAGTTCTGAAAGGTGAAGAATTAGACCTCAGTGGTTGTTTATTTCTTAATCTCCGTCCCTTAAATAGGACCGTGTGTGCTTAATGGTTACTGCTTTGATTCATGTTGGGTGAGAATCATTGTGACTTCGAACTTTGTGTCTTGGGCAGTAATATTAATCATACGACGGTTGCTAAGATTTAATACGGAGAAACGCGTGCGAGTACGGCTCGTGTGATTAGTCCCCTTGGTGGGCTCAGAAGTTTTATCGTACCAAATCTTGCAAGTGAAGAATAAGTTTCTTCGGTACGGATAATAATGTTGAGCTGTCTTTACTCCAAGGTGAAATATATTAATTAATTTAGAGCTATTCAGAAGCTTAATTAATTAATGGACTTGATAATCTTAAACGCGGGAAATAATAATCGGGAGCCCATATTATCGTAATATGGATTAAGATGGATAGTGCAATATTAATTTATTAGTGGTAATAATTAATATTAATGGATTGAATTATATTGGGGCTCAATATTGAAATTCAGAAGTCCATTAGGAGGTCCAATCTTAATTCTCCTTAAAGGCCCCTCAAGTAGCCCATTAAGTAGCTCAATAATGATAAGGTGATTAAAATAAAAAGATAATATCATGCTGATTTTTGCCTATTATTTTCGAAAATAAGGGATTAAGAAGAGAAAAGATTTTGTTGATTTTCTTGAAAAGATATTATGGAGGATAAGTATTCTTGGAATACAAGATTATCTCATATATTCAAGAAGATCCAAATCTTGGATTCTCTACTTATGAAATTTAAAATTCCCCATAATTAGGAGTGTGAGATTTTTGTGGAATATTTTATTTTGGAGAAAAGAATATATGAGATATATTCAAGATTTCTTAGAGTCTAAGAAAAGATTTTCTCCAAAGCCCATATTCCCTCTAATTTTCGGCCATCACTACCTATAAATAGGGGATGATTATTTCATCCCCAAGTACATAATTCCATGTGTTGGAAAAATCAAGAGCATAGATAATTTTCTTTTTCCTTAGTTATTTAAATTGTTCGATAGCATCTCCCACCGGTGATCGAACAAGGTGAAAGGGAATACTTGAGAAGGCTTTTAGGTTGATAAAGCGAGATCGTGATCGTCGCGTTTATTCAAAGGTCAAATCTACAAGAGGTACGTAAGTCACATAAATTCTTGTTTATTCCGCCTAGATTTTATATGAATTAATTCAACATGCATGATGATAAATTAGTTGTTGGAATTATTATTTGAATTAATTAGGATTAATTCATGCTAGTAATAATTGTATTTAAATTCGTATTTAAATTTCATCCCGAATAGATTCTGGGCACCCCTATTTTTCCCAACAACTGGTATCAGAGCCACGGTTTCGGGCTCTGATCTTTAAATTGGAATTTAAATTGTTAAACATTAAATTGAAATTGGATAGTAGAATTGCTAGATCTTTTTTGCAGGTATCCAATTGTCATGGTTTTAATGTTGTTATTTTTTTCATGCGTGTGAATTAATTATTTTTAATTCGATTCGTTCGAATTCGTTTTTCTCGTGAGAAAATCCACGAGTAGATTAGTTGTTTTTATTTTGATTCGATCATTGTAATAGACTAGTCTAGATCTAGTATTTTTTTTTATAAAATAAATTGTAACCGGATCGTGACGAAGAACGAAGAATTAAAGACGGCGTACCCGGACGACGCATGCGTACGCGGCGCATGCATGGACGTAAAATCGAGCATGGGGTGAAGAAAACGAGAACGAACGTCGAAACCCGGTGCACGACTCGCACGCGACGGGTGGCCGGCGGCGCGCAAGCGTACGCGCGCGCGCCTCGGGCGCGGCCTGCAGCACCTCGGCGCAAGGCCTGCAGTACCTCGGCGCCTCGGGTGCAGCGCCTCGGCTGTTAGGCCAAGAGGCGCGCGGGCCCACTCCGTGGGCCGACGCGCGCCGTATCTCGGGCCATGAAATTTTTTGGTTCTCCCTTTTTCTTTTCTGTGATTTTAAACATCGTCCCGAACCCCAAACGATGCTGTTTTTTATGAAGTGTTGTTGTTCGAGTGGGAGCGTGTTGAGACGAACGACAGAAAGCAACAAGGACGATTTTTCGCATCAAGACGTGAAAAATTAACCAGGGACAATTGGATTTGAGTGCTCCAATGTGTTTAATTTTGTTTTGATGGATGTTTTATTTCGTGCACTTATTATTATTTGTTAATATGTGTTTGCATGAATTTAATTGTCCAAGAAAAACCTTACTTTCGAAAATTACTAAGTATGTTTATTTAATCGCAATTTTATTCCGAATATTAAAATTGGATTAATTTGGCCTCCATAATTTATTTATTTGTGAAGTTCTTTTGGAATACATTTCCCCTTCGGATCGGCCAAAAGAACGGATTTCACATGAATAAATTCCGAAAGGATGATTGTGGATTATTACTAGTGGCGGTATTGACCCTCACCCCGAGTGGCTTGCTCAAAGCGAAATAATAATCCTGTATTTAATTATGGTTATTACTTAGGCATAGGAAATTGATATTAACTTACTCCCCTCGGAGTCCCTGTCAATTTCTATGTGGTCAAAGTGGGAGCCAACTATTAATTTTGAATTAAGTATTTGTAACTTTTAAGTTTGTGATCCGCTTGAATGTATTTAAATGTATAGACCACCCCTCGTGGCGCATTTAAATTGTTTTGAGATGTTGGCTGATGCATGATTATATTGTTTTAAGGTTTCAATATAATTTATGTGATCGAATTATGTGATAATTTTGTATTTTTCTAGATATTGATATGAATGTATGTTTTATTCTCAGTTCATCATGTCGCAACCTATTAATCCACTGTTTAGTATACTTAAAGATAATAAACTTGTTGGTGAGAACTATGTTGATTGGAAACGTAATATGAACATGGTCCTTCCTGCGCAAGAACACTATTGGATATTTAGCGTTGACGTACCCAAGAAACCTAATGATAAGTCAAGTAATGGGGAAAGGGCGATATTCGATGATTGGAAGCATTCCAATGAGCACATGAAGCACATCATCTTGACATTTATGTCTGAAGATTTGAAGCGCATTCATGAAGGCATTGAAGCGGCTGTTGATATCATGAATAGCCTTGAAGAGATGTTTCAACATCAGAACCCCATGGCGAATCTGTTCACCATTCGTGAGAAGCTCACGAAGAAAATGGTGAAGGGAATACCTGTAAGGGATCATGTTCTCAATTTTAGGCGTGAGTTTGAGAGACTCGAGTTTCTTGGTGCCGGACAAAGTGAAGAAAGTCAAATCGATTCCATACTCCTAAAGCTATCGAGTAGTTTTGATGGGTTCTTTTGGGAATACGTGTTATCTGAACACAAGTTCACTTTAGATACCCTGCTCAAAGCTCTAATAACGGTAGAGTCATACTTAGGGAGTAGGGACGAGGTTTTGGTGATCAAGAGTTTTTTCTCGAAATCTAGGCCAATGGAGGGTAAGATTGAGAAGAAGGTGGTTGATCGGAACCAAACCAGTAGACTCACTTTTGGTGGCAAAGAAAGAGCATTCAAGCCGTACGGCGTGAAGATATCCGGTAAGAGTAAGTGCTTCAATTGCGGGGAGAGAGGACATTGGAGGTCTACCTGTTCTAAGCCTTATAAGGCGGTAAAGAAAGGTAAGTCTCATGCTTTAGTCGTTGAAACATATGTTGCGGCGTATGCTGCCCACGTTTGGGTAGTGGATACTGGGGAAACTGATCATATTTGTTTCACTCTTCAGGGGTTCCAGCTAACCCGGCGACTTAGCAAGAATGAGATCACCATCACTTTGGGCGATGCTACGAGGGTGGCAGCCGAAGCAGTGGGAGTCGTGCACCAATCTTTTGAAGATAGAGTTTTAATTTTAAGAGATGTTTTATACGTTCCGAACTTTAGGAAGAATTTAATTTCAGTTTCTAAGTTGTTTTTTTATGGATATTCAGTTACTTTTAATAAAGTTGTTACTGTTTCTTTTAAGAATGATGTTATCTGTTATGGAACGTTGGTAAACAATCTCTATACGATTAAGTGTGCACACCACTCAAATAATGAATCTAATAACACGTCGATCATTTCGAGTAATAAAAGAAAGCGTTCTTCGGAGATGAACGAAACACTTCTATGGCATCTTAGACTAGGTCATATTAATCTAAAGCGGATAGAGATATTGGTGAAAGACGGATCCTTGGAATCACTCCAAGTCGAGCCGTTTCCAACTTGTGAATCCTGTTTAGAGGGTAAGATGACCAAGAGGGCATTTGGAGCCAAGGGGAATAGAGCCACGGAAGTGTTAGAACTCGTTCATACCGATGTGTGTGGTCCAATGACGATCAAAGCAAGAATGGGGTATGAGTATTTCGTCACCTTCATTGACGATTACTCGAGATATGGGTACATTTACCTTATGAGGCATAAGTCTGAAACTTTTGATAAGTTCAAAGAGTTTAAGGCTGAAGCCGAGAAACATAGGGAAAATAATATCAAGTTTCTACGATCAGATCGTGGATGCGAATACCTCAGCGATGAATTCTTGAACTACTTATCGGACGAAGGGATCGTATCCCAGTTAACCGCACCGGGAACCCCTCAACAGAACGGTGTGGCGGAACGAAGGAACCGGACTCTTTTAGAGATGGTCAGATCCATGATGAGTTATTCGGATTTACCCAAGTCGTTTTGGGGTAATGCCTTGGAAACGGCGGCTTACATTCTAAACTTGGTGCCATCCAAATCGGTTCCTAAAACCCCAATGGAATTGTGGACCGGGCACAAGCCCAGTCTAAGACATTTGCGGATTTGGGGTTGTCCGGCATACGTGCTAGACAAGAAAGCCGGTAAGTTGGATCCACGTTCGAAATTAAGGCTGTTTATAGGATACCCTGCGGGAACGAAAGGGTGTATGTTCTATAGTCCCAAGGATCAAAAGACCGTGATTAGTACACACATTAAATTCTTGGAGGAAGACTATATGAACAAGCGGAAGCCTAAAAGTGAAATTACCTTAGAAGAATTGAGAGGTCAAACCTCGATACCAAGTATACAAGATGATGTACCACACGTCACATCTTCACAACCGGAACCCCGTCGTAGTGGGAGGGTTCCTAGGCAACCCGAGAGATTCATGGGGATAGGAGAATCTTCGGATTTGGTTCCCAATGTTGAATTGGACCCATGGACGTACGACGAGGTAATCCAAGACAAAGACGTGGAGTCGTGGCAAACGACAATGGAAGCCGAGATGGGTTCGATGGATCATAATCAAGTGTGGGAGTTGGTTGAGCCAACCAATGGGGTAGAACTCATTGGATGCAAGTGGGTGTACAAGAGGAAAAGAGGACCGGACGGAAGGGTAGAGACCTTCAAAGCGAGGCTTGTGGCTAAAGGGTATACTCAGAAAGAAGGGATCGATTATGAGGAAACCTTTTCGCCTGTAGCTATGCTTAAGTCCATCCGTATTCTCTTGTCGATCGCTGCGCACCTAGATTACGAGATCTGGCAAATGGATGTCAAGACGGTTTTCCTTAACGGAAGTCTTGACGGGATAGATATCTATATGCAACAGCCCCAAGGTTTCATTGAAAAAGGCCAAGAGAATCTCGTATGCAAGCTTAAGATATCCATTTATGGACTTAAGCAAGCATCGCGTACTTGGAACCAGTGTTTTGATCAAGTAATTAAGTCTTATGGGTTTGATCAAAACGAGTTCGAAAGTTGTGTGTATAAGAAGCGTGACGGAACTGCAGTGGTATTCTTAGTATTATACGTAGACGATATTCTGCTCATTGGAAACAATGTAAAGGTATTGTCAGACGTAAAGGTATGGCTGTCAAAATAATTTGAGATGAAGGACTTAGGGGAAGCCGGCCACATCCTTGGGATCAAGATCACTCGCGATCGCAAGAAGAGGATGTTGGGCTTATCGCAAGCTTCGTACATTGACACTGTTTTGAAGCGTTTCAGCATGCAAGATTCCAAGAAAGGTTTTGTACTTTTTAGGCACGGAATCCATCTATCGAAAGAAATGAGCCCTAAGACGCAAGCGGAGATAGATGACATGAAAGGTATTCCGTACGCTTCAGCCGTAGGAAGCTTTATATATGCAATGTTGTGTACGAGACCGGATATCTGCTTTGCCGTGGGCATAGTGGCAAGATATCAAAGTAATCCCGGGAAAGACCATTGGACTGCCGTAAAGTGCATCTTGAGGTATCTGAAAAGAACTCGTGAGCGGATGCTGATTTACCAGTCAGATAGTCTAGTTCTCGTAGGATACACGGACTCGGATTTCCAATCAGACATAGACTCAAGAAAGTCAACCTCGGGTAGTGTGTTTTACATGGGAGGAGGAGCCATTTCATGGAGAAGCGTTAAGCAGAAATGCATTGCCGATTCGACCATGGAAGCCGAGTATATGGCTGCTTGTGAAGCAGCGAAAGAGGCAGTTTGGCTCAAGAACTTCTTAGTGGACTTGGACGTTGTTCCGAATTTGCCCGACAAGATAACTGTCTTTTGTGACAAAGCCGGAGCAGTTGCAAATTCAAAGGAACCGAGAGCCCACAAGGCCAGCAAACACATAGAAAGAAAATACCATCTTATACGAGAAATAGTTAAGAGAGGAAATATAGAGGTGACAAAGATAGCGTCGGGTGACAACCTAGCGGATCCATTCACAAAGGGTCTGTCTCAGAGTACATTCGAGAGACATGTGGATGGAATGGGAGTCAAGACTATTGCCAATCTGCTTTAAGTATAAGTGGGAGGAATTATTAGGTTAGTGTAGGTAGACATGAGATGTCACGTAGAGCTACTACACTAAGACATGCGTGATGTATACTAAAAGCAGACTTTAAGTATAAGTGGGAGATTGTTGGAGTTATACGTGAAAGTATGCTTTTGCTTTGTATAACTCGTGTATCAAACACTCGTTTTATGAGAATAATTCTTTTATCACATTTGCTTTAGTTATGATTGAATGTTGAATTTCTATTGCAAACCGTTCAATATATGGTACTAGTTACATTGTAGTTAATATGGTGATACCCGATCACGGAAGACAACATTAACAGTTTACTTGTAACTAAACGTACATTTTCACGACCTAGGTGGAATTGAATAATCCGCCGTGAAAGGTCGATGTGTAAGGCTCAGATTGGTCTGTCTTGACTAAGAGATTGCACTAGCACATTTAGTATGTGTTGAAGAGGACCTACAGCGAGGATAAATTCTTCAGTTCTGAAAGGTGAAGAATTAGACCTCAGTGGTTGTTTATTTCTTAATCTCCGTCCCTTAAATAGGACCATGTGTGCTTAATGGTTACTGCTTTGATTCATGTTGGGTGAGAATCATTGTGACTTCGAACTTTGTATCTTGGGCAGTAATATTAATCATACGACGGTTGCTAAGATTTAATACGGAGAAATGCGTGCGAGTACGGCTCGTGTGATTAGTCCCCTTGGTGGGCTCAGAAGTTTTATCGTACCAAATCTTGCAAGTGAAGAATAAGTTTCTTCGGTACGGATAATAATGTTGAGCTGTCTTTACTCCAAGGTGAAATATATTAATTAATTTAGAGCTATTCAGAAGCTTAATTAATTAATGGACTTGATAATCTTAAACGCGGAAAATAATAACCGGGAGCCCATATTATCGTAATATGGATTAAGATGGATAGTGCAATATTAATTTATTAGTGGTAATAATTAATATTAATGGATTGAATTATATTGGGGCTCAATATTGAAATTCAGAAGTCCATTAGGAGGTCCAATCTTAATTCTCCTTAAAGGCCCCTCAAGTAGCCCATTAAGTAGCCCAATAATGATAAGGTGATTAAAATAAAAAGATAATATCATGCTGATTTTTGCCTATTATTTTCGAAAATAAGGGATTAAGAAGAGAAAAGATTTTGTTGATTTTCTTGAAAATATATTATGGAGGATAAGTATTCTTAGAATACAAGATTATCTCATATATTCAAGAAGATCCAAATCTTGGATTCTCTACTTATGAAATTTTCGAAAATTCCCCATAATTAGGAGTGTGAGATTTTTGTGGAATATTTTATTTTGGAGAAAAGAATATATGAGATATATTCAAGATTTCTTAGAGTCTAAGAAAAGATTTTCTCCAAAGCCCATATTCCCTCTAATTTTCTGCCATCACTACCTATAAATAGGGGATGATTATTTCATCCCCAAGTACATAATTCCATTTGTTGGAAAAATCAAGAGCATAGATAATTTTCTTTTTCCTTAGTTATTTAAATTGTTCGATAGCATCTCCCACCGGTGATCGAACAAGGTGAAAGGGAATACTTGAGAAGGCTTTTAGGTTGATAAAGCGAGATCGTGATCGTCGCGTTTATTCAAAAGCCAACTTTACAAGAGGTACGTAAGTCACATAAATTCTTGTTTATTCCGCCTAGATTTTATATGAATTAATTCAACATGCATGATTATAAATTAGTTGTTGGAATTATTATTTGAATTAATTAGGATTAATTCATGCTAGTAATAATTGTATTTAAATTCGTATTTAAATTTCATCCCGAATAGATTCCGGGCACCCCTATTTTTCCCAACAGGGCACCCCTTCAATCAATTTGACGCCACTACGGACTTTGATATAATACCACCCGAGCCCTTTTTCATTAACAGCCAAGGAGATGGTCATCGCACAATGTATCTCCATCGTGCTGATTTTATTCTGATAGTCTTCCAACCCGAAGAGGGTGATAAAAGCCAACAAATTACTCCAACCGTTCGGAGTAATCTGAGTGATCGCCAAGTTTCTGTCCTCCAGGAATCGCCCGATCACCGGATGTAAAGGAAGATGGAACCCCGTGTTGAGGACATCTAAGTTGATGGTGGTACATCCAGGGGTGGATTATCAGCAGACTCCCCTTTCTGTGGAGCATATAGGTGGATGTCGTATGAGATGTGGTAAGAAGAGCGGATCCGGGCAAAGTCATCCTCCGTGACTACGCTCGCCACTTTGCTTGCCGTATACGAGGATTCCCAGGCTTCCATGGTAGGTCTTGGTGGAGTGGGGAAAGTGTTGTGATAACGATTGGCGTAGTCAATCCACTCCTACCTCCGAACTACACCCTTTGGAATAAAAGACTCGGGAGTTGGTCTTGAAATGGGGAAATTGATCTCCCGGAGGAATTCCCAGGTTACGCCTAGCTGGTCGCCTCCTGGCTGAGCCACCTGCTCGCTTGCGGCTTGTTGCCCGCTGCTCACCCCCGTGTCCCCAGGGAGACTCATTTCTTCAATCTCGGCGGCGACCTCAGCAGAATCCTCACCCAAATTCGAGGAGGTCCCTTCCCTTGGCGAGGAGCGAGCAACAGGTCCCTGGACGTCTTGCTCGCCTGAACTCTCTACAGCATAGAAATTGTCAATGGAGCGAGCAACAAAGCTCGCCTCGGAACCCGTGTCCTCATCAACGAGCAAGGTCCTAGGGTTTTGCGCAATTGCTCGCCGGAGCGAGCAGCGAGGAGCAGGGAGAGACTGTTCATATTCCATGGGCCTTTTTCCCGGATTTCGACCAATAAATTCGATGGATTGAGTGTTGCTCGAAAGAAGGAGATGCCATTCGAAAGGGAAAATCAAATAAAGGGCAAAATTTAAGGGGGCGGTAACAATGACACCGTAATTTAGAGAAAACAAGTAACGGCGGCGGCACAGTGACGGTGACACGGCGGCGGTGGTGACAAGATGATAAAAATTACAAGAAAAAAACGTAAAATTAAGAGCACAATGCAATATCAATATAAAAAAAACTGAGAAATTCACCTTTTTATTTGAAGAGATCAACAAAGAAGAAGAAGAAGAAATCGAAAGGAAAAGCTTCAAAAATTAGCTATGGAGGTTTTCTGTGAGAATTCGCGAAAAAGGAAGAAGAAGAAGAAGAAAGAAAAGAGCTATTTATAAGAGTGAATTCGGGGGCAAAGGTGAAAGAACTCGAAAAACGAGGCCCCTATGTGCAAAATAGGGGGCGCACGCGTGGGCGGCGGTGATGTCACCAACTGCCCACGTCGCCTCGTGTTCCGCATCTCGAAAAGCAAAACGTCGCAAGTTCAAAGGTCGCTCCCCGCTGGTCACCTCCAAAAGTTCCCGCCCAAAGAAGTTCAAAACCCAGTTGCTCGCTCCCTACAAAAACGAAAAGGATAAATTCTCTGTTGCTCGCTGACTTGAAGCGAATATACTAACCTCTACTAGTAGATTCCTCGCAAGAGTACGAGTTCACTGTAGTATGAGTAAGTATAATGACCAAGTATATCGAACCCACGAGATGGAGTGTATGCGAACAGATCCCTGAAGATCTATGTGTCGTAGCTAATATGAGTGTAATATTTTTTTGGTTTTTTTTGAAAAATTAATTAAAAGACTAAAATTATCCTAGGAATGCAAAAAATAAAATTAAACTAAGAATCGAAGGGTTGTTTTGAAATGAGAGATGGTAATGCTCAGGATATGAATCCCTACGTATACTAACGGAGCAGGTACATAATCAAAATAACCGTAACGCGCAAGAAATAACCTAAGTAAAAGAATGCAAGGTGAAAGCTCAAGATTCTAAACCCTAATACTGTACCCTAACACTCGACTTCACTAATCCACTAACAAGTTAATAGACTGTGCTTAATTAATGAGACCCTAATTTAACTAAGGTGATGCGGTCGTCCTCCTTCGCTAAACTGGTAGATGAATTAACCCTTTATAAACCCTCTAGTTAAGTCTACTCGTTGTTAAAGAGTGATACGGTCATCCTCTCTCTAACACTTTTCGAACGAAAATCAAAAGTAAAGTTCAGATTAATTTTAAGAATTCATTAATTAAGAGAATTAAAACCTAACGTCACAAGTTACCCTAGTTATGTACCCACAACCTACTTCTATGAGTTCATCCCACCCCAAGCATGCAAGGGTTTTAGCTAGAAATGGGTTTTACGTAAACAAGAACAATTGAATAAGTAACGAACATGAACATGATAATTATAACGATGAAAAGATCAATCATAAATTAGGGTTTCAAGAAACAAAGGAATAACTTAAATTAAAGCAATAAAACGAGTCTCAACGTGTTCAAGCACAAGAATATGAAGAAACGAAACTAAAACGTAAAATCGTGACGTGAATTCGTAAGAAAAACCTCAAAAACGTAAAATAAACTTGCGTGTTCCTTCTCTCCGAATATTAACTCTCTAAAAACGTTCTTGAATCTAATGATGGTAAGTGGTATCTCAAAAACGAGCTTGAGACGAGTATATATAAGCAACGGGCCGAATCGTGAACTCATGGGCCGAAAAACGACTTTTAAAGCGCAAAACATGAAGGTGCTCGAGCAGACCCGCTCGAGTGGTCGCGCTCGAGCATGGAGCTCGAATGACACAGGCGCTCGAGCTGCTCGAACGGCAAAAATGTTCTGTAATATTTGGGGCACTCGAGCAACACGCTCGAGCGGTGGCGCTCGAGCTGCTCGAATGCTCGAATTTTTCTGTAAGTTTTGGGTGCTCGAGCAACGTGCTCGAGCGCTAGTGCTCGAGTGGTCCACTCGAATGACTCCCAAAATTGCTCCAATTAGTACTTTTCTTCTTCAACACTAACACCAATCGTATTCCTTCGATATCTTCTCATCCGGGCATCCGTTTGAGTCGATTCAAAGTCCTACGAACTCCGTTCTTCACCCTCGATTCACCTACGAGCATTAAAGAGACAAATTCATCAATGTATAGAAATAATGCTCAATTGACTCCAAATACTCGACAAAATCGGTCATAATTAGGGCATTTCGAGTGACGAATCATGACAATTTCACGCCTAATCAACCCCCACAAACTTACAAGATTGCTTGTCCTTAAGCAATGAAATAACAAGTCAAGTGAAATTGTTAGGAATGAGTCAAAGAATCAAATCATGCGAGCAAATGAATTCGAGCTTCAAAGATCAATCACAAGTATACTCACTCACCTTCCCTCATCATACTCATGCAACAACAGCAATAATCACCAAAATCAAACATGGATGTGCACTCTACGATGTGTTTCACTCCCTCACAAGTGTATATCAATGATAAAGGGACTCACTCAATCAATCAATCACACATATTGGCAGCCACAGGCTTGTAAGCACTCTTAGCTCCGACCATACTCTAGAAATCAATGCCGAATCAAAAAGGACTTTTCTCAAGGTTGTAATGTAGGCTCTTTGGACATGTGGAAATCAATATGGTAAAGTGACTCAAGTGAATGGAGAATAGAAAATCAAACTTTCGCACTTCGAGATTAGGAACAGAATACTTCAAATATTTTCAATCAACACATTTTCAATTCTACTACTCTCAACACTTCCATTTTTTTCTTTCACACTCTTTTCACTTTTTTTTCAATCACTTCATTTTTTTTTCTTTTTTTTCGCACAAACACATGAGCTCATTTTCTTTTGCTCATTCTCAATTTTTTTTCTTTTTTCCCACAACTCATAACTTCATCACACCTTCTTCTCATACTCACTCAACAAACAACATTTTCCTTTTTCAACTCAATTCAATCCCTTCACATTTACACTTTTCCTATTCTCCACTCAAATTAGGACAAAAAAGCTTAGGAATTGGAATAGTGTTCATATGTGCTAGCAAATAAAATAGGCTTAAAGCTCAAAGGGGCTAACAAGGGGTCAATGTCATTGGTAAGGAAATTTTTGGCTAAGTGACTCAATCAAATCAAAGATGGCCTAAGATCCTATTCGGCATATCAAACTAGACACAATCAAGAAGCAAGAGCACACACAAGTTCTAGCATCCTCTAAGGTGACGATCCACTAACAAACGAAGAGATCAAATCATGTATCAAAATCTCAAAAGGCTCAAATCTCACAGCTTTCACATCCATGCTAGTCCTAGTGAATTCTCACTCTCATCACACAAGCACTCAGAAGAAAAACTATATTAAGCATACAAGTTCTCTCTCAAATCAACTCAAACTCAAACTCTCACACAAAAGAGTCCCTAACTCAAATCCACAAATCTATTCTACTCATCAAAACATGCTCAAGAATAACAACTAACAAGTAGAAGGGGTCAATAAGCACGAAATAAATCAGATATCTCACTGAGTTCAACAACAAGCACAACCCGAAATTCTGAATAACAATCCATCACAATCCCATAATCAGTTCAAACCACTCAAACAATGAAGCTCACTCTCAAGCAAAAATAAGAAAAGGAAAGAAAACAAAAGATAAGAAAAAGGAGCAGAAACTGGGGGAACTCCCCATGACCCTCAAGCATCAGGAGGCGGTGGTGGGCGATAGCTAGGGTGGTCTGATCCTAAATGGGAGACAAAGAGTGCCTCCATCCATCTCCTCAAATCAGAAACTTCTGATCGAACCTCCTGAAACTCTCCTCGTACACCCATAGTTTCCTTGTACCACTGGTTCTGCGTAGTACGAAGATCCGTAACTTCGGTTCGCAAGTCTCGAATGTCGGTCCTCATACCATCCCACTCACTCTGGGTCGGGTACCACGGCTCCGGAGTGGTCACGTAAGGTGGCTCCATCTCCATCTCTTGCGGGCCTTCACCCGCTGCTTCTCCTTCCTCAGCTTGTCCTGCTTCATATTCTTGTTCCTCCTCTTCTTGCAACTCGGCTACTCCACTCGCTCCCGCTCCGCTCGTGCCGGCACCACTCGTACCTTCACTTCGATTCCTCTTCACATGCCTCACATCTCGGAGTCCTCTGCTGTCAACCTCAGCCGTATACTTACCACCTATAGCGAGGTGCTGCTTTCCATTCATTCCTATGTTCTGCTTCTTCTTTCCAATCAGAGTCACGAGCTTGTTGTTCGGCAACGGAAAGAGGCTATCATCTTTGTATCTTATGCAATAGCTTCCAAGCCAATATTCGAACATCAGAGTATTGTTCATCTGCTCGAACCCTAAATCCATACCCGGGCAAGAACCCGAACACGGCTCGAATCCAAGACTCTTCATGAATACTGAAATCAATCCCCCTCCTCGAACCTTCGAAGTCCTAACACCAAGCTTGAATGGAGCCTCGTAGTGGTGCTCTAGGAAGTCCCTTCCAAAATCATAGTCCTTTTTGTACAAGAGACACCAAATCCCGTATAGCTGCTTGCTTGTCATTGTTCCCGTCTCAGAGCGGGCGTAGATAGTGTTTCCAAGAATCCGCTCGAGGTACCTAATTACTGGATTTCTGATTGCTGACGCTCGTGTATTCTGGCCTTTGTAATCCCCGGCCATTCCGCCCGTGATGTCTTTCCAAAATCCATTAGCATTGTACGATTTCGACACACGGTTCGATTGAGATAAAGCTGGAAGCCCAAATGCGAGGTTGACAGATCCAACCTCACAATACTGCCAATCATTCTGGTACTTGAACTTGAATGAGTTCTCGTCAGTCTTCTCGACCGTGGCGAGAAACTGTTCAACCAAGTCTGCATTCGTCTCCATGTATAGTAGCATCTCGAAAAACTCAGTCATATTATTCCTCACGAAAATTCTCCTAATTTCTTCTTCAATCCCCAAATCTCTCATGAAGCTAATAACGGGTCTCCGGGTCTTTTCCACCTTCCCCGTGATCAAGCTCCATCGATATGCAATGTACCTCCAACTTCCCTGGTAATCCAGATTGTTCCACCTCGAGGGCAACAAACTCTTCCTCCTAAGGTCATTCGTGACTTCCTCTAATTCGGCAATGCTCAACACTCTATCCTCATTCTTTTTAGGAGTCATTGTACCTGAGACAACATAGAGCAATTCAATTTCATTCATATCATTCTATGCACTTCAAATCAATTCCACACATCTCAAGTAATAATCTCAATTCCTTTTCTCTCAATCTAAACTTGAGTTTACTCACTCAATTCAAACTGCATGCTTTCATCTCAAAGTTCTCAAGGAAATTTCAAACAATTCATCAATCTCAACTCAATAATGCCTACAATCAAGTCTATCATGAAGTAACATTACCCCATTTAAAAAAAAATGAAGTAACATTACCCCAAATTGTGTAATTTACATGCTCAAGACTCAATTCTTACCTATTCATGCTCAACTCAATCTCAATTCACAATAATTCCATCTCAACATGCAAAAACCCATATTCTTTCCTCAAATTCCTACTTTCTCACTCTAGAAATTCATCTATTCTACTCATGCAATTGCAAAATTGAAAGTAAAACAAGTGACCCCATAACAAATTATCGACATTCATCAACAAGGAATCAAGAATCAACAAGTGTTTGCATAAATCCCCAAAATGTCGAACCACTCAAGAACCATAATTCATGTCCTCAATTCATGCCTAAATCAATCTTTAAACTACGAATTGAAAGACCATAGATAGAAATTACGTACCTTTCTTGAGGATTTAAGGAATATATGTGAAGAAATTGAATGGATTCGTGAGAAATTCGTGAGAATTGGTCAATATCCGCCGGAATTCTCCCAATTCGCCCCTCTGAGTGTGTGTGAGTGTGTGAAAATGTGTGGAAAGAAGTATTTATAGATAGGGCAAAATCTGGGCCGAAACCCGCGACCCGCTCGAGCGGTCACGCTCGAGCATGGAGCTCGAATGACATAGGCGCTCGAGCGCTCGCGCTCGAGCTGCTCGAACGGCGAAAATGTTCTGTATAATTTGGGGTGCTCGAGCAACACGCTCGAGCGGTGGCACTCGAGCTGCTCGAGCAGCTCCAAATTTAAACTTCAATTTCCGACGTTCAAAACTCGAAATTTCCCAACGAACCACACTCGAACAATCAAAACACTTATCCAAAATATGAACTAACCTGAGAACTCCTCGATTTAAGTCAGGTCGCTCATTCGATCGAGGAGTTGGGGTCTCTTCCAAACATGCAAATCACCAATCCAATTCACGCCGAACTTAAGCGACCACACTCAATTCGATCCAACTCCACTCAAACATCGATATTTTCAAAAAAATTGACCAATTTTTCATTAGAATTTCGTGTACGAACCCGAAGTACGAATACACACCCCCCAAACTTTGTTCTTGCTACGCAATAATAAAGTTTGAAAAGAATGAGTACGTACGAGTAAGTACACCAAATTCTTATGAACTTAACTCACTATCAATGCAAAGTAATGAACGAAAAGAAACATCACCCCCCAAACTTCGACTTCGCAAAGAGGTCTACGTTTGGGGTTCGGTTTACCTCAAACTCCAAAACTCGAATGCTTTCCTACTCGAAACGTGTTCAACTTCATGACTTTCTTCACCTTAAGCCCACATACTCGAAATAAGCACCACAAACAAGCCTACACAAAATTCTCACTATGAGGTTAACACTTACGATTCACAAAAATGACGAAATAAACGAAACATATAAAAACAAGTAAAAATGGGTTGCCTCCCATTAAGCGCTAGTTTTAAGGTCCTAATGCCGGACCGAGCTCGAAGGAGCTCACGGGACTTGAGAATCTAAAATACCTCTCTTATTCTCATAAGAGAAGTTAAAGAATTTCTTTACTCGATGCCCGTTCACCATGAATCTATGTCCATTATCCTTCTCGACTTCGAGGAATCCACTCTTATGCACGTCCCTCACAATATATGGCCCGTTCCACTTGGACTTGAGCTTTCCACCAAACAGCTTCATCCTCGAGTTGAATACGAGGACTTGATCACCCACCTTGAACTCATTTTTCTTCAATCGTGCATCATGCCACTTCTTAGTCTTCTCCTTGAAAATTAGGGCATTCTCGTAGGCACTGTCTCGAAACTCCTCCAACTCATGCAATTGGAGTAATCTCTTCTCACCAACCAAGACACTATCAAAATTCAATTTCTTGATCGCCCAATATGCCTTATGTTCCAACTCCACGGGCAAGTGACATGTCTTTCCAAAAACCAATTGATACGGAGACATACCAAGAGGAGTTTTGAAAGCTGTCATATATGCCCAAAGTGCATCATCAAGCTTCATCGCCCAATCTTTCCTACTAATGCTCACCGTCTTTTCAAGGATCTCCTTGATTTGATGATTAGATACCTCTGCAAGACCGTTAGATTGAGGATGATAAGCAGTAGAGACTCGATGCCTTACCTCGTATTTTGACAGAAGCTTTTCCATCCACTTGTTCACGAAGTGACTTCCCCCATCACTAATCAAAGCTCTTGGAACTCCATATCTTGCAAAAATGTTCTTTCTCAAGAACTCGATCACCACACAGGAATCATTCACTCCAGTTGGGACAGCTTCAATCCACTTCGAGACGTAATCAACGCACACGAGAATGTACAAGAATCCATTACTTGGAGGAAATGGACCCATGAAGTCAATCCCCCATACGTCAAATATCTTGACTTCCATGAACACATGCATCGGCATCTCATCCCTCTTAGTAATGGAGCCGAATCGTTGGCACTTCTCACACCTCTTAACCCATTCCATGCAATCTCTCAAAAGTGTTGGCCAATAAAAACCAGATTGAAGCACCTTCCTTCCGGTCTTTTCTCCACCCAAATGTCCTCCACATGGCAAGGCGTGGCAATGCCTTATGATATTACTCCACTCCTCTTCTGGCACACACCTTCTCAACACATGATCAATCCCTCTTTTGAACAAGTAGGGATCGTCCCAAATAAACTCCCGTACTTTTTTCAAAAATGCCTTCCGATGCACCGAGTCTATCTCAACGGGCAACTCTCCACTTGCTAAATAGTTAGCATAATCTGCAAACCAAGGCGCCTTCCCTTCAACTCGATATACAGGGATGTCTCCTAAGCCAAAGAGCTTCTCATCCAGAAATTCATTGTTCACCTCTCGATCCTCCACGGTGTTCTCCTTTGTGAGATCCAATCTCGAAAGGTGATCTGCTATCATATTCTCACATCCCTTCTTGTCTCGAATCTCTACATCGAACTCCTGGAGTAGCAAAATCCATCGAATGAGATGGGGTTTTGCATCCTTCTTACTCATAAGATACCGGATCGCTGCGTGGTCCGTATATACAATTGTTTTCATCCCTACTAGGTAGGGTCAAAATTTATCAAAGGCATACACGACCGCCAACAGCTCCTCTTCAGTCGTAGTGTAATTCACTTGAGCAGAATTCAGCATCTTCGAGGCATAGTAAATAGCGTGAAAATGCTTCTCACGAATTTGCCCCAAAGCAACCCCCATCACATAGTCACTGGCATCACACATAAGCACGAACGGGCTAGACCAATCCGGTGTCACAAGTATTGGGGCATTCACCAACGCTTCTTTCAACCTATTAAAAGCCACTAAACACTCATTAGTAAACTCAAAGGCGACTTCTTTTTCAAGAAGCCGCGAAAGTGGTTTAGCTATTTGTGAAAAGTCTTTGATGAAGCGTCTATAAAAACCCGCGTGTCCTAAAAATGACCGAATCCCCTTCTCAGTCGAAGGTGGTGGAAGCTTCTCAATAGCAATCACTTTCGCCTTGTCAACTTGGATACCTTTCGAGGACACATGATGTCCAAGAACAATACCCTCTCTCACCATGAAGTGACATTTCTCCTAATTAAGCACTAAGTCCGTCTCTTCACACCTGCTCAACACAACTTCAAGATTAATTAGACATTTATCAAACGACTCCCCGTAGACAGAGAAGTCGTCCATGAAAACCTCCATAATCCTCTCAATCAAACCATGAAAAATCGCCATCATACACCTTTGAAAGGTGGCGGGTGCATTACACAACCCAAACGTCATCCTCCTAAAAGCAAAAGTCTCATAGTAGCAGGTAAATGTGGTTTTCTCTTGATCCTCGGGGGCTATCATAATCTAATTATACCCCGAATACCCATCTAAGAAACAGTAATACTCAAAACCACCTAATCTATCAATCATTTGATCAAGGAACGGTAGAGAAAAATGATCCTTACACGTTGCCTTGTTCAACTCTCTATAATCTACACACACACGTCATCCCGTCACTAATCTAGTGGCTACCAATTCATTAGACTCTGTCTTAATCACCGTGGTACCCCTTTTCTTAGCAACTACGTGTAACAGACTCACCCATGGACTATCAGAAATAGCAAAAATCATATTGCTATCTAACAACTTCAAAACCTCCTTATGAATCACCTCTTGAATTACCGGATTAACTCTACGCTGATTTTGCACTATCGGTTTTCTACCCTCTTCTAATCTAATCCTATGCATGCAAATCGAAGGGCTAATTCCCTTAATATCCGCGATCGACCATCCTATAGCAGATTTGTGCTTACGAAGCACCACTAAAAGTCTCTCAAGCTGATCATCAGATAAAAGGGCAGATACAATTACCGGATATTTGTCGGTCTCATCCAAGTAAGCGTACTTGAGGTGGTCGGGAAGTGGCTTCAACTCCTTTTTCGCCTCCAATGGTGGTGCTTTATCGAACATCTTCTCAAAAGTTGACTCATCGGCTTCCAAGTCATCCCCATCCTCTACTTTCTTCATCTCCAAGAACTTGACATCTTCATTGTCTTCAAAGCTGTCAAAATAATCAAGATCATAAGAATCATAAGATAGATCATCAAGGACAGGATAATCAAACTGATGCACATAGAAAGAGCAAGGGTCTAGAAGTGTGTCTTCAACACAAGTGTCTGTGATGTCAATTTAGTGGCAACTCTCATCTCCCATTGGGTATTTTATAGCCTCATAAATAACTATCTTCACTTCTTGATCATCAACTTTGACCATGATCTTCCCATTCGCTACATCAAGTACCATCCCGGCTGTAGCTAGAAACGGCCTCCCTAAAATCAGCGGAACATGCTCATCCTCTTCCATCTCGAGTACTACGAAGTCGGCGGGAAAAACATGATTCTCCACCGTCACTAGAACATTCTCCACTACTCCTTGAGGTCTCGTGATGGACCTATCAGCAAGCTGGAGCGTCATCATCGTGGGTTGAAGTTCGCCCACCTCTAACTTCTTGAACAACAAAAGAGGCATCAAATTAATGCTCGCCCCGAGATCACACAAGACTTCTTTCTTGATCCCTTTCCCGATATCACAAAGAATGGTGAAGCTCCCGGGATCCTTCATCTTGGGAGGAAGCACCTTGTGCACCATAGCACTCACCTCGTGGTTCAAGTGCACTAACTCAGGTCCGTCTACTCTCCGTCTCTTCGCTATCAAGTCCTTCAGGAACTTGGCGTAGTTAGGCATCTGTTCCAAAGCATCATAAAAAGGAATGTTAATATGTAGCTTTTTAAAAACATCAAGGAATTTAGCAAACTTTTCATCAAGCTTCTTTTTCATGAAGCGTTGTGGATACGGGACAGGTATCACCGATTTGGGTACCCCATTCATCTTTCTCAGTCTCTTTTGCATTCTTCCTTGCTTCCTTTGCCTTCTTCCACTTTGGAACTCTCTCAATCTTCTCTATCTCCTCTTCAGGCTCTTTGCTCTCATGAGACTCATCCACATCTTTGCTCTTCTGAATGCCTTCACTCTCAATCCCCTTCTTAACTCCTACCTCCTCAATCTCATCTCTAACTGCCTCAGGCTCTTTTCCTTCTATCTCAACCTCTCATTTGGGCGTCTCAGGATCAGCAGGCATCTCAGGACCATCATACTTGGTCCCACTTCTCAACTCAATAGCCTTGCAATGTTCCTTTGGGTTATCCTCGGGCATTGAAGGATACTTGTCAGGCTCTCTCGGCTGAGACTTTGCAATTTGACTAATTTGATACTCGATAGAAGTGAATCTTTTGTTGTTCTCTTGCTGAACTCGATTCCACTCTATGTCTCTCTTTTGGAGTTCTTGATCTCGATGATCACCTTTCTTATGCAACTCCTTCACATCGTACTCCAAAGAGGACAATCGCTTGCTACCTTCCTCCACCTTCTGAAGGATACCTCTCAATATCTCCTCAGTTGAGGCATCGCCTTCTCCACCAGGAGGTTTAGAACCCGGATCAACACCTAGGGGAACTGTAATACCAGCCTTTGGATTAGCATATGAGAAATTCTTATTCTTCCTCCATGTGTTTTGAGGAGGCTGCTGGCCTCCTTGATACCCTTGTGTGTTCCTCCATTGATTTTGAGGCGGCTGTGGGCTTGGAGTACAAATAGTTGGCCATAAGGAGGCCTTCCATACTGATTTCCACCTTGTGGATACCCGCCTTGTGGATAGTTAGGCCTTCCCATATAGTTGGCCTCTTCTTGCTGACTCGTGGGTGGGTCCACTTTCTCACTCACCGCTACATTCCCTCCAACCAGATTCTGCCCCATCTCAAGGTTGTTGATCTTCTCCATCATTGACATCAACAGCTTCATAGTACCCTCATTCTCCTCCAACTTACAAACTCTCTGAAACTCTGGATCCTCGTTCCATGCACCGGCATTCGTGACAATATTGTCCACGATCTCTCTACATCTCGCTATCCCTTGGTTCAGAAAAGCTCCACTCGCACATGCATCTAGATGGGCTTGGCCAGCCTTGCTGGCTCCACTATAGAAGAACGTCATGATATCTCCCTCATTGTACCCGTGCTGCGGGCACTCAATCAACATATTTGAGTATCTCTCCCACGCTTGGCGTAAATCCTCTCCTGACTTCTGGCGAAAGGAAGAGATCTCAATTCTCGCTTTAATAGTTCTCAATGGAGGGTAGAATCGCTCGAGGAACAGACGCTCGAGCTCGGCCCATGTGGTTACACCTCCCGTTGGGAGCGTGTTGTCATACCACTCTTTAGCTATTCCCGTCAATGAGAATGGGAACAGCCTAAGCCTCTTGGCATCTTCAGACATACCGTTATAATTGAATGTGGAGGCTATCATGAGGAAACTCCTCAGGTGAGTATGAGGATTCTCCTTCCCAACTTCCCCTTTGAACTGGTTCTCGGTAAGCAGCTTAAGAATTCCCGGGGAAATCGAGAATTTATTTGCCTCAACAGGAGGCAATGCCACTCCATCATAGTACCGTTGTGGCTGCGCTGCAAACCTCCCTCGAATAGCCATATTTTGATCTGCGTTCTGAGGCACGTGTTGAGGATTAGCAGCTGGTACGGGTACTTATTGGGGTGGTGGTTGGTAAACAGGTGGTTGATTGTAAACTGGAGGTGGAGGATACGGGTATGGTGGATACGGATAAGGTGGGTATGGGTAAGGTGGATAAGGTAAGTTGTGTTGTGGTAAGTTAGGATGTGGGTAAGCAGGGTTATTATGAGGATTTTGGACAATGTTATGAGCTGGGCTATTTTGGTTCTGAGTACCCGGGTTTTGGCTCTGGCTTTCTCCTAACGGATCTTGATTCTTACTAGTATTGCCATCAGTGCCGTCAACCCGGTTCAATGCCTGATTGAACTCATTCTCGACATCATCCAACTCATTAGTAATGTCCATTGGTTCTTTCCCTCCGGCAGCGTTCATCCTTCTTAAGAAGGCTCGGTTTCTTCTTGCTATTGTCTCAGGATCTAACGGTAACCTCTCTTCGCTCGTATTACCTTGTGAGCGTGTTTTCATAAACCTGAAACACTAACAAAAGAATCAAAACGCAACTGCCGAATATGTACGAAATAAAAAAACAGAAAAAAAAATCACTCACTACTAACTACTAAGTTATCGACAAGTCCTATTCAAAAGACATACAACACCATCCCCGGCAACGGCGCCATTGACTTGAAGCGAATATACTAACTTCTACTAGTAGATTCCTCGCAAGCGTACGAGTTCACTGTAGTATGAGTAAGTATAATGACCAAGTATATCGAACCCACGAGATGGAGTGTATGCGAACAGATCCCTGAAGATCTACGCGTCGTAGCTAATATGAGTGTAATGTTTTTTTGGTTTTTTTTGAAAGATTAATTAAAAGACTAAAATTATCCTAGGAATGCAAAAAGCAAAATTAAACTAAGAATCGAAGGGTTGTTTTCAAATGAGAGATGGTAATGCTCAGGATAGGAATCCCTACGTATACTAACGGAGCAGGTACATAATCAAAATAATCGTGACGCGCAAGAAATAACCTAAGTAAAAGAATGCAAGGTGAAAGCTTAAGATTCTAAACCCTAATACTTTACCCTAACACTCGACTTCACTAATCCACTAACAAGTTAATAGATTGTGCTTAATTAATGAGACCCTAATTTAACTAAGGTGATGCGGTCGTCCTCCTTCGCTAAACTGGTAGATGAATTAACCCTTTCTAAACCATCTAGTTAAGTCTACTCGTTGTTAAAGAGTGATACGGTCGTCCTCTCTCTAACACTTTTCGAACGAAAATCAAAAGTAAAGTTAATATTAATTTTAAGAATTCATTAATTAAGAGAATTAAAACCTAACGTCACAAGTTACCCTAGTTATGTACCCACAACCTACTTCTACGAGTTCATCCTACCCCAAGCATGCAAGGGTTTTACGTAAACAAAAACAATTGAATAAGTAACGAACATGAACATGATAATTATAACGATGAAAAGATCAATCATAAATTAGGGTTTCAAGAAATAAAGGAATAACTTAAATTAAAGCAATAAAACGAGTCTCAATGTGTTCAAGCACAAGAATATGAAGAAACGAAACTAAAACGTAAAATCGGGACGTGAATTCGTAAGAAAAACCTCAAAAACGTAAAATAAACTTGCTCGTTCCTTCTCTCTGAATATTAACTCTCTAAAAACGTTCTTGAATCTAATGATGGTAAGTGGTATCTCAAAAATGAGCTTGAGACGAGTATATATAAGCAACGCGCCAAATCGTGAACTCATGGGCCGAAAAATGACTTTTAAAGCGCAAAACATGAAGGTGCTCGAGCAGACCCGCTCGAGCGGTCGCGCTCGAGCATGGAGCTTGAATGACACAGGCAGTCGAGCGCTCGCGCTCGAGCTGCTCGAACGGCGAAAATGTTCTGTAATATTTGGGGCGCTCGAGCAACACGCTCGAGCGGTGGCGCTCGAGCTGCTCGAATGCTCGAATTTTTCTGTAAGTTTTGGGCGCTCGAGCAACGTGCTCGAGCGCTAGTGCTCGAGTGGTCCACTCGAATGACTCCCAAAATTGCTCCAATTAGTACTTTTCTTCTTCAACACTAACACCAATCGTATTCCTTCGATATCTTCTCATCCGGGCATCCGTTTGAGTCGATTCAAAGTCCTACAAACTTCGTTCTTCGCCCTCGATTCACCTACGAGCATTAAAGAGACAAATTCATCAATGTATAGAAATAATGCTCAATTGACTCCAAATACTCGACAAAATCGGCCAGAATTAGGGCATTTCGAGTGACGAATCATGACAATTTCACACCTAATCACTCGCCTCCTACCATAAAATATAGCCTACCTTATAATTTGACATAAAAGGGTAAAAATTTATCTTTATATGCCAAACTAGGGGGCATTGTTGATAGTCGAACAATAGGGAAATGGGATTAAAGTAAAAAATATTAAAATAATAAGATTAAGAAATCATAAAAAAAAAAAAAAAAAAAAGGACGACCAGCAGGGAATAAGTGCTCTTAGGAGGCGAGCAGCAGGGTTTAAAGGCCAAAGTTGAGGAGGCGAACAGCTGGTCATGAAAAGTGTAAAGAGGTGGCGACCAACCAGACCAGGGGGATGCAAAGAGAATTAGTCAGAGGCGAGCATGCGAGCAAGAGGGCACCTCGGAAGATCTTCAGAAATCCCAATAATTAGGCATTATATTAGGAACAAACATGTGTTTTAACACTTGTCATTGTATAAAAATGTAATAGCTTAGGAGTTAACAAGTGTCTTAACACTTGTCACAATGTAAATGAGGATGATTAGGGAGGTGACACCTCCTACCTGCTTGTACCACTATAAATACCTCTTCATGAGAGAATAAAAGGAGGTTCATTTATTCAAAAACAAGTCAAACTCTTGCAAATTTCCTTCTCTACCTTTACTCATAAGAATCTAGCTTTAATCTTTGATTAATTCTTATTTGATGATCTTCTTATTCTGAAAACAACCACTAATTATCTAATCCGAGTTAAGGTCATCAACAAGAAAAAAAAAACGTTCTACTTGTTAAAAGTGAAACAACTAAATTAGGAAATATAATAAAAATAGAACCATAGTATATGAAACAAGATAAAAACAAAATAATAACATAATCTTCAATACTCTCCCTCTGCCTTAACACAAAGTTGTGAAACAATAACAATATAAAACACAAGCATGAGACCATAATTGCAACCAGAGAGAGAGCATCAATGCAGACAATTGTCATGCTGGGTAGGATGCATACTACAACGAGATGCAACTAATAGGTCATGGTAGATGGTCGTCACTGATGCACAGTAGAAGTTGAGTCATCAAAACGATGAACAATGACACAAATGAACACCTGAGGGAAAATGCTGAAGATTACATTACGATTGCATCTTTATTATGTTTACCATGTTTTGATTTGATCTTTATAGTATCTTCTATTTTAGTCATTCTATGTTTTGTGCATGCATCGCTATTTATTGGTTCCTTTACTTTGATTGTAACCTTAGATATTTCTCCTACTATAAACAAGAGTGTGTTCTACATCAATAATATGTGTAGTACATGGATTCCCCATCTATTACTATCTCTTTACAAAAATCATTTTTTTAAATTATAATGTTTTGAAAAGAAAAAAAAAATCTTATTCATTATTTTTTGTTTGAAGTTTGAAATAATAATTTTCATGTTATTTTTAAGTTGACATCCATATTATGTAAAAGAGTAATTCTAGTGTGCACTTGAGTGCATGATATGCACTTCGATTTGGAAAAAAAAAACACTAAACAAAACTCAGTAATACCCCAAGAAATAATCAGTGATACCCCAAGAACTAATCAGTAATATCCCAAGAACTAATCAGTAATATCCCAACTAAAAAAATACAAAATTTGGTGTGTTTGTATGTTTTTTTTTGAAAAAAAAATCAAAATTGAAGTGAAAATTAAAGCTTAAAATTCAACTGCATGCTATAATTTTTGTATGTAAAAATGTAATTTAAAATCTAATATATATTGCGATTTGAAGTGTTTATTTGTTAGTTTTGATTATAAAATTTCGGAATATGTGACATAACTAGGTTTACATTATCATATAAAAATATCAATATACGTCTCTCCTTCCTTGTTAAACTTCACTTCATGTCAAAACGGGTGTTTCATGTAAAAATTTCTATTTTCAGGTAAACTTCTCCTTTTGACCCCCACATCTCTTTTTTCTACTCTTTCTTTTTTATTACATCTAAACATTCACTACACATTTAAAATTATATTTGAGCAAAAACCAAGCAAGAAATTTAATAGGGGATCGAGGGAGTATTAGTTATACATCACAAAGTTGATAAAATATTATGTACACGTTGTGTACCACTAATGCTATTGCTTGTAACAACAAATAATATTGATTTAAGAACGGATACCATTACTTGTAAAAAATTAATATTATTATTTAGTGGTGTATAGTGCACAAGTTGTACATAATACATTTTCCATAAAGTTTTATATAATTAATTTGAAGTAAATAAAGGAAAATGGATCCTCTACTTTTATTCTGTGTAAATTTCGGAGAGAGATAGACACATGATAAAATAATAAGTGAAAATACAAAAGAATGCAACCCACATACTTTGTATGTATCTGAAATACTTCTATCTCATCTTAAATTTGAACTTATATAGAGCCGTAAAATCAATTCATTAATTAATTTTTTTAACATCCCCCAACCAAATTCTCAACTTTATTTAAAATAAGTCTATAATGCACCAGGTGCACCGTGCAACTCAAAGGTATTTTTGAAAAATTACCTTATTATATTGAAAAATTATCCATGTTATTATTGAAAAATTACCCTTATTAAATGCACTTTTTAATAATATTATGGGTAACTTTTCAGTAATAGAAGGAGAAACTTTTAAAATATATACACTTGAGTTGCACGGTGTACTTGGTGCATACAATACTATGCCCTTAATTTAATGTGGTCAAGATCTAAAAATTCGAACTTATATAGTAATTACTCCCTCCGTCCAAAAAAAAAAAAAGAAGAAAATGTTTTGGTTGCTTTATTTGTCCGTCTACAAAAAATAGTCATGTTAAACTTTACCTATATTTTTCAACATACACACATAATAGGCCGCGGCTATTAACACCCGAACTTTTGCTCTTTAAACCCGAAATATTTATTTTACCAAAATAGCCCAATGTAATTAGACTATTATACCTTTTACCACTTAAAATCTATTAAAATATAAATTTTAGTTTTGCTCAATACACCCAATCCAATATTTTTTCTTGTTGATCGTGACCTTATTTCTCCCACACCCAAACTCTTTCTTCTTCATTCTTCACTCAACCACTTAAATCAATACTCATGATAAATGCCATGGAGGAAGAACACACTTCGAAAAATACATGTAATTTAAAATTTCTATGAATTTATTGTTCTATATGATGTGTTATGGTATAAATCTATATAGAGAAGAATATTTAGGGTTTAAAAGTTGTATTACTTGAGTTACGATGACGATTTTGAGGTTTAAGAATTCTGAAAATCGCGCATGTTTGGCAAACCAGAGCCGGACATTTATCATTATGTTTGGCCATATTTGGCCAAACGCAATGATAAATGTTTGATCAATGTTGGCCAAACATTATGAATAAAATTCGGTTGTTGTTGGCCAAACATTATGAACAAAGTTCGGCCACTGTTAGCCAAACATCATGAACAAAGTTCGGCCACTGTTAGCCAAACATTCTGTGTTTTTTTTCTTGTTCTAGTCTTCTGTGTGCGTGAGTGCTCTGCGTTTTGGGTGTGGGTGCGTGATTGTTTTGCGTTTTGGGTGTGGAGTTTTTTTTTTTTTTTTAGTTTTTTATTTGGGGGTGTGGGTTTATTTTAGGGTTTAAGATTTGGGTGTATGAAAATATTGAAATTTAAGTTGAGGGATAAAATAGACAATATATTACGGGTGTTTTGAGTAAAATAAAAATATCGGCTCTTTGAGTAAAATAAAAATATCGGCTCGAGTGTGAAGAGCAACGGGTGTGATGAGCAAAAGTCCGGGTGTTATTAGCCGTGGCCCACATAATATTTTAAACATAATTTATTTTGTATTTACTCTGACACAACATTCTTACATTATACTACCTCCGTCCACGAAAGTTGGGCTTGCTACTTTTATCACTGTTACTAGTGATCGTCCTACCCGTGCTTCGCACGGCCGAAATTTGTTACAATTTTACTAACATATTTTAAATTAAAAAACTTTAAATAACATTTTTTACGAATAAATTTACCATAATTTTTTTTATTTCAGTTAAAACATACTTCCAATGAAATTTGTTATATTCCTTATTAATATTAAATATTCAATAATTTAAAACAATTTATTAATTGACGTATCATAACATATATTTTAATATACGTAAATGATTACATGCCCACTGGTGAATACTAACCTGTATACGCACTACAAATGCGACCTCGACACATAAACAATAGGCATTTAAATCTGCACCCACCAATGGGCATGTGAACATCTCCGTTTTAATATATACGAAAAACTGACATATAACATAATTTGAATATAAACACATTAACATTTTAAAAGAAGTGTCTGTTATTTTAAAATACTCACACCGTCCTTTATTAGTTGTCCCATCTTTTACCCAAAATATTGTGTTTTATTTAAATGCTAATGCATTTATATGAATCCATTCATTTATATCGAAAATGATCTCATGCCCACCAGTGGGCACAATATAATATACCCACCGCAAATGTGATAATGACACATAAGCAGATAAAATCTATCAATTAAAATTATAGTGTCATTTTATAACTCAATAAAAAACTTTGGACTGTATAAATATAAAAACTGAGACTGGCAATAAGGAACGGAGGGAGTATCCATTTTCCCATGACCAAGTAATGATAAGTGTCATGTGAGACTATCTAATCACACGAGACAATGGGATGAGGTATAATTTGTACATTAATACATTAACATTTTAGTATGGGTGGTTGTTAATTTATTTTGTGTCATTCCATGAGAGGTTGTATCATAATTTTTTTTGAAAAAAATAACATAAAAATTAATAGTAATTTATAAGATATGAAATTATTCATCAACACCCTTCAATGTAATCATGCAACGACAACACGTGTATGTATACCATTACACATGGACGAAACCTAATTAACAATTGTCTCCCACATTCAAAGATTGGTGATAATATCCGTTCAATTTCGATAACTTCCAAGAAAAAATAAACTTCAATTGCTACTCTATAGATGAAATCAAACCATATTGCTTATTCTACTATGACCTTGCACCTAAATACCCAAATATACCAATAAAGAAATTAAGGAAGTCATTGACAACCCAAGACGAAGGTTAGTGCCCGCAAACATTCACAATTCAAAAGTCATTGGAATCAAGATTACATAGTAAGTTTCTTTAAGAAATTCAAGGTAGATATCTGAAATTTATATTGATTCGTGCATTTAATATGTTCAATTTTTTCAAAACCTTGACATTTTCAGCTTAGATCCAAGAAGAGGATGTGAAAGCTCGATGGATTGGGAAAGGATTATATAAGCATAAGGGGTAATTCCACAGAAAGAAAAAAAAAACAGTTGCATGTCGAATTTCAGGTCATTTAATCAGTTAATTCACGTTTTAATAAATATTGATTTCATTTAATACTACTTTAATTGTAATTTCTAAATAACCTTTAAATTCTTACCAGTTCCAAAACAGGGCATTCGGATGGATTGTGGAAAAAGATAAGGTGTCGAAGAAACCCACTTACTTATAATTGATTACCCAGACATTAGAATATTTAATTGTCCCGAATTTTTTTGCTGCATATCCGAGATAAGTGGTTGCACACTTCCAAAAACTAAATAGTGCTAATTTACTCGTGACACAAGTTTTTTGTAGAGGTAAATGTAGAATTTCTCTAATCCAATTTCAATTCTTGTTAGTTAACACCTCAAACATTCATCCTACTGGCAGGGTTGGTGTATTCAAAATTGGGATCGATTCTCGCAAGTATTGGTTACACCCTATTGAAGACACGAATTAAAATCCCAACGCAAAACAAAAGTACACAAGTATTTTCACCTTAATATGATTAATTAATTTCCCAATTATTAGTTTATAATGGAAAAATAGAATGTATGGTAATATTTTATTAACTGGAAACTCAAAATCGTGATTAATTAGTACACTTGATTAGCACAAATATAATTAGGAGATAATTTGTTATGATCTTATGTAACATTTATATTAATTTTAATGATTTATTTTGCAGTAATTTATAGACCAAAAATCTCAATTTTCTTAAGTCTTTTCTACAAAATTGTAAAAATTGTTTAGGACAAAAAACAGGACACTATACATGTTAAATATTAAATGTCTCAAACCAGGTATGAGTAAACACATTTGGAGTACACGCGAGTGATTAATCAGTACAATTCATTAACACCATAAAATTGATAATACATTTTTTTAGATACAGAGCTTTGATATTCTACACAACACTCTTGTACACCATCTATGAATAAACACATCTGGATTACAAATAACTGATGAATTGGTACAATACTGATAATGGAATTTTTTAGACTTAGAGATTTGATATTCTATACATCCCTCTTATTTATAACATACAACGATTGTCTCTTTTAAAATTAAAATACTAACTTCTAGGAGCAGTATATTTAGCAAGGACACTGCACGTTGTACTTTTTATTATACTTTCAGATATATGGAAAACTAAATTTCACTAAATTATCCAACAGGTAAAGAACACAAAACACCTAGAATATGAAAATGAATTAATGAGGGAAAAAAAGATTTGAAAGCACCAGTGCATCACCTAAAAAAATATATATAAGAGGTAATTTTTACGATTTTACTACTCCTTTCATTGAATGGAAAATATGCAAGTCTTATAATACTAATGCATTGTGAAGAATAAAATGGACAAATCAAATATAATCAAACAATTATATTATACGAAATACTCTATAAAAAAATCATCTAATAGATGATAAATAATAAATTAAACAAATAGTGCCAAATATATCAATGCCAAAGCAAAAAAAAAACATTATTAAAAGCTTATTCAAACAACACATCCTTGGTACCAAACACACTCATTTTTCATTAGTACTGGAAATAACACATTTCGCCTTCTTCAAAGATTCAGAGCAGGAAGACTTGTCATCAACTGTCCTTTTTAAAATAGAATAATCATTTTGCTTGTCAACAACATCATCGCCATAGCTAAGGCTTCTGATCGGCGAGTAAGAATCTTGTGCCTTTCAAAACACAAATACGAAATGTAATTAATATTGATGACTACTTTAATAGAGTGTATACAATAGATGAATAATGGTGTGTATGTTTTACCTTCGCGAGGATTTGTTGCCATTGATTCCCAGTAATATGATCTACTTGTGTTAATAATACTTTTCAGTTTTGTCTGTAATTTATCGGTCTCATTTGTTATTATTATAGTTTAACATGAATTTGCATGTTTGTAGAAATATTACTTATATTAATTAGTTTATCCAATCATAATATGTTCAAAATGATCATGCATAAACAATTATATATCATATTGCAGGTGAAATTTCAATAGGTATTAATTTTTTTTATTAATGTTGCATGAATAGTATGATTTTAACATTTAATGTTATAACTTAAATTAACTGCACATTCGGGGTGCTATAATAGTGGAATAATGGTGCATTAGTTGTTCGATTAGAGTGTCCGAAGTTATAGGAGTTTTTTTCTCAAAAGTTTGGATAACTGCAAATTACTAATATTGTTTCTTAAAATTGTTGCTTTTAATATATGAACTATAATCCATATAATTGTTATTAATATTTAACTACTACTAATAATAATAATTTGTATATTTGGTATTTTGTTCGTATCCGTGTTATTCATGTTGATTTTTGTAATATTGTAGATTATAATATTGCTATAAATATTTAACGACTAATAATAATAATTTGTCGATTTGGTTGTCTGTCCGTGTGTGTGATATTCATGCTGATTTTCATAATTTTGTATATTTTATTATAATACTATTATTATATAATCTTATGTTGACATATATGATTGTAAATATATATATTGGGTTTGAATTTCTTTGTAAAATACACAATAATACTATACAATATTGTATTGATATACTTTATCCGATTCAAAATAAGTGTCTAGACATTTCTTATCAAATTAAGAATTATATATTTCAATATATTTTGATATATATTTCCCATCTAAATACCCAACAAAAATTGAAAATATACGTACATCATCTATGAAATAGATAATTATAACTCATTAACAATGATATAGACATAAATAAATGCAATCATTTGATATCATATAATTATAGTGTAGGTTAATGGCATAATAAGTTTAAACGTTACAAAATTATAATATACAGTATATAATTTCCCAAAATTAGTAGTATCTATAAAATATATCAGTCAACCTAATCAAATAAACAAAAGAAATTGAATAATTTCATGAACACGTAACAAAAAAAAAAAAAAACCAGGCATCACTACCTAAACCCAACACAATTATTTACATAATAATCACTCCCTTCAATTGGTCCACGACAATATATCAACTATTATGCACAGTGATAACGACTAAATTAGAAAAACAATGTTAAATTTCATTATGTACTCCCAGAGCCATGCACACAAACATAACTTGAGCACTGGCTATAAGAATTAATATCACACGGCAGCCAAATAACCGTGAAATAAGATGAATTACTATATATTACAATTTAATTATTAAACAAACCACGAATCTAAAGCTTGACTAATTCAAATAGACAATACTTTAGAAAAACTAATAATTTTCACACTAAAATAATTTTAAGCAAAAAAAGAATATATATAATTATATGCATGGATACAAAGGATCTAATACACTGCTTCATAAATAAATTAATTAATTAATGGATTTATATTTATTAAAATTTGATCATTATCATCAAATTGTGCATATTCAAATATGATTAATGTATTAACAGATATTAAAATTTAATTTCATTAATGGATTAATATGGACGAATTAATATTGCTAAGATATTTTATTCATAAGTATAAAGGATACAATACACTTGCACCGGAATAAAATATTAGAAGCAGTTTCTGAAAATATTTATTGTCAAAATATCAACGTTCAAAATAAATAATTTTATTCCACAATTACTGGTCAACATATTTTACCTAAAAAAAGAAGATACCCAAAATATTAGGGAACAAATATACAAATCCACGATACCATGATTATCGAAACTGCACAGTATACAAATACATGATTACAATGATTACATATAGATGTATATTCACTATATATATACGCATATATATGTGAAGTTTGTAAATAGAATTTATACGATAATCGACGATGTAACGCCCCGAACCCAATATATATTAATTATATCGAATTCGAAGTGTTATTGTGATCAAAAGTCCGAACTATAAAATTTTTGAAGGAAATATAACGGAAATGAGAGATGATGAGTTTTATGCAGCGGAAAAAATGAATAAAATAATTTTAGTAAGTATCTTACACACATATATGTGTACATAAAACATAGTATCAACAGTAATGTTTTATTTAAGTGGGGAACTCCGTGTCGTCTCTATTACTGTCCTTGCTCCACGAAATCATAATCTGCAAGGGGTTGGGAAAAGGGGGCGTGAGAATTGAATTCTCACGTATGGGTGATTTGCAACGTCATGGGATTGGTAAATCCGAAGTATATTAAATTATACTTATTGATAAAGTATATAATTTATTTAAGCAGTTGACATATTAATATGAATAACATATATCACAGAAGTAACAAGCTCACATAATAATTAATTGGCATAACAGATTTCACGTTCACATAATTGATATATCACAAGTTGATTCACAGTAAGCGGCAAAGCCCAAAGTCATTTTTCAAGTATCGGCCCAATCTGCCAAAATTATTTCCAACACTTTGTGAATCTTCCCCAAACCATTTCTCACCAACAAATCATGTGACCATGAATCTGAATAATTATTATCACTCATGGTCACCACAAATAATATCAGCGACCATGAATCTGATCTATTATCACTCATGGCCGTACGTGTCATTCCACAAAATAATTACCAGCGACCATGAATCTGACATATTGTCACTCATGGCCGTACGCGTCATTCCGCAAGAATAATTACCAGTTTTCCTTTTCCTCACAAAAACTATCATTTCTAAACATGGGGAGAATACACATAATTCATACTTAAAAGATTCATGCTCACAAAATGTCCTTATTACCATGCAGTCATAAACGATTTATATAATTAGATAAACACAACAATCCATATAAAGTATATATATAATAATATCATATAGTTCACACACTTATATAATAGGGTTTACGTTTATGTTGGATTAATTGTTTTAGATTGATTTAGTCGAGTTCAGAGTATACCAGCATAACGTATTATGAGCAGATCAATCAACAGATCATCACCCACCTGATTGTTCTGAGTTCCGGGAATATTGGGTAGGCAGACAGTCGAGTCCTTCGTGCGTGTTCCGAAAAGTACAGAATCCTAATAAGGAGTATTCCGATTAAAAGATTGACTTTTGAATTTGAAAAGCTTAAGAGTGTGAAACTCGAGGATTGAATAGATTGTTGTCTTTAGAAAACTATTGAAAACTAAGATTTTCAAAGATTGATTTCTAATTGATAAGTACACCCCTTTTTAAGAGGAGGTGTATTATGGGTGTATTTACTAAAAGCAGTGGTGCAGTGGTGTAACAGGTGGGTGTATTTACTAATTTATGTTGTGTCCTTAACAAAAGCCTTTTAAGGAAAAACAAACTTGTTAACCTTGGAATTACTTAGAAAAAATATGAATAAAATTAAAGAAAAGGTTTTTCTTTCTTAAGAATTTTATTTCTCATTTTAAAAGAAAACTTGAATATAATTAATCATACTTTATAAATAAAAACCCCTTATTAATCTTATTAAAGACTTTGGCTTTTCTAAGATAAATTATATTATAAACTAATATAGTTTATAAAAAGTATTTTTCTTTTCTAATATTAATAACACTTCTAAAATTGATTTGTACTACTTCTAAAACAAAGGGATTATATTAATTTTCCCAAAAATACTCTTTTCATTTGTTTACTAAATTTTGAATATTAAACGACTTATCTTTTCGTTCCTAATTCTCTAACAGTCGCACAAGGGGAAGACGAGTTTCCCTTTGTTTCCAAAAACTCAACTAATATTACTAACAACTAATTTTATCCAACTAATCCAGTAACACTAGACAACAATTTCAATAATACTAAACAACTTAAAACAACAATACTAAACAGCTAAACCAACAATACTAAACAACTAATTCAACAATATTAATCAACAAACCCAATACTACCAAGCCTAACAACTAACACTAAATAACAATTTCAATAATATTAATACCAACAACATCAAAATCCATCTATAAGCTCACAGGCTTCAAAACAATTATCTTAAAACTTACAACGACTCAACGGGATTCAACTAAAATCCTAATCCACTATTACGAGAAATAGAAAAAGGTAGCAATTCTTACGAGTCCGGTTCGGGGTGGTAAACGAACGGCCTAACGGCGTCCTAAAAGAAATCGGTTATTCGTCGGATTATTTGGGCAGCATAACGGCGTCGTTCGGGGATCCGGGAAAATGAATCGAACAGCCTAACGGCGTCGTTCGAGGTCTCCAAAAATTTCGGCAGCAGCAACCGGTTTAACGGCGTCAAATAACACGAAAGAACGAATTCGTGAGTTTCAACGAAGAATCAAATAGAGAAATTGAAGTTAAGAAAATTGGGAAAAAATATTGAAATCGAATTCAAATTAACGAATTTCAATCGGAGATATTGAAATGAAATTGGGACTCACTTGAGAATCAAGAGGCGGCAACGCTCGACGGAGAAAGGGCAGCGTGGCGGTGGAGCTTCGCAACTCGGAGCAGGGGAGGCGACGGTGGTGAGCGTCGCGACGGCTGGAGACGGCGGCGCTCCTGGGGCGAGGCCGCGGCTGAAGGAAGAGGCGGCCGGCGGCGTTTGGCTCCGTGCGGCGGCGCTGGCGACCGGCGCGAGGAGGCGCGGCGCTTCGGAGATGGGACGAGCGGCAGAGATGGAGGGAGTCGGCGTCACTGTGAGAGAGGGAGAGAGAGGACGCGGCGGCGCTGCTGGCGCATGGAGGGCGTGACGATTGGAGCACGGCGGTGCTCGTCCTTGGTCGGGATGGAGGTGGCTGTGCGAGGCCAGCGATGGGCGGCGCTCCGCTGTAGGGGACAGAGCGAGGCGGTGGTCGTTGGCGGTGGAGGCAAAGGTCGCCGGCTTCCGTCGGGGAGAAAGAAAAAGGAAGAGGGGCGTGAGGCGTTTGGCTAAGAGAGAGAGAAGAGGAATTTGGGGAAAGAAAAAATGAAGAGGAAGATAAGAGTATGCGTATGTTAATTTGGAGAGAGAGACAGAAAGATATTTTAATTTTCAATTCCTAAATTAATTAGTTTAAAAGGGATGAATAAACATATGGATGTGATTAAGTTCTCAATTTAATTTAATTTAAAAGGAAAAGTAATTTATGTGGCCAGAAATTAACCCCCTTTAATTCAGATATTTTCGTTCCCACTTGATACGGTTAGGGATCGTTTGGTTCACGAGATTAATCCCGATTTGAAAATTAATACAGTTTTTAGATTCAATTAATATTTTATTGTATTTTAATTATTCTCAATAATTTATACGGATCGAAATCCTAATTTCAAACTTGAATATTTAATTTCTCATAGTCCTTTATTCGCTTTGAAAGATTCAATTCTTTCGACGAATTTAGGAATTTGTAAAAAGGGTATATATTTAAATTACACAAAAGCACACAAAATAATAAAATAAAAAGAAACAAAGATAATAATATAAAATAAGGGTTCTAGGAATATAAAAGGTATAAAACGGGACGGGGTATTACAGACGAAGAACTATCCAGTAATACTAATTCTTTCAAACTAACATATCCTGCTGAAGAAAAGAATGTCATACACTGGGATAAAAAAAAGGGAGATACATTTTCGGCTTGATAAATTAAAATATACAAACACATCAAATCTGTAGTTGACAAATGATACACTCATTAATGTGATCTGCACGATAAAAAAAAGACATAAAATACTTTATATTCCCGCGAGGTCGATGATAAACACCATACATCTGCTCCAAGATACATTTTTCCTGGAAAAAATAAAAACTAACACAAATAAGGTACATTAGAATGATGAATGGATGAGCAATAAACAAACATATTTATAGGTAAAAAAAAAATGTAATGGTGACACAAATTAAAGGCAGCCATTAGAACAAATACCAAAACAAAACCATAACAATGAAAGAATTATTCAACCACACTAAATACAACTTAATGCCTAACATTAAAACAATGCCATAACAAATGTCCATGGAGATCCAACAGCTAATACGAAAACTACAAAAAACGATCGATGGATGAAAACAATTGGCGCCTAAACTATCTAAGGAAATCATTTTGCTATTATATATTTATGATTTTTTTACTAAAATATATATTTATAAAATTTAATTTACATGATTATTGTATTTCCGGAGTTTCCACCTTCAGAAGATTTAGAAATGGAGAACCCATTTTTTTCGTCCGACTATTTGATTTTATAAATAGTGGTTTTAAGAAAACTTACTGTGATTCTACTACTCTAAGTGTCCAATTTGAGAATGAATAGTTAATGGATTCTCTGATTCTTACTGTCAATTATGAATTTTTATTAAGATCAACTAATATTACTCAAATAGAATGTGTGATATAAGTTTAAAATAATTTTATTATAGACATAATTAATAAACATGAACATCATTGAACTATACTATCAATTAATTAAAATAATAAAATAAAAACCAATAGATAAAAAAACATTCATCCCTTCAAATAAAACAATATAATGCAATTCCAAAACTTTAAACATTTCCAAACAATTCTTGAAGTACAACATGTTTTTTAAGTTTTATGATCAATTCAATCATTATAACGCAAAATAATCTTCAAATCAACACGATTATTAATTCTCGATACTGCAACATAAAGCTGACTATGTCTAAATATAGGCTTCTTGAGAAAGACTTCAACATGAGTAAAATTAACCTTGACTTTTATTTATAGACGTGAAGTATATGAAACAATCAACAAAAACTGACTGCGTGTAAACTTGAATGGAAACCTTGGATCAGTAGGAGTTAGTGACAATATAGGTATCAATGCTAGCTAATACTAATATGAACCTTAGTTTCAATTACTCTATCACCCAACCTATACATTAAAAAAAAAATTTATAAATTAAATAATAAACTAACATGGTTCTGTCACATAATCCTCTTGAATGATTATATTTCTCAACAACATAACATGTGTTCTAATTTTGAGATTCAGTTAATGGTCTGGCACACCAGAAAATTGTTACTAAGTGTTGAGATACTGAGGAGTATGAACATTAACAAGAGAATCAAAATTGAAATTAGACATTCAACTATCAAAATTCTTACTTGAGAGACTCTTTATGATTTAACCGAACAATGTAATTATATATATATATATATATATATATATAACATAATCTAGTGTCGGTGTAAGAACAACTCTATCCCCTGAAAATTAGTGATCATAAACATGATATTTGAAATCAGGATACATTCAATAATGCAACAATTAGATCGTCACCATCTTTCAATAAAATATCATCGGGAATGATAATATCAGAATCATAATTATCACAAACTAATTCAAACCATTCTGGAAAAAAGTTTATGTCATTCATCCCTTGAGCAGATTCAAATTGAAACAACCTCACGAATCTTGTCAACTTTAAAATAATGCATGCATTCCACAAATTAGATGATTTGATGGTGGCATTTACAATGTCACGTCTCTTTCCTTTTAGCATGACATGCAAGATCTATCGAAATTCTCCATAAAAAATAATTATTTCCCACCAATTGGTACTTTAGAACGTGATTGATAAAATAACTGTATAATATCTCTCAATGATTTATCTAATACTTCAGTACAATGTTTGTGAATCATTGGAGCTTCATCACATATCATGAGTTTGCATTTAATAAAAAATTCAGAAAGATGCCTACATTTTTTTATCGGTAGAGAGGTGCCTACATTGCTTAATGTTACAGGTAGAATCCTCCAAACAATAGATTAGAATTCAAAATCTAGAATGAATTGTCCATCCACCTGGAAGTAAAAGTGATGTTATGCCACTGGATGTTACATTCAATACTATCTTACCCTCGGATCATTGTCCTACAAATTAGGGTTATTCATGGAATTCTGGGAATACCAAACCCGTGCTGAAATTCGCTAAAAAAAAATAAAGCGAAAAATTCGTTGACTTTTTTACTTTAACCGTACCAAAACCAAACCTAAAGTTCTTTTGGTATGAATATGGATATTACCAAATTAACCGTATCGAAAAATCGAATGAGACTGTACCGAATGGAACCAAACTGAAGTCATCTTCCATCTCATCTCCATTAATTTAAGCCCAAACTTACATTATTTTTCTATTAAGTACATGTACTCCCTCCATCGCCCATCTTGACTTCGCACCCCCTCTCCCCTCACCCCTCACCCCTTTGGATGCATACTCTCTCTTCTCCCTCTATAAAGACCCCCTCTTGTATCTCACTTTGTAGCCACTCTCAAGAGAAGATAGAATAATAAAAATTGGTTATTTATAGAATGAGACAATCGAGAATAAGACAGACATTTAAGGGAAGGGGACAAACGAAATTGAGACGGAGGGAGTATATAATATAATACAAAGAATAAAAGTTTATTATGTTAACATTAAAAACACATAATACATATCAACAAATTATCTTGTTTTGTTGGTTTCTTTCATACCAAATTCTCAATTCCTTCGTCTAATACTAATAGATAGTCTTATGCAAGGATGCGTAAGTATATTTGGTAGTTGTGTTGAAATGAAAGAAGATTGGAAAGTGAGTATCTTTACAAACGTGGTGCAAGTATTATATGTTGGATAAACTTATAATTTTAAAGTGGTATATTTATTTTTAAAAAAGTGAGTGAGTTAAGAAGTAGGCGAACTTATTAAAATAGTATGTAAGATATGTACATTCTAAAAAAATTATCTATAAAAAAAAATTAGTATTTAATTTGATTAATAATAATTTCTATATTTGATTTTTGATATATAAACAAAAAACAATGTTACTAATTTTTAAAATATTTAAATAAATTAATTTAATATTATTTATAAGCAAAGATCAATTTTACAATGTAATCGTAAAAAATATACAAACAAAGTTTAAAAAAAATTATTAAGATAAATAGAACAAAAATAAGCATCTCAGGTCAATGGAAAATAATTTTATAAGGATTGTTACTTAGTGAGTGGATAAATTGGGAACATAATTTTTGATATTGTAATTAAGCAAAATAATTTTGAAATTCGCAAATTAAGGCCAAACCATCCACATAACCACAAATCAAACTATGTTACATGGTCATATTGTGTAATTGACCTGATTGGACCTGACTGGGGGCTATATTCGAGCCCAGTTTGGGTGTATTACAACTAATTGTGCGTAAACTGGTAATCTTTAAAATTACAGTCTTTAAAATGTTAACCCCAAAGTCATGGTACTTAAAATAATATTTTCAAAATATTAACTCTCGACTTAAGGATTGAGTGCTTATATTTATTTAGTTGGGGGGATAGGGCAAAATAAGGACTGTAACTCTTCGGGTTGAAAAAATGAGGATCTTACCTCAACGAACATGCAATTTAAGGACAATAACTTTTAAAAACAGCGAATCTATGCCACACCAGCCTAAATAAGTTAAAATTGGGTCCAAATTCAACTGAATTCAAGTCAAATCATGCCAATAAGCCCAAATTATAAGCCAAATCGGGCCAGTTAGTCGGATTTGCTTTATTCAAGCTGATTTTGCCTCAAATATGAATTTTTAAAAGTTATTGTCCTTAAATTGTCATCCCAAATACTTAAAGACCTAATTTTTCTATCATCCCTAAGTTATGGCCCTTACGAAAATTATTCTTTCTTCGACATGAATACCATTGTATTTAACTCATTTAATGCAATATAACAATTATAACAAATTTAAACCAAACTTTAGTGAGACGAATTATATGATTATTATGTATATAGTATATTTTTTTAGAATGATTATTATGTAAGTAAATTAGAAGTAAATTGTAATGTTAAGTTGACAGGATTAAATATTTTTTAATTAGTGTTTAGCTTTGATTAAAAATATATTAGTACTATTTTTCTTAAACTCGATACTGTTAGTATTATAACAAAATATTATTCACTGATTCTTCAACATTATTTTCAGAAAGATCAAATCTAGCTTTTAGTTGAAACTTGAAACATGAAAAAAAAAAAGTTATATAATGCAAATAAAAAAAAAGTCTTTCATATTAATATTATAAAAAATATAATAGATATCAACTAATTATCTTGCTTTGTTGATGTCTTCCCCACCTAATTTTTCCTAAATGCTAATCCCTATTTTTGGATATAAAATAAATATAAATTACTAAGAAGAATACACACTAAAGTTGAAAACAAAATAAATTTATAATTGAAATACAATAGCAATTCATGGAAAAATCATAACTAAATCTCAAGCAAATCCTCTCCCAAGATACTTGTCCACAATATTTTTCATTATTGTTATGCATTTAATAAGCATCTTTATATCATAATCAAATCATGTTTATAGGTGGGATTGTAAATATTTAAAATTGATTAGAAAATATGAAAAATAATTTAAATCGTATCATGACTACAATAGGAACTATACTAAATTTATAATCAACTAATACTTTTTGTCCTTAATTCTCTTCAATGAAAATAACTAATACCCTTCAAAATTAATATTCTTGAAAACAACTACTTTATCCGTTCCGCAACTATTTTCATGCTTGTCTTATTTGGGTGTTCCATAATTACTATCACACTCCTAAAAATGAAATAATCTCCTCTCACAAAGTTAATAAAATAATATTATTTTAGTAAAAAAAATATTCAACACCACTCTCACTTACTCATTTTTCTAAAATAATTGTGTCATTTTCTACTATGAAAATAATTTCGGGGGAGTAATACCCTTTAATAAAAATATTTAATACCTTTCAAATAATTGCACTAACACATAACTTAATTATACTATATATAACTCATGATGATGCAATATTTGAGTATTGTGATGTAAAGTCCATAAATGGTAAAGGTAATAGTGTGGTTATAAGGTGCACAAATTAATTATGACCGATTATATATATATATATATATATATATATATATAGAGAGAGAGAGAGAGAGTGAGTAAAAACGCAATTAATTATTATATATTTAGTGATAAATAATGAATGATATTCAAACTAAATACTGCATGCAAGTGTATACTATGTACTTGAATTTTAAAAATTTATTTGCAAAAAATACGAAAACACACACTTTGATGTGAAGTGTATTTTTTAAATCAATAATACCCAAATCAATAATCAACAATACATCAAGCAATAATCAGTAATATTATGGACAATAATCAACAATATCTCAAGCAGTTATCAATTAATAGTACCCTACGTAGTAGTCAATAGTATCTTAATATTTTTTTAATTATATAATCTTAATTGAAAAAATAAAATTTTATTTAAAATTGAGTTTAAAATCCAAGTGCATAGTAAACACTTGGGTGAATGTTAGAATTTATAAATATTAAATTATAATTGAATAGTATTTTATATATATAACTAAGATGATTGATTTTAAATGAGGAAAATAAATCACAATGCCTAAAAGTAGGCACCAAATGAGTAAAATAAATCTACTAAAAAAATAAAATGAATTGGCCAAATGAAACCATAATCAATTAGAAATAATTTTTAGGCTAAATGTTAGGCATAAAATTAGGAGAGTTAAGTATTAATATATATATATATATATATATATATATATATATAATGTTAATAATAGCTTTCATCATGGAAGCATTCAATATTGTATTTATAGAATTATGAAATTTTGTAATGAAGTCAACATTAAATCTGTAGAATGTTAATTTAACACTGAAAAATCTTAATTAATATATTCTTATGAATACAGATTTGTAAAATTAGCAGTGATTGTAATTTATTATGTAAAACACAAATAATTAATGCAATATCATTATTGGTATATGATTTACGCAAAATATATATGTCTTTCTTTTCCTAAAAGGAGTGCATTATATAAGCATTGAATTATTAGTTAGATGATTAAACTAAATTAACTTCAGACTTATTTTCTAAACTATAAAATTAATTCATAAAATATTAATTTTTAAAGCTTAATTGCTAATTGAATAAACATGGCCCCAACGTGCTACTATGAATAAACTTTAATGTTTTGCACTTGCCCAACTGCTAGTACTTCTAAAAGTATTTTCCTCCAGTTTGTTGAATACGGAAAGCTTCAAGTGAATTTAATTAAAATTCAGAATGTAAGTTTTAAGTGAGTTTAATTAAAATTGAGGTGGGATAGGCTAGCACAATTAATTGGGATGGGCTAGTAATATCCTATTAGTGGGGGGAAAAAATCTGTTTAGGAAATTTTTACATTTGAGATTAATTGGGATTTGTCAAGGCACAAAATAAAATTAATAAACCACTTAGATTACACGACTTGTTTAATAAATTTAAATTGAAATATATCTACTATATACATATAGAAAAATTGTTCATTCATATTACTAAATATTTATTTATAATTTAAAATTTTAAAATTTATAATACAATTAAAGAAATCGTTAAGTGGGAATATTGATAATATGACCTACCTCTACAAATTTCACATAGTTTTAAAGTTGCCTATATATCATCAAATTTTAGAGGTGACTGTATATATATGGTATGGACAATATTTCATTTCACAATCATTAATGCAAGGTATAGAGCAAAAATCCATAATCTATAATAATATATAATACACTCAGCATTTCTTTTTTTAAGTAATTCATAGGAAAATATACCAATATCATTTACAAAGTAATAAAAAAATGACAAAATCCTAAAATCTAAAAAATTAAAATAAAAGAGTCTTCAATAATTCAAAAAATCATCAAACCTCTAGTGAATAACTTCAAAAGCATCAACAAATCTTCAAATTTCTGAACGAAATAATATTCAACAATTCTTCAAATCTCTAATGAATGAATTGCACATTCTCCAACAAATCTTAAAATAATGATACAAATACAGATTAGACTATAGTGCATACATACCATCAACATAAATTACATGTCATCAAACCATAATATAAATCAATATTATACCTATTTTTTCTAACAACGCCTCTAATAAATCCCGAAGATAATAATCATTTTGTAATAAATAGAAATAATAAATAAGGGTGCATGTAAGTGTCTTAAGATGTACTAATAAATAAAAAAATTGGTTTGTGTGAATGGATAAAATGAGACAGGTAACAAAGGATGGTAGGAGTAACTATTTCTTATAAAAAAAAAAAATAAGAGTAGGTCTTGTCTGAGACTGTCTAATCACATGGGACAATGGGATGAGATATAACTTGGTTGTTTATACATTAACATTTTGCTATGAGTGGATGTTAATTTGTATTGTCTCATGTCATAAGATGGTCCCGTATAAATTTTTGCAAAAAATAGATTACATTATTATTAATTTATGATAGATTGAATAATTCTTTAACAATTTCACACATTCTTTCAATAACACATGTGTACGTTTAACAATAAACATGGAAGAAGATTCATGCTTTATGGTCTCCCACATCTAAAGTTCCGAACCAATCCAAATTATTTAATTATTAAAGGTGGATAATTTTTTTACTCCTTTATACTTTAAGTGGAACCAAACCATAATTTTTGCTCCACTATTACTCTACATATCAACTCCACTATTACTCTGCATATCATAACACAGCTAAACCAGTAAGCAATTAACGAAGTCATTGACAACCATAGTTAAAGGCCACCGCCTGAAATTCCACTAGCTAAAAAAATTCATCAGATTTTGAAAGCCACTGAAATGATCATAGTTCGAGAATTAAATTTAAGGTACATTTCAGACATTTAAACTGTTTTATATTTTTGTTCTTCAAAATTTATTCAAATCCTCATCATTTTTAGGTTAGACCCCAAAAAAAGGATCAGCCTCCGACTGGTGAAAGCTTGATGAATTACGAAAGGATTACAAAGTCATTGGTCCAATTCCATCCAAAATTTTGTATGCATGTTGAATTCCATGTGATTTAATAGGTAAATTATTTGATTTATGAAATATAAATTTCATTTTAATCCTATTTAATTTCAATACTTTAAAAACCTCAACAATTTTTCCCAGTTGCATAAAAGATCAATCAGATAAATAATGACACCGATAAAGATTCGAGGAAACTCACTGAAGTATGAAAGGTTCACACATTACTCTGTTTAATTGTTCGGTGTATATTTGCTGCATGTAGAAGATAAGGTCATCTAATCACTCCTAGAAGCCAAATGTTGTTCATTTATTGGTAACACATGAATTTTCCAAAGGTAAGTATAGTCTTGATTTAATCTAATTTCAATTTTAGTTAATTAACATCTTAAACATTCATATCAGTGGCAGAGCGGACGGATTCGAAACGCATGACGAATTTCAAACAGACTGGTAACATGTATTTTTTAGGATACGAACAAACACTAAAACGTACTACAAAGGTACAAAATTCTTTGCATTTTAATCAGATTAAGTAATAGCCCAATTAGTAATTTGAAATGAAAAATAGAATATTTGGTAATAATATATTACAATAAAACAACGATCGACATATAAAAAATGATTGTTAACAAAAAACTACAACACCCATATGAGATAATGACATTCAGGTAATTTTACATTGTTTATTCTTTTTTGATAAATCATGATGATAGTGAGCATATATTTGAAAAGTAATTTTATAGTATTTTTTGTATGGGATGTATTATTAATAGCCAATATTAAACACGACAATCTATGAAAATAAATAATAATATTATTATTCATAAACGATTGACACTATAAAATAAGTTATAATAACCAGATCACTCCAGAAGCATTAATTCAGACACAACACATTACAGAATCATCCTCGAAAGATTAAAAAAAAAGGAAGTATCATTATCTTCATTGGGCTCCTTGTAGAAATGGACATTATCAGATGTTTTTAAAGAAATACTCAACGCCACATATCTCCAATTTGTCACATAGAGGCATAAAAACAGAATGTCCACCATGACATTCTATGAAACAATGGTCATAACGAACATTAAATATTTCTCCATTGATTGTGTTCTTCAACTGAATAGTAAGACTAATAGATCCAACTGCATTCCTTGGAAGATATTGGAATAGAAAGAATAATATGTTGAAATTAGAAATATACACAATTTGAAAAAAATATGTATATAAACTTTCTATAAAAGAAATATTCACTGAAAAATAAGATATAAAATATAATCAATATGTATTAAACAATACATAAACTCAGATTGACTGCAATCCACAAAAACTTGAGAACAATAATTTTTAGGAAAGCTAACTGAAAAAGAACAATGTTGTGTTATATAAAATATAACAGAATATTAAACAAAAGGATACACGTATCAAACGGAGAAAACCTAAAAATGTAAAATTACCATGATTAACATAGCAAGACCATGTAGTAACCTCGTAATTATTGTCTAAAAAAAACTGACATAAATATTTAACTCTATCATAACAATGGAATTCATCATGTCATTTTCTTTTTACTTTTAACTGAAGTCCATTGTCATTTACTATGTATGTGCTCATATGCTGGTTTCCAAATTTAGTTCTAAAAAAGAAAAACGTCGGAAGCGTATTTCCATATAATTGAACAAATGTTCTTGGGATAAGTTGGTAACAAATCGAAAAACAAAATTAGTCTAGATAAAAAAAGACATTAAATGCACTAAAAAGATCTTACAATATGCTAACTATTATAACCGAAAATTTTAGTAGATGTTCACCTATCTTTTCCTTCAAAAATCCATTAGAACCATTGAATATAGTGAAGGAAATAACACCTCCATGACCTTCTTCCAAAAATAATAGATCACCAACATGAATATCAAAATAATTTTTAAAACAAACATTAACTTTTAAATACCAGATTCCACCATTGTAAAGAGCCTCAACATTAAAGTACTTTAACAATGAATCTGACATTGACTTTTGCTTCAGAACAAATACTTCTTAACAAACAAATATGACAAATACTAAATTAAAAAAAAAAAGTTAACATTGAAACAAAATATATTAAATTGTAACTAATTAAACAAAATTACCTTCAATTTAGTCTCTCCCCCTTTATAAAAACGAAAAAAGAATCTAAATCTGTCCATATGAAAATCATTCGCAATATAATTTCGAACATCATCCAAAGGCATAAGTACATCATCTTCTTTTAATAAAAAAATTAGATTACATAAAAATTCTCACGTATTACAAATAAAAAAATATAAACAATAAAGTAAACTATAAATAAATAAATAAAATCATACTCCTGCAACCTGGTAGAGACATGCTACATTTGAACTAATCATTATAAGAAACGGTCGTTGATTAAAAAGGGATTAATGTTATGGTATTGAAGCAATTATCATATCTAATTTTAACTATAATCATTATATTTATATTTTTTATGTTTAAGTGTTATAATAGTATATTACTTCAAACATTAAATTATTTTAGATGTACACTTACTTAAACTACTGCATCATCAAAACATGGTCATTATAAAATGTTTCAAACTTTAAAACTAAAAATATAATAATCAGTATTTTATTTATTACTAATAATTTTACACCATTCAATTCAGATTAATTTTCAGTCAAATTTAAAAAAAAAATGAAACTTGTAGTGGTTTATATAATAACATGAATAAAATGGAACAAAGCCAACTACGGGTTGTGAATAACGATTTGGACCAATCAACACCAACCAATTGTAAAAAAAAAGACAATTATATCTACATAAGTTAAAGAAATGATAAAAATTAGATGATAACCAATAATAATATCAACATACTATATATATTCTAAAGAAATTGGGAGTAGAGATGAATACTAAGATGGAGATGATAGAGAGAATGAAAAGTTCACACAATTAGTGGAGCAAAATAGAAAAATGTGTAATGAGTAGAGTATTGAGGGTGGACAAAGTATTATATGAAAATAGTCCATGATAAGTTTATTATGAAACAATTTAAAAGTATCAAGTATTTTAATTAGGTGTATCAATAATCCAATCAGGAGTATCATTAATCTGATATGTGGTATTATATTGTAATTGTTTTAAATTTTATTGAACTCAGATTAATGATACTCCTGATCAAATATTCGATACTTTAAAACAGTTTCATGATAAACTTATCACGAACCATTTCATATAATATCTACTCTTGAGGGTAGGGATGTTAAACGGGCTGGCCCTAACCCATTAGGGCCAGCCCTACAGGGTTGCGGGCCTAAACGGTCCCGGGCCTTATCGGTTCATTTTAATTTGTCCACTAACACTTGAAACCTAACCCTGACCCTAGCGGTCCGCGGGCTAAACGGGCCACTAACGGGCTCCGAAAGAAAAAACTAAAAAAATTAATTTTTAATATAAAATATAGACATATAATTGTAATACGATGTCATTTAAACTTAAAATTCACACATCGTTAAAAAATTCATGAAAATTACATTTAAACATTGTTCAACATTTCACTTTTTCATGAGATAATTTTATAACGTCAATGACGATTTAAGAGTTGGCGGCAACTGACAATGACAATTTGAGAGTCATGCGACGACCGATGATCCCCAATTGGAAAGATAATTATGAATTACGGATGTTGAAGCCCTACATTGTTCATGAATTTATAAAAATTATATTCACACGTTGTTCATAAAGTTCAAGAATTAATTAAATGGTTAAATTTGATTTCAAGTAATTTAATAAATTAACTAAATGAAAAACATAAATTAACTAAATAAAAACTTGAATATATATATATATATATATATATATCGGATATTGGACTTGGATTGAAAATTTGAAGTTGAAATAAAATAGGTAGGTTGTATACACGGTTGTAATTGTACAAAATATATAAAAAGTAAAAAAAAAATCGGGCTAAACGGGTTGACCCGGTAGACCGGCGGGCTAGCCCTTTTAGCCCGCGGGCTAAACGGTCCGGGCCAAAAAGGCCCAGTTTTAACGGGCCACCAAATGCTTGGACCTAACCCTTGTTCGGTCCAGGGCTAAACGGGCCAGCCCGCCAGCCCGCGGCCCGTTTAACATCCCTACTTGAGGGTGATGTTGTATAAAGTTTTATTATTAAATTAATAAAATTGGTTGGAGTGAGTGTAAAAGGTAATGACATTAATTTAAAGTTAAGTATGGACTCCATTTATAGAGTGTGCAAAGTGTTTGGAGATGGAAGAAAAAGAAAAATGTGCAAAGTGTTTTGGAATGGAGAAAACATGAAATTATGTAAACATTAAAAGACGACTCAATTTTAACCTTTTCTCACAAAAGAACAATGCACCATAATATTGACAATTATGAGTATGATCTTCATCCCAATACTTGGTATCTACAAAAAAATAAGTTGTTAACATAAACTTAAAATTATTAGATTACATCTTTGAAAGGTGAAGACCAATAATTTATGAAGTATCCTTATTCTGAATTCTCAACTACGTACCGGATCTCTTAATTTTATTATGTCAATCTCGATATCCTCACCAGCCAAATCAATAACATGCGATGAATAATTATATAATGATGATATTATTGGCTAATATTACCATGGCAATTAAATTATTTTTTAGAAGAAATTATTTGTCAATTACAAATTCAATTTACATATCGTATTTAAGAGGGAAAAAATATCATCAACATTTCACATTCAATTTTTTTTTTTTGCTAATCAATTGCTTATATTGATAATTATTTATATATTTAAATTAAAACAATATCATTAGTGATTTCATCGAGAGGTTGATTTGAAAAGTATTTTATACTCGATGCAGATAACTTCTTCCAAAATATATAATACAAATTTCTTCTTGATGTAGAATTTTTTTTAGCGTTTATGCGTTGTCGTTTTCTAAGATAATCAATGGCGTCATGCCTAGCCCAAAGTGTACTTTGGCTAAATCGAGTTAGATGAGACACCAACTAAGACACCACCCATAATTGCATGCCTTAAACCACCATTAGATCATAAATGGAGGTCAAACATATTTAAATATCAATCCATGTTTTGGACAAAATAAAAATAATTATAAACTACTAAGAAAAAGATGTAGACTAAATATCTAATAATCGAAATAAAGTAATAATCAATGGAGATATCATGACATCAAATTTTAAGCAAGTCATCACCCATCCCTGTACACCATATCCTCTATAATTTTTGTGCATGTAATAAGAATCTCCATTTAACTAAAATAATAGTAGAAAAATTAAAGCATTAGCAATTAAATTATTAATCATAAAACCATAGTCAAACCATGTTTATAGCTCATCTTTCACTTATATTACATCATTAATTGTGAGTTTTTAAAAAAATTAACCAAAATTTCCACGTATGATAAAATATTCTGCTTCTAATCTAAAAGTGGATATTATAAAAGAATATGATCAAAGAGAGGCAAATCTAAAACCTAATATAGAGAAAGTTTCTCAATATCATTATAATTACACTTGTTGAAATCCACGCCTCTTTCCCAGTTATAACTTAAAAAAATATAGTTGACAAATTAAGAATAATAATTTTAAAAAGTGGCGAATTGATGCTAAATCAATCCAAATCAACTCAAATCCGGCCAGAGGGCTGGAATTTAAGTGAAATTGGGATTGATTGACCAATTTACCCTCAATTTACTACTTTTATAAGTTAAAGTGCTTGAATTGTTAGCTCAGAAAATTACAGTCCTCATTTTGCAACTTACCTAACTTACATTCCTTAAAAAAAAAAAATTACACAGAAGCATCAAGTTCTTTTATCCTTGCAATTTTGATTGTTGCAATTTTTTTTTTTTTTTTTACCAAATTCTAGTTGTATCTTATATTTAATATGATTAGTTCATACTATGTGCATATATAATATTATTATTAATTGTTTAAAAATAAAAGCATGCATGATATATTGTCCTACTAATTAAAGGCTTGGTCATCAAAAGATTTAGAGTATATGATTGAATTTCATGAAAATAAATCCATTGATAATGTGTGTATAAGCTTATTCTATACAAATGATATTTGTATTCTCATTTTATTTTATAAATTAAATTTATGTTCAAATTAAATCATTAATATTAGAAATTCTGCATCCCAATTATATCTTTTCATTTAGAAAAATTCGATTAAACATACTTTTATATCAAATATACCTCAAGTGTTAGATCTTACTTACATATTACTTTTAAAAGTTAACAAAGTATTATTCCTCTTAAAAATAATACACACACACACACACACACACACACATATATATATATATATATATATATATTGAATATTCAATGGTTTATCATAATCTTGTAAGCAATTATTCGTTAATAAATCATTTTACGTCTGTTTTGTCATGAATTTAGATATGGACAACGAATTAAATAAAATTTCAAGAAAATATTTACAAAAAATATATGATTGTAAAATTATATTGCATAGTTAATAATTAAAAAGAAAGACATACCATCTGAATTTAGTTTGTAAGGCGTGGATATATTAATCTACTAATCACACCCCCACAAAATACTATACATACCCCATAATTTTTTTTACTAAAATATATATGTGTAAAATGACAATTTTATCTCTGTATAGATAGTAATAAAATCGTTCAACAGAAATTCAAAACAAAAAATTAAAAAGTATAGATTGATTCTTCAATGAGAAAAAAATTGCTTTGATCTTTTGACGAAGCTGAACCCCCATCTTAATTAGAAAAAAGAAATTGTTTGTTTGAGTTCTGAAGTTTAACCTTCGGTTAATTTCTTAAGTTTTTTATTTCAAGAATTTTTTTCATTTATGATTGTTGTTCATATGGGATTTACGGTAGCTATAATTTATGATTTTTTTCATTCGTCAATGTCATCATGTTATTTCTTCACATTATGAGGAGTTCAAGCCTTTGAAGTTGTTATTTAACACACAACATACTTCAGCGTTCAAATTTAATCCTTTAATAAATTTAGTGTATTTCGTAGTTTTTTATTTTATTTCAGATGCGGTTTTTGGTGCCACGTAAACGGCTCGTTCATTAGGCTTATTTTGAATAATCCAGATTTATGTTCGATCTGTCTAGACCTGTTTTTACCTTCCTAGAATCGACAATTGCTTAGAAACAATATTTAATAAAATAATAATTTCTAACCAATTAAACTCTTCTACGCATTGAAAGAAAAAGAATATATTATACATTAATTCTATTTATGCATTGATTAAAATTGTTTATTAATTAGGAATATAATTGTCTCGTTAAATAGAAAGTTTAAATCATTTCCAAAAATCTTTAATAAAAAATTTCAAAAATATTAAAATACACTTTGACGCATTAAATTTGAAAAATGAATAATTAAATGTGTTTGTATCTTAAGTATAACATCTTTTTAGAATGATTAAAAATCATACATCAATTGGAATTTGAAATTTACTCGTTATAAATTCATTTGTCTCACTGTGTACTAAAGATTAAATATATTTATGCAAAACACCGAGAGAGGTAATATCATAGATTGTTATATAACTTTTGTCGACTCCAATTTCAGTTTTATATAGTTTTTTTCTTTAAATTTTGATCTTTTGGTCCTTATAACGTGAATTTTATTCTTTTTTTTTATGTCCATTTATAGTCCTATATGTCATTGTATTTTTAATATAAGGAAAACTAAATATGGGTGTAAATTTTAAACCCAAAATACAAAGATTGCTAAAATTAAAAATAAACTACAAAGTGGTTTTAAAATTTATTATACTATCGATCAATGTTTTGTAGTGCTGTCGAAATTGGTCGACGGGGCGGGGCGAGCCAAAACCCACAAAAATCCACCTTTTGGCGGGACAATGTGACGGGCCAAAAATTTTGGCGGGTTGCAAAACCTCCAATCCAATCCACTTATTGACAGACCGTCGATTTTAGCTGGTCAGCCCACCATATATTTTTTTATAATTGTAATCTAAAAGCCTCAATACATAAAATTCATCAAAATCAAATTTAATCAATCAATTTATCTCGATAACTATCACTATAAAAATATTAAAATTTATCTTACAAATATAGTTCATCATTCATTAGTCAGAAAAATAATTTTCTACAAATTGAAGTTCACAGTATATTAACTATAATACTTCATAAAAATAATTTTCTACAATATACAAATAATCTTTTTTTTAGGCAGATCGCCTCCAACCTGTCAAAGTTCACGACCCAAACGGATCAAACCATTTAGGCCCGCTTTCAAACGGGAAAAAAAATGTTTGGCCAAACTCTCATTTTATGAATGGCGGGGTGGGGGCCTAACCTATTTTGACGACTCTAAATTTTTATACTCTGATAGACCTCTTATTAGTTTATTTTTAAATTTCACAAATTCTTGCATGCACCCAAGTGCATAACATGCATTTGGATTTTGAGTCCAAATTCAAATTAATTTTGACTTTTCAAAGATCATTAAGTAAATTGGGTCTCGAAAAGTTAAAATTGATTTAAAATTTGACTTGAAATTCAAGTGCATGTTATACCATTTGAGTACACATAAGAATCACTCTTTTAATTTTAGATCCTTTTGTATTTTGGAGTACAAATTTAAAATCATATGTAGTTACCCATTAATATAAAGTAGTGGATGTATAAATGTCCTTGTGAAATAATAATAAATGATAATAATAACCAACATGAATGTAGTAGTACCTATTTTAAAAATTTGTCTAGTTACACCATACAAACGTATTTGATATTAAAATTCTACAAATAATATCAAAATCTTACATTTTTAATCTACTTAATTTCGCAATGTGGAATAGTTGAGTCATTGTTTCTCTCTAACCACAAATGCACATATTTTCATAAGTTATCAAACACAAAATAAAATTATATGAATGAAATTGGTTCATACATAAATTATTAAAAAGTATTAATTGTTATCACTAAAAAGTATTAATTGTTTTCACGAAAGATTCACAACTAATACCCTTTCATGGTTTATGTATGAACCATTTTCACTCTATACTTTATCATTTTTTTTATCACTATATTACTATTAAATATTTTCAGTGAATCATATAATTTAATATTTGAGAAGGTATTATGTGAACGATTTTTACAGTGAAACTTGATTGAAGGGTATTAATAAATTATATATCATGAAATCACCTTTCAATTAAAAAAGATTATAACAATTACACAATTAATGGAAGACCGATTACACTGAGGAATATTGTCTCCACAAATCATGCATGCAATAGAGGAAATAGAAAATCAAGAGAATTTATTTTTAGTATACTGCATAAGTTTTTGCCTGATATCACCTTTTTATTCAAATTATCCTGAAATCACCTTTGCATTAAAAAGACTACCAAAATTACACAATTAATGGGAGACCGATTACACCAAATATATATTATTGGCTCCACAAATTAACATATATATATTTGGAACACATATAGTCCCAAAGTCACAATTTTAATTCACGTTGAAATACACAACATTAATTGATATATTTCTAAAACACTCGCGATTGATGGATATAACGTACCTAGTATAAATTAAAACACTGCAATTCCTGAATATAACTCACCATTTTTTGCCTATTATAATTACTATTAATACTATATTTAGGAAGGTAAACTGTATTATATATTATGGATTATTATTTGTATTTAATTTTCGATAAATGTGCTTGTGTTTATTTTGTAGAGAAATAGAAATTTTTAGAAGCAAACACGTGTTAATTGAGGTCGATCCAAGGTGTGAGTCGAGAAAAGACAAAGATGGAATTAAAAATGGATGAAATTGGACTCTCAAATATTTAATATTTGAGGCCAAATTACCACAATCTGCATAATATTACCTAAAAAAACTAATTAATTTAAATTGTAGTTTAACTACAATACGCATAATTTAACTATCATCCTGGAATTTCTTTTTTATTAAATGGTTTCTTAATTAAAAACTAAATTTAATGATTTCTTATACTCCAATTTAACAAATCAACACAGTTATATGAGATATATCCCTTAAACGGAATTGATCACATTAATTATTAATCTCCAAAAATACGCAACTGAGTGAAATAATAAAATATGAATTACATGATATCAGGAAATTAGTTGTGCCCAAAATATAAAGGAATTTGACTTCGAAAACATATTTATTTGTTCCTATTGGTATGCCAAAATACACATCTTAAAATATTTCACATGGTTTGAAAGTAAAATTCATATTTTCAGAATAACCGAATAAAAAATATAAGCGACACCTTTCAATTATATCAAATAACGTAATAATAAAATTTTCGTACCACAAAGCGATATACATGAGGTAGAATAAAAAAAGTGTCATTATTCTTTATTAGATATTCACCACCGACTGAAAACGTATAAGATCATGAAATTGGACAAAATCCTCCACAAATTATCACATAAAAAAAATGTCAATTCAATCAGACATTTCAGAAGCAACTGAGAAAAGCCCTCACCACCAATTCACCATACTCAAACCTTCTCGCATGATTTGGCAGCAGCTTGTTTCTGCAGCTCCACACCCATCGCCGCCGCCTCACCTCCAACCTTACCACCGGGAAACGCCCCAAATTGCGGCAGCGGAAGTAGCGGACCGGCTAAAACAACCACCTTCGGCACTTCAACTTGAACCGTCACATCCTCCCCGATCTTAATCAGCCACAGATCACTAAAAACTGCTCAATCTCAGCGACCTCCCGCAGAAAAAACTCGTCCTTGCCCTATAACAATTACAAAACCCTAAATAATTGTAACATTAAAATTAAGACTATCCTTTTTATATTCGGTACACATATTGTATTCAAAGTCAACTGCAATAGCATCCTGAGAAGAAATAGAAAAAAAATTACAAAGAAAAAGAAAAAAAGGGCAATGGAGGCGACACTGAACATGAACATCAAAAACAGACAATTATATAGATAAATTATAATGCAACGTCCCCAATAATTAAGCAAAAACACATTTATACAAATACCATATATATCCAATAAAACAATCCAACGACAATCGTCAAAAGCATAAAAAACAATCAAGGGTTGCAGCGAAATGGAGCCAAAACTATATTAGGAATAAACACTACTATAAATTACACATTTATAAGAATACCATATCTAACCAATAAACCAATCCAACGGCCATACATAAAAGAATAAAAAACGATCAACGGCAGCGGCGAAATGGCGCCTAAACTAAAAAAGGAAATCATTTTGCTATTATATATTTATGATTTATGATTAAGAAAGTTGATATAATATGTAAAAAATAAGAATATTGTGTCAAATCAAATACAAAATAACTTATTTTAAAAATATTATTATGTGTATGTTGAAGAATATAGATAAAGTTTATTATTTCTATTTTAGGAAACAAGACTATTTTTTTTTTTTTTTGTGGACAGTCAAATAAAACAACCAAAACCATTTTTTATGGATGAAAAAAATAGTATTTATTATATCTATTTCTTTAATAACAGTGAAAAAGACAACCAACCTATTTCTTTAACGAAAAGAGTATATATTACTGCAAAATCAATTTATTTATTTAATTCTCCATACTATTTCTCCCAAAGAAATAGAAATAGAAATGTGAAATAAATTTATTAGCAAAGAAATAGAAATAGAAATAATCCATATCCGTAAAAAGAGAAGGGAAAGTAAAAGATGGGAGTATGAGTATCCAACTTGATTATGCGTTTTGACTCTCTGATCTGTACACACACCGTCTTTTCCTCCTCCCTTCTCTCTCCCATTCCCCATCCCCAACCCCAACAATACAGTTTTTATTCTCTGGCCTGCTTTAATTTATTTTTTCCCCAAAGATAATATACACTAATCTATAATCGCTCAGCAATCCAAGAATTTATTCAGGTCCGATCGCAAACAAGTTTCTGCTCTTCAGCTGCGCTGGTAACTTCGAGGTTCTTCTCCAAGTAATTTTTTTATCCCCATCGTTATGTATACATTTACAACTGAAGAGTCGATTGGTTTTCGGCATGATCGTATATATAGATAGATATGAGTTGAATGCGCGTCTATAATTGTTTCCTTTTTATTTTTAATCAATTAAGCGCCCATTGATTTTCTTCTTGTTCTCTTTTCTTGGTTTTCTTGCCAGGGTTTGAGATGCTGAACAGCTAATGGTTGATTTTTCTGGAGCTCTTATGTATATCTATGATAGTTGTATAAGTATTTCCTATTTTTGTAGGGTTTCGTTTTTTCAATTTCAGTAGGGAATCTTTTGATCGGGGAGAGAGGCCATTTTTTGTACCTTTGTTACTGTCTAAACATATGTAACTTTTGAATTTGTATTATTTATGTGGGTTACTTTTCTCCATTACATTTTGCATGCGAAGCAGTTAATCCTGCAATGGTATACCATTTGATGCAAATCGTGCGGTGTCTCTTTTACTATGGTCCGATATTGGTGTATGAGAGCATTCTTGCTATGCAATTTTGTTGATCTTAATTTTTGCGTGCCTGAATATATATACTTCTGTATCGATTACTTTATTTGACTCTGAGGTAGTGTTTGTCTTTTGGTGTTGTTATGTTTCACGACCCACCTACCCACTGACCTATGTGTATATATTTTGACGCATTTGCATGGAAAATTTTGTAGACTGATATTGGATTGGATGAGTGCTGGTCCTTGATCATCTGGAATTTGTAGAAGACAATTGTGGTGTGGCAATAAATGTCAATGGAGAGCTTACAACAGTTGGAACTGTTGTGTGAAAGACTTTATAACTCTCAAGACTCAGCAGAACGGACACATGCTGAGAACACTCTGAAATGCTTTTCGACAAATATTGATTATATTTCACAGTGTCAGTTTATTCTGGACAATGCTTTAACTCCTTACGCGTTGATGCTGGCCAGTTCAAGCTTGTTGAAGCAAGTGACCGAGCATAGCCTCTCCTTGCAGCTACGCCTTGATATCCGTAAATATTATTAATTCTCGTTTATGTTGGGCCTTTCAATTGAACTGTTTATTATCTGAATCTTTATATGATTTAATTTTGACATTAGCACGCTCTCATCATAACATAATGGAAACTTAGCCTATACGAAAAAAAAATCATTCCACTTTTATTTCAACCTAGTTCAAACTACAATCATCATCAAGGAATGGCATAATGATTACTTATTTATTTTATTTTTCTTAATGCTATCTGAATTTTTTGGCATTTACTGTCTATGAAGGAAACTACCTTGTAAACTATCTGGCAAACAGAGGTCCTAAGCTGCTGCCATTTGTCGTTGGATCTTTAATTCAGCTTTTATGTCGACTTACCAAGTTTGGATGGTTTGACGATGATAGATTTAGGGACGTGGCTAAAGAATCAATTAACTTTCTGGAGCAGGTACTTTCTTTGTTTATTTTTCTTTTTTATTAGAAAAAATGGTGATGCGCTCATGTTATGTTGATGCATTTTTCTCTTCACCCATTAAAAAACTTCGAAACTCGTGCTATCTATATCCGGATGTGTATGTTTCATCAAATTTGTAACAGTGAATCCTCTGTTGACTTGTATTTCACTATACATCTGTAACATAAGATATCTACAAGATTCTTGAAGTGTACTTGGTGTTTGTGTATACTTTTACAATGAGATATAACAAGTAAAACAGAGCAGAGACATCCGTTTATCCTTTGGCACTGTAAAAAGGTTAGGTTAATATGGAGTGATCAGTGATGAGTCTTCAGTACAGAATTATGTTTACAGAAGTAGAGCACTTTAGAAGCGATTATGAAACTATGGAATATTCGAGTTTCCTATCCATTTGACTACTTTTGTGCGCTCGATCTTGCGAATCAGATGGCAAGGCCCAATTAAGTTCCTTGAGCATACTGCATTTCTACTAATGTGCTGTTGCCATTTCTCAGAAACAGCTAGCATGTGATATAGTAGTCAGGAAAGTAGTAAATTCTGCTTCTAAAATGATACACATCGGTTACTGTCCCATCAGCATATTAGTTTAAGTAAAACAAATCTTATTATGGAGCTCCAAATTGACTTTGATGGCTATTCACATTAAAAAAAAAACAGGAAGGTCTTAGAAGAGCCTGATGCATGCGCAATTTTTTTCCTTATTATGTGGTTCTTCTCATGATAACCAGAAGAAAGTAAGAACTTGTAAAACGAGGCTAATATTCGCATCATTGTCTGCTTATAATTTTCCTTATTATGTGGATATTATCTTCGTATTTTAACTTAAGCTTGTTTTATCTTCCTTTGGTATTTCATGTTCAAAGTATTTAACTTAAGCTTGTCTTATTTTCTGTTGCTATAATGCTTGTGGGCATGATATCTAAGACGCTCTATGTTTGTCAGGCAACATCAGATCACTATGCTATTGGTTTAAAGATATTAAATCAGCTTGTTTGTGAGATGAATCAGGTTGGTCTTTCTGAACTTTTGTTAAAGTGCCTTTTTACTTGGAAGAAAATGTGTAGGTGCTATATTAACGAGGACACCTATTTTATGGCTATTATGCTTCCATCAAGATTACGCTATGCCAGTTCATTGCCCCCTGTATACATAACTAAATTGATGTTCTAGGGTTGGGTGGGTTTATCAGCATGTTAGGCTTTTAATGACTTTGTCCCTTTTTCTTTTGGTTAGCTTTCTGTTTGTCTGAATCTGATTTGGTTTCTTGACCTTATACTCTCAGCCAAATCCGGGATTGCCTTCATCACATCATCGAAGGGTGGCATGCTCCTTTAGAGACCAATGCCTTCTTCAAATCTTCCAGATATCTCTTACTTCGTTACATCAACTTAAAAATGATGGTATAGCGCTTGCTATTGTTCTTCTGTTGCATGGGCAAATCTATGTCCCCCCTCTTCTTGTTTTAACTCATGACTATAAGTACTGTGTTCTTACCAATGCAGCCATCAGCCGGTTGCAAGAACTGTCTCTCTCATTGTCATTGAAATGCTTGTCTTTTGATTTTGTTGGGACATCAATTGATGAAAGCTCTGAAGAATTTGGGACTGTTCAGGTATATTTTTGAAGATATGGTCAGAAGTTCAGGTTGTTATTGAAAATCGGTCTAGCATGACCTTCAAAAGCATGATTGTTGTAGAATTGTGTGACAAGTTTTCATCTTGTTCTGCTGACTGAGTTCAATTTTACAGATACCATTGGCCTGGAAGTCTGTATTAGAGGATTCTTCTACATTACAGATATATTTTGATTATTATGCACTCACAAAGCCCCCCATCTCTAAGGAGGTTAGTGCGTTGCCTAATTTCTCCATTTGTATGCTATGCTACTCAGCTGATTTTCTTGTTCCTTTTTGTCCTGTATTTGGTGTTCTATTAACTGGTTTGGTTGAATACAAAAAAATAACATAAGAAAGATTGTGTCAGTTATATTATTGGGTTGTCATGCCCATGACTGGTGAGATTTTACTTCTCCTGTATCTCTACACAAATGCTTGGTATCACAAATGCTTCTGTATGTATACATACATATTTATTATATTCAATTATGATTCGAATTATAAATTTAATATTATGAGTTTGGATTTTCTATTCTAAACTTGGTCGACTGACCTTTTCATAAATCCTATTTATGTATTCTTCAATGCTTAAAGTTCACGCCTTCCACCACCCTCTTTTGATTTCCAGTCATTGGAGTGCTTGGTAAGATTGGCTTCTGTAAGGCGCTCTCTTTTCACCAATGATGCTGCACGTTCCAAGTTCTTGGACCATCTAATGTCTGGAACCAAAGAAATCCTAAGAACTGGGCAAGGTATATATTTTTTTCCATTTTAAACTGCTTCACTACATTAATATGCAACTAGTCTATGAAATCTATCAACTGTTCTATTATCTCTCTTTTTTATCTAGTTCGTCTAAGCATTTGTAAATCTAATACATAGAAGAAAATGAACACTTGGCATTTTTGAAAAGTGCTTGATTCTGTAGTTCAAATATCGCTGCATGTAACCCTTTTAAGGTGGTATCACTCTTTATTATAGCTTTTTTGTCAGAGTTCTTTCAGTAAGTGTAAATAGCCTGAAACAGTATATATTTTATTATACCTAAACTCTGAAGGCTTGGAAGGTTACCTAGGTGCTGTCTCCATCTTTACTGACTTACGGAATCCCTTTTCTTTAAATACTGATTTTGACATCTGTATTTATTAATGGGAATTAGTTATGAAGGGACAAATCCTGATAGCACATTTTTTGCAGATTCATGAGACTCCTTTCTTTCCTTTTGACATATTATGAGTTGTTCTTTTGCTTTTGAGTACTAATGAAATCTTATGAGTTCATTCACGACTTGATCATATTCTTGTAAAGATTGACATGACCTCATTCTGTAAACTGTTGTGAGATTATGTTTACTTTCTATTCAAGTCCTAATTTGCTACTTTAGTTGGAAGTCCCAACTTTTATCTGAAATCTGAAATATATTTGCCTGAATTTTTTTCAGAATTGAGGTTTTTGTTTTGGTCCTCTGTGTGCAGTGATTATTATTGTTCCATGAGACAGTTGATCACATTATCGCAGTATCATACACTAAATGTGGGAATCTTAGATGTTTCAGAGAAATGTGGATTTGCCCATGTAATTCCAGACTTTAGGAATTTTATTTCATGAATCACGAGCATGTATGTTTGGACAAGTTTTGATCTGATGGCAAAGATGGAAGCATTTTTCGATGATGGTTATACATTTGGGAACTATACTAGGATGATGTTGCTGCTGCTTATTACTTTTCTTTTGCTAATTACCTATCCTTCTCTTTTCTTAAAGGGATTCCAAGAATACCTTCTTATCATTGCACCAGGACAATGTAAATTCCCCAAGTAAAATATGCAACTGAAAAGCCTGAATTATGCACATGCCTTCATCTTTCTCGATAACCTAAATTAATGCTTGCGCTATAGACTTTCTCGAAAACCAAATTCAATTGATTGCTGAGGATAGATTTTACTAATTAAAGAATTCCATGCATATATGTTTAAACTGATTTATATTTCATACGGAAACTAACATTGCCTATTAAGACCTGTCATATTTTCTAACCCAACCTTTTTGGTTACTACACGCGCCCTTTATGTTTGCAATTTTCTTTAGTAGTAACCCCGTAGAAGTACCCCTTTTAAATGGTGCAATGTGTAAAATAGTTACAAATGTGGAGGTATTTGTGATGTATAAATTTTATTGGGTTTTTTTAAAATAAATATGCTAGATCTCTTGGATAGTTTTTTTTTTGGTAATTTTCTGTATGAAGTTAAAGCATTCATAATGAGAAAGACTATTCCTTTAAAATTTTCACTTTCTTTGATTCGTTAAGAGTGAAATATTTTTAAAAAGGGTGAAAGTGTAGATATACATCCTAACCAATGGACCCCCAGTATCAAAAAATGAAGATTCTGTTGTCCCCTTTTTGCATTGTGTTTCAGTTGAATCCCTCATGGTGCCACACTACCACCACTTTTAGCTCCATATGGTCACTAGTACTGTCCTTAATATCTGTTTTACCACTCCATGTGGTGTATTATCACATAATGTGCTGCTCTTCACTGACCACCACCTATCATATCTCTCTGACCACTCCCAGCCTCCCTGGACGTCCCAGTCATAGGTAGAACAATACATTTGATTGGTTAGTGCTGAGGGAGGATTACTTGGTGGGCCATCGTGAGGTAGCTTAGCTGACTAGTGGTGAAGCTCCATGAAAAATAAGAAGAGTAAATCATAGTAAAAACTTACTCCAGAAGTTGTGATAATGCACCAACTCGTCCTCATTTTAGCCCTTTGATATATTTTAGCAATTAAACGTTGCACTCTTGTCTTAAAAGTAAAAGAAATAAAAATTGAGTTGTCATTGATGTGTGGAATATCATATTATATATTGCGTTGTCAAAGTTGAGAGATTCTAATATTGGGTATTGTTGTCCAAGTCAATTAAGTGCATGTTTTGTTTTTTTTTGTCCAAGTCTCTCTGTGAATAAGCCTTTGGTACCAAATATTATTTTCAAGGCCTTTTCTTCTCAAGTATCCAACTTAGAGTTCCACACTGATCCTTGGAGAAATTTGTACATATTGAAAATTCCTGTGTGCTAGTACTCCCCTGTGTACCACTAATTGTTGTTATAGCTTTTTCTATTGGTTATTTGTCAAATCCTTTTGTCTTCCTGGAATGCTTTCTGGCATTTTCATAATAACCTTATAATTTATTTGAATAATGTTATGAACTGAAATTTAGGTCTTGCTGACCATGACAACTACCATGAATTTTGTCGCCTTCTTGGAAGATTCAGAATTAATTATCAGGTATTTCCATTAAATATACGCTTCGTATCTGACCTGATCATGTCGTAATATTGTTACTTCACTTGGTTCTTAAGTCTTATGTGCATATATTCTCAACTTTTGGTTATCTCTTATTTGGTTTTCACCCTGATAGTCTGATATACAATTAAATTTCTGTGTCTAAATAGCATAAATTTTCCAGTTTACAAGAAAGAGTTGGAATCCTTTGAAGTATTTCAGTAGTTATAAAAGGGCAACTAACATACAAGATTAATTCAAATATACACAATAAAAAAGGGTGCGGCGGGGTGAGGCATAAAAAGAATCTTTATCATCTCTGTCTTAGATTTGACTGTCTCAGTACTAGCACATGCTGGTCTTAATTAAATGAGGTGATGCGAAAAGATAGTGAACGGAAAACATTTTATAGAGCATGCTCCAATAGGGCATTAGAAGATTGCATAGAGATGCCATGTACCAAGAGCAGAACATAAATTAGGATTTCATGCAGCCTTGGCCTTTTTTTGACTTGGCTTCTCATTCTCATCCTGCTTCTACTTTATGTGCTGCTGCACGTAGTTGGCTGTGGACTGTGGTTGTTTAAAGGGTTAATTCACCAATATTCAGGTTGATGGATCTGTTTAGTTATTATCTTTAGAATAAGTGGAAACAATGTGATTTTTATATGGATGTTGACCAAAGAATTTCTATTCCATAAGATATTGAAGTCTGAAGCTAAGCAAGATTTGGAATGTATATGTTTACTCCTCTTAAGTCATCATTTTTCTGAGAAACATATGCAAAGAAGATGGGTGATATGCTACAACGTTCTTCCAAAAGCCTGCTGAGGATAAGGTCATTAACCAATAAGCTGTTGCATACTTACATAATTTTTCTGGAAGAGGAGAAAAGTATTCATATAAAAATAGGGGCTAGTTTATCTGTAGTATTGTTCTAATAGTTTCTTTGATCAACATAACCTTTTCTGATTGTTCTTTTTAATTCTTCTGCTGTGCTACTGGGGTATTTTTTAGATTGGTGGGCTTAAGAATTTATCCCCTTCCAACATTTTTTCCCCTGTGGATGTGCATTTATGTTTGTTTTATCTTTTGTACATAGGCTGCCTGCTTGGACTGAGAGCAGGTAGCAAATATTTTCTTATAGGCCAATTATTTGGTCTTCCGTAACTGTCTTTTATCCAGGTGACTTATCTCGTGTGAAGTTTAAGTTTCTATAGCTAAATGACTGATTCTGCTACAGTTGTCTGAACTTGTGACAATGGACGGCTATGGAGATTGGATACGCTTAGTGGCTGAGTTCACGTCGAAATCCTTGATGTCCTGGCAGGTAAGAGGTTTGAAATATTTATTCATGAGTTTCTCATATAATGATTTAGCTTGAGATAAGTTTTATGGACTGAATGTAGTCTCGCCATTAGGCGAGTGTCAGATTTTTACAAACATTTGTGCAGAAAAATAAAAAGATTATTTTTTGTTTATCAGTGGGCAAGTAGCAGCGTGTACTATCTTTTAGGGCTCTGGTCTAGGTTGGTGAGTTCTGTACCCTACCTGAAGGGTGGTGCGCCGAGTTTGCTTGATGAATTTGTGCCTAAAATTACTGAAGGTTTTATCACTTCCAGATTGGATTCTGCTCAGGTTCGGTTCCTTAGAAAATTCCATTGGAGACCGGTAAAGTCAGGTTTTATAATTTTTTTTTTTGCTTCTCCTTTTTACTGCAGGCGGGACAACCTGACGATATTTCAGAGCATCCACTTGACAATGTTGACCTTCTTCAAGACCAGCTTGATTGTTTTCCATATCTTTGCAGATTTCAGGTTAAACATGACTTTGATAAGCTGATATATTTTTGTTGTGCTGCTTCTTTTATTTTAATTATTTTTATTTACTGTTATTGTTTAACCTTATACGTTTCTTGTTACAGTATGAAAACAGTAGCTTGTTCATTATCAATATCATGGAGCCTATTTTACAAACTTACGTGGTATACTGAAATTTTACTCAAGATAACTCTTCTTCTCTCTTGCTATTTCTTGACCCTGTGGGCTTTTGGACTCATGTCAAAATATTGTCCTTAACAGGAAAGAGCACAGCTGCAGACTGGTGATAATAGTGAACTTTCTGTAGTTGAAGCCAAGCTTGCTTGGATTGTACACATAATTGCTGCTGTTATAAAACTAAAGCAATCTGTTGCCTGCAGGTAACCTTTTCTTTTCCTGGCCTGTTACTCTCCCTCTCGTAGTTTGGTTTCTTTAAGATGATTATAAACTATGTTGAGTTGTATGCCTCTCAGTTCTGAATCACAAGAAGTAATTGATGCCGAGCTTTCAGCTCGTGTGTTGCGACTAGTCGGTGTTGCTGATAGTGGGCTACACAGTCAGGTAAGACAGCAGAATTATTATGTTTGGTAATATGTCATTTGTCTCAAACTTTGTTAAACCAGTCTTTTGAAGAATGATTAATGTGAATGAATCAAGTTGTGGAGCAAAGGGGAAATAGATGTGACTGGAATTTTTGGGTATGCTGAAATCACTACCAGAATTGACAAAGAAATTGCTCTGTAAGATGCAAGGAATAACAAATAAGATTGTTTGAAACAAAGAAGGCACTACTAGGGTTCTCTTAGTAGAGATGACCATGAGATAGACGTGGTTCGAGATTTTATCATTATGGCTGCGTTATAATTGTAGGGACACTGGTCTATACTTTTAGTAAAAAAATTTATGAAAAGGAAGCTTTTTTCTGCAATCTGGATTCTATATTTTGTTTTGTACCAAACTAGAGGGTATGTCTTTCCGGTGTTTCAGGGCTTATGAAAAGATGAGGTGACATAACTGTAGTGCGATATATGAAGCTTCATATCTGTGGAATCTTTCTGTTTTGTTTGAGAGTCTTGATAAGTGTGGTATGCCAATTTGTGTCTGTCTGTGCACACTGCACACATCTGTGCAGTGAACATAACAGGTGAAGGGTTATTTTTTTGGAGGTGCGTGTTTAATGAACAACATAACTGAAGCGATGCATTAACATTTTGGCGAAGCTCAATCTCTCAATCTATATATATGTATATATATACACACACACACACGTGTGTGTGTGTGTGTGGGGTGTTTCGTGCTCTCTTAGACAAAACCAAGAATTATTTGATGAGTTAATGTTTCAATTATGACTTAGAGTTTATCCCTTTTCATGTTGACACCTATTTTGGTTTTGACAAACTCTGTTAGAAGCGAGATATTTGGAGTTGCAAAATTTTAATTCCTGAATATAAATTCTTTAGCACATAAATGTGAATTATTCAAGTGATGGATAATTTTTCCAATAATGCTCTTCATTAAAGATTTATAAGCATTGTTGATGATGATAAATATCAGAAATGAACATGGAAGGTGAAGTCTCTGCCTGAGTTAGTAACAATAACTTACTTTTCAACTATTTTTGGAGGATCCAGAACATGAATCAGTGTGATTGTTGCAGCTTTAATATATATGTAGGAATACTATGGCTTCTTTGGGTGATTACTTTTGAACTATAAATCCATTTCATCTCTGTGATAATACTGAAGCTCTCTTTTCATATATTTGTGCTTGGCAGAGATACAGTGAATTAAGCAAGCAAAGGCTTGATCGGGCAATTCTTAGCTTTTTCCAGAATTTTAGAAAGTCTTACGTGGGTGACCAGGCTATGCATTCGTCAAAGGTAGTATTTCTTTTTACTCATGACAATTATTGTATCTTCCCCTTTGAATTAAGTATGGGAGGGTCTCTGTTTTGTTGCAGCAGTTGTATGCGCGGTTGTCTGAACTAATTGGACTTAATGATCATCTATTGTTGTTGGACTTTTTTGTTCGGAAGATTGCTACAAACCTTAAATGCTATACACAGGTAGTCTTTTGTTGTTTAATCTTCTTAGTTGATATTGTTTTCATGTTTATGTAATTTTCTTTTTCTGCATCTCAAAAATTCCTTATTGCAGTGTGAGGAAGTTATTGACCAAACCTTGAGTCTTTTCTTGGAGCTGGCATCTGGGTTTGTTGCTTCGTCAATGTTTTAGAAAATCTGTATAATCATCTCTTCTTTTGTGTAGCTATAAAGTATATGCATGTTATTTTATTGCAGTTATATGACTGGAAAGCTACTACTCAAGTTGGAAACAGTCAAGTTCATAGTACGCAATCACACTGTAAGACATCCCTGATTGGTTATCTGTCTGTTTCATTAATTTATTTTAGTGATAAAGCTTCTCTGTTTCACCTGCTGGTTCTATTCCTTTTAACTTCTTTTTGTCGTATGTTCTGGATTTCTTATTCCAGAGGGAGCATTTCCCATTTCTTGAAGTGTATAGATGCTCCCGTAGCAGAACGACATTCTACTACACCATTGGTTGGCTAATATTCCTGGAGGATAGTCCAGCCCTCTTCAAGACTTCAATGGATCCTTTGCTACAAGTATACTTATTCTCTGTCCTCACCACCGCCCCTCACCCCTGCAAGTGCGATTACACTAAAGATATATAATGTTTCATGAAAGTTTAATTGGGTGTGAGAACACACCATTGCAAATGTTCTTTGAAATATATGTTGCAAAATATATACAATCTCCGTGTTGGAAGAATTTTTTTCTGGAGGATGCACTTTCACTATTACATATCATAGTACTAATTTGCCAAAGTTCTATTCACTTGTATGCTAATTTTGCCATTTGGTTCTTGAAGAATGCCTCGAACATGAACACCTTGAATAATTTATGTGGGCATATTTCAGGGTACATAGTATAGGAGTTCTTTTTTGGCTATTGGAGATTCCTCTAGAAGTTGTTATTAGAATAAACTGGTGCTAGTTACATGCCTACCGCTACGTGGCTCATGACTTTCAATTAATAAGGAGCAAAAGAGCAACAAACATAGACTTGTTAGCGGAGTCCATTATTGTTGGTCCTCTTATACGAGGACCAATTTCTGTCTTTTGTTATATAATTAACTAAGGGAACCCATGACTTCTCTGCATGCTGAGAAAGCAAAAGAATTTGGAGGTTGTCAAATTTTGATTTAATTGCTGAGTATTTATAGTCATCACTGATCTTGGTAAATTTGATGTTTATAAATTTCGTAGTTTAATTGTTGGTGGATATTAACAAATGCTTTTGGTCACCATGTAGGTGTTCATCACTTTGGAATCAACTCCTGAGACCATGTTTCGATCTGATTCTGTGAAATATGCTCTCATTGGATTGATGAGAGATCTAAGAGGGATATCAATGGCCACAAACAGGTTGGTGCAGATGAATGTGACACGTTATTATGGTTTTTTTTTGTTTGTTTTTGTTTTTGTATGAATCCATTATACTCTTTGTTGTGTTTCAGTCGTAGAACTTTTGGGCTCTTCTTTGACTGGATTTATCCTGCTCACATGCCAATTCTGCTAAGGGGAATCTCACATTGGGCTGACACGCCGGAGGTTAGATCCAATACTTTTTAAGTTTTATGTTTCCCCCTTTCTAACTTAATTGAAGAACAAAAGTGCAAGTGGTTGATGTCTGAGATGTGTCATTTGGTTTTTAAACCCATTAATTTGGCATTTAGTTCGAGCAAGTGGTGCACAGTGTAAAACTATATCAACTAGTTGCTGATGTCGTGGTATGAAAATAAAAAACTAGCAACGACTCCTAGGAGAATTCTGCTGCAATTTTTCTGCCAAAATAATTCTCAATAAGTAGAATTTTACGGTTGGGTTTTTAGGAAGATATTAGGCTGGGTTTTACATGGTTGTCTTTGGGGCTGAAGATTTATGGTGCTAACCTTTCTTATCTATATGCGCATACACTTACACTCTGTCTTTTCCCTTATATGAAACAAGAAAATTTATTAATAATGATTAAATTATACATAGAGACAGTCATCTCACTTGCACACTTCACACTTGCCAAAACTAGAATACAGAAGTTCTATATCATGTTAAATCTGAAATAAAAAGAGGTTCAGAATCCTTATGGTGAGAGATCCACCTAACAACCCTAAGCTGAGTCCTATTCCGCACTTCCTCTAAAGAATCCACTTGATCCTCAAGGATTCTTTCTTCAGCACAAGGCCGGGACAATCATCCTCCATAACACTCTGCCCTTTTTCGTTAATGAAATTCTAAGATTAGATAGGTACAGTTTATTGATTGAAGATGAACAATCCACCATAGACATGGTCCAGTCTTTGGGGTGATTCCTATACAAGACACGAATCTGAGGAAAAACAAATGAAAAGTGATATTGTATCACTTCACAGTTGAGCAACTTACCCTGCACTGTCAACCTTTAAAAAGTTAATTCTCAGGTAGTCAGGTCTGTGAACTTTCCAGATAGATTTAATTATTTGAAGGAAGAAAATAGGCGATGACATTCCAAGAAAGGTGCCTACACAGCATCAGCGGCTGTGCGCCGAATAAAGTCCTTTTCTTTCTAAGATAATACTCGACAGAAAAATACTGGAAGACCGATAGGGTAAATCAAGAGCAGAGGTACCTGCTGCAAGAGAGCTGATATGCAACATCATCTCTTAGATTTGAATTCGTAGCTGAAGATAGAATGATTGGTGAATTGGCAGATCCACTTGCAACCTGTCACTAAAATTCCCCTCTGGGACATAAGGTTAAGCGGGACACATAAAGTGTAACTTTTCTTATATTGATGAATCCGCAATATTGAGATTGACTCTTAGGCTTTTAGCAACATGGACAACTTCTTTTACATGTTTCCAGTGCAATTGTATGCAACTGATGCCTGACGATGGGCTATATGTTTCTGGAAGGGTTAATTGCAAAAAAAATCACGAACTTTATAGTCCTTATCAATTACAAAAATGAATTTTCAAAGTTTGCAATTCGATGCATGAACAATTTTACTATTGTAATTTGATACATGGTGTGAATTTCTGGCGATATGTACGCATACATGGCAGCCGGAGCCAACACCAACGTCAAATGTCAAATCTACAAAATTTTATTATTAGAAAATAATATTTTTTTTTTACTATCTTTCACAATTATTAAGCCGTGTTTGAGAAGTTTTATAAAAAAATATTTTGAAATTAAAAAAAGAAATTATTTTCTTCTAGATTTGACATTTGATGTAGCGTGTGACGTGTTTTTGGTGGCGGCTTCAGCTACCACGTAGTGTTAGTATCGCCAGAAATTTACACCATGTATAGAGTAACCCAAAAAATTTACACTATGTATCAAATTGCAATAATAAATTAGTTCATGCATCGAATTGCATTAAAAGTTCATGTTATAATTGATAAAGACTATAAAGTTCGTGATTTTTTTTGCAATTAACCCTTTCTGGAATACTGGCTAAGGATTCTGGCATCAATTATTAGAGCTATTTGGTGAAACCTTTGAAACTTGCATATTGCTTGGAGATCTAAGGGAAAGTGAAGCAATGTGTTATTGAATTTGATGCCTCTAAATTCCTTGCTAACTTATTTTCTATTTTTCATGTTCATGTGTGTGTTATGCTTCTCAACATCTTCTGAATTACTCATATAGAGATGATGGCACAAGGATTCTATTAGAACTGTGGTTGTCCATATCAGGAGAGCTTGTGTTTCCTGGAAAAATTATTCAGGTTTGAGGAAATAGAGAATGACAGAGGTTTTGTAATCAGGACAGGGGAATCCTCTTGGTTCTATTACTACCTATGGAGTCTCTTTGGAAATAATTGAATGAGCATCTCATATAAAATCTTGGAGTTTTAAACTGCCTGAAAGAGATATATTGCATATTAAATATTTTAAAATGCCCATTCATGATTCATGTCCAGAAAATATTTTTTCTTGTTTAAAGCACTCCTAATTCTTGACTATGTTGAATTCCACCTCAGTTGAAACATAAGCTATTAAACTCAAGATACTTATTTTATCCCTAGAACATTACGGTTTTGCTAACACAATCTCGGCCCTATATGTCTTGTATCCTCTCTTCATTAAATTCTCTTTTTGCATGAAGTGGTCTATTCTCTAGAATACAACTCAGCCCTACTCATGTTGAATAGAAAACAATCCTACCTAGTCTTTTTCTCACATTCTGTAACAATTGAAGACTGTTTCTGGGGCCACACAATTATCTGTTTTTGTGCATTAAATATATATGACCTTGTTTCTGGTGCCACACAGTTATCAGTTTTTTTGCATGAATAATATATGATCTTGCATTTGTTTAGGTCACAACACCGCTGCTGAAATTCATGGCTGAGTTCGTGTTAAACAAAGCTCAGCGTTTGACTTTTGACACTTCATCTCCAAATGGGATACTTCTTTTCAGAGAAGTCAGCAAGCTACTGGTTGCATACGGCACAAGAATTTTATCAGTTCCAAACACTGCTGATATATATGGCTGCAGATACAAGGGTATATGGATTTCCTTGACTATTCTTGCAAGAGGTAAGAGTCCATTTCATGCTTTGAAATATCCATTTTTGTAGTTTTCTTCTGTTTTTATCGTCTCTATTAGAAAGCAATTTAGTTTGCTATTCTTTTAAGTTGGTATTTATGTTGCTGGAGACTGGAGTTATTATAATATTAAATTTGCCCTTTTGTATTAGAGTCGGCCAAAATGAAAGGTCTTTGGTTCAAGTCTCAGTTTAAATGTGCAACTGTAATTCTATGCACATGAAGGAGGGGCAACTTATTGTGCCAAAACTATATTTAGTGATATGGTGATTGAGCGTGTCCGGCCGTCTTTGTTTAGAGGCAACTTATATCATTTTATATGTGTGTGAGTTTATTTAATCATGTGAGTGTTCCCACTCTTTTCATAATACGAGACTCCAAATCACATTGCTTCATGATAGTGGTGTGTACCTTGAATTACAAGTACATTTTACGTGTAGGTCTCTAGCTATGTATATGCAGCTATATATAGTTTGTTGAATAATAATAGCAGTTGAGCCAATATGATATAAGACAAAAGCTTTACATACTGTATCAATCGGATGCTTGACCTTTTCTTCATATGAGAGCACTCAATGAATGGCATGCTTGGATGCAAGTTAGTTATGTATTAGTACTTGAATTCCTAATTTGTATTCCTAACCTAAAGTTTTCATTTAATTGAATATCATAAATTTGTTGCACCAATAGATTCAGAATATGTGAAATTTTTAAATGGATCGCATCCTGGACAGCTAATACTTGTGGCATTCTGTTTTGTCACACAGTCCAATAATTGTACAGACAACATACCCTGTAAAAGGTTGTGCATGTGGATTATATCTTGTCATCTCTAATTTTTATTCTGATCACATTCTTTCAATAATATTACAGCGCTTGCCGGGAATTATGTCAACTTTGGGGTATTTGAACTTTATGGTGATAGAGCACTTGCTGATGCTCTTGATATTGCTCTTAAGATGACATTGTCAATACCATTGGCTGACATATTGGCTTACAGGAAGGTTTGTAATTACGCTTCACCCTTTTTGGAAAGCTCGGTGTTTTTCTGCTTTAAGTGTATCAGCTTCTCAACTTTGTTAGCTTCAATTCGAAGCCTGCTTTTTGTCTAATTTTGGTAAGGTTATGATGTGGCCTTGTTCAAGCAGTAGCATCATCCCATAATCTCAGTGAGCCAAAAGACAAATACCAACTTCTTTTACTTTTTTTATTTTTTATTTTGAGCAAACTTTAGGGAAGCATAATTCTTGGACATTTGTTACGGCAACTATGTGCAATAGAAGACCCTGGAGAAGCGAACTTGTAGAGAGTCCATTAAAAGACTAAATTCCCAGTTGACCATTCTCTTTTTTATTTTTGTTATTATGTGTGATAATTTTTTTTTTTTACGTTGTGTCATAAGAGTGAAACCAATGAGTATGTCGAGGCTCTCCTAAGAATAATAGTATTTGTACCCCTATTTCATTTTCAGTTTTTTTTTTTTTCTTAAATCAGATTTTAAATTGTGAGATTCTCAATAGTCTTATTTTTTGCAGTTAACAAGGGCATACTTTGCATTTGTGGACGTCCTGTTTAACAGCCATCTTCTTTTTACATTGACTCTTGATACCCGCACCTTCATGCACATACTTGGTTCTCTTGAATCTGGTCTTAAAGGTCTTGATTCTGGTATATCCTCCCAGGTTTGTGTGAAAACCGTTCCTGATCATTTATTATTATTGCGTAGATCACATAACTAACTGCATTCTGTAAGTTCTATAAAATGGGATACTGATGCTATATCCTTGTGCTGTTGTAACCCTGTGATTACTATAAGTTATATTCTTTCTTTCTGAGTAAATTATATTTTTAGATACGTCTATTTAGCACCACAGGATTAAAGCCTCTCTCACGGTTATACTGAATATTAGAATTTGACTTTGCGGCAGTGTGCATCTGCGATTGATAATTTGGCTGCTTTCTATTTCAATAACATTACCATGGGAGAGGCGCCCACTTCCCCTGCTGCAGCTAATCTTGCCAGGCACATTGCAGAATGCCCCGCTCTGCTTCCTGAAGTAAGATTTGGATCTTTCTAATTGACTTTTTAACTTTTTGATTTAGGTGGTCACATTTTCAGGCATTTTAAACTCACAAAAGTGCTTTCGCTTAAGATTGACTAGTCATAGTTTCTGTTGTCATTTTTTATTATTTTACATAAGCTGGGAGTCTGGGACTGGCAGATGTTGGATTTCCTTTTTTCATAATATATTGTGGATGGCCTCAGAAGGCTTACTTTGGTAGCATGACCTAATATTAGGATACATTTGAGCATGGTCATTTGTGTCTTCAGTTGATTAGTGCATGGTATACACATTTGTTAAAAAATTTAAAATAAGCAGTTTCTTGTAAATTATGCTAACCATCTAAGGTTGTTGCTGATGTTACTTGATTTTCTTGAAATTAGGCAATAAAGTAGTAGAAAAGCTTAGGATATTATCTACATTCCTGCAAATATACAATTCATGCTTTGTAGTTTGTATAAATAGTTACTGATTCTGATAGAAGCTTTCCATGAACATATTGAGTCTTATCACTTGGACACCTTAATGTCGCACTTCTTGAGACTGGAATCTCTTTTGCTAATAACTAAACTTAGTAATTTAAAAAAAAAAATTGGAATCTAACTTAAATGCTTTATCTTCCTCAGATACTCAAAACCCTCTTTGAGATTGTTTTATTTGAGGACTGCGGCAACCAATGGAGTCTTAGTAGGCCGATGTTGAGCTTGATACTTATAAACGAACAGGTGGTTATTTCTGGATTCTAATTTTTGTTTGTATTTTGCTTATGGAACCACAAGTATATTAAATTTGAAGGCAATTGGTCTGATGGACTAATCACTTTTATGCAGATGTTTACAGACTTGAAGACTCAGATTTTGGCCTCACAGGTAATCATATTTCACGACTCATAGAGTTACTTTCCTGCTAAGTCATCTAAATCTTTTATAAATTCTATATATCTGGGAAAAACAGAAAGTTAAATTAAACGAGTATTTCCAGCAAGAAAATGTATCACACAAATTGCCAGATGTGTTTGTCAAATCCATAAATACCATTCTGATTTGGCTCTCACAATCTTTGCACAACCCAATACGCCTCATAATTTTCAGCTCGTGACATAATAAAACATTGTACTCAAATCACATTTTCTTCATGTTGCAGCCTGTCGATCAGCATCAGCGTCTTGCTTCTTGTTTTGAAAAATTGATGGCTGATGTCGGGCGAAGTTTGGATTCAAAGAACAGGGACAAATTTACGCAAAATCTGACCATATTCAGGCACGATTTCCGCGTGAAGTAGCATCTCCTATTTGCGTAGAAATGTAGTTGGTATCTAGGATGTCAAATGGGTGCTTGAGCCTTCTCCAGAGTTCAGGTATCGTTTTTGTGGCGCTTGAAAATGAAGTGTTGTGTTGGTGATAGAACTTACCTGTAACATAATTTAAAGAATTTGAGGGCTGAGGAGGCATATTAGGGTTGGTAGGTGGGTTGGTGTTCTTTATGTGCAAGTACAGAGAGCTCACTTTTCTCAGCTCCCTTGTTTCTTAGCACCAAAGTAATGCTTTTGATTCTTTGATTTTTGGATAGCAGGGAGTGGAAACTACAGGATATACATATGCACACCCATACATCTTTTATATAGATTGTACAAAATGCCTCCCTTTTGGACTAGTTTCTTATCCTTGCCGTTTAATATGGTAGCTCTTCTATAATTAGGTTTTGCACTTAGAACATTATTTTGTTATGCTATGGTTCAATGATCTCGCTCGAAATCCTTCCTCCAAGTTTCTCTTAAATCAAGTTCGTCGATCCAAGCAAAAACCCCTAGTTTATCTGGGTTTTTTCTTGAAAAATAACTTCCGATACTATTAATCAATTAATTTTCAAGTGACATTAAGGTTGTGAAATGTATTTGATAGTATTAGTCATTTATTTTCTGTAAATTGTCTTCGTAAAGACCTTGTATGCTTGGCATGTTATTTTATGTTGATGCTTTTGGGGTATTGTATTTGTATGGAGGGTCCTCCAGAAAGCAATGCAAATATGCCTTGTTAAAAAGAACAAAGAATCACAAATTAATCGACTTGATGGGAGTCCTTAATTTGTCACGCATTATTAAGATTGTGAAATTTTTGGATTTGAATTGCTGAAGAGTATTAAAAAAGTGTGATTGTATTAAAATTTTATAGGGTATGATTGTAAATAAATCGATAATATCATTATATTGTAATTAGTGTGGAATGTTTGATGTATATTATTGAAAGTTGTGAAAATATGATCATATGTTGTATGGATAAAAAAGAAAAAAGTGAAACTAAAAATGACATGCATAGATTAAAGAATGGTTCACGTGATACAGAGTCAAATGTTTTATTGTTTTGTGTATATACTCCACCTAAAAAATATTTTATTTTATTTTTTTTTGAAAAATATGTAACAATTTTCAGAAAAGAAGTTCCAAATTTTTTGAATTTTTTTCCAAACATTTTTTTGAGTGAAGTATATTAACAAAAGATAGAACTCTATTTTACCTCAATCTTAAAGAATTTCTTGTTGGATACTGTGTTTAAAATAGCTTTTCTTTCCAAATTCTTGGAATTGCACCAAACTAGACATCTCTCCCCCATTGCTCGACCTAATGTTTTCAAAATTGGACCGAATTGGTCAGTCCGACCGGTTTAATTGGGAATTGGACATGATGCCGGTCCGATTCTTAGTGTTCAGCGAGTTCACACTGGCCCAACGCGAAGCAGTAAAAAATTAGAAAAACTCGGTGATCCGGTAACCCATTAAAATCGTTTTTCATGATTTTAAAAAAAGAAGTAGAAAATACGATGTGTTTTAATCTCTGATCCCCGAACACTGGTACGGAATATGCACCATATCTGCCTCTAAAAAGGTGGACAAGGCAGACGACAGTTTCATGAAGTCTTGAGTCGTTGAAATTTTTTTATTGGTGAAGAAGACGTTAGAGACGCAAACTATGGTGCCCTGTAGGGGTGAGCATTTGGCCGGTTCGGTTGGTTTTGATTTTAAATCAAACCGAAAATATTGATATATTAAATTTAAAAATCGAAATCAAACCGAATTATTTCGGTTCGGTTATTGCATTTCTTTTGAATTGGACAATTATTATTAATTATCTTTATGCAAAAACCAATATTTGGAAAAGAAAAAAAAAAACATATAATCAACATCACAAAGCACATTAAATTGAGATAGAAAATTAAGCAAAGTTTAAAAATGATATGTTTACAATATTAAATAGTGCAATAAAAATCATCCAACACATATTTTATATAATAATGTATTATGTTTCTTTAAGTATTTTTAGTAGAAGAATTATGAACTGTGTGACAATTGCATACCTATTGATTAGTTTTAGGTCAATTTAATAATATATATATATGTATATATATATATATGTATATATATATATATATATATAATTTACATATATTAATAAATTATATAGTAATAAATAATATTTTAAAAAATGTTTAGTATGTAATTCAGTTTATTCGGTTCGGAGTGTTAAAACCGAATCGAACCAAATAAATTGAATTTATGAAATATTAAAATCGAAAATTAAATTTCATTGTAAAAAACCGGCAAGCCGAATTCATCGGTTCAATTCAATTTTTTAAAAATTTTCGGTATTTTGCACACTCCTCGTCGCTGTCTAAGGAAAGTCTTAAAAAATGAAAAACGACTTACACCTAAAAATATAAGTTTATTAGGGTTAAGTTAACAATTAGTATTCTATTTTTTTTAGCGCTTCTATTTTTAATTTGCAATACAATTTTAATACATTAAGTTCATTGAATATGACCATATAGGATAGATATATTATTTATTTATATAGGATAGATATTCAAGTTATCTAATTATTTTATAGTGGATCAACGGGTTGAACCACTAACTTAGTGACTCAATTCATTATCCGCTTCGATGCCCGATCCCGATTTAAAAACATTAACTCTACCCTTTTTATTTCAAAAAGTGAAATTATTTCTCCTCGTGGATTTGTTAAAAAAGATATATATATTCAAAAAATTAAGTTCGAATAATTTTCTTAGGAAATATACTCCCTCCATGGTGAATTAACTTGTACACTTGTAAGGATACATTTTAAATTTCTTTTCTACCTTTTGACTAAAATCGTGACATATGAATGAATATGTATATATTTTTTGAGTGTGCATATCATTTTTTTTTTTTTTGAAGTTTGCAAGTTATCGTGAAACAGACCAAAAAAACAAGTACATAAGTTTCTTTGGGATAGAGGTAGTACATGATACACGATTATTTAGTATTCATATTTTCCTTTTAGCTTTTCTTTGATTAAGTTCTTGAAAATAAATAAAGCATAGCAGCTTAATGCCATCAACCCTTTCCATCGTAGCTAAAAAAAAAATAAAAAATCCTAGAAATACATTGGAACATACTATCATAGCTTATCCTGCTGTGTACCAAACATGCCCTAATGCTTTTAAAATATATCACACCGTTTCACCTTTCACATAATATTGCAAAGGCAAAAATTTATACACTGGACGCATGTGTATACTTTCAAACAAAATTAATTTTTTTACTGGGCAATACTAATTGTTTTCATCGAACAATATTAACTATTTTTTATTAAGAGGGGTATATTGGTTATAGAGTCTGTAGGATTTTTTTAGACTTTTAAAGTTTGGCGGTATTCAATCTAGATTTTCAAAAGTCTTTACAAATCCTGAGGTATTCAATACGGATTTTAAAAAGTCTTAAAAAATATTTAGGTATTCAACAGTCTATGGATTTTAATACTCCACGGATTTTCTTAGATTTTCCTTCCAAAATATGAATAGATTTCACTCTTCAAAATCTCTTTTAATAACCAGAGATTTTTATGGATTTTGAAAAGTCTTAAAAAATCTTTAGGTATTCAACAGTCTATGAACTTTCTTTGATTATTTTCCATTGGGATGTTAACGGGGCGGGAACGAGGGGTTATTCCCCATCTTCGTCCCTGCAAAATAAATGGGAAAAAAATTTCCCCCATCCCCGTCTCACCGGGGATCCCCGTCTCGCGGCGATTCCCCGTTCCCCGTCTACTTATTTTTTTATCTCATTTTTAAAATATAAAAAATATTTAAATTAAAAACTTTAAATATACACAACAATTACTTTAAGTTGGTGTTAAAATTAATTAATTTAAACAATTTGAAGAACCTCTAATTCTAATATTTTTAATTAACATATATACTAAAGCGAAAATAATATAATTTGAAACTAATAACATAACATTAAATAAAAAATGTAATTTTTAATAAATAGTTAATTGAGTAGGAAACTATGAAATATTTATTTGTAATTTACTTTAACATTAAAATTATATATAAATATATTAATTATATAAAAAATAATGCGGCTACCCGCGGGGAACGAGACGGGGATCCCCCGGGCTGAGAATACTATCCCGGTCCCTGCCTACAGGGCAAAAAAATTCCTCGTCCCTGTTTGCTTTGGGGATTACTCGCCCCGTTGTCAAGTCTGCTCTTCAAAAAATATAAATAAATTTTACTCTCCAAAATCCCTTCTAACAACCTGAGACTTCTAATGAGGGCGAGGTATAACGGTGATGGAAATGAAGATGAAATAATAATGTATTTTTTTTTAAATAATTTGGATAATTTTTTTTATATACAAGTGTGTCCCATATATATTTGTTTCAATGGTTTCAGCGCCGGAGTCTATGTAAATCCATGTAAATCAATAAAAAAAATGTATTCCACAATCCTATAAAGTCTATGAAAATCCAAATAAATCAATAAAAAAAATCAGTCAAACTCTGTATGGAGTCTATAGATTTTCTAAATCTACAGACTTTTTAAAATCCAAAAAAATCCGATAGAATCCCAATTGAATACACCCCTCTAAATTATACTTCCTCTGTACCAAAATAAGTTTCCCACTTTTCTTTTTGAGCCACCCCGCAATAAATTTTCCCTTTCATTAATAACAATTTTTTTTATATATTAATAAACAAATTTATTTTTAAACAACTACCCTTTACTTTTTAAAAGAGAGAAATTTTACTTCGGGACAGAAAGAGTACTAGTTATCATTGGAAAATATTAATTAATCTGGATTAGTTGTTTTCATTATAATAATTGTTTAAGTGGTTTTTTTTTTTTTTTTTTTTAATATCTCTAGTGCAAAATGCTTAAAAAATGAAAAGACATTCAAATAAATATTTGGAATCCCATTAGCTGAACATTTGATTTTTGAAAACAGATCATCTTGAAATAGAAGCCAGTCTCCAGAGACTATAAGTTATCCACCCCAACGCCCATTAAAAAAATCATAAAAGGGAGGAAAGCAGAGAAGCAACGAGCCTATGGAATCTATAACTTCAATCAGCAAATCAGCAAAGATGTATATATACATATAATGGATCAACCAAAAGAAGAGGATAATTACATAAACTACTTTTGAAGATTAATGCAAACAGCTACCTTTACATTTGTTTCTGTTCTACAAGCCAACCAAAATCAGAGTATTCGTAATTTTATGAACCGAGTTCATATGATCTTTCATCTACCTTACAAAATGCACTTGCAATTCAACAAAAACATTGATAAAGAATTGAAGGAATATGTGTGAGTGTGTGTACATATACAATGACCCGGAGTTGCAAACAACTAGGAGTAGATAAGTAGATGAAGAATATGGTAATTACATTGTTATGATACTCTAACAAATTGCTTCCAAAACTCCAGACCAAGAAATCTCCTCACAATCAGGTTTTGTAAAATAAGTGCTAAATGACTATCCGAGCAACAAACATCAGTTTCTAAAGAAGGTTGTTGATCAGCTTAGCTCCTTACAAAATGTTTCCAAGTGTTCAGTAAATGTATGAGAATAATATTGATAAGCTAACAAAATAAGGTGGTGAAGGTTTTATGATTTAGAAGAGTAAAAAATTACCAACGTTAAACAAACTACTTCACTTTGGGTCAAATTACAGATACATTAAAAGCACATTTATCTTATGCTATCCAAACACTTTACCTATTTCTCTTCGAATAAGGTCTAGCATCTTATAAGCTCCAAAAACTTCGTACAAGCTTTAAACACCTTCAGGAATAATAGGTTGGCAAAAAACCCTCTTGTATTTCATGATGTTGTAGAGCCATTCAACAAATCAAGATCATCAGAAAATATCAGTAGATTTTCATTTTTTCTAAAATGAAAATTGTTACATGTTGAATATTTAATTATTTATCATTGACTTGGATTGGTATCTATTGAAAAAAGGGACATTTCCCAAACCCTAATGACACAAGCTAAGATGTGACGAAGTCAATAATTTGAATTGTATCAAAAACAGCAGTCACAATCAAAAGGGCACAAAGGGGTACCTCCAGCATCAGATTTCCCAAACCCTAATTCTTCCTCTGTATATAAAGTTAACCCGTCTGCAGTTTTTCTTCGCGATCGAGAAGTTCGGTTCACATGCTCATTATCGTTCAAGGATCTGCTCTTCTTAACATCATCTCTGACCATCCTCGTCTTGCCATTTAATTTCACCTTTGCAGATGATGCTACTTTGCCCGGCTTCTCACTTTTCTTCTCATCGTTCTCAGACCTCTCTTTTTTCTTTGCCGCAAAGATTTCATCAATTTCACTGCCCATCTTCTTCCGCTTAAGAGAGGGCTTCTTTGTAGAAAGACCCTCGTTCGACTTTTTGGGGGGCATCTTAGATGAATTCTTCTTTGTCATCTCGATATCGTAAACTGCATATAAAAGTAATATACTTTCATTAAGTAATATACTAATGGGGTGTTTAAAAAAAAAAAGTGATTATTATCATCTAGAATTGCATGTTAAAGTAAAATTTTAGTATTTTCCATTTGAATCTTCTACTTAAACTAATCATCTAGAATCCATAATCTAAGAGTTGAGAGGAGTATACTTCTACCTGGTTCTAATTTTTCATGAATATTTTACTCTATTTAAATCTTTTATCAAAGACTTAACATCTACTATTAATACATTTTTCAATCACTTACCACTTCTACTACTAAGCAATTTTCCTCGCAATCAATACACTCCCTCAAAAGCATAATTTGTGCAAACACCCCCTAAATAATGTTTTAACATACCAAATGAATTAGTGCATTAAAAGCTTACTTCAATGGTCTTTAGCAAAGTGAATAATTAAAATGTAATAGAACTATTCATTCACCATTTATATGGTCTTGGTCAAAGTATAGATACTCATCGAATTGAGCTTAATTGTAATTCCAACAATTAATATACAGTCAGAAATTTAATGAATTCATCTAATAAACTCTGGAAACTATAAAAAATAACTACAGCAGAACTTGGTCCCCAAACAATATTGAAGCAGAAGACCCCCTTCCCCCTTCCTCTGTTGCCAAACAATATTTGCAGAACTAGGTCTTCATATTTATTAATGATGATGAGGCAATCCAACAATCAGACTTCTCCCAAGCCCCATTTACTTCCCCAGGCCCCAATAAATGTATACATACATAATACATTCATGTGGGTTCTGCAAATTTCATAGGCACCATTCTTAAGATATGTTCAAAGTTCATGATTATAAAATCTGAATTTCTCCATTACCTATACTTTTCTGTGCTCTACAACCTCTACTCACTAAGAATTACCAGACTCATGTAATAGCAGGCACCAGGTAAAAGAGGAGATCAAAATGAAATTAACGTCCCCTAAATTTGTTCCTTATTAACGTTTGTCTATGGTCGAATAAACTACCTCAATAACTCTAATGGATTGAATGTACTTCATTGTGGAAAAGAACAACTTACCAGTTACAAGTCTTCAACGGGCGACGGCGTGTTTGGTGGACGGAGTAAAGAGCTTGCTTGAGGAAAGGAAAAGGAGTTCACCGCGCCGATATCCAGGACGGCGGCCGTCGTCACTGGGAAGGTATGTTTGGCTGCGCCGCCGTTGCGTGAGAGAGACGAGACTACCCGGCCGTGTGTGAGCCCTATCAAATCAAAATTGTAAAATATAAACAGTAAAAATGAATTCAGAAGTTCGGGCCATTATTAATAAACTGATCTGATGGGCTCGATAGACCTATTCATTTGCACTAGTTTTGGGTTAAATACCCTACCCACGTTAAATATCATTTTCATATTAATACATTACCTAAAAGATACATACGCATTTGTTCGAAAATAAGGGGCAAAAAAGCTAGGGATGCCCGCCGACTCCCCGCCTGTTCACCGCCGAGTCGCGCTGACGCCGCTGCTGTCGCTTCTTCTTTTTGTTTGAATATATATATATATATATATATATATATATATATAATTCAGTGTATTGAGTGATTATTTGAAGTTAAATGATTTGATTTATTCATTGTTCTTGGACATTTATATTTCATGTTAATAGACGAATATGTATGATTTGCATCTTTTTTTTCGATTTGATGAGAAAATCTACGATTATTGTTGTTCGAAAATTTCTGCCAAATTTTTGCCGAAATTTTGTCTAAATTTCAAAAGTTTTTGCCGAAATTCATGTTCGAGTTTTTTTTTTCGAATTTCAAACATAATTTCGACTGAAAAAAATATATGAAAAACTGGACAAAATTCGAAAAAATTATTCGAACAGGAGAGTTCGGAAAAGATTTCCGAAAACAGAACAAATTTTCAACTATTTTTTTCGAAATTGGCATTAAAAATCGGAATTCACAACCAAACATAAATTTCGGAAACTATTTCCGAATCTGTGAATAAATTTTACCAGTCATGAAAATTGATTTCGCGATTTTTCAAAAATTTAACACTAAAAAAAATTGTGAACACTTACATATGTGTGATTAGGGCTTGGAGTATTCACCATCTTGAGTACATAGGCGTTCAACAAGCTATACAACACGCAAATTTTCGTCCGCGGCTCAATAAATTCATGTAGTTCAAAGTTTTCCTTCGTTTTTGTCGAATTCTTGAGTGATTTTCGTCCAAAATCGTGGAAAGTTTGAGGAAGTGTATTTACTACATTAATTTTGGAAGTACATTATTGACATTTTGTATATATAAGTTTATAATTAATATGATATGGTAGTGTATTTAACCAAGAGGCTAGTGCTAATAACCGTGGTCTTTGGTATACCATTATACATTTTGAAAAATTGAAATATTTTCGATTTTTTTTTTCGAAAATAAACATATAAGTTACTTATTTTTGAAATATTATGTTTTCCATTCCGTTCGGAAAAAATCTTCGAAAAAAATCTTCAAAAAACTGAAACAATTTCAATTTTTCCTTTCTGAACAACAAGTAATATATACATCCTGTTGTATCTTTACCAAAGAGAATAGTGCAGATAATTGTACCCATGTTTAAAAGTCCATTCTATACCTATGCTCAAAACTTCAGATTGATCGAATGTCTAGACTTTTAAGTGTGTCGAGCCGACTTATGAGTTACTCCCTCTGTCCCCTTATAAACTTTATAGGAAGGAGTGCATGATTTAAAAAAAAATTGTTTTATTGATTTTATTAACCAATTAATAAAGTGAGCATTGCCAAAGTGTTTTATTTTTATTTTGTAAATGTGAAATTTATAGTATGACGTTTCAAAAAAAAAAAAGTAAAAAGTTTATTAAAGGCGGCGGAAATATTTGTTTTTGATTCGAACAAAAATAACATAAAAGTTGATTTAAATTTAATGGAGTTGAGTTGAGCTGAGTTTGAGCTACTCGAGTTTGAGTTCAGTAAAAACAAGATAGTTGGGCTTACGAGTCTAATTGAACTCACATAACATTACAATATTACTCCTACTATACTAATTATTTATTAATTACTTTAATTGTAAATAAAGTGAAAATATTTAATTATTATGTTCTCTAAAGTGAGTATAAAATAATTGAGTTTTAAATTTTGTAATCGAATTGGGCTAGAGCCTAGAGCTTTACATTAAATTAAGTTGCACTATTATGCTGGTGCTCTGATTTTGTATAGTAATGGAATCATGGGCAATACTTATACTGCCCCGTAAATTCATGCCTGGTTCAACAATGAGCGTTTCCTTCTCACCCATTTCCCCCACTTGTACCGCCGTCAACCTTCGCCCTCCTTCTCCAATGGCGACGCCCTCTTCTCGATTCTTCCAAATTCCATTCGCCGCAAAACCCTATCTGCCTCGCTTATATTCTGCTAATTCCAGCCACACCGCTGTGAGTGTTTCGTTTCTTTGCCCCTTTATATCTGTACTTGCTTCTTGTTTTCCGCTATTCATGTCGGGGTAGCTGAATTATGATTCCGATGATTCGTTAATGGGTTCCTTCTCTTTCTCATTCTGTTTTCGTGGGCAAGTTCGCCAAATTGGATTTCTTAATGAGAAAAAAATGTATTTTCCTTTGAATTGCATTGATGCATTTTTTATTTTTTTTCCTCCCTTTTGTTGTGTTAAACGTATGGAACTGTATAATGTCATTTAGTTACTCTGTAGGAAAATATGCAAAGCTATACACCCTTTGCAGCAGTCTTCCAATTAATGGAGATGTTGAGATAATAATTTGGTTGCAATGAAATGGTTTAGGTCAATCAAGTGCTCGATGTTTCTTTATTTGAGTCTTTCATGAACTTAACTATACCTTTTTGCGGATGCTGTTTGTTCTGTTATATTTCTTGAATGTTAATTGCTATGTCAGACTATCGGTGGTTTTGGTTTTGGCCCGAGAATAAAACGTCATAGTTTACAATAGGACTACTGCACCTAATCTCGTCATGAGTTATGACTAAAATATTCATGTTCTTTAGATTTTATCAAGTGGATATAAAGCTTAGCAGGCTCTGCTAATGAATTAGGTTTGCTGTACATTTATATGCTAGAAGTATTGGTGCCTTTTACAGTTTGTATTTAGATGAGCTCTAATGTTGTATCATCTATTAGATGCAGCAGCTTTATCTTTGAGTATATCTATGTTGCTTCTTTTTACATTCTGTGTTGAAAAACTCCTTGACACATGTTCATCTAAAATGTGTAATTGGTGCAATGGTAGAGTCCAGAGTCATCAGATTTTGACAGCAATTCGTTGGAGAGCCCAGGTACCTTGAGATTATTACACGGCCCTATGTTTCTGATAAATGTATGATGCATTTAACCAGTTAATGTAGTTATGTTATTTTTCCTGAAAAAACTTCAACTGTGTTTGTAATAGGTTCAAATGAAAAGACCGAAAAATCTCAAGCAGTTTCATCCGATGGGTACTTCCTACTTGCCTTCCAAAGCTTTTATTATTATTGTTGTCTGCAGTTCCTTCTGGCTAGTCCATTGTGCCTGTCTCTTATGATCTATTCTTGCGAATTATGCTTGCCACTATGTGTGTTTTCATTTTGGTTCTTCACCTGGGTACAAAATTGAAGTTGATTTTTTATTTTTTGGCAAAGAAAATGTTCGAAAAAGTAATTGTACTAACCCTGTAACCAGTTATTCGGGCTAAGCATTGATTTTATTGTTGGTTTTGTATCTGAATTGCATGTATGCTTTATGGTTTCTGTTACTTTCATATATTACACTTGAAGTCATGATCCTTATGACAATGCTTCTTTTACTGCATGAACCTCAAATTTATACCTTCTAAAAGTATCTTTTGATGGTGGGGTCAGTTTATATTTATATCTTTAAGTGAATAACAATTCTGATGTTAATATCTCATTCTTGTTTACTGGGCTTTTCAGGACACTAGCCAGATTGAAGAGATACGGCATCTCAGGAGTTTTGGCCTATGGCTTGCTAAACACTGCTTACTATCTCACTACTTTTCTCGTGGTCTGGTGAGTGATTAAGTTGACTGCAATCGCAGTTGAAGCTTTTTTCTGCATATTATGTTCTGGTCATTTTTGTGTTTATCTTTTCCAAGCTCCGTCGTACCTGAACTTGTGGTCAGTTTGAATATCTGTAGATGTATTCAATCTCTAATTCTGCCTGTATACGAGTTCTTGATGCATTGCTCTAGGCTTGAGTATTTGAAAACATGATCCTTTAGGAAATCTCTCTCTCTCTTGGGGGTCTTGGGATGGGATGAAGTTTAGTTCACAGTTTATAAGATATCCTTTTGTAATTTCTTTTTTATATGTTGTGGCAGGGCTGCAATCCTTATATATACGGAAATGCCTTCTTTCCCTTCATACTCAGTATAATTTGTTTTTTTTCCCCTCTTTTCTGCTATATGCTTCTATGATTATAATCACATCTTATGAACTTGCTGATAGGTTATACGTGGCTCCATCACCTGGGAGAATGGGTTATTTGGCAGCTGTTGAAAGGTAAAATAATCTTTGAGGTGCTCCTCTACAGGGTTCAATTATAATGAGACGTTATGTTATTCGCAGGTTTCTCAAAGTACTGGCGATGGTGTGGGCAGGGAGCCAAGTAACTAAGCTCATGAGAGCTGGAGGGTGAGCTGCCCAACCATATCTTTAACATCTCCATAGGGGTTCGTTTCAGTTTGTTGCTATTGCTTCTCGATTTTCTCCCATCGTTATGCCTTTTCCTTGTGCTATGATCTTGAGTTTTCAGAGAGAAGGTTGATTCTGGAATTCCTAGATTGATCATGTGGTTTGTTCTTTAGATTATAACTAATTTATTTATCTATATTGGTAAAAGAAAATATGAAAATTGAAAAAGAAGTATACGAGTGAATTGTATAACAAAGTGGTCTTGTATTCAAACGAATAAATGAATGTAAAGTTGGTATCGTATAAAACAATTTTCCCCGTACCTCTAATTCTCAACTATCATTTTATTGTGTAACAACTAGTATTACTTTTGAATGAGAGAACTAATATTGGCAAACAAATACTCCCTCTGTCCATTAAAACTATGCTCGTTGAGCTGGGCAAGGGTGAGAAGAAAAAGTAGATAAAGTAAGGGTACTGTGGGGTTCATTTATGAATAAAGACTTGATTGTGAGGATGATAATAAAGTGATGATTTCCATAAAAGGAAAACGAGTATACTTTTGGTGGACGGGCGAATAAGACAAGTGAACATACTTTTAGTGGACGGAAAGAGTATGTTATAATGAAACAACTAATACCGTTTAATGATACACACAAAATGCAACCCCGTTGCATTGTGAAACTGATTTATACAAGACTTTGCCATGAATGTGACATAAAATTTTGGTCGTATACAACTAATTAGGCAAAAATCATGTGTTTCGGACCCTTTTTCCCACTATGAGTGTGAATGTGTCTTGTGTGCTTTTTAATCGTTTTTCAAAATTCGGGGCAGGGCTCTGGCACTTGCACCATTTGTCGATAGAGGATTATCATGGTTCACAGTCAAGTTCGGGTTTGAATCTCAAGGAAAGGTACATGAATCATGAAATTCAGTAAGTTCTGTCTTCTACTCGTGGTTTCTAATTAGCATAATGTCATTCTTTAGGCGTTTGCGACAATTGCTGGTTTTTGCTTCGGGTTGGCATTCTTGATGTTTGTTGTAGTGACCTTACTTTGGGCGTGAAGCTTTTCTAGTCATTCTTGAGTTGGTTACGATCATTGTCCCAACATGATACAACAATGGAAGGTCGATTAATTTTCACTATGGGTTGATCTGACCCGGATAGCCATGAATTCACAGCAGTGGTTCTCAGCATATTCTTGAACATGAATTAAATTGTGCTTTTGTTTTGAAGCAAGAAATGTTGATCATAGGATTAATTTTTCATTGCATTTTGAAAACTTATAGATTGATTGGCAGAGATGAGATTTTCTGTGGGGAATTATCGCCCTTGTAATTTGTATATTCTTTAGTTAGACCGTTAATTGGTAAGAGCATCTCCAACAATCCTCCAAATTGGAAGGTCTCTAAGAAGAATAATGGATTGTACTTACAATGTCCTTGGAAGCACCTTTGGGGTGCCTAAGTTCCATTTGCTTATTTATTTATGGCTATGATGCCCCATCGGCATTGAAGGGCCGTCATAATATGTTGCTTTGCTGATGGATTGGTTAGTTGGCTGTTGTAGTTTGAAGCTAACAGTGACCACAAGGTATCGGATTCTGAGAAAATTTAAGATAAGTATTTACTAGGAGGATGTCCTAGTAAATACGAGGAATTGTGTATGTGAGACTATATAGACTATTCCTTTAATATGATATAGATTTTTACGATTTGAGAGTATGATATTTATATTTAGAATTTAATATGATATTTTTTTTTAGGTTCACACAAATTTTTGTCACCAAAAGAAATTACGAAACATCTAATTCATTAATAAAATTGAATCAAATTGACTAGCAAGATACTACTCCCATGTTGTAAGTCGTAACATACAAAATAATATCGAGTTTATCTAAATACGAGCTCCTTTTATTTAAAGGACGAAAAAAAGTATAATATATGTCTCGATCCTTCTGTCACATAACACCCCCTATTATATTAATTGAGAGAGTTCTTTCTGATGACGTGACGATCTTACATTCATTTGATTGATGTGTGTTAGAATTTTTTTTATAGTTTTGATCATTGTGACAAAAACACCATGACAAGTTGAGTTGTATAGACAGCTTATATATCTAGACTTTGTTTGATTTTACCGATAATAAGTTAAGGAGAAACTCAACTTATAAGCTAAGTCTGAAGAGAAGAAGTCTTCTTAAGAAAAGAAGCTGAGAAGACGTCTTCTTAGGAAGGGGTGAATAAAAGTGATTGAAGCTATGCAAGAAGATAAAGAAAAACTAGGAGCTACCCAATATGATAAATAGTACTCCCTCCGTCCCAGGGGAATTTGCTCCCCTGGGATTGCACGTGGATTAAAAAAAGTGATAAACTAGTGATATATGGGTAAATATATGTATATTTGTGTGAGTGTACACACAAATCGATGTTTCTTTTTTAAGTAGTGTGCAAATTAGTGTGACATGTCCAAATAAGAAAAGTGTGCAAATTCCTTTGGGGCGGAGGGAGTATGAGTTTGAATTTACTCTTCAATGGTAACATCCAAAACCACAATATAAATACAAACTCAAGCTTCATAACAAGAGTGTGGAAATGCTACAAAGTGAATACGCAAGTAAGATCTTCAAACATTTCCATCCAAGAACACTAAGCTTGTATGCATAAATGTACAAGAATACTACACCATATCTAAGCATGTATTGTCATATCTTAAGTTTAGAGAGAATTCTCAACCTTAACTTCAAAATTAACACATTATATGAGAAATTTCGCCTAGTTGGAAGCCACATCAAACACTTTGTTCGAGAGTGAGGTAGTTTGTGCTGATTTAGTAGGTTGGGTTGGACTTGACCGAATGATTATTGTAAAGGACTAAAACTCATTTAAATTCCATATTAGATGAATCCCACAAAGGGAGAACTATCTAGCGAAGTGTCTCTTGACACTCTAAATCAAGATTTCTAAGACATAGAAATTACCCATACTTTGTACAGGTAGAGTTGATGTAGATGTTGAGTCTTTGAATCACTATTTATAAAATATACTCCTGCCGTATCATAAAAGCTTTCACACTTTTCTTTTCATTTGTATAAAAGCTTTTACACTTCTAAAATAGAAAACACTCCATAAACTTCATTCACACAATATCATATGAAAGTTTTTATGGAACAAAGATAGTGTCCTTTAAAGGTAAAAACTTTAAAAGTTTATGTGGCGTGAAAGTTTTTATGGGACGGCAAAAAAAGTGAAAACTTTTATATGATGAAGGAAGTACTATTAAGGCAAACAAATAAAAATTTATATATGATCCGATTCGGCTCATAGGTTTTCTTGACCCACAATATTTTTTAGACATGCATAATTTTTTTCCTCTATATTTTTAAAATATTGCAGGGTAAAATATTATTAAAGAAAGTGATTTAATTTTATATTTTATGTATACATATACATACATAATTAATTAATTAAAGTGTCAATCCCAGTTTTACCATACAATTGGGCACAAGGGTGAAAGGTCCAAACTAATATAATTGAAATATGAAGACAAATATAGCTGAAATGTGTAGACTAATATAACTGAAACATGTATATTGTTATAAATGAAATGTGAGACTTGATGTATATTAAAAGATAGAGGTGTTCGTGTGGTAGGAAAAGTATAGAGTAAAATTGGTTCATACATGAAACACTTTGAAGAGTATGAGTTGTTTTACTAAAGAGTAATAATTGTTTTCACTAAAAGATACTTCCTCCGTCCACCAAATTTTTACCCATTCCTCTTTTGGAAATAAACTACACTCACAAACAAAAAATGGGTCCCACAATACCCACCACAATACTCTTACTTTATCTACTTTATTCACTTTTTCAATAAAATACCAATTTTCATTAAAAAACTGTGCTCTACAGTAACCGGGTAAAATTTTCGTGGACGGAGGGAGTATTAATTTTGGAGGGTATAAGTTCCACTAACTCTAAGGAGTATGAGTTGAAAGATATGAAGGGTATACATTGTTTCACTAAAAGGTATTAGTTGTTTTTATTAAAATGCATAAATTGTTCTACTGATAAGTATTGTAAAATAGTTTATGTATAAACAAGGGATGTGGATTCCCTGTTGGGGCTAAATGCCCAACACCGGATACTAGTCCTTTATACGACACCGTTAAATTCTTAAAAAAAGAAGAAGCTTTTTTAAGCATCAATTGCTTGGGTACGTAACATAAGTTGTGTTTTTTTGTATGTTTCCTTTTAATTAAGAGTTAATTGTAAAAAAACCCACAAATTTTATAGTTTTTAATCAACTACAATATGAACTTTTAAAGTTTACACTTTGATACACGAAATAATTTACTGTTGCAATTCGATAGATGTTATAAATTTCTGTCGATACTTATACTTGCGTAGCAGTTAGAACCGATACCAAAGACACGTCACATGCCACGAATGATATTAGTTATTAGTTGTTTTATTAAAATGTATTAGTTGTTTTACTATAAAATATTAGTTGTAAATCAATTTCATGGTAAAATTGATTCACATAAGAGTAACACATTTAAATAACAAAATTTTGACGCCATTTAATAAGGAGGCGACTGGCGTGTCTTTGGTGGCGGCTTCGGATGCCATGTAAACATAAGTATCGCAAAAAATTTACACCATGTATCAAATTGCAACAGTAAATTTAGTTCATACATCAAATTTTGAACTTTAAAAGTTCATGTTGTAATTGATAAAGATTATAAAGTTTGTGATTTTTTTTTGCAATTAATTAACCTTTCAATTAATTTATTATTTTTAATACTTGATTTGTTAATCTTTACCATTCAATTATTTCTTGATTTAACAAGAAATTTTTCTTGAATTTTTTTTATCGATAAAGTTATGACTCGAACCCATGACCGATGGTAGAAGAGCTCTAACCACTTGAGTTATATCACTTTATCTTTTCTTGAACTTTATTGTTATTATCAATTAGTTACTTTTTTCGTCCTACAATAAGCTTCATATATATATTTTTTTAGCGTCCCATAATAAATTTTTCATACCATTTCTTAAACCCACTTACCTCTTTATATTAAATAATTATTCCTACATATTATTTTACCTACATCAAATGTCACTCAACTTACCCCACATTTTGTTATTTTTTTTTACAATGCTTTTATTATTGCTTTCAAAATTTTAATCACATTATTTTGTATTGTGATTGCCAAATTCGTTTAAGCACAAATTCGAACTCACTCGCAAGTGTACGAGATCGTTGTTATAGTAAGGCAATTGGCCAAGTAATAAAATTATCGAACCCAAAGGAAGCAAGTGGTTAACTAAGTCGATTCACGTTGGCATGCAAGAAAAATTAAAAGACAAGTTCGGGTTGATTACACTAAGGCAAACAAGGAAATTAAAAACAAGCAAGAATTTGAAATCTATTTAACTTCGATATGAAGTGCGAGGGGATTGGTATGCCCTAAATGGTTTCTGTTATGTGATCCTTAGGTTCAAACATTGACTTATGCCAAAATTTTAATTATTCATGGATTATAACAAGTATTACTTCACCTAAACATTCAACGGACTATCAAACGTTTAAGGCTTATTGACGGTATCCTACGTTCTAACTCTCTCTCGATGAGTTAGCACGAGATACACGCATCTAAGCACTATTTGCTCATACACAAAGGTTTCATCAAATCAATGTAACTCTCGTCTACACTAAGATGAATTCACACATCAATATGAACAATTCATGCTTAGAGCAAATCTAAATTCCAATCAATAAGGATATAATTCCACAAACAATCAAAATTAGGCATAAATCAACAACCCAAACCTAATTTTCACATAACTTCCACTATTCAAGGCATAAGAAGGTGGTGATGCTTAGGATATCTTCAACCTAGTGAAACTCAAGTAGGATTGTCAAGCCAATTCTATGCATCAATTCGGATTTACTAGGAGACCTCACCAATTACCTAAACAACAATCCAAGCAATTGATGTCTAATGATGGGGTTCTTTGCGATTAACTCTCTCTCGATGAATCAAACACAAAATAGACGCATTCAATCATAAATCTCACACGCATTCATCTAATCATGTTCATGTAACTCTTGTCTACGCTAAACATGCCTCAACAAACAAGGTACAAGAGATTAACAATCAAAGCCAATACAAATCCATCAATAGAAGCAAAATTCAAATATCAACATAGAATAGGCAAAGAGCAATCCCAACTCAAGATTTCACATGATATCTAACATCCCAAGCATCAAAACAATTAGCTCATGGTTTCACAATGAAAAACCATAGCTAAATAAAAACACAATAATAAACACATAGCTAAATAAAAATGAAATTGCAATAATAAGGAAAGAAGCCACCTCTTGGATTTACAAGCTTGAAATAGAACTTTGATCTTGAAATTCTAAGCTAAATTACTCTAATGATTCAAAGAAAAAATAAAAACCTAGAAATGAAAGGTGAAATTTAACTAATCTAGTGTGTGAGGTGTGTGTCCCCTAAGGGGGTGTATGGAATTTGTGTTCTAGCCTAATCTGGGGTTTCTCTCTCTAAAATCCAAATTTCATGCTTAAATACTCCTTCTCCCGATCATTGGCACGTGTCCCGATCTTAGAATGGAAAAATCTCAAATTTCAAGGTGCACGACCGTGCAGATGGGCACGACCGTGTGCACGACCACAAACAAATGTTTTCTTGCTGAAACTTTGGGGTGCACGACCGTGCAGATGTGCACGACCAGTCCAGGTCGTGCACTCCCCCAGACACCTTGGCTTCGCACTTTTCCTTAAGGTGCATGACTGTGTGCCTTTGCACGAGCACCTGCCCTTGGTCGTGTACGACCAGCTGCACAACCTCAATTAGTGCACAACCATATGTAGATCTTCTTTTTTGCTCAATTCAAATCCCGTTTCTGATCGTTGCTCACTTTTTATTCCTTTCATCTTTTGTCTTCAATAATCCTCTCCTTGAGCTTGCATTGACCTTTTTAGATCGAATTCCTTCTTTCTCAAGCCCACTTCTTGATCGATCTCAATAATCACGTATTTGATCCAAAAATGCTCAATTTCCTATAAAATAAATCACAAACACCTTTCTCGATAATTAATCACAATTGAACTAATTAATGTAAATATTTGCAAGAAACTCCATAAAATAAGCAATTTAAGTGCACGAATTTCGAGCAAAAATCACACTAATCAACACCCCCAAACTTAAAGTGTTGCGCGTCCCCGAGCAACGAAAGAAAAATAAAACAAGTGGGAGGATTGCGAATAGATGAGTGTCAAAGAGATAAGTAGCAATTGTCAAGTTCATTCAATCTAGTCAAGCCCTTAAGTACACATATCAACTAGCAAATTCACAAGTCATGTTCAAATCAATGCAAGATCAAGGCTCAATCCATAATTTCCTCTCAAGTAAGTATATCACTCATCACTCAAAAGTGTATCATGGAATGTATGCACTCAACAATCAATTCACACAAGTGCACTACCATAAGCTTGACAATCATCTAAATTCTCCACCACTTGCCAAGTGATCAATCCAAGAATCAATGAGGATTTTGCATTTGGTTGTAATGTTGGGCTCTTTGGTTAAGGTGGGGAAAATTTGGATAAAGTGACTCGTAAACTAGTGGAGCGAGATATAAAGACGCATAGACACATCTAAAAATTTCAAGACAAAGTCGCAAGTGATCAAGTTGCAACTCAAAAACTCATACTCCAACAATCTACTAGTGCTCTTTTTAAGCACATTCTTCACCATCAACCATCAAACACCTTTCGAACTTGAAACTCTACCAAATAGCTATACAAGAGAGAGTTTCTTCACAATTTTTTTCTTTTCACAACCAACTCAATTTTTTTCTTGTACAACTTTTCACTCATCTTTTTTCTTCTTTTTCACTCCTTTCACTTTCACACAAACTCATCCACCAAATTCACATTAAAGCTCAACTCAACCTCACTATCCATGTTCAAGCTCCACTAGCTCATTGGAAAAATTAGGCTCACAAAAAGGGATAATTAAGCTAAATTTGTAGGTTGCCAAGAAAATAGGTCAATAGGCTCAAAAGGGCTAACTACGGAAATTTTTTATATGGTATGGAAAATTTGGCTAAGTGACTATTCAAATCAAAGATGGTCTCATATCACTTTTAAAGATTTCACACTTAATGTAGCCTCAAACAAGACAATTGACAAGTTCTAGAGCACACAAGCATGAACGATACTCACAAGAAAGAAATTAGACCAAAATATATGTAAGTCTAAAGGCTCTAAATCTCACAGTCTTGTCTCATCATGGATCGAGCACAAAATCAAGCACAATCATCACATGAACAAGTAAACAAGCAAGTCTCAATCAATACCATCAAGCTTAACTAAATCTAAAAAAACCAAACAATCACCATCAATTAAGCCTCTAACACCAAGACAAACAATCTTAGCTCCCGAAAAATATACTCAAAGATATTCAATAAGCCCACAATTAAGCACAAATTTTTCAAAATTGAGCGAAGTAAGTTGGTGCAAATGGAATTTTAAAACGAACATACTCCCCCAAACTTTTTCATTGCTAAACAATTAAAAGTTTGGAAAATAGTGTCACAATGAGATTTGCAACCAACTACTCACCAAACAATTTACCACATTAAGCAAGCCACTAAAAAATTCGACAATTAAGCTCACAAAACATGCTAAGTACTCGAATAAACAAAACTCTAAAAAATGAGGCGTGCGCCTGTGCAATGTACAAGTGAAGCCTCTAGTGTGCCGGTGCAATGTAAAATATGAAAAACAAAATAAATAACCCTCCAAACTTAGACATTGCTAAGCAATTCTAAGTTTTGGGTATACTACCTCCAATTAGCACCAAACACTTTCTTCTTTCTTCAAGACATGATCACCTCACGTTAAGCTCCTTGAGTATGTTCACATTTTCCTATCAAGCATGTCTCTTGAAAAACATCACCCTTAAATCTTCATATGTCAAGTTAAAACTTATGTACAAGTATATATCATCAATTAAACCCAAAATTTTCGAACAAAAATAACAATCAATAAGCTCTCACAAACGGAGTGCATCGGTGCAAATTAAAAATTATGCATAAAAAGACGAACACCCCCCCAAACTTAGACTTTGGTCTAAGTTTAGGAAGAGGTGTTTGTACCTAAAGTTTCCTTCAAGTACGTATCTTTCTATAAAGCTCGAAATCCTCACCAAGCCTCAACACACGACCCCAACACCTAGACAAAACAAACCACGAAATAAAATTAAAAGAACAAGACAAAAATAAAAGAAAGCAAGTAAAAATGGGTTGCCTCCCATTAAGCGCTAGGTTTAATGTTCTATGCCGGACTTATTAATTGAGTTCAAACTTCTTCTCATCGGAATGGCCAAGGATATCGGTCCTCCTTGCCATTGTACTTCATTCTTTGAGCTTCAAAATCGAGGAGGCTCTTGTCATTAGTAGTCCAATCACCCATCTTTCTCTTGCATATTTTCAAGAATGGAGTCTCTCTTTCTTACTCACCATCCTCCATATCCACTTCTTTCCTTTTCCAAGGATCCCCAAGCTTTTCATCACTTCCTTATTATAGTCAAATTTAACAAGAGGTAAAATGAAATCAATAGAAACAATATCATTAAAAGTACAAACTGAAGAGTTTAAGGGATTAAAAATGCTCATTTCAATCTTCAATTCGTCCTCCAATTCTTCTTGATTATCTTGCTCGTTGTCACTCTTGTCCATCAAGGAACATTGCTCTTCGTCCACCTTGACCATTGAATTGTCGCTTTCACTTGTCTCACCACTTGGGTCCTCTTTTTCTACTTCTTCCACTTCAACCTCTTCTTGTTTAGTTTTCTCATTCTCCTCTACATTCACTTCTTTTTCTTCTTCATTATGTTTTCCTTGAAGGATCCTTATAATACGAATATAATCTTCTCTATCTTCGTCTTCATCCCCTTCTTCAAATGGATTCCAATCAAATTCATAATTCGACTCTTCCCCTTCATCTTCTATCTTCTCCACCTCTTCTTTTATCACTTCATCTCTTTCTTATTCACCATCCTCCTCATGACTAGGCATAGAGGGTCCTTCATAAAGAGTTTCACTCTCAACCTCCATAGCTTGCTCCAAGGACCTCGTAATTTATTTAATTTGACACTCAAGAGTCTTGAATTGGTTTTCACGTTGAGCATATTTGGTGGGGAGCTTCTTGTTTGACTCTTCCAACCTTCGGTTAATCTCCTCAACCTTTCGGTTACTCTCCTCCATCTTTCAGTTATGCTCATCCATATTTTTCAAAATTATTTGAAGAGCTTCATCGATTGTAATATGTCCTTCATTGCTTTCCCACTCTTGATAATGGGAAGAATCTTGTTGCGTATGATAATCGTATTCAAAGTTTCTTCCATCATCATACCAAACTTCTTGAGAAGATTCTTGAATTTCAAATTCACTTGGTGGGTAAAAAGCTTGACCATAATGCCTATCCATATAGCTCGAAAAAGGCTCTTGAAGAGAGGGTGAGACTTCCTTATTTCTCCAATCTTGATAATAGGAGGGAACTTGTTGCATTTGATTGTTATAATCAAAGTTCCTCCAATTATCGTAGTCAATTTCTTCTAGTTGTGGATTTTGTGAAGGGGAGGGATATGCATATTGAGGATAAGGAAGAGGTTGTTGGTATTGTGAGGATTGTTCATTAGGTAGATATGGGTATAAATTGGGATATGGATATGGTGGAGAATGTGGAGGATAAGTCATATCATTTTGGTTATCGTCTTGATTCCATGCATATGGACTATATCCATCCATCTTGCACTTAAACTCTTCTCAAACCTTGCCTCTTTTGGTGGCTAAAATCGAGGCTCAAAACCTCCTATAAAAGTGAAGTGCACACCTACAAAAGAAAGCAAGTATCAAATTTAACAAAAATAAATAAAAATAAGAAAAAACACTCAACTAGAATCAAACTAGCTAACAACACATTGCTTCCCTGACTACGCCAAAAACTTGATTGCCAAATGCGTTTAAGCACAAATTCGAACTCACTCACAAGTGTACGGGATCGTTGTTATAGTAAGACAATTGATCAAGTAATAAAATTATCGAACCCAAAGGAAGCAAGCGGTTAACTAAGTTGATTCACGTTGGCATGCAAGAAAAATTAAAAGACAAGTTCGGGTTGATTACACTAAGGCAAACAAGGAAATTAAAAACAAGAATTAAAAATCTATCTAACTTCGATACGAAGTGTGAGGGGATTGATATGCCCTAAATGGTTTCCGTTATGTGATCATTAGGTTCAAACATTGACTTATGCCAAAATCTTAATTGTTCATGATATTATAACAAGTATTACTTCACATAAACATTCAACGAACTATCAAACGTTTAAGGCTTATTGATAGTATCCTACGTTCTAACTCTCTCTCGACGAGTTAGCACGAGATACACACATCTAAGTACTCTTTGCTCATACACAAAAGTTTCATCAAATCAATGTAACTCTCGTCTACACTAAGATGAATTCACACATCAATATGAACAATTCATGCTTAGAGCAAAGCTAAAATCCAATCAATAAGGATATAATTCCACAAACAATCAAAATTAGGCATAAATCAACAACCCAAACCCAATTCTCACATAACTTCCACTATTCAAGGCATAAGAAGGTGATGATGCTTAGGATATCTTCAACCTAGTGAAACTCAAGTAGGATTATCAAGCCAATTCTATGCATCAATTTGGATTTACTAGGAGACCTCACCAATTACCTAAACAACCATCCAAGCAATTGATGTCTAATGATGGGGTTCTTTGCGATTAACTCTCTCTCGATGAATCAAACACAAAATAGACGCATTCAATCATAATCTCACACTCATTCATCTAATCATGTTCATGTAACTCTCGTCTACGCTAAACATGCCTCAACAAACAAGCTACAAGAGATTAACAATCAAAACTTAATTCAAATCCATCAATAGAAGCAAAATTCAAATATCAACATAGAATAGACAAAGAGCAATCCCAACTCAAGATTTCACATGGTATCTAACATCCCAAACATCAAAACAATTAGCTCATGGTTTCACAATGAAAAACCATAGCTAAATAAAAACACAATAATAAACACATAGCTAAATAAAAATGAAATTGCAATAATAAGGAAAGAAGTCACCTCTTGGATTTACAAGCTTGAAATAGAACTTTGATCTTGAAATTCTAAGCTAAATTACTCTAATGATTCAAAGAAAAAATAAAAACCTAGAAATGAAAGGTGAAGTTTAACTAATCTAGTGTGTGAGGTGTGTGTCCCCTAAGGGGGTGTATGGAATTTGTGTTCTAGCCTAATCTGGGGTTTCTCCCTCTAAAATCCGAATTTCATGCTTAAATACTCCTTCTCCCGATCATTGGCACGTTTCCCGATTTTAGAATGGAAAAATCTGAAATTTCAACGTGCACGACCGTGCAGATGGGCACGACCACAAACAAACGTTTTCTTGCTGAAACTTTGGGGTGCACGACCGTGCAGATGTGCACGACCAGTCCAGGTCGTGCACTCCCCCAAACACCTTGGCTTCGCACTTTTCCTTAAGGTGCACGACCGTGTGCCTTTGCACGAGCACTGCCCTTGGTCGTGCACGACCAGCTGCACGACCTCAATTAGTGCACGACCAGATGCACGACCATATGTAGATCTTCATTTTTGCTCGATTCAAATCCCGTTTTTTATCGTTGCTCACTTTTTCTTCCTTTCATCTTCATCTCTTGTCTTCAATAATCCTCTCCTTGAGCTTGCATTGACCTTTTTAGATCGAATTCCTTCTTTCTCAAGCCCACTTCTTGATCGATCTCAATAATCACGTATTTGATCCAAAATGCTCAATTTCCTATAAAATAAATCACAAACACCTTTCTCGACAATTAATCACAATTGAAGGAATTAATGTAAATATTTGCAAGAAACTCCAAAAAATAAGCAATTTAAGTGCACGAATTTCGAGCAAAATCACACTAATCATATTGCACTTTATTTTATATTAATATTCCTTAATTTTTGTTAATTTTTCAATGAGAAATTTATTAAGTGGCCGAGGGAATTTTATATTAGTGTCTAAGATATATATATTATATGGTTGAACTTTATATATATATATATATATATATATATATATATATATATATATATATATGTATGAGCAAGTATCTTGTGCACCTGGTGCATAATATACTTACTCAACTGTTGAGGCTGCTTATACAGAAAATAGTGAGCTAATTACATTGAAAAATGTGAGTTGATTACACTAAAAACTAATATAACTAGATATGAAAGACAAATATAACTGAAATGTACAGACTAATATAACTGGAACATGTATATTGTTATAACTAAAATGCGTGACTTGATGTAATTTACAAGTTAGAGGTGTTTGGGTAGTAGGCAAAGTATAAAGTGAATTGATACATCAACCATTTTGAAGGGTATGAATATTTTTACTAAAAATATTAGTTGTTTACATTAACGAGTATTAGTTTGGGAGGGTACAACTTATTTTCACTAAATAGTATGAGTTTAATTGTATGAAGAGTATGCATTATTTCACTAAAGAATATTAGTTATTTTTCCTAAAAGATATAAATTGATCTATTAACAATTATTGTAGTGTAGTTCATGTATAAACAAGTTACATTTTATAAATGGTAATATAGGTGATCAGAAGCGAGACGCACGACGATTCAAACTTAATTTTTTTATATCTACATTCAAACTATTACATGTAGATATAATTTGGACTATTACATTAAAAAATACTTGTTTGATGTAGTTCCCGCGCCAATGCTCCGTGTGATTTCGTCTTCCATTGGCGTGAAATCTAGAAAACCCTAATTGATGCCGATGAATTTTCATAAAAGGCCTAGTCAAACTCCTTTTTATTAAAAATTGTCTTATTTATACAAAATGTTCAAAATTTGTCTTATTTTATGTAAATGGTTTAAAAATAGTTATATTTATTAAATTACAATAATACCCTAACCATTTGGGTTGTTTAGTTATTTAAGTTGTTTAGTTGTTTCAACAACCTATACAACTTAATTGTTTAAACATACAATTTTAAACAATTATGATATTTATCACTAAATTTAAGCAATTGTTTCTATTTTGAAGGCTTAAAAGTCAAAATTTAAGTTTGTCACTTATAAATAATTACTTTATACTCAATTTATTTTTTTAATGATAAACATCTAGTTATTTAAAAAAGCTGTTTTAAACAACATCATTGGTTATCATTAAAAATAAGTCACCCTTACTAGTTTGAATATTTAAATGCTAAAATTGTAAGTTTAGTCACTTAAAAATAATTGTTTTATGCTTCATTTTAATTATATGTGATAAACATGGTTGTTTAAACAATACTAAAGTTTTAAACAACTCAGTGACAATTGACAACTTATACAACTCATATGACTACTTATTTATTCTTGAGTGATAAGATATCAATTTTGACTTTTAAGTCTTCAAATTGAATGAATAATTTATTTTTAATGGAAACAACCAAGTTGTTTAAAATTTGATTGTTTAAACAATCAAATTGTTTAAGTGGTAAGTGTAGTTAATGAGATTATGGTTGATCACACAAATGTTCAAATAAATGATTGTTTACTTATTTTTAAATCACAAGACGCCAACTTTGACTTTTAATTCTTTAAAATAAATTGAGTACACCCGAGTTGTTTAAGATTGAGTTGTTTAAACTAATGAATTGTTTAACCGTTCAATATAACCTATAAGATTAAAGTTGATTACACAAAAATCCATATCAATGGTTAATTACTTAATTTTAAGTGACAATGTATCAATTTTGACTTTTATTTATTTTTAAATGGAATGAATAATATTATTTAAAGAAAACAACATAGTTGTTTAAAATTGAGTTCTTTAAACAATTGAGTTGTTTAATTGTTCAGTATAGTTATAAGATTAAAATTGATAGAACAAAAGTTCAAACCAATAAGTATACTGAACAACAAGGTTGTTCAATAACCTAAAAAATAAGTAGTTCAACAACAGGGTTGTTCAATAACCAAATTAATTTTTTTTATTAAGGTTGTTTATATAAAAATTCAACCAATAAGTAATTACTTTTTTTTTAGTGACAAAACATCAATTTTGACTTTTAAGACTGAAAAATTATAAGAATAACATATTTTCGTTGATATACAATTGAGTTGTTCAACAACTAGGTTAATTTTTTTTTTAATTAAGGTTGTTCATATAAAAGTTCAATCAATAAACAGTTACTTATTTTTTTAGTGATAAAACATCAATTTTGACTTTTAAGGTTGAAAAATCATAAGGAAAATTTATTTTCATTGATATGCAATAATGTTATTTAAAACTGAATTGTTCAACAACCGAGTTAATTTTTTATTATTAAGGTTGTTCATATTAAAGTTCAATCAATAAGTACTTACTTATTTTTTAGTTACATAACATAAATTTTGACTTTAAGTTTGAAAAATCATAAGAAAAATTACATTCAATGATATGCAATTAAATTGTTTAATACTAAGTTTTTCAACAACTTGATTGTTCAAGTGTCCAGTGTAATAATGCGATTAAGTTTGTTGACAGAAATATTCAAATCAATAAGTAATTACTTATTTCAACTGAAAATATTAATTTTGAGTCTTCAAAATAGTAAAGACAACTTATTTATAGTGGTAAAATAAAGGGTTGTTTAAAATCGAATTTTATTTAAAACTTTAGTGATGTTTAAACAATACTCCCTCCGTCCACCAAATTTTTACCCGCTTTCCTTTTTGGTCCGTCCACCAAATTTTTACCCATTCCTCTTTTGGAAATAAACTACACTCACAAACAAAAAATGGGTCCCACAATACCCACCACAATACTCTTACTTTATCTACTTTATTCACTTTTTCAATAAAATACCAATTTTCATTAAAAACTGTGCTCTACAGTAACCGGGTAAAATTTTCGTGGACGGAGGGAGTAATATTTATTGCACAAACTCCAAATAGAGCATAATTTATAAGCGACTAAACTAAATTTGAGTTTTAATTGTTCAAGGTAGTAAATAATAACTTATATTTAATGATAATCAATAGAATTTTTCAAAATCGAGTGTTTAAACAATTGAGTTGTTTAACACCCTAGTGCTTATACAACAATATTTATTACATATAATTTTAAACAACTCACAAATAGGATATTGTTGTAATTTAATAAATATAAAAAATATTTTTTTAAAGCCATTTACGTAAAAGAAGGTCATTTTTAAATATTTTGTGTAAGTAAGACCTTTTTAGATAAATGTGTATTTAACTAGGCCATTTGTAAAAATTCCCCCATTGTTATTTTTAAATAGAACCTGAAAGCGTGCTCAGGACTTAGAGGTCTAATCAATAATAATACTTGTCACTTTCATCTCATATTATATAGTATCGGCAATAGACCATCGGCATTCACCCTCAATATTACATTTAGCAAGTGAATCAGATGAGTGTGCAACAATATTATTGAGTCCTAGATTGATAAAAAAACTCCATGAAAATCGAGAGGGTATTGTTAAAAAAAAGTAATATCCTGAAAAATTGGGTTACATGAGAAAGGACATTCAATATCTCCCTTTGGATACATTTACTCCGGATGTAAGTACCAATACTGCTCGTTAATTCGGAAATTGTACTCTCCCACACGTCTCAAACTCAATTGTCTACTTTTGACACGAGTTTTAATATGAGAGTTATTTATTAATATTTGAAAGAATAAAGTAAGGGTATTTCATTCCTTTTTATTTTATTAATAAAGTAGATGTTTTGTAGTTGAAAAACTAGAACATGTGATGTAATTTTGAGATGTTGGAGATGATTGAAAAATGTGTAGTTCCTTGACTTTTTTTGGAATTAATAGGACAACCTTTTTGGGCTAATAGGAGAATGTTATATGGTGGTTGACGAATTTGATCCTATGCCCACCGGTGGGCACCATTTTATATGCTCACCGCTTACGTTGCATGTCACCTAATTAAATAGGACCCCACCATCATTTAATTGTTTTCTTTAATTATTTAATTGTTTTATTTAATTATACCCTCATATTTATGTATGCATCATATTTAATCCCACTTCATTAATTAAGTTAATTTTTTTTTTTGAGATTATCATCACAGGGCGATAAATCCTACTTGTCTATCATCACATATAAACCCTATTCGCCTAAAATCAAATTTGCAACAAAATTAAACACACCATGTATGAGGATTCTCCGCAAAGTGGTACAGGTAATCTCTTTTGATGTTTACAATTTTCAATTATGATACTTAATTTCACACACACTTGTTTTATATGAGCATTAATCACAGACTAAACATGCTTGAATCTTATATTATATAATCTATGAAAATGTGATAGTCCATCGTGTTCAATCCAAACGGTCGAGGTGACGACAACCATCTTTGTAAAGCTTCCTAGTGTTGGCTACTGTACGTAGTTAGTTTGAGTTCTTTCATATGTGTGCTAATGACGATCAATGTACAAAGTGCAATTTTTAGGTCATCAATATTTTGAATATTATTAGTTTGTTATAATATTTCTTAATTTGTAAAAAAAAAAATTATGAAAGAACTTGCAGATAACCAAAGTAAATTAATGATGCTTAGGTAAATAAATACCCTACTCTGTTTTTTCCGAATACGTAATGCATACAACTAAGTGATATATATTTTTTCTTTAAACAAATTATACAAATTGGATGGCATTTTGACTTTTTGTTGTTGAAGAATTTATAGGCTGATGTGTTACATGTTTATGAAACTTTATTCTTTATTTTTGCACAATTTTTTTTCCTTTTTGTATGTATGAGACAGTGACCTAAATTAAGTGTCTTATGCATCACTTACTCATCTAATGACTTTATTATCATTTTTTATTTCTTGATGCAGAATTAGGTGCAGATACTAAAGTAGAACAAGATGATCACACTTTCATCCCACAGGTTAAACCTGATCTTGTTCCGAAGGTTAGTTAAGAACTTCAATCACTGGGAAATACTCTTGATTTTTACAATAAGTATGCAAGAGAAACAGGATTTAGTACACGTATAGGGAATGTAAAAAGAAAAAAAGAAACTGGAGAAAATATTTGGAAAATGTTTGTGTGCTCAAAGGAGGAAAAGAAAGAAGGAAAAAAAAAAACTATTGAGGCACCATCTCAGAAAATAAAGCGTGGACATACTCGGTGTGGGTGTCAAGCAAAGATGAATGTTAAAAATCCAAGGATACAAATGCATGGATGGTTAGTCCCTTTATTGAGGGACATAACCATGCTCTTGCAACTCCTAGTAGGGTTCACCTATTAAAGTCACACCGGAAGGTCTCAACAGCTAAGAAAGTTTTGGCGCAACAATTTTCAGAAGCCAATATTCCTATTTGTCAGCAAGTGCGATTGTTTGAGATAGATGTTAGGGCCCTTCAAATATTGGTTATTTGGAAAGAGATATTAGGAACAACAAAAGGGATGTTCAAAAAGAAATTTCCGGACACGACGCTAAAACTCTTATTCAACATTTTGAGATGGAGAAAGAGAAAAAATGAGATTTTTTTTTTGCTTATGAAACAAATGCTTCTGGATGTTTTGGAAGATATTTTTGGGCTGATGATGAGTCTAGGAAATCGTATTCATATTTTGGCGATACATTGGTGTTTGACACAACCTATAACACAAACAATTACAACATGGTATTTGCTCCATTTGTTGGAGTTAACCACCGTCGCCAGACTATTGTATTTGGATGTGGGTTATTAAGTGATGAGAAGATAGAAATTTTCACTTGGTTGTTTCAGAAATTCTTGGAATGCATGATAAATTGTGGACCCTCAGGACTAATTATCACTGATCAAGATGCCGTAATTGCACGAGCAATCTCTGATGTTTTTCTGGGTATATTACATCAATTTTGTTTGTGGCATATACTGAACAAGTTTTCTGAGAAATTGAACGCTACATTTTACAAAGAGTAGTATCACAAACTATTAAAAATTATTAAGGAGTCCGAATCAGTTGAAGAGTTTGAAAATCAATGGTCGGGTTTGATGAATTCTACTGAACTAGGGCATAATGTTCTACGGAATTCGAGATCAGTGGGTGCCTGCTTATATTAGGCATATTTTCGCTGGAGCAGTCAGAGAGTAGAGAGTAGTCATTATTTCTTTAAACGATATTTGCTTCAGAAAAATTCTTTGATTGATTTCATTACACGTTTTAACAGAGCACTTGTCCACCAAAGACACGAGGAATTAGTTGCAAATCACATTGATTGTAATGAAGTTCCAGACATGGTTACAGGTTTTCTAATGGAACGATAGTTGTCCTCAATCTATACAAAGAAGATATTTTTATTATTTCAGAAGGAGTTGCTGGATAGTATGACCTGTATTTGTACATTGATTTTGGACACAGATGAAAGTAAAGTATATATGGTGAAGCAAATTGAGCCTGAGAAACCATTCGATCGACAACGCAAATTGACATACCACATTTCTTCTGATTTAATATCATGTAGTTGTCAATTGTTTGAGTTTGAGGGATATCAGTATCATCACATGCTTTGCTTGATGAGGGTTATGCAAGTCATGATGCTACCTGATAGGTATATTGTTAAGAGATGGACTAAGAAAGCAAAAACGGTTGTAGCTTTTGAGCGAACATTAAAAAGTTAGCAGAAGGTCAATCTTTCTTGTCAAGGCGTATTGCTTTAGCTCATAGTGCAATAAAATTAGTTGACGATTGCTCTTTGACTAAGGCCCGCAACAATTTTTTGATGAGAGAGCTACAAAATTTGATGGCAAAGGCAAAAGATATTGATGATAGCAACATAGGTGAGCAACATAGTAAAAGTCGTGAGTACACAAATATTTTTCGAGATCCAAATCCCATTCGGACTAAAGGATGTGCTAAACGAATTAAATCATCAAAAGAGAAGGCAATGTCGCAAAGTAGTAGAACTTGCAGTATTTGCGGTAAAAATGGGCATGATAAAAGGATATGTCCGGATTTAGATTCTGGGTATGGTGATTTATATATATATATATATATATATATTATGTATGTATTTTTTTTATATGAACACAAAAATTTCATTGTTGACGACAGGTCAAAGGAGCCATATTATCCAGAATTTTCTCATATGTATTTTTTTTTTATATGAACACAAAAATTTCATTGTTGACGACAGGTCAAAGGAGCCATATTATCCAGAATTTTCTCATGATGATATACAAGAAGATGATTATATGGGTTGAACAAATATATTATGGATTATATTTTTTATGTTGAATTATTTCTTCATCTTAGACTTCATAAATAGAAAAGGTGTTTTTTTTTTTTTCATTGCTACTAAACTCTTTTTTATTTTTTAAAACTATTTGGATGTATGACTTTTTTTATGGTACACAAGATGGTGATTGGTGATTTTTATTGTTTGTTTACATTGCATAGTAAGTATTCATGGTTGTGGACATTATGATTTATGTTCACTGTATTGGCTAATTTAATATAAATTTATTAGCTTACATTCATGTTCGATTAAAAAAATGGTAAAATAAATGAATTTTTATTTAATGAAAAATAAATGTTCATTAAAAGAATATAACGAGACTCGCAGTATAAAAATTAAAATGAATAAAAGTAAAAATAGATTTAAATTTTATGGGAATAGATATATAAAATTTAAAAAAAATGATCTAAGAAAATGACGGTCTAATTCCTCATCCATGGTGTGTTTAATTTTTTTGCAAATTTGATTTTAGGTGAATATGGTTTATAGCTCCTGTGATGATAGACAAGTAGGATTTATCGCCCTACAATGATAATCTAAAAAAAAATTGACTTAATTAATGAAGTGGGGTTAAATATGATATATACATAAATATGAGGGTATAATTAAATAAAATAATTAAATAATTAAATAAAACAATTAAATGATGGTGGGGTCCTATTTAATTAGGTGGCATGCCACGTAAGTGGTGTGGATATAAAATGGTGCCCACGGTGGGCATAGGATCAAATCTGTGGTGGTTGAATAATATAATTGATAGAGTAAATTACAAAATTGATCTCGTATATATTGAGCATTGACAATTTTTGTTCTATACAGATTAATTTCTAAATTAAGTATCATAAATTTTAAATAGTACTCCCCCGTCCACCAAAAGTGTATGCACTATCCTTATTTGTTAGTTCACCAAAAGTGTGCACTTTCCTTATTTGTCAACAATCACTTTAACATTACGCTCACAAACAAGCTATGTTTTAAAAAGGGGATCGGACCGACCGGTCGGACCGGTCTAGCCGTTACTCGGACAACCTAACGTACGAGTCGATAGTGTTGGACCGACCATCTTTCGAAGCTCTCACGAACCGGCTTACACTGGGAAATTCGGGTTGGACCAGTCGTCGATTGAATCGGCGACTCGGTGAGTGACAAACCTGTGCGCAAATGGTGGAAAAGGAAGTTTTAAAGACGAAACAGAGAAAGTGCGGACTGATTGGATAAAACGCAGATCTGTGCGCCGCGTCTCCCCTTCGTGCCGCTACTGTGTTGAGCATATTCCCCATTGGTACTGCAACTAATAATGCATACCTTTCTCAAGTTTGGTATATCCACTTCTTCAAATAATTAAGTAATGTTATTTCCACAATAATTAAACTAGAATAATTGACTGTTAAATTGAGAAGATGAGAATTTTTTTTTTTTGATATGGGAAAGTGGGAACATATTTTTTTGGGGCTTAGATCTGCTGGATAAAAAATCAGAAATGCTATTTGCACACTGATGTCTAATCAGTGTGCTAGACCCTAAACAACCAAAAGTCATTAATTAAAAATTCAAGTTATACTCCCTTAATCATAAAAACCTTCAGCAATTTAAAATAAGAAGTTAAAAAAATACGTAGATGTAAAATTTAATAAAATAATAATATTTTAATATTTTATAAATTTTTGTAAAAGATAATTATTTTTATTTTAGTTGTGTGCAAAGTATTGTGGAACGGGTAAAAAAGAAAAATATAATTATTATTTAGTGAGATTTATTAATCAAATATTGCATCAAAATTTAGGACAAAAAATTCTACAAGTGAATTCAATTTTTCCAAAAAACAGGACAAAAAAATCAGTTTTTTTTTTTTTTATGGAAAATATGTAATGAGTGTTTTTTTCCTGTAATGAGTGTATTTTTGTTAAAATTGTGTATATTTACGCTTCTTCACAACTAATACTTTTGAATTAAGTAACTAATATTTTTGTAATATTAAAAAAAATAGTTACTCTAAATAATTAATACTTTTGAATGAAACAACTAATATTTTTTGTAAAATAATTAGAGTAAATAAATAAACGAAAATAACATCATCCCATCATCACCCTCAACATTGTACTAATATTTTTTGTAAAATAATTAGAGTAAATAAATAAATAAATAGTTAGAGTAAATAAAACAACTAAATAATTAATATTTTCTAATAATCATCATCCCATCATCTCCCTGAATATCATCATCTCACATCTCTCTCATCCCATCAAATGTGCAAATAGTATGACTCATAAAAAAACCAGCAAATTGTACTGGGCCAAAATACGGTGCCGTTTTAACGAGTGAGATTAATCAATTCTATCTTATTTTTTCCTTTTCCTTTATTGCAATACGTTTAATAACGATTTAAGGATTTTAAATTTTTTTTTTCGTTTCCAACCCGGTGAAAATATTCATATATATGTTTTCTGTTACGCCTCGAATCCAAATTACATAAATATCTCAGATTCGAGATGTCACTTGTGACTAAAATTCGAACTATAAAATTTGTTATACAAAAGGGATAATAAAATGAGAGATGTGACGAGTTTTATGCAGCGAAAAAAGTGAGGATAAATATTTATTTTAAGGACATCATATTATTAATAGCAACCGTTTATTTAAGTGGGGAACTCCTTGTCGTCCCTATTACTGTCCTTGCTCCACGAAATCAAAATCTGCAAGGGTTGAAAAGGGGGGGCGTGAGATTTGAATTCTCACGTATGAGTAATTCGCAACTTCATGGGATTGATAAATCCGAAGTATATTAAATTGTACCCATTGATAAAATATTTAATTCATTTAAGCAATTCCACATATTAACAAGAATAACATACTCCCTCCGTCCCACTATAACTTTCCTACTTTCCTTTTTTGGATGTCCCACTATAAATTTCCTATTCCATAAAAAGCAAAAAGCAACACTCCATATATTAATAAACAAATACACTTTTTTAAATAAATCAACAAAAAGAAACAAGAAAGTTATAGTGGGACGGAGGGAGTATATCACAGAAGTAACAAATTCACGTAATAATTAATTGGGCATAACAAGTTTCACATCATATAATTGATATATCACAAGTTGGTTCACGTTAAGGGGCAAAGCCCAAAATCATTTTCAAGTAACGACCTAATCTGCTAAAATCATTTTTCACATATTGTAAATCTTTCTCAAATCCTTTCTCCTACTCAAATCTATTTAATTAATTAATGACCACCTCATCCAAAACACTAATGAGTACTCACCCGAAGACCGAATTTATTATTAATGACCACCTCGTCCGGAACTCTAATGAGTAATCACCCGGAGGCCGAATTTATTATTAATCATTAGCTTTCCTCTTTCTAATAAAAACTGACATTTCAATTCAATCGTTATCATTTGAATTTATTATTAATCATTAGCTTTATATCATGCAATCGTTATCAATTCGTATAATCAACAAATACAAACAACTCATATAAGATATATATAATTGTTATCATATGAGTCACACATTAATATGATAGCTATACATTTATGTTGGATAATTGTTTTTGATTGATTTAGTGGAGTTCAGAGTATACCAGCACAACGTATTATTAACAGATCAATCACCCACCTGTTTGCTCTGGGTCCCGAGAGTGATATAAAATAGATGGTCAGATTCCTCGTGCGTATCCCGTATTAGCATGGAGTCTTAATATGAAATCATTTGATTAAAAAGGTTGACTTTTGAATTATTTTGAAAACTTGAGAGTTTGTGTTACGAGAATCGAGAAGATCGTTGTCTTATAAACCTATTGGCTAGACTTGCTTAAAATCACACACTATATTGGTAAATACGCCACTTCTAAAAGGTTGGTGTATTGGGGGAGTGTGCTTACTAATCTCCTTGTTGTAATACTATTTCGATTTCTATAAAACAATCTTTTGATATTCTTATACTTTTATAACTTAAAAGTACATCTTTATAATATTTTCCTAAAAAATAATTAAAAGAATAAGAAATTTATTTAAATAATATTAATATAAAAGAAGTCCTGATTTATTATTTTACTTTCTAAAATTTCCATTTCTTATTTAAAATAAATCTTGAATATAAAATATATTTTATAAATGAAAACCCCTTTAATATTAAATTATTTTTTTTAAAGAATTTTATATGATAAATACTAAACACTTTCAAAACAAAAGAATAATACTATTATCCAAAAATAACCTTTTTCTATTTGTTACTAAGTTTGGATATAACATATATCCCTTTTTGTTATTTTTTCCAAATTCAACAATACAACAAGATAACACTTTTGAGACCAACCGTATTATTCTAAGGCAAAGTATTATATAAAAATAGTTCATGATAATCTTATCAAGAAACAATTTTAAAGTATCATTAACCTCATCGGGAGTATCATTAATCTCACCAGGGGTATCATTAGTCTGAGTTCAAGAAAATTTAAAATAATTACAATATAATATCACTGACCCAGATTAGTGATACCCCCGACATGTTTAATGATACTCCTGATGAGATTAATGGTACTCTAAAATTATTTCATGTTAAGCTTATTATGAAGCGTTTTCATATAAAACCTACTCTTATTCTAAAAACGGCAACATACCAATTAGATTAATTCCATCATCTAAGACAATACCATCAGGGAAAAGTAACAATATCCGTCCATAAACAGTTACAGTCCCAGTCCACGTATACAGTCCCTCCATAGGTGGACTTCAAACAAGGAAAACAATATTCTCATCTTTTGGTTTCTTGCTACAAACTATTAACAGGGGACAAAATATGAAAGTCTCATCCCATATTCTGAAGGCTATGAAAAGAATAGGGAAAAGAAGGCTAGAAATCTTGCGAGTCCCAAATTGGGCAGCCTAACGGCGTTCGTTTAATGATTTGTTCGGATAATTGGGCAGCCTAACGACGTCGTTCGATGGTTCGTCAGATAATTTCGACAGCCTAGCGGCGTAGTTCTGGATTTTCCAAAAACAAAATAAGCAACGGTGGTGAAAGGGTGAAGAAGATGACGACGTCTCGATTAATTACGAAAAAAATAAAATTATGATTAAATAAAGAATGATTGAATCGAAGGAAAATTTAATTGAGGAATTCGAAGTCGAAAGAGAACGGGGAAATGAGGAGAAATTGAAACTCACTTTAGAAGAAGGGGGCTGACGGTGTCAATGCTTGAGACGAGCGGACGGCGGCGACGCTGGGACTAGGGGTGGAAAAATGAGCCCGACCCGATTGGCCTGCCTTTAAGGATAGGTTGGGCCTAAAAAATAGTGGCCCAAAAAGAACCGGGCTTGGGCCGGACCCGGCCGGAACTTTTGGTTGGCCCGATTTTTTTTTATTTTTAATTTATATATCAAATGTAGTGTGGTCTAATATGTCAAGTGTACCTATTAACATGAAAAGAATTTCATGTGCTGTTTAAAAATGTTTGTTGAGTTAATATTACTATTTTCTTGTTGTAATAGCTTTTTCTAGAGATTAATATAAGTTATTTATTGAAAATTGATAGTTAAATCATATCATAAACTAATATTAATGGTCATTATAATTCAAGAGTCCACAAAAATAGGACTATAAGATTTTTTTAATAAGAATATTTTATTGAATATAAATGATTTATTTGATAAATTTAATTTTTTTAAAAGACTGGCCCGGTAGCCCGGTGGCCCGCCTTGGACCAGGTTGCGCCTCTAAAATAGAAGCCCGGCCCGACCCGTTTGCCATCCCTAGCTGAGATGAGCGGTGGTGCACGGCGGCTGGAAGAAGAGGCGTGGCGACGAGCTGGTAGCATGAGGCGGTGCTGCACAACAGGGGGCGGACGACCAAAGGGAGACGACGCGAGCGGTCGGTGGTGGTTGTGCGAGCGGCAGCGCTTGGTCACGGCGGCGACGCTATCGTCGGAAAAGGAAGGAAGAGAGAGAGACGTGAGGCAGCGGCTGAGCAGAGAGTATTTCGAAGAGAGAAAGTTTGATGGGTTGTTTCTATGAGGAATAAGGAAACTGAATTTGGAAGAGTAATGCGTTAGTGTTGGGAGGAGGGAGATATTTATAGATGAAAATATACTTTAATTAATTAATTAATTAAAAGGAAGGAGAAATAATATGTGGTTAAGGATTAAAGGAAAGAAATTTCATAAGATCTCTCGTACTAGTTAGGGCTTGTTTGGTTAGCGGATATAATCCCGAATTGAAAATTAATTTAGTTTTTAAAATTCGATTAATACTTTATTGCATATTAATTATTCTTAATCATTTTTACGGATCGAAATTCTAATTTTAAAACTTGAACAATTAATTTCTCGCAGTCCCTTATCCGTTTGAAAAATTGATTTCTTTTTTCGAATTTGGGAATTTATAAATAGGGTATAAATTTAAATCACAAAGTAGCACACAGAAATAATAAAATTAAAAGAAACAAGATAATAATATAATATAAAGTCTCTAATAAAAGGTATAGAATTTGACGGGATGTTACATTTTCCTTCCATTCTACTATAATTTCCGTATTTTTTTAAAGAAGATAATAGAAATTCTGATACATCAGTTTTGCTATACTTTTAATAAATCCTTATTTGATAAATTTTCTTATTTTATGTTATTTTATGAAACTCCATCAATTTTCACACATAAAATTGTGTTTCTTCTTCTAAAAAAATAATTATGTTTTCTTAATTTATAAATGCTCATATATTTTAAAAGATATATATATATATATATATATATATATACCAAAATTTATAAATGTATATTAATAATCTTATAATAATATATTTTCAAACCTCTCCAAGATGATGTGTCAACACCACCTTATTTTTAGGCTGATGTGACATGTCTCAAATCTCTCCATTTTGAAATACTGCGCTCTCATTAAAAGTTGGTTAAACTTTTAATCTCGACCCTTCGTTCTATATCATTAAATCTAAACCATTAATTTATATCTGCATAATTAATGCAAATAGATATTTTTTCCATTTTCTTATTTAGTTATTTTTAGAATTTATTATAAATCATATTTTTTCCAAACCTTAATGTAATTAAATATGATCTACTTATTGAATGAATCTAAATTTATCATTTCTAAGTTTGAGTTAGTATATATAGTATAATATAATGTTCGATTATTTTTTCCTAAAATAAAAGGTATATAGTTATATATTCCAAAAAATATTCTTATGTGATATATTCTTATTATGGACAAGATATAATATTGCATGCATTTTTTTTTATTATAAATAAGAGCATATTGTATTTCATTTTTTCACATCAAAGTTTCATTTGTTCCACTCTTTTGCTGAGATTTCTCCCACCAATTATTGGTTAGTTATATATCTATTGTTATTAGTATATTTATTTTATAATTAAATCCATCATTTTAAGTGCTCACAATTTGATTAGATTTAAATATTAATATCAATATGAATGTAATAATGATTGTTGATTTATGCTCTACATCGTTCAGTTTAAATATTCTTCTTGTGCAAAAATAATATATTTAACTATACCATATATTTTTATCTGAATAATTATGATGGTTTAATTGTTGTAATTTAAATCTCATTTTAGATTTCAAGAGTATGACACCTCAATTTTCTCTGATTTCTAATATCAAGAGTGAGAGCCAAAAAATATTGACCGTTAAAGTTAGGATCGAAAAAGTTGGACAATATTTTTTAATGATTTTAATAGAGAGAACTTCTACTTGGAATTCATTTTGATCGATGATCAGGTATTTGTAATGTTAAAGTTTATTTCAAATTTTGTATTGTTTCTTATATAAATTAATTTCTTACCGTATACTCCCAATAACTAATAATGTTGATTAATTTATAAATTATTCAATATTGAAATGGAAATTGATTATTATTAAATTATTAGTCTAAGTAATGTTATTCCATAATTGTTATTAATTTATGTGAATTTTGATATATTTTTTTAATTATTTAATTTGTATGATATATATATAGGGTTTAGTGAGGTGCACGGGCCACAACTAAACAAACCCCATAATTTATTGTATATACCTCGAAATTTTTTAGACAAAAATACTCTTATATTAAATGTCTACAGAAAATAAATTTAATATATTTTTTCAGTACGCGAAATTCGCGTGGGTACACTCTAGTAATTAATTATATTTTTAAATAATAATATAACGTTTTTACAATTATACTATTACTACTATATTATAATAAAATACCCATCACCCAAAAAAGAAAGAGCAAAGAGCATATATGAAAATTAAGTAATAATTTTCGAATCATTGCCGGACGACACCGTATATTGCCCAGTAGAGTATACTTGCTTTTTAGTCCCAGTAGAGGATCCAGGTCCATTTTTTGGAATATGATTTTGGAAAAAGTGAGAGAAATTAGGATTATTCACTGGTATAATTCTCCATGTAAATAAAATAAATAACATTAGAGATATTCACATATTTATTATATTTCAACCGCAATAATTTTTTCAATTCAGTGTAAACAAAATTACTTCGATTAAAATAATCCTAACAATAGTTATTTTTTCTATTTTTTGATAATCTATTATTTATATATTTAACTATATATTATGTAATTATAACGTCATACCGGTTTAACTACTTTAATAACGGTCAAATCCAGTCGAACCGGTCCGACCAAAAGCGTAAATACTGTTCGATTCAACGTCCGCTTATGCTTTTAAAACATAACAACCAATTATTTTATTCATATTTTATTCTCACTTTATCTATTTTTTTCTTAAAATTTGTGCCCAAATAATGAGACACAATTTGGATGGACAGAGAGAGTACTATTTAATTATATAATTATATTCACAAGGTTTCAGGATTTTGAATGTGAACTATCGAAATTTCATTGGGGGAATAACTTAGAGATACATGGGCTTTGTATCACTTTAGGCTACACTACATGAGCATTTGGTCAACTATTTTCATCCCATTTATGTACCATAATGCCCCCCACATCAAAATTTGTACATCTTAAAAATTATTGTACAATTTTTCTACCATTTAAAAAATGAAATAAGTTCCCTATAGTGATCTTTTCTAATTTCTACCATTTTGAAATTTGTACATCTTAAAAAACATTGTACATCATAAATTTTCTACCATTTCAAAAAATGAAATAAGTTTCCTATAGGGATCTTTTCTTATTTCTACCATTTCGAAATTTATACATTTTATAAAACATTTGTACATCAGTATTTTTCTATCATTTAAAAAATGAAATAAGTTTCCTACATGGATCTTTTATAATTTTTTACCATTTTTAAATTTATACATCTTATAAAACATTGTACATTATAATTTTTTAGTCAAAAAGTACCTTTTTTTTTGTTCATTTTAATGTCATTTATTTTTAATCACCATACATCCTACTTAAAAAAATTATACATATATATAAATTATACATATTCAATATAACATTGTAACTATGATTAAAAATTGTATATTATAGTTGTACATACAATCAAAAATTGTATATTAATTGTAATTTTTCATCGTATGTAATCATTTAACCCCAAAAATTGTATATTACAATTATGATATACAATTTTTTACTGTATATACAATTATAATATACAATTTTTAATCGTAATGTAATCATTTAACAAAATATGTATATAATAACAAAATTATGAAAGTAAAATGTACATATACCAAATGTGTATTATGAATCAGGATCATATAAATACAAGAATTAGATTAATAATTGTTGGTACTTGAAATAATAGACACAAAAATTAAAATTGATACACAATCTACTTACATACTCGCCAAGCATTTGATAATTGCTCATACTCGGTACAGACCATCTTCTTTGGTATTACCCACTTTTGAGAAAATTGCTCATACTTGCGGCGGCAGAAAATTGCTCATACTCGGCGCCACTTGACCTTGCTAACTGATTGACTCATCTGCAACGGCGGCGGCAGGATGGCCGATCTCAAGTGGCGGACGCGCGGCTGAACCGATCCGATCTCGAAGGCCTTCACGGCGGTGGCGCACAACAGATCCGACCTCGAAGTGGTGTACTTGGCGCCTCCGACGGTGGTGCTGTGGCGGAACTTCATGAGGGCCGCCTCTGTTTTTTCAACTTTCTCCACCACCACTGTTTGCGATGTGGTATTTATTTCTTCAACCACATCTTTCTTGCACTGTCACCTTCTCCATTCGCTGGGTTGGGAGGGGTTGAAATTTGAGAGAAATTGAGAATGGGTGAGAGAATCGATCTAATTTGAATTTGAAATTGAAATGCTGAAGTGACTGAATACAGGGGGAATATTGTGAGATGAGAATTGAAAATAGGGGTAAATTAGACATTTAACAATTGGTCAATGTAGTGGAGGCTAATACTTTTTGGCCCACGCACTCTAGAAGAATACTTTACTACTTTGCGTACTACACAATAATTATCTCAATTTCGTGTAACAACCGAAATGACTTGGTGTTGCTTATGTGCTATAATAAAATCATAATATATTAAATTCAGTTAACGAAATCACAAATAATTAATTATCCTTTTAAAAAAAAAAAAAAAAGATCTATATTTGACTAAACTTGTATCATTTTATAAGTTACACGATTTATTTAAAAACTTGTATCAGACTAAGATCGCCAACACCAATAAATTTGAGATTAACTTACAATTTACTTTGGTTGAATTTGATTATATCGAGTGTTGTCCATTTATGCATTCCAAAACCATGAATACGGCAATGACAAAAAAAAAAAAAAAAAGGAGCATATAGACATAAATTTTGTTGATTCGGGATTCAACAATCAGGCCAAATTTGCGTGGTCAAGCCACTATTAATTTGCTTTCGGCAACCAAGAGAAAGAAGAAATCACTTGGCAACTACTTCATTTGATTTTTTTTAAAGTGTTACTATATATATATATATATATATATATTGATAATTGATAATTAAAAAATATGTTTATTTTTTAAAGAATTTTTTTTATCAGTAAAAGGCTCAACTTTATTCCACCCCTCACAAGAGTTACATGGGTATAAGACATACCCGAGATCGTTGCTTACATCAAAGCAGCAGGAGCATTACAAAAATTAATACTTAAGTTTCTAAAACTAAGTTTGGGTTTCTAACCCAATCATCGAAACTAACCAGATTGCTACTATTCTCCTTAATCCCAATCCAACTCCATGTTGTTACTTTCAACTCATCCATTAATTTATGCATATACATGTGAATTTGGGTTCACACAAATTTTTATCACCAAAAGAAATTTCGAAATATCTAATCCATTAATTACATTGAATCAAATTGACTACCAATATACTACTCCCATGTTGTAAGTCGTAACATACAAAATAATATCGAGTTTATCTAAATACGAGCTTCTTTTATTTTAGGGACGAAATGAGTATAGTATATAAGTCTCAATCCTCCCGTCATATAACATCCCCTATTATACTAGTAGAGAGAGTTCTTCCTGGTTATGTGTCGACCTTAAATTCATTTGATTGATGTGTGTTAGGAAATTTATAGTTTTGATGATGGTGCAAAAAACACAATGCAATAGGACAAGATGAGTTGTATAGACAACTTACATATCTAGACTTTGTTTGATTTTACAAGTAATAAGCTAAGTGAGAACTCATCTTATAAGTTAAGTCTGAAGAGAAGACGTATTCTTAAGAAGAGGTGAATAGAAGTCTTCTTAAAAGAGGTGAGGTAAAGTCTTCTTAAAAAGAACTGAAACAAAGTCTACTTAAGAGAAGTTGAGACGAAGTCCTCTTAAGAAGAGAGCTAATGGAAGTCATTTAATGAGATAAGCTGATGGAACTGATGATCTGATAAGAAGAGTTGAAGTTTTCTTAAGAAGATGAGATGGGTTGAAGTCTTCTTAAGATGAGATTAACTAAAGTCTTCTTAAGAAGAGTTCAATTGATGTCACCTAATAGATCCGTTAAAGAGCCACCTAACAAGCCCACGTGGACCAATCACAACTCGAAAGCTAAAGTACTATGAGTTTGAATTTACGCTCCAACGATAATATTCAAAATCATAATATAAACACAAACTCTAGCTTCATAACAAGAGTGTGAAAATGCTACAAAGTGAACAAACAAATAAGATCTTCAAGCATTTCCATTTAAGAACACTGAGCTTATGCATAAATGTACCAGAGTACTACACTATATCTAAGCATATATTGCCATATCTTAAGCTTAGAGAGATTTTCCAACCTTAGCTTCAAGACCAACACATTATATGAGAAATTTCACCAAGTTGGAAACCACATCAAACCCTTTCTTTAAGAGTGAGATAGTTTGAGCTGATTTAGTAGGTTGTGTTGGACTTGACAGAAAGATTATTGTAAAGGACTGTCATTTAAATTCCACATTAGACGAACCCCACGAAAGAAGATGTGTTTAGCAAAGTGCCTTTGACACTCTAAATCAAGATCCATAAAAGTTCGCACTTTCTTCATCCGTCCTATAAAAGCATTTACACTCCTAAAATAGAAAACTCTATAAACTTCATTCCCACAATATCATTTGAAATTTTTTATAAGACGGAGATAAATTTTGAAAATTTATGGGGTGTTGAATCTTTCATGGAACAGACAAAAAAGAAGAATGTGAATTTTTTTATGGGACGAATGAAGTAGTACTATTAAGGCAAACAAATAAAAATTTCTTTATGATCCGATTTGGCCCATGGTTTTTCTTGACCAGCGATATTTTATAAACATGCATAATTTTTTTCTCTATATTTTAAAAATATTATTAAGAAATTGATTTATTTTATATTTTATGCATAATTAATTAATTAAAGAGTCAATCTCATGTGACCAGTTTTACTATACAATTGGGCATAGGAGTGAAAGATCGAAACTAATATAACTGAGATATGAAAGATAATATAATTGAAATGTACAGATTAGTATAAGTGGAACATGTATATTGTTATAACTTTTTTTTTGACGGGATATATTGTTATAACTTAAATGTGAGACTTGATGTTAATTAAAAGATAGAGGTGTTTGATTGGTAGACAAAGTATAAAGTGAAATTGATTTATCAATGAACCATTTTGAAGGGTATGAATCTTTTCACTAAAAAATATTAGTTGTTTACACTAAGGAATATTATTTTTGGAGGGTACAACTTATTTTCACTAAATAGTATGAGTTGAATTGTATGAAGAGTATGCATTATTTCACTAAAGAATATTAGTTATTTTTCTTAAAAGATATAAATTGATCTATTAACAATTATTGTAGTGTAGTTCATGTATAAACAAGTTACATTTTATAAATGGTAATATAGGTAATCAGAAGCGAGATGCACTACGATTCAAACTTAATTTGAACTATTACATGTAGATAAAGTTTATAGTGATATACATATAACGGGTAGTGATTGATCTAGGTTCTATTACCAAAAACAAAGAAAATCCGATTAAATAAAATATATCAAACAAGATATATAGAGTAATTAATTATACGAGAATCAAAGTTTAAAACTGCATGTTCAAGCTATTTTGTAATAATTATATATTTTCAAATTTGGATTTTAAGACATATAAGCTGTACTTATTACATTGTTACTTAATTACTTTCCAAGAAATAACCCTTTTCCTCACTTTCCATATTTGTCATAATGCATGTAACCGCCACGCATTGAAGGGAGATTGGGATATTTTTTCCATAATCACAGGATTTTCATCATTAATTGCTCTTCAATTGACAATGTGTATATATACACACACATAATCTTCTCTTTTATACCTTCAATCAACCTTCAAACGCCATTATATTCAATAGATTTAGAAATATAAAAAAAAAAAAACCTCTTGTTTTTGAATTTTATCTATGGAATCACTTGAGCCATGCCACTCCGAAGCCTCCAATATTTCAGTCACATCCGAAGAATCGCCCATCAAGAATGACAAGAAGGAGGAGGAAGGGGAAGGATCGGGCACGAAGCACGAGACAACGTCTCGTATCGTGCTCGATCTCAAGCTCTCTAACGAGGATTTAACAAGTAAAACTACCTACTCCAAGTCAAAGCTAGAGTTGAATCTTTTCAACTCTTCCGATGCTAGCGAATACTCCAATGAGGGAAACCCTAACCCTAAATCCTCCGACCCGAAAACCTTCCCGTGCACCTTTTGTAGGAGGGAATTTTCGACGTCTCAAGCTCTCGGAGGCCATCAAAACGCCCACAAGCAAGAGAGGGCGCTAGCGAAGCACCGCCACAACGTGGTGGACATGACGGCGGCCGATGGTGGCCCACCGCCGTACGGCCACCCAGGGTATTACTACCCCTATTCAACGTACCATCAAGTGCCTTTATATGGAGCGTTCAATAGGTCATCACTTGGAGTTAGGGCGGAATCCATGATTCACAAACCCTTTTCTTACCATTCTCAACTTTCGTCGTCTTCGCCTTACGCCTATCATTACGACCACGAAAAGATTTCGAGACCCTACTTGATAAGGTCGTCACCAACACCACCACCATATGATGGATTTAAGATTGAAAATTTTCGGTCACATAAAAGTGGTGACAATATTGGATTAGGGTTTGATAAGCTTGGTGCAACCCTAACTTTAGGGTTATTAAACCCTAATGGAAGTAATGTGGCAAAAGGCAAGGGTAGAGAAGACGGTAACAATCAAGGGCTGAGATTGATAAATATCGACGATGACGATGTTCAAGAACTTGATTTGGATCTAAAGCTTTGAGATTGTTTGTAGCTTTTGTTTGGACTTATATTTTCCCTTTTTACATTGTTATTAGAAAAAGAAAAAAACATTTAGCCTTAATTTATTGGTTAGCTAGAGTTAATGTATCTCTTCCTATATTATTTCGTGTTGATATATATTGAAGAAATTATATAATTACCAGTTATCAGTCATTAAGTGTGTTTGTTATATTTTCCTTTCACGTACATTGTCTTTTTTTAGTCTCTACCGTTGATTAGCTAGTCAGCTATATCTCTTCCTGTTGAAATATTAATTACAGAATTATATATGTCATAATTCTATTTTCACTTGTGATACATATTTCTTAAATTTTTATTTAATTTACGTGTATATATATATAATATATATATAGTTTGAATTTGGAACTATGCGCAAATTACTTGCATGTTGTAACATAAATGCATAATACAAGTATCTCTTATCGATAATATTGGGTCATGTGATAATATCTTTTCGATCACATGTTTTAATTAATTTTTAGATAATATACGTACGTATGCGATGGCTTTAAGTGATGCAACTTTGCAGCAGATCAATCATCTTAACCACGAGTTAATTTGATTCAAATTTAAAAAAAAAAAAAAAATTATATTATACTCACTAACATAAATGAGCATATGCACACTATATTATTCATGCGACGATAACGGATTTTAACGGATATAAACCCACATAAACAGTATATTGAAAAAAAAAAAAGGGAGGGAAATAACACTTTTGGTCCTAAGAGATGGATGCAAAATATATTTTTTTTTTTTTTCAGTTTTGGTCTTATCAGTTAATTTCAGGACCAAAACTGCATATTTTTCCTATTCTCTTGCACTACTACAATATTGGACATATACAGCTGCACATATACAACCATTTTCAATAACCGCTGTATAAGTAAAGCTATATACAACGGTTATAAAAAAAAATTAAAAAAGAAAATATATAGCGGTTTATAACCGCTATATAAAATTTATCATATATAGCGGTTAAAAACCGCTGTGGAAGTACATATATAGCGGTTTAAATCTTATATAGCGGTTAAAAACCGCTGTATATATATATATATTTTTTTCGTATACCCACAGTAACTCCGCCCCCAAATTAATAATTCCGACTGAATTTTCACCCCAAATCCCTAGCCGCTTCGTCGTCCTCGCCGTGCGCCCCCACTGTGCAGCCTCGCCCGACGCCGCCGTGCAGCCTCGCCCGACGCCGCTGAGTACTTCTCTTTGGACGATAGCACCGGGATTCTTCCAGCGCCGCCGCCGTGACGCCACTCCTCTCCACGGCCGCCGTCGACGCTCTCCTCTCCACAGCCGCCGTCAATCTCTACAGGTTAGTATAATTTTTTCCTAATTTATTGGTTTTATGCTTCTTTGAGTTGTTTAGTATATTAATTTAGTTTAGTGATAAACATTTGCTGATGATGATGATGATATGATGATGATTTTACTTGAATTAAGCTTGTTTATTCACTCGTCATGGAATAACACATGTAGTGGCACTTGTACATTATTAGAGTTATATAGAATATATATATATATATATATATATATACACACACTGTGTTTTTTAGTTATGAATCTGCATTTTGAATAGGTTGAGTGGTACATAAGATGACCATAAGTATTATATCATTGTTGAGGTAATTTTCGAATAATGGCTTATAGGAAACATTGTAATTCAATTCTTGTTATACACATTGTAATTCAATTCTTGTTATACACATTGTTATTCATGATATGAAAAACAAATTATGTTAAAGCAGGATTTCTGTTTTTACTTTACCAAGCCAAGTATTTTAATTTTAACCTTGATGTTTTCTTTATTTTTGGAACTCTTATGTAAAATTGTTATATTGTTGAAGGATAGGGTAAAGTAAATATCTTTCTTAGGGTAAAATAATATTCTTTAGGGTAAAATAATAATAAGTGATACAAGATCTCATTAAGATGAGGAAAAAATTATTACTTCCCTATCCAACAAAGGTAAGGTACTAATAAGATAGGGGACAAATTATTATTTCCCTAACCAACTGATTAGGCGTGAAATTGTCATGATTCGTCACTCGAAATGCCCTAGTTTTAGGTGATTTTGTTGAGTATTTAGAGTCATTTGAGTATCATTTTCATAAACTAATGAATTTGTCTCTTTGGTTTTCATATATGGATAGAGGGCGAAAAGAGGAGTTCGTAGGACTTTGAATCGGCCAAAACGGACTCCCGGTTGAGAAGATATGAAGATTCTACGAACAAGTGTACTGTTGCTGAAAAGTGCTCGAGCACCACTGCTCGAGCGCCTCCGCTCGACCACCTAATCTGCTCGACCACCTATGCTCGAGCGCCTCCGCTCGAGCAGGTCAGCTCGAGCGCCTCCGCAAAATTTCAAAATTCGTTTTTTCGGCCCATTGACTCCCGTTTCAGCCCGATCTTTATATATATTCTTCCGAACACGTTTTTGGGGAATCATCCACGAAATACGTCACTTTTAGACTTAGTTTTTACAGAGAGAAAGAGGAGAAGGAACGAGCAGTTTACTTTACGTTTGGTTGAGGTTTTTCATACGAATTCTTCGTTTATTTTCGTTTGTTAGTTTCTTTTCGTTAGCTTGGTAACTTTTAACGCTTTAAACTTCGTTTTTATCAATTAAATTTCAGTTCTTAATATTTTTAATTCTTTAAAACCCTAGTTCATGTTTCGTATTTTCTTTGTTGAATTAATCATGTTTATGTTCGTTGTTTCTTCTACTGCTTTTGTTTACGTTAAAACCATGTCTAGCTAAAACCCTCGCATGCTTGGGGTAGGATGAACTCGTAGAAGTAGGTTGTGGGTACGTAATTAGGATAACTTGTGACGTTAGGATTTAATTCTCTTAATTAATGAATTCTTAAAATTAATCTTAACTTTACTTTTGAATTTCGTTCGAAAAGTGTTAGAGAGAGGACGACCGTATCACTCTTTAACAACGAGTAGACTTAACTAGAGGGTTTAGAAAAGGTTAATTCATCTACCAGTTTAGCGAAGGAGGACGACTGCATCACCTTAGTTAAATTAGGGCCTCATTAATTAAGCACAATCTATTAACTTGTTAGTGGATTAGTGAAGTCGAGTGTTAGGGTAAAGTATTAGGGTTTAGAATCTTGAGCTTTCACCTTGCATTCTTTTACTTAGGTTATTTCTTGGGCGTCACGGTTATTTTGATTATGTACCTGCTCCGTTAGTATACGTAGGGATTCCTATCCTAAACATCACCATCTCTCATTTGAAAACAACCCTTAGTTAAATTGTCTTCTTTAATTCTTTAGTTTAATTAGTTTAATTTAGTTTTAATTAATCTTTCAAAAAACCCAAAAACATTACACTCATATTAGCTACGACGCGTAGATCTTCAGGGATCTGTTCGCATACACTCCATCTCTTGGGTTCGATAATACTTGGTCATTATACTTACTCATACTACATTGAAACCATACTCTTGCGGGGAAGCTACTAGTAGAAGCTAGTATATTCGCTTTAAGTCAATGGCGCCGTTGCCGGGGATAGCGTTGTATGCTTTTTGAATAGGACTTGTAGATAGCTTAGTAGTTAGTAGTGAGTGCTTTATTTTCTGTTTATTTTTATTTTTATTCAATCGGCAGTTGCGTTTTGATCCTCCTGCTAGTGTGTCAGGTATATGAAAACACGCTCACAAGGCAATACGAGCGAAGAGAGAATACCGTTGGACCCTGAGACGATAACTAGAAGGAACCGAGCCTTCTTAAGAAGGATGAATGCTGCCGGAGGGAAAGAACCGATGGATATCACTAATGAGTTGGACGAAGTCGAGAATGAGTTTAATCAGGCATTGAACCGGGTTGACGGTACTGACGGCAATACCAGCAAGAATCAAGATCCGTTAGGAGAAAGTCAGAGCCAAAACCCGGGTACTCAGAACCAAAATAGCCCAGCTCATAACATTGTCCAGAATCCTCATAACAACCCTGCTTACCCACATCCTAACTTACCACAAAACAACTTGCCTTACCCACCTTATCCTTACCCACCATACCCGTATCCTCCACCTCCAGTTTACAATCAACCACCTGTTTACCAGCCACCACCCCAACAAGTACCCGTACATGCTGCTAATCCTTAACACGTTCCTCAGAACATAGATCAACATATGGCCATTCGAGGGAGGTTTGCAGCGCAGCCACAACGGTACTATGATGGAGTGGCATTGCCTCCTGTTGAGGCAAATAACTTCTCGATTTCCCCGGGAATTCTAAAGCTGCTTACCGAGAATCAGTTCAAGGGGGTGATCGGGAAGGAGAATCCTCATACACATCTGAGGAGTTTTCTAATGATAGCCTCCACTTTTAATTACAATGGCATGTCTAAAGATGCCAAGAGGCTTAGGCTGTTTCCATTCTCATTAACGGGAATAGCTAAAGAGTGGTACGATAATACGCTTCCACGGGGAGGTATTACCACTTGGGCCGAGCTCGAGCGTCTGTTCCTCGAGCGGTTCTACCCTCCATCCAGAACGATCAAAGCAAGGATTGAGATCTCTTCCTTCCGCCAGAAGCAAGGAGAGGACCTACGTCAAGCGTGGGAGAGATACTCAAACATGCTGATAGAGTGCCTTCAGCACGGGTACAATGAGGGAGATGTGATGGCATTCTTCTACAGTGGTGCCAACAAGGCTGGACAAGACCATCTAGACGCTTGTGCTAGTGGATCATTCCTGAATCAAGGAATAGAGAGGTGTCCAGAGATCGTAGACAATATAGTCACGAATGTCGGGGCTTAGAGTGTGGATGCAGACTTCCAGAGAGTGCATCAGGTTGAAGAGGGTGAAGGAACGAGAAGGCTGTTGATGGAAAAGATTAACAACCTCGAGTTGGGGAAGAATTTGGTTGGAGAGCATGCAGCAGAGAATGATAGAGTAGACCAGCCAAGTGGACAGCAAGAGGTAGCCAATTACATGGGAGGTCCGTATTACAATCAGAATGGCTACCAAGGTGGAAATCAGTATGGAAGGCCTTCTTATGGCCAACCATTTGTACCTCCAGGTCCTCAGCCACCTCAAAATTAATGGAGGAACACTCAAGGCTATCAAGGAGGCCAGCAGCCTCCTCAAAACACATGGAGAAAGAATGAGAATTTCTCATATGCTAACCCAAAGGCGGGTATTACAGTTCCTCCAGGTGTTGACCCAGGTTCAAAGCCTCCGGGTGGAGAAGGCGGTGCATCAACTGAGGAGATGTTGAGAGCGATTCTACAGAAGGTGGAGGAAGGAAGTAAGAGGTTGTCATCCTTGGAGTACGATGTGAAAGAGTTGCATAAAAAGGGTGATCAACGTGATCAAGAGCTCCAGAAGATGAACGTTGAGTGGACTAGAACTCAACAAGAGAACAATCGAAGGTTCACTTCCATAGAGTTCCAGATGAGCCAGATTGCAAAGTCATTGAATAGAGAGCCGGGTAAGTATCCTTCCATGCCGGAGGGGAACCCGAAAGATCATTGCAAGGCTATCCAGTTAAGAAGTGGAACCAACTATGATGGTCCTAAGATGCCTGCTGATTCTGAGACTCCTCAAGATAGAGATGAGATTGAAGAGATGAGAGTTGAGAAGAAGGTTGAGGGGGAAAGCACTCAAGCGAGCAAAGAGCTTGAAGAGGAAGGCATTGAGAAGGGTGAGAGAGTTCCTAAGTGGAAGAAGGCAAATGAAGCAAGGGAGAAAGTGAAAGAGACCGAGAAAGATGAATGAGGGGTACCCAAATCTGTGATACCCGTCCCGTATCCACAACGCTTCATGAAAAAGAAGCTTGATGAGAAATTCGCTAAGTTCCTTGATGTGTTTAAACAATTGCATATTAATATCCCTTTTTATGATGCTTTGGAACAGATGCCCAATTATGCAAAGTTTTTGAAGGACTTGATCGCGAAAAGACGGCGAGTGGATGAGCCGAAGTTGGTGCAGTTGAACCACGAGGTGAGTGCATTAGTGCACAAGGCGCTTCCTCCAAAGCTGAAGGATCCCAGGAGCTTCACCATTCTTTGTGATATAGGAAACGGGATCAAGAAAGGAGCGTTGTGCGACCTCGGAGCGAGCATTAATTTGATGCCGTTGTCGCTCTTCAAGAAGTTGGAAGGTGGTGAACTTCAACCCACGATGATGACGCTTCAACTTGCCGACCGGTCTATCACGAGACCTCAAGGTGTGGTTGAAGACGTTCTCGTGAGAGTTGGAGATCACATTTTTCCAGCCGACTTTGTAGTCCTAAAGATGGAGGAAGATGAGCACGTGCCCCTGATCTTGGGAAGACCGTTCTTAGCTACGGCGGGGATGGTGCTAGACGTGGCAAATGGGAAGATTACATTGAAGGTTGATGATCAAGAAGTGAAGATTTCCCTATATGAAGCCATGAAGCACCCGAAGGAGGATGAGAGTTTGTATTGCATGGATGCAATGGATCCTCGTGTTGAAGACACCTCCTATCTCTAATCTTTCTCATGTTCATGATTTTGATAATCCTTTACTTGATAATTTAACCCATGAGCGTTATGATCTTGATTCTTGTGATAGGGATAAAGTGAAGAAGTTGAAGGATGAAGAGGTGAAAAGTGTGGACGTGACCCAGTTGGAGGGAAAAGGAGGAGTTAAGAAGAAAAAGTCCAAATTCAAGAACCTGTTTGGTAAGACGCCTCCAGATAAAGGTGAGAAGGAGTTGGGACCCATAACACTTGGGGATGAGAGGAAAGCAAAATAGTTCATGATGGAAGGGCATCAAGGAAAGACATGCAAGCACCACTCTTATGAGAGTAAGGGAGACTTGTCTCGAAGAAGTACTCAAAAGGGAGGAACTCAAGCAAGGGAGTGTGCAACGTTGTTGAGAGAAACTGAATTAGTTGGATGAGGTAACCCACAACCCCAAACTTAGACCTCTTCGCAAGGTCGAAGTTTGGGGGGTGGAGTTTTTTTATGTTTCTTGTTACATTGCACCGGAGCACCCCTTATCTTTGAGTGTGATTGGTTATTTGGTGTCTTGAGATGCTCCTTGGGGTGATTTTGATGTGAGTCGCTATTGCATATTTCATGCCTATCAATCATCTTATGCTTGTTGATTGCTATCTTTGAGTATGATTTGATGAGTATGGTGATTTGTGAGGATGAGTTAGAAATTCTTTTGTGTGAGTGTTTGAATGAGAGTTGATTTGAGAAAAAACTTGTATGCTTATGAATTTTTCTTTTGAGTACTTGTGTGATGAGAGTGAGAATGCACTAAGACTAGCATGGATGTGAAAGCCGTGAGATTTGAGCCTTATGAGATTTTGATGCATGAATTAATCTCTTCGTTTGTGAGTGGATCGTCACCTTAGAGGATGCTAGAACTTGTGGGTGCTCTTGCTTCTTGATTGTGTCTAGTTTGATATGCCGAATAGGATCTTAGGCTATCTTTGATTTTATTGAGTCACTTAACCAAAATTTTCCTTACCAATGACATTGAATCCCTTGTTAGCCCCTTTGAGCCTAAAGCCTATTTTATTTGCTAGCACATATGAACACTATTCCAATTCCTAAGCCTTTTTATCCCAATTTGAGTGGAGAATAGGAAAGTGTGAATGTGAAGGGAGTGAATTGAGTTGAAAAATGAAAATGTTGTTTGTTGAGTGAGTATGAGAAGAAGGTGTGATGAAGTTATGAGATGTGGAAAAAAGAGAAAAAAAAATTGAGAATGAGCAAAAGAAAAAATGAGCTCATGTGTTTGTGCGAAAAAGAAAAAAAAAGAAAAAAAAGTGAAGTGATTGAAAAAAAAAGTGAAAGAGTGAGAAGGAAAAAAATTGAAGTGTCGAGAGTAGTGGAATTGAAAATGTGTTGATTGAAAATATTTGAAGTATTATGTTCCTAATCTCGAAGTGCGAAAGTTTGATTTTCTATTCTCCATTCACTTGAGTCACTTACCCATATTGTTATCCCACCTGTCCAAAGAGCCTACATTAAAACCTTGAGAAAAGTCCTTTTTGATTCGGCATTGATTTCTAGAGTATGGTCGGAGTTAAGAGTGCTTACAAGCCTATGGCTGCCGATATGAGTGATTGATTGTTTGAGTGAGTCCCTTGATCATTGATATACACTTGTGAGGGAGTGAAACACATCGTTGAGTGCACATCCATGTTTGATCTTGGTGTATCTTGTTATTGTTGCATGAGTATGATGAAGGAAAGTGAGTGAGTATACATGTGATTGATCGTTGAAGCTCGAGTTCATTTGCTTGCATGATTTGATTCTTTGACTCATTCCTAACAATTTCACTTGACTTATTATTTCATTGCTTGAGGACAAATTGTCATATACGTGTGGTTGATTAGGCGTGAAATTGTCATGATTCGTCACTCGAAATGCCCTAGTTTTAGGTGATTTTGTTGAGTATTTAGAGTCATTTGAGTATCATTTTCATAAACTAATGAATTTATCTCTTTGGTTTTCATAGATGGATAGAGGGCGAAAATAGGAGTTCGTAGGACTTTGAATCGGCCAAAACGGACTCCCGGTTGAGAAGATATGAAGATTTTACGAACAAGTGTACTGTTGCTGAAAAGTGCTCGAGCACCACTGCTCGAGCGCCTCCGCTCGACCACCTGATCCGCTCGACCATCTATGCTCGAGCGCCTCCGAGAGCAAAATTTCAAAATTCCTTTTTTTGGCCCATTGACTCCCGTTTCAGCCCGATCTTTATATATATTCTTCCGAACACGTTTTTGGGGAATCATCCACGAAATGCATCACTTTTAGACTTAGTTTTTAGAGAGAGAAAGAGGAGAAGGAACGAGCAAGTTTACTTTACGTTTGGTTGAGGTTTTTCATACGAATTCTTCGTTTATTTTCGTTTCTTAGTTTCTTTTCGTTAGCTTGGTAACTTTTAACGCTTTAAACTTCATTTTTATCAATTAAATTTATGTTCTTAATATTTTTAATTCTTTAAAACCCTAGTTCATGTTTCATATTTTCTTTGTTGAATTAATTATTTTTATGTTCGTTGTTTCTTCTACTGCTTTTGTTTACGTTAAAACTATGTCTAGCTAAAACCCTCGCATGCTTGGGGTAGGATGAACTCGTAGAAGTAGGTTGTGGGTACGTAATTAGGATAACTTGTGACGTTAGGATTTAATTCTCTTAATTAATGAATTCTTAAAATTAATCTTAACTTTACTTTTGAATTTCGTTCGAAAAGTGTTAGAGAGAGGACGACAGTATCACTCTTTAACAACGAGTAGACTTAACTAGAGGGTTTAGAAAGGGTTAATTCATCTACCAGTTTAGCGAAGGAGGACGACCGCATCACCTTAGTTAAATTAGGGTCTCATTAATTAAGCACAATCTATTAACTTGTTAGTGGATTAGTGAAGTCGAGTGTTAGGGTAAAGTATTAGGGTTTAGAATCTTGAGCTTTCACCTTGCATTCTTTTACTTAGGTTATTTCTTGGGCGTCACGGTTATTTTGATTATGTACCTGCTCCGTTAGTATACGTAGGGATTCCTATCCTAAGCATCACCATCTCTCATTTGAAAACAACCCTTAGTTAAATTGTCTTCTTTAATTCTTTAGTTTAATTAGTTTAATTTAGTTTTAATTAATCTTTCAAAAAAACCCAAAAATATTACACTCATATTAGCTACGACGCGTAGATCTTCAGGGATCTGTTCGCATACACTCCATCTCTTGGGTTCGATAATACTTGGTCATTATACTTACTCATACTACAGTGAACCCGTACTCTTGCGGGGAAGCTACTAGTAGAAGCTAGTATATTCGCTTTAAGTCACCAACAAAGGTTAGGTAGTTATAACTTATAATTTTATTTTTAGCGTGGCCCAAATTATAATCATTTTTAAATGAAGGACGTGTAAAGTTTTCAAAAGTTTCCTATTTAGTTAGCAAATAATTTTCAATTATTCAAGCAATTAATTTTTATATTTATTTTTCAAGAAAAAGAAATTGGAATTTCCTCGGCATTCTAGAGAGTTGGGTTGGGATGCGCTAAATTTCCAATTTTCTCACTGACTGACTGATTAATATCCACCAATACGACGTCGTCGCCCCATCTCCGCTCGCAGCTTCTAGCATGTCTAGTTAGAGGTTTTAATGTTTTAGAATGTAGTAGTAGTTGTTAATTGAATTGAATTGCTAGTTATATGTAGACTCAACTCGTGTAGTTTCCGGTTCAATCTATATAGGCATCTCTAGTTCTATATGGATCAAAAGTGGGTTCGAGCAGATCGATTATCAGAGGAGTATAGGAATGGGGTGGAAGAATTTTGTAATCATGCAATTAGATACTTTTCCGACCATCGATACATTCCATGTCCGTGTTGGAAATGTATGAATGGAAAAACTGTTAGTTGTCGAGAAACTTTGTTTGAACACTTGATGTGTCACGGTATTGACAAAACATACACCGTTTGGACATCTCATGGTGAGAGAAGAGATGGATGTAGCTCAAGCAGCCTAGGAGCTAACTTTAGATTTGAAGATACAGTGGATGAGGATAGTTTCAGAGATGTACCGATTGTTGATACATCGAGTGGGGATGATACAAATCTGCGAGATCACCCTTATATATCAGAAAAATTAAGGGATGACGCTGGATTACCCCTTTGGCCCGGGTGTAAGAAGGCAACAAAAGTGTCAGCTGTGTTGATATTGTTCAACCTAAAAGCAGCACACGAGTTGTCCGATGTGTGCTTCTCCAGTATGCTGGAAGCAATTAGTGGTCTATTGCCCGATGGAAATGTACTGCCTACGAAAGCATATGAGGCTAAGAAAATGCTTAAGTCCATCGGGTTAACACATCAAAAAATTCATGCTTGCCCGGGTGATTGTATTTTATTTCGGAAGGAGTATGAAGACCTCGATGCATGTCCTAAGTGTGGGAAGAACAGATATCTGAAAAATAAATCTCCAGCGAAGGTGATGTGGTATTTCCCAATAATACCAAGATTCAGGAGAATGTATAGTAGCGATGTGGATGCTAGAAATTTGACTTGGCATCATGATGATAGGATCAAAGATGGAATGCTAAGACACCCTGCTGATTCACCCCAGTGGAAGACATTCGATGCCAGACATCCAGAATTTGGCAACGATCCACGACACTTGCGTCTTGCACTCTCAACTGACGGGATGAATCCGTTCGGTATCCAAAGTACCAACCACAATACATGGCCAGTAATTCTGATGATTTATAATCTTGCACCGGAGTTGTGCATGAAGCGCACTTACATGATGTTGTCTATATTGATATCAGGACCCAAACAACCTGGTAAAGACATAGATGTATATCTGGCTCCTTTGATAGAGGACTTGAAACTCCTGTGGGATGAGGGTGTTGATGTGTATGATGCTTATAGAAAGGAGAATTTCAAGTTGAAGGCCGTGTTGTTTGGAACTATCAATGACTTTCCCGCTTATGGGAATGTATCTGGATATAGTGTGAAAGGGGCCGATGCATGTCCTTATTGTACCACGAACACAGATCACATTCGTTTATGTCATTGTAGGAAGACTGTTTATATGGGGCATAGAAGGTGGTTGGAGCCAACACATGAGTATAGAAGAATGGCCGATGCATTTGATGGCACAATCGAGGAACGTGGAGCACCAGGTTTATTGTCAGGTACGGATGTATTGAACGAGATGAGGAATGTCAATATACAATATGGAAAACACTTCGCAAAGAGTCTCCCAACTAGAGGCTGGAAGAAGGAATCAATTTTCTTTCAATTGCCCTATTGGAAAGAGTTGTATGTTAGACACTTCATTGATCTAATGCATGTTGAGAAGAATGTTTGTGCTAGTTTGCTCAATACTCTGCTTGCTGATAATAAGTCCAAGGATGGTTACAATGCAAGAATGGATATGGTTGATATGGGTATAAGAGCAGAATTGGCACCTCATTATGAAGAAGGTAAACTACCGAAATTACCTCCTGCTGCACACACCTTGTCCAAGAGTGAGAGAAAAGTTCTTCTTCAAACACTAAAGGATGTGAAAGTACCAGAAGGTTATTCATCCAACATACAAAGACTTGTTTCAGATGATGGCGTGAAATTGATGAATCTGAAACCGCATGACTATCATGTCATCATGGAGAATTTATTGCTCATTGCAATACGTTCTATCTTGCCTGAAAATGTGCGCATAACCATAACAAAGCTTTGTTGGTTCTTCAAGGCAATGATAGCAAAGTCATTGATCCTAGAAAATTAGGTGTTTTTCAGAGACAGATTGTGGTGACGCTCTGTGAGCTTGAAATTTATTTTCCTCCTTCGTTTTTTGATATAATGGTTCACCTAACCGTTCACTTGGTACACGAGACAAGGATGTGTGGTCCTGCTCGTATGTGATGGATGTATGGGGTAGAGAGATATATGAAAGTGCTGAAAGGATATGTGATGAATATGTTCAGGCCTGAGGGATGCATTGCAGAATGCTATTTAGTAGAAGAAGCAGTCGAGTACTGGTCTGAATTTATTCCGAATGTCGATGCAATTGGACTTCCAAGTACCCGGTACACCAATAGAATGGATGGTGAAGGCATTACCGGTGGTCAACCTGTAAGTGTTAGTATGGAGGAGCTAACACGGATGCACTTGTGTGTACTTCACAACACGGTCGACGTGCTTCCTTTTATTGACTTGCACATGCAAGAACTTTCTGAGTCATTCCCCACCAGAGATAGATCATGGATTGAAGCTGAGCATAATCTCACGTTTGTTGGCTGGTTCAATGGTTATATTGCAAATATGTTGTCACAGAATAAAGAATCAGTGAAAGAAAGAGTTAAGTGGTTATCCAGATTGCCTGATAGGCATGTGTATTCATACAAGTGTTATCTTATTAACGGATACACATTTTATACCAGAGATCATGATGCCACAAGTACAATGCAGAATAGTGGGGTGTCCATTACTGCAACTGCATGGAATCAGTCGAATACCACTTACTTTGGACAGATTGTCAATATTTGGGAACTCGATTATGTTGGTCATCGTGAACCAATCTTCGATTGTAGTTGGGTGAGGATCCCAAATGGGGTCCAAGTTGAAAGTTCTGGGTTCGTACGTGTTGATTTGAAGAATGTGAGATACAGAGATGACTCTTACATAATGGCCAGTCAAGCTCAACAAATTTTCTATGTTCCCGACCCAGTTAATAAGAAATGGTCAATTGTGCTTCTATCAAACAAATTCAACCATAGTTACCATATCAACGACCACGTCGATGAAGGTTTTAATGATCCTTTTCAGAATTTCACTCATTCTGTACCCTCTTTCGATGATTCTGCAAATCCACGCCCGTACCAGAGAACGCTTAGAAAAGAGGATGAATATAACAATCCGGATCTCGTTAACATTCATGGTCATGAACAAGAAAAGTCAACAAAAAAACGAAAAAGAAAAATCAATCCTAAAAAATATATACGACTTTATTGAATTTTATTTTTTCTGCTTTATTAAATGTTGTTTCTTTTGGTTATTGAATATATTCTTTTCTGTTTTACAGGATCATGTCTTATTTGCCCCATCCCGGAGCTGATGGAGATGATGATGATCATCTAGACCCAGATGACATAGATGACATCCAGGAGGAGGATGACTTGAGGCAGAACATCACTGATGCTCCCACTACTAGTAGCTCTGGGGACAAGCGCAAGCGGGGTATAGTCACGATGACTTCATTGAAGAGAGATCGTAGCAAGGAAAAATTGCTTAAGGTATTATATTCATTGAATAATTGAATTTTTTATTATATTAATTTCAATCGTTGGCCTTAAGATATCATTGAATTGCAGATATCATTCAATGAGTATGGACAGGCGATAGGAAAAGAGAGTGAGAAGTTTGTGCACTTTCTTGGGACTCTTGTTAGGAAAACTATCCCCATCGTGCTGACATGCGATGACTGGCGTAGCAAGGAAATGAATCCTTTCAAGGAAGCGATATGGGATGAACTTATGGTATGTTAATTATATGTATATTAAAACTGTTCAATGATATATGTATTGGGCTTGTGAAATTACTAAATTGTTATATTATATGTGTATGCAGAATACATTCGTTGGCCTTGATCACACAAATAAGAAGCAAATACTTTCGCAAGCTGGGAATATGGCCAAGAACTTTCGGGCTACGCTGAGGAGAGAATCACGAGACCCGAAGACTGGTCTGTACTCGCCTAGCCCACCTAATCTCTATGCCGATTGCCCTATGGTGGCCCCATACTGGAATGCGTTCGTGCAGAAATCTATGGATGAGGATTTTCAGGTAAAATTGATCAATCTCATTTCATCTATTTTTATTAATGCACGATTAATTTCAGTGCTTATCATATTTATATTACACTTTAGAGAAAAAGTGCTAGAAATCACGAACAAGCTAAGAGTATGGAGGCGCGATATCGTGGATCTCGCAAAGGTTATGCACGCATTAGGGAAGAAATGGTAAGACCAAAATTTATACTTTTTTTTATATATTGACTTGTAATATATCTAATAAAGGGACATGTTTATCATTATTGTAGAAAGAAGAAAAAAAGAAAGCTGGAGAGAGTCAGCCTATTGTTACTCGTTACGAGTTATTTCAGGCTACAAAAAAGACTCGGGATGGGAATATTCTCGATTACAGTACACAGCGTATCATTGATGAAGCGGTAATTCATTCATTATTTTATTTTTGAATTATAATCTATTATTTAATTTTAAATAATTTAGTATATTTTTGTGATTTAGGATCGCATATCTCAGAGCATGACGCCTGACGACCACCGCATGATCGGGACTGATGATCTATTTGCACGGGCAATAGGTCGTTAGGAGCATTCCGGACGCATACGGGGTACTGGATATGGTGTCACGAAGACATCATTGATAATGGCACCCGGTGTTGCTGCTATGTCTATAGTGGATAAACTTAGTGTGAAACTTGCCGACTTGGCTAAGAAAGTGGAGCTCATGAGTCAGAGACAATGTACACACGGGATGTCGTCGAGTGGTGCTAGCTGTGAAAATAGTGCCCCGTCTATGTTTTCTGCTGATATTAGAAACGACTTCGATGATCCAATTCAAAACGTCTCCCAGGTATCAGAGGTATCTTGTATTTGTTTTAATTAAAGACTAGTATATTAAAATTTTGTAACTGAATATCCTATTTGAACAATCAGTGGAATGTTACCTTTATTTGGATAATCCTCTTCGGTTGGTGGCCACTAGAATATTGATGTACGATACCTCCAGTGGAACGATTCATTGTCGTGCCCCCACTCCTGGTTTTGTGAGAGTTACTCTGAATGTACCTGAAATCGGACAAGAAAATTCACCGCTGCCAAAACCAGAAGATGTGGCCACCACAGTCGGGCAAGCGGTCGGGTACTTCCTCGAATGGCCGCGCCACTTGGTCTCTCTCACCAAGAAGGTAAAATATATGTTATTAAAGTTATATTATTTTATCTGTTCTAAATAATCTACAAATTGATTGTAGAAACTATCGAGTCCAAAAAAAACTACACAAAAATCAAAGGATGTCGTATATAGTGAGAGAGAGAGTACGAGGCATTCCACTGGTGACAGACCGCGGCCATTAGGTTATCCCATGCCAGGTGACATTGAACACGAAGCCACTCTACAGACTACGGTGAAGATGCTGATATCATCCCCCAGTTTCAATCCCATCACAATTCCTTTGGTTTCTTACTTTCATCAAGGTGGTTTTAATTATTTTATCCATCGGGAGGAAGTGGAAGAAGCCTTGCACGATAAGGAGTTGAGTGCAAGTACCATAACTTTTTACCTAAGGTACGTGTATAGTAATTCTCAGTATTTACTTCCTATATATAGTTTAATTTTGTTGTTGATATTAATTTGTGTATGTTGGTTAATTAGATATTTGGGTGAGGTATATCTCTCCAGAGATATCAAGGCGAGTACAATGTATTCTTTCATCTCTCCCCATGTGAGTTGCTTTGCAAATGAGACCATCGGGGAGGTTGTAGCACATATGCTAAAATATACTGATAGTAATCATCTCATCTTTTGGCCAACAAATGTGGGGTGAGTACATTTCATTAAAATTTATGTTCATTTAAATTAATATGCAATTAAATTTAATATTCTTAATATAATGTAGGAGGCATTGGGTGCTGGTCGCCATAAATATGAGTACACTAGATGTGTATTTTATGGATCCAGCTAGTAATGGGGTGATATCAAATCGTCCTGCTCTCAAGAATTATATTAACGCGTAAGTTAATTTTTAATATAATAATTTGTTTTGTAATCCATTTAGAATTATGTTATATATGTAATGTATTTTTATTTTTTATGCATAATAATAGTGTGATGAAGATGTATCGGAGTCGGCTTCCTGGTACTCAAGACCCAGAGACCCTTGAAAAAGTGGACTGGAAAAACATTAAGGTAAATTTACAATTTTTTTATCAAATTAATTAATAGAAAATAATCGTAATTGTAATATGTGACTATATATAATTGTTAATCAATAGGTTCCGAGGCAGCGAGATAGCGTACACTGTGGACATTTTGTGTGCTGCTACATTGAAGATATAATCATCACTTTTCATACGACCATTCCCAACAATGTAAGTCGATTTGTTGATTTATTTAAATTATTATTGGATGAATAAAATTTTGTACAATGTATCTAATTAACTTTTTAATGTTTGTAGTTTGTATATGAACGTCCACTAGCTTGTTACCCCACTAGCAGAATGGAGAAATGGAAATTAGATTGGACGGGGTATTTGTTCAACCGATTCTTGAATTATATGTCATTATAGTATTACTTTTGGTAGTAGACATGTAAATTAAACATTACTCTTTAACTAATGGAACCATTCTCTTGGGACTAAAAGTGAAATTAACCCCAAAAAATTTATATAGTAAAATTGGTCCATAAACGAACTACTTTGAAGGGTATGAGTTGTTTCACTAAATAGTATTTTCACTGAAAGATATAAATTCTTGGGCAAAGTATTATGTGAATGAAACTCACGTTAACTATTATCGTGAACAAAAAATTTACTAATACCTTATGTTGAAAAAATTAATAGTTTAGTGATATTAACTAATACCACTTCAACTAATACCTTTAATGAAAACAATCAATACCCTTTGGAGTTGATATCTTTAGTACAATTCACCGATACTTTTAGTATAATTTACTAATACCTTCAATTTACTGTGAATGTCGTTCACATAATATCTTCTTTGATTTTGGAAGGTACAAAATGTTTTCACTTAAAAATATGAGTTGAAGAGTATGTATGTATGAGTTATTTCACAAAAGGGCCAATATTAATTGTTTCACTAAGTGATATAAGTTGTTTTCACTAATTTATGCGTTGTTTTATTTAATTAAAAGTATTGTAATGTGATTTATGTATAAATAAGTTATACATATATACTTTTAAAATAACTAGTGATCGTAAATCCCGTGCTTTCGCACGGCCAAAATTTGTTGCATTGTTTAAACTATAATAATTTACCATATTTTAATTATAAAACTATAAATCTACCATTTTTTTTTAAAATATAACTAAAATATTTTTTGAACTCAAATTAACGATACTTCTCATTAAAAATATTATATTCTATTTATAATATTCAATAATCAATACTTTAAAACAACTTCATGATGAGTTTATTATTAATCATTTTCATATAAAATTTACTCTTAGGATATGATATAAATTGGACCTATCACACTAATATTTTAACATAGGCGTATTTAAATTTGTATTATCTAATTCCACAAGACAATCTCACATAATTTTTAAGCAAAATAATTTAAACAATAATCTACAATATAATAATTTTTAAAATAATACCTTTTCTTTTAAAAAGAAAAGAAATATAAAAAATCAAACACATAATAATAATTTATGACTTATTAAATATTTGTAAAAATTAATTTTATGGGTTAAAAATCATACATCAATTGGAATTTGAATTTCACTCGTTATAAATTCATTCGTCTCAATGTGTACTAAAGATTAAATATATTTATGCAATGCACATAGATAGATAATATCATAGATCGTTATATAACTCTGGTCGAAACCAATTTCAATTTTATATAGTTTTTTTAAAGATTTTGATATTTTGGTCCTTTTAATGTGAATTTTATCCTTTTTTTATGTCAATTTATAGTCCTATAGGTTATTGTATTTTTAATATAAGGGAAAACTAAATACGGGTGTAAATTTTTAACCCAAAATACAAAGACGTAAAAAATTAAAAATAAACTACAAAGGGGTTTTAAATTTTATTATATTATAGATCAATTTTTTGTAGTGTTGTCGAAACGGGTCGACGGGGCGAGATGAGCCAAAACCCGCAAAAATCCACCTTTTGACGGGACAATGCGGCGGGCCAAAGTTTTGGCTGGTTGCAAAGCCCCCAACCCACTTTTTGACAGACCGTCAATTTTAGCTGATACAAACCACCATTAACTTTTAAATATTTTTATTTATTTTATAAATGTAATCTAAAAGCTTCAATACATAAAATTCATCAAAATACATAAATATCACTATAAAAATATTAAAATTTATCTTACAAAAATATTTCATCATTCATTAGTCAGAAAAATATTTTTTTACAAATTGAAGTTCACAATATATTAACTATAATACTTCTAAAGATAATTTTCTACAATTTAAGTTCATCATCTACGAACATAAATTTTACAAAATAGTCCTAAAAAAAAATAATATAACAATTAACAATGTACAATTTTTTTTAAATCTTTTTTTGAGGCAGTTCAGCCAGCAAAAGCTCACCTCCAAACCTGTCAAAGTTCACGATCCAAACGGATCAGTCCATTTAGGCCCGCTACCAAATGGAAAAAGAAATGTTTGACCAAACTCTCATTTTATGAATGGCGGGGTGGGTCAACGGGCGCAACCCGTTTTGACCACTCTAATTTTTGTACTCTGATGGACCTCTTATTAATTTATTTTTAAATTTCACAAATTCTTGCATGCACCCAAGTGCATAACATACATTTGGATTTTGAGTCCAAATTCAAAATAATTTAACTTTTTAAATATCATGAAGTAAATTGGGTCTCGAAAAGTTAAAATTGATTTAAAATTGAATTTAAAATTCAAGTGTATGTTATACCATTAGAGTACACATAAGAATCACTCTTTTAGTTTTAGATCCCTTTGTATTTTGGAGTACAAATTTAAACTCATATGCAGTTACCCTTTAATATAAAGTAGTGGATATATAAATGTCCTTGTGAAATAATAATAAATGATAATAATACCCAACATGAATGTAGTAGTACCAAATTAAAATTTTGTCTAGTTACATAATACAAACGTATTTGATATTAAAATTCTACAAATAATGTCAAAATCTTACATTTGTAATCTACTTAATTTCGCAATGTGGAATAATTGAGAGTCATTGTTTATCTTTACCCACAAATGTGCATATTTTCATAAGTTATCAAACACAAAATAAAATTATATGAATGAAATTGGTTCATACATAAATTATTGAAAGTATTAGTTGTTATCACTAAAATGTATTAATTGTTATCACTAAAAAGTATTAATTGTTTTCACGAAAGAGTCACAACTAATGTCCTTTAATGGTTCATGTATTAACCATTTTCACTCTATACTTTTTTTTTTTATTATCACTACATTACTACTAAATATTTTCAGTGAATCACATTATTTAATATTTCAGAAGATATTATGTGAATGATATTCACGGTGAAACTTGTTTGAAGAGTATTAGTAAATTATCATGAAATTACCTTTAAGTTAAAAAGATTACTAAAGTACATAAATAATGGAAGACCGATTACACCAAATAATATTGGCTCCACAAATTCACCGCGAATGTGTTAACGATACATAAGTAAATATAAAAAAATCAATCACAAATTTATATATCCATTGATGAACATGTGATCATTCCCAATCCCTTAAAATGATTAAATGGAGTCTTAAACAATTTAACAATTAATACAAATTTCCGGATTGGATAAATGGTACACGACTACATTAATTGATCACATTAATTATTAATATGCAAAAATTACGCAACTGAGCAAAATAATTTTATATGAATTGCATGATATCAGGAATTTAGTTGTGTCCAAAATATAATGGAATGACTTCGAAAACTGATTTATTTGTTCCTATTGGTATGCCAAAATACACATCTAAAAATATTTCACGTGGTTTAAAAATAAAATTCATATTTTCAGGATAACTGAATAAAAAAGAATAAGCGACACCTTTCAATTATATCAAATAACGTAATAATAAAATTTTCGAACCGAAAGCGATACACATGAGGTAGAATAAAAAAGTGTCATTATTCTTTATTAGATATAGATATATCACCATCGACTGAAAACCTATATGATCATGAAAATGGACAAAATTATCCACAAATTCACCACATAAAAAAAATTCCAATTCAACCATACATTTCAGCAGCAATTGAGAAAAGCCCTCACCACCAATTCACCAGACTCAAACCTTCTCGCATGATCCTCAGTGACTTTGGCAGCAGCTTATTTCTGTAGCTCCAACCTCTAACCTTGCCACCGCGAAACGCCCCAAACTGCGGCAGCGGAAGCAACGGACCAGTGGAAACAACCAACTTCAGCACCTCAATTTGAACCGTCGCATCCTCCCTGATCTTAGTTAGCCAAGGATCACTCAAAAACTGCTCAATCCCAGCGACCTCCTGCAGAAACTCGTTCTTGCCCTATAACAATTCAAAACTCTAAATAATTGTAACATTAAAATTAAGACTATCCTTTTTATGTTTGGTACACATATTGTATTCAAAGTCAACTACAACCATACATTTCTTACAGCGGCGACCACAATAAATTCTAAATCCTAAGATAACCAACTACTCCAGTACAGTTCCAAATTTTCTTCGAAAAAACATCAATACAAAAACTACAGAGAATTACACAGAAAATCAAAAGCCTAAATAGAATCGAAATAGAAATAATAGGAATACGGCGACTACGAAGCAACTTAGAATCAGAATACTCGGATATCGATTATATGCAAGATCCCCGGCAATTAACAATGAACCACTACTTTCATGCGTAGCTAAATGCCGGAAAACACGCCATCCAGTATACCAAAAAAATAACGGCGAAGATGACAAAAAAAAACAGATCAACGGTTAACAAAATCTCCCCCCAAAACTAAAATAGGAAAAATAGAATGTATTATATATTATAGATTATAGATTATAGCTATAGATATGACTACTATAGAAACCTTTTCTTATAACATGACTCTTTTCTATAATCACATTAATATAGCCTCGATTTGCATTATGAATATTGAAAATATTAGTCTTGTAATTTTTAACTTTGTAAGCTTATATCGCTTTTAGATATTACATTGGGAAATGATAATTAAAAATACAGTAATGAACGTTACATATAATTTTAATCAAAATTTACTATAATTGTCCATATTCAAATTTGTGTATGTAAAAAAGTAAGTGAAAGTGTGTGAAGAATCTCCTGATTGAAATTGTTACATATCCTTCTAATTGTGGATTTATATTATATATACATAAATAATAATATTTTCATTTAATTAAGCGTTTCATTCTGCATCGATGTTATGTTGCCTACACAGTTAATATATGTATATATATAATTTCAAAGTTTTTTACACATTAACATAATTTAATTTAGTCTATAATTAATAATATATGACACATAATTACATGATACATCAATTAGTAGTCAAATTTACCAATAATAAAAAGTAACTTATTTGTTGAGCTTGTAAATATTGTACTTGTGGGTATTTCTTGTACCCATATTTCTTCCTTTACTTTTAATAAATTTATATTGTTGGCTGATAAAAAAAAAAAAAGTAACTTACAAAATGAAAATAGACGTTATGTAATTCTACTTGCAAAATTATTGTAACAATGTTATATTATTTGTGATATAATTTTGGTAATGAAATCAACATATAATTACTTTTCATTTAAAATTATATAACTTTTTAATTTAAAAGGTGATTTTTCTAAAAGTAATATAACATCAACTTTTATAATATTACAGTAACATATGGAAAAACTTTTGTAACATCAATATATAAATTTTATCAATCATTACATTCAAATATTAGTTTTTATAATCTTGCTTTCAATGTTTAACATCCACAAAATGTGCAATAAATTACCCAAATGGAATTTTTATTTTTTATTTTCCGACAACTAAGCAAATGGTGTTAGTTGTGAGTATGTTTCCATTTCTTATAATTTGCATTTTGCTGCTGATGTGGTGTTAGGCTATTACAATCTCGTTTTGAGAAGGGGAGAGATTGATAATAATTAGCTTAAATATTTATTCGAGATGTTTTAGAAAGTTTTCATGATTGATAATAATTAACTAAAATCTTATAAAATATTTCCAAATATAATTTAAATCTTAAATTAATTTAATTATCCAAATAAATCTTAAACATTTAGATGACAATAATAAAGGATTAATTCTCCATGACAATAAGTAATTCTACAAATGCATGTATTATTTAATATAAAAATAAATTACCCCTAAATTAAATCTAAATGCATAAATTAGAGGATATTAATTATCCGTGACAATAATTAATTCTTCAAATTTATATACTATTAAATGAAAATAAACTATCCTAAGTTAAATCTCAATACATAAACTAAGAGATACTATATACATCACAACGGTCTCTTTATGAAACCAAATCAGTGATTTGATTTTGTGCAATCATTAATCATAATATTTATTTAATTTAATTTAATAGTACTATTACTTCTGTGTCACTCAGATACTAACTTCTCAAAATTTGAACACCATTCAACCACTTAAGAGCAAATAAAGTGTCAATGCGTTGTTGATGGACTACTGATATATTATAGTCATAAGTTTCAATTTACATCACCCTCGAACTAAACATCAACATTTAAGAGAACAATATGTGAAATATTTATTAATAATTATAAATAATACCTTAGATAAAATAAATCATATATGGTATCAACAAATATAACACTACACGTCACAAGTTGTCCACTGCATCTGCATCTAATTCTTCTACTTACTCCCACCCATATCTTCTTTAACGAAATCAAGTGATTCTGATGCTACGCTGTGATAATCGTTGCTCTTTAATTTCATTGATGGTATTCAGTAGGCCCTCTACCATCAAGAATGCCGACAAAAAAGAGACCTAAATCCTGAGTTTCACATCTGGTATAAGAAATATGATCTACAAATCTAGAAATATATATATGTTACAGTAGTGATCCAAAAAAATATGTTAATTAATTACATCCTCTAAACTATATTACAGAAGAACAACAATTTTTTTTACGAAATATATGAAACCCTCAAAAGCATTGAAAATTCAATGACGATGATGATGAGAATGAGTGGATTGAAGGATATAAATAGGATATGAAATAAAACCGTTCCTAAATTGTAGCATTAATCCAATGGTTCACAATTAATCTTATAAAATAAACGGACATGATTAACTTATATCAATAGATAAATATATTGTTGATTGCTGATTTATAGTTAAAAGACATACCATAATAGTTAGACAAATAATGGACGGTGGTGATTAAGTCATGAATTATTGATGAATGGCCGAAATGTTTTCCCGCTCAAATCTAAAAAAGGCAGAATTGGTTGTATTATATAGAATATAGATTAATGATGGGCCCCTCGCATATGTGTTATCACCACATTAGTGGTGGAGGTATAAGTTCACTGATATATGTACCATTTTGTTTGTCGTTTTTTCACAAAAAAAAAAAAAAAATTAATAAACATTCATTTAAGGTATACTCACAAACAAGAGACAGATGGACAAATTTGGTATATGATATTAAAATTTTCTAATAGGGCAAATTGATAATTATTTATAATAAAAAAAATCTTATCACAAACATGTTGGTGAACGAATCTAATCGTAAGGATTAGTGGCTGTTTTAATCCGTTTTTACGTCACCAATCAATTTGGCGCTAGAAGGAGGGTTCGAACCTCCGGTTTAGTGTGATTACTCAAGAACTTCAAGTTGAAAACTTGAAGATCCATAAGAAATCTCAAGAAATATTTGGAGATACAAACAAAAGTGTTCTTGGTGTTCTTGGTGTTCTTCAATTTATAAATTAAGAATTAATTTAAATTGAAATGCCTCAATCTAAAGAAACCCAAGGATCACGTTTGTCGAAAAGACCATCTCAAACCCGGGCCACGTCGGCCGACCATCAGGACCGTGACCCGAGACATGCGAACAGGTCGCAACATACAGCCATAACACATAACCTCCCCCCTGAGATGGAGGCTTTGGCGAACAACCCCAACGAGTTGGCCAAAACCATAGCTGCTCTCCAGGCTCTCCAGAGACAACAAGAGCAGGTCAGGCCAACACAAGCAAGGCCAAGGGACAAGTCCCTAGAGGTTGTTAGGCCCAGGACTACCAGGGGCGAACATCGAGAGGTTGATAGTGCCCAAGTCAGACGAAATAAGGGAAAGGCCAAGGTGGTCGACCAAGGAGAAGTACAGGCTGAGTCTGGTCGCGGACGAACAACTATGTCTAGCCATGGAACAACACGTTCCAGTGCCCAAGACAGGCTTAGCCAACCCCAGCGGGAAGCTGCTCGCCGGGGAGCAGGAGATGGGCGAGCAACTTTTGAACAGCCACGCCCATCAGTCCATGAAAGACTCTCCCAGTCAGCCTTCAGGCGCCTAGGGCCAAATGCGGCGAACAACATTAGGAGGCAAGCCCAGGAAATGCCCACTCCAAGCGAGGGACTGCGACGAGCAGAAAGGTTAATGCCTTTGCTCGCCGAACAGCCTCCAAGTCAGGGGGTACCTCTTGATGAATTATCAAGCCTAAGGAGGGCTGTGGAGAACATGCAGGGGCAACTAGACCAATAGAGGGGGATGGGAACGACCAGCATGCCATCCTCACCTTTGGCAGCTCACATTTTGAAGGCCCCGATACAGAAAAAGATTCAATTTCCGGCTAGCATTCAATATGAAGGCATCGCCGACACCCGGGTCCACTTAACGAAGTATACGGATTACATGGTCTCCGTGGGGGCCAGCGATGCCACCCAATGCCGGAATTTTCCGTTAACATTGGGCGATCGGGTTCACAAGTGGTTTTCATCAATGCCGCCGGCATCAATCCACTCGTTCGTCCAGCTAAGTCGAGAATTTCTTTCTCACTTTTCAACGGCGGGGTCGTATCTTTCCCAAAAACACCGGCTATCAGATTTGAGGCAAAATGATGATGAAACTGACCGGGCGTTTATGGAAAGATTCGATAAGGTTTTGCTAGAAGGAGAACCGGTGAGCGAAGATACAAAGATCGTCGCTGTGATGGCCGGATTGAAAAAAGGGTCGAAGTTATGGAAGGAGGTACGTCTGAAGTGCCCAAAGACTTATGCCGAGTTCAGAAACCAAGCTGGCATTTTCGTTTCCATGCACGAGGCCCTACAAACAAATTTAGGGGAGAACAAAGCTGATCCTAAGGAGAATAACAAAAAGCCCGTCGGGACAAGCTACAGGGTCCCAAAAAATATGAAAGCATTCACCGAAGGACCGGATTTGAAGGAAAAACTGAACCAAGTGTTGACAGTATCAGTTGATACTGTGTATGAGAGCGTAAAGGAGAAAGAGTTGCTTTCCCCACCACGTAAAATCCGCCAGGATACTGGCAAACTCAACCCAAACAAGTATTGTGCCTACCATCAAAGTGTGGGGCATTTTACAAGTGAGTGTAGAGATTTGCTTAAGCAACTCTGGCGATTTTATGAGGAGGGAAAGCTCTCCGATTTCGTTAAAAGGCAACCTGGGAAAAGAGCTCGGGAGAACAACTCAGAAGATGAAGAGGATGATCAACCTCAGAGAAACAACAAACCCGGGCGACCAGTTCCCAGTATGCCAGCTCAACCTTTAGAAGATCTGTTCATGATGGAACCCGCAGGTCCCGCGGGAGGGTGTTTTGATGGACAACCACCCGACTCTAATCGGAAGAGGAAAGCGGAGCTACGAGCGATTGGCCAAGTACAAGAAATGGGAGTTAAGCCGTCTATCATGCAAACGGCAGAATTAACTTTCACCGAAAAAGACCTTGAAGGCGTCTTAACTCCGCACAATGATTCACTCGTAATCTGCGCCAAGATTATGGGGACCAGAGTCCACAGACTGTTGGTGGACACCGGAGCCTACACCAACATCTTATTCAAGAAGACCCTCGATAATCTGGGAGATTATTCGGGTTATGTTCGGAATACAACACATAGAATCATAGGCTTCGGGAATGCTGTGACAACACCGTTGGGAATTGTAACATTAGCAGTACAACTTGTAACGGCTAATGAACCCGAAAGAAATATAACAAGAATGGTAGATTTCTTGGTTGTAGACCAGGAGTCGACCTATAACGGGTTTCTTGGCCGACCTTTTCTCAATGAATTCAAAGCTGCGTGTTCCACTTACCATTATTGTTTGAAATTTCCAACAGCTAGTGGAACAGGCACAATTAAAGGAGACCAACGGAGAGCACGAGAATGCATTCAACAGCTACGAGCAAAATTTGTACAAATATCCATGATGGAAGCAACAAGTTATCCCGTCAACGAACCATCAATACTGAACAATATGATGGACATGGACGACCACATGGATACGGACGAACAACACTTGGACGAGCAAGTGTTGGACGAGCCACTCGTTACCACCCACGAGGAACTCCCATCTGACGAACAACAAAGGGGTGACGAACAACCCTCAGTGGGGGACTTGGAGGGCCAAGTACAAACGAACAATGATGGGACGGAGCCAACTGATGATCTAGAACCCCGCCTGGGGGCAGAGCCTATGGACATCAAAAATGATTTCAACCCTGAGGAACCCATACTTGATCCCCGTTGGAAGGGACAAAAACGACGAGCAACTCCAGTCGAAGAACTGGAGGCGTTCAAAGTTAATCCCGACAACGAAGATCTTGAATTATTCATAGGATCTGAGCTCCCAGAGCCTTACAGATCCCGAATGAAAGAGTTCCTCACCGAGAATCTAGATGTCTTCGCTTGGTCTCACGCAGATATGGTGGGGATAGACCCGAAACATGCTTGTCATAAGCTGAACATAAATCAAGCAAGAAAGCCCGTCCATCAAAAGCGAAGGAAGTACGGCCCAGACAAATATCAAGCGTTGAATGAAGAAGTTAAAAAGCTGTTAGACAACGATCTGATCCGTCAAGCACTTTGTCCACAATGGGTAGCAAACCCTGTGCTGGTGAGAAAATCGAACGGAACCTGGAGGCTATGCATAGACTTTACAGATCTGAATGCAGCATGCCCGAAGGACAACTTTCCTCTCCCGCACATCGATCAATTGGTGGACAGCACTGCGGGTCACGAAATGCTAACATTCATGGATGCTTTTGCAGGGTATCATCAAATCCCAATGCATCCTGACGATCAAGAAAGCACAACTTTTTATACTAACAAAAACTTGCTGTGCTGGAAGAGAATGCCGTTCGGCCTCATAAATGCTGGAGCAACATATCAAAGACTGGTGAACAAGATGTTTGATCAACAAATTGGAGATACGGTTGAAGTCTATGTAGACGATATCGTAGTCAAAAGTCCCAAGAAGGAAGACCATCTTCAACATCTGACTCAAGTGTTCGAAATTCTTCGACACTATAACATGAAGTTGAATCCAAAGAAAAGCAGCTTTGGAGTTCACTCAGGAAAATTCTTGGGTCATCTTGTTAGCCAGCGGGGAATTGAGGCCAACCCTTCAAAAGTTAAAGCCATCATGGATATGCAACCACCACGTTCGGTGAAAGAAGTGCAAAGACTCACCGGGTGCCTAGCAGCATTGAACCGGTTCATATCCAGGTCGGGGGACAAGTGTCGTCCATTCTTCGAGGCCGTCAAAAAAGGAAAGTTTGCATGGACTAACAACTGCCAAGCGGCCTTCGATCAACTTAAAGACTACCTGGGAGATGTCAAAATCCTATCAAAACCAATCCCAGGAGAAAAGCTCTTTTTATACTTAGCCGCATCAGAAGTTGCCATCAGCTCTGTCTTGGTGCGCGAAGACGGCAAATTCCACCAACCTATATATTACGTCAGCCAGGCTTTGCATGAAGCAGAGATCAAATATGCTCCAACCGAAAAGCTGGCATATGCTTTGGTTATGAGCGTGAGAAAGTTACGACCATACTTCTTTGACCATCAAGTCGAAGTTCTAACAACTTTCCCGCTCAGGCAAATTCTCCATCGCCCCGACACTGCAGGTCGTCTCTTAAGATGGTCACTGGAGATTAGCTAATTCGGGGTGACCTATGCTCCTCGAACAGCGATCAAAGGGCAAGCATTAGCCGACTTTATAGTCGAACTAACTTTCCCTCCAGATCCGACGAGAGGACTTGATCATCCTTGGCATCTCTATGTGGACGGATCATCAACCAATATAGCCTCGGGGGCAGGAGTAGTTTTAATCAGCCCAGATAGACAAGTATTCACCTCGGCAATCAGATTTGGTTTCATGGCAACCAACAACGAAGCTGAGTATGAAGCTCTTATTGCTGGACTCCACCTATCTCTCGCAGTTGGTGTCAGACGCTTGCAAATATTTGGCGATTCACAATTGATCGTGAACCAAGTCCGAGGTGAATACGAAGCAAAAGATGATCACATGATCGAGTATCAACGGATTGTTGCTCACCTGATGTCCATGTTGCAGCAAGTTTTCATACAGCAAGTTCCAAGGACGAGCAACACTCAAGCAGATGCGCTTGCTCGACTAGCAACAAGTGAAGGCCCCGTAGAGTTAGCAGATATTATAGTTACAAAGATGAAAGATCCATCAACAGTAAGCTATAATGTCAACCAACTCGACGATCAAACCAGTGAAGAAGACTGGAGAACAAGTATAGTCAAATACTTGAAAAGTGGGGAAAAACCAAACAATCCTTTTGAAGCTGCCAAGCTAGTAAAGCGAGCCGCCAGATATACTCTGGTGGGCGAGCAACTCTTCAAAAGGGGAATATCAATCCCACTTCTCAAGTGTTTGCCTAGGGGGCAAGGGCAAGCGGTACTCGAAGAAATACACGCGGGAGTATGTGGAAACCATACTGGGGGGCAAGCTCTGGCATACAAGACAATCAGACAAGGCTATTACTGGCCAACTTTACGCCAAGATGCAATAAAAAAAGCAAAGACTTGCCACCAATGCCAGATTTTTGCCCCGAATATTCATACCCCGGCCCAGGAACTCGTGTCAGTATACAGCCCATGGCCTTTTGCAAAATGGGGGATGGACATCATTGGTCCTTTCCCGGCTGGAGTAGGAAATGTTCGATTTGCCGTTGTGGCAGTCGATTATTACACTAAATGGGCAGAAGCAGAGGCCATGGTGAGCATCACGCAGCAGAAGATGATCAACTTTATTTGGAAGAACATTGTCTGTCGTTTCGGAGTTCCACAGGCAATTGTGACAGACAATGGTCCACAGTTTGATGGACAAGAGTTGAGAGAATTCTGTGCGAAGTGGGGGATCAAAAAACATTACTCCACACCTTATCATCCCCAGTCAAACGGACAAGTTGAAGCTGTGAACAAGATAATCAAGCATACATTAAAAGTAAGACTGGCGGAGAGCAAAAGTGGTTGGTCTATCGAACTCCCGGAAGTCTTGTGGGCATACAGAGTTTCTCCCAGGTCTAGCACCGGAGAAACACCCTTTGCTATGGCTTTCGGAACAGAAGCAGTAATACCTATTGAGTTAAGGACCAGTACGATTAGGACGACTAACTTTGATGAACAAGCAAATAATTCTGCTCTAAGTGCTGAAATAGATTTACTCGAAGAAAAAAGATTAAATGCTGAGTTAAAAAATGCAACATACAAGCAAAGAGCAGAACGTTATTATAATTCCCGTGTAAAAGTCCGGGAATTCAGAGTTGGAGATTTGGTCCTAAGAAAACTGCTCGCCCAATCTTCAGGAGTACTGGGACCAGCTTGGGAGGGCCCATATCGTATAACGGAAAAATTCGTAAATGGCGTATACGATCTCGAAGATATGGAAGGCAAGCCGGCCTCATACTCCTGGAATGCCGTACATCTCAAGAAGTACTATCAATAAATGGGCGAACAGGTATTTAGACCCGAGACCAAGAATGAGCCAACTGTGAAGTCATCAATGACGAACAACTTGGTCAAACTATGATATAACAAACAGCCAAAGAAGTGTGTACAAGTGAACAAAGGACAAAGATCCTAAAGCCATAAGGCGAACAACTTCCAAAGTACAACTTCAAGAGGCGAACAACTTTCAGTTGAAGGGTCATCAAGATCAGTCAAGCCGACCTAGACGAACAACAATGAGTCCGAGATAAGGCCCAAAAGAAGACTTTGTAACTAAGATTCAGCTTAGATAAGGTCAAACTAAGGTCAAAGGACACATGTCAGGCATGCAAGCTAGGGAGACCAAGAGTCAGAAGCACCTCATGCTTGCTAGCCTCTATAAATAGTTGTTCTCCAGCTTATTTATGTAATTTTCGAATTTCAGACAAAAAATACACACAAACACACTCAAACTCACACATACACGAAATAAGTCCAATTTCGACTACCGAATTTACAAATTCGATAAATCCAAACCCCGATTTACCATTTACGGTGGTAATCAATCACACGTTATTGATTGGTGACGTAAAAACGGATTAAAACAACCACTAATCCTTACGATTAGATTCGTTCACCAACAAAACAGAGGTAATATATTATGGAAAAATATTGTGAGTCTATTACACATGTTTTGCCTACCCGTTGTTTTTCAAAAAAATTACTATAACAATTAATTAAATTAATTTTTTTATAAAAAAATTACAATTTGATTATTTTTAAATAAATCTAAACTTATAAGAAATTTTATATCAAAATAATCCATATTGAAACAATTTATTATTTAAATATATATATCTCAAAAAAATTTGTAACTTCGAAACAATTTTTCTTAAATTTTTAATATAATCAACAAATGTTTGTATAATTAACACTTTTTTCTTTCAAAAAATAATTATTACTTTCAACATACATGTAATTTTAAAGGGATACAAAATAAAATAATCAATACTATAATAATGACATACAAATGATATGTGATGCATTATTTACCAACATATTATGAACTTTTGTTACTAAAAGCATCCACAACTTAGCTTGAAATTAAAAAGAACAATTCTAATATACAATTAAATACATAATATACTCTTGTATTTTAAAATTTTAATTTCCAAAAATATGAAAAAAAACACACACACACACACACACACACACACACACATATATATATATATATATATATATATATATATTATAATTCATTAAGGCTTCGCATGGTTAGCCTTATAAGGCCCATATAAGCCCTACTTAATAATTTAAGCAACTGCTTGGTAGACCATACTAAAATGATCTTGATCCGACTTAATATTGAGGGTTACGGCGACCCAGCCTTGAAATAAGAAATTGCCTAGAGTCATCCTCGCTAAGGTTGACTTTCTCAGAAATTTGCCAATGTTGTTCAAATTTATGGTCGGCTTTCTCAAATTTGCCAAAGTTTATCATGTACAATGTTGTGAAATTATGGTCGGCTTTCCGATTACAATTTCAGATAGACACTCGCACATCCCATGTCCCAACTCGTTTGCACAAATTTGAATCCCCGACAAATTTGATTGCAATTCTAAGTACGGGCTTCTCGCTGCTACTATCTATAATATATAGCAAATCAAATTAAATTCTATTAATTTATCTGTTTAATCACCAAATGTGTCGCCTGTTTATGGATTTCCATTAACAACCTTCGATGATGCTAAATAGGAGAGCAAGTACGGATTCTCAAGGTCATGCTTCAATTTTGATTGTATCTTTTTGGCTAGGCGTACACTTAATTTGATCATTTTGCTTAATTCCATGTTCCCCTAATTAGGATTTCATGGTTTGCTTTATGTTGCTATTACGAGTATTTACTACTTCGTGTTTAAGTGTTGAAAATTACCGGTGTTGATTTTGGCTTCACTTTGCATTTTTGGATCTTCCTTCGATCGAATTTTTGGTTTTTGGTTTAGAAATGTCAAGATGTGGATTTTGGAAGTTCACAATTCTTTTTTTTTCGTTGGAACGGGTACCTGCGTGGGTCTCCGGAACAAGTTTTCTCTCATTTTTCTCGCCGGAGTTAAAGACTTTTTGGAGGCTATTGTCGTGGTATGAGTTTAAGATATTAATTTCTTAAAGCCCTAATTTTATTTGTATCGCACGTATTGTGTATCTTGCCTATAACATTGATATCCAATTTGAAGGAAAGTAGAATTTGTGTAGCTCACTACTTCTTGGAAATTATATGAATATCTTTCTTGATATTTTAGTTGAAGCTCGGGTTCCATGTTCTTTATGGCTAGAAGTTTTGAGTCTGAATGATTTGTTCTTTGAAAAATAATTTTGGGTTTGTCTTCATTGTTGAATGCCTGATTTGAAGTGAGCTTAGCAATATGATTTTTATCTTTTGAGCTTTTAATATGCTTATACAATCTTTGCATTGATGAAGTCCTCCATTTTCAGGAGATGAGATGACAAAGGTCATTTGAAAATTCATCAAAGACAATGTAGTAAATATACTTTTCACCAATATTTTCAAATTGGTTTTCTACTTTCTCATCTGAAGCCAAAATTTTATTTTATTGGGTACATAATCCTTCTTCTACCTTTATTATAGTTGAGGTTGCCTTCCGTGGAGTTGGATATAAAGTACTATAATCTTAGTCTACCTCATCGAGATGCCACATATGATAAGTTATTATTGAGAGTGAAAAAGTTACTCTCAAGTATGTGATTTTTTTTAACTTTTGAAGGATGAAGATGGTGCATTGTCACGTCTATATAAAAGTGTCTTGGATATATATATTTTTTTTTTGGATAATTCTACCCCTACTTTTATTATTTTTGTTCATTTTAACTCGTGCTTCTTGCATTCCTACAGCCTTTTTACGTTTCTTCGCTCATTTATGATCACAATTCACAACCCCCCTTCTTCTCTACCATATTCATCTACGATGTTCAGACGCTCCCCTCCTCTAAATTTTTGTGAAAAATAATAGCAGAAAGTGACAAAACTTTCAACCCGGTCTGCAATTTGATTTTGGATTTCTTAGGAATTGAGTGTAGAGAACGGAGGGGAAGTAATTGGAAGAAGTGTTATAGATATTTACGATGAATTACCCAATAGGCAATGCCCCCACATAGTCACTTCTCTTTGCCAGCATGGAATGTTATGCTCTTCTTGAATCGCTCTTCTTCCCGTTCAAATACTCCCTAATTTATATTTTGTGATTATTTGTACAATGTTATGAATTTTTTGATCAATTTTCAATTGACTGTTGCAGATTATTGAATGATAAATCTCCATTCTCACAACAGAATTTACAAAGCGATGTTATGGGTCTTTACTACTCGCGCACTAAGGTTGAGAGATTTTTTTTTATGAATTCTTTCCCTGTTTTTTTTGTTTTTTTTTTTCCATTAGTTTAATTTCTAAGGTTTAGTATATGCATTGGACAATTCCTTTCGAAGACTGTCTAGCTCTTGTCTTTTTTCCCCTACTCTTCTGGTACCCACAGGGTTGCAGTTCCTCTTCTCTACATTAAGAAGAGGCATAAAAATAAGGAAATTAGAGTAAAATTTGTTGGGTGTATTAGATTTCAAGTTTCTTCCTCTGATAGCTTTAATTTCTATTAATATATGTCTGATCTATTTAATTGTAAGTCACATTATGTGTCTCTTTGTTTTGCTTTGTGTTTTCAAGTTTCAGCTAGACTCAATTGCATCTCATTCCCTAGTGTTTTCTTTTTACAGGAATTTCCAGTTAACTATTTTGTATTTTGTTTAATGGATGTTGCATAGTTTAGTGATGGATTACTAGGTCAAAGTGAGTGCTGATGAAATCATGTAAACTTTTTTTATTCACTTTATTGTTCTAGGAATTTTAGATTGACAATTATCTGGCATCTGAAAAAGTTGCTACTTCTAGGTGGTGGATATTTTTTGGATTGTTCTTTTCACTTCAGGTCATGTATAAGACGATAAAATTTCTACAATTTCTCAAGACCTTCCGACTTCTAGAAGACGACCCCAAGACTATTTCTAGTGTTGATGAAATTGTTGGGAAAATAGGGGTGCCCAGAATCTATTCGGGATGAAATTTAAATACGAATTTAAATACAATTATTACTAGCATGAATTAATCCTAATTAATTCAAATAATAATTCCAACAACCAATTTAACATCATGCATGTTGAATTAATTCACATATAATCTATGGCGGAATAAACAAGAAAATATGTGACTTACGTACCTCTCGTAGAACTTGGCCTTTGAATAAAATGGGACAAACACGTACGCGCTTTATCAACCCAAAAGCCTTCTCAAGTATTTCTCTTTCGCCTTATTCGATCACCGGTGGGAGATGCTTTCGAATAATTTAAATAACTAAGGAAAAAGAAAAATATCTATGCTCTTGATTTTTCCAACACATGGAATTATGTACTTGGGGATGAAATAATCATCCCCTATTTATAGATAGGAGTGGCCGAAATTTAGTGGTTTATGGGCCTTGGAGAAAATCTTTTCTTAGACTCTAAGAAATCTTGAATATATCTCATATATTCTTTTCTCCATAATAAAATATTCCACAAAAATCTCACTCTCCTAAATAGGCTGCAATTTTTGAAAATAACAAGAAGAGAATCCAAGATTTGGATCTTCTTGAATATATGAGATAATCTTGTATTCCAAGAATACTTATCTTCCATAATATATTTCCAAGAAAATCAACAAAATCTAATCTCTCCTAATAACCATATTTTCGAAAAAATAAGAGAAAAATCAGCATATTATTTTCTTTTTATTTTAATCACCTTATCATTATTGGACTACTTAATGGGCTACTTGAGGGGCCTTTAAGGAGAATTAAGATTGGACCTCCTAATGGACTTCTGAATTTCAATATTGGGGCTCAATCCATTAATATTAATTATTACCACTAATAAATTAATATTGCACTATCCATCTTGATCCATATTACGATAATATGGGCTCCCGATTATTATTTCCCGCGTTTAAGATTATCAAGTCCATTAAATAATCAAGCTTCTGAATAGCTCTAAATTAATTAATATATTTCACCTTGGAGTAAAGACAGCTCAACATTATTATCCGTACCGAAGAAACCGATTCTTCACTTGCAAGATTTGGTACGATAAAACTTCTGAGCCCACCAAGGGGACTAATCACACGAGCCGTACTCGCACGCGTTTCTCCGTATTAAATCTTAGCAAGCGTCGTATGATTAATATTACTGCCCAAAGCACAAGGTTCGAAGTCACAATGATTCTCACCCAACATAAATCAAAGCAGTAACCATTAAGCACACACGGTCCTATTTAAGTGACGGAGATTAAGAAATCAACAACCACTGAGGTCTAATTCTTCACATTTCAGAACAAAAGAATTTTTCTTCGCTGTAGGTCCTCTTCAACACATACTAAATGTGCTAGTGCAATCTCTTAGTCAAGACAGACCAATCTAAGCCTTACACATCGACCTTTCACGGCGGATTATTCAATTCCACCTAGGTCGTGAAAATGTACGTTTAGTTACAAGGAAACTGTTAATGTTGTCTTCCGTGATTGGGTATCACCACATTAACTACAATGTAACATGTACCATGTATTGAACGGTTTGCAATAGATATTCAACATTCAATCATAACTAAAGCAAATGTGATAAAAGAATTATTCTCATAAACAAGTGTTTGATACACGAGTTATACAAAGTAAAAGCATACTTTCACGTATAACTCCAACAATCTTCCACTTATACTTAAAGTCTTCTTTTTAGTATACATCATGCATGTCTTAGTGTAGTAGCTCTACGTGATATCTCATGTCAACCTACACTGACCTAATAATTCCTCCCACTTATACATAAAGCAGATTGGCAATAGTCTTAACTCCCATTCCATCCACATGTCTCTCGAATGTACTCTGAGGCAGACCCTTTGTGAATGGATCCACTAGGTTGTCACCCGACGCTATCTTTGCCACCTCTATATCTTCTCTCTTAACGATTTCTCGTATAAGATGGTATTTTCTTTTTATGTGTTTGCTGGCCTTGTGGGCTCTCGGTTCCTTTGAATTTGCAATTGCTCCGGCATTGTCACAAAAGACAGTTATCTTGTCGGGCAAATTCGGAACAACGTCCAAGTCCATTAAGAAGTTCTTGAGCCAAACTGCCTCTTTTGCTGCTTCACAAGCAGCTACATACTCGGCTTCCATGGTCGAATCGGCGATGCATTTCTGCTTAACGCTTCTCCATGAAATGGCTCCTCCTCCCATGCAAAACACACTACCCGAGGTTGACTTTCTTGAGTCTATGTCTGATTGGAAATCCTAGTCCGTGTATCCCACGGGAACAAGACTATCTGACTGGTAAATCAGCATCCGCTCACGAGTTCTTTTCAGATACCTCAAGATGCACATTACGGCAGTCCAATGGTCTTTCCCGGGATTACTTTGATATCTTGCCACCATGCCCACGGCAAAGCAGATATCCGGTCTCGTACACAGCATTGCATACATAAGGCTTCCTACGGCTGAAGCGTACGGAACATCTTTCATGTCATCTATCTTCGCTTGCGTCTTAGGGCTCATTTCTTTCGATAGATGGATTCCGTGTCTAAAAGGTACAAAACCTTTCTTGGAATCTTGCATGCTGAAACGCTTCAAAACAGTGTCAATGTATGAAGCTTGCGATAAACCCAACATCCTCTTCTTGTGATCGCGAGTGATCTTGATCCCAAGGATGTGACCGGCTTCCCCTAAGTCCTTCATATCAAATTGTTTTGACAGCCATACCTTTACGTCTGACAATACCTTTACATTGTTTCCAATGAGCAGAATATCGTCTACGTATAATACTAAGAATACCACCGCAGTTCCGTCACGCTTCTTATACACACAACTTTCGAACTCGTTTTGATCAAACCCATAAGACTTAATCACTTGATCAAAACACTGGTTCCAAGTACGCGATGCTTGCTTAAGTCCATAAATGGATCTCTTAAGCTTACATACGAGATTCTCTTGGCCTTTTTCAATAAAACCTTTGGGCTGTTGCATATAGATATCTATCCCGTCAAGACTTCCGTTAAGGAAAGCTATCTTGATATCCATTTGCCAGATCTCGTAATCTAGGTGCGCAGCGATCGACAAGAGAATACGGATGGACTTAAGCATAGCTACAGGCGAAAAGGTTTCCTCATAATCGATCCCTTCTTTTTTAGTATACCCTTTGGCCACAAGCCTCGCTTTGAAGGTCTCAACCCTTCCGTCCAGTCCTCTTTTCCTCTTGTACACCCACTTGCATCCAATGGGTACTACCCCACTGGGTGGTTCGACCAGCTCCCACACTTGATTATGATCCATCGAACCCATCTCGGTTTCTATTGTCGTTTGCCACGACTCCGCGTCTTTATCTTGGATTGCCTCGTTGTACGTCCATGGGTCCGATTCATCACCGGGAACCAAATCCGAAGATTCTCCTATCCCCATGAATCTCTCGGGTTGCCTAGAAATCCTCCCACTACGACGGGGTTCCGGTTGTGAAGATGTGACGTGTGGTACATCATCCTGTATACTTGGTATCGAGGTTTGACCTCTCAATTCTTCTAAGGTAATTTCACTTTTAGGCTTTCGATTGTTCATATAGTCTTCCTCCAAGAATTTAAAGTGTGTACTAATCACGGTCTTTTGATCCTTGGGACTATAGAACATACACCCTTTCGTTCCTGCAGGGTATCCTATAAACAGCCTTAATTCCGAACGTGGATCCAACTTACCGGCTTCCTTGTCTAGCACGTATGCCGGACAACCCCAAATCCGCAAATGTCTTAGACTGGGCTTGCGCCCGGTCCACAATTCCATTGGGGTTTTAGGAACCGATTTGGATGGCACCAAGTTCAGAATGTAAGCCGCCGTTTCCAAGGCGTTACCCCAAAACGACTTGGGTAAATCCGAATAACTCATCATGGATCTGACCATCTCTAAAAGAGTCTGGTTTCTTCGTTTCGCCACACCGTTCTGTTGAGGGGTTCCCGGTGCGGTTAACTGGGATACTATCCCTTCGTCCGATAAATAGTTCAAGAATTCATCGCTGAGGTATTCGCCTCCACGATCTGATCGTAGAAACTTGATACTCTTTTCCCTATGTTTCTCGGCTTCGGCCTTAAACTCCTTGAACTTATCAAAAGTTCAGACTTATACCTCATAAGGTAAATGTACCCATATCTCGAGTAATCGTCAATGAAGGTGACGAAATACTCATACCCCATTCTCGCTTTGATCGTCATTGGACCACACACATCGGTATGAACGAGTTCTAACACTTCCGTGGCTCTATTCCCCTTGGCTCCAAATGCCCTCTTGGTCATCTTACCCTCTAAACAGGATTCACAAGTTGGAAATGGCTCGACTTGGAATGATTCCAAGGACCCGTCTTTCACCAATCTCTCTATCCGCTTTAGATTAATATGACCTATTCTAAGATGCCATAGAAGTGTTTCGTTCATCTCCGAAGAACGCTTTCTTTTATTACTCAAAATGATCGACGTGTTATTAGATTCATTATTTGAGTGGTGTGCACACTTAACGTATAGAGATTGTTTACCAACATTCCATGACAGATAGTATCATTCTTAAAAGAAACAGTAACAACTTTATTAAAAGTAACTGAATATCCATAAAAAAATAACTTAGAAACTGAAATTAAATTCTTCCTAAAGTTCGGAACGTATAAAACATCTCTTAAAATTAAAACTCTATCTTCAAAAGATAGGTGCATGACTCCCACTACTTCGGCTGCCACTCTCGTAGCATCTCCCAAAGTGATGGTGATCTCATTCTTGCTAAGTCGCCGGGTTAGCTGGAACCCCTGAAGAGTGAAACAAATATGATCAGTTGCCCCGGTATCCACTACCCAAACGTGGACAGCATACGCCGCAACATATGTTTCAACGACTAAAGCATGAGACTTACCTTTCTTTCCCGCCTTCTTAGGCTTAGAACAGGTCGTCCTCCAATGTCCCTTTTCACCACAATTGAAGCACTTACCCTTAGCAGCTTTCTTTCCACCTCCTTCTCCCTTTGCCTTGAGTTTCGCAATGGTTGGATTTGCTTGGGTCTGACCTTTCGTCCTCTTTCTCTTCTTCCCTCCCTTGGGACCCGAAGAGGCAGACGGACTGTTTGCCACCATAGCAACAGTTTGATGATCCATTAAAGTCTCCGCCGATACCAAAGCTTGCAAGAGCTCGGGCAAACTATTTGCCCGGTCATTTATTTGATAGTTCAACTGAAACTGCTCAAAGCTCTTCGGCAGAGAATGGAGGACGAAATCGACCTTAGTAGGGAGATCAAATTCCGCACCAAGTACTTCCAACTTGTTGAGATAACCCATCATCTCGATAACGTGATCCCTTACGGGCGTACCTTCCACCATCTTCAACGAAAGCATCTTTCGCATGGTGATTTGCCTAGCTGTATGGTTCTGATGTTTAAACATCGCTTCAAGATTGAGCATTATCTCAGAGGCGGTCTCCATGTGTTGGTGTTGGTGTTGCAATACATCTGACATTGAAGCCAGAATAGTACACCTAGCCATCTCATCGGAGTCTAACCAACTCTTATGCTCTTTCTTGACCGACTTGCTCGCATCTTCGGCAGGCTCTTGGGGCTTAGGAGTAGTAAGTACCCATTTGTGGTGTTGAGCGGTTAGGACAATATCAAGATTATGTTTCCAATCAACATAGTTCTCATCAATAAGTTTGTTATCTTTAAGTATACTAAACAGTGGATTAAAAGGTTGCGACATGATGAACTGAGAATAAAACATACATTCATATCAATATCTAGAAAAATATGAAATTATCACATAATTCGATCACATCAATTATATTGAAACCTTAAAATAATATAATCATGAATCAGCCAACATCTCGAAACAATTTAAATGCGCCACGAGGGGTGGTCTATACATTTAAATACATTCAAGCGGATCACAAACTTAAAGTTACAAATCCTTAATTCAAAATTAATAGTTGGCTCCCACTTTGACCACATAGAAATTGATAGGGACTCCGAGGGGAGTAAGTTAATATCAATTTCCTATGCCTAAGTAATAACCATAATTAAATACAGGATTATTATTTCGCTTTGAGCAAGCCACTCGTGGTGAGGGTCAATACCGCCACTAGTAATAATCCATAATCATCCTTTCAGAATTTATTCATGTGAAATCCGTTCTTTTGGCCGATCCGAGGGGGAAATGTATTCCAAAAAAACTTCACAAATAAATAAATTATGGAGGCCAAATTAATCCAATTTTAATATCCGGAATAAAATTGCGATTAAATAAACATACTTAGTAATTTTTGAAAGTAAGGTTTTTCTTGGACAATTAAATTCATGCAAACACATATTAACAATTAATAATAAGTGCACGAAATAAAACATCCATCAAAACAAAATTAAACACATTGGAGCACTCAAATCCAATTGTCACGGTTTAATTTCTTCACGTCTTGATGCTAAAAATCGTCCTTGTTGCTTTCCGTCGTTCGTCTCGACACGCTCCCACTCGAACAGCAACACTTCATCAAAAACAGCATTGTTTGGGGTTCGGGACGATGTTTAAAATCACACGAAAAAAAACAGAACCGAAAAAAAAATCCACGGCCCGAGATACGGCGCGCGTCGGCCCACAGAGTGGGCCCGCGCGCCTCTCGGCCAAGCAGCCGAAGCGCTGGCTACCGAGCGCCGAGAGGCCACGCCTCTCGCGTGCGCCCGTGCGGCGTCGGGCACCCATCGCGCACGGGTCGTGCGCCTTGCGCACCCCGTGCGCCGGGTTTCGCCGTTCGTTCTCGTTTTCTTTACCCCATGCATGATTTTACGTTGTTGGGAAAATGTATAAGACTTATGTTTTGATTAGATGCCAACATGTTCCTCCTAAGTTGTTTTGTAAGTAAATTATTCAGTAGAGTTAGTACTTAGTCAAACAGTTCAAAGTGTTAAGAACTGAGTACAGTTAGTAATTACATGAGTGTATTTAAGAATGAAGTCTGCTGAAGATGAAGTCCGCTGAAGATTGAGTCCGCTGAAGTGAAGTCCGCTGAAGACTAAGTGATCTGAGAATAAGTCTAAGTCTTGAATGTTTTCTAAGTACATTCTCACTAAGACTAAAACTGTCAGGAGAGGACCAAGGTCCACTGCTGGTAACTAACAATGCTAAAACATATTAAAAGTTGTTAGTTAATCTGGTTGGAACAAGGCAAAATGAATTTCAGTGAAGCTTACAATAAATGAAGGAATAAGAAGGTTCTCTCAGAGGAGTTCCACCTTAAAGCAAGACAAGAATCTGGGCATGCAGACTTAAGGTCCAATGAGAAGATGACACATCAGTGTACTTACTGACAGCCGACCTGCCCCAGCCTGACAAGTACCAAAAGTCTTTCTCTAGCAATCTACAGAAAGTTGGTGAACAGGCATGGTCTTTCAGCCATTTCTTGACAAGACTTAAAGCTTCAAATAGAGCCGTTTAAGCCAATCAGATACAAGAAGACTTACTTGAGAAGATTCAAATCCAACGGGAAGATTTTCAAGGAAGGCTATAAATACAGAAGGACGTGCACATTTCCAAGCACGGGAAACTCACAAGATCAAAGCTATCTCTACATTCATAACAACTAAGAAGCACTCGAAATTATCTTTGTTTCCCAAGTGTTTCACATTTGTAGAGAGCCTAACAAACCTTCTGTAACCAAGCTTAAAAGCTATATCCAAATCTTAGAAAGAGATAATCCAATCCTAAGCCTTGAGCTAAACTTGTAAGGATTATCTCAAAATAGTTGGAACCAAAACCCTACTCAAAACCCTACTCAGTGTTTAGGTTGAGAGCTAGTGTTAAGTGGTGTTAGTAAGCTGATTGTTGTATCAGTCTGAAAGCTGGTTTGTTTTGGGAACTAGGACCTGGAATTTCCTAGTGATCAATCATCCTAAGAGAGGATTAGTTGATCAGTGCACCTTGGCACTATAACACAAGGAATTCCAAGTGAAAGGAATTCTCCTGTTTGATCAGGACAGTGGACGTAGGAGATTCATCTCTGAACCATTTTATACCTTGTGTTCTTATTATCTGCTCTTCTAAGTGTGTGTTAAACTCAAAGTTTATCAAAGTAAAATGAGTTTTCTAAGGGCTCACTAATCCGCATCTGAAAGCTAATTAGATAGTAGTTCAACTGAAAGTCTTGAGCTTTTAGTGGAGGTATTATCTCAGTGGGCTTTCTCTAAGTAACTCTCAGCAGACCTTCAAGTCCACTGACGAGTTATTGTCTTAAGTAACCTGATAAGTTTTACAAGAAGTTTTAATTTGTAATCACAGGTGTATTCCCCCCCCCATACACCTGTTTGCTCGTTTCGGGACCAACATACGTCCATGCATGCGCCGCGCATGCATGCGTCGTCCGGGTACGCCGTCTTTAATTCTTCGTCACGATCCGGTTACAATTTATTTTACAAAAAAAATAAATACTAGGTCTAGACTAGTCTATTACAATGATCGAACCAAAATAAAAATAACTAATCTACTCGTGGATTTTCTCACGAGAAAATCAAATTCGAACGAATCGAATTAAAAAAAATTAATTCACACGCATGAAAAATTAACAACATTAAAACCATGACAATTGGATACCTGCAAAAAAGATCTAGCAATTCTACTATCCAAATTCAATTTAATGTTTAACAATTTAAATTCCAATTTAAAGATCAAAGCCCAAAACCGTGGCTCTGATACCAGTTGTTGGGAAAATAGGGGTGCCCGGAATCTATTCGGGATGAAATTTAAATACGAATTTAAATACAATTATTACTAGTATGAATTAATCCTAATTAATTCAAATAATAATTCCAACAACCAATTTAACATCATGCATGTTGAATTAATTCACATATAATCTATGGCGGAATAAACAAGAAAATATGTGACTTACGTACCTCTCGTAGAACTTGGCCTTTGAATAAAACGGGACAAACACGTACGCGCTTTATCAACCCAAAAGCATTCTCAAGTATTTCTCTTTCGCCTTATTCGATCACCGGTGGGAGATGCTTTCGAATAATTTAAATAACTAAGGAAAAAGAAAAATATCTATGCTCTTGATTTTTCCAACACATGGAATTATGTACTTGGGGATGAAATAATCATCCCCTATTTATAGATAGGAGTGGCCGAAATTTAGTGGTTTATGGGCCTTGGAGAAAATCTTTTCTTAGACTCTAAGAAATCTTGAATATATCTCATATATTCTTTTCTCCATAATAAAATATTCCACAAAAATCTCACTCTCCTAAATAGGTTGCAATTTTCGAAAATAACAAGAAGAGAATCCAAGATTTGGATCTTCTTGAATATATGAGATAATCTTGTATTCCAAGAATACTTATCTTCCATAATATCTTTCCAAGAAAATCAACAAAATCTAATCTCTCCTAATAACCATATTTTCGAAAAAATAAGAGAAAAATCAGCATTTTATTTTCTTTTTATTTTAATCACCTTATCATTATTGGGCTACTTAATGGGCTACTTGAGGGGCCTTTAAGGAGAATTAAGATTGGACCTCCTAATGGACTTCTGAATTTCAATATTGAGCCCCAATATAATTCAATCCATTAATATTAATTATTACCACTAATAAATTAATATTGCACTATTCATCTTAATCCATATTACGATAATATGGGCTCCCGGTTATTATTTCCCGCGTTTAAGATTATCAAGTCCATTACTTAATCAAGCTTCTAAATAGGTCTAAATTAATTAATATATTTCACCTTGGAGTAAAGACAGCTCAACATTATTATCCGTACCGAAGAAACCGATTCTTCACTTGCAAGATTTGGTACGATAAAACTTCTGAGCCCACCAAGGGGACTAATCACACGAGCCGTACTCGCATGCATTTCTCCATATTAAATCTTAGCAACCGTCGTATGATTAATATTATTGCCCAAAGCACAAGGTTCGAAGTCACAATGATTCTCACCCAACATGAATCAAAGCAGTAACCATTAAGCACACACGGTCCTATTTAAGTGGTGGAGATTAAGAAATCAACAACCACCGAGGTCTAATTCTTCACATTTCAGAACAGAAGAATTTATCCTCGCTGTAGGTCCTCTTCAACACATACTAAATGTGCTAGTGCAATCTCTTAGTCAAGACAGACCAATCTGAGCCTTACACATCGACCTTTCACGGCGGATTGTTCAATTCCACCTAGGTCGTGAAAATGTATGTTTAGTTACAAGGAAACTGTTAATGTTGTCTTCCGTGATCGGGTATCACCACATTAACTACAATGTAACATGTACCATGTATTGAACGGTTTGCAATAGATATTCAACATTCAATCATAACTAAAGCAAATGTGATAAAAGAATTATTCTCATAAACAAGTGTTTGATACACGAGTTATACAAAGTAAAAGCATACTTTCACGTATAACTCCAATAGAAATTAGGTTTGAGATTGATAAAATAAAACTGAATTTTGTAATGTAAATAGACTTTTGAGTGGATTTTCTATTTTGGCTGGAGAATTTGAAGTTAGGGGTTCTGTGTGGAATTTTAAGGACTTTTGAGTTGCGGAAACATGACATGGATTCAAGATCTTTCTTGAAATTTTTCTGATATACAACACTGTTTTATTTTTTAATTGTCCCACAAATTTTGAATTATACTCTTATTTCAGGGCTTCAAATATTGCATGTTCTATCGATTCATCATTTTGGCCCTTTCGGGTCAATGTTATAGGTACGCCAAGCAGGACCAAGAGCTACATTCTTCTAGAATATGTTGATGGAGGTAAACTCTTTGATGAAATCATAAGGTATCATTATAAATAAAATTGAGATATGTTGCAGTTACTTGACCATTTCAAGGTATCAAACAAGATGCTTTGGTTGTCCCAGAGAAGGTTGACTTATCATGTACCACATTACTATACCATTTTGCTCTTTTTTGAAATATTAATTCTTTTTATCAATATTAGATTACATACATCTCTATGTAAAATTTGCAGCCCAAGAACCGGTTGCTGGATTATCAATTTTTTTTATCAATATTAGATTGCATACATCACTATGTAAATTTTGCAGCCCAAGAATTTGTTGCAGGATTCTCATGACATTCTTGAAGTGTCAATAATTGAATTGAGTGCTTTTTGAAGAAACTACAAGTAAGTTATGCAACTTCTGTCATTTAATTATCCAACATGTACACTCGGATGCCTATGCTTACCTTTTCCAAATATTCGTCTATGTGGACTTGCTCCCAGTCTGCCAAAACAATGTGCTTTTGATTTGCATTTGGATTCAATGTTGTATTACCATTTCCATGTATCCACTGATGAGAGACTTTTGTTTAGCTCGTCCTTATGTTGATGAGCTCTTCATGTTGAAATCTCAGTTATAATGATTTTTTAAACCTGCAAAGATTTGTGTACACTGTTGCACTTATTTTATTTAACCAATTTCAATTAATTGTGCTATTGATTAGAGGAGCACAAACAAATTATGAAAAATGGTTTGTGAGGGAGGAGCATGATTTGGTTTTGGGGGTGGTGGGGAGGGGGGAAAATAGAAATGTGAACTGAATTTGAGGGGGAGTAATAAGAGTGTGAATTGAATTGAGAGGTAGGGAATGAATATCTCCTAATTGCTGATTTTTGGGGATGAGTTTATGGGTAAAATTGTAATGGGTCAAAAAATATTAATTAATCAAAAGGTATTCATTTGTGAGACGGCCTCATAGTTTTTGTCGTGCAGTTTTGGAGTTGGTTTCGGTAGATAACTTAGGCACACACAGTAAACTTTGATAATACTCCTTCCGATCTAATTTAATTATTTTTTTAATCAAAATATGTCTCTTTTGGTTTCCTAACAGATATTAAACACTTTTTTCTAACTTTGTCAATTTGGATGTAAATACTCCAAGGGAGGATTATAATTTATAGTCGCAAAGCTTTTGTTTAGCCTTTTTTTTTTTCATCTAGATCAAAGATTTGAAAGTTTGTAAAAGTTAGATTTTATGAATTAATCATTCAGAAGATAGGAACTTGAGATAATTTTCTAGATTTAATTGATCTATTGATTTAAATAAAGTTAAATCATTTTGAATTATAAATATGTATGGAGTCTTATATGCAGCAGCTGCTCTCAGGCCTACATCGTTGTCACGACAGAGGACTATTAGAAAAATGCCCTCACATAAGCAGAGTTATAATATTATGGCATAGAGCAACAAATCTACTATTTCGGTCTACTGATTGTGGATTGCTCTTTGGAGTACATGATGCCTTCTAGCATAGATGTTTGTAGGATGGCTTATTATACCTGACAGAAATGAGGTAAAACATTGAACTTAGATTACATGGTTATGCTATTTTTGCAACGAGTTCTTGATCTTTATGAGAAAACAAACTTAACTATGATGATGATAAAACTAACCTGAGAATCTAATGGACATTTTCCACATTTTCGTTTACTACAGATTGACCAACTTCATAAGAATTTCATAATATATCTATGTCGTGGCACTAGATGCATAATTCTTTTTTTTTTCTTTCGTGACATGCCTAACAAGGTGATCTTTCTCAGGTAAGTAAGGCCACCAAGAAAAAGATGGAAATTGTTGAATGGTGAGAAGGCAGAAAAAAATTCTAGGAAAACTTCAATGCATCTAGAATTTGAGTCGTAGTTTATTTTTGTTCTCATTCACATTGTTTAGGGAAAAGCGATTCAAGCAACATTATTCAAAGGTTAGTAGTAATGTCATTGATGAAACTTAAAATGAATGTATTATTGTACTTATAATTTGTATAATTTCTTTGTCTGTTCTACACTAATTTCTTTGTCTTTGTTCTTCCTATTTTTAACCTCATCTCAATTTTCTGTTACTAATTTCTCCTAATCTTAAAAAATATCACGACCACTCTTTACTTAACATTTTTTTTTTGTGGCCTCATGTAACAATGTTGCCCATTTCCAATTGGAAATATAAGTTTATTACTTCTTATGACCATCAACTTTTCAGTAGTGGTGCAAAAACGTGTCTGCACAATAAATTCATCTATTTCATCTTATGTTGTTCCTGCTGTTACACCCGATGTTAGCTACCCGACCTATCGGGTATCAGACACAGACCCAATACTGTAGCGGGCTCGGATGAGGGCCTCCCTCCGTCCGGGCCTACGGACGGGCGGGGACCCTGAGGCTGCCCGACGAGAGCCTCTGGGATCTGTCGGGAAAGATACTTATAATCCACATGCCCGGATATCGGGCGGCCAGCGACGAGCCCCTGTGCAGGTACTCTACCCGCCTACCCGCGAATGGCCAACCGTGGCATTTTCGTCCGGACTCGCTTCCCGGTACCCGAGTACCCGTCTACCCGACCCCAGGCCGCGCCAGCTGTGAGAGGACGTCGAGTGCCATCAATTCAGAGGATGTGACAGGGTCAAAGGGGGCCGTTGGGGCCAAGTCCAATCACCTCAGGGGTGGCAGTGCCACGTGGCGTCTCCTCATTGGCTCGTAGGGGAGGCTGTAGCCACTTATTACCTTTCAGCTAGGAGTAGGGGGGGACCCACGAGTCCACCTACCAAGCATGGGGAACCCCCACCTTGTAGACTATAAATAGGGCTTTAAATGCCCATTTGTAACACACATCACATTTATTGCAAATACATACTTGAGAGCTCATTTACTCTCACACTTATTACTCCTTGTCATCATTAATATCGAATCCTACCCGCTAGGAACCCGGCAGCGAGACCAGTCATAAATCGCTGTCAACATTTTGGCGCTAGAAGGAGGGTAGACTAATATCGAAGTACACTCGGTTTCATTTATCTAGTCACCCCGAACGAATCCCCATCCACTTTCATTCAAAAATGACCACTTCGAAGGCCACACGAACCCAGCAGCAAGTCGAGGACATCGGCGAAACCGCCACTCCGGCTCCGGCCACGGCGGAAACCCTTCAGGGTCCTTTTGAGTTCTTGTCGGCCATAAGAACTCCGGAGGATCTCCAGGCCGCAAGGGCCATGATCGAACGCCGTCAGGCCGAGATCGACGCCGCTCCTATCCGCACTCACCGACCTGGAAAGGAGCCAGCCCGGAGCAGGGCCACCTGCCAGCCCCGGCAGGAGCAAGAGGCGGCCAGGAAGGCCGCCAGCAACCCCCGGCCTCAGAATCTAAAGAGGCGCCTCGATGAGGAGGCCGACTCACAGCGGGTTTCTCGCCGACCTGCGGGATCGGTTTTCTCCCGGTTAAGATCCCAGGCTCGGGGAGCTACCCGACCTTGTGAGTCCAACGCCAGCTCCAGGCCCCGGGAGCGAGAGCAGGCACGATCTCCCGGGCGTCACAACGACGCGGCCCCGAGGCCGTCGGTCCGTGATCGCTTGGGAGACAACCCTCGTCCCCGTTCTCCCCCCGCAGCCGACAACGCCATGGCCGCCATCCTAAAGAAGGTCTCGGACCTTGAGGCCAAGCTCGAGAGGCGGGACGGACAACTTCATGTCCCCTACATGCCCAACTCACCCCTCGCAGACATCTTGGTACGGGCCCCGGCCCAACCAAAAATCAACGTGGCCGCCGTGGGCCAATATGACGGGGAGACAGACCCCGTCACCCATCTCAGCAAATACTCCACCTACATGATCTCCATGGGGGCAACAGATGCCACCCAGTGCAGGATGTTCCCGTTAACCTTGGGGGACAGGGCTCACCGATGGTACTCCTCGCTCCCCGCGGGGAAGGTGGTATCATTCCACCAGCTAGGGGAACTGTTCTTGGAACACTTCTCCTCGATGGCGCCACGAATGGCCGGCGCCAACCGCATGGCCAACCTGGCCCAAGGAAAAGACGAGACGGACCGGGCATACATCGACCGGGTAGATCGCATCATTATGGAGGGCGAACCCGTCGGGGACGAGGTCAAGCTCGTCGGGATCATAGGCGGGCTCCGCCTAAGAACCAAACTATGGAAGTCAATGAACAAGGACTATCCCAAGTCCTACGCGGAGTTCCGGCAGCGAGCCGGAAAAATCATCTACAATGCGGACATCCTGGCACAGCGGCTGGGCGAGAGCACCCCTACCGAGAAGGAGAAACCACGCGCCTCGGCGGGCACCACTTCAAACCGGAGGAACTTTTCCTACCGGGCTCCCCAGCCTTTCAAGCCCTTCGATTCCGTCGAGGTGAAGCTGGCCGAAAAATTGTCGGCCACCCCGGAGTACGTCTATGTGCAGATCCGGGACAAAAATATGATGCCCAAGGCGCGGCCATGGGTCCACAAACCGGGGATGCAGCTCAACCCCAACAAATACTGCCACTACCATCAAACCGTCGGGCACAACACAAGTGAATGCCGCGACCTCCTGAAACAACTCTGGCGACTCTTCGAGGAGAGGAAGCTGGAGGAGTTCGTGAAGCGGCCGGCGGCCAGACCGGAATCCCAAGCCGCTGCCCACCCCGCAGAGCCGAACCGGGAGGCAGCCCTCATATGCCCACCGATGCCGGAACATCAAGCCCGTCGGGCAGTTAACGTGCTCTCCCCGGTGGGTGGCTTTGCACCCGCCACCTCGCTGTCCAACCGCAGGCAGAAGAGCGAGCTTCGGGCAATGGACAACGTCCACCAGATCACCATGCCGGTCAATATGACGGCAAGAGAGACGGACCTCCTCGCCTTCAAGGAGGAAGATCGCACCGGGGTCATCTACCCGAACCACGACGCCCTGGTCGTATCCGTCAACATCATGGGCGTCACCGTCCATCGCATGCTTGTCGACAACGGAGCCTACTGCAACATTCTCTTCAAAACCGCGTTCGACCAGCTGGACAGCTCCTTTGAGAAGTATGTGGAGCCATGCGACCAGGTCATCAAAGGCTTCGGCGACGCCACAGTGAAACCCTACGGGATAGTTAGGCTAGCCGTAGAATTAGTTTCTAGCATAGACGCTAAGGTTAAGGCTTCGAAACAGCTCGACTTTATCATTGTCGACCAGCCGTCAACCTATAACGGGTTTCTCGGCAGGCCATTCGAGCACGAGTTCGAAGCCGCCGCCTCAGCATTCTATTATTGTATCAAATTCCCAACCCCCTCCGGGAAGGTTGGGACTCTTAAGGGAAATCAAAGAATGGCACGCGGATGTTTGGCGTATATCGATGTTATTTCAAATTGTGTAAATCTAGATTATGTATGCACAATCGGGGAGGGAGACATGGAAACAGACGAAGAAATCCCACCCACTGCCCACCCAATGGAAGAAGATTCGCAAACTTTTGAGAACATCCAAGTCGACCTGGAGCCAAGGCTCGGATACGAACCCATGGAGATTGACAAAACCCTAACAGGGCAGATCGATGATCCACGCTACGGCGAACGTGGAGCCAGTCCGATCGAAGAATTAATTTCGGTCACAATGAAGAATCGGCCAGAAGTAAGTGTCCAACTCGGTTCGTCAATGTCCGGCGAGTTGCGGGCAAAGATGACCGCATTTTTAGAGGAGAACTTAGACGTGTTCGCCTGGTCCCATGAGGACATGGTCGGGATCGATCCAGCCGTATGTTCACACCAACTGCACATCGATCCATCCCGCAAGCCGATCTCACAGAAAAGAAGAAAATTCGGCCCAGACAAATACGCGGTCATTGCCACCGAAGTCAAAAAGCTACTCGACAACAAACTCATCGGAATGGTCGACCCCGACGACAAGCCTCAATGGGTATCCAACGCTGTACTCGTAAAAAAGAGCAACAACACCTGGCGGCTATGCATCGACTTCACAGACCTGAACAAGGCTTGCCCAAAAGATCACTTCCCGATGCCGCACATCGACCACCTGGTGGACAGCACGGCCGGGCACGAGATGCTTACTTTCATGGACGCATTTGCCGGCTACCACCAGATCCCGATGGCCGCAGATGACCAGAAGCACACCACTTTCCTTACCGAGAAAAACATGTACTTCTGGAAGCGGATGCCATTCGGGCTCATGAACGCAGGGGCAACCTACCAAAGGCTGGTCAACCATATGTTTCACGATCAGATCGGGGCAACCATGGAGGTATATATCGACGACATCGTCGTTAAAAGCGAGAAGAAAGAAGATCACCTCACACACCTAGCTGAAACGTTCGAGATCTTAAGAAAGTATCGGATGAGACTCAACCCGAAAAAATGCAGTTTCGGCGTCGAGTCGGGCAAGTTCTTGGGGCACATGGTTAGCCGGCGAGGAATCGAGGCAAACCCGACCAAGGTACAGACGATCCTCGACATGAGCCCTCCCCGCACGGTGAAGGAGGTGCAGAAGGTGACGGGCAGCCTGGCCGCTCTCGGCCGTTTCATCTCCCGCATGGGGGACCGATGCAAGCCTTTATTCGACAGCATGCGGAAGGGGAAATTAAACTGGACTCCCCAGAGTTAGCTCGCTTTCGATAACTTGAAAGCATACCTGTCAAACGCCCAGGTGTTGGCCAAACCCGTCCCCGGCGAGAAGCTTTTCTTATACTTGGCGGCGTCGGACTCAGCTCTCAGTGCCGTGCTAGTGCGGGCTGAGGGGCAGGCACATCTGCCAATCTACTATGTCAGCCAGACACTTCACGACGCCGAGCTACGGTACCCACCCCTGGAAAAGTTAGCATACGCCCTAGTAATGAGCGTACGCAAGTTACGCCCATACTTTTTTTATCACCAAGTAGAAGTACTGACAACAATGCCACTTCGCCAAGTACTACATCGGCCAGACACGGCGGGCAGGTGCCTCAAGTGGGCTGTTGAGATCGGGCAATTCGGAGTCACATACGCTCCCCGAACATCCATCAAAGGCCAAGCCATGGCCGACTTCATAGTCGAGCTCACTTACCCGGAGGCGATGTCCAAGATCGAGCAGCCACCTTGGAAAATGTACGTTGACGGATCCTCCACAACTACGCGGGCAGGCGCGGGAATTGTCCTTCTCAGCCCGTCCGGCCAGTCGTTCACGACGGCCATAAGATTCGGTTTCCACGCGACCAAAAATGAGGCCGAGTACGAAGCATTAATTAACGGCCTGGAAATGGCCATGGCCATGGGAGTGAAGAGACTCCAGGTCTACAGCGACTCACAGCTCGTTACATGTCAAATCTCAGGAGAATACGAGGCGCGCAGCGATAGGATGTTGGCCTACCAGGGATTAGCCAAGAACCTGCTCGAAAAATTCGATCAAGTTTGCATAGATGTGGTACCCCGACTCGACAATACTCAAGCAGACGCACTTGCCCGCCTCACAACATCCGAGGGGGCAGCCGACATGACCCAGATCACAGTCACTTACCTGACCGCCCCTACGAGCTCGAACCAGCGGGTGACCAACCTGGGACAGGAGGAGGACAGCTGGATGACCCCCATCCTGAAGTATCTCCGTGACGGCCAACTCCCTGTTGATCGGGTAGCGGCAAGACAGTTGCAGCTCCGGGCGGCCCGATACACGATCGTCGGGGACCAGTTGTACAAGCGAGGCTTCGCCCTGCCCCTCCTAAAGTGCGTAACGCCGGGGCAGGGAAGGAAGATCTTGATTGAAGTCCACGAAGGATGCTGCGGGAACCACGCCGGCGGCCAGGTGCTCGCCCAGAAGGTTATCCGGCAGGGATATTTCTGGCCCACCCTAAAAAAGGACGCAATCAACTACGCACGGGTATGCCACAAGTGTCAAATCTATTCGCCGGTAATCCACCAGGCCCCAACCGAGCTCACCTCAATCCTGAGCCCGTGGCCGTTCGCAAAGTGGGGGATCGATCTCATTGGCCCTTTGCCTACGGCCCCGGGCAGCGTCAAGTACGCAATTGTCGCCGTGGATTACTTCACCAAATGGGCGGAGGCGGAATCACTGAAAACGATCGACCAGGAACACATGATCAGGTTCATCTGGCGCAACATAATCTGTCGATTCGGTCTCCCACAGATAATCATTTCGGACAACGGGAAGCAATTCGACGGGCTAGAGATGGAAAGATTCTGCCAAAAGCACAAGATCAAGAGGTTATTCTCGTCGCCCTACCACCCCCAGTCGAACGGACAGGTCGAGGCGGTAAACAAGATAATCAAACACACGTTGAAGACAAGGTTGGAGGAGAGCAAGGGAACATGGGCGAGCAAGCTACCCGAAGTGTTATGGTCATATAGAACGACATGTCGTACCGCAACCGGGGAGACTCCTTTTGCTCTAGCCTTCGGAACAGAGGCAGTCATCCCGGCTGAAGTCGTCATCCCGAGCCTCCGCACCTCACAACCCGTGGGGACCGAGAACGACCAGGCCATGCTAAACGAGTTGGACCTGCTGGAGGAGAGAAGGCTGTCCGCAGAACAAAGAAACATAGCTTACAAACGCCGGGCTGAAAAATACTTCAACTCGAAAATCAAGATCAGGGAGTTCGAAACCGGGGACCTGGTGCTCCGACGGACGGTCGGGCAGCCCAAGGGGGCATTTGGTCCGAATTGGGAGGGACCCCTAAAGGTCTCCAGCCGCCTCGCCAACGGAGCCTACGAGCTAGAAAGCCTTGAGGGCAACCCGGCCCAATACCCTTGGAACGCCTCCCTACTCAAAAAATACTACCAGTAGGAGCTCATTGTAATCGCTACTCGAAGCGCAAACTTGTAAAAATTAATAAGCGGTTGTTAAAACAATCCCATCTTCGTGAAGTCGCTGCCCGACATACGGCTATAGCACTTCATTAATTAATTTGTTGGTTAATTCTTTAAGCGGTTGTTAAAACAATCCCATCTTCGTGAAGTCACTGCCCGACATTCGGCTATAGCACTTCATTAATTAATCTGTTGGTTAATTCTTTAAGCGGTTGTTAAAACAATCCCATCTTCGTGAAGTCGCTGCCCGACATTCGGCTATAGCACTTCATTAATTAATCTGTTGGTTAATTCTTTAAGCGGTTGTTAAAACAATCCCATCTTCATGAAGTCGCTGCCCGACATTCGGCTATAGCACTTCATTAATTAATCTGTTGGTTAATTCTTTAAGCGGTTGTTAAAACAATCCCATCTTCGTGAAGTCGCTGCCCGACATTTGGCTATAGCACTTCATTAATTAATCTGTTGGTCAACTCTTTAAGCGGTTGTTAAGTCACTTCCCGACATTCGGCTAGAACACTTCATCGTTTATTATTTATTATCCGATTACGTTATTTACCCGACCGATAAAACTAAAAGTTCAAGGAGACAAAGCGAAATGAAGAGCAAAAGTGATTTCATTAAGGAGGTCCGGGAAAGAAAAATTACAAAACGGCCAGCGGCCAACAAACTTAACAAAACAACAAAGAAAAAGAAAAATCACGGGTGCGCCTCATCCACCACTCCCGGGTCCTCATTCGCCTCCTCGTCGGCTAGCGAGTAGACGAAGGTCACCGGGTCGCCAAGAAACGACAGGTCCAGCCCGCGATCGACCAAGTCCTTCAGGGTGATATCATAGTCCGGGGAGGGAGGATTGGACTCGACATAACTCCTCAGATCGGCCAGAGACCCGGAGTAGTCGGCCTGGGGATTCTGACGGAGTAGGGAGCGAATCGAGTCGGCGTAAGCATTAATGTACACCATGGATCCAGCCAACTCGTTCTCAGCGGCCAATCGGGCACGCTCGGACTCCAGGCGTCTTTCCGCCTCCGCCGCGAGAGCCTCCTTGGCTTGGCGGACTTCTTCAGCCGTCCTCGCCTCGGCCTCGGCGCGCGCCCTCCTCTCCTCCTCGAGGACCCCCTCTAGTTCAGCCCGACCCGCTCGGCCGGCCTCCAGCTCCTCCCGGAGCTTTTTGTTCTCCTCTTCCAGGCGGGTAGCTTCGTCCCGCTTCGTTTGGAAAGCTGCCCTGTAGGAGGAGGCAGTCCGCATCTCCCGCTCGAATTCGAGCATAATGCCCTCCATGGCAATAGCGTTGCGGGAGGTACGGATGGCCGCCGCCCTCATCCGGTCGGCGAGCGAGACGGTTCTCGTGGCCTTCTGGCAGTTGAGGGTCCAGGACCGGGGAAGATTCAGCACGGCGCGGCGTAGGTCTTCCGGCCAAGACTCCGGCACGGCCTCCGAGTACGGAGGATCCTGCGAGCGCAGGAACTGAAGGACCTCGGGCGGGGGCAGAGGCTCAGGTCTGCATGACCACGGGAAGAAAAGTTGTGTTAAAAATCCTACATCGCAAATTCGACTAGAAGACTTAGAAAAGAAAACGAAATACTTACGTGAGGTGATTGCCCCAACCCAAGAAGGAGAAGTCGCTGCGATCGCGGGCAGGGGAGGCCGGGCTCCCTAAAGTCGCCTCGACGGTGCCGGCCACAAGCCCGCCGGTCGCCGGGTCCAGGTTGACCGTCACCATGGCCGGGTCGACAGATGTCTGGCCTTCAACCCGGGCCTGCTTCGTTGGGCGCTGCCCGTCCGCCAGGGAGGAGGATGTCGGGGGCACCGGGGTCGCGGGCGGACTGCGGATCGCTACCCCTGCGGCACGGACGGCTCCCCGTTTCGCCAGCTTGGCCAGGGCGTTCTTCTTAGGAGCCATGTCAACGGTCTCCTCGGATGATTCAACGTTTACGACCGGGATGGCTGCCTGGCCGGCCTCGGGTGCGGTCCTCGGGGAGACTGCCGGAGAGGTCGATGGCGTGGAGGATTCGACCGGGAAACGTTGCGCTGCGAGAAAAATGACAAGGTTAGAAATCGGGAAGCGAGAACGAAGATAACGAGAGTCGGGCAGGAAGGAGTCTTACCACCGAAATCCAAGTGGCGCGGGAAAGTCTGAAGTCCAGAGAGCCTTCTGTACTCGTCGTTGTTAAGAAGGTCAACGTCGCGGTTGTCCACGCTCTCGGATCTCACCAAGGCAAGCGCCTGCCTGAAGTCGTCAGTCAGGTCGGCCTGATTTGGGACCGCGCAACCTGCACAATGAAAGGAGAATTAGATCAGTACTAAAGGATGAAGAAAAATTCAGTATTTACCTCGACGGTCGCGCTCCCGATATTCCCGTGGAACCGGGATGGTGTGCCCGTCTATACCAACGCTCTCCCAGGCGCCGCCGACCCACCACCACTTTTCCTGCCAGTGCGTCACCTTCGACGTGAGGCCGAAGACGATGGCATCTCCACCCCGGGGCTTCACGGAGTAATACCCAAGGTTCATCGGCCCGACCGAGGCCACGGTGTAGTACAGGTAGTTGAGCTCGGACGGAGTGGGCATACGATGCAGCCCGCGCCGACCGAGAGCAACCATTGCCCCCAGAATGTAGCTCCACCCATTCGGGGTGATCTGGGTGATCGACAGATTCCAGGCTGCGAGTAGCTTGGAGATGGCCGGGTGAAGCGGGAAGCGGAGCCCGGCATGAAGGGTGTCCGAATTTATGGCGATTAGGCCTTCCGGAGGTTGGTCGGCCCGTTCATTCTCCCGGGGAGCGTAAAAGAAGACGTCGGAGGGCGCCTGGAATGTCCAGTACAACTCCTTTACGTCGGCGTCCGGCGGAAGGCAGCTGGGGCGGCGAGAGGCCCCAAAGTCAGTGTCCCGGGCCTCGAGATATGCGCGGGGAGGGCGCTGTCGCACGAACCGGCTCATATATTTCGAGTGGTCGAACCCGATTAGCCGGCTGTCCGCGTAGTTTATCTGGTCGGGCACAGCTTCCCGCTCGAACAAAAAATCTTCGACCCGGGGCGGGTAGGCGGAGACCGGGGAAACGCTTAGGGCTTCCCCCTCTCGTTGGGGGCTCATCCCCTCCAAATCTTCCGCGAAGGCATCCACATCCGTGGAATTGCCCTCTCCCTCTCTGGCGGCGGCGGCGCGGGACGTTCCTTCCCCGGCCGGTTGAAAAGGCCTCTCGGCATCGGCGGCGGCACGGCGGCGGAAGTGATAAACATCGGCGGCGCCAATACTCTCGACGGAGTCACTCATGACGAAAAGAGAATAAGAAGAAGAAGTGTCGATGAAAAAAGCAAGAAATTACCTTGGGACTCGAGAAAGATCGCCGGAATCTGGGAAATTCGCCGAAAAATTTGAATCTCCTTAAGGGGGGCACGAGTTTGCAAGGGAGTGAAAATGAGAAAATGGGCTAGAAGCCCCTATTTATAGAAGAAGTAGGAGGGACTAAACTGCAAAAAATGGGGTAAAAAATGGAACAAAACAAAGTTCAGGGGGGCGCGTGGAGGCCACGCGCGCCGCGGTTGGGGAGCAGGTTCGGCGGACGTGACCCCTGGACTTCTGCGCATCAGTCACGCCATCCCGTGACGTCAGCAGGCACGGCAGACGAGGCGTCGTCTCGGAAACCGAAACGTCACACCCAAAATTCAAATTCAAATTCGGAATGGTCTGCGGAACGACCAGCCCGCCACCCGACGACTCCGGCCCCCCGATGTCGGGCTGGTGGGGCAATTGTTACACCCGATGTTAGCTACCCGACCTATCGGGTATCAGACACAGACCCAATACTGTAGCGGGCTCGGATGAGGGCCTCCCTCCGTCCGGGCCTACGGACGGGCGGGGACCCTGAGGCTGCCCGACGAGAGCCTCTGGGATCTGTCGGGAAAGATACTTATAATCCACATGCCCGGATATCGGGCGGCCAGCGACGAGCCCCTGTGCAGGTACTCTACCCGCCTGCCCGCGAATGGCCAACCGTGGCATTTTCGTCCGGACTCGCTTCCCGGTACCCGAGTACCCGTCTACCCGACCCCAGGCCGCGCCAGCTGTGAGAGGACGTCGAGTGCCATCAATTCAGAGGATGTGACAGGGTCAAAGGGGGCCGTTGGGGCCAAGTCCAATCACCTCAGGGGTGGCAGTGCCACGTGGCGTCTCCTCATTGGCTCGTAGGGGAGGCTGTAGCCACTTATTACCTTTCAGCTAGGAGTAGGGGGGGACCCACGAGTCCACCTACCAAGCATGGGGAACCCCCACCTTGTACACTATAAATAGGGCTTTAAATGCCCATTTGTAACACACATCACATTTATTGCAAATACATACTTGAGAGCTCATTTACTCTCACACTTATTACTCCTTGTCATCATTAATATCGAATCCTAACCGCTAGGAACCCGGCAGCGAGACCCGTCATAAATCGTTGTCAACACCTGCCAGTGTATTTCATCTTGCACTTATTTTTTTTAAATGCTTAATTAATAATTACTGTTTTTGTACCAAACACACTAAATGTAAAAATATGTCAGTACTCCATTTCAAAACTTGTGTATTATATTCAATTTCTTTTCATTGTTTCTTCCTTCTCAAAATGAAGTTGTACTGTGTATTGTGTATGGTGGTTCGGTTTAAAGAGTGTCTCAAGACCGAGAAAATTGTTATTTTTTTACCAAACTCAGGTTCTACGATGATTTGGATGTTTTGATAGCTTTTTATGAAATTAAAATATCTTTATTTTGAGTAATTTTGGGATGAGATAATTGACTTCTAGGGGATAAGTTTCAATGCACATGAACATTTTTTATTTTGTGGGGATGATAATGAAAGAGAGACCTTTTGTTGAGAATTTAGAATAGAACTATTTTTTGCTAACCTTTTACAGAAAATATTAATGTTACTTTTAACTAAAAACTTAGGTACCACGTGCAACACATGTGTTACTCACCTAGTTAAATTTAAATTGATCAATATTTTATTTTCCTTTAAATATTTAAAAAATCTAAAATGTTGACTTGGCTAACAGATGGAATTCATATCTTACATTTAAGGCTCAGATTGACTTTCTTTTATTAGTACATTCCACTCGATGTATGTCCGGAAAAATATCCAAAAAGTTTGATAATTTTCGAAAAAATATTCCGAAAATGTAATTAAAAAAAAATTTAACTTATGCATTCTCGGAACTTTTTTTTTTCAATTTTTTTTACATTTTTCAGAAATTTTTTCTGATTTTTTTTTTTTTTGGTGGAGTCTAGTAACAAAACACGATACTTCATATAAACCCGGGCCTTCATTTAATTCCTCATGCCGCAAGAAATATGTGATTGGTTGCAAACTTCACTTTTATAAGTGGAATTGATTTTATTTTTATTTTTGAAAAAAATCAATTCTACCATATTTGCGGCATTAAAAATTAATTTTGACAAATCAAGTTTCATTTACTTTTGGATTTTCTAAAATCAATTCTAGCATAACTACCCACAAGTAACTATCTCACTATCAATAAAAGTGATTTTTTTTAAACACATTGCTTCCTAAATCTAATTTACAATTAATTTATTTTCAAACTCTCAACACTTTAAATTTTATTACAAACTTCTTCAAAATGAATATATTTTCAAAACACACTCTATATGTGTGGAATTTGGGCTGCTGCAAATTGATCTTAAATGTGCTCCAAGTGACTGACTATTCTTTAAAAGTGGACCATGACTTTTGGCAGGACTTCGACATGAAAATGGCTGAATTCATGGGCTTCTTTATTTTCGCTAAATTGGGCCGAATGGACTTTTGTTGTTCCGCACCAACTCAAAAACTTTAATTAGTTCGTTTTTTTGTTTTTGTGATTCTCTTGCGAAAAATTCCATGTGTTTCAAATTCTTTCTCCGTTTCTAATCCCTACAGGTCACATTTTTCACAAAGAGTACGGTTAAATACCCCTCCATTAATTGTAGATCCACCCCTTGGATAGAAGATAATTTATGAAAATCCTAAAATACCCTTATCACTTTAAACTTAGAAAATACACCCCAAAATTCTAAACCTGAAATATTGACACCCTTATCACTCCGTCTGCTGCCGCCTCTCCAATCCGCCAACCATCGCCGCCTATCGCGCAGTCCGCCGTGTGGGACCCAACCAATTTACCCCAACAAATCATACCAGATAATTGATATTTCACTTTCTTTACATAAAATTTATAGAAAATCTAGAAATGAAAAACAGTGAAAGCTTTGGTATTTATGAAATTTCGAAAAAAATTGAGAAGGAAGAAAAAAAAAAAAAGGAAAAGTGAAAGAAATACACTCTACCTTTTCTATCTCTAAATTCTTCTTCTCAAAATTTGTGAGTGGTGCGCGGCCGTCCCCACAAGAGGGCAGCGGTCGAGTGGCGGCACAAGGGGCGGCGGTCGAACGACAACAAAAGGGGCGCAATGCGGCGGCGTTTGGGCGGGGCCCAGGAGGGAGGTGTCGGCAGTGGGGCGGTGCCCTATGGGGGAGAAGATGGCGGTGGACGGTTGTAATGTGGAAAACGCAGAGGTGCGACTGCGACGGAGAAAAGAGAAGAATCGAGAGATTATTTGGGTTTTTTTAGCAAAGGGTATAATAGATATTTTATAAAATTATGTTGGTGTATCAATAAATAATGGAGGGGTATTTAGCCGGACCCTTTCACAAATTTTTATATACATCTACGCGCATTACATACATTTGAATTTTAAACCCAATTTTAATTTATTCAATTAAAAATATATAATAAAAAAGTCGGAGTATTACTGAATAATTTTTAGGGTATCACTATCAAAATACACAATACACATCGAACGTTTTTTTTAAGTTAGATTACCACTGATTACTTTTAGGGTATTACTAATTAATTAAACAATCCAAACTGTGTGTTTTTTACTATTAATTTTTAAAATTCAAGTGCATATCATGAATTAGAGTGCACACAAAAATCCCTTCACATTTTTTCTCAACTCTAACTCATTCTCAAACACAATCTAAATGTTCCTTAAAATTTGAAATTCATAGGAAAATACACAATCAAATCATCGAGACCATGGTCACGTAAGTTGGGAAATTATCAGTCTAATATTGAATTGTTACTATAAAACAATCATTTAAACTACATAAATCACACACAAGTTGTCACCTGTGTTGCACAGGTGTGGGGGAGCAAGTGTGGGCGATGCGAAATGAGTTCGAGGATACGAATTTTAAAAACAAAATTAGGGTATGATTTGTCAATGATACATCTATTTATTTATATTTTGTTATGTATAACACCTAATATATATATATATATATATATATAATATTAAAAATTTGTAAATTAAATGTATGTAATTTACATTTTCACTGATCCAAGCTCAAACATATTCAATATAATTAAGTAGCAAAATATCCATTCACGTTCCATTAATCCAATACATATGTCAAAATAGTGAACTCAATCTAAAATGAGTGTCACATTGTCAATTTATATTATGTTACATAATAAAATTTAATTGAAACAACATATTTAATGCTTAACAAGTAGGATCCGCGAGACACATTTGAGAATCCGTTAGTTGAATTCACCAAGTGGCAGTCGATTTTGTCACGTGGAGAATTAGATTCGCGGATTCAAGAATCACACTCCTTTTAGAGGGAGAAAAGTGGTGCGAATCTAATATTACATTATGATATTTTTAGAAGAATCTGTGCATCATTGATTCTCACTTATCAATTTAATTCTTCAATACTGCTTTATTTTATTAGACTATCGATAAACACATTAATACTATATATTAATCCCTCCGTTCCAGGGGTATTTGCACCCTTGAGATTGTTCATGGATTAAGAAAATAGGTAAAGTAGTGTCATATGTGTAAGAATGTGTATATTTTTGTGAGTGTGCATACAAATCAATTTTTCTTTAGCTAGTGTGCAAATTGGCGTGGGACGTCCAAAAAAAAGGAAAAATGTGCAAATTCCTCTAGGATGGAGGGAGTAGTAAACATGGAATAAGACTGTTTGAAGATATTATTTATAAGACAAAATTTTGTATGAATACAATTCATGATAAACTTGTTTTGGAAGTTTTAGACTATGTTCATTTTTTTGTTTTAAGTGACCTTAAAAAATCGTTTTTTGAAAATTACCAGTGGTTTTTTAAATTCATTAGATTTTAAAATTTGTGTTCTTTTTTTATTTTAAGTGGTTTTTAAAAATTGATTTTTGAAAATTAGTTTTTTTTAATCCAGTGAATTTTTAAAATCTGTGTTATTTCTGAGTTTTGAGTATGATAGATTTTAACTTTATTATGTAAAAGTAAAGGAGTATTGCATAGGTTATTTATAGGGTTGTAGAATTAGAATTTCCAAAACCTAATTTTAGAACCCAAAATAAAATAATTTTTAGATTCCAAAATTCAAATCTAGATTTTTATAAAATTAAAATTAAAAAAGAACATAGCCTTAAAGTATTAAATATTTAATGAAAAATATCAAGAATCCATGAGGACGGTAAAAAATCGGGAGTGATGGTATTGTATTATTATTCAAGAATCTCAACTAGTTCTTTTAACTATTTAAAATATCAAGTATTTGATCAAGAGTATAAAAAAATTAAATAGTGATTCTTGAAATTGAATAGTGACTAATATCATGAGCCATTTTCATATTAACTACTCCTTTCGTTTTAGAGTAAGCTTCACATCTTTATATTAATACTCTTTAATGTCCGTGAGAAAAATCTACGAGAAACTTATTCTAGAATGGAAGAAGTATTTATTTAATTGTCGATACAAAATTTACCCTTTTTTTTTTTTATGGTGAAAATCTGTATGTGAGATTATTTCACCATGAGATCATTATAATCTTTAATAAAATTGTTATTACATTTAATGTAAAGTGTTTAATTTATTTAATGCAAAGTATATCTATCATTTTTCAAAATTTTGTTTAAAAACACCTTTTGAAAGTAATATTACAATTTACCCTAAAATTAATGATATTTATGTTGAAAAGTGATACAGATTCCACGTAAAAACTGCCCTAATTTTATTTAAAAAAGAAGCATTCAATTAATTCCGCAAATTACGTGCCACTATGCTCACTCAGTTACTCCAAATAAAACAAAGTTAGGGCGGAATCCCATGAACTTTCATGTCAAAAAAGTTACTCCAAATGGACAGTACGTTGTGCAGTATCACTTGTACGCCCCAAATCACCAGAAGCTGAAGAATCAGTATCGCACCCGCCGATCAATTTATATAATATGCAGTTCTGAATTTCTATTTGTTGTTATCTTCGAAGTCGCCATTTGTACGGACTCGTCGAGGAAGGATTATGAATTCTGCTGCAGCACCTGAGTTTCGGATCTGAATCCGAAAATCTGTTTCTCACTCTTCTCCAATTCTCTAAATCAGCTGATCAATTTTTTTAATTTTTTTTCTGTTGTATTTCTTTTTTTTCTCAATTTTTTTTTTAGTTAATAGGTTGCACTCACGAATAGTTGAAGTGATTGATTAGGTTGGGTGTCTCGATTTTTTCTGTTTTTCTGGTTAGACTATCTTTATATTTAGTTGAATTTTTTTATGGCTGCTGAATTCTGACTACGCCATGAGGAAGAAGCTTGATACGCGATTTCCCGCTGTAAGTTTCTCTCTCTCGTTTCTTTTATCTCTTGCAATTTGTGTGATTAGTTATTTTTTTTCTTCATTTCCTTTCTTCTTTTTATTTTTAATCTCGATTATGCTAAGTTGCTTACATGTTTGAATTGTGCTCTTGGAAATTCGATGTTTTTTAGTTCGTGCCATTTTTGTAGTTTTCTGTTGTAATTATTTGAAGTTTATGATTCTGCTTGAATTTTAGTTACTCGCTTTCTGGGATTTTTTACCCTAAAAGTTTGAATATGAAATCAATTGCAGTACGGACAATTAGCTTTCTTATTTCTGAATTGTATTTCTGCACGGTGAGTAGGAGTATTAATTTTGCATCATATGACTAACACAAATGTTTTGTGAATTTGTCATTCTTTCAACCCACTTGCTTTCAATTTCATGTTCATATCTCAATTTGTCTTGACTTCGAGGTTGAAAATACTTCTCTAGGTTTTTGTATAAACAAGAATGATTGTTGTGTGTGTGTGTATAATTATACCCCCTCAGTCCCAGGGGTATTTGCACCCTTGGAATTGCACATGGATTAAGAAAAGGGGTAAAGTAGGCATATGAGTAAATATATGTATATTTTTGTGAATGTGCACGCAAATAAAAGTTTCCTTTTTAGTTAGTGTGCAAATTGGTGTGAGACATATAAATAAGGAAAGTATGCAAATTCCCCTGGTACAAGAGTATAATTTTATTGTTATCATTAAAGCACCTATTAAAACTTGATTAGGTTTGAAAATGTTGAATGGGTGTATGAAAGGAAGGACGTGAATAGTGGATTTGAAGATGAACTTTGGATATAAAAGTAAGTTATGTGTAATGAAAATGGATGAAACAGAGATCTGTAAGGGTATGTTTGTTTTGGGATTTAAGTGTGCGGGGGAAGTCATGACTTTGAAATTTTAGGATGTGAAAATCTTGATGAATAATATGAGTATGTGTTTGTTTTGGGATTTTAGTAGGGTGAGATTTTGCTTTATGTCAAATCAATGTTTATTAGTGATTGATGTTGTATTATTTTATTATATTGTGTAAGAGAAAAGTAGGAGAGAAGTTGAGTGGATGATAAAAAAATGATGATGTGATTGTATTTAATTATATGAAAAATAGTAATAGGTTTATAGGTAGGGATTGAGTTTGGAATTTGAGAACCCGATTTTAAATCCCGAACTCGTATGGGACGTGGATTGCAAAGTCCAAAGTCCATCCGTGTGAGTCCCAAAACAAACATAAGGGTTCCAAAAAACCGAAAAGATCATACTTGGAATCAAGTGGTCTCTTTGTGTATACATTTGTGAATATTCTTTTATTACTGTTTCAAGGGTTTCCCTTCAGCGTTCCTTTTTGTCATTTAAAGGATTTTGAGCAGACTTTTATTTTTTGTTATTTCTAATTTTGTCAATTTAGTACTCAGTTTGTATAGTGTATGCATTTATGTATACATGCAGAAAAATAATCTGAACTAACTTGTGTTTAAATGTTATCTGTACCCTTGGCTAAAGCCTAAAGGTTCTATATTTAGGAGAAGCGTGCTTTCTCTACTTGTACTCTGAAATGTTTTCCTCTGCATAAATAAAATTTCCATGATTTTCTGACATAATTTAATGGATATGTGTTTATCTCAGGCTCGGATTAAAAAGATAATGCAAGCTGATGAGGATGTTGGGAAGATTGCAATGGCTGTTCCTGTCTTAGTCTGTATGTATTAAATGTATATGTTACCTGCTGTCTTCCATTGTGTCAATGAATCTTATATTATTTGCTTTTGTGACATATTAATGTAGCCAAGGCTTTGGAATTATTTCTACAAGATCTTTGTGACCGTACATATGACATAACTGTGCAGCGAGGAGCAAAGACTGTTAATTCGTTGCATCTGTGAGTAAAAATACCTTTCATAGTTTATTCTTCTCAACTATACTATTTTAGTTTCGTTCATTGACTATGGATCCTGATATCACCATGACTTTATGTGGCTCCAGTATGCCAAGAGCTATAAAGGAATTCCGTAGTTGTTTGATTGTGTGACTGAGTGCATTTGTTATGTGTCAATGCAATAAAATTCCCCTTCAGATAATTGCTACAACTTGAGAAAGATGCATGTTTTATTTTTATGTTTTGTGTTTTCTTCTAGATTTTGTCATTGTTACTTTAACCCTTATTTTGTCATGCATATCATGTTACTCTTATGTCCCCCCTTGCGGCTGCTAGCATTTCACTATCAACAAAGTGTTTCAAACTTATCATGCCCTTGCCCTTAGAGTGTAAGTCCATGTTGTTTAGTCTAAATGGGAATTTTCTACGTTCACTTTTTGAAAAACAAAATCATGATTTTTAACTGAATAATATTGGAACTTGGCCCAGTTTTCTTTTTCATTTTGACATAAAAAACACGTGTCAACTCTATATTCCAAAATTTTGACTACTATTGGACCAGTCTGACCTACCAATATCAATTAATAATTTAAATATCACTAACTTCAAATTCAATCTTTTAATTACAATGGGACCTACCCCCTGTCGTTCGTTATAATAATTATCTCATTTGAAATGCAAACCCCATAACTATCTACCTAAGTATTTTATTATTTTCTAATGTCGTCTGCTGGAACCAGCCACTTCATATCATCCTAATAAATCATCATATGTAACATAAATATTTGAAGTAGATCCTACCAATACAAGCTTCTGGAACTTGTAAATGCATAGCTTCTGAAAATTATGCCTTGAAAAATTACTATATTTTTTCCATGTCAAAGTTTGTTAAAACATCAGTAGGAACAATTATATTTTCAGGTCTAAACCTATCCATTTTCTATCTCAATATGTAGCTCCAAATTTATTTTCAGTTTCACACATAAGCTAATACAACCCCAAAAGCTTCGATGGAGATGCTGAAAATGAGAAATCTCACCAGTCACGACTCACCAGAAATAAATACAAGTGATCCCTTGTCACTTGTAAAGCAATGAATTATAAAATATTTATTCATGTAATTCAACTTTTGTTACAGCTATCCTCACTAGAATATTCCTTAATCCTGACAAAGTTCTAGCTACTGGCAATTTAATTATCCCGATCTCAATTTTTCTAGATCTAAGATTTCTCCTTTTTAGGCATGTGATAAAAAAGATGGGGCTATTTTTACCTACATTAATTATATAGTTATTGTCCCATGAGGTTTATAAAATAATCAATACTTAAGTTCTAAAAATATATTTTCAATTTCTTTTTTTATAGGATTTACTGCAGAAATTTTCAAAAATAAGTTACTTTCAAATAAAAATGGTGAAGCTTTAAAAAAAATATTGGGGTTTACCTTAACTAGCATTTTGGCAGAAGTAGTTGTTAATGATAACTTGGAAAAACACATGGCACATGGTGGAATGGTGGTTACTCTTGTATTATGTGGCACCCTGTATTGGATAGTGCGGAATAAGTCATAAAATGTGGTTTGTTTGCTATTCTTTGTGGGACCAACTTGCACGTACAAAGGGGCATTGGGTTACTCTTGACTAGGAAGTGAACAAATAGGCATCATAAATGTGAAACTTTATTTGTGGATGAGTATCTCATGTTATCTTGTCGGATCGGGTCCAAATAATCAGGCGTGATAGGCTCTGCTAGATTCTGCATTGTGTTTATCGTTACTTGCAAAACTGATTGACCTAAGTTGCTAGAAATGTGTATTTTTCTAAATTATATGCGATTTCAATTTGACTTCAACAAAATGTTATATTCCAATCATCAAAAGGACCTGATTTCTTTTTGAATTCCTTCCATACTGAAGGACCACTCACAATACATATCTGACATGACTTTAGGTCTAGGATGAGTCTGTCACATGGATGACTAGATAGAGACCCAAAACCGAAAATTTGGCCCAATCAATCATGTTAGCTACTAAATTGTACTCGTCATCGAGTTTTGAAAAAGTAATTACCTCAAGTTGTTCGAGGAGAGGGTCTAACCAATTTAAAAATATTTTTTAGCTGGTTCCACAATTAATGTGGGATCTTACTACAACCATGAGATTGTTAGCCTCTAGTATGGCTTGAGGAATTATTATATCATATGCAACCCCAAGGATGCTATTTACTCAAGCAGTCCAACTGGGTAGTGTGGTGTGTGGAAGAATCATAGAAGGCCTCCTCAATTAGTATTTGTGGTGTTTTTGGTAGTGGGAATCAAAAGTAGAATGATTTTTAAATTGGGTTTGTAAACTCCTCAAACCACTTGGATTGTTCATGTTCATAAAGCAAGGACAAATACAAAATAATTGCAACTGGAAGCTATTATATCATTCTTGCATTGAGCTGAGTGTATTTAGAAGTATACTAAAACATGTTTCATGTTTACTACAGCTTCTAAGTATTTCTTCATCTGCACAGGAAACATTGTGTACACAGTTATAATGTGTTCGACTTTCTCAAAGAGGTGGTTAGCAAAGTTCCTGACTATGGTCATTCTGATACTGCAGCAGATGCGTCAAAAAGAAGGTACAATGTTTCTGCCTTCTGCTCCTTATTGAAATGAACAAAGTAACTGTTAAAATGGATTTGCTAATTGTATTCCCAGGAAAGTTGCCAGTGAATATAAAGACAGTGAAGAAGAGTCCAAACGCAACAGCACGGTAAAATGTGGTTCTTTTTTTTTTTTTTTTTCTGCTAATTCTAATGCCACAGTACTAGTTTCAATATGGAAAATCCTCCCAAGCTTATTTTCATCCAATCAAAGCTTGTGTTTTCTGTTTAGCTCTTTTAGAACTAATGTGTTTGTAATGATTCTAATGTTTTCACTCTGCTAACTGCACTAGTACTTCTCTGGAGTTGCCAGTATTTGGTGTATATTAGGCAAAACTCGATTCTGACCCCTGAATTCTAAGTTTATTTTTATTAACCTTCTACATTTATTTATTTTTCTTACTCCTAGTAATCTATAATGTTTATTTACTTAACCCTTCTATGTAGAATTGTTTGTTTTATTAATATGTAGAAATTAGAAGTAAAACTTGAAAATGCACAACAATGAATTTTGCCATTTTTTCCCCCAAACACTAGAAGTACAAGAGCCTAGGGAAACAAAATCAATGTAAAAGGCTTAACAAAGTAGGAAATGAATGTTCATAGGTCAAGTGATGGTTATTTCCTATTAATTAAGGGTCTTATCATGGTGTAAAATGGGCAAGTGGTTTGTGTGAACTCAGACTATGATTTGGTGTTATATGTCCTATAGTTTACCTGTCTTAATCTGCTATGTCTATTATCTGTTAAGTTGCTGTCTGTTACAGAATTGCGGTTGCATGGTGCTTTAAATGCCTAAATAAATAATAACTCCGTCGGTGTTAAATTGAATGATTTTTGGTGTGTCTTGTCTGCTTACTGATGATGTTACTGAATGATTCTTAAACATCCAATGCTTGTAAGGGGGTGTTTGCAAACTCAAGTGGAGGAGGGCAGAATTTATTTTTTATTTTTTAAGTTGCCCCCTCACAGCTTTAGATTCTGAGAAGTGCTCTAACATGTGAGTAGAGTTTGCAAACACCCTCTAAAACGTAAACAATATTCCTTTCTAAAGCAGCAACCTACCTAGTACATAACATAGGGAAAAATTTGCAAACTACTCTAGTCCAACTTTTCACATGTGGCACAAATGCATGGAAGCACGTTTTGGGTTTTGAGTTATTCTTCATGCTGAAACATCATCTTCTAATTGCAGCAAGAGACGAGTCATACAAGTAGCAGTGGAAGGGGAAGAGGAAGGGGTAGAGGAAGGGGGCGGGGCAGGGCTAGTAGAGCAGCAGAGAGAGAACTCCCTCGAATTGAGGTTGAATCGGGCTCTACTAGCAATCAGCAAAATGTCAATCAGGTCCCCAGTCCAGGGAGGCCAATGGATACTAGCGAGACGAAAGAATCACCAAAAGAGAACAAAGTTATTGAAGGTGATGGATCGGAGTCTAGGAATTTTGATCTGAATGCTGGTGTAGATGAAAATTTAGAAAAAGCGGTCCCCATCTTGACAACAGCACCACCTCCTACGGATGTAAAAGGTGAAGAGTTTCCGGGCCTTTCTGAGATGGATAGGATGGCCATCGACCCTGTTCATCTTGCACAACTCAGTTCGAGATTGGACGAAGATGAGGAAGATTATGATGAAGAAGAGTAGTGTAGCTTGAAGATGAAGCAGGGGAGGCTTTGCAATAGTGCTAATTTAGCAGGATCGGATGTAGCTAAGTGTATACCTAAGAAGATGATGAAATATTAACATCTATGTTAGGAAGTTTAATTTGCTATCTTATCAGTTTCCTTTTGTGCCTGTTCCAGATGTATCATAATGCAGCAGATGCTGTAAGTGCAGTAGCTCCCAAAACCATGTACTTAATTTGTGATATCAATCAATGTATTTGGTTTTAATGTTTCTTTAATTCTTTCTACTCGGCTATGTTTTATACTATGGGAAGATACTCGTTTAGATCGATCCTCTATTTCAAAACTTTTTTTTTTTTTTTTTTTTGTGGATTGTCATCACATGTATTTTTAAAGTGAGTTGGACTTTTCTACGATCAGAAAGCTTTCGCCCTTCCTGACAACAGGAAACTCTTTGATTGTCATTAGATATTTGATCCAACGTATAATATATTTTTCAAAGAATTGTACTTTGCATTAGAGCGTTTGCACTATACATATTGCAATTGACTGCATCGCCATGGTAATTAATAAATATAAAATGAGAAAAATACACTTTTTAATTTATTAATAATTAAAATTATTAATTATAAAATTACATATATATCCATCGCTATTAATAATATATATATTTAAATAAAATCTTTTAGATTCAATCAAAATTATAACTATAATTAGAGATTTTGATGAACCCTAGTTCCTAAAATGATTCCACGCAGAATTCTGGTAAAATATTTATACCTAGCAATCATATGAATCGGCCTAAAACTCAAACTCTTTCAAGAACAGTGGAGATTTGAAAATTATTAATTAGTTGCGTGCTAATGTTATTCCATTGACAATCGAAAATTTAAGAATAGAGGAAGAGGATACAACTGAAGCCAAGGGGCTTCCAAAAAATTTCTGAGTTCTGTGCGTATTGTTTCATTATCTTCCAATATTGAAACCAGGGGCGGAGCTACATATGGGGCAGGGGGGCATTGGGCCCCCCTAAAGTTTTGTAAATTTTGTTATATATAGTGTAGTTTCCCATTTAAAATCTATTATGACTCGGGCGAGTGGTTTGAAGAAAATGTTTAATTTTTTTAAAGGGCAAGAATAAGGGTTCGATTCCCCAATAATCTTTCCAGGACCTTGCCTTTTCCTTTTTTTTTTTCTTTCAAAACTTTTTATCATATTGAACACGATTGTTAAAAGAAAATAAAAAATCTCACTGGATACACTTGTGTATTGATTTCTTTTTTCTTTTTTCACTAAATGATATTAATTAAAGGGTATTAGTAGTTTTTCTTCAAATATATTAGTAAATTTCACTAAAAGTATTAGTGAATTATTACTCACGGTAATAGTTACTGTGAATATCATTCACATAAAACTTTACCAAAAACGAAATATACTTATAACATAATTACTTCTTATGTTATGAGTGGATGACCTAAAACTTAATAAAACATACTAAAAATTAATTAGATCAATTTTTGTTAATATTATATATTTCGATAATATTAATATAGGATGAAATCGAAAATTATCATTTTTAATTGCGCCCCCTGAGCTGAATTTCTGGCTCCGTCACTGATTGAAACGTCTGTCATTTGAGTAATATAAAATTCAAACAAAGAGATTTTGATTTATGTCAACATAGAGATTTTTTTTTTTTACATCATTTGTTAAATATTAAATATGAGGTTGTCAAAGATGTACTAAGGATCTTATGGACGGTAAGAAATCCATTCCCTTAAATCTCACCAATTCTATTGAGTAGAAGATCAGAGATTTTATTGTGCTGGTGAATACATATTTTTATATTATGATTTGAAAAAATCACCTCGTTTTTTTTTAATTAATGGTAAAACGATTGAATGTAAAAATTTTAAAATCTGAAATTTTAATATATATATATATATATATATAAGGATATTTCTGTAATTTTATATATATATATATATATTTTTAAATAATTAGTTTGTATGGCGAAATTATATCGCCCAAAGTGAAGTTATATGATGTGTATTGGTTTCCTAACGTTAGGAAAGGATAACACTCTTCCTAGTCATAGAAAACTCCAAGTAAGTTTATTTTAGTAATCATCTTGTAACTTAGGTGCGTCCAATTTTAATCTTGTATTTTGGTATTTTTTGAAACTGACACTAAAATGATAAAATGATCAAAATTGGAAAAAAGAAATACATGAATAAATTTGACATAACAAAAGAATTAGAATTGACACCCAAAAAGCCAAAAATTGAACAAAAAGTAAACACATGATGGACGAAAATTGATAATTAAAACTAGACAATTATTAATATTAACTCTTTTGAAGTTGTTTAATTTTATAACAAATTGTTATATGAAATATTAGGGTTCGTATAATAACTCATATTTCAAAAATTCGCGGATCTTGGCCGAGTCGGATCGAATTTGGTATATTTTTTCTAAGATCTCGCGCAAATCAAGTTTCAGGATTTTCGCTCCCAATTTGTGTTACTATATGGACAAATGTATGTGTTACTGAAGAACAAAATGTGTGTTATTATTAGACTTAATATTGTTTTTTCACCAATTTATGTGTATATTTACTGAAATAAATATTTTTCCATGCAATATAAGAGCAAAATGTGTGTTACTATCTATTCAAATATTGGTTTTCGCAAATATTTATTTATTTTTATAAAAACAATTATTTTTTCATACAATAACACATGTAAGGTTGTGAAAAATGTATTACTATAATAACATAAATGTCTTACTCAATAAATAAAAATGTGTTTGCACAAATACATAAAATCACCTTCCCAGGTTGTGTTACCATAAGGACAATCACATGTTACTGTAAAAACAAATGTGTGTTACTGTTGGAGCAAATGTGTGTTAATGTTAGAACAAATGTGTGTTGCTGGTGGAGGAAATGTGTGTTGATGTTTGAGTAAATATGTGTTACTATTGAAGCAAATGTGTGTTAATGTTAGAGTAATTTTTTATGCAAATTAAATAAGTTGTACAAAAAATGATTCATTATACATACTTTTGTGAAAGAATTTAAGGGGTGCTTGGTTGGAGGGTGGAGAATGGGTAAAGGAATGACTTTGTTTGTAGGGAGTAATCAAAGTCATTCTTCTCAATATTGAGAGGTATGAGGATTCCTCAAAAGTGGGGAATTAAGGGGGCGCATGGTTATCAACTATTTAATGGTAATGAGAATGAGTTTAAAAAATAGTGTAATGATGAGTGTTCATTAGAATGTACAAAATCATTATCCTTCCTCCTAAATAAGGTAATCAATACTCTATTTTGATTACAATCATCTTTCTCAATTACTACCTTATTCTTCCATCAACAACCATCAACCCACATTTGTTATTCATTTCAACTCCAAAATTAGGCATGCCACTAGCAATGCAACTACCATTGGAACAATCTTTCCCCCAACATATCATTTTTATTATGGGGGCATAGATAAAAAATAAAATTTCATTTTCATTACTATTGAAGTGCTTTTAACAAGGCGCCCCCTAAATCACTTTTTTCATTCTCATATCTTTCTACCAAACAATCTTTTTTATTCCATTCCTTTTTCCCTATTTCCTTACCTCTCAACCAAGCACACAATCTCATCTAAAAGAAAAGTTGTATTCTTTTTTTAATACACCCCCGGACAATCTTTTAGCTCTATTACTATAAAACAACTTTAATTCATATAAAAATTTGAATTTATATTGAGATGTGATATTAATCAAGTTATATTATTTCCCTACTACTTTCACTTGATTGATTCCATGATGATGCCTCCTTTTTCAAATTATTTTTAGTCGGTATTCGGCTTTTTAAAACCTTCCATGCAAAAATAGAAATCTTATTTGGAATATATTTACACCAAATAATTTGGAATAAATTTCTAGGCTCAACACACATTAATTTGTTGTAAAAGACTCCTTCCATTGGATCCTTTCCAACCCAAAGAACCGGGCGTTGCTTATTCATATTATACCTGCATAAAATTATTCGGCCCCAAAGGAAATGTGTTTGCCACTCTATGCCAAAATTCTTTTCTGAATTTTGTCCACTAAATTAGATCACAAAGAAACTTTGTGATGTTTAATTCCGATCTTTATCCCCAAATAAAAGAATGGAGTTTGACCTACCACGATTCATATATTCAGCCATCTATTGGATTACGTTCTGCACCATATTAAGATCGATGATGCAACAGCTGTTGAAATAGACTATCAATCAAGATAGGACTTCAAAGTCCTCAAAATGTCTTTAGGGTTAAAGAAAAAATAAATCATGAACTTTATATAGTTTTTATCAATTACAACATGGATTTTTAAAGTTTTCAATTTAATATACGAACTAATTTATTATTACAATTCGATGAATGACGTAAATTTTTGAGATTTTTTTGTACATGGTATAAATTTTCCTACTTTTGTCGCCTCCAAGATCCCATGCAATGTTGACCACTTTCCGAACCAAAAGGCTCAACGAAATGATGATAAAAGATGATCTTTTTGTGCTGTAGCTATTAAGGTGCACTCCATTATCCAATTCCTCGGTCTGAAATTCAAACCAATCAACATATCATTCATAATTCCTCTCCACAGAGTCGTAGGCCTTGCAAAATCCACTCTAAAAAAAATACTCCTCTGTCCCACTTAAATTTGCACACATACTTTATTTTCGTGTTTTTGCGAGCAAATTGTTTATTAATATTTGAAATGATAAAGTGATTTTTAAGGTAGGGTTTAATAGATCTATATCTCATCTACTATAAAGTGACTTAAAAATTACTTTATGATTTTAAATACTAATAAAAAACTCATTCATTAAAACACGTGAAAACAGTAAACGTGCAAATTGAAGTGGGACGGAGGGAGTAATTCTTTTTTATTTCTTTTTCTTTGCTTCATCCAGGGCAGTGCCTATTTGAAGGCAAAAGAGTCGATCGACTCGGGCCCAAAAATTCCCTAATTTTCTAGGGGCCTTAATTATATATATATATATATATATATATATATATATATATATATATATATATATATATATATATATATATATATATACCTCATCTGTTTATTAAAACTATGCTCAACTGGATAAACACAAATTTTACTATTATAATTTGACAAATTTATTTATGTATTTCATGCCTCCTAAACACCACACACATATATGGAAAACAAAAACAAAGGTTGAAAATTTAATTCAAAATCAAGCGGGTGATATCAATATATATTTGGTATAATGTAGTGTGGACAAAGTTCCATTTCTAATTTGTTTTGAGAGTATTAGTTGTTTCACCAAAGAGTATTAGTTGTTTTACTATAAGGTGTTAGGATTGAATGATATCAGTTGTTCCATTAAAGAGTATTAATTGTTTCATAAAATATATATTTATTTTACTAAAATGTATTAATACTTGTTTATAAGTTTTACGGTGAAATGTGTTCACACATTACCAACCCTAAATATTTTAGAGGGGTGTATTCAATTAGGATTCTATTGGATTTTTTTAACTTTAAAAAGTCTGTGGATTTAGAAAATCTATAGACTCCATGCAGAGTTTGACTGACTTTTTTTATTGATTTACTTGGATTTTCATAGACTTTACAGGATTGTGAAATACATTTTTTTTTATTAATTTACATGGATTTTCATATATTCCAGCGTTGGAACCATTGATGCAAATATATGTGGAACACACTTGTATATAAAAAAGAAATATCCAAAATTGTTTAGAAAAAAAAAAACAAAAATACGTACATTATTATTAGAAAAATAATAAATATATGTGGAGAGTAAAATTTATTTATATTTTTTAAAGAGTAGACTTGGCAGCGGGGCGGGGAATCCACCTCGAACGGGGCGGGGAATCCACCTCGAACGGGGCGGGGAATCCCCAAAGCAAATGAGGACGGAGAATTTTCTTTTTTCCCAACGGAGAGCCGCATTATTTTTTATATAATTAATATATATATATATATATATATATATATATATATATATATATATATATATATATTTTAAAGTAAATTACAAATAAATATTTCATAGTTTCCTACTCAATTAACTATTTATTAAAAATTACATCTATATTTTATTTAATATTATGTTATTAATTCCAAATTATATAATTTTCATTTTTATATATATGTTAATTAAAAATACTAGAATTAGAGGTTCTTCAAATTGTTTAAATTAGTTTTTTTTTAACACCAACTTAAAGTAATTGTTGCGTATGATTAAATTTTTTAATTTAAATATTATTTTATATTTTTTATATTTAAAAAATGAGATAAAAAAATAATTAGCTGGGGAACGAGGAATCCCCGTGAGACAGGATCCCCAGCGAGGCGGGGATTGGGGGGGTGACTTGAAGCGATGTTACTAACTTCTACTAGTCGCTCACCCGCAAGCGGACGGGTTCACTGTAGTATAAGTACGTATAATGACCAAGTATTATCGAACCCAAGGGATGGTGTATATGCGAATAGATCCCTGAAGATCTACGCGTCGTAATTAATATGAGTGTATTGTTTTTGGATTTTTGAAAGATTAATTAAACTAAACTCAATTATCCTACGAATGCAAAAGGAAAATTAAACTAAGTAACAAAAGGTGTGTTTTCAAATATGAGGTGGTGTGTGATGCTTAAGATAGGAATCCCTACGTATACTAACGGAGCAGGTACATAATCAAAGTAATCGTGACAACCAAGAATTAACCTAAGTAAAAGATCGGAGAATGAAAGCTCAAGATTTTATACCCTAATATTTTACCCTATCAATCGACTTCACTAATCCACTAACAAGTTAATAGATAGTGCTTAATTAAATAGACCCTAATTTAACTAATGGTGATACGGCCGTCCTCCATAGCTAAACCGGTAGATGAATTAACCTCTTCTAAACCCTCTCGTTAAGACTACTAATTGTTATTGAGTGATGCGGTCGTCCTCTCTCTAACACTTTCGTACGAAATTCAAAGGTAGAGTTAAGATTAATTATATGAATTCATTAATTAAGAGAATTAAAACTAACGTCACAAATTACCCTAATTACGTACCCACAACCTACTTCTACGAGTTCATCCTATCCTAAGCATGCAAGGGTTTTAGCCGAACATGGTTTTAACAAAAATAAAAGCAATAGAAGAAACAACGAACATAAACATAATAAATTGAACGAAGAAAATAAGAAACATGAACTAGGGTTTTAAAAGAAAATAATTCTAAGAACTGGAATTTAATTAACTAAAACGACGTTCAAAGCATTTAAATTAATCAAGCTAATGAAAAGAAACTAAGAAACGAAAAGAAACTAAGAATTCGTATGAAAAACCTCAACAACGTAAAAGTAAAGCTTGCTCGTTCTTCTCCTCTTCCTCTCTCTAAAAACTAAGTCTAAAGTGATTTCTAAAAGTCCGGGTATCCTTCAAAACGTGTTTGGAAGAGGTATATATAGGCACCGGGTTGAAACGGGAGTTAATGGGCCGAAAAAACGCATCCGGAGGCCAAAATATGGAAGCGCTCGAGCAAAAACACGCTCGAGCGGTCCCATTCGAGCATACAGGTCGAATGAAACAGGTGCTCGAGCGCTCCCGCTCGAGCCGGTCGAATGGCGAAATTTTTCTGCAAGTTTTCGGTCATTCGAGCAACACGCTCGAGCGCTGGCGCTCGAGCTGCTCGAGTGGTTTCGGCTGCTGTACACTTGTTCGTAAAATCTTCATATCTTCTCAACCGGGAGTCCATTTTGGCCGATTCAAAGTCCTACGAACTCCTCTTTTCGCCCTCTATCCATCTATGAAAACCAAAGAGACAAATTACTGATTTTATAAAAATGACACTCATTTGACTCCAAACACTAATCGAAAACACTCAAAACATGAGTAAATCGGGCACCAAAACATAACAATTTCACGCCTAATCAACCCCCCCAAACTTACCATGTTGCTTGTCCTCAAGCAACGAAATAATAAGTCAAGTGAAATTGTTAGGAATGAATCAAGAATCAAATCATGCAAGTAATTGAACTCGAGCTTCAAAGATCGATCACACGTATACTAACTCACCCCCTTCATCATACTCATGCAACAACAACAAGACCCACCAAGATCAAACATGGATGTGCACTCAACGATGTGTTTCACTCCCTCACAAGTGTATATCAATGATAAAGGACTCACTCAACAATCAATCACACATATCGGCAGCCATAGGCTTGTAAGCACTCTCAACTCCGACCATACTCTAGAAATCAATGCCGAATCAAAAAGGACTTTTCTCAAGGTTGTAATGTAGGCTCTTTGGACAGGTGGGATAACAATATAAGGTAAAGTGACTAAAGTGAATGGAGAATAGAAAATCAAACTTTGGCACTTCGAGATTAGGAACAGACTACTTCAAACATTTTCAATCAACACCCTTTCAACTCCATACTCTCAACACTTCAAATTTTTTTCTTTCTCACTCTTTCACTTTTTTTTTTCAATCACTTTTTTTTTCTCTTTTTTTTTTCGCACAAACACATGAGCTCATTTTTTTCTTTTTGCTCATTCTCAATTTTCTTTCTCTTTTTCCCACATCTCAAAACTTCATCACACCTTCTTCTCATATTCACTCAACAAACAACCTTTTCCTTTTTCAACTCAATTCACTCCCTTCATATTCACACTTTCCTATTCTCCACTCAAATTGGGACAAAAAGGCTTAGGAATTGGAATAGTGTTCATATGTGCTAACAAATAAAATAGGCTTTAGGCTCAAATGGGCTAACAAGGAATTCAATGTCATTGGTAAGGAAAATTTTGGCTAAGTGACTCAATAAAATCAAAGATGGCCTAAGATCCTATTCGGCATATCAAACTAGATACAATCAAGAAGCAAGAGCACACACAAGTTCTAGCATCCTCTAAGGTGATGATTCACTCACAAACGAAGAGATTAAATCATGCATTTAAATCTCGTAAGGCTCAACTCTCACGGCTTTCACATCCATGCTAGTCCTAGTGCATTCTCACTCTCATCACACAAGTACTCAAAAGAAAAATTCACAAGCATACAAGTTCTTTCTCAAATCAGCTCAAACTCAAACACTCACACAAAAGAATTTCTAACTCAACCTTACAACTCACCATACTCATCAAATCATACTCAAAGATAACAATCAACAAGCATAAGATGATTGATAAGCGTGAAATATGCAATAGCGAGTCAAATCAAAATCACCCAAGGAGCATCTCAACAATCTAATAATCAATCAAACTCAACTCAAAGATAAGGGCGTGCATGCATGTGCAATGTAACAAGAAACATAAAAAAACTCCACCCCCCAAACTTCGACCTTGCTAGAGGTCTAAGTTTGGGGTTGTGGGTTACATCAACCAAATAATTCAATTTCTCTCAATAGCTTTGCACATTCCCTTGTCTCAAGTTGGTTCCTTCAATCTCCACTTCTTTGATACCTTTACTCCTTTAGAGACAAGCCTACAAGCAACTTACTCAAATACGAGGTTAAACATACGACTCAACAACATCCTAGTAACATAAAAGGAAAATAACTAAAAACACTCAAAAGCAAATAAAAAATGGGTTGCCTCCCATTCAGCGCTATTTTTAAGGTCCTCATGCCGGACCGAGCTCAAAGGAGCTTATGGGACATCATACTCAAATTTACCTCCCTCACTCTCATAAGAGTGGTGTTTGAACTCCTTTCCTTGATGCCCCACCATCATGAGCCCTTTTGCTTCCTTCCCCACCTCAAGTGGTATAGGTCTCAACTCCTTCTCACCTTTATCTGGAGGAGTCTTACTAAACAATTTCTTGAGTTTGGACTTTTTCTTCTTAACTCCTCCTTTCCCTTCTAACTGGACCACGTCCACTTTCTTCACCTCTTCATCCTTCAACTTCTTCACTTTATCCCTATCAAAAGAACCGAGATCATAATGCTCATGGGTTAAATAATCAAGTGAAGGACTAACCAAATCATGAATATGAGAAGGATTAGGGATAGGAGGTGTGTCTTCAACACGAGGATCAATGGCATCCATGCAATACAAGCTCTCATCCTCCTTCGGGTGCTTCATGGCTTCATATAGGGAGATCTTCACTTCTTGATCATCAACCTTCAGCGTAATCTTCCTGTTTGCCACATCTAGCACCATCCCCGCCGTAGCTAAGAACGGTCTTCCCAAGATCAGGGGCACGTGCTCATCTTCCTCCATCTCTAGCACTACAAAGTCGGCTGGAAAAATGTGATCTCCAACTCTCACTAGGACGTCTTCAACCACACCTTGAGGTCTAGTAATAGACCGGTCGGCAAGTTGAAGCATCATCATTGTGGGTTGAAGTTCAACACCTTCCAACTTCTTGAAAAGCGACAGTGGCATCAAATTAATGCTCGCCCCGAGGTCGCACAACGCTCCCTTCTTGATCCCGTTCCCAATATCACATAGGATCGTGAAGCTCCCGGGATCCTTCAGCTTCGGTGGAAGCGCCTTGTGCACTAATGCACTCACCTCGTGGTTCAGCTGCACCAACTTCGGCTCATCCACTCGCCGCCTTTTCGCAATCAAGTCCTTCAGAAACTTTGCATAATGCGGCATCTGTTCCAAAGCATCATAAAAAGGAATGTTAATGTGAAGTTGTTTAAAAACATCAAGAAATTTTGCAAATTTTTCATCAAGCTTCTTTTTCATGAAGCGCTGTGGATACGGGACGGGTATCACAGATTTGGGTACCCCCCATTCATCTCTTTCTGTTTCTTTCACTTTCTCCCTTGCTTCCTTTGCTTTCTTCCACTTTGGAACTCTCTCAACCTCCTCACTTTCCTTGCCCTTCTGGGACTCATCCATATCTTCATGCTTCTCAATTCCTTCACTTTCAATCCCCTTCTCAACTTGGGGCGTCTCAGAATCAGCAGGCATCTGAGGACCTTCATAGTTGGTTCCACTTCTCAGCTGGATCGCCTTGCACTGCTCTTTCGGGTTCCCCTCCGGCATTCTATTCACTGACTTTGCAATCTGGCTCATCTGGAACTCAAGAGAAGTGAACCTTCGATTGTTCTCTTGTTGAGTTCTAGTCCACTCAACATTCATCTTTTGGAGCTCTTGATCACGATGATCACCCTTCTTGTGCAACTTCTTCACATCGTACTCCAAGGATGACAACTGCTTGCTCCCTTCCTCCACCTTCTGAAAAATGGCTCTCAACATCTTCTCGGTTGATGCACCGCCTTCTCCTCCAGGAGGTTTAGACCCCGGATCAACACCTGCAGGCACAGTAATACCAGCTTTTGGGTTAGCATAAGAAAAATTATCATTCTTCCTCCATGTGTTTTGAGTAGGCTACTGGCCTCCTTGATACCCTTGTGTGTTCCTCCATTGATTTTGAGGTGGCTGTGGGCCTGAAGGTGCAAATGGTTGACCATAAGAAGGTCTTCCATACTGGTTTCCGCCTTGGTAGCCATTCTGATTGTAATACGGACCTCCCATGTAATTGGCTACCTCTTGCTGTCCACTTGGTTGGTCTACTCTCTCATTCTCTACTGCATGCTCTCCAACCAAATTCTTCCCCAACTCGAGGTTGTTGATCTTCTCCATCATGGCCATTAGCAGCCTTCTCGTTCCTTCTCCCTCTTCAACCTGATGCACTCTCTGAAAATCTGCATCTCCACTCCAAGCACCGGCATTCGTGACAATGTTGTCCACGATTTCCCTACACCTCTCTATGCCTTGGTTCAAGAATGCTCCGCCCGCACAGGCGTCTAAATGGTCTTGCCCCGCCTTGTTGGCACCACTATAGAAGAACGCCATAATGTCTCCCTCATTGTACCCGTGCTGCGGGCACTCAATCAGCATGTTTGAGTATCTCTCCCACGCTTGACGTAGGTCCTCTCCTTGCTTCTGGCGAAAGGATGAGATCTCAATTCTAGCCTTGATCGTCCTAGATGGAGGGTAGAATCGCTCGAGGAACAGACGCTCGAGCTCGGCCCAAGTGGTAATACCTCCCCGCGGGAGCGTATTATCGTACCACTCCTTAGCTATTCCCGTCAATGAGAATGGGAACAGCCTAAGCCTCTTGGCATCTTCAGACATGCCATTGTAATTAAATGTTGAGGCTATCATGAGAAAACTCCTCAGATGTGTATGAGGATTCTCCTTCCCGATCACCCCTTTGAATTGATTCTCGGTAAGCAGTTTTAAAATCCCCGGGGATATCGAGAAGTTGTTTGCCTCAACAGGAGGCAAAGCCACTCCATCATAGTACCGATGTGGCTGCGCTGCAAACCTCCCTCGAATAGCCATATTGTGATCTACGTTCTGAGGAACGTTTTGAGGATTAGCAGCTGGTACGGGTACTTGTTGGGGTGGTGGTTGGTAAACAGGTGGTTGGTTGTAGACAGGGGGTGGAGGATATGGATATGGTGGGTAAGGATAAGGTGGGTATGGGTAATGTTGGTATACTGGGTTGTTAAAAGGGTTATTTGGGTTTTGTGGGTAAGCAGGGTTGTTCAGAGGATTTTGGACAAGATTCTGAGCTGGATTGTTTACATTTTGTGCACCCGGGTTCTGGCTCTGACTATCCACGAAATGGTCTTGATTTTGACCACCACTCCATCCAGAGCCATCAACCCGGTCTACTGCCTGATTGAAATCGTTGGCAGCATCGTCCAACTCATTATTGAGATCCATTGGTTCCTTCCCTAAGTCGGCTGCGTTCATTCTTCTCAAGTAAGCTCGGTTCCTTCTGGCTATTGTCTCAGGGTCCAACGGTATTCTCTCTTCGCTCGTATTTCCTTGTGAGCGTGTTTTCATAAACCCGACACACTAGCAGAAGGATCAAAATGCAACTGCCGAATAAATAAAAATAACAATAAGAAATAAAAACAGGAAATAAGCACCCACTACTAACTACTAAGCTATCGACAAGTCCTATTCAAAAAGCATATAACGCCATCCCCGGCAACGGCGCCATTGACTTGAATCGATTTTACTAACTTCTACTAGTCGCTCACCCGCAAGCGGACGGGTTCACTGTAGTATAAGTACGTATAATGACCAAGTATTATCGAACCCAAGGGATGGTGTATATGCGAATAGATCCCTGAAGATCTACGCGTCGTAATTAATATGAGTGTATTGTTTTTGGATTTTTGAAAGATTAATTAAACTAAACTCAATTATCCTACGAATGCAAAAGGAAAATTAAACTAAGTAACAAAAGGTGTGTTTTCAAATATGAGGTGGTGTGTGATGCTTAAGATAGGAATCCCTACGTATACTAACGGAGCAGGTACATAGTCAAAGTAATCGTGACAACCAAGAATTAACCTAAGTAAAAGATCGTAGAATGAAAGCTCAAGATTTTATACCCTAATACTTTACCCTATCAATCGACTTCACTAATCCACTAACAAGTTAATAGATAGTGCTTAATTAAAGAGACCCTAATTTAACTAATGGTGATGCGGCCGTCCTCCATAGCTAAACCGGTAGATGAATTAACCTCTTCTAAACCCTCTCGTTAAGACTACTAATTGTTATTGAGTGATGCGGTCGTCCTCTCTCTAACACTTTCGTACAAAATTCAAAGGTAGAGTTAAGATTAATTATATGAATTCATTAATTAAGAGAATTAAAACTAACGTCACAAATTACCCTAATTACGTACCCACATCCTACTTCTACGAGTTCATCCTACCCTAAGCATGCAAGGGTTTTAGCCGGACATGGTTTTAACAAAAATAAAAGCAATAGAAGAAACAACGAACATAAACATAATGAATTGAACGAAGAAAATAAGAAACATAAACTAGGGTTTTAAAAGAAAATAATTCTAAGAACTGAAATTTAATTAACTAAAACGACGTTCAAAGCGTTTAAAGTAATCAAGCTAATGAAAAGAAACTAAGAAACGAAAAGAAACTAAGAATTCGTATGAAAAACCTCAACAACGTAAAAGTAAAGCTTGCTCGTTCTTCTCCTCTTCCTCTCTCTAAAAACTAAGTCTAAAGTGATTTTTAAAAGTCCGGGTATACTTCAAAACGTGTTTGGAAGAGGTATATATAGGCACCGGGTCGAAACGGGAGTTAATGGGCCGAAAAAACGCATCCGGAGGCCAAAATATGGAAGCGCTCGAGCAAAAACACGCTCGAGCGGTCCCATTCGAGCATACAGGTCGAATGAAACAGGTGCTCGAGCGCTCCCGCTCGAGCCGGTCGAATGGTGAAATTTTTCTGCAAGTTTTCGGTCATTCGAGCAACACGCTCGAGCGCTGGCGCTCGAGCTGCTCGAGTGGTTTCGGCTGCTGTACACTTGTTCGTAAAATCTTCATATCTTCTCAACCGGGAGTCCGTTTTGGCCGATTCAAAGTCCTACGAACTCCTCTTTTCGCCCTCTATCCATCTATGAAAACCAAAGAGACAAATTACTGATTTTATAAAAATGACACTCATTTGACTCCAAACACTAATCGAAAACACTCAAAACATGAGTAAATCGGGCACCAAAACATAACAATTTCACGCCTAATCGGGGGGGGGGGGGGATTTTCCCAATTTATTTCGCGGGGATGTTGATGGGGATGGGGAATGACCCCCCGTCCCCGCCCCGTTGACATCCCAATGGAAGAGAATCAAAGAAAGTCTATAGACTGTTGAATATCTAAAGATTTTTTAAGACTTTTTTAAAATCCTTAGAAATCTCTGGTTATTAGAAGAGATTTTAGAGAGCGAAATCTATTTATATTTGGGAAGAGAATCAAAGAAAATCTATGGAGTATTAAAATCCATAGACTGTTGAATACCTAAAGATTTTTTAAGACTTTTTAAAATCCGTATTGAATACCTCAAGATTTTTAAAGACTTTTGAAAATCTAGATTGAATACCCTAGGCTTTAAAAGTCTAAAAAATTCTTATAGACTCTATCACCAATACACCCCTCTTAGTTCCAAACTTCCAATAAACAAGTAATCGTAAAGAAAAATATTTAAAAGGGTGAGTCACATGGAGACCCATTTCTTGGAGCCTAATTGCAAAATACCACCTCAATTTCCCCATCTAACACAAAGTCACACTTTGTGGGACCCCAAACCAAAAAATCACACAAAGTCACACTTTGTGGGATCCCCCAACCAAAAGTCCACCCGCCACATTTTTACATTTTATTTTATTTTCTTTTCCTTTTCTTTTTTTATTTTTGAATTTCAGGTTTTTGCATTCCCAGTAATTCAACCACTTTTTTTATTTCTTTATCTTTTTTTTCGAATTTACACAAATGAAAAAAATGCACAACATCATTATCAATAAATATTTTTTTCTAATATAAAATTCTAAAAATTACATTAAATTTAGAATTACATTTATAAAAACTAAAAATACACCGAAACAAAACAAATGAAGATACTTTTCTCTTGTTGCATAATACATCTATTCCTTTTTCTTGTTGCATAATTGAGAAGAAATTGAATATCCCTTCGTGTCTTCATGCTCCCATTCTTGAATATGCAAAAATGCAATTTTGCATAAATGGGAGAAATATTGGCATATATGCAAAAATAAATTGTTGCATAATGCAAAAAAATTATTGCATAGTTCACGATTTATTTGCATACACGTTTAGAATTTGTGTATAACATGTCTTTTTCTTCAATCAGATGTTTTTACTTCATTCAGATATCTGCAAAAAAATTCACAATCCACACTAAAAAATTATCATACAGGGTCTACAAATTAGGAAAATAATCCGAGAATTTAATATTAGAAGTCATATCTATTTGAGATAATTCTCCGGCCATAATGTTTAAAATCAAGAATGGAAAAGACAAAAGAGTTCAACTATAAGCAACAACAAAACTGGATTATTCATGGCTTTTAGTTGCTAGAACACACTGTGTCTAAACTAATCGAAGTACCCAACATAAATGGTTGGTCACAGAATCAATACTAAGAGTAAAATCACATTTCTAAATTGAAATAGACGTGGAAGAGAAAAGTGTGGCCTATTAAATTTTGATGCATTTGGAAAACATATATACCTGGATACACATCGACTTTGTTGGGTGGCGGACATGGCAGACGAAAGCGGCTGGGCTTCGTTAGGGGTGGCGGTCATGGCGTACGAGGGCGGCGGAGCTTCGTTGCTCCTCGATTTAAACAGATTCGACTGTCTCTCTGTCCGCCAATAGATCGAGAGTCGTGGCGACGCCTCTTTTTCCGCCGCCGCCCGCGATCGCCTCCCCTGGCCGGGTACTGATCTTGGAGCATCGGATCTGTCATTTGAGAGAATTTTCTACGATCTTTAAACAAAGCCCGAGCCTGAAAAATACTCACATAGTCAATCCATCTATTTGTCTCATTTGATTTGAATTAGAGCAAAAATGATTTGAATTTAAGCAAATATGTTGGAGCATCAGATCTGCCATTTGGCGGCTAGGGGCGCACCTCCGTCGTCGTTTTTCTCACTCCGTCGAGCTCCTCACTCCTCCTCACTCTGTCGCAACGCCTCTCGAACGGCAGTGTAACAGATCCATTCGTCATCGCATGTGACGCTTGGCGGTGAATAACCCTGGTTTGGCAGTGCTCTTATCTTGTTGGTGGCGGCGTCTCCCATACTGTGGGCATCGACGTCGATTTGGTTGGTGGTGGTGGTGGCGGCCTGATTTGTGGGGTGAGCATAGGGGTGGTTGTGGCCGGATTCGGTCTAGAGAGAGAGAGAGAGAGGGAGGGAGAGAGAGAGAAAGAAAGAAATGATGAAAATAAGGTGTGGGACAGTGGGAAATAAGGTGGGGGTGGAGGATTATAGTGATGGTTGATGGGTGAGTGAGTCCCACTTAAAATTAAAAAGTGTGGTTTTATGAAATAAAATGTGGTTATTTGTTAGATGGGGAAATTAGAGTGACTATTTGAAATTAGAGCCAAAATAGTATGTTTTAGTACAATAATCTCTATTTAAAATGACTATTAGAGGTTCAATTTTAAACTCGACTCAGACTTTGTAATTTTTAGGATCGACCCTGATTTCATCCAAGCTCGTTTAAAATTACAATGTAATCTAAAATTTGTCTTGCTCCCACAAAAACTGATTGATTCTAGAGATCACAGAATTGAGGACTTTACTAAATTTCAGCGCCCAACACTTTTGCAATAATCTTGTAGGACAGTCTATAATTGAGATAGGCCAGAAATCTTCCAAGCTTAGACTCTCTTTCAGGATCCAAAACCATAAGGTCATGTTTGTTTTCGTCTTGAGGTGGATGGGGGAAATCCAGATGGGGAAAAAAATGGATGGGCGAAATCCTGTGAATAGTAATCATTTGTTTGTTTTGGGTTGGATGTAGTAGGGGTGGATGGGGCTTTATGTCAAATCAATAATGATGATGTATTATTATATTATTATTTATTAAAGAGGTAATGATTGAATGATTGTGTTGAATTGTAATATAAAATAATTAATATTATTATGTATAATTATTTAATTATTTAATTATATTATGTTATTTGAATTGAATTAAAACACAAAACAATTGAATTAATAAAATGATATTAACGTGTTTAAAATTTTATTAGCGTTGCTAAAATTATAAGAAATTAATTATCCGACACGACAATGCCAATTAATACCAATTTACTTTGATTTTATTGAAATCATACATTTTTTATTTTTTTAAACATAATAAACAAATTGAATTCTTAAAACAATTCAACAACACCATACATATATTTAATATACTAAAGGCATGCATCATCATATTACATGTGGTGAAATTTGAACATTCTCATCGTTAATTCATTAATTCTTAATATTATTTTTATTCATTTTCAAATTTTGTGTCTAATAGTGAATTATAAAACGAAATAAATAACCAATGTTTTAATGGATATATATTCAATACAATTTTTTATAAGAAGCCGTTATTCTATTCTTAAAATGTAATTTTTCTCCTATTGTTAATCTTCATTCACCATAAGAATATAAAAAATTATCTACAAAATATTCGATTATGTTTTTCAATAAAAATAATTTTGTTCTTACATAGTGGGGATTGTCTGCGACGTGCCTACAAATAAATTTTATATTAATTTAAATTAAATTTTAATATTTATAGTCATGTTTTGTCTTTTGCTAAGTCAAGAAAAAATGTTCTCAATTTATTTATATGGTAGACATAATTAATGAATGAAGATAACAATTAATTTCACGCATATTTACTATTAATATGTTTTCATTGAATTTTTTGTAAACAATTAAAATAAATAATATACTAATTTAATTGATGGTGTATTATAAAGTAGAAGATATAGATTAATAAAATATATATTTTATGTGAAAAAATAGAGTTGATGTGATAGATATTGAGTTATGTGAAAATAGGTGTATAGATGTATAATAGGGGTGGATGTGTATTTGGATGGGGGATGGGATGTGCAAATCCGAAAATTGGCCGGGACGGGGGGAAGTCCATCCCCCATCCGGACTTCGTAAGCTGAAAACAAACACACCCTAAAGGAAGTATTCATTCCCCTCACGATGCTAATAACATAACTAACAACTTCTATGTACTTGTCTTACCATTATATGAAGTATTAAATAATCACCCATATAAATCAAGAAGTGTGTAGAAGTCTGAAATTATTAGTCGTGGGATTTAAAATGCTTAGCGCCTAAGCCGCTTAGGAGGGGACTAGGACTAATTGATAGGAGTTTTTTTCCCTCTACATTTCAGTAATACAGTAAATAATCATTTAATTACATTTTAAATATAACTAAATTTTTTTAGTATATATAACTGTATAAATCAAGGATTCAATAAATAATAATCAATATTATATATATATATATATATCTATTTGTCAATCACCCACTCCTTTCTAAAGCCTCCATTTTGAATCTTTGAATTTATATGAGTTTAAGTTATATATGGTATTCTTATAATAATTATTTTTTAATTATTTATAATTGTAAATAATTAATTGACTGTGACTTATTTTAAGTAAGTTAAAATTGAATTACAATTAATTAAATGATTGTATTTTTATATCATCTATTTTTAATTATAATTTATTAATTTACTTCACCTAAGAAATGATCTTGGTTGTCCATTGCAAATATATTTTCTAATTTTCCTATTTATATCTAATTTTTAAAATTTTAATCATAAATTTAATTAAGACACTAATAATCAATTAAAATATCATAAATTAAAATTTTAATTAGGATAAAAAAATTATTTAATTAAAAGGATAATAATTATTTTATAAAAACTGGACATAATTATAATTAAATTGAATTAATAGAATAAAATTAATATAAACATATTTAATATAAAATTAATAATATAATTTTTTTAACCCGCGTAATACGCGGGATTCAATAGCTAGTAAACTACACACTAACATAAATTAAACGACTAACAAAATTATATAACAAGTTAATAATGTATTTTCAACTTTCAAATACAAATAGTCCAACTAGACAATCACGCACATTTATTAAATTAATTGAAATTTCCTAAACGATGTCGTTTTAAGGCGGGAAAAATATAAAACAATAAATGTCTTGTTTGCCTAGGCGGATTACACTAAAATCGATCGGCTGATGACCTTCTAGCGCCTAAAACGCCGCCTAGGCGGCCGCTTAGAGAAATTTTTGCATCACTGGAATCAAGTGATAAGAACTTCCCCGAAGTTTCCGTAGACTTATACTTTAAAATAATTAATCCAATTTAAAAATGCACGTTGCATTATCAGTTCCCTAAAGTTTCCATAGACTTATACTTTAGAATAATTAATTCAATTTTAAAATGCACGTGAGTTGCATAATACAATTAATGACAACATTTGCCATAAACCGCACCTCTAATTAATCCTGCTAATCACCAGAAAATGATCCTTTATTCCTATTCGATGTTCATCTTGTGTTTCAGTGACTTTAACATACAACACTTGATAATTAATAATACCATTTCATACCCATGGTGTGTATCGATTATTTTGAGAGAGACCTTAAAAATCAAGATTCAAATTCTTTAATAATCTTCTTCTGTGGTTCAATAAGTAGTACAGTGTATCATGCTCAAAACAAGCTTATTTATGAGAATGTGGGTGGTAAAGCAACTATGCACGCTTGCCTCGAAGGCGCAGCGTAAACTCATATAAAGATGCGACAACTTGTTTCAACTTCTCCCTCGTTGAAGTATCAATCAAGTTTCCATCAGCATCAAAGTTTGTTGGAGGTTGGAAAGCATTGAGGAAGAACTCCGGCTTGTTGATGAAATGGAGATCGATGAAAACGCCAATCTGGCGGAGATGGTACTGCGACCGTTGCCCTTTAGAGCCTCCGGATGCACTCACCACCGCAGCAGCTTTATCGGCCCAAACATTGGGCGGCCTAGAACCCCAATCCACCGCGTTTTTCAGAGGCCCTGCACAACCTTTCTCACATGATTGAGATTGATGCGTATACAAAGCAAGTCAAACTGCATCTACATAACATCAAATAACTCCTCATGAAACCAGCATATAAATGGAACTATAAAAGAAAATGGGTCTTGTTACATGTTTAATGTCAGTCGTAAACATTTTTTATTTAGTCCAATATTAAAGTATTGTCCATTTTCTTGCCTAAATATCACCAGAAAATTGAAATCGTTGTAGTTTTATATCACATGGGAATTCAATTGGTACCCAAATTGGACCGTAGGAGGCAAAAGTTGGACATTCATGTAACATAAAATAACACATTTTTTATTTTCTAGCGATTTTAAATCAAAATTGGTCTATTTTTTAATAACTTATTAAAGATGAAAATTTGACAGTAAATTAGTCATGACACCAAAAACCTTTTTAACTCCCACGTAAATGTTATAACATCCATGAACATGCAAACACTAATCAAGCATGAATAAAAAAACACGACGAGCTTCATCAATTCAATTCGTAAAACACGTGCTTTCGTTTTTATTACCACTGACAGAGTAATTGTAGTCGGGAGAAGCGAAGAGTATGGCATCAGCAGCAAGAATTTTCCGGCGGAAATCCTCCACAACTGGGGGATAAGTCCCATTAACCTCAACATCAGTGTTGACAAATGGTAATGCTGATATCTCAACGTACTCTATCTCCAAACCCTCAATGGTCTTTGCTACCTCCATAGCTAAATCCACGATAACAACATAAACCACCAACATACAAAACAATTTAGCTTCTTTAAAAAAAAAAATATATATATATATATATATATATATATATATATATAATAATAATAATAATAAAACCAATTAAACCTTAACAAGAACCATGCATATTAAGAAGTCCATCCACACATATTGGAGGCTCGAATCGACAATACGGGCCAGGGGAAAACCTAGCAACCCTTGCAATAGCGTTATTTTATGATTGAAAAGTTCAATGTATACAAACAAACTACCATTTTTAATGCAATCATATTTTAGAGCATTCCAATGGTGAATTTTAATTTGCCACCACTTTCATCAAATTTGTTCCTCAACGTGTCTCCAACAATAAAATCACTCACAATCATTAATTCAATGGGAATATTCTCTTAGAAATTTTTTTATTTAAACATGCTTGTGTTTTTTAATTTAAAATTTATTTTTTATAATTTAATGTTTGGTATTTTTTTTTAATGTTGTCTAATTATATTTCAACTAATTACAATTTGCATTTCTATAATAATTTGTTAATAATACAACGAAGATTTATATTTTAAATATTTAATTTTTAGCCACATTATATTATAAATAACACCATAAATTAATACTTAATATTTTATTCACTCAAAAAAAATATTATATAATTTTAATAAAAAAAAGGAGTTGATGATTGAAAGCAAATAGTCCATACACTGTTCATTGCGGTCCAAATTGGGGTTGCAATAGTCTGTCTATTGGGGGAGGAATTGGAGGCAAATTGGTGCTTTACGTCTCAATTGTCTCTCCATTGGGAATGCTTTTACATTTGTGTATCTAAACAATTATTCCCTCCGTCCCGTGATACTTTTATACTTGTCTTATTTAAACGTCTCATAATTACTTTCACATTAAAAAATAAAAATAATTATCTCTCACAAAAGTCAAGAAAACATAAAAATTATTATTATTTTATTTAACTTCACACGAACATCCTCCTTTTTTCTTAAAAATGTGTCATTTGTATATGTGAAAGTGAAGGAGGGACAGAGGGGTATCAATTTACTGTATGTGGTGCCTTACACAGTAAAGATTGTACCCTAAGCAAGAAATGTGAGTGAAAATATGTTTCTCTATCCAATCTTCGCTGAAATTCTTAGTCTCCAGATAAGTATATCACAACATAAAATTGAAGAAGGTCAACAGCGCATGCATAATTACATTCAATTTCAAATTATTTCCGTGATCATATCACTGGCAACTAGAAATCAAATATTTAAGAATTAATTGATGTTACGATGAAGAAGGTACTAATGAATTGATTTAGTATGAAAGGCACAACATATCCAGCACAAGGTATCTGTGTGTATATATAATATAAGAGGGAGAGAGGGAGAGGAGTTACCGGCACGGAGGAGGCCGCGATTGCAGGAACCTTTGCGGAGGGAACCGCAGAGAGCAACTATTTTCACAAGTGGTGCTGCTGCTACTTCTGCCATGCCTTTTTCTTTTCTTTGGAGATATGGAATTTTATATATGCAGGTGAATTTTTTATACTTCAAACTTTTCTTTGACTTGGTATTGCAATGCTCTAATGAAATACTTAATACACTTTAATGAAATAGTCTATTGTTTAAAATTAATATCATTCCATTTATTGCACAAATCAAAATCATTACCTCTTCTATTTGTGAATCTCATCTCTCCTACGTGGCATGTCTCATCATAAATTATTTCAAAATTCTGACTTCCTATTCTATTAACTTCCTATTTTATTAATCCTATTAACTTCTATTCTAAAAATTTTAAATTACTTAAATTAAATTAAAAACTACCATACATACACAAAACTCTGTAAACACCTTTGAATTAGTCCACTCCCACTCACTCCTATTTGTTATATCTCCGAGAAACTCCATATTATAATGCACGCATATATATATATATATATATATATATATATATATATATGTGTGTGTGTGTGTGTGTGAATTTCTCCATCTCTCAATCATTTATTTCAAAATCCTGCAATTCTATAATTTTATGATATTTTTTGTAATATTATATATCTTATATTTATATTCATACCCCTATTCACTTACTTTTCCTATACAAGCCACCTTTTTAATTTGCATGAGTTAGTTAGAATAATTTATTACTATGTTTTTTACTTACAAATTGATATTTTAATTAAATTAAAAAAAAATACTATATTTTGATTGAATTAATATTTCAAATATTTAATTTAAACACTTTATATATATCAACCCACGTAATATGCGGGGTTCTGGGCTAGTTTACATTTATTAGAGTATCAAATTTTTTTTAAACCGTTATTTATTACGCTAACAATTGGAAGATAATAATTAATGTTACAATTAATTAGCTCGTTGTTCAAATAAATAGGATAAAGTTAAATTAATATTAGGAGAGTGACAAATAAAAAGAGATTATTTTGAATAAAATGTGATACTTAAAATGGGACGTAGGGATAAGTGTTGATGATACTTTAAATTTTCGATTCACATATGTGGTATTATTGATTAATTAATGGTTACTTCTTATGTTAATAAATTTTATTCTCTTTTTACTGTTGAATACATGATTTAATAAAAATAGGTATTATATTGAAAACATTGATAAAATAAGGGTATTGTGAAAGTATTATAAAACTCGTTTATTTATTTGTGAGGTTGTTTTTTGAAAAGGGGAAAGGACAATAAATTTCGTGGATAACAAAAAAAAATTGGAGTGATGAAATATTCCGGATGACATTTTTAATTTTTGCTCATGAATACAAATTTGAATTAGGCAGCTAGTAGTAATAAATAACAGGTCAGCGTATTACATTTGTCCCAATTTTTTTTAAATGAATAAGATAAGTACGAGACCGTTTCATGATATGAGAGAGTACAAATTTACTTTCACTTCTATCGAGGTGTTAATGAATTAATATCCTAATTAAATTTATAATAAATTTTCACATATCATAAAACAGTCTCATATAAATTTTTGTTAAATTAAAATAGTACTCCCTCCGTCCCAAACTCAAGTTCCCGTTTACTGTTTGCACGGTTATTAAGAAAAGAATTGTTTATTAGTATTTAAAGTGATAAAGTGATAAAGTAGATGTTTTGGTTATTAATGTATGGAGAATATAATATTAAAAAGTATTGTTACTTTTTTGCCAAAAGTAGATGTAGCAAATGAGTATGGGACGGACCTTTTTTTGGCAATGTAGCAAACGAGTTTGGGACGGAGGGAGTAGCAATTAACACGGTGTGGTGCAAGATTGACTCGTGTAAGAAATATGCGGATGCCAAGACGTGCAGGTTTTGCAATCGAGAAATGCTTTCAAATTCTTTCCCAGATTTCTTTCAATTGAATTTTTATTAAAAACGTGGGTGGTTTTCATTTTTTCCATAAAATTATTGGTATAAAAAGTGATTAAGGACTTCACCACGAAGATCCTACTGCCTAAAAGCAATGAAAATTGAAACAAAGGTGAATGGTTTGCAATTGAAATGCATTTAAAAAAAAAAAAAAAAAAGTCATCTTTATTTTTATTGGAATGGAGGATCGTCTGTTTATTAAATTATAATAGATGTAAATTTTTAATATAAACATGATAATTTTTTTATTGATAGTAAGAGTAGTAAAATTGAATTTGAGTTGCACAAAGTATTTAGTCTTAAACAAGTGGTGTGAATATTGAGGGAGATATTAATAAAGAACAATATTAGATTTTTATATTATAATTAGATTTTGACATTTATGATTTGATTGAATTATATTTGGAACTTATTTATGTTTTTTGTTCACCAAGTTTTTTTTTGTTAATTATAAATAAATGAGTATGCATAGAGTGAAATTAGTTCATATATGAATCATTAAAGGATATTAGTTGTTTTCATTAAAGAATATTAATTATTTTTACTGAAAAGTATTAGTTGTTTTCACTTAACAATCTTAATTTGTTTTCAGTAAATTACTTATACTCTTTAGTGAAAACAACTAATACATTTCAGTTAGAAAAACTAATACTCTTTAGTGAAAACAACTAATATTTTTTTTATGTTTTATGTATGAACCATTTTTACTCTATACTTTATCTAAATAAATATGTTTTATAATATTATTAGGGTTGAATTTGATGTAAGAAAAAAAAAATTGTATCCCAATACCACTTTTATAGTTACTAGCTTTTTACCACGTGCGTTGCACGTTTATATGTAAATAGCTTATAAACAGTAAAGAATTATGACACGTTGAATTTTGACGTAAAATAATTATATTAGTAGTTCTATCAAAAAAATTATTTTTATAAATATTCATAGTCAAAGGAACAGTATGTATCTATAACTTGAAGATAACTTGCTAATAGTTGTCTAAATTGTTATTTTTGATCCAACGTCAATCCCCAATTTTTTCCTGCACTATTCATTCAGAGCCCCATTTGTTCATTGATAGAGCAAAGTGCATTGACTCTTGCACTCGCCCAAAGTCCATATAAATATTGAAATAGTATTAAAAAGACATTAGATATAATATAATATATATATATATATATATATATATATATATATATATATATATATATATTATATCTAATGTCTTGGAACTGACAAAGATAATGGCCTGAAACTCGCCTTTTAAAATTAGGACCTGCGCAATAATGACTAACATAGAGAGAGCAATTGATTCTGCATCCATCCCCATAAAATAGAAGTATATAAACAAAATAGAACTTGATCGTGCCAATATTGAATTTAAGAAAAAAAAAACCAGCAACTACTGACTAATTACCATATCATGAAACTGAAATTGACAACACCAGAAATACAGTATCCTAAACCAAGTGCTAAGAACATAAGCTTTGTTCTGCAATTTAAATAATTAAAGTTTATGATCAGTAGCATCTATACATGGCGATATTGTATCCATCACCAAAAGGAGCAGATAAATTGACATTAGGATGGTTAAACTTCATCCCATAAGGCTTAACTTAGCAATAAAATATTAAAAAGTTAAAAGAATAAGTAACGTAACCTAGCAATTACACAAAAAGAACAAGCGTGATAATCATATATACCCACAACATAGTTGCAAAATCAAAGGATACAATAGTTTACTCATAGGTGCAAAACCAAAAGGCCGAGAGACCCATCTTCAGATTCCCAGTGCGAAAACCCTCAAGATTTCAGGAAAGCAACACATGATTAGATATTCCAAGGACACAGGGCATATAATAGATTGATATTCCAAAAATAAAAAATTTAAATTACTTACATAAAGACAAACTGAGAATATTTGAAGCAGGGGCAACCGATGAAGAGAATTGAGAGATTGAGTGGAGAAAACTGATTTTAGTCTGTTGTCGATGCATTGCACCATCCCAAGTTCCTTGTGGCAGCAATGGAGAAGATGGAATAGAGGTCGTGGAGCGGAGCAAGAATCATCGGAAGTGTGAAAAACTGGGACTGAATGTGAAAGAACGAATAAAACAGCGCTGCCAAGCGAGAAGCTAGCGGAAGCAAGGGTAGAATTGTACAAAATTAATGAGGATAGGGGTAAAGTTGTCCAAAATTTATTTACACAACCAAGCCACTTTTATAAAACAGCGCTGCCAAGCGAGAAGCTGGCAGAGGCAAGGGTAGAATAGTACAAAATTAATGAGGATAGGGGTAAAGTTGTCCAAAAATTATTTACACAATCAAGCCACTTTTATAAAAAAAAATATAGAATTACGTCACGTTGAACTTTGACTTAAATTCTTTTACCAGTAACTCTACCAATAACAGATTGAACATACATTTCTTATATTTTTCTTTGTTTAAAACTTGTCCTTTGATAAGTTCTTATTTCTATCTCACTCACATCGGAACCATAAACCTCTCCTCCAATATAACATTTGAAAAACTCAACTAATTCTTGTCTGTCCCAGTTTTGTTGGTGAAGCTATACTCCACCTACTAAAAGGACAGAGTAAATGAGACAATAGTTTTGGAATGGAGAGAGTAAAATATAGGATGCCATTCATTCATATAGTCTCAGTTTGACCAAGCTAGTTGTTGACCATACCAAAAGTTAACCTCCCAAATTGATCCTAAGTTGTGTCTAATAATATATCAACAAATAACTAAAAGTCACACATAATATATCGCATGCTAAAGACGCAACAACTGTAAGATCTTTTTAAGCCTTGCGTGCATCACATTAACAATCATAAAAATTCTATCATATATTTTTATGCAACACTAAGCACTGTTTGGCTAAGTTTATAAGCTTCTTAAAACAACTTATAATAAATTGTTTAAGAGCTTGAAGTGTTTGGCAAAATAAGATGATTAACAACTCGTAAGATTAAAAAATTAAGCTCCTCACAACTTATTCGGTATAAAAAAATAAGTTTTAATTTCTCAACTTATTTTCCTAACCACCTTCACCCCCAACCAACCAACTACCCCACCATGGACTCACCCCAACTCTCCTCACTCTCACCCACCTCTAACTCAACATAAAAAATATTATATTAAAATTAAAGTTAAAAATAATAATTATTAAATTATCAAAGATCTTATAAGTTGTATTAGTCAAATACTTTAGCAAATTGTATGTTACTTAAAATTTACATCTTATAAGCTCTTACAGCAACTTAAAATTCTATGTTAGAGCTTATAAGTTATTTCAAATAAATTTAGCTAAACGGTCTCTTATCATACCAATGAATTCAAATGATGAATAGGAAATTAGCTTCGGAGGTCACATAGAATTATCCTTTCACCCATGCCTCGCGCTTCGACGGAATTGGCTTCCTTTGATACATTCCTACACAGCCACAATGCAAGGCAGCTATGCAATTATATTGCAAAGTTACTAACATCAATAGAAGATAAGGGCTTGAACAATACCTGCTCTAATAATAGTCTTAGTATATTGCTTAGCCATATTGAAAATCAATTTTCTGTTTGCAACTTTATTTTCCTTGACAGCCCAAGCTCTTGATTCTTTGCCAAAGCCCATCCCCCTTTTATTTTCCCTGTTTCTCCAGCAAAGACTCTGGAATAATTAGTCCTCCTATAAGAACACAAAAAATATTCGAATAAACCAAATTGCATTCTAATCAGTAGTGATAAAATCTTTTCCATAGAAGGCACAAACAATTCAACCCTTTGTTAAATTATCCACCTACAAATTCCAAATGCACGAACTCAACTTCTATAAGCACAATATAAAATATATCAAACCTACAAAATCCACTTGGGTCATCAAACAAATTGCACATTATTTTTTTATAGATGGAGAAATACAAATATATGTGTAAATCATATAAAATACTAACGAACAATTAAAGAAATGTTAGATAAGAAATATTTCTTAACATCGGTGTTTGCCAGACTTCGATATTTAACACAGACTGAGCCTACCCAGAGAGAGAAGGAAAAAAAAGGTACAGTCAGGCAAATACATACCTGGCCAAGTTCCTCATTGACGATAGATAACCGGGCCAATGCAGCGATATTGCTCTCGACATGATACATGTACAAATCATTGTTGTTGAATTGGGCGAATTGAATAAATTTAATCATATGAAACAAAAAATGGAGTGTCTCTGATCCATAACAATACAAAACCTGACAAACAAAAACAAAACAGCACCAAAAATTATGCCTCGACAGAAACATAGAGACAGATTGGTATGATTTGTGAATATAGAGCTATAAGGGTAAATAATGCTAATATAACAACCTATAAAAGATCAAAAGTGAAGATTAAAAAATTCAAACGAAGTCTAGATTACCACAAACAGACACTGCGAGTAAAAAAATTGAGCTTTATTCACCACAGGCCTATTGTCAGGATCAAACCGTGTCTCCGTTTTGTCAAATCTCAGATAGTATTACTTGTGGTTTATGAATATATCACTGAAATTATGAAGATAGAACTAAATTATCTTTTAACGAAAACTTCGAAAACTAAATGTGGTGCAGAAGAGACCAAACCTGCCTATAGCATCCAGAAGACACATGTAGAAAAGAACAGAAACCAGAGCAAAAATAAACTTGTCAATTTTCTTTTCCAAGTTGCTTCTTTTGGAAGGGATTTTCACGAAATTCATCATAACCTGTAATAATATCATACCAACCACTGATACACACTATAAATAAACCTGAAACATGAGTCGTAATAAAGACATGGTAGTATCATGTCCGAGACTGCCAAACATAATTTGTATTCCACAAGTGGAATAAAACAAATGTACTCATTATGTGAACTATGTGAAATCTAAGCAGTGATTGGCACATGATAGAATAAGAATGAATATTTACAAGATTTTCATTTGAGCTGGCGTTTGGATAGACGTTCGACGGTATGAGCACAACAGAGTGGAAGCAGGAAGACATAATTGAATGGAAAATTGAACAACAATAGATGGCTGCAGGAGGATGTTTTGGCTCAAAGGAGTGAGAGCCTCGCGTTAACGTATTGGACCACGTAAATATTAGGGCAATTACACAAATTACTCTTGAGATTTGACAAATTTGCCAAAAAAATAATTGTAAACAGATAAATTTCTTACCAGACGGAGGGGTGGTTGTAAGATCTGTCGCACATCATCAGTGGAACGTTATCCTCGGTTCCATCTCGTACGAAATTGGTAGAAGACGTTAGTGGGGCACTGGGTCGGTCGGCAGTCGTTTCAGTTCAGTCTACACCGCCGTGAATGTTGGTAGCGCCGAGATGTAGGCTGGGTCGTGGGCGCGTCCACGGTTCTTGTGCAGGGCAGAATTGTGATCAACCAAGATGGCTGGCTAGATGCATAGACGGTCCATGTGCAGGGAAAAATTGCCAGGGGAAAAAAAGGAAGGAGCTGGGTCGATGCAATTGGGGCAACGGTTCATGTGCAGGGGTAAATTGGCAGAGGGGAAAAGATACATGGGCAAAATCGTCAAAAAATGTTTCTCACTGGCTTTCCACTTTTTAATATAGTATAGATTTAATATAGTATAGATTAAAATTAATGTATTGAGTTGAATCCTTTATTATTATGTCACGATCCCGCTTCATCAATATGCTAACAAATTTAAAAAAAGGGCACGGCTATTAACACCCACGATAATACTTTGTTCACTCACTACTAAATTAACCTACCATGTATATTGCTTATTTTTTTATTTTTTTTAATACACCCCCTTAAAATTTACAACTATAACTTTAATATAATATTTACATCATTTATTATATATACACACCCATCGATTTGAAATTAAAAAAAATAGCACATATCAACAATTTTTTTTTATTTTAATTGAACCACCGCTTCCTGCCGTTTAAAAAAACCACATTTTCTTTTATTTTCATGGTGTACCAATTTATAAATAAACAAAAATATTTTAATCTCATTTAAATTGTGTCTTTATAATTTATACTTTTAGGATTATACTTTTTTTTTTTCTATTTTCTTTTAATGGTGCAATTGTGTGTGAAAGAATAAAAAAATTTACGTGAATTCTGAAATTTTGGGGATGGTGTTGAAAGAATGAGTGTTTAATAAATATAATATTTATTTTTTATAAAGGATATATTAATATTTTTATTAAATATATATATATTTTTTTTAAAAGAGGTGGGTGAACAAAGAATATGGGTGAATAGCTTTCAAAAAAACATTCTTAATAAGGATGAAAAGTTTGAATTTGGTACATCTCCTAAAGCGAATTAAAACACAAAAGCTCTTAGAAATGTGTTCCCTCATAACGTCAAGCTAACATATAAACAAAAAGGAAGTGAGAATAACAAATCACAATCCATGAATAATATTTTTATCCTTACTTAAATTAATCTATGATATAATAAGATCTAATCACTTCAGCTATATCAGGAATAACTGAAACTGAAAGGAACTATATCAACTATTAATACAATAAATAAAAAGTATGTATAGAGTGAAATTGGTTTATATATGAATTATTAAAGGGTATTAGTTGTTTTCACTTAAAAGTATTAGTTGGTTTTACTTAAGAGTATTACTGGTTTACACTGAAGAGTCTTAGTTTATTTTCACTGAACAACTAAGACTCTTTAGTGTAAATCAGTAATACTCTTCCATAAATACAACTAATATTCTTTAATGAAAACAACTAATACCCTTCAATAATTCATGTATAAATCAGTTTCACCCTATATTTTGTCATAAATAAATTGCAAAGTTATGTCTTTGGGCACTTCAATTCTCATACCATCATTTATCAAAGGCAGCACAAGAAAAGAGAGGTGGAGAACATTTATCATGTGAAGACCTTAAAACCATTTTTAAATTTTCACCTGCAAACACAACGGGTGTAATATTGAAGAGATTCCAAATGAAATTGACAATTTAATTCACTTGAAATTTCTTAACTTGAGGAGTAATAAATAGTCATTTGTCAAAAAATAAATTACTCCCTCCGTCCCCTAATAACTTTCATACTTTCCTTTTTGGGACGTCCCACAATAACTTTCACACCCCAAATATGGAAATAAAACACTCTCACAACACCTACTTTAATTCAAAATACTCTGCATTCATTGGTTGAAAAAGTCAATAAAGCAGTTTTTCTTAAAATCTGTGTCACCCCACCTATGAAAGTTAAGAGGGGGCGGAGGGAGTATTTTTTAAGTTTTAAATTTTTTTTGGTCAAGAGAATAATTATTTGGACAAATCTACCTTTAATGAATTAACTAAATAAATTAAATAAAATAAACTCGTACCACCATTAATTCATTCCATACCACACTTAATTCACCCTATACCACAATTAATTCACCCTCGTACCACACTTTATTTAAGCTTATACCATTATATATTTAATATATACATTAAGCTCGTATCACCACATATTTAGTCTGTACCACAATTGATTCATCTCTAACCACACTTTATTTAAGACCGTACCACCATTAACACATATCATACCACACTTTTTTTAAGCTCGTACCACAATTTATTTCAGTTAGTACCACCATTAGTTCACCTTATACTACAATTAATTCACTCTGTATCACACTTTATTAAGTTCGTAGCACAATTTATTTAAGACTGTACCACAATTTATTCACCCCGTCCACCACATATTTAACATTTATCACACCTAATTCAACCACGTACTACGCTTTATTTAATTCTGTACCACCATTAGTACCCCTCGTGCCACAATTCATCATACAATTATATATTTTATTAACCTCGTACCACTATTAATTCACTCTGTACCACTTTAAATTCATGTCATACTACAATTAATTAACACTGCACCACACTTTATTAAGTCCGTACCACACCTTATTATGCATGTACTATCATATCTTAAGTCTGTACCACAGTTTTGAAGACCGTATGATTTTAGTGTTTACCTTTGTACAACAATTTTGAAAACGTATAATCATAATTACTAACCCCATACCACCATGTAAAATCATATATTTAAACGCATACCACTTTATATTTTAAACTCTAATTTTAAAAAAGAAAAATGAAAAAAGATAAAGGAAAGAAGACGCACCTGATGTTGAAGAGAGAGAAATTGAGATCGAGATTGATAATAATATACATGCGAGAAATTGGATGGGAGTGGGGAGAAGATCAACGTTGAAAAAGAAAAAGAACAAAAAAATATATAAAATGTTATTAAATTTAAGAAAAGATGGATAGAGGTGGAGTTGGTAAAAAAATATATTTTCTTGGCTAAAAAAAAATAAAATTAAAACTTTTGATAAAATTGAACTTTTTTTTTTAAGTAGAATTGGCTAGAATTGGGAGTTTCCACTAAGTTTTTGAAAGAGTTACCAATGGAAATTGGAATTTGATTCACTTGAGACGCTTTATTTAATGTGGAATATGTCTCTAAAGGAGTTGCTAGATAGCATATGTGATTTGCAAACTGTAAATTATGTTGGGTGTGAAGGTCTTTCTAGAATTCCGAAAAGAATTCCGTGGGAGTTGGTGGGAGCAAGTTGGAATTATTGAAGAGGTTAAAGCATCTTGAGGATTGGATTAGATTAGATGGTTATTTGAATGAGGTGGTTGAGGATGTCCGAAAAGCAGAACTACATTAAATATTTTGTAGGAAAAAAATCTGAGGATGATCTAGATGAAGAGGTTTCATCATCATTATCATGAATATGGATGGATGTAATGGATGCTCATCAAACTTCAGCAGTGGATGGTCTCCTCTCCCAACTAACTAAGGAACCTTTAATCTCGGGTTTTGCAAACATTTTCAGCCCCTCGTCTTACCAAGTTGAAAATCGGAGACTACAAAGTCTTGAGAATGGTAAGGTGTCATTGTTGAAGGAATTGGGGTTATTTAAATCAATGGAACAAGAACCGACTGGAAATCCATATCCATGAATGATCCTACCCTTGAGCTCGTTTTGGATTGATCATAAGGACTTGTGGTGACGTTAAAGTCCATTAATTCCGCGAATTCTTTTTTATTTTGATGCGAAGCAGATCTACCACTGCACATATTTAACAGTTTGTGATAATGTTTGATTATTACTCAAGAATTATTGTTGTGATATCAAGGTTTTTTAAATATCACGTCATGATTATTGTCATTTGTCAAATACCAAAATTTTCCTACATTCAATTATATCTGTTGGTTTTCCTGGCATTGTTTCTCCCATGTGCCCATATTATCATTTTCCATTGCACATATATAAAACAACTTTTATATTTGTTGTGATGACATCAAACACAGAAAAAAAAATCCTTGGCAAAATCAATAAATTTATTTCAATTGGACCCAAAATCTTCTCATGAATGTAATAAAATAAAGTAGAAATTCTTATAAACTAACAAAGCAAAATAACATATAAATAGACAATTTCAAAAAATCAAAGGCCCGAGCTCCCTGAAATTAAGCATCCATAGCCACACGTTTGTATAAATCTGCGGGCAATCTTGGAGTTGGAACTACCTCCAATGAAGTCATCAAACTGGTCACCATACCGGGGCACCCGTCCATGTTGATGTCTTCGGGCCTCGTCCCCTTGGGAGCCTCCCAACTGAAGTGGTGTAGAAGGTGAGCGATCATGGACGTAACCAAGTTGATACCTAGTTGCGCCCCGGGGCAAAGTCTTCTTCCAGCACCAAACGGTAGGAGCCGAAAATCGGCCCCCTTCATGTCAACGTCCTCCTCGAGGAACCTCTCGGGACGAAATTCCAAGGGATTCTTCCACACCTCAGGGTCACGTGCAATAGCCCAAACGTTCACGTGCACAATTGAGTCCTTGGGGATGTGGTAGCCGCCGATCTTGACGTCAGCATTGGCTCGGTGAGGGAGCATGAGAGGGGTTGGTGGGTGTAATCTGAGTGATTCCTTGGCTACGGCTTGTAGGTATGGTAGGTTGGGGAAGTCGAGCTCTGTGACCACACGATCGCGCCCGACCACACGGTCCATCTCCTCTTGAGCCTTTTGTTGGACCCTTGGATTCTTGATCAGCTCCGCCATGGCCCACTCTGCAGATACTGCAGTCGTGTCCGCTCCCGCAGCCATCATGTTCTGCAGTTATTTTGTACCATATTAGACTTCATAGGTGAAAGCAATCATCATCTACATCTTTTGTAGTTAGCTCTATTTCATTTTAATTCTGTCGAATTGAAAATAAGGTTCAGCATTTTAGTATGTTAATCGACTACCAATAGTAAACAAATCTAGTTGACCTATTAGACTGTGGCATGTTAGCGCTAACTAGATGTTTCACCTCTTATAAATTATAACCGAACTAAAATATTTTATTTCCATAACTTGTAAAATTTCAACATTAACGGGTGGTTGACACGTTAGCGTTAATCCGATGTTTCACCCCCTACAATTGGACTAAAATTATGGAAATATTAAAAGTAAAAATCGAAATGTGAATATTACTCACCCAAAGAAGGCCAATGATGGTTTCGTCACTAAGATCATATTGCTCTCGCATTGTCAACAAGGCATCGAAAAAGTGTTGCTTAGCTCCTCCGCTTTCCTGGCGAGCGCGCGTGTGCTCTTCCATTATATCTCGTGTGAGACGGTCCGTACGAGCTATGTGTCGTTTGAAGGCCTCCTCGTCTACGGGGAAGAAGCGACGGAGCCAGGGGATATGCTCAGATAGGGCATTAGTTGCTCCCTTGGCTACCGCATTCGTAATAATGGACTTGAACTCTTTCCCCTGCTCGTTTAGTACCCCCTCTGCATTTTCAAATCGCTTCCCAAAAGCAAGTCTTGTGATGTTGTTGAATGCTACACCACTCAGATAATTCTTTACTACCACACTCTTTCCCACTTTATCTGTGTAAATTGCAAATTAAGTGGGGCATTAGTTTGATGTGGTTTCCTTGTTCTATGATTTCTTTAAAACAGAGTTGACAAAATTAGTGTGTTAATAAGAAACTATGATTTCGGATTGAAAATTTAAAATCGGTTTTAATTTGGGATTTTGAAAATAGATTTTATAAATTCATCACTAAAATAATCTCTAATTCCACACTTTTCAATACCATCAATTTTTATTCTGTACTTCCTCAGTCCCTAATTACTTTACACTTTGCCTATTAAAATACCCAAACATTACTTTCACATTTCACAAAAAAAAAATACAACCCACACAAAAAATTACTCCATTAAATACATTTTTCTTTATTCAACTCCATACTCATTTATTCTTTTTCTAAAAAATATACTACCTCCCTCCCCAAACACACTTTATCTGGTTCACATTTCATTTCCTATAAAGATCTCTAAATTAAACCTCGTTCCACTAAAAATTACACACTAAAATAAAAAAATTCACTTAAATTAGACAATAAATTCTCATAGAAAAAATTATTTATTTAAATACTAAAAGTCAACTTTAATATTAAAATCATTAATAAATCAATTGCATGTAATTAATATACGTTTCTCCTCCTCTAATAACTATCACACCCAACACTCAACAATACTATAATAATACAACTTTATTCACTATACAATTATTTTTTTTACAGTATTATTCACTATACATATTGATTTGTCAACAAATATACACTTTGGTAATTATAAGAGTTTAAAATCCACTTAATTTCAAAACAGATGTTCAGAAATTACTTAAAAGTCCAAATCAAACATCATAAAGAACCATGCTTACCCGAAATACTTTGGAATTAAAATGTTCTTACATTAAATTACTATATTACCATTGTATATACACATTAAAGATGAATTTCAATTGCTTGCCAATTAAGACTAAATCATAATATTGAGTTCGTTCATAACGAATAAAAAATTCATTCTAAACGAATCCACAATGCAGCTGAAAACAAACAGATTATTAATTAATAAATCATACCAGGGGCAGTGCAGTCTTTATAGATGGATGCGACCATAGCCGTGACCTCATCTTCCCTAATGGGCCTCAAAGCTTCAAGCCTCTTGGGCGAAAACAGCTCCACCGTACAAAATTTCCTCACCTTCACGTAGTGGGGCCCATAGTCGGCCGAGATCAGGTCCTTGCCGGCGCCACCGCGGTTGCGGCGGCGATTGGCCAACTGATGGTCGTTGTCCTTGAGGACCTCCTTCGCCAATTCGGAGTTGGAAACGACGACGTTCAGGTTAGATCCGAACCACACAGAGATTATTGGCCCGTAGGTGTGGGCCCACTCCGCGAAGCAGGTGAAGCGGACGGGTTTGACGTCGTAGAGGTTCCCGACCACCGGCAACGGCCGAGGGCCCGGCGGCAGAGGAAAACGGAGGCGGCGGTAGAGGCGGTAGAGGAGGAAGGGGAAGATGAGAGAGAGGAAGAGGAGAGAGAGAGCCGCCATGGATTGGGGGTGGTGGGAAAATGGAATGGAATTGGGAGTGGAGTTTGCATTTTAAATATGTGTATAGATGAATTGAATGGGTCGACACGTGACTGTAGACTTCGTTGAACATGAATGGTAGATTGGTAGGTAGCACTTTGAAAAATATAACCCCATGAGATGAGAGTTGAGATTTTCTTTTTTTATGAATTTGACAATAAAAAAAGGGGCACGGCTATTAACACCCACGATAATACTTTGTTCACCCACTACTAAATTAACCTACCATATATATTGCTTATTTTTTTATTTTTTCTTAATACACCCCCTTAAAATTTACAACTACAGCCTTAATATAATATTTACATTATTTATTATATATACACACCCATCAATTTGAAATTAAAAAAAATAGCACATCAACAATTATTTTTTATTTTAATTGAACCACCGCTTCCTGTCGTTTAAAAAAAATCATAATTCCTTTTATTTTCATGGTGTACCAATTTATAGATAAACAAAAATACTTTAATCTCATTTAAATTGTGTCTTTATAATTTATACTATTAGGATTATAGCTTTTTTTTTTCTTTTTTTAATGGTGCAACTGTGTGTGAAAGAATAAAAAATTTTATGTGAATTCTGAGATTTTGGAAATGGTGTTGAAAGCATGAGTGTTTAATAAATATATTGTTTACTTTTTATAAAGGGTATATTAGTATTTTTATTAAACATTTTAATTAAAAAAAAAAGGTGGGTGAACAAAGCATTTTCATGTGGGTGAATATCAACGCCCTAAAAAAAGTGTCAAAAGTTTTATTCCCCTTCAGTTGCACTGTATATTATTATTATTTTCATTTTGTTTTGTTCCATTTTATACTTAACATTTCCTTTTATGTAACATGCATAAAAATTATGTTCATACTTATAATTACAAAAAATTTTTTGGAAAATAAAGTATTGCAAGGTTCATTTATGAATAAAAGAATTATATGCGAAAGTAATATCTTATAATAATATATTTTCAAACCTCTCTAAGATGATGTGTCAACACTACCTTATTCTTAGGCTGATGTGGCATGTCTCAAATCTCTCTATTTTAAAATATTGCGCTCTCATTAAAAGTTGGTTAAACTTTTAATCTCGACCCTTCGTTCTATATCATTAAATCTAAACCATTAATTTATATTTTCATAATTAATGCAAATATATATCTTTTCCATTTTCTTATTTAGTTATTTTTAGAATTTATTATAAATTATATTTTTTCCAAACCTTAATGTAATTAAATATGATCTACTTATTGAATGAATCTAAATTTATCATTTCTAAGTTTGAGTTAGTATATATAGTATAATATAATGTTCGATTATTTTTTCCTAAAATAAAAGGTATATAGTTATATATTCCAAAGAATATTCTTATGTGATATATTCTTATTATAGACAAGATATAATATTGCATGCATTTTTTTTATTATAAATAAGAGCATATTGTATTTCATTTTTTCACATCAAAGTTTCATTTGTTTCACTCTTTTGCTGAGATTTCTCCCATCAATTGTTGGTTAGTTATATATCTATTATTATTAGTATATTTATTTTATAATTAAATTCATCATTTTAAGTGCTCACAATTTGATTAGGTTTAAATATCAATATCAATATGAATGTAATAATGATTGTTGATTTATGCTCTACATCGTTCAGTTTAAATATTTTTCATGTGCAAAAATAATAGATTTAACTATACCATATATTTTTATTTGAATAACTATGATGGTTTAATTGTTGTAATTTAAATCTCATTTTAGATTTCAAGAGTATGACACCTCAATTTACTCTGATTTCTAATATCAAGAGTGAGAGCCAAAAATTGACCGTTAAAGTTAGGATTGAAAAAGTTGGACAATATTTTTTAATTATTTTAATAGAGACAAGTTCTACTTGGAACTCATTTTGATCGATGAACAGGTATTTGTAGCGTTAAAGTTTATTTCAAATTTTTTATTGTTTCTTATATAAATTAATTTCTTACCGTGTACTCCCAATAACTAATAATGTTGATTAATTTATAAATTATTCAATATTGAAATGGAAATTGATTATTATTAAATTATTAGTCTAAGTAATGTTATTCCATATTTGTTATTAATTTATGTGAATTTTAATTTTTTTTAATTATTTAGTTTGTAGGATATACATATAGGGTTTAGTGAAGGGCACGGGCCACAGCTAAACAAACCCCATAATTTATTGCATATACCTCGAAATTTTTTAAACAAAAATACTCTTATATTAAATGTCTACAGAAAAAATATATAATATATTTTTTCAATACGCGAAATTCGCGTGGGTACGCTCTAGTTAATGATATATGTATAACTGAGTGGTGGTTGAAGGATGATAATAAAAATATGATTTTCATAAAGGGAATGTACATATTTTTACTGGACGGACAAATAAAGTAAGTGAACATATTTTTAGTTACTCATTCTAATTACTTATTATATTAGTATTTCACTTTTTCTCACTCTCCATCACATTATTTGTACCATGATTTTTGTCTTAATTTGTGTGCCCAAATTCTATGAAAAGTATAATAGTGGGGCAAAAGGAGTATTATGCATGGATATTAGACTCATGTGCTCATTATGTTTTAGTTAAATTTAATATTACGTTTCATTTCACATTTTTAGTCAAATCTAACTTTATATTTAACTTATATTAGTCTTCATATTTCAGTTTCATTAGTGCACATTTCAGCTAAAGCTAATGTTGTCACATTCCAATCGAAACTGGTAGCATGTTTCACTCCGTGTTCAATTGCATAGTTCAACTAGTGCATAGAAAAATTAATATTTTCAATGAAAAATATTATTCCACAAAAACTTATATGAACAAGTTCCATAATATGAAATTTATATCATTATATGTGTTTGTCGATAACATTATCTGTATTCATTGATATCATTAGATATATAAACTGAAAACAATTTTACATGTTATAGTATTAATAAATACATGTAATAATATTAAATTTATTATAGTCCTACTTATATTATTCTAGCTACTTTTAAAATATTAGTACTATTTTTTATATTGAGAAAGAAAAATCGCCATAGTACCAAACACCTTCCTCAACCGATCTGATAAAAAGTCAGTGTAGGAATATTGGGATTTGTGCTCAGCTGATTTTATTTATTTATTTTAATTCTGTCCTAAGATTTATTTTTTTATGTATTATATCCATCTATTGGTGGGTAGAAATAGGGTGTGTTTTTGGAGGGATTACAAGTGATTTTATATTAGAATTGGGACAAAAAAAAAAGTAATTTTGAGTGTTTTTAAATATATTGATTCTGCTTAAATTAATTAAGTTGAATTTATAATTTAAAATGTGAGAAGGGTATACTTCTACCTGATTATAGTTTTTCGGTAATAATTTATTCAATTAAATTTTTTTATCAAACACTCAACATCTATTTTAAACAAATTTTGCAAACACTAATCATTTTTACAATTAAGCAAAAAAAATTCATAATCACTAAATAAAATTAATTTCTCAAAACTTAAATTTTGGTAAGCACACCCATAATAGTAAATTGGAAAAAGCTAGATGATGAAACCTTGACTAATCATCAATTTTATTATTTTAGAAGATAGTTCATATTTTGTATTTCTATTATGTATTAGGTGCAACGTACAATTCAAATGTTTTTGAAAAGTAACTCCTTCTATAATCGAAAAGTTACCCTTGTTATTTCGATAAGTTACTCTTGTTATTATTTGAAAGTTACCCCTTATTAAATACACTAGTATTTCACCCGAGCGATGCACAATATAAATCTTTTATAAATATATAATTATTAGAGTAGGTCTCTTGTAAAAGTTGTGCATTGTATAAATTTGATGTCATTATATATATGCACTGATATCATAATATTTTATACTATAAATTGTTGGAGTTATACGTGAAAGTATCTTTTACTTTGTATAACTCATGTATTAAACACTTGTTTTATGAGAATAATTTTTTTTATCACATTTGCTTTAGATATGAATGAATGTTAAATATTTATTGCAACTCGTTCAATATATATAGTATGTGTTACATTGTAGTTAATGTGGTGATACCAGATCGCGGAAGATCACATTAACGAGTTCATTGTAACTAAACGTACAAATTCACGGCCCAGATGGAATTGAACAATCCGCCTTGAAAGGTCGATATGTATATCTCAGATTGGCCTGTCTTGACCAAGAGATTGCACTAGCACATTTAGTATGTGTTGAAGAGGACCTACAACGAGGATAAATTCTTGTGTTCGGAAATGTGAAGAATTAGACCTCAGTGGTTATTGATTTCTTAATCTCCATCATTTAAATAGGACAGTGTGTGGTTAATAGTTGTTGCTTTGATTCATGTTGGGTGAGAATCATTGTGACTTCGAACCTTATGTTTTGGGCAGTAGTATTAATCATACGACGGTTGCTAAGATTTAATATGGAGAAACGTGTGCGAGTACGACTCGTGTGATTTTTTTCCTTGGTAGGCTCATAAGTTTTATCGTACCAAATCTTACAAGTGAAGAATTAGTTTCTTCGGTACGGATAATAATGTTGAGTCGTCTTTACTCCATAGTAAAAGATAGTAATTAAGTTAGAACTATTCAGAAGCCCAATTAATTAATGGACTAAATAATTTTAAACACGTGAAATAATAACCGGGAGCCCATATTATCGTAATATGGATTAAGATGGATAGTGCAATATTAATTTATTAGTGATATTAATTAATATTAATGAGCTAAATAATATTGAGGCTCAATATTATAATTCAGTAACTCATTGGAGGTTCAATCTTAATTCTCCTAGAGGCCCCTCAAGTAGCCCAATAATAATAAGGTGATTAAAATATAAAAAATTATTACTGATTTTCCATGTATTTTTCGAAAATAAGCTTGTAGGAGAGAGAAAAGATTTTGTTGATTTTTTTGGAAAGGTATTATGGAAGATATGCATTCTTGGAATACAAGATTATCTCATAAATTCAAGAAGATCCTAATCTTGGGATATCTCCCTATAATTTTCAAAAATATGCATAGATGAGGAAGTGAGATTTTTGTGGAATATTTTACTATGGAGAAAAAAAATATATGGGACATATTCAAGATTTCTTGGAGGCCAATAAAAAGATTTTCTCCTAATACTACTAGGCCAAAAATTCGGACACTACCTCTCTATAAATAGGGGATGATTATTTCATCCCCAAGTACACAATTCCAAGAGTTGAAAAAATTAAGAGCAAAAATATTTTCTTTCTTCCTTGTTATTTTAAATTGTTCGTGAGCGCTTCCCACCGGCGAGCGAATAAGGCGAAAGAAAATACTTGAGAATATTTTTACGGTTGATTGGATCATTACGCTTGTCCCGTTGATCTCGATTGGACGTCGCTTCAAGAGATACGTTTACGTGAAAAATTCTTAGTTTTTCCGCCATAGAATTTTACGTGATTATATTCATATGCACATTATTTGTTGTTGGTATAATTATTATTTGAATTAATTTAGGATTAATTCATGCTAGTAATAACTAGGATAATATCCACCCGTGCTTCGCACGGCAGTCACGTTAATCTCTATAATTTAATATAATGATTTTTATATTATATGTTCTATATTTTAAACATTTATACATATTCCTATATTCATCATAATATTATTAATTTATTATATTGTTCGACATGAACACAATTCAATGTGAAAGCTAAATTAAAGTATAAGTGATTGTTCCTTTCAAAAGTATAAGTGATTGTTTAAATCATAAGGTATCCTTTAGAGATTATTAAAATATTATATATGTTTTAAGGATTATTATAGTATTTCAACGCACAAAGGTATAAATGACAACACTTATATTTTCTTTATTTCAAAACAAATGTCATTTCAAGTCTCGCTCCACATATTAATATTTATATATGCCCCATATTTTAGAAGAAGGTAACGATTATGCAGAACAACACATCGATTGTCCAAATCAATACCTTTTTTCTTAAATGTTCTTCCATCGTGCATTCTCCTATATTATAGAGTAACCATCATCATCAATTGAGGACTCGGAAGCAAAGTTTTTTGGAAATCTTTTGGAGCATTCACCGTCATCAGTCATGCACGGTGAACACTTAACACCTGACCTACATGGACCATGCATCATAAAATCACGCACCGCCTCAAAATACTGTTTATCACCAGACTCATCAGGCAACTCAGCTGAATTATTCGATCAATAGCCTCACCAGATGGAATCTCATTTTTACTTGCAAGGAACACCAATATATGCGCATGAGGCAAGTCACGCTTCTGAAATTCAACTGTATAAACAACTGAAAAAAATAATAAAATAATAAACATGACTACTAAAATACATTAGTATGAAATTGTAGAAAAAATAACAGAACAATAAAAAAAGTAGCATACCTGCCCTAACAGTACCAAATATTTTTTTACGTCAAATGTCACGAATTAAACCATCCAATTTCACCTTAAAAATACGACATACAATATCAGGACGATCTTCTGCACTTTGACCCCTTACAGACATAAAACATACAATTTCTGGCCATTTCTGGTTACAGGTTATTGTTATAAACAATTGTGGGTAACTAATCCACTGACAAATTTTCATGGCATCCTGATAATTCTGCATCATATAACGTGGACCACCAGTAAAAGAAGTTAGCAAAACAATTCGTTTACCAACACCTCTTCCTTCTCTTTCAACACTCAAATATGCATCCTCGATACTGGAAAACATATCAATACGAAGTTTATTTTGATGATTCTCTATATACAAAAGCCTCCCAGATTCAACCATCATGTAAGCATCCACCACAAATTGTTTTGTCAACCTTATACATGACAAAATAGTACTTGGCACCATAGACCTTTCTTGTAACCAATATGCAAAAAACTCCCTAACACTTATACCAGCCCTTTGGCCCACCCTTCCAACTGCAAATTGAGAAAAAAGAGTGTCCTCCCTGTACCCGTCCTCACCGTATGGAAAAAGTAGGGGATACTATAACGCAAGATACGATGGATTCAACTCGATTATACGCTGCAATTGTCCAGAACAGGTCTCTATTACAATATCACGAAAACCAATAGTACTGTCAAGATGACGAAAATCACACTGTATTATCTATTAAGAAAAAAAAAACCAAGTAAACAAAATCACATGACGGAAATAATAATTATAAAGAAGTCTATCAGATATACGCAAAAACACAATAAAATATACAATACAAAACAACCCCAATATTAATATAATCATAACAAATCTGGATTAAAAAAAACACCATAAAATCCTAATTTTCATATGCACACAAAACCATAATTATAAAAAATAACACACAAAGGCAATATTATATGTATTACATACAAATATATAGAAAATATAAATCATAAAGTCATGAAAAATAAAAATATAATTTTATTAAGTACAACACAATTGATAAAAAAAATTACGCACCTCATACTTACCGTGAAAACTGAGAGCAGCCTCAGATCCTTCACTCAAGGACAGCCAGAGATAGAATGTAGTATCATACACCACAAAAAAGAAGAGGCATTTTAATTATATGGAAGGTATATGTTAGCCAATTGAAATCTCCCATAAATACAATTAAAAAAATCGATTATTAAGTAATCTACACTTCCCAATAATAGGTCTATTTAAAACAACACAAATTATTATATGAAATATTCTATGGATCCGAAATCCGTAGAATAATTCATATTCTAAAAATGGATCTTCAGCCTCTCGCTTCTCTATCACCGCGCCTCTCAAGTCTCAACAGTCCTGCAACTCCGCCATCACAACCCCTGTATTCCAGATATCCCCCCCTCCCCCACCCCATCCCCACCAATTGCAATAGTCGCACGCCTCCCCCTCCCAACAATTGCAACCCCCCAATTCCAATAGTCTGTCGCCCGCCCCCACCCCTTTCCATCCCCCCATTTTCAACAGCCGCGTGCCAACCCGATCCCACCGAAATTCATTTTTTTTCCTTCTCTCCTTAACTTTTCTCTACAGATCAATTCTCATTATCTTAACAGGAATGCAAAAGTTTTATTACAAATTTTACACGCTACCTGTTCGATCTATTGTCTTGAAAAAGTTCTTGAAATTTTGTATTATTGTTGGAACAAATGTGTGTTAATGTTAGAAGAGATGTGTGTTACTAAAAATATGTGTTACTATTGGAGCAAATGTGTGTTACTATTGGAGAAAATATGTGTTACTAAAAATATATATGTTACTATTTGAGCAAATGTGTGTTACTAAAAATATATATGTTACTATTGGAGCAAATGTGTGTTACTATTGGAGCAAATGTATGTTACTGTTAGAGTAAATATGTGTTACTGCAAATGTGTGTTACTAAAAATATGTGTTACAATTGGAGCAAATGTATGTTACTATTAGAATAAATATGTGTTACTGCAAATGAGTGTTAAAGTTAGAGTAAATGTGTGTTACTAAAAATACGTGTTACTATTGGAGCAAATGTGTGTTACTGTTAGAGGAAATATGTGTTACTATTGAAGGAAAATGTGTTAATGTTAGAGTAGATATGTGTTACTGCAAATGAGTGTTAAAGTTAGAGTAAATGTGTGTTACTATTGAAGCAAATGTGTGTTACTGTTAGAGGAAATATGTGTTACTATTGAAGCAAGTGTGTTACTATAAGAGTAAATAGGTGTTACTGCAAATGTGTGTTAATGTTAGAGTAAATTTATGTTACTAAAAATATGTGTTACTATTGGAGCAAATGTGTGTTATTGTTAGAGGAAATATGTGTTACTATTGAAGCAAAGTGTGTTAATGTTAGAGTAAATGTTTACTATTGCAAATGGATGTTAAAGTTAGAGTAAATGTGTGTTACTAAAAATATGTGTTACTATTGGAGCAAATGGTGTGTTACTGTTAGAGAAAATATATGTTACTATTGAAGCAAAATGTGTTAATATTAGAGTAAATGTGTATTACTGCAAATAGTTGTTAAAGTTAGAGTAAATGTGTGTTACTAAAAATATGTGTTACTATTGGAACAAATGTGTGTTACTGTTGGAGGAAATATCAACAAATAAACGCGCTAAAATATTTATGCTATCTTATTCACGTTTCCAATCCATACAATTTTGAAAAGTAATATAATAATTATATTATAGTATAAAATAAGTCATAAACATAATCCAAAAGGGTTTAGAAAAAAAACCTAGATTTTTTTTAAATGAAACACTTACATATGCATATTTAGCACCACCAGACGACCTCATTCTTGTAATATCCGATCACAATGCAGCACGTGCAACTCTGAACGATTGTTATGGTAGCAATCGCAAAAGAAAAAAAAATTATCCCTTGAACTTTCAGTACGCGCGATAGAGATATAATCATGGTGGGTGTAGTTACAATATATTTTAGCTTTAATAATAAGAAAAGGGTATTTTTGCCATTTTAATAGTTATTTTAATTTAATTATAAATTTTATTAATAATTTAATGGGTGTACTTCCATTAAAATGAGGTACAAATAACCGGCCCTACATTTTATTAGAAATACCAATACCATCAGAATTAAAAAAAATTAGGAAGACCAATTTTAAACATTGGAATCTAGTTGATAAATTAGGAAGACCAATACTATCGGAATAAAAAAAAAATTAATAACCCATGACATGGGTTAGTGGAGTGAACAATTAGGAATCATAGTTAGGAAACAAAATTAAAAAGCTCACACTCCACACGACAAAATGTGTTTTAATGGGTTCAATGGAGTTACATTGCAAATAAATTGATATAATACGGGATTTATATACGTTAAATTACAAATATTTTTTTATAATATTCCAAAAAACTGAAATACACACCTCAATTTTTTTAAAAGAAGTCCAATAAATTTGGCATTATTATTCTTTAACAATGATAATTTTTCACATAACAAAAAACAAATTCCACAATTTGCAGTATGCTCTAAAAATGATATAATTTTTTCTCAAAGGAATGATACAAAAAACAAAATTAAAATTAGATTATATCATAATCATGAATTATTGAACTAATATTTTAGTGAACCGTAGTATCAAAACATCAAGTTTACATCTTGTGTTTTATTAAAACTTATTGCATTATTTAACAAAAAATCAATATTAGAGGTGGGAACTTATCAATTCCACAATTTTAGGAGTCCTTGAAAATAATTAAAATGGAATAGATTAAACCGACTCCAGCTTTTACGCAATAGTAGAAAACTGAATCTTTTGAAACTAATCAAATATTTTATTACTTTTTTCCTTAATGTTTTTAAACTCATATGAATATTTTAAAGAATAAACAAAATTTACATCAACAACCCACTGCTTAACCACGCATATTGAGTGAATATTATTTTAATATACTTCAAACTCACATAATATTTATTTTCTTAAAAATATGTGCTATCATCTATTACGAAAGTAATCTCGGGACAAAGGGAGCATCTCATCTACAATTATATATGAAGTTAAAAATAAATTATAAACTATATTGAAAATAAAAAATAAACTATAAATTGAAAATTATGTCACAACAAAACAAATATTTTTTTTTCTCAAAAATATGTGTTATCATCTATTATGAAAGTAGTTTCAAGACGAAGGGAGTATTGTATTTACAATTATATATGTACTCAACAATAAATTATAAATTACGCTGAAGATTAAAAATAAATTATAAATTGAAAATTATGTCATAACAAAACAATTATACTTCTACACTTCGATTAGGTTTAATCTGAAAAGGGATACTAAAAGCCCAAATATGGAAAATTGAAATTATTTTTTGTTAATTAAACGCTGGCATCAAATTGATAAATTAGCAACACCAATTAGTTAGGAAAAAAAAATCGTTCACTTAGGAAAAAAAAAGAAAATTAAACTATATCCCATGACTTGCGCTAATTGTGCGAACAATTAGGAAAAGAATAGAAAATTTCGTCCATTTAATACATTTATTATTTACATACTCATTTACCATTAATATCTACTTTCCATCTAACATGATAATTCTATACCCATTCCAAATTCAAACTTAACCACTTCGTTTAAACACATATTATCAAACACATCAAACTGTGTTGAACTACAAATCCAATAGCTACGAAAAACCCAATTCACACTAAGGTGAACAACCAACGACGAATTACAAATCTAAATAAAATATCAAGACTTTCTGCATAATAAAAAATCGTTAACCTAAACTGTTTCAATCATCCAAAGAACTCGTCTCAAATTTCAAGCGTGAGGAATATCAAAACTTGATAAAAGCAACGAATAAACCAATTCATTATATTGATCAATTAATCCAATTACATTATAAGTAACAATTTTGATCGACAGGCAAGAAACGCCTAACCTAATATACAAAAGGTATACAAAATTCAATAACAAAATTACAATCAACACGATAACTGTGGAATCGAAGATCCAGTTAATACCGAGATCGAAAACAATGACACTGGACGTACACTGAAGATCATCACCACATATACAAAACAGCAGAGCATTAAGCGGCAGAACAAAGCATCCAATGGAAAGGAATCATACGGCCATAGTCGAAAAACCAAACCACCAGAAGGTCCATTACTCGGTGAATGAGACATAGAACAACGCACATATATATATACACACGAAAAGCAAAAAAAAAAAATGGCCGAAGCCATAAGGGAAAAAACGCATCAATTCAGCATATATTTATACCCAGATGAAACGCCAGATACCATAATCGGAACAAACGGTGTAGATCAAAACACACAAAAACAGTGAACGGTCATAGTTAACTCCCGCCCAAATCTAGATTAGGAAAAATAGGGTGTTTTATATATTATAGATTAGATTTAAATTCGTATTTAAATTTCATCCCGAATAAATCCGGGCACCCTGAATTTTCCCAACATAAATTGTTATGGAATCAATAAATATATATATAACTGTACCAATGAATACATAAAATGGTATTAATAAATACGTATAACGATATAAATTTTATATTATGAAATGGTTCACTCTAAATTGGTATGAAAACCCTTTCAGACTTATATTTGGTAGTTTAAATATTTTCAAGTCCTAAAATAAAAAAGAAAAAAAAACTCATATTATAACTGAGACAGGGAAGGATTAAACTTACCATGGTCAAAAGTGTTATGTGCCAAATGAAAACACAAACCGCTAACAGATGAGAATAATCTAAGCTTGTTCCATGCTAAATGAAAACACAAACCACTAACAAATGAGAATAATTCAAGGCCAACATCGATATTATAAAAGCACTAAACTAAAGTAACTCTTTGATAGGCCTTTGTAGTCCGACTGGAGCCTTAATGACCAAACTAATACTAACTAAAATACTATAAAAAGAAGCCCTAAAATTGATTAGACCAATTCATATAACAAGAATGCTATAATTTCACGACGCAGTTACAAAGTAACTAATCAATACACTCGCATAATACTTACAACGCACACTTGACATATACACATGCTAGATTACCAAGTCACTCGTCATTGCACATACTCCAATCTTCTAATCCAAGCTTGTTCCATGCCAAATGAAAACACAGACCATTAATCCAAGGCCAATATTGGTATTATAAAAGCACTAAACTAAAGTAACTCCTAGATAGGCCTATGTAGTCCAAATGGAGCCTAAATGACCAAATTAGTACTCCCTCCATCCCAGTATAAGTTTCTTGTTTCTTTTTGTTGATTTGTTTAAGAAAGTGTATTGTTTATTAATATATAGTGGGTCATATGTTACTTTTTGTATAAAGTAATGGAGAGTTGTGAAAAAAGTAAAGAGTAGTTGTTTAAAAAAGTATTAGTTTATTAATATATGGAGTGCTGCTTTTTGTTTTTTATGGAATAGGAAACTTATAGTGGGACGGAGGGAGTACTAACTAAAATATAAATACGGCCCTAAAATTGATTACACCAATTCAAAGAACAACAATTTAATAATTTCACGACGCAGTTACACTGTAGGTAATCAATACACTAGCATAATACTTACAACACACACTTGACATATACACGTGTTAGATTACCAAATCACTCGTCATTGCACAGGCTCCAATCTTCTTTGCTCATTCCACCCCCTTCACCAGAAACAGGAAGGGTAAAATATACCAATTTGAGCTCCCTCATCAGGCTCTGTATTCTATCTTTGTTCAACCAGTCGAATTGCTAGAGCGATGTACACATTTTTCAGTATCGATTTTGTATGTAATTAGTAGGACAGCCGATCAAATCAAGCTTCAAAAGTGTGCCATTAGGTTGAAAAATGTAGATGATTAAAAAAATGTGTGCTTAAAAGGTGTTGTTAGCATGGAAATACAATCTATTTATATAGGGTTGATTTGGTTTTGGGGTTTCAAAATGTAGATGATGAAAAAATGTGCTTAGCAGGTACGATTATAACATGTAATGCAATCTATTTATATAGGGTAGTTTTGGGGTTGTCAAATACAGAACATTAATGGTGAGAGGTGTGGTGTAAATGTTTTTTTAAGGTTAATGTGTTAAATATTGTTAAGTAATGACAAGTGGAGACGGTGAATGGTTTAGTATGAAAGGTAATAAAAAAATTTGGTTACTTGTATTTTGGATGTTTAGTATACCTTATTGAAGGGTTGATGAATGTTTTATTTAATTGTAAATTGTAATTACTATGTAACAGTTTTTATTATTGCAGTGAGGGAGGTGGATGGTTTTGTATAATTGGTGTACTTATTTTATTTATTAATTTCACGTTTTTTTGCCTAAGGATTAATTACAATTTTATTTATAGATTTAGTAATGGGATTTGGGGTGGGGGACAAATTTTTTTTCTAAAAATGACATAAGTTTTTTTATTAGATAAGTATATATTTTTCAGTTATAGCATAATATAATTTTTCTGTAATAATAAGAGTAATCTGTCAAAAATACAATTAAATTACACAATGTAAATGGTACGTACAAAAGTATGCCTTATATTATAATTACCATATATAGATCGATCCGTATGAGTAAAGAGATACTGGATCAATTTAAAAAAATAAAATATTCGTGATAGAAGTTTACCGCTGGATGTCCAAGTCAACTAATAAAAATAGTAATACACCAAAATTCTAAAATGAAATTATAATTGTAGTCAAATAATTTATCATGTAATAATTAGGATTTAGGATTTGACGAATCATTTTAATATACATATGTATTTTTCATTTAAAAGGGGCAAATTCATATATGTTGTGTTTGTAAAATATTACTGCTATATTCTGGGATAAATAAATTAAAATTAGTGATTATATTAAAAGAAGAAGTTGCTACATAATTAGATGTAAATTGTACCCACGACCAATTATTTTTTATATTCTTATTTTTAATACTTCCACCATTTCAAAATAAATGTCTTTTTAAAAGTTAAATTTTATTTCAAAATATGTATTGTTTTAACTATTTTTTCACGTTTTTTCTAATTTATTTCGATTTCGAATTTAAGATATAATTTTTTTTTTTTTTTGGATATAAAGAATGATATTTATGTTGAAAGTAAAAAGAGTATAAATGATAGAATTTGATAGCATCAAGGGGACCGATTTTGACTTGTAAATTCTCCCAACTTATTTTAGTTGAGAAAAAGAGAAATTAAATACAAAAAAAATAACTTTTGATTAACAAGGAAAGTTTTTGCAAAACCACACCCATAAAATGAAAACATATTTTTAAAAAATTACATAACCTAATGTGAAAAATTGAGAGCCCATTAAATCCGTCCTTATCGGCAACCCTCCCTTTTTATGAAAGCAACCATGTGTGGCCTCCTACAAATGCAATAGCCAAACCCGGGCTTACCGACGTGGGAAGTCATAAAATTAATTATACTGTTTTTCACTATATATATATATATATATATATATATATATATATATATATATATATATATATATATATATATATATATATATTAACATCATCAGGTCAATGACTGGTGCAGATGCCATGTGATCAACAAAGTCGCCGTTATTACGAATGAATAAATTAATAACATAGTGCGCTACGGTAATATTTTAGTAAAGAGTATGTTTTATATGAAAACGCTTTATAATAAATTTAACATGAAAAAATTTTAGAGTATCATTAATATCATCAGGAGTATCATTAACCCTGTTAGGGTATCATTAGTCCGAGTTCAAAAAAATTGTTTTCAATTTTCTTGAACTCAGACTAATGATACCCCTGATGAGATTAATGATACCCCCGATGAGATTAATGATACTTTAAAATTATTTTATGATATGAACTATTTTCATATAATACTTTGCCTTCAGTAAATCTCCATATGCTAGATACTTATTGAAAAATTGAAAATAAAAAAATCTAATAAGTTTGATGATATTATTAAAACACCTTGTAATTTTGAATTGTACAATATGTCTTGTAATATTGAATTTTGCAATATGTATTGTAATTTTGAACATTTTAGGTAAAACTATTATGTAACTGGTTGTGTCTCGTTTCTCAATGGAGTGGCGCTTACATGACAATTTAAAAATAAATCATTCAAGCTAGATAAGAAAAAGAATTGACAAAAATATCCAATAATTATTGTCTTCACTTAACAATGATAGTTGTTTCGGTGCATATCCAAGTGGTGCTCAATTTTTATTAGACAAAATACAAAATAGACAAGTTTTGAGGGTATTAGTTGTTTTACTAAATAGTATTAGTTGATTAAATAATTAAAAAATATTAATTGTTTCACTAAATAGTAAATAATATTAGTTGTTCTTACTAAAAGATAATTAAAGGTCAGTTTTACGGTGAAACTTGTTCACAAAGGACATGACTATTAACACTCATCAAACTATTTAATACACACATATAATACATTTTAGAATTCAATTTTTTGATAATTTGTTCATTGTTCAATTTTGGTCCCTAAAAAGTTAATTTTTCTATATAGTCTCAATATATTTTTTTTTTAAATTGTCCAAATGTTGACCCCAAAAAAGCCCGAAAATTGAAAACTTAATCTTTTAATGGCATTGAAGATTTAATATGAAACAAAATTAGATAGTAAACCATTTACGGGTCAAAATATAATTGAACATGTTTGTGATATAAAATGATACGTTTTCAATTTTCAATGATTTTGGGCTAAAAATAGATTTTTTTTTATATGGGCCTTAATATAAAAAGTTGGCTTTATTGGGGAAACAAACTTTTTAACTTATATTTTATTTGTTTTATTCCAAATTTAATTGTTACTTGTCGAAACTATCCCTCCCCTTATTCAATTAAAATTTCTATACACGACAATATAACAATATTAATCTTTTTGTAATTATATATTTCCTACTGTGATGATTATTTGCCTCACTAAAACTCTAATTTTACCTCTTAAGTGTATGGATTGAAATGCTCTAATCTATCAACAAGAGCTATCAAAGAAGATTGATATGAAAAACTAAGAACACCACTGATTTAAGTGGTTCGGTCTTAATTGATCTATATCCACTGTTCAGACCTCCAAATCTTTATTGAGATGATCAAACACAGTTTACAAGTAACATGAAAGACACTCACAACTCTCAAAACTCAAAATTGCACACTCAAGCTGACTTGTGATTATTTCTGAAGTTTGAGGCTATATAACTCCCTAAACCCCTTGGCTTGAGTGACGGTTTCTATAACTGGATTGAAGCTTGATACACCAACTTTCAGTTGCAACAAACCTCACTCCAAAATGACTCATCAAGCTCAAGTTATGAGTTGGCAAAGTATGCACCAGAAAATTGCTTTGCTGCCAAATTAGTTATGCAACTAACTTGTAACTTCCCAACTGCTTCCAACTTGACCTTTCGAACCTTGAACCACCAACTTCAGTAATCTTCACAGTTTGCTTTCTATACTTCACCATATTGAGAACCTTGATTTTGATATATTCCTTATCAAATCTCCACGTTAGATCAAAATCAATGGAGATTATACCATGAACACCTCAACCACTGCTCTAACCTTGAGCAACACCTTACTTTTGACTTTAGCACATTCCAATAAGTTTAAGACATAACCTAAACTTCTCTTTAGGTAATGCCTTAGTGAAAGAATCAGCAGGATTATCAGTGGTAGCTATCTTAGCTATACTTTGACCACTCCCTCTTCAACCATATCTCTAACAAAATACAACTTCACATCAATGTGTGTAGTCCTTTTGTGAAAAACTTGGTGCTTTGCCAACTGAATAGCATTTTGATTATTCTGAATCACACCAAACTTTCTCATAATTCCTTTTAACCATATTGTCTCTTTAATGTCTTCTGTTAGTACTACGTATTTAGATTCTGATATTGGTAATATTGGGGAAATTCGGGGTGCCCGGATCTATTCGGGATAAAATTTTAATTTGAAAGGTATCCCAATGACTAGACGCAGAAGAGTAAATACTTACCTGTCATCTGATATAGTAACCAGATGATACCACAAGTAGTTTGGAGAAGATCTAATCTGGACAAGATCTCATCTAAATCATATCTCTTCTGGTATATCTAATCTACAGACAGGTTGGTAAGAAAAAAATCATAAAGATTTATGCAAAGATAAAATCAAGGATACTCTTCTGGTGTTCCCCCTTAACTCAAGTTTGCCTCTGGATCTAACAACCCTAACTCAAAAGACAATTCTCTAAACCTGGTCTCTGCCAAAGGTTTATTAAGAATATCTGCCCTCTGCTTCTCAATAGCAATCTTCTCCATCCTTATATCTCCTTTCTCAACATGGTCTCTGATGAAATGGTGCCTGATGTCAACATGCTTGCATCTGGTGTGGAGAACAGGGTTCTGGGTAATAGCAATTGCACTGTTGCTATCACAAAATATGGGAATGTCCTTAGCTCTAATCTGGTAGTCCCTAAGCTGCTGACTGATCCAGAGAAGTTGTGAACAACAGCTCCCTACTGCCATGTACTCTGCCTCTGTGGTGGAAGTAGCAACTGAAGTTTGTTTCTTTAAAAACCAAGATACCAATTTACTCCCTAAAAACTAACAGGTGCCACTTGTAGATTTCCTATATATTCTGCAACCACCATAGTCTGAATCTGAATATCCACTTAACTCAAGGTTATCATCTGCATGGTACCATAAACCGAGATTAATTGTTCCTTTTAGATACTTCAATATCTTCCTAGCTGCTTCCAGATGACTCTTTTTAGGATTATCCTGAAATCTTGCACAAACTCCCACAGCAAAGGTTATGTCTGGTCTGCTTGCAATCAAATATAAAAGAGATCCTATAAGAGCTCTATACTTAGTCTGGTCCATACTCTCTCCAGGCTCATCTAGATCCATGTTAAATTTTATCATCATAGGAATCTTGATTGTCTTGCTAGATCCTACTCCAAATTTATCTAACATGTTCCTGATGTACTTAGCCTGATTAATAAAAATTCCCTTCTTTGATTGCTTTACTTGTAACCCTAGGAAATAATTCATCTCACCCATCATAGACATTTCAAACTTTCTCTGCATGAGATTACCAAACTTTTCACAAAGCTTCTTGTTAGGAGATCCAAAGATAATGTCATCGACATAAATTTGGACCAAAAGGATGTCCTTTCCTTCTTCTTTCCTAAACAAAGGTTCTATCAATCTTGCCCTTGGAAAAACTATTGTCCAGAAGAAATTGAGAAAGAGTGTCATATCATGTTCTTGGTGCCTGTTTAAGCCCATAAATAGTCTTCTTAAGCCTATACACCTTGTCATCTTGTTCAAAGCCAGGGGGCTATTCAACATACACTTCCTCAATGAGAATCTCATTGAGAAATGCAGATTTCACATCTATTTGGTAAACTTTGAACCCCATGTGAGCAGCATATGCTAGAAACAATCTGATGGCTTCTAGTCTGGCAACAGGAGCAAAGGTCTCATCATAGTCTATTCCTTCAGACTGAGAGTACCCCTGGGCTACTAGCCTTGCCTTGTTTCTAGTAACCACATCATTCTCATCTTTCTTATTTTTGAAGACCCACTTAGTGTCAATCACCTTGTTGATGACCTTTTCTAATCTATAATGATTAGTGGCTGTTTTCTCAAGTTAAGATCATCAAACAAGATCAAAGATTATGAGATTTGGATAAGTAATACTCAAGAAATGAATTTGCAAGAGTTTAGGCATTTTTTTCTATTATGGGAGAATCTTCTCCCTTCATGCAAATGAAGGGGTATTTATAGGCATACAAAGAGGCTAGGTGTCACTATCTTGATGGCTTAGCCATTGGAATTTTGCCAAGTGTTATGACTTTTGTACAACATCTAATCTATTGCCCAATGAATGGGTGCCAAGTGTTAAGACACATTGACTATTTCTAAAGTTGGTGACTCTTGGAGTTCCCAATGTTGTACTTGGTCTTTGGAACTACTCAGCTGCTCTCCTTGGTGACTAGCTACTCGTCTGTACGTCTTCGTTGGGTTTATAACCCAAGTTGCTCGCCTGCTCGCCTCTTGTTGAGATCTTGGGTCTTCTTGTTCTTGTTGTTCGCTACTTTGTAATGGCCTTTATGACCGGTTGCTCGCCGCCTTCAGATGGGTATTTGTCCCTGTTGCTCGCCTCCTTCATTAGGACCTTAGTCCCTGTTGCTCGCCTCCTATGTCATGCAGTCCCTGTTGCTCGTCCTCTTCCATATTATTACTTTTGATGACTTCTTAATCTTATTAGATTAATATTTTTTATGCTAATATTATGTCATTATGTCCCTGTTGGTCGCCTATCAACAATGCCCCCTAGTTTGGCATATAAGGATAGATTTTATCCTTTTTGTCAAACTATAGGATAGGCTGTGTTATCCAAAAGGAGGCGAGCAACGGGGAAAGTGAGTTACTTCTATATAGGGAGCGGGCAACAAGTTTTCAAACATTTAGGCGGGAACTCTGGGAGGCGATCAGCGAGGGACTCCCAGAGGCGAGCAGCGTGGAACGACCTTTGGACTTGCGTCGTTTCGCTTCCCGAGGCACGGAATACGAAGCGATGCAGTCTGCCCAGGCGTGCGCTTCTATAATTGCAACTAGGGGCCTCAATTTTTCATTTTCCTCACTTCTGCCCCCGAATCCATATCTATAAATAGCTCCCCCCTTCCATTTTCTTTCTTTTTCGTTCTTTCACAAGCAAACCGCCATTGAAGAGTTTTCGAGCTTTTCTTTTCACTGTTTTCTTTGATCTTTCAGCCAATTTCATCCAAATCAAAGGTGAATCCTTTGATTTTTCTTGTTTACTCTTGTTATTACTTACATTTTTCTTTCGATTTTGCAAATTTCGTTCTTCTTTTCGCTATTCCGTCATTTCCGCCGCCACATCGCCGCCGTACCGCCGCCGTGTCGCCGCCGTGCTGCCATCGTGATCTTCCACTCCTTGATCAAACTTCATCGTTTGATTTGTACGAGAATTTTTCAAAAAAATTTCAAAAATTTTCGAAGATGACGTCACCTTCCTCAAGCAATACGCCTTCTGTTGAATTTGTTGGGCGAAATCTGGGAAAAAGGCCCATGGAAGATGAACCGTCAGTCCCTGTTCCTCGCCGTTCGCTCCGGCGAGCAGCTGGGCAAAACCCTAGGACCCTGCTCGTTGATGAAGAGACGGGCTCTGAGGCGAGCTCTGTTGCTCACTCCGTTGATTCATTCTATGCTGTGGAAAGCTCGGGCGAGCAGGACGTCCAAGGCCCTGTTGCTCGCTCCTCGGCTCGAGAGGGGACTAACTCGGACTTGGGTGAAGATTCTTCCGAGGTCGCTGCTGAAATAGACGGGATGAGTCTTCCTGAAGAAATGGGAGCGAGCAGCGAGCACCAGGCAAGGAGCAAACAGCGAGCAACTGGATCAGGGGGCGAGCAAGTGGGAGTTACATGGGAATTTCTTCGAGAGATAAACTTTCCCGTTTCAAGGCCAATGCCCGAGTCTCTTATTCCTAAAGCCGTGGTCCGAAGACAAGATTGGATTGACTACGCCAATAAGTATTATAAGACTTTCCCCACTCCCGCTCGACCTATTATGGAAACTCGTCCATCGCCATACACAGCGAGTAAGGTAGCCAGCGCGATTCTAGAGGAGGATTTAATTCGGATACGGTCTCGCTATCGTATTCCGTACGATATCCATTTGTATGCCCCCCAACCAGGAGAAAGAGCTGACGACCCACCTCCAGGTTGCACTGCTATCAACCTCGACATACTTAACTCGGGGTTCCCTCTCCCTCTACATCCTGTGATCGGGCAATTCCTGAAGGATATAAACCTGGCAATCACTCAGATTACTCCTAACGGTTGGAGTACTTTGCTGTCTTTTATTACCCTTTTCGGGTTGGAGGGGTACCGGAATAAGATCAGCACGACGGAGATACACTACGCACTGACTATCTCTTCGGTTGTTCATGAAGAAGGGCTTGGTTGGTATTATCTCAAAGCCCGTAGTGGCGTTAAGCTAATTGAAGGAGTGCCCAACAAGGTCAAGGGTTGGCACAGGCAATTCTTTTATATTGGCGGCGATTGGCGGGCGTCCTCCGATTTTTCGGGAGGACCGGGGCGTATAGACTCTCCTACGCATTTCGGCGAAATTCGGCGTAGGTTTTAAATCTCAGTTCATCGAACTTTCAGGTGAACTAATTTTAATCTTTTTCTTTGTTTTTGCAGGTCCGCGTATCCTGAGGTGGGGGCATCCGGATTTGAGTGAAGAGTTTCTATACGTCCTTGCGTTGATTTCTCTTCGGGACGCTAAAGATCGGAGTGTCGAACATCTCTCTCAAGCACATCTCCGCAAGCACGCTCAGTTTATCACTAGTGCTCACCATTTGGAAGCACAAGCAGAGGTCCCTGAGGGTAAGCATTACTTATTACTTTTCCCATATCTCCTATTATTCACTCTTGCTCTGTTGTTCGCCTAGGCCCTGCTGGTCGCCTAGGTCTTGCTGGTCGCCTAGGTCTTGCTGGTCGCCTAGGCCCTGCTGATCGTCTAGGATAAGTTCTACTTGCCAATTTTACTGATAATTTTTGTGTTGTCTTCAGCTCAAAGGGTAACGGTCGCTGTTCCTCCCATTCCCGAAAGCTATCATTTACTCGCACGTCGGGTTAAGCAGATGGCAGCCAATCAACCTTCAAGGAAGAAAAAATTTGATCCTTGTACTTCCTTGATCAGACTTAGAGCTGAAGCAGATGAGGAGGAAGAAGAAGCTCCTCAGGCTCCTCCCCCAGTTCCTCAGGCCCCTGCTCCCGTTCCCCGCCCTCCTGCTCGCTCTTCGCCGTCTCCCCAAGACACGAGGGGCAAGAAACTACTTGCCAAGGAAACTGCTCCTCGCAAGGGAGATGACCGTGCTAAGCGGACAAAAGGGCAAGGCTCTTCCCAAGTGGGTAAATCTACTGCTCGCTCCTCGCCGGTGGAGGAGGTGACTGAGCAACAAGTTATCGGTGCGATGATCGCCGGTCAGGGCAGGAGTTCATCCCCTGACAACTCGTACCTGGGCTACGACCCCGTGAAAATGCGGGAGTGAGTATCTTCTTATTCAGTTCAATTGTTTATTCCTTTGACTTAGTTTTCTGACAGCTTTTTTCTTCAAACAGGTACCGGAAAAACGACTATCCTGGTCGTTCAAAAGTACTTCACCAGTTTAGCTGTGTGAAGTCCCCTCCGGCACCCCACGAGATTAAGGACTCCCACATCCGCAGAGCCATGGAATATGTTCCCCGCTCGTGGACCAAGACTGGCGAGGAAATCATTCAGAGCCAGAGCCTTAGCGACAACGCTCGTTTATTGAGCTATAACGCGAGCCATCAATCAATCTCAGCTCAACGTGTCTTGGATCAAGCCATCGAGTTGGAGCGAACAAATCGCGGTTTAGGGCGACGGATTGAGCAAGTTGAAGCAGATCGTGATGCTCAACTTGTTCAATTGAAGAAGAAGGACGAGGAGCTGAAGAAGAAAGATGAGGAGTTGGCTAAGATGAAGGCTGACTTCGAGAGAGCCAAGCTCACATGGACGCGGGAGGTAAAGGCTGCTGAGGACCGGGAGATGGTAGCGTCTAATGCTTCAGAGAAGCTTAGACTGGATTTAGGTGTCGCCACTGATCGTTTACAAGTCCTGGAGACCGAGCGGGTGGGTCTGGTGGAAAGAGTGGAGTCGTTGAAGGTCCATGTCGACCAGCTGGAGAAGAAGAACAAGCGTGCCATTTCTTACACCACTTATGTACAGGACGTTACCGATAATACCAATCTTGGGTATATCTGTGCGTATGCTGATAGTGTAAGAAACGTGAAGTACGCTTTAGATAACGGTCTAGACGTGATGACTTCGACCATCAAAGACTTCACGGACTACGTCACCGAAAACCCTCCGGCTCCCGGTTTTGAAATCCCGGTGGCTGATTTGGGAGAGATGGGAGTTAACTTAGACATCTTCAAAGACGATGTTCGTGTTGTGGCCCCTAGGGAGAGAGTGGAGGCGGACAGGGATATGAATATCTTTGAAGCTTTGGGTCCCCTTCTCCCAAATCCTCTTGGTGAAACAAGCTCTTCTGCAGCAGTAGGCGAACAGCAGGTCCCCGGGGTCACTGTGCAAGATGTTCCACCTCCTCCTTCTTCCCAAGATCCTTCGGTGCCACCTGCTCCGCCAGCTCCCGAGACTTAGGCTTAGTTTCTTTTTTGTCTAGCTGATGTAGTAGGATGATGGTTGTATGCTCATCTTCTGTAATTTTTTGGTGCTAATGAATGAGGATTACACTTTTATTTTATTGTTCGGCTCTTATTTGCCCTTTAATTATTTTTTGCTTAAGTATTTCTTTCTTAAGTTGAAAGTAAAATACTTTTCCTTGCAAATTTATGCATGTTGTTCATGTATGGGTTTATTTTGCTCTTTTAAGAACTTAACCCCTTATCATGCTTCTTTCTATGCCTTGTTGCTCGCCCCTTGCTATGTTTGTGCATAAGTGCCTTTAGCTTCGGAACGAGCAACTATGTATTAGCATGTGCCCTGTTGCTCGCCTCCACTATACTTGTACTTTATGCATTTGGTATCTTGGGCGAGCAACTTCGTGTGATGGGGCGATCAGGTGGGCTCCTGAGTTTCCTGGACCCTGCTGCTCGCCTCCTTTTGGACTTGTGCTTTCAACACCTGCTTGTCCTCCGGCGAGCAGTTTTTCTTCTTGGCGAACAATTAAGCTTTGATGCCTCTTTGATTTTTTACGTGCATAATTCACTGAACAATCATTTATCTACTTACAAATTTTGCCAAAAAAGTGTGAAGATTTCATCGATCTTACACCTTACAAAAATATAAACGACACGATAGTCTATAAAAAACTTTACATTGGTTTCCTAATTATTGATAATACTTTTTCAACAAAGCCGCGTTCCAGGTGTATTGGGCCGAGTTGCCTTCCATGTCTTCGAGATCATATGTGCCGTTGTGCCACTTTTGAGTTATCTTGAATGGGCCCTCCCAAGTCGGTCCAAATACACCTGGAGGTGTTGCTAAGATTTTTCGGAGCACCAGATCCCCGACTTCAAATTCCCTGACTTTTACTTGTGAGTTGTAATACCTTGCAATCCTTCTTTTGTATATCTCGTTTTTTATTTCTGCTGAGATTCTTTTTTCGTCGATCAAATCCATCTCTGCAGCTAGTGCCTTGTTGTTTTCCTGTTCATTGAACTCGGCTACCCTCTCAGTCGGTATTTTGAGCTCTATAGGTATGACTGCTTCTGTACCGAATGCCATAGCAAATGGTGTTTCTCCAGTGCTTGTTCTATGTGATACCCTATATGCCCAAAGTACCTCGGGCAGTTCTTCCGACCACTTGCCTTTCTTATCTACCAGACGGATTTTGAGGATATGCTTGATTATCTTGTTAACTGCTTCGACTTGACCGTTAGACTGAGGATGATATGGTGTTGAAAAATGCTTCTTGATACCACACTTTTTTGCAGAAATCTCTTATCTTCTTTCCTTCGAATTGCTTTCCATTGTCTGTCACTATTGCTTGTGGGACTCCGAACCGGCAAACTATATTTTTCCAGATAAAGCTGATCATTTTCTCTTGTGTTATCGTTACCAGTGCTTCAGCCCATTTCGTGTAATAGTCCACGGCTACCACTGCAAATCTGACATTCCCTTTTCCCGTTGGGAAAGGTCCTATGATGTCTATTCCCCACTTTGCGAACGGCCATGGACTATTTACCGAAATCAGCTCCGTTGGTGGCTTATGGATGTTGGGAGCGAACAGCTGGCACCTGTGACATGTTTTTGCAATTCTGATTGCGTCTTGTAACAGAGTTGGCCAGTAGTAACCTTGCCTTACTGTTTTGTATGCCAGTGCCCGCCCCCCTGCGTGATTTCCGCATACTCCTTCGTGTATTTCTTTCAGAACTTCCTGACCTTGCCCCCTTGCTAGGCATTTTAATAGGGGTAGTGAAAATCCTCTCTTGTAGAGTTGGTTATCCATGATTGTGAACCTTGCTGCTCGCTTGGCTACCTTTGCTGCTTCTTGGGAGTCTTCAGGTACTGTGTTATCTTTGAGGTATCTATATATCGGTGCCCTCCAATCATCCTCTGTCAATTCTTCTTCGATCTGATTGATCTTATAGTCACCGGTGGATGGGTTAGAAATTCTTGTGATGGTGACTTCTGAAAGCTTTGCTGGTCCTGTACTAGTGGCCAAACGGGCAAGTGCATCTGCTTGCGCATTATTGTCCCTTGGCACTTGCTCGATGTAAATTTGCTCGAAAAGCGAAGCCAGGTGAGCAACAATTTTTCGGTACAAGGCCATGTTTTCATCCTTGGCTTCGTATTCCCCATGGACTTGGTTGACTATCAGCTGGGAATCTCCATAAATTTGAACTTTTCGAACCCCCACAGCCAGAGCTAACCGTAACCCGGCTATCAGTGCTTCGTACTCAGCCTCGTTGTTTGTTGCCATGAACTCAAACCTTACGGCTGAGGTGAATACTTGTTCGTCTGGACTGATCAACACTATCCCGGCTCCTGCTGCTGTGTTATTCGATGATCCGTCTACATACATGTGCCATGGGTGATTATGACCTCTCGTCGGATCTTGAGGGAATGTTAATTCGACAATAAAGTCGGCTAACGCTTGTCCCTTGATCGCTGTTCGAGGTGCATAAGTTATTCCAAATTGGCTTACTTCGAGCGACCACTTGAGGAGGCGACCAGCTGTGTCAGGCCTTTATAAGATTTGCCTTAATGGAAAAGTTGTTAAGACCTCCACCTGATGATCGAAGAAGTACGGCCTTAGCTTTCTCACACTCATCACCAGTGCGTAGGCTAACTTTTCCATGGGCGAATACTTAATCTCTGCTTCATGCAAGGCCTGACTCACGTAATAAATTGGTAAGTGAAATTTCCCTTCTGCTCGAACTAGGACCGAGCTGATGGCCACCTCTGATGCGGCTAGATACAGGTACAGTTTTTCTCCAGAGACGGGTTTCGATAGAATCTTAGTATCACTCAGATATTCTTTCAATTGCTCGAATGCTTGTTGGCACTTACTCGTCCACTGGAACTGTCCTTTTTTGATGGCATCAAAGAAGGGTCGGCACTTGTCTCCAGATCTGGAAATGAATCTGTTTAGGGCCGCCAGGCATCCGGTTAGTCTTTGAACTTCCTTAACCGACCTTGGCGGTTGCATATCCATAATTGCTTTGACTTTTGATGGATTTGCCTCAATACCCCGTTGACTGACCAGGTGCCCAAGAAATTTTCCCGAGTGTACCCCGAAGCTACTTTTCTTTGGATTTAGCTTCATGTTATACGCTCGAAGTATCTCAAATATTTGTGCGAGGTGTTCCAAATGATCTTCTTTTCTCGGGCTTTTCACGACGATGTCGTCCACGTACACTTCCATAGTTTTGCCGATGTGCTCATCAAACATCTTGTTAACGAGTCTTTGGTACGTGGCCCCTGCGTTGATTAGTCCGAACGGCATTCTTTTCCAACATAATAAGTTTTTATTGGTGTAAATTGCTGTGTGCTCCTGGTCATCCGGGTGCATTGGTATTTGATGGTACCCGGCAAATGCGTCCATGAAAGTAAGGAGCTCGTGTCCTGCCGTGTTGTCCACCAGCTGGTCAATATGAGGCAATGGGAAGTTATCTTTAGGGCAAGCGACATTCAAATCAGTGAAGTCGATACATAGCCTCCATGTACCATTTGATTTCTTCACTAACACCGGGTTTGCTACCCATCTAGGACATAAGGCTTCTTTGATAAGATCATTATCAAGTAACTTCTTCACTTCTATGTCCAATGCTTCATATTTATCGGGTCCAAACTTTCTTCTCTTTTGCCTCACCGGTTTCTTAGTTGGATAAATATTTAGCTTATGACAGGCATGCTCAGGGCTGATGCCTACCATATCAGCGTGTGACCATGCGAATACATCGAGATTGGTCTTGAGGAACTCTTCCATTCTGGATCTGTATGGCTCAGGGAGCTCAGATCCAATGAATAATTCCAAGTCTTCTCGATTCTGGTCAACTCTTATTGCCTCCAACTCCTCTACCGGGGTTGCTCTCCTTTTTTGGTCTTTCCATCGAGGATCGATAATGGGTCCTTCAAGGTTGACCTCATCCTTGATCATTGGTTCTGCCCCTAGCCTTGGCTCTAAATCTTCAACTTGATTTAGTTCGGGTACAGCCTCCCTTCCCTGTTGCTCGCCAATGCCCTCCTGCATTTCAGTGTCGACGGACTCCATGATTTCATCTAGGATGGGGGGTTCACCTTCGTCCCTACTGCTCGGCTGCTCGTCCATCATGGATATTCTGTTGTCAGTGGGTTGAAGTTGCAGGAGGCATTCTCGGGCTTTTCTTTGATCACCTTTGATCGTACCCGGGCCTTTCGAAGTTGGGAATTTAAGACAATAGTAGTACGTTGAAACAACCGCTTTGAATTCATTTATAAAAGGTCGACCAAGAAACCCGTTGTAGGCAGGCTGCTGATCTACGACTAAGAATTCAACCATCCTAGTCAGTCTCCTTTCGGGATTCTCGGTCGATACAAGTTCAACTGACAACGTTACTAAGCCTAAAGGAACGGTTACAGCGTCTCCGAATCCCACTATCTTATGATCACATCCTTTTACATACCCCTCACAATCATCTATTTGATCTAGTGTGCTTTTGAACAAGATGTTTGTGTAGGAGCCCGTGTCCACAAGCAAACGGTGAACTCGGGCCCCCATGATATTGGCACAGATGATTAGTGAGTCATTGTGTGGGGTAAGTATGCCGTCTAAGTCCTTCTCGGAAAACACCAACTCGCCTGTCTTTTTAGTAGCTTGGTTTACCCCAACTTCCCTGACTTGAGCTACCGCCCTCAGCTCTGCTTTTCTTTTCTTTTTCTTTTAGACATCAGTGGTCTACCATCAGAACAGCCCCCTACCGGTCCGGATGGTTCAAGCATTAGGATTTCTCGGACGGGTTCGGCTGGGGCTGTCATCGTTTTCTTTCTTTTTTGATCCCTCCTGCTTGGCTGTTCGTCGCTCTCATCATCTTCCGAGCCAGAGGATATCGCCACCCTTGGTTTCTTTCCCGGCTGTCGCTTCACAAATTCTGACAACTTTCCTTCTTCGTAAAATCTCCATAACTGTTTCAAGAGATCTCGACATTCGCTCGTGAAGTGACCTATAGTCTGATGGTATGCACAGAATTTGTTGGGGTTCATCTTTCCTCGTTCTTGTCGTATCTTGCGGGGTTCAGACAACATATCCTTATCTTTCACGTTGTTGTACACAGCCTCAATTGATGTGGATAAGACATGGTTCAATTTCTCCTTCAATTCGGACCCTTCACTAAAAGCTTTCATGTTCCTAGGGGCCTTGTATTCCCCTCCTGACTTCTTTCCCGATTTCTTGGTATCAGCCTTGTCTCCTAGCTCTCTCTATAGAGTTTCTTGCATCGAAATGTACACTCCAGCCTTGTGCCTGAATTCGGAATAAGTTTTAGGGAAAGCGAGGTGCATTTCCTTCCACAGGTCTGTTCCTTTCTTAAGCCCTGCCATAACCGCCACTATCTTAGTATCCTCACTTACTGGTTCTCCTTCCAGTAGGACTTTGTCGAATCTTTCAAGGAAGGCTCTATCAGACTCCTCGTCTCCTTGCCTTAGATCTGCCAACCTGTGTCTCTGCGTAAGGTAAGACCCGACCGTGGAGAAGTGCGAGAGAAATTCCTTGCTGAGTTGCATGAACGAACTGATGGAGCCTGGAGCTAGTGCAGAAAACCATCTGTGAGGGCCGTCACCAAGAGTCAACGGAAAATTCCGACATTGAGTTGCGTCAGATGCCTTTACCGATATCATGTAATCGGTATACTTGGACAGGTGTACTTTCGGGTCTGAATTTCCTTCGTACAAATTAATGGCTGGGAATTGTACTTTCTTTTGTACCGGCGCATTAAGGATATCCGGGGACAAGGGTGATGATGGCAACATCGTCGATCCATCGCCTTTCTTTTCCTCCAACTGTTTTTGCATCTCTTCCACCGCTTTCTTCAAAGCTTGCCACTCATCTGGAGACGTTTTTCCGCTAGAAGGCTGTTCGTCATGATTGGGTTCAATGACCTCTTCATGACGCAGTCCCTTGCTAACGGGACGTTTCTCTTGAGTGGCGTGCCTAGCGATGTTGCTGGCTCCATTGGGACCTAATCGCCCAAAGGCTGATCTTCTTAGCCTTTCATGCACTGAGCGGCGAGCAGCAGGGTGTGTTTGTCCCGGTGCTCGCTCCTCGCCTCTCAGTTGATCCTTCCTATGTGTTCCGCGATAACTTGCCCTTCTTGTGTGATAGTGGCTTATACTCCTTGTGTCCCCGCTACTCGACTCCTCACCTATCCCCGGAGTAGACTCTCCTCGACTTCCAAGTCTTTCACTTAAAGGAGCTTTCCCTTTATACCTACGGATTTCCTCGCTGTCAACCTCGTCATTTCGTGCGTCTTTTCTTCCTTCGCTTCGCTGCTCACCTGCCCTGTTGGTCGCCGCCTGCGTCCCTGATGGCCCGACCGTTTGTCGCCTTTGCAATGCTTGTAAAACAGCAATCGTTTTTGCTAGCTCTTCGGGATTTTGAGCAAGAGCTTCCACTTTCGGCGGGATTGTATCAATGGTAACTTGGACGTTTCTTTGCGAAGTTGCTTTTACTGTACGTGCATGTTCTTCAGTAGACGAAACCCTAGTTTTTGACCTACGACTTGGAGACGTGCTCAAATGTCGTTCTTCTTGTGATCGAACCATTTTGGTTACCGAAGTACAAGTAGTAAGCAAATGAATGGGGTGATTTTGTCTCCCACAAACACCTTTCTTAAGAGTTACTAGCTTTGTTTGTATGAATATGGTGGTTTGAAAACCCTAGTTCATACACACATGCATTTAAACTCTCAGAGTAATGTATAGATGGATGATTTTGCTTCAAATAATGTGTACACTTGATTTCCGATGGCTTCCTCCCGGATTCCAGCCGGATTTTGCAGATTCCGGTGGAGTTCAACCTTCCTTCGACTTTTTTGTGAAACGGAGGTTCGACCCTTCTTCTAGCGCCAATTGTTGATGACCTTTTCTAATCTATAATGATTAGTGGCTGTTTTCTCAAGTTAAGATCATCAAACAAGATCAAAGATTATGAGATTTGGATAAGTAATACTCAAGAAATGAATTTGCAAGAGTTTAGGCACTTTTTTCTATTATGGGAGAATCTTCTCCCTTCATGCAAATGAAGGGGTATTTATAGGCATACAAAGAGGCTAGGTGTCACTATCTTGATGGCTTAGCCATTGGGATTTTGCCAAGTGTTATGCCTTTTGTACAACATCTAATCTATTGCCCAATGAATGGGTGCCAAGTGTTAAGACACATTGACTATTTCTAAAGTTGGTGACTCTTGGAGTTCCCAATGTTGTACTTGGTCTTTGGAACTACTCAGCTGCTCTCCTTGGTGACTAGCTACTCGTCTGTACGTCTTCGTTGGGTTTATAACCCAAGTTGCTCGCCTGCTCGCCTCTTGTTGAGATCTTGGGTCTTCTTGTTCTTGTTGTTCGCTACTTTGTAATGGCCTTTATGACCGGTTGCTCGCCGCCTTCAGATGGGTATTTGTCCCTGTTGCTCGCCTCCTTCATTAGGACCTTAGTCCCTGTTGCTCGCCTCCTATGTCATGCAGTCCCTGTTGCTCGTCCTCTTCCATATTATTGCTTTTGATGACTTCTTAATCTTATTAGATTAATATTTTTTATGCTAATATTATGTCATTATGTCCCTGTTGGTCGCCTATCAACACACCTTTTGATGTCTTGGTCTACCCACCAGCTCCCAAACATCCTGTCTGGTGAATTGATTCAACTCATATTGCATTACAACTATCCAATTTGAATCCTTCAGTGCCTCCTTGGTGTTCTTGGGCTCAATCAAGGATACATAGCAATTGAATAAGGCAGCTAAGTTGAGTGATCTTCTAGTCTGGACACCAACAATTAGATCTCCAATAATCAGATCATTGGGGTGATCAATCTGACTCCTCTTACCCTTAGGCAGTCCTGATTGACCGTCTAATGTAGTACCCTGATTATTATCATCAACTACATTAGAGCTTCCCCGTACAGGAGAACCAACCTCTTTTGGTTCTGCTCCTTGTGGAGGCTTCTGCTCCAGAGAACTAGAAGATGGGTTGCCATCTGAATCTAAATCTAACTCTGAATCAAGAATAGGTGGTTTGACCTTAATTAACTTTGAAGTACTCTGATCCTTAGACTCTTTTGGAGAGAAGTCCTTAAGTTCCACCCTGCACTCAAGAAGAGATTCATAAAAAAACAACATGAGGTGTTTCTTCCACACAAAGAGAATTCCTATTAAAGACTCTTTATGCCTTACTGGAGCTGGAATATCCTAAGAATATTCCATCTGCCACTTTAGCATAAAAAAATCTTTAATTTAGACTTCTCATTGTCATGAATGAAACACTTACAATAAAAAATATGAAAGACTGAAACATATGGGGTTTAACCTTTTCATACCTCATATGGTGTCTTACCATGTCTCTGGACAATGAGACATCTGTTCTGGGTGAAACAGACTGTGTTGATGGCTTCTGTCCAAAATCTTTGAGGTGTGTTATACTCTGCCAATAGAGTTTTTGCGGCCTCTTTGAGTGTCCTATTTCTCCTTTCTGCCACTCCATTTTGTTGTTGTGTTCTGGCAGAAGAGGTTTCATGAAGTATACCTTTGTCCTTGCAATACTCTGCAATGTGTGAGTTCAGGAATTATGTGCCCTTGTCACTTCTGATCTTGATTATGCTCTGGTTCTGCTCATTCTGAATCTGCTTGACAAACTCTGACAACTTAGTGATAGTTTTATTTTTCTTAAACAAGAACACTACCCAAGTGTATCTTGAAAAGTCATCTACTATCACCAAGGTATATTTACTTCCACTAAAGCTAAGTGGTGAAACAGGTCCAAACTGGTCCATGTGAAGCAATTGAAGAACTCTGGTTGTGGTTGTGCTTTGGACATCTTTGAATGATGCTTTAGCTTGTTTTCCCTTCTGATTGGAACCACAAGTCTGATTCTTCTTGAATACTTTATTTGGAAGACCACGAACTAGACCTTTCCTGGAAATCTTGTTGAGTGTCTTGAAATTTAGGTGACTCAATCTCTTATATCAAAGCCAACTATTCTCTGCAGATCCCTTAGCTACCAGGCAAGTGTTCCTTGGACAACTATTAAAATCTGCAAGATAGATGTTACCTTTCCTCAGGCCAACTAATAATATATCATCATTATAAGAGTTAAAAATAGTGCATGAGTCACTAGAAAAATTCATTGAGTATCCCTTGTCACAGAATTGGGATACTGAAAACAGATTATACTTGAGACCTTCAACATAGTAGACTTCATCTATAGATACATCATTGACAATCAACTTTCCAACTCCTCTAGTGACTCCAAAGTTGTTGTCACCAAACATCACTCTTGGCCCATTCAATTGCTTGAATCCTGGAGATGATCTTTCACAAAGGTCATGTGTTTGGAGCATCCACTATCAATGTACCAAACACCATTGCTTGAAAATTCTTTCTCCAATGTGCTATTTTCCTCCTGCAAGAAAATCAATCAGGCACCCTACTAGTGCTGGGTCCTGATTTGTTAGTTGCATTGCTTTTAGGAATCCATAGATAAATATCATCCCTTACTGGATGAGGAGATCTTATTTCTTCCGAATCTATCTACCAGCACATGTCCTCTGACAATAACATATTGAGTTGCTGGACTAATGAGAACACCTTTCCTAAAGACAAGTCTAGTGTATCTCCTTTCAGATCTAGCCTTAGGAATGACTTGTCTCAAAGACATGGTCTTAAAGGTCTGGTAATAAGGATACATCCTAGAAGATCCATCTCTGGTGTCATAATCACCCAGATCAACTAGACTTCTATAGATGGGTCTGGTGGACCTCCTCTGGTTCTGATGAAACATGGATCCTCTCTGGTGAGCATAGTTCCTCTGAGGCATTCTACTCTAATTATGTCTTCTTGTTGGAGTTATACGTGAAAGTATGTTTTTACTTTGTATAACTCGTGTATTAAACACTTATTTATGAGAATAAATATTTTATAGCATTTGTTTTAGATATGATTGAATGTTGAATATTTATTGCAACCAGCTCATTATAATTTTATAAGTAGTATGTGTTATATTGTAGTTAATGTGGTGATACCCGATCACAGAAGATCACATTAACAGTTTCCTTGTAACTAAACGTACAAATTCACGGCCTAGGTGGAATTGAACAATCCACCGCAAAAGGTCAATGTGTATATCTCAGACTGGCCTATCTTGACCAAGAGATTGCACTAGCACATTTAGTATGTATTGAAGAGGACCTACAGCGAGGATAAATTCTTTTGTTCTGAAATGTGAAGAATTAGACCTCAGTAGTTATTGATTTCTTAATCTCCGTCACTTAAATAGGACCATGCGTGCTTAATGGTTACTGCTTTGATTCATGTTGGGTGAGAATCATCGTGACTTCTAACTTTATGTTTTGGGCAGTAATATTAATCATATGACGGTTGCTAAGATTTAATACGGAGAAACGCATGCGAGTACGGCTCGTGTGATTTGTCCCCTTGGTGGGCTCAGAAGTTTTATCGTACCAAATCTTGCAAGTGAAGAATTAATTTCTTCGATACAGATAATAATGTTGAACTGTCTTTACTCCAAGGTGAAATATATTAATTAATTTAGAGCTATTCAGAAGCTTAATTAATTAATGGACTTGATAATCTTAAACGCGGAAAATAATAACCAGGAGCCCATATTATCGTAATATGGATTAAGATGGATAGTGCAATATTAATTTATTAGTGGTACTAATTAATATTAATGGGCTGAATGATATTGAGTCTCAATATTGAAATTCAGAAGTCCATTGGAGGTCTAAACTTAATTCTCCTAAATGCCCCTCAAGTAGCCCATTAAGTAGCCCAATAATAATAAGGTGATTAAAATAAAAGATTGCTGATTTTTTCATGCATTATTTTCGAAAATTAGATATTTAGGAGAGAAAAGATTTTGTTGGAAGATAAGTATTATTGGATTACAAGATTATCTCATATATTCAAGAAGATCTAAATCTTGTGATTTCAATCCTAAGATTTTCAAAAATTACCCCTTAATAAGTAGGGAGAGATTTTTGTGGAATATTTTATTATGGAGAAAAGAATATATGGGATATATTCAAGATTTCTTAGAGGCTAAGAAAAAGATTTTCTCCTCCCCTAAAATATTGAAAATTTCGGCCCCTCTCACTTATAAATAGGGGATGATTATTTCATCCCCAAGTACATGATTCCATGTGTTGGAAAAATCAAGAGCAAAAATATTTTTCTTTTTCCTTGTTTATTTTAATTGCTTGAAAGCACTTCCCACCGGTGATCAAGTAAGGCGAAAGGGACATACTTGAGAAGGTCTTTTGGTTGGTAGCACGTTCGCGACAGTCCCATGATAAATCAAAGGACATATCTATAAGAGGTACGTGATCACATAATTTACTAGTTATTCCGCCATAGATTTTATGTGAATTAATTCTGCATGCATGATGATAAAATTATTGTTGGAATTATTATTTGAATTAATTAGTATTAATTCATGCTAGTAATAATTGTATTTAAATTCGTATTTAAATTTCATCCCGAATAGTTTCCGGGCACCCTATTTTCCCAACACTTCTCTGAGTATAATTCTTCTGAGGTCCCCTGTTCTGATTGAAGTTCCTCTTATCAGAGTATCTCCTCTGAGGTCCCCTGTTCTGGTTAAAGTTTCTTTTGTTAGAGTATCTTCTCTGAAGGCCCCTAATCTGTTTAGGTTCCACTCTTTGAGATTTACTCTGCTGAGGTCCTTTAATCAGTTTAGGTTCCTCTTGCTGAGAATTACTCATCTGAGGTCCTTTAATCATCTTAGGTTCCTCATTTTGAATCTTACTCTTTAAAGAAACTTTTATCTTATTAGATTCCTCTTCTGGAGTACAACTCACTTGAGAGTTCCACTCATGCCTTCTGGGATTCAGGAGCACTCTGGATCCTTTCCCATCTAGATCAGTTTCATCACCCATAACTTCCACTATTTCATCAGCTCTTATGGACTTGTCTTTGTTGTACATATACTTATGAGTTTTTGTTGCTCTACTAGGATATCCTAAACCACTCTTGTCATTTATGCGTTGAGATGACTCAGTCATGATAGATACTATAGTTGGTATCTTTAGTTCTTCTCTGGGCATAGGTATCTCTTCTATGACTTCTTCAACTTGTTTTCCCTTGATAAGAGATTGGTATTTGGCTCTAAGTTCACCAATCTCATTGTCCTTAGAGAAATTCTCCTTCATGAGTTGATTCACCAGATTATCTTGATCAGTAATAGTGTCCTAAAGTATTGAAACTTCTTTGGAATGATTATTGATAAGGTCTCTGGTAGATTTTTGCTCATGGGACAAAGATTGTATTTTAGCTTTGGGCCTACCATTTTCTTTCTCAAGTTCTTGACAAAGTTGAACACATCTTTGGAGATCTGATAGCATTTGTTGCATATCAGACTCACTAGAAGTACCATATGAATGATAGGATTTAGTATATTTAGAGATGTATAGTGAAGATTCTCGTACCTCAGTAAGGTCTGCCATGAGACACATATCATCATCTGATCCAAAGTCAGAAGAAAAAGAGCTTGAACCAGTGTCCTCCTATTCTGCTTCTGCCAGCAATGCTCTCTTGCCTGCATATCTCCTGTCTCTCTTGAGTCTCTTTTCTTCTCTTTATCTGGGGGTTAGTTTAGGACAACCATAGTTGTAGTGACCTGGCTTGTTACAGGTGTAACAAGTGTTGTCTCCTGTTCTAGGACTGGGACTGGCATCTCTCCTTCTGGAGTTGAAATTTGCCCTACCTGGACTGCTTTCTCTCCTACTGTAGTCAGATCTGCCAGAGCTGGAATCTCTCCTCCTGAGACTGAAGTCTCTTTTCTTGTCTGGGGACTGGAACCTGGTTTCCTTTGAATCTCCAGATGACCTCTCTTTCTCTGCAGGCTTGAAGGAACTTCTCCTGTCTCTGGTTGAGTCATTCCAGTGTCTCTTGTACCTACCATACTTGGAACTCATCTTCTCCAATTTTCTTGTCAAGAGTGCTACCTGCTCCTTGAGACTCAGTTCATCTACCACTGGTTCCTTTACCTGTTCTTCAGTCTTGATGGTTGAAGAGAATGCAACTCATTTCTGTCCAGATGAGGAAGAGATCTCATCTGCCTGATCTTCCTCTTCCATACTTATATGCTTTCAGATCAGAGAAGAGCATATGATGGTCTAGTTTGTTCAGGTCCTTACTGTCATTGATGACAAAAACCTTGATTCTCCACTTGCTTGTTAGTGATCTAAGAATTTTATTATTAATTTCCTTTTCAGAGTAGTTCTTACCTAAGGCATTAACTTTATTGAGGAGATTTGTGAGGTGCATGTCCAGCTGGTCTATTGTCTCATCTGACTTCATCTTGAAGGTATCAAATGAGTGTTGAACAACTAGTAACTTATTCTCTTTGATCTTGTCTGTACCTTCACAAAATAGAGCCAGTTTGTCCCACATCTCTCTGGCTGTACTGCAGGTTCTGACCTTCTCAATCACTTTCTTGGTGAGTGTGTTGATGATTTATGTTCTGGCTACCTGGTCTAGGTTATGCAACTTTCTCTCATCATTGTTCAATTCATCCTTTTTCTTGAGAATCTTTTGCCTTGTAGGTCTGGTATCTTCAGTGGCTCTTTCTCCATCTCCACTGGTTTCTTCTATGGCATCTGATCTACCATCATCAATATGAGTCCAGTAAAATTTGATAGGGCCACTTTCTACCACATCAAGCATGCGGTGATGAATAGGCTATAGTCATCAAAAGAAAATTCTGGTAACTTACGACTCTTGTATGCAGATTTTGAAGATATCTTGAAATGAATAAAATGACAAAGGTTTTATGCAAAAGTAATAAAATGCAGTGGATTTGCCCTGGTGACCACCAAAGCTTTTCAAAGCAGTAGTCTAGGACACACTGCTCTAATACCACTTGTTGGTCCCACTAGTAACAGTTTTAAAGGTGTTTAAGAAGTCTAGAAGGGGGGTTGAATAGACTTCTCAACACAAATCACTTTTATTTTAACTTTTTGAAAACTCCAGACTCATCTGCTGTACAGTTTGTGGAAGCTTATTCTATTAACTTTTGAGTGAAAACCTTTTATGCCTTAACAAGTATGATGCAAGACAAAATTGAAGCAGTAAAGTAAAGAACACAAGAATATATAGTGGTTTGGATATCAAATCCTACGTCCACTCTCCCTTTTGACAAGGGGACTTTCTTACTCTCCTTCTTACGAACTTCACTGGAATTTTACAAGTACCAGCTCCTTGCTAACAACTTAGATCTAACTCGATCTAATTCTTTCAACACACCAACCTTATTGACTTGAACGCAAAATACTAGCTTGACTAGTAGTTACCCCACAAGAGTATGCGATCACTGTAGTATGGGCGAGTATAGGGACCAAGTAGTATCGAACCCAATGAAAAGTTTGTATGCGAATAAATCCCTGGAAATGTACGTGTCGTAGCTAATATGAATGCTATGTTTGGTTTAAACTAATCCTAAACTATATTATACTAATTATCAAATGAAAAGAAATAAAATCTATTCTAACTCCGATATGAAGTGCAAATATGGTGGTGATGCTCGGGATAGGAATCCTTACGTATACTCAAGAAATTGGTACAATAACTAAAATAATTGTGATGTTCAAGTTAAAATCCTAAGTGTACTAAAACTAGGCAATCAACTTCCCTAACCTAGCACAAGAATTGAAAGAATAAAAGCTCGAGAATTAATCCCAATACTTTGTTCTATCAACCTACTTCACTAATCCACTAATTAAATTATATGGATTGTGCTTAATTACTGAGGCCCTAATTTAACTAAGATGATGGATAAACCGGTAGATTATAAACCCCTTCAAAAACCCTCTCCTTAAGCCTATTCGTTATTAAAGAGTGATGCAGTCGTCTTCTCTCTAATAATTATCGTACTTAATTCTATGATTATTTTAGGGTTTATTAGAATTGTTCAATAATTAAGAGAACTAAAACTATACATCACGAATTATCCTACTTACGTACCAACATCCCGATTCTTCGAGTTCATCCTATCCTAAACATGCAAGGGTTCTAGCCTAACATAGTTGTTTAAAAAATTAAAGCAATTATAAGATCGATAATCATAAGCATAATCAAGTTGATGAAAGAATTCACGAACATAAACTAATTATTAAAGCAATTGAATCAAGTCTCAAAATTAAATCTATAAAAATCTGGAAAAGTAGGTCTAAGAGATCATGAGTTCAAGAAATCAAAACGAAAATCCGAACTGTTCAAAGAAATTATTAATCTAATGAATTCGTATGCTAAAAACCTCGATTACAATCTTCAAAACCTTGCCAAATACTCAAAATCTCCTTCCCGAACTCTTCCTCTTGGAAGACTCTATGAAAATATGTGTTGATATGTAAAAATAGGCTTGAGACGGGTATTTATATGATTTGGGGCAAAAACAGGGCAAAAATACGCTCAGGGCGCTCGAGCTAAGCCCCCGTTCGAGCACTCTCAGGTCGAGCACTTTTCGCTCACAGAACATTCAGGGCGCTCGAGCTGTCCGAGGTCGAGCACTTTCCGCTCGAGTGCCTCCAGCTCGAGCACTTTTTTTTGCTGTTGTACACTTGTTTGAAAAACCTTCATATCTTCTTAACCGGGAGTCCATTTTGGTCGATTCAAAGTCCTACGAACTCCTATTTTCACCCTATTTCCAAATATGAACACCAAAGAGACAAATTGATAAGTTTATGAAAATGTTACTCAAATAACTCTAAATACTCACAAAAAATGTACAAAATATGGACTAATCGGGTACTAAAACATCATAATTTCACGTCTAATCACTTATCTAAAAAGATGAACAGGTTGAATATTGTATTTCCAAATATTCTCCTTAAAGAGTAGATTTGTATGAATTTTAATGAGAGTACTGAAATGCTAGATTGTATGATTGCTTGAATGTGTTCTTCGCGCGTATGTATCTTCTTCACAGTAGCTCTCTAATTTATAGGGTGGATTAAGGTTTAGCCATTGGAGAGCTAATCTAATTAGATCCCTATAAATAGAAGTCAATTAATCAATTTCCCTAATTGATTGATTGGGGTTGGTAAGATCCTTTGGATTGATTCTTCATTGACTTTCCAATCTTGATCTTCAGAATGCATTAATGATATCAACGGTAAAGACTTCTTTGATAACTTTTATGGTCTGTTTAAAACAGTAAGACCAGATACCATATGTCGCAGAGGTCCTCTGGTCCAGACCAGAGTAGTGAAATAAAGATTTCCTCAGATTCAGAAGATGATTCTAAGGCTTTTCTTATTTCACCAGACTCGTCTGGGTCTGGGGATGCTCTTCTGTCTTCAGCTCTAAACCTCATCTGGAAGAGGTCTGCTGGTCGACTCCTCTGGTCAGACTCCTCTGGTAGGCAAGTTCTCCCTAGACTAAGTCCTGATCTACTTCATCAGCTGGCTAACAGGTCTAGTTGTGGTTCTATTACATCTTCTGGTTTGTTTTAACATCTTCAAAACTAACAATTTTTTATCCTAACAATCTCCCTTAAGACTTTCTGGCCTTGCCCCCTGGCTAAGCATTTCAACAGAGGAAGTTAAAATCCTCTTTTGTACAACTGCCCTTCCATCATAGTAAATCTTGATGCTCGTCTGGTCGTCTTGGCCGTCTCTTGCAGATCTTCTGGTACTTCACCATCCCGGAGGTACTTGACTATTGGTGCGCGCCAATCATCCTCTTCGAGTTCTTCATCAATTTGATTGATTTTGTAGTCATTGATTGATGGATTAAGTATCTTTATTATTGTGACTTCTGACAGCTCTACTGGTCCCGTGCTAGTCGCCAAGCGAGCAAGTGCATTTGCTTGGGCGTTGTTATCTCTTGGTACTTGCTCAATATAGATTTGTTCAAATAGGGAGGCCAGGTGAGCAATGATCTTTTGATATAAGGTCATATTTTCATCTTTGGCTTCGTGCTCTCCTCGGACTTGGTTGATGATTAGTTGTGAGTTTTCGTATATTTGTAATCCTCTCACTCCCACAGCTAATGCCAACCGAAGTCCAAGAATCAACCCTTTGTATTCAACTTCATTATTTGTTGCCATGAACTTAAATCGAACAACTGAGGTGAACACTTGCCTGTCTGAGCTAATCAGTACTATCCCGACCCCCAATGCCGTGTTGGTTGATGAACCATCAACATACATGTGTCATGGGTAATTATGACCTCTCGTCGGATCTTGAGGGAAGGTTAATTCGACTATGAAATCGGCTAACGCTTGTTCCTTGATCGTTGTTCGAGGTGCATAAGATATTTCAAACTGGCTGATTTCGAGAGACCACTTTAGGAGGCGACCAGCTGTGTCAGGTCTTTGCAAAATTTGCCTTAGCGGGAATATTTTCAAAACCTCCACCTGATGATCAAAGAAGTATGGTCGGAGCTTTTTGATACTCATCACCAGTGCGTAAGCCACCTTTTCCATTGGTGAATATTTGATCTCCACTTCGTGCAGAGCTTGACTTACATAGTAGATGGTTAGATGGAATTTCCCATCCGCTCGTACTAGGACTGAGCTGATCGCCACCTCCAATGCTGCCAGGTACAGGTACAGTTTTTCTCCTGGAGCTGGTTTTGCCAAAATTTTGGTGTCACTGAGATATTCTTTCAACTGCTCGAATGCCTATTGGCAATTGTCCGTCCATTGAAACTTTCCTTTCTTGATAGCATCGAAGAAAGGTCGGCACTTGTCACCGGACCTTGAAATGAATCTGTTCAAGGTTGCTAGGCATCCGATGAGCCTTTGTACTTCCTTGACTGCTCTTGGTGGCTACATATGCATGATTGCTTTCACCTTGGTCGAATTGGCCTCAATACCCCGTTGACTGACCAGGTGTCCAAGAAATTTCCCAGAATGTACTTCAAAGTTGTTTTTCTTTGGATTGAGTTTCATATTGTACGCTCGGAGTATCTCGAATGCCTGGGCTAAATGTTGTAGATGATCTTCCTTCCTTAGACTCTTGACGATAATATCATCCACGTACACTTCCATTGTCTTGCCAATATGCTCATCAAACATTTTATTGACAAGTCTTTGGTATGTGGCTCCTGCGTTGATCAACATGAATGACATCCTCTTCCAACACAGCAGATAATGCAGTGTGCTCCTGGTCGTCAGGGTGCATTACAATTTAGTGATATCCTGTGAATGTGTCCATGAAGGTCAAAAGCTCATGACCGGCTGTATTGTCTACCAGCTGATCAATGTGTGGTAATGGAAAGTTGTCTTTTGGACAAGCAGCATTTAGGTCTGTGAAATAGATGCACAACCTCCATGTTCCATTTGGTTTTTGCACCAACACTGGATTCGCCACCCATTTTGGACATAACGCCTGTCGAATAAGATCATTGTCTAACATTTTTTTAACTTCAACATCAAGTGCTTCATATTTGCCGGGCCCATACTTCCTCCTCTTCTGTTGGACCGATTTTTTTGTTGGGTCAATATTTAGCTTATAATAGGCATTCTCAGGGCTGATGCCTACCTATCAACGTGCGACCATGCGAACACGTCGAGATTAGCTTTAAGAAACTCCTCCATCTTGGATCTGTATGGCTCTGGGAGCTCAGATCCAATGAAGAGTTCTAAGTCCTCTCGGTTCGGGTCGACTCGTATTGCCTCTAACTCCTCAACCGGCGTTGTTCTTCTCTTTTGGTCTTTCCAACAAGGATCGATGATAGGTCTATCCAAATTTAACTCATCTACAATCGCCATCCATTCCACTCCTAGCCGTGGTTCAATATCCTCAACCTCATTTTGGGCAAGCACGGCTTCTTCGTTTCTTGTTCTACCCTCCTGCTCATCCATGCCTGGCTGTTAGTCCACCTCCATCATTTCCGTATCAATGGAAACCATGATCTCATCGAGGATGGAAGGTTCATCTCCAGTATAACTGCTCGACTGCTTGGCATCATAGAGACTCTGTTTTCTTTTGGTTGTAGTTGTAGGAGGCATCATGGAGACTCTCTTTTGGTTGTAGTTGCAGGAGACATTCATAAGCTTTCTTCTGATCGTCTTTTATCGTACCTGCACCCTTCGAGGTTAGATATTTGATACAATAGTAGTACGTTGAAATAACTTCTTTGAATTCATTAAGAAAAGGACGACCGATAAATTCGTTGTAGGTGGACTGCTGATCTACCACTATGCATAGTCTCCTAACTGATCCAACGTACTTTTAAACATAATATTTATGTAGGAGCCCGTATCGACAAGTAGGCGGTGTACTCGTGTTCCCATGATGTTTACGCAAATGATCAATGATTCATTGTGGGGAGTGAGTACTCCATCCAAGTCTTTCTCCGAAAATGTTAAATCCCCAATTTGTTTGGTTGCTGTATTCACTCCCACTTCCTTCACTTGTGCCATTGCCCTCAACTCTGCTTTTCTTTTTCTTTTGGATATCGGGGGTCTTCCGTCGGAGCAGCCACCAATTGGCCCGATTGATTCAAGCATGAGAATTTCTCGAACTGGCTCTATGGGGGCTGTTAGAATTTTTCTTCCTTTCTTGTCTGCCCTGCTCGGATGTTCGTCACTCTCACCATCCTCCAAGCTAGATGGTGTTGTTGTCCTTGTTCTCTTCCCCGACTCTCTTTTTATGAACTCTGATAGTTTTCCCTCTTCGTAAAACCTCCACAACTATTTTAAAAGGTCTCGACATTCACTTGTGAAGTGGCCGATATTTTGATGATACACACAGTATTTGTTTGGGTTCAACTTTCCTCATTTCTGTCTAATCTTTCAGGGTTCAGATAACATATCTTTGTCCTTTACATTACTGTATACTGCATCCACCGATATGGTGAGCACTTGGTTTAACCTTTCCTTCAACTCGACTCCCTCATTGAAAGCTTTCATGTTCTTGGGAGCTTTGTATTCGCTTCCTCCCAATTTCTTTCCTGACTTCTTTGGATCAGTCTTTTCTCCCAATTCCTTCTGGAGGACTTCTTGCATTGATATATGAATGCCAGCCCGATGTCTGAATTCCACATATGTTTTAGGACATGTCAAGTGCATTTTTTTCCACAAGTCTATTCCTTTTTTTAGCCCGGCCATCACCGCCACCATTTTCGTGTCCTCGCTAACCACTTCTCCTTCAAGAAGGACCTTATCAAACATTTCGAGGAACTTTCTGTTTGACTCCTCGTCTTCTTGCTTGATGTTCGCCAATCGGTGCCTTTGGGTTAAATAAGACCCGACGGTGGAAAAGTGAGAAAAGAATTCCTTGCTCAGTTGAGCAAAAGAGCTGATGGATCTCGGAGTCAAAGCTGAAAACCATCTGTGTGGTCCGTCTCCAAGAGTAAGGGGAAATTTTCGGCACTGAGTTGCATCTGTAGCCCCTATTGATATCATGAAGTCCGAATACTTAGTCAAGTGGACCCTTGGATCCGACGTTCCCTCGTACAGGCTGATAGCCGGAAATTGTATTTTTTTCTGCACCGGTGCATTCAGGATTGTTAAAGACAACGAGGATGATGGTAAAACAGTTGAGCCAACACCCTTCTGAGACTCCAATTGCTTTTGCAACTCTTCGATTGCTTTCTTCATCGCCTGCAGCTCGCTTGCAGGAATTCGCCCGTTAGAAGGTTGTTCATCGTGGTCGAGTTCAATGACTTTTTCACGATGCAGTCCCTCACTAACGGTGCATTTTTCCTGCATTGTTCGCTTGACTACGTTGCTCACCCCATTGGGTCCCAATCGACCAAAAGCCAATCGCCGAATTCGATCGTGCACAGATGGACGAACAACTGTGCGAGCTCGTTCCTCTTCTCCAGCTGGTGCAACTTCCCTTCTTTCATCCCGGTCTCCCAATCTTTCCCTAGCGTTGGTTCGTGTAGCACTCCTGCTCGACTCTTGGGCTTTATTGGGAGTTGACTCCCCTCTACTTCCTGGTCGATCGCTGACCGGTGCCTTTCCTTTATTTTTTCATACTTCGGCACTATTTGCTTCATCCGGTTGTTTATCCTCCCTCCTTTTACCTTGTTGCTTGCCTGCTCGATTGCTAGCCTCTGGAGCTTTCGACAGTCTAGCTTTCTCTTGACGTTTTTGTAACTATTGGAGCACGATAATCGTTTTTACCAATTCCCGGGATTTGGGCGAGAACTTCGATCTCCGGAGGGAGGGTATCAAGGGTAACTTGCATATTTCTCCGGGAAGTTATCCGAACTGTTCTTGTATGGTCACCCGTTGACAAAACCCTAGTTCGTGATTTGTGACTCGGGTGTGTGCTTGAAGATTGATGCTCTTGTGATCTTGCCATCTTTGAATGTTGAATGATTGATGAAGAAAATTTGTGTTTATAGACTTTTATCCAAGAACAACTAGCCTTGTATATGCGAATTTGGTTATTTACAAACCCTAATTCACATATGCATGCATTCAAGTTCCTTAGAAGATGGATAAAAGCACCACGAATCACTTTGCAAATGCCCAGTTTCCGACGGTCTCTTATCGGATTTAGGCCAACAAACCCAGTTCCCAGCGAATTTTAACACAAATTCTTCTGAATTCTTCAACCAACGGAGGTTCGACCCTTCTTCTAGCGCCAATTGTTGATGACCTTTGATCAAAATGAATATTTAGTGTTTGTTTAAGCTAAGAAAGATCATCAAACAAGATTTGGAAACTTGAATTAATGTAAGTAGGGGTTGATAAATCAATTTGCAAGAGTATGAACCATTTTTAATATATTGAACTTATTTTTCCCTTCATATTAGGGTGCATTTATAAGTTTACAAGCAAGTAGGAGGTGTCAACCTCTAAGCCTTCCTATTTTACATGTTGACAAGTCTTTAGACACTTGTTTAATCCTAAGCTATTGTATCTTATACAATGACAAGTGTTAGGACACTTGTTTGTTTCTGATACAATGCCTAATTAGTGGGATTCTTGGTTGTTCTTCAAGATGCTTTACTGCTCGCCTGTTCATCTTTAAGGTGGGTGCTTAGACCTTTCTTCTGAGTTGCTCGCTCAACTTTCCTTGACCTTTGACCAGCTGCTCGCCTGGTGTATTCTGATACTCTGGCCAGCTGCTCGTCTTTTTATAATTTACACTTCTCATACCCAGTTGTTCGCCTTTTTGCCCTAATTATTTGTTTGGTCGATTTATTTTATTCTTAATACTTTTAATCTTACTGTTCGACTGCTCACCTATCAACAATCAACAAATAAATTTATTTTTTTAAAATAAAAATAATGTATTTAAAATTCTTTTTAAATCATGTTTATAAAGTTATTGTGTTTTAAGATATTATTTTCATTTTATAAAAAATATAATTTTATTTGTTGGTATGTACGTGATTCTATGTGACATATCAGACAGCCACATCATTTAATTGTTGTCGAAAAATTATCAGATGTATCGAATTACAAAACTTTAAAAGTTGATGTATTAAATTATAAATAAAAAAAGTGAATATTCTAATTGATTTTGATATTTTTTTTTTTTTGCAATTAATTCTTAAATTTTTTTTTTTTTTTTGATAAAATAAAATCATGTAAGAAAATTCATTATATTAAATTACTTTAGATTTTTATAATTAACTATAATACTTAATAATTTTAATTGATATAAAAAAGTAATTGAATCTTTCCATATTAAATAAAAATATTAATTTTTCTAAACCACACAAAATTACAAAAATAATAATTAACATTAATATAAAAAATACAAAATTAAATTATAGAATGGAAAAAGAAATTATAGCATAGGAATTATGGTACTACATGCATGGAGTGTTAATTGAGAAATTTGCTCAAATCAAGAGAACAACACAAATGTTAGAATATTTGTTGATAATAATTTTTTTTATGAAAAAGTCACTCCAGTGTATTGTTGGAGATGGTCTTACGTGATAACAAAACATAAAAATCGTCATGTAAATAATTTCAATTCACAAATAATTATACATATAGAAAATTTACACACCCATGTGTTTGACTATCTTCAAGAATTCCGTCGAACTATATTCTGTGGACTTTAGAACTAATAACACAAAGATAATACAAATAATCCCCTCCCACTCGAAAAAATTGTGATGAAATTATTCAAAATCAACTTAAGAAAAAACAACTTATATTATGACTGGTTGACTGTCGTATGGAAAATATAACTTGATTTGCGCTTCATCAATCTCATAAATTTTCGTCGAAGAATCAAGTTAAACTTGTCTTCTTAAATTCCGGATTGACTGATTACATGCCTTTTAAAACTTGCATAAGAGGTTTTATAACAGTACAACATTATATGTTGATCATACATTTAATTGTTTTTAAATAGAGTAACTCTCCTATGCATTTAGTGTATGGTTCACTCACTCAACAGTTGAATCTCTTTAAATTAAAAATATGACTGAAAAATCTGGTTAGATTATACTGAAAAACTTACAATGAAAACCAATTTTTAATGTAAACTTTTTAGTGTAATCAACCTACACTTTTCAGGGTAAACAACATCAAATGTTGAGTGAATGCACCGAGCATCAAATGCATATGAGAGCGTGCCTTTTAAATAATATAACTATAACGTATTAGTAATTAATCTTCAATTATTAAGAACTACTTCCTTCGCACTCTAATAAATTTAATATTTCACGTTATTTTTTACACCCTTAAAATAAAAATAAAGCGCTCTCACAATACACAATTTACTTCAAAATAACATTTATTTATTTATTAAAAAATTAATAAAATAGTTTTTTTTTTTTAAATGTGTTATTTTACGCATGAAATTTATTAAGAGATGGCAAACGTAGTAAAACAAAAATATGAAAAACACATTTTCTTTACCGTTTTCGTATTACAAATATACAGTTGATCAAACTCCACATATACCTCATAAATAATAATAATGAATGAATAATAATATAAAAAAAAATAAGACTAATGATATTAATTGACACATTTTAGGTTCGTGCAGCAAGTTGTGGGTTGACGTGGGTCACAAATAGAACATTTTGGGGAGATTGTTTCCACGCGCTCCGTAAGCGCGTGCGAAGTGCTACTATTTTTGATCTACTCTACCGCCTGCATGGCGTATCAGCTTCTCCTCGAACACGGGATGGCCGTACGTCTACATTGCACCACCAGCGCATGTTAGCACCCCTAGGGCCCACTCCGGCTGTGCGCATTCCCCGCGCACCATAGCCTTGACTACCATTACTAGATAAATTCATAAAACAGAGGGAAAAAGTTTATTCCCGTTGATATAGTATAGTAGTAGTACATTTTTGCTCTTCTTCATCAAAATCAAAAATCCCCAAACCTTCCCCCCTCTCTCTCTATCAGGAAAACTTCGTCTGAAGACGAGAGTTTGCTTCTCTATCACTCTCGCAGGGGAAAGTGTTTTCTGTGAAATTTTGGTAAGTATGTGTGCAAGTTCGTCTTCGATTTGTATGCGTATACTCGCGATTCTTCTTGATTTTTGCATTTAATCTTTCTATTTAGGGGGTATTTGTACTGAGGAAAGTTAAGAGCGTATTCTGTTTTTTGGCCAACAAGATCAAAAATGCGAAACAATAAAAACTGTAATTGAGGGTTTCATTTTTTGGAATCATGATATATTATCATTTGTGCATTTTATTCTTTTATTTAGCCCTAGCAATCACTCTCTCATGTAGATATCAACATGCTTTTCCCACTGCAAAATCGTATAATGAGATATCATGGTACAACCTGCAAAGCGTACTCTTCTCACGGGAATTTGTCCTGTTTTGTTTTGTTTTTTTTTTTTTTTTTTTTTTTTTTGTTGTATTTTATTCTATCTGTTGTTTGGTTTATATTATGTTATTTATTGAAATGATTGATTTATTTCTAGGATAATTTGAATTGACATGCAAGAACCAAAACGAGACGATCGGCAATTTTGCTGGGGCCCCAGAGAGGGGAACGTGAAGTTGTACAAGTCATTCACCTTAAACGGTGTTGACTACTCCCTGTACGACTGCGTTTATCTGTGGCGTTTTGGTGAAACTGAGCCCGACATTGGTAAAGTTGTCAGGATGTTGGAGACGGAATCTCTCGAGAAGAAAATAGAAGTGGTGTGGTTTTTCCGACCTTCTGAGATAGCCAATTGGTTGGGAGATATTACACCACTTGAACGAGAGCTTTTCCTAGGCTGCGGTCACGGCAAAGGCCTTTCAAATCTTAACCCATTGGTAAATTGTTCCTACAGTAATAATTTTTTCTTATAATCTACGCGATACTTTTGTTTATACATTTAATTATCTGTCACAGAAACAATTAATCCATGTATATTAGCCAGTCCTATTTATAGTTCATCACATCTTCAGTTGTTTTAATGAATCTCTTTGTACTTTCAGAATTCCAGTTTACTTAAAGTGGTTATGGAGTACTTTGTCTATTGTAGTAGGCATCATCATTCGCTAGGAGCTTCAGTAATGCACACACATCTACAATAACCAGAACTATTTATATATTACAATGACTCATTAAAAGTTCATCATATCTTTAGTTATTTCTATGGATCTTTTCTCACTTCCGGAATTATATCATGATCTATTAGAGTGAATCTGCAAGTTTGAGAAGCCTCAGTAATGTACAGATGTATACTTGCCTTATTAATTTGTTGCTGACCTGTGGGATAAACAAAGTGTTTAGGGGAGCCTAAGCTAGATGTTTATATTGTATTGACCAGCTTTGTCATAGTCGTGAAAATTTGTTCTCACTATAAAGTTCAACAAGAAGCTCAGTGTTCAATTTTTTTGATTAAGTGGGAATGCTTTCTTGTCTTAAACTCTTATCTGTTTCAATTAACATTTCGATTTTAGAGCATTTATAAAAAAGATAGTTGCTGTTGCGTTTTTTGCAAGCTTGAAATAGATGACCTCTTGATTTTAATGGTGTAGTATCTTAATATTCAATGAGAGGTGTTTATTTTATAAAGTTTATCTAAAACATACATCTGTAAGTTATCAGAAGATCTGACAAGCGTACATGCTGAATCCATAATCTTGTTCAAGCATCATTTTTTTTTGTTCAAGCATCATTTTGCCTAGTATTATTTCCAGAATACATGAAATAGCTTGGGGTTTTGTGTACTGGAGATTTTAATTCATCACAGGGAAGCGACATTGATTGTCATCAAGATTATTCGCTGATTTTCAATGCTTTGCATACAAGAGTCATATCAATTTTGTGCATGCATCATGTACAAAGATAGTTTCGCTGTTTCTGATCATTTAGTTTCTTTTTGCATGTTCTCAATGATACTCAACCTTGGTTATCATACTAGTATCACATATTTGCCTTATTTCTGTCAAAGTGGCCATACATTCACATTCAATTGCAGCCACAAGTTTGTTTTAGGTCTAGGATGTTGCTTTGGACTGGTAAAACAATTGTAATGCATTCCTCACATCATACTTTGTTTCCAATGGTCATATAGGAAGCAATAGCTGGAAAGTGCAACATAGTTTGCACAGCTAAAGACAAAAGAAATCCTCAACCAACCGAAGAGGAATTAAAAAAGGCTGAGTACATATTCTATCGCACTTTTGATGTCGGGAAGTACATTATATCAGAGAGCTTTCCTAGTTCGATTGGTGGATTTGACGGTTTGTCAATGCACATAATATTCTATGCCTCATATATTTTTTTTATTGGCATTAAATAGAGTTCATGGAATAGCTTCAACCTAATTTTGGCACATGGCTATGCAGTTGACTTCATAATTGTCGCTTATCATGATTGAATGTGATAATTCGCTTTATCTTTTTTGTTTTTAACCAATATTCTTGAATTTCAAGTAACTTACATCAGTATATGTAACTTGGGGCATCTATTTTGGAATTTGTCAAGCATGTGGTTGTAAACAAAAGAGTTTATCTTGGAATAATTATATTGTATCTAATCATTTACTTAAGTTAGATTTCTTATATAACTTGGCCATATATGGTATCCTCTAGGAAAGCCTAGTAATGGAAATAACTTTTCTTCTAAAATTATGCCTGGTGGGTTATATTTAGTGTATCTAATATTTCTTCTTTAGGTTAATTTATATTTGTATCTATTTTTTTAACTGGTGGCAACATGTGTTATCTATTGTCAGCCATCAATTTTATGGAGGCTACAAAGTCTAAGCCTGATCATTTACTGTCTTATTATCTGTATTAGACATAGAATAAAATGGTTGAACGGGATGGATGTTTTATGATGATTGTTACTCATGCAAATGATGGACTTTTAGATGTTGATAACTAAATTGTACTTTGGCTTGATTTCTCAAGTCTAATGGACTCAAATACTATAAGATAATCCGAGTTTTTTTTTTTTTTGCTATATCGTCACGTCATAATTTTCTATATTAGAGGAAAATGATCCTACGTCATTATTCACTGGTAATCTAATGTTTTAAGTTTTGATATCTTACAAGTTCACTTAATATTTCTAGTGGTCTAATTATGTTGTCACTAAATTGCCACGTAGTGGATTGTTTTTTTAACAGGGGGAGATGCACAAAGCCTAGAATTTGTTCTGAACCCAAACCACAATCAAAAGTCAAGAATGAAAAAATGCTTGTTCCAGCAACCAAAGAAGATCAATATGCTCGAGTAGCAAAAGGTGGCTACAATAATCCGTTGTTCCTTTGTCTACTGAGGTGTTAACTTGTGTTGATTTAAATTTTGTCTGCAATTTGTGAATGAATAATGCAATGATCTTTCTAAATGAAATACATGAGCTTATCAAATGATGAAATGACACCAGGTGTTAGAACTGGTGACTTTCATGCTTTCCTTATCGATTCGTGTTAGTTAGGTAGGTAGAACTGTCAACGACGCCATTCAGTTCTGAGTTTTTGCTTTAGCTTTTTGCCACAATACTCCACTTTTTCGTCTATTTAATTTGCTGATAGTTGATACCCTGGTCAGATGATCTTATTCTTACGCAAATAATTAAGTATCAATATCTAAGTTTCTCAATTGTGCTAAGAAAATGACTGTTGGATCCTTAAGATGGTCCTCTAGATCTTTAGGTCTTCAGGCTTCTGCCAATCATCCTCCATCTTCACTTATCAGTTGAGTTTCCCCCAACTAAATACCTATAAATAAAAATGGAAATCTAGAAAGTAAGCTGGCTGTACAATTCAGCGTATCATATTACATTGTGTTTTGGCACAATCATCAAAACCAATACAAATTTCCTAACAAGGTATAGGCATGATAATTCATGTAGATATTAAATCTTCATTAGTATATCCGTATGCCATTATGTATGTGTTGCCTGCATTTTAATTAGAAGTTATATTAATGATATATTGTTACATATCTATTACTCTATTTAAAATCAAAATGATAAATGTTTTTTTACCTGGATTGCTCAAGACGGATGGCATCATAAGTGGTGGAGCGCCATATGTAATATGTATGTATCCTTTAGGTTAGAGAGGAGAGGTTCATTCTATCTACATACCATGACAAAGTTAGAACTTAGAAGTCAGAGAATAATTTTATATATTTTCTGATCTGCATAAAGAAAAGGGTGATTACCTTTTAAGTTTTAACTGGAAATTGGCAGTTCAAGGCTATATTGGATTGCACTTGATACCGGCCAATTTAAACTCCTGACACCAGTTCTGAGGTTGAACTGACTGGCCTTTGTTTATCTAAATTGTGCATGGTTGAACTGGCTAACCTTTGTTTATCTAAATTTTGCATATTAATCTTCTGCTTATAACAACTGGAGTAAGGATATCAAGTAAGTTGTTCTGCATGCTGGACTCAATATAACAGGTACTTCCACCAGTAGACAGATAAACGGTTCTCCAAAAAATGGGCGATGTCCCAGAGCTGAACAGAAGAGATCTAGGCCTAACCAATCAACAAATCCATCTGATACCAGTCTCCCAAAGAAAAGAAAGTTCCTAGTCTCCTTAGGTATCTTTTATTCCACCTATCAGAATGATACTTAGCCTTGAATAATATAATTTGCCAACAATTTTTTTCCGGGTCTAGATGAAAGTTCGGAAGATGACAAGTTGCCTTATGCTCCAACTGGTGTTTCTGGACAAGAGAAATGTGTTAGTACCAAGGATTCTTGCAGGGAGAAACAGGAGCCTTTTATCCGAGAGAATTTGGATAACAGAGCAATCAATTTTACCAAGAAAGAACCTGGTAGCAAGCACCCTGTATGCCAAGGAATAAGTTACGAGTACATAGAAGTTTCTAGAAGACCTGGTATGGTAAGCTATTCTAAGTTCATTTGCATGCATATTCTTCTATATTTTTCTTGGAAACTTTTCTTTCTCAGTTCAAGGATGAAACTGTAAAGAAATAAGCTATCCACTATTTTATTGTTATTTCGATATTAACTTTTACATATAATAGTATCACACTTTTGTTTTATATATCCTTTCTAAACAAAATCAATCATGAGTTATTCCCTGGGAGTTTCTTGTACGTATAAAGGAGATTTGTACGATTAGGTGTAATCTTTTTGTCATATCAAAATTTAATATCTGCAATGACACCGGGGAGTAGCTATCTATTTATCGTGGCCTAAAATTTTAGTATTTGTTTTCATGGAAACCTAATGATGACCCCTGCAATACTTCATATTCAACTTCGAGTTTGCTTTTCATATTTGTGTATCTTGCTTGCAGGATTCAAGAAAATGGTTGAAGTTAGAGGTGAGTATTTTGCCTCATGAAACTAATTTTCTTTAGAGTGGAATGATATATCTTTTGGAGTATTCCATGGACTTACGCTGAAAATCTTAAGTTTAGATGAAGAATTATGTGTTTTTCTTTTCACTTCTGTCCAGTAGATGGTGAAAATAATATAGCTGTGTCTATTTGTTAGGTCTAGGTTTTATGATGAGATAACTGGGAATTGAATTGGTAGATAAATTTGCCTGGTAACTATTCACTTTTATCGAATGGTGCCGGACTATATGTGATCCACTAATTAAAGCTTCTATCCACTTCACTTGTTTCATATCAACTAATCAAGTCTCATAAACAAACTTTTAGCAGCAATTATTGGTGGTCCTTTCATGAATGTAACTTAATTCATGAGAAAAAAATATAGAAAGCTTTGTGATGGATTACAATTTTCATTGCATGCTTTTATTTTATCTTATATGAACTTATATGCCCAGTTTGTTTTTGCAGGTTTGGTCAGAAGAAAGGTTAAGCGAAGCAAATGAAAAAGAGACTCTTTTAGTATTAGAAAACTTGGACCCCTCATTTACATCGACAGAAGTGGAGGTAATTCATTCATAAGTTTTGATCTAATCTGCAGTTAACATTTTCGTTTTATGTGGAAATTAGGCTTTTTTTAGGAAAAAATAAATTAGCTAATTTTTGTAACACTGGGAGTTAAATATATTACAGAAGTGTAATGCGAGGACACGCAGCATATGAAGCTACTTTCTGTGTAATGTTTATGCAAAGTTGATGCATCTTAGAATAGCAAGTTCCACATTGATGTATTACACTAAAACTCACTCAGTTTTCTAAACATTGTATCATCATTACAAGCGGTGTCAATCATAAACTTTGATATCACCTTGTTAACCTTTGTAATGTAGTTCTGGTGGGACATACTTATGTAAATATTAATGTATTGGTTTGACAAATTTGTAGAATACGGATTTCTGAGCATAATGCTTATGTAGACATCTAAAAGTACTGATAATTTGTTTGCAGTTGATTGAGTAGCATGTCCGTTAATTGAATAGTTTGTTTCCACAGCAGTCATGTCTGTGTACGACTACTCATGATATTGATATTCAGTAGGACCTTGCTCAGTGAGAATATATTTTGCTATATGTTTCTGTATCAGGATATAATGTGGAGTGTATTTGCACAAAATGTTAAGGCGAAGATGGTACAACCCACTGCCTTTTCTAGCCCACATTCTGGTATAACAAATGGTCACCCTTTTTTTTTTTAATACACTTCTGGTTGACTAAGTTTTCTGATAAATAATATGCTGATAGGACAAGCACTTGTAATTTTCAAAACAAAAGAAGCAGCAGACAAGGTCATTTCAGATTTGACCCACAGATGTCTTGTGATAGATGGAAGGTAAGTTTCCTATTCAGGTGTGTTCAACTGATATCTGACTTTTTGCTTAAAGTTGCTAGTTCTCGGTGCTTCATCCTTTGTTCTTTTCTGTTAGCATTTTACAAAATTGGAATTGTTCTTCTTCCTATATGGTCTCAATAGTTTGTGCCATTTGCCTGCTTTTTGTACTGATAAGATGTTTATTTCTAGATACTTTTAAATGTCAAAATGTGTATACCCAATTCAATATAATCAGGATCCCTTCAATATGCTGCAAATTGACAGAGAAATAAAAGAATATGAGGGTATTATTGCTCCTTCATGGACTCAATCTCCACATTAGTATGATATTATCTACTTTAAACTTGAAAGGAGTCGAGTCGTTCTTATTCTACTTTTGCAAGCACTGTTACTTTGAAAACAGAAAAGAATGAAGTTTGGCACTTCTTTTCTACCCACAACATAAACAAGGTTTGACATACTTTTATTCAGATGCATGGGGTCCTAGAAGGATTAAGAAAGATTCATTAAAGCACATTCGTAAAGTAATGGTTTTTTCCTTGCCCAAAATCTAAATTTCTAGATAAGGACAACCACTGCCTATTTTTTCACTATTAAGCTTTTAGCAGTGATATGGAAGACATCTCTTTTATTTTGTTTCGGGCTCTATTCGTCTCTTTGTTCTATTTGCCAAGAAGAGTTGTGTATAATACTTACTTGCTGCTTTCTCCACAGGCCTATTGTTGGTCGAAGAAGAATACTTCAAAAGTTTGGTCCCTCCAGCAAATTCCCTGGCCATCTTTCCATTGATAGAACCAGACCTCAGAGACGAAACGAGGAGATGGTAATTCCGTCCAACTTATCCACTCTTTCTTTCTCAGGTGGGCTTGTGCTAATTTTCAGAGAAGTCACTAAAATGCTTCTTTCTGAAGAGAAATGTTGTGGCAACATCACATCACGCTCAGGGCAACACGATCGAGTTTGAAATGGCCATGGAATGGCGTTTACTTCAAGAACAATCATCTCTGTGGTGGAAAACCTTGCATGAGGTAATTATAGAATTCAACTGATTTCATATTAGGAGTCTCTCTCTATTGACACTGTTAGTCTTGTCTGCATTAGTGTTATCATGATTGTTGTACTGCTGTTCAGTGAAGTTGAAGAATATCCATGCATCTTATAATGTTTGTAGGGACAAGGCAAAGAGATCGACGGCTTGATGAAACAGATGAAGATCCCATCACAACTAGTAAGGGGACAGAACTGCAGTTAAACATGTAAGAAAGTTCCTTCTCTAGAATTTGAATGTCTTGAATTATCATCAATTGTTTTAGAATTGTACCTTTTGAGGCTAAAACTCTACGCTCTCCTTTGCCATTGTAACCTTCTACTCATTCTCATTTGCAACATCATTTTTATGTCAATCGTATCCCAGTTTTTAGACCATCTTTCTCCACAATCCAACCCAACCTTCTCATAAAAAATTCATTTCTCATTCTTATATACAACCTACAATTCAACCCATTCCTACTTTGTCCACAATTGGATCCAACCCAACCTACATGTCTCCAATTAAAGAATGACATTTGTCCCCCTCCCTCTCCTGGTCAAGATTTTTGGTTGTGACACCGGTTGGTTGGTCAACTGGTGCCATGACATTCTACCTCTTTTTTTGTAGTTATATATTGTCTTATTATGTAATCCGGTTGGCTGGTGTCCACCACATAAATAGAGTAAAATGATAAAAATGTGGTTTAAATAATGATTTCCTTAATATAAAAGATACGATTAAAGGAAAACTTTGTTGGTTCCTGATATTGATGGAGACGAGCTGGGATAGTTACAATCTGGTTTGGAGAATCCTAAAATTTTAGGAAGATAATATTTAATTATTCTATTTCCTTTGTTATTCGATTTAATTATATTATTTTCATAGATTTAGGTATTTTCCTCCTTAATTAGTAAGATGATTATGAATTTCTTTAGGGCTTTCCCTTCTTGATCCTCACGGTTTCCTATCATTCAATCTACACGCTCGCTGCATCAGATATGGATAAATAAATGTTTTTTTTCTTGCAGGATCAGCAATTTTTGTAGTCTTTGTGCACAAGTGGAGGTAGTAGAGGCTATTTTTGGACAGTGTATGAATATGACAGTGAACAAATGCAGGAAAGGGTGTACATTTATTTTAGCTTTCCATGCTACTTGCTGGTATTATATGCTTCTTTTAGATCACATGATATGCTCTTTTGGTACAGTTAATGAAAGCTGAATTTAACCACGAATTTTATCAATTAATCAAGTGACTTGTGGGAAAAATAGGTTTGCATTTTCATAATTTTGTTATCACTTTTTGAACCTACGATGAATTGGATTTTTCGTTTGAATTAGGGACGACAATTAGGGTGCGGTCTATTCTATAAGTAGCTCGCCTTGCCTTTGGTTATATAATTTTTTAGCATAATAACATTAGATTAACACTTGAAAAAAGTGTTGCAAATAATCCTTTAAAGCATAATACTATCAAGAAGGCTTTGTTTCTTAAGAAACTGTGTTTTTTTATTCAATTTTAAAGACGTATATTGTTTGAATGTGTATTAAGTAATTATGGAGTATTACATATTCTAAGTGTATTTTTTTCTATGGCCCAGTTTAATGGAGATACCCCTCTTAAATAAAAGATAATTTTAAAAAATTCTAAACTAGCCTTGCTGCTTTAAATTTATGAGATACACCTCTCATTTCTAACCCTAAATTTGATACCTGCAAGAAGTGTGCTGTCTGCCGCCGCCACCGTTTAGCCATCACTGCTGCCCACCCATTGTCGTCGTCTGTTGCTGCGTGCTATCCAGTTCAATTTTTTATTTTTTTTATTTAAGAAACCCAATTCAAATTAAGGGCCCGTTTGGTTGGGGGTGATGATTATAGGATAATGAGAATTAAAGTAATCGAAGAGTCATTCAAGTAGAGTGTAATAAATGATAAGTCATTTGATTGATAATACCAAGCATTACTAGTGAAATTATTTTCATTACCCTATAATCATCACCCCAACCAAACGGGTCCTAAATAGTGGATCGTCGTCCCTTTCTACCCTAATTACACGTAAAAATCAAAGAAGTGATCAAGTGAATATCAACTGCAAATTTTTTTTTTTTTTTTTTTTTTGACGAGGAATATCAATTATACAGTTTTCATTTAGGATTTAATAGAAAAAAAATGGAAATGAAAAATGGTCAAAGGGTTTGATCTTAACAATGCTATTTCTTCAGTGCTTTGAAAAGAAAAAATCCCAAAGGAATCTAAAAGAGAAGGAAGAAAAAAAAAAAAAAATCATCTACCTTTTTAATTTATAATTTTATTTTATTCCCAACATTTACATGTGGAGGACGTCACAAGGGGATGATGGTCGGATGGTAGGCGCCGAGGGTGAGAAGCCGCATAAAGAAGAAGTGAAAGAAATAATTTATGTTATTTTTAAAAAGAATATAATAGATAGTTTATAATAAATTGAGGTGTATATCTTAATCTAATTAATGGATGGATATCCTTTTTCCATTTCATTTCAAACTAGGTTGCGGACTGCACAATCTGAGCATCGGTCGTATTTGATTTGGTTTGCAAGTAACTTAACATTAAAAATTACCCAATTATATAAACAAGTGCAAATCAATACGATTCTGCATGATCTTGATTAGATTAAAGATCTGAAATAGTGAAATAATTTGGTTCGAAAAAACAAGATAATGAATTTTCGTGATATAATTTCCTTATATATCAAAATTTGCATTTAAGCTGTAACATAATTCTTTTGAATTTGAATTTGGGTTCAAGCTATATTATTTTTTTAAGCCAAAATCTCATATACACGCATTCACTCAACAGTTGAAGCTGTCTATACTATAAAGTATTAGCTGATTACACTAAAAAGTGTGAATTGATTATACTGAAAAATTTACATTGAAAATTGATAACACTGAATACTTTTCAGTGTAATCAACCCTCATTTTTCAGTATAACCAACACATAGTTTTCAATGCAAATAACCTCCAATATTGGGTGAGTGTATCATGCATTAGATGCATAAGAGACTTACGCAATCTGTAATACATACAAAATTGGAGATTATATATATAACAAAAAATTGTTATACTTTTTATATGCACATAGTGCACGATGTACTCTCAACATTTGAGGTTGTTTACACTGAAAACGGATAATACATAAAACTTTCCAGTGTAATCAACTCACAATTTTTAACATAAACAACATTAAGGGCATGCTTGGTTGGAAGGTTTTGAGGGGTGTAGAATGAAATCAAAGTTATAATGTGTGTTTGAAATTACACTACTATGACTTTGATTCCTTAAAAGTGGGGAATCCACCATACCTCTAAAAAATGTGAGGTGGTATGGGTATAATTCCATACCCATTTCATTCCTATACACATTTCATTCCTTACTATTTTACCAAACACCCCTAAATATTGAGTGAATGAAACACAAACCAAGTGCACAAAATACTTACAAAAGTATTTTAAGTGTGTGTGACAGCGAAATATTTGGAAATATGAATGTTCTTAAAAGTAGTAGAATAAGATTTTTTTTTTACATATTATTTATTATGATAAATAAGTGAGAGATATAATTAACTCGATTCCGTGCTTTTTATGCCATTAAAAAGCAACACTTAAAAAAAATAATTGAAAAAATAAATCATGAATTTTATGTTTATTATTGATTATAAATAATCACTTTTTTCATAATTTTCTTTTTTTTAAATTAGCCCAAAAAAAAAAAAAACTTAGTTGAAATACCTACTCCTTTTTAAAGAAATTTGTGCAATTGTTGCATTATCACATAGGAATGCATGTTCTATTTCTACTTTATGTTACCACTGCTATTAGCATATATATATATATACACATTTCTACTGTGCACTTGAGTGCATGATATGCACATGAATTTAAAATAAAAATATCTCAAACACAAATCAGCAATACCCCAAAAAGTAACCAGTAATACCCAAGAAAACATCAACAATACCCCACGAAAGTATCAGTAATACCCAACTATAAAAAAAAAAATAGTTCGGTGTGTTTGTGTGTATTCTGAAAAAATTACAATCAAAATTAAAATTAAAATTGAGTTTAAAATCCAAATGCATGCTATGCATTTGGATACACCCTAAAATTTGTCATATATGTGTGTGTGTGTGACTTGTACTTATTAACAAAACAGACATGTACTTATTAACAAAACAAACATGCAAAATTGATATAAGGGTAATTTTTTTTTAAGGACTGTAACTTTGGGGAGGTGGCAAAACAAGGACTGTAACTTTTCGGGCTGGCAAAACAAGGACAATAACTTTAAAAAGTGGCAATTTAAGGACCACAACTTTTAAAAATAGTAATTTGAGGACAAATTAGCCCGGATTATTCTCTTTCGGGCTCTAATCGCTAGTGTGGATATTCGTTTGAATATTTTTTTTTTTAAATTCTACCTCTATTTTTTTTTAATTTCCAACTCATTTCATCATACTTAAAAAAAATGAAGTGGATTTTTTTTTAAATATTATTTCATTTACTATACGTTTAACACATCACACACATTGCAATAAAATAATACTTACTGTTAAATGTTTAATCTAGGTAAATTAATATTTACTATACGTTTAATGAGTGAGTTAGAAATTATTTCAAAAAATAAAATACTTTCATTATACTGAAAAAATAAAATACTTTCATTATTTCAAAAAAATATTAATTTTTTTTTTCTTAGAGTATTTTGAGTATAATGAATGAGTTGGAAATTAATTCAAAAAATAAATGAAAAAAATGAAGTGAAATTTTTTTTAAATAGTTTCATTCAAAATAATATGCATGTTGGCGATTTGAGCCCGAAATCCGATCTAATTAGACCGAAAGGGAGTAATCCGGGTTAATTTGTCTTCAAATTGCTATTTTAAAAAATTGTGGTCCTTAAATTGCCACTTTTTAAAGTTACGGTCCTTATTTTGCCAGCCCAAAAAGTTACGATCCTTGTTTTGCCACCCCCCCAAAGTTACGGTCCTTAAAAAACAATTTACCCTGATATATAACACAATGTTTGAATGCAAACATAACAATGCTACTTCCTCCGTCTCAGAGGTATTTGAACCTTTGAGATTACACGTGAATTAAAAAAAGAGTAAAATAGTGACATATGAATAAATATGTGTATATTTTCTGTGATTGTACATACAAATCAATGTTCCATTTTCAGGTAGTATGCAAATTAGTGTGAAACGTCCAATAAAAAAAAGTTCAAATTCCTCTGAAACGAAAAGAGTATTAAATATGGAGTAAGTTTTATATGAAAACGCTTCATAATAAGTTTAACATGAAATAGTTTTAGAGTATTATTAATCTCATTAGGAGTATCATTAAACCTGTCAGGGGTATTACTAATCTGGGTCAATGGTATTATATTGTAATTGTTTTAAATTTTCTTGAACTCAAACTAATGATATCCCTGATGAGATTAATGATACTCCCGATGAGATTAATGATACTTTTAAAGTGTTTCATGATAAGCTTATCATGAACTATTGACTTGAAGCGATTTTACTAACTTCTACTAGTCGCTCACCCGCAAGCGAACGGGTTCACTGTAGTATCAGCAAGTATAATGACCAAGTATATCGTACCCAAGAGACAGTGTATATGCGAATAGATCCCTGAAGATCTACGCGTAGTAATTAATATGAGTGTATTGTTTTTGGATTTTTTTGAAAGATTAATTAAACTAAACTAAATTATCCTACGAATGCAAAAGGCAAATTAACGAAATAACAAAAGGTGTGTTTTCAAATATGAGATGGTGATGCTTAAGATAGGAATCCCTACGTATACTAACGGAGCAGGTACATAATCAAAATAACTGTGACACACAAGAATTAACCTAAGTCTATGAATGCAAGGTGAAAGCTCAAGATTCTAAACCCTAATACTTTACCCTAACACTCGACTTCACGAATCTACTAACGAGTTACTAGATTGTGCTTAATTAATGAGACCCTAATTTAACTAAGGTGATACGGTCGTCCTCCTTCGCTAAACCGGTAGATGAATTAACCTTTCCTAAACCCTCTCGTTAAGTCTACTCGTTGTTAAAGAGTGATACGGTCGTCCTCTCTCTAACACCTTTCGAACGAAATTCAAGAGCGAAGTCTAGATTAATTTTAAGAATTCATTAACCAAGAGAATTAAAACCTAACGTCACAAGTTACTCTAATTACGTACCCACAACCTACTTCTACGAGTTCATCCTACCCTAAGCATGCAAGGGTTTTAGCTAGACATAGATTTAACGTAAACAATAACAATTAGACAAGTGACAAACATGAACATGGTAATTAAAACGAAGAAAAGATCGAACATAAACTGGGGTTTTAAGATATAAAAGAATACTGAAATTAATTGACAAAACGAGGTCTCAACGTATTAAATAACAAAAGATATTAAGAAACGAAACTAAAACGTGAAATCGTAACGTGAATTCGTAAGCAAAAACCTCAAAACCGTAAAATTAAACTTGCTCGTCTCTTCTCTTCCTTCTCTCTCTAAAAATTCTCTGTAAAAGTGATGTAGTGCGTTCGGGATCCTTCAAAACGTGTTTGGAAGAGGTATATATAGGCAACGGGTCGAAACGGGATCTCATGGGCCAAAATTCTCGTCGAGCTCGAGTAGAGCTCGAGTAAAAGTACTCGAGCAATGCAAGCTCGAGTGTCAAATTTGTACAGAACGTGAAAAGTACTCGAGCCCCTTAGCTCGAGTAGTTCTACTCGACCGGACCTTGCTCGAGTAGTCTACTCGAGTGCCTGCGTACTTGCTACTCGACCGGCCTCTGCTCGAGTGCACTACTCGAGTGTCTGAGTATTGGCTACTCGACCGAAGCTGGCTCGAGTAGTCTACTCGAGTGCTTGAGTAGTGTTTACTCGAGCACCTTCATCTTGAGTACTTCAATGACACTTTTGCTCGCTCGAACTAATACTTCTCGTATTTATTCCATATCTTCTCATCCGGGTATCCGTTTAAGTCGATTCGAAGTCCTACGAACTCCTCTTTTTGCCCTCTATCCATCTATAAGCATCAAAGACAAAAATTTGTTAGTTTGAGAAAATAATACTCAAATGACTCTAAATACTTGTATGTATCCATCAAAACAAGGGCATTTTGAGCGACGAATCATGACAATTTCACGCCTAATCAACTATTTTCATATAATACTCTGTCTTAAATATGACTTTAAATTAATGACAATTTGTACCAAATTTGCAATTTAAGTTTTGATCATAATGGTTGGAATCATTCCCATTCAAAATATATGACATTTTATTTCGGTCTTTCATTTAATTTACAAATTAAATGATGTTTTGCAATTTTCAATAATAAATGACATTTCTTTAATAAGAGTATAGCAAAAATTCAATTATTTTTCTTAATATATGTAGATTGATTCAAAATAACATATATTTTGTATATAAAGAAATATTGAAAACCTAACATAGAAAGATATAAATGAATTTTTACAAACATCGATTTCAGCTGAGACACAATGAATAAATAATCGCATAACTTGATCAATAATCACATAAACAAATGTTTTTAGTTAAAATTCTTTTGAAAAATGAAAAATTTGCATGATATGTACATCATACTTTTACATATTGTTGGTGAACGAATCTAATCGTAAGGATTAGTGGCTGTTTTAATCCGTTTTTACGTCACCAATCAGTAACGTGTGATTGATTACCACCGTAAATGGTAAATCGGGGTTTGGATTTATCGAATTTGTAAATTCGGTAGTCGAAATTGGACTTATTTCGTATATGTGTGAGTTTGAGTGTGTTTGTGTGTATTTTTTGTCTGAAATTCGAAAATTATATAAATAAGCTGGAGAACAACTATTTATAGAGACTAGCAAGCATGAGGTGTCTAAGACTCTTGATCTCCCTAACCTGCATGCTTGACATGTGTCCCTTTGATCTTATCTAAGCTAAACCTTAGTTACAAAGTCTTCTTTGGTCCTTATCTCGGACTCACTGTTGTTCGCCTAGGTCGGCTTAATTGATCTTGTTGTCTCTCCAACTGAAAGTTGTTCGCCTCTTGAGGTTGTACTTTGGAAGTTGCTCGCCTTATGGCTTTGTTCAGCTTGGCTTTGTGATCTTTGTCCTTTGTTCACTTGTACACACCTCCTTGGCTATTTGTTGTATCATATTTTGACCAAGTTGTTCGTCATGGATGACTTCACAGTTGGCTCATTCTTGGTCCCGGGCCTTAATACCTGTTCGCCCATTAGTTGTTCGTCGGGAGAGTTGTTCGTCACTTCATACACCTCCCAGATTGGTTAATGCGCCCAAATCGTGACTTTCTTTGTTTTAGACTTCAATAATTGTTCGCTCCATATCTAGTTGATGTTCGATTATCAACAATTGCCCCCTATCCTGACTATACGTTGTTCCAGACGAGCAACTTTGTGGCGAGCAACTATAGTTAGGATATCAAAATAATGAGGGTTGGGACGAACATCATTGGTCTGGGCGAGCATCGTATGGTCCGTCGTTTCGTCTTCCCGAGGTCTGGGAGTTGTACGAAGATGACGCCAGCGTAATGATTGCGCGCCGTTCACGCGCGAGCAACCCCGAGGCCACGCGCCCCTATAATTGCTTATAGGCCCTTCAACTTTTGAACTTGTTTAGGAATTACCCCGTTTTCTTTCAATTTGACCTCTGAGTTTTCGGAAAATTACGTCTAGGACCCCGTTTTTGCTTGGGGTATAAATAGAGGGAAAACTGAAAATTTTCCCACTTTTCCCCCTCTTGCTACAGTGCTCCGGCGATTTCCATCCTCCTCCGGCGATTTCAAGCTCTCCGGCATCCATCTTTCAGTATTTGGCTTCAAATTTTAAATCCCAGGTAGTTATTCTTCTTCTTCTATCTTCTTCTGTATTTTTTCTCTCGAAAACGCCATCGCCGCCGTGTGGGTTTTCGCGCCGCCGTCTTCTCCGACGAAACGCCGTCGTCTGGTTCCTTTTCTCCCCCTTTTTCTTCCATGTCTTCGCACTCGAGCAACAGATCTGAGGAGACTCTTGATCCACTCTTTCCAATCGCGGCCCCCATCGATCAACCTCCCTTCGAGACTTCCTCGGCATCGGATCCTCACGTGGATTCGGTGGTTCGTTCAGTTGAGGATACTGGTGCCCGCCCATCTGGGAGAGAAATAGTGATCGCAGCGAGCAGAAATTCGGAGAACGATTCTTCATCCAGCGCTGAATCAGAAGATCCATTTTTTGACGAGCTGACTCGCGACTTTCTAGAAGGAATAGGGTTCCCCTCACCAAGAATGACGGAAAATAAGATCCCAACTGGAGTTGCTCGGCCTTTTGAATGGCGAGCATACACTGAGGAGTATGCGAACAACTTTGTTCGCCCAGAAAGAGAAGTATTGGATCTGGTGAAGACTGAGTACCAGGCGAGCAAGATCAAAAGCGTTGTTCGCGAGCATGAACTGGATTCGATCCGGGAGACCTACAAGATTCCCTACGATATTCATATGTGGGCTCCCAAGAGAAAAGAGAGAGCTGATCGCCCACCTCCAGGATGCACGGCGATCAACATTCATACTCTGATCGCAGGATTGAGATTGCCTCTTCCACCCGTTGTTGGTCGTTTCCTAGAGGCGACCAACCTTGCTATCACCCAAATCACTCCAATTGGATGGATGAACCTGTTGGGGACAATGTGTCTGTTCGCACTAGAGGGGTATGTTGATAGCATAACTGCAGAAGAGATCAACTACCTTATGACGATCACAAGATGTCCTCCTGGAGAGGAAGGTTACTACTACCTCAAGGCCAGGACAGGATTGAAGATGGTGGAAGAAGTGCCGAACAAAATTCGTGACTGGAAGCAACACTTCTTTTTTGTTGGGGGTGACTGGCGAGCATCTTTTGGTCCACACGGTGGTGATGGACGAATAAATTCCCCAGCCTCTTATGGGATATTTAAACGTAAGATTATTTTCTTGTTCGCCCTCGAACTGTACTGTTCTAATTTAACTTTTATTGTTTGCTCGCAGGCCCTCGACTGCTTAAGTGGAATTCGGAAGGAGAAGAGATCGGCTCAGAGTTTCTATTCACCTCCTGCTTGGTCGGCCTTCGCAACAAAGCAGATAGGACCACCGAGTATTTACGTGAGGGAAGGTGCCTGAGAGCTGCTCGCTTGTTTCCTTACCCTCATCACTTGGAAGCACAAGCGGAAGTGCCCCCAGGTATGAAAAATTTCTAACTCTTGATACTACTTTTGCTCGTCATTATACTTTTACAACTTGCTCGTCTAACTTCCTTTTTTTTTTTTTTTTAGCCGAGCAAGTCACCGTTGCGATTCCCCCCAGTTTTGCACTCCTCGAACAAAGAGTCTTCGAGATGGCGCCTCAAAAGGGACGGAAAAGGAGAGGTGACCCGCCCACGAAGATTCTGGGTATGACGAACAAGGCGGAGGGGGCCAAAGTCCCGCGGCCTGTTGCTCCTCCAGCCCCTGCCCAGCCGTCTTCACCAATCTCTCCCCCCCGCGCGGGGAAACGCCTAAAGAAGGCGGATGGGACTCCGCTGGCCCACGATGTCCCCATTGCTGGTAAGGGGAAAGAGAAAGTTGGCCAGAGTCATTCTCGTCCAGAGGGGGATGCTGCTCGTCGCTCCATTGAGCCTGTGGAAAGATCAGGCAAGGCGAGCAAGGATTCTACTTCTTGTCGCGGCCCCGAGGATCTCACCCATCTGGGTTGGGATGAGCGGAAATTTAAGGAGTAAGTCCATATCAGCTTCTGCCGAGCAAGATTCATCATTATTATTTTTTATTATTCTTCTAAGTATCCTTTCCTTTCTTGTTCGCAGATATCGTGCTGACGATTATCCTGGTCGAGCAAGTGTTGTACATCAGTACGCTTGCTCGAAGACTCCCGTTAACATAAGGGAGATTCCTGGCGAGCATGTTCGCAAGGCGACGGAGTTGGTCGCCCGAGCCTGGACGCGTCCTTTGGACAAAGCCATCCTCCAACAGGGGCAAATGGACAATCTCCACCTCTCCATGATGCTCGTCGCCAACGGCCTCGTTACTGCCCAAAGGGCAATTGCCCAAGTTGCCGAGCAAGAAGAGTCTGCTCGCCTTTATGCGAATACTGCTCGGCAGCTTACTGAAGAAAAGGACGGCCTGGTCGGCCAGTACGAGGCTAAAATTGCTCGCCTCAACAACCAGATCAATGTTTACATTGATGCTGAGCACAAGCGCCTTGAAGAAATTCAAGTCTTGTCCAAAGAACTGAAGGACAAAGAGGCCGTGCTCGGGGATAAGGAGGTTTTGCTCGACGAGGGGGAGAAGAAATTGACTGCGGCTGAACAAGAGATTGCCGAGCTCAAAGCTGAAAATGCTCGTCTCCAGGAGGCCGAAGCCAACCTCTTCACCCGAGAGCAACTTGAAGAGGAGGTTCAAGCTCGCACCGGTCCTATCTCCAACCTTGGATATATTTGTGCCTATGCGGATAGCATCCGCTCGGCTGATGCCTATGACTTCAAGGACCTGGTGGAAGAAATGGCCAAGGACTTGAATGAATTTATGGAGCACTATCCACCGCCGAACAACATCGAAATTCAGCTGGCGGACTTGGCCGTACTAGGGGTTAAACTTGACAAACTTGACCCCAGTATTTCCATCACCCATCCTCCACCAATTGTTGATGATGGCGAGCAAGGAGATAAGCCGGCTGCCGCGGACGAGCAAATTGCTAAAGAGGCGGAGGATAAGGCAGCTGAAGACCTTGCTCGAGACATGATTGTCGACCCTCCTGCCGAGCAATCTCAAGATCCTCCTCCCGTCGAGCAGCAGTAGTTTTTAGGACTTAGCTTTTTCTTCATCTCTTTTGTAATAGTTGCTCGTTCCTTTTTGTAGTACTTGTAATGGCTGCTTCCAGCTTGTACTATTTTTTAGGCTCAATGCCTTTGATTAATGGATGTCTTTCTTTCGTTCGCTCATTTTCTTATATATGTTGATTGCCTTTACATTTCTGTCAATGCCTTTACAATTATAACATATAGTGTTGGGCTTTTGTTCGAATTGAACTTGCCTTTAGTGGAATCAGGGTTCAGCCTTAGGTTCTGTTCATTTTAAGAAACGAACAACCTTTAAGTGGCTTTGGTCCTTAGGTTCTGTTCATTTGTAAAACGAACAACCTTTGAATGGACTTGTACCTCGAGCTTTTGGACTTTTCCTTTTTTGACGAACAACTATTATATTTACATTGCAAAATAATTACAAGTGTTATAAGACTGTCCATCACTATCATATACAATCTGACGAACAACTTTAAACACAAACTAAAACTTGCTATCCATAAAATCAAAAGAACTAGCACCAGACTATACAATGTGCCGAGCAACTTTTGAATCTATACTTAAGAAAATTTAAAAAATTAGGCAAGTTTTTAGCCTTCTTAGCCTTCCTTCAACTCATATGCATCCCTTGCCCCCCAAGACATTTGTTCGCCCAACTTTATTGATAGTACTTCTTTAGATGTACAGCATTCCAGGAGTATTGGGCCGGCTTGCCTTCCATGTCCTCAATATCGTATACGCCATTGACGTATTTTTCTGTTATACGATACGGGCCCTCCCAAGTTGGTCCCAACACACCTGGAGGTTGGGCGAGCAACTTTCTTAGAACCAAATCTCCAACTCTGAATTCCCTAACTTTTACATGGGAATTATAGTAACGTTCTGCTCGCTGCTTGTATGTGGCATTTTTTAGCTCGGCATTCAACCTTTTTTCTTCGAGCAAATCCAATTCAGCATTTAGAGCAGAGTTGTTCGCCTGTTCATCAAAGTTGGTCGTCCTGAATGTAGTGGCCTTTAACTCAATTGGTATTACAGCCTCTGTCCCGAAAGCCATTGCAAAGGGTGTTTCTCCGGTGCTCGACCTGGGAGAAACTCTGTATGCCCACAAGACTTCCGGAAGTTCTGTAGACCAACTGCTTTTACTCTCCGCCAGTCGCACTTTTAATGTATGCTTTATGATTTTATTTACAGCTTCAACTTGTCCATTCGACTGGGGGTGATAAGGTGTGGAGTAATGTTTCTTGATCCCCCACTTCGTACAGAATTCTCTCAACTCTTGTCCATCAAATTGTGGACCATTGTCTGTCACAATTGCTTGTGGAACTCCAAAACGACAGACAATGTTCTTCCAAATAAAGTTGATCATCTTCTGCTGTGTTATATTCATCATGGCCTCTGCTTCCGCCCATTTTGTGTAATAATCGACTGCCACGACGGCGAATCGAACATTTCCAACTCCAGCCGGGAAAGGACCAATGATGTCCATCCCCCATCTTGCAAAAGGCCATGGGCTGTATACTGACACAAGTTCCTGAGCCGGGGTGTGGATGCCTGGGGCAAAAATCTGACATTGATGGCAAGTTTTGGCTTTTTTGATTGCATCTTGACATAAGGTCGGCCAATAATAGCCTTTTCTGATTGTCTTGTATGCCAAAGCTTGCCCCCCAGTATGATTTCCACATACTCCAGCATGTATCTCTTCAAGTACTGCTTGCCCTTGCCCCCTAGGCAAACACTTGAGAAGTGGGATTGATATTCCCCTTTTGAAGAGTTGTTCGCCCACCAGAGTATATCTGGCGGCTCGCTTTATTAGCTTGACAGCTTCAAAAGGGTTGTTTGGTTTTTTCCCATTTTTCAAGTATTTGACTATACTTGTTCTCCAGTCTTCTTCTTCACTGGTTTGATCGTCGAGTTGATTGACATTATAACTTACTGTCGATGGATCTTTCATCTTTGTAACTATAATATCTGCCAACTCTATGGGGCCTTCACTTGTTGCTAGTCGGGCAAGCGCGTCTGCTTGAGTGTTGCTCGTCCTTGGAATTTGCTGTATGAAAACTTGCTGCAACATGGACATCAGGTGAGCAACAATCCGTTGATATTCAATCATGTGATCATATTTTGCTTCGTAGTCACCCCGGACTTGGTTTACGATTAATTGTGAATCACCGAATATTTGCAAGCGTCTGACACCAACTGCGAGAGATAGGTGGAGACCAGCGATAAGAGCTTCATACTCAGCTTCGTTGTTGGTTGCCATGAAACCAAATCTGATCGCCGAGGTGAATACTTGTCTGTCTGGACTTATTAATACTACTCCTGCCCCCGAGGCTATGTTGGTTGATGACCCATCCACATAGAGATGCCAAGGATGATCAAGTCCTCTCGTCGGATCTGGTGGGAAAGTTAATTCGACTATAAAGTCGGCTAATGCTTGCCCTTTGATCGCTGTTCGAGGAGCATAGGTCACCCCGAATTGGCTAATCTCCAGTGACCATCTTAAGAGACGACCTGCAGTGTCGGGGCGATGGAGAATTTGCCTGAGCGGGAAAGTTGTTAGAACTTCGACTTGATGGTCAAAGAAGTATGGTCGTAACTTTCTCACGCTCATAACCAAAGCATATGCCAGCTTTTCGGTTGGAGCATATTTGATCTCTGCTTCATGCAAAGCCTGGCTGACGTAATATATAGGTTGGTGGAATTTGCCGTCTTCGCGCACCAAGACAGAGCTGATGGCAACTTCTGATGCGGCTAAGTATAAAAAGAGCTTTTCTCCTGGGATTGGTTTTGATAGGATTTTGACATCTCCCAGGTAGTCTTTAAGTTGATCGAAGGCCGCTTGGCAGTTGTTAGTCCATGCAAACTTCCCTTTTTTGACGGCCTCGAAGAATGGACGGCACTTGTCCCCTGACCTGGATATGAACCGGTTTAATGCTGCTAGGCACCCGGTGAGTCTTTGCACTTCTTTCACCGAACGTGGTGGTTGCATATCCATGATGGCTTTAACTTTTGAAGGGTTGGCCTCAATTCCCCGCTGGCTAACAAGATGACCCAAGAATTTTCCTGAGTGAACTCCAAAGCTGCTTTTCTTTGGATTCAACTTCATGTTATAGTGTCGAAGAATTTCGAACACTTGAGTCAGATGTTGAAGATGGTCTTCCTTCTTGGGACTTTTGACTACGATATCGTCTACATAGACTTCAACCGTATCTCCAATTTGTTGATCAAACATCTTGTTCACCAGTCTTTGATATGTTGCTCCAGCATTTATGAGGCCGAACGGCATTCTCTTCCAACACAGCAAGTTTTTGTTAGTATAAAAAGCTGTGCTTTCTTGATCGTCAGGATGCATTGGGATTTGATGATACCCTGCAAAAGCATCCATGAATGTTAGCATTTCGTGACCCGCAGTGCTGTCCACCAATTGATCGATGTGCGGGAGAGGAAAGTTGTCCTTCGGGCATGCTGCATTCAGATCTGTAAAGTCTATGCATAGCCTCCAGGTCCCGTTTGGTTTCCTCACGAGTACTGGGTTTGCTACCCATTGTGGACAGAGTGCTTGTCGAATGAGATCATTGTCTAGCAACTTTTTAACTTCTTAATTCAAGGCTTGGTATTTGTCCGGGCCGTACTTCCTTCGTTTTTGATGGACGGGCTTTCTTGCTTGATTTATGTTCAGCTTGTGGCAAGCATGTTTTGGGTCTATCCCCACCATATCTGCGTGAGACCAAGCAAAGACATCTAGATTCTTGGTGAGGAACTCTTTCATTCGGGATCTGTAAGGCTCTGGGAGCTCAGATCCTATGAATAATTCAAGATCTTCGTTGTTGGGATTAACTTTGAACGCCTCCAGCTCTTCGACTGGAGTCGCTCGTCGTTTTTGTCCCTTCCAACGGGGATCAAGTATGGGTTCCTCAGGGTTGGAATCATTTTCGATGTTCATGGGCTCTGCCCCCAGGCGGGGTTCTAGATCATCAGTTGGCTCCGTCCCATTGTTCGTTTGTACTTGGCCCTCCAAGTTCTCCACTGAAGGTTGTTCGTCACCACCCCTTTGTTGTTCGTCAGATGGAGGTTCCTCGCGAGTGGTAACGAGTTGTTCGTCCAACACTTGCTCATCCAAGTGTTGTTCGTCCGTATCCATGTGGTCGTCCATGTCCATCATATTGTTCAGTATTGATGGTTCGTTGACGGGATAACTTGTTGCTTCCATCATGGATATTTGTACAAATTTTGCTCGTAGCTGTTGAATGCATTCTCGTGCTCTTCGTTGGTCTCCTTTAATTGTACCTGTTCCACTAGCTGTTGGAAATTTCAAACAATAATGGTAAGTGGAACACGCAGCTTTGAATTCATTGAGAAAAGGTCGGCCAAGAAACCCGTTATAGGTCGACTCCTAGTCTACAACCAAGAAATCTACCATTCTTGTTATATTTCTTTCGGGTTCATTAGCCGTTACAAGTTGTACTGCTAATGTTACAATTCCCAACGGTGTTGTCACAGCATTCCCGAAGCCTATGATTCTATGTGTTGTATTCCGAACGTAACCCGAATAATCTCCCAGATTATCGAGGGTCTTCTTGAATAAGATGTTGGTGTAGGCTCCGGTGTCCACCAACAGTCTGTGGACTCTGGTCCCCATAATCTTTGCACAGATTACGAGCGAATCATTGTGCGGGGTTAAGACGCCTTCAAGGTCTTTTTCGGTGAAAGTTAATTCTGCCGTTTGCATGATAGACGGCTTAACTCCCATCTCTTGTACTTGGCCAATCGCTCGTAGCTCCGCTTTTCTCTTCCGGTTTGAGTCGGGTGGTTGTCCATCAAAACACCCTCCCGCGGGACCTGCGGGTTCCATCATGAACAGATCTTCTAAAGGTTGAGCTGGCATACTGGGAACTGGTCGCCCGGGTTTGTTGTTTCTCTGAGGTTGACCATCCTCTTCGTCTTCTGAGTTGTTCTCCCGAGCTCTTTTCCCAGGTTGCCTCTTAACGAAATCGGAGAGCTTTCCCTCCTCATAAAATCGCCGGAGTTGCTTAAGCAAATCTCTACACTCACTTGTAAAATGCCCCACACTTTGATGGTAGGCACAATACTTGTTCGGGTTGAGTTTGCCAGTATCCTGGCGGATTTTACGTGGTGGGGAAAGCAACTCCTTCTCCTTTACGCTCTCATACACAGTATCAACTGATACTGTCAATACTTGGTTCAATTTTTCTTTCAAATCCGATCCTTCGGTGAATGCTTTCATATTTTTTGGGACCCTGTAGCTTGTCCCAACGGTCTTTTTGTTATTCTCCTTAGGATCAGCTTTGTTCTCCCCTAAATTTGTTTGTAGGGCCTCGTGCATGGAAACGAAAATGCCAGCTTGGTTTCTGAACTCGGCATAAGTCTTTGGGCACTTCAGACGTACCTCCTTCCATAACTTCGACCCTTTTTTCAATCCGGCCATCACAGTGACGATCTTTGTATCTTCGCTCACCGGTTCTCCTTCTAGCAAAACTTTATCGAATCTTTCCATAAACGCCCGGTCAGTTTCATCATCATTTTGCCTCAAATCTGATAGCCGGTGTTTTTGGGAAAGATACGACCCCGCCGTTGAAAAGTGAGAAAGAAATTCTCGACTTAGCTGGACGAACGAGTGGATCGATGCCGGCGGCATTGATGAAAACCACTTGTGAACCCGATCGCCCAATGTTAACAGAAAATTCCGGCATTGGGTGGCATCGCTGGCCCCCACGGAGACCATGTAATCCGTATACTTCGTTAAGTGGACCCGGGGGTCGGCGATGCCTTCATATTGAATGCTAGCCGGGAATTGAATCTTTTTCTGTATCGGGGCCTTCAAAATGTGAGCTGCCAAAGGTGAGGATGGCATGCTGGTCGTTCCCATCCCCCTCTGTTGGTCTAGTTGCCCCTGCATGTTCTCCACAGCCCTCCTTAGGCTTGATAATTCATCAAGAGGCGCCCCCTGACTTGGAGGCTGTTCGGCGAGCAAAGGCATTAACCTTTCTGCTCGTCGCAGTCCCTCGCTTGGAGTGGGCACTTCCTGGGCTTGCCTCCTAATGTTGTTCGCCGCATTTGGCCCTAGGCGCCTAAAGGCTGACTGGGAGAGTCTTTCATGGACTGATGGGCGAGGATGTTCAAAAGTTGCTCGCCCATCTCCTGCTCCCTGGCGAGCAGCTTCCCGCTGGGGTTGGCTAAGCCTGTCTTGGGCACTGGAACGTGTTGTTCCATGGCTAGACATAGTTGTTCGTCCGCGACCAGACTCAGCCTGTACTTCTCCTTGGTCGACCACCTTGGCCTTTCCCTTATTTCGTCTGACTTGGGCACTATCAACCTCTCGCTGCTCGCCCCTGGTAGTCCTGGGCCTAACAACCTCTAGGGACTTGTCCCTTGGCCTTGCTTGTGTTGGCCTGACCTGCTCTTGTTGTCTCTGGAGAGCCTGGAGAGCAGCTATGGTTTTGGCCAACTCGTTGGGGTTGTTCGCCAAAGCCTCCATCTCAGGGGGGAGGTTATGTGTTATAGCTGTATGTTGCGACCTGTTCACATGTCTCGGGTCACGGTCCTGGTGGTCGGCCGACGTGGCTCGGGTCTGAGATGCCCTTTTTGACAAACGTGATCCTTGGGTCTCTTTAGATTGAGGCATTTCAATTTAATTTGTTTCTTAATTTTAAAATTGAAGAACACCAAGAACACCAAGAACACTTTTGTTTGTATCTTCAAATATTTCTTGAGATTTCCTTTGAATCTTCAAGTTTTCAACTTGAAATTCTTGAGTAATCACACTAAACCGAAGGTTCGATCCCTCCTTCTAGCGCCAAATTGTTGGTGAACGAATCTAATCGTAAGGATTAATGGCTGTTTTAATCCGTTTTTACGTCACCAATCAGTAACGTGTGATTGATTACCACCGTAAATGGTAAATCGGGGTTTGGATTTATCGAATTTGTAAATTCGGTAGTCGAAATTGGACTTATTTCGTATATGTGTGAGTTTGAGTGTGTTTGTGTGTATTTTTTGTCTGAAATTCGAAAATTATATAAATAAGCTGGAGAACAACTATTTATAGAGACTAGCAAGCATGAGGTGTCTAAGACTCTTGATCTCCCTAACCTGCATGCTTGACATGTGTCCCTTTGATCTTATCTAAGCTAAACCTTAGTTACAAAGTCTTCTTTGGTCCTTATCTCGGACTCACTGTTGTTCGCCTAGGTCGGCTTAATTGATCTTGTTGTCTCTCCAACTGAAAGTTGTTCGCCTCTTGAGGTTGTACTTTGGAAGTTGCTCGCCTTATGGCTTTGTTCAGCTTGGCTTTGTGATCTTTGTCCTTTGTTCACTTGTACACACCTCCTTGGCTATTTGTTGTATCATATTTTGACCAAGTTGTTCGTCATGGATGACTTCACAGTTGGCTCATTCTTGGTCCCGGGCCTTAATACCTGTTCGCCCATTAGTTGTTCGTCGGGAGAGTTGTTCGTCACTTCATACACCTCCCAGATTGGTTAATGCGCCCAAATCGTGACTTTCTTTGTTTTAGACTTCAATAATTGTTCGCTCCATATCTAGTTGATGTTCGATTATCAACACATATGTTTGAGAAAATTTAGAAATATAAAAGATTAAAAAATAAAAATGTAAAAGCATCAGGGTTACGAATTTATTAAATAAAGAAATGGGGAGAATTTGCAAAACTTAAAAATTTTAAATAAAGAAAGGCTTCCCTTCCCGCCAAAGCAACTTTAGACATCCCACCGTTTTCCCCATAAAGCCCTTCCCCCTCTTATTACTTCCGTTTTTGCTCTCACCAAAATTTGAATCGCAGGTAATAATTGCTCAAACGATTTTTACGACTGAAATGTTCAATTCCCAAATGGATATGAAGATTCGGATCAATTTTCCCCCATTTTAGGACAGCTCTGATATCTAGGGTTTCAATCTTCTCCACTCTCTCATCGCACCGCCATGTCTAATGTCACTACTACTTTTGCTCCGAACAATTCCTCGCCGCTCTCTCTCTCGAAATCGGCCACCACCACTTGCGCATCTCTACTACGTGAGCTCCAGGTGATTCCGAACATTCCACACTATTTTATCCGGTTATCGTTCAAATTTCTTGTTTCTTTTCCCTCGGATAGAATGTTGAAATGTTTGTTGTTGTATGAATTAATAGCGCATTGTTCTCAGGGTTTTGAAATTTTGTTTATTTTTCATTTTCCTGAAATTTAATTTCTAGAAGAATTTGTATATGACATCAATTAATTTGGTAAAATATAGGAAATATGGGATGAAATTGGAGAAAGTGACACTGAGAGGGATAAGATGCTTCTCCAGTTGGAGCAGGAATGCCTTGATATATATCGTAGGAAGGTCGAAAGAAGCAGAAAGTACAAAGCTGAATTACACCAGTCTTTGGCTGAGTTTGAAGCCGAAATTGCTCAACTCACTTCTGCTCTTGGAGAACGGGTTTCGATGCCTCGGGTTTGCCTCCTGTTGCTTACTCTCGTTGTTATAGATTGAATTTATTGTGATCATCTTAATTACTTTAGAACGATCGGGGTTTGCCAATCTATAGTTTTCTTTATGCTCTTGCCATTTTTTTGCTGCATTGTCATACTTATGTCTCTAATCCTTTTTTTTTTTTTTTTTTCATAGTATGAGAAGATGAAAGGTGATCTTAAGCATCAAATATCCGTTATAAGCCCCACATTGGAGAAATTGAGGCTAAAGAAACAAGAGAGAGTTAAAGAATTTTCAGAATTAGAGTTCCAGATTGCTCTGATCTGTGCCGATATAGCAGGCAGTGATCAGATTTTAGATCCTAATGGAATTCAGGTGGACGAATGGGACCTGACGACCAAGAGATTGGGAGAACTGAAGTCTCACCTCCAGGAGCTTCAGTTTGAAAGGGTTTGAACATGTTTTTGCAGTCGTAATTTTAAAAGTTAACTAAGGTTTAGCGAGTTTAATTTATGGACATTAGGGTTTGATTTTTGGTCTTCCGCAGAATCTTCGGTTGCAGAAAATTAGTATCCATGTCAGTGCAATCCACCAACTCTCAGTTGTTATGTCTCTAGATTTTAAGAAGATAATGGCAAAAATTCATCCAAGTCTTGTTGATACTGTTGGCGAGTCAAAGAGCATAAGCAATGAAACAGTTGCTAGATTAACCAGTGAAATGAACTCACTGAAGCAAGAGAAACTTCGTAGGTTACTAAAGGTGATCCCATAGTAACTTCATTTTTCCATATATTTTGCTTCGCTGTATTAATCATTAAATGATGTTTCTATCAGTAAATGTTCTTCCTAGTAATAAAGTATGGAGAGATTCTCAACGAATTTGATTCTGTATATTTAAAAAAAATATAATCCGGCAATATAACATTACGTAAGTCGTAATGACTTTTGCTGCTCTCTGGATCGCTTGAATTTCCTCTTTCCAAATTGGCCATCATCACGCTGACTTGTACTAAACGACAGTTAAAAACAACAGATTAGCCCTCAGCAAGTTGAACTTTTAGCCTGCTCACTGCTTCATTTCTACGCAGGTACAAGATCTTGGCAGAACTCTTAAAGAACTCTGGAATCTGATGGATATGCCTATTCAGGAGCAAAAAAGATTTGACCATGTCACTTGCTTAATCAAATCCACTGCTGATGAGGTTTCGAGTCCTGGATCTCTATCTGTTGATGTCATTGAGCAGGTCCATCATTTTCCTCTAGCTGATCTTTTTTGAGGTTGTGAATTACAAATTCTTATGGCTGCAATTTTGTAACATAACAGACTGAAATTGAAGTTGAACGTCTAAATGGTTTGAAAGCCACTAAGATGAAGGAGCTTATATTCAGAAGGCAGTCTGAGCTAGAAGAGATATACAAAAGTGTTCATATAGACATTGACTCTGATAAAGCATGGCAGCTCCTCATCAGTCTTGTTGAATCTGGTCTACTTAAATTCTTTTTTCCCCCGAAGAATTGCTTTTATATCATGCTACACATGTTTATTTCATCCTCTATGCAGAAGATACATGCTTTTTCTTATGTTATGGTTGCTTCTTTGATGCTCACTTGCCACCTCCCATTTTGAGTAATCTTGGTTGTATTGTTTGGATACCCCCCTTCTTTTGTGGTTTCCTTCTCAATGCTCTAAGTGGATATGAATGTTCAGGTTTACTTGAGTACGGAAAATATGTGTATTAAATAAGATTAGGATCTGGGAGTAGGAAAAGGCCACAGAGAAGGTTATTTTGAGTTTGGAAAATATTTAATTTATGTTAAGGCCACAGTATGTCATTTATCTCTACACTTGCAACATTTCATACACTTCACATTTTTCAGAGGCTCTGAATGTATGTTGACTTTAGTGTGATATAATTGAATGCCATGCTGCTTAAATCCCTGTGGAGTTCAATGTCGCCTTCAATTTTCTAAGAGAAAATCACATTGAAGATTAGTGCTCTTACAGTGAGTGGAAGATATATTAACAAATGTGATATCCTCCAATTTGTTTCAAATGCATTTATTTTGATTAAATGATCTTATGTAAGTAGTTAGTCGAAGATTATTTAATGATTAGAAGCATGGTAACACTAAATAATCTTGTTTAGGAATTTATTCCTTTATTTTCTTTCTCAGTAGATGCAGGGAAATGAAAAATTAACTACCTTTGGTCCTCATCAATATTATGTGTTGTCAGGAATAGCAGTCTCCTTGTTGGCCCCTTTGCTTTCCTTCCTTTCGAGCTTATGCATTGATATTTGAGCTCAACTTGGTTCATGTTTGTTTGTCCAGAATTTGGTATAAAAAGATTTTGTTTGTATTGGATGTGTACAATGAAAAGGAGTAAAGGACATAATAAACTTCCCATAAAAATGAAAAATGAAAATGCATCACCAATGTGCATTACTCTTGCGTTTTGTTAAGTAATGTTTCATGAAATTTACATACTTTAGCACAACTGCAGGTACTAATGATCTTTCGGACCTTTTAACAAGTATGGATGATCAGATCGCAATAGCCAAAGAACAGGCCCAAAGCAGGAAGGATATTTTGGATAAGGTGGAGAAATGGAAACATGCATATGAAGAGGAAAACTGGCTTGATGAGTATGAAAGAGTAATACAATTTTCCTACTGCTTTAAGCTACCGTCAACATGCTATTAGTTCATCTGGAAGTTCTTGCTTCTGAAACTCCCATGTTTGATAAGATATTCTATTTATGCTTTTAACACACTTTTTGGAAACTGTGAAATTGTTCAATGTAATTGAGTTCCATTCAAATGTCGTGGCTACAATATGCATATCATCAGTGGCTGAGGTATAATAGTATCATAATTCATAAAACATTTCTAATTGTTTTTGTTTTAAATTATTCTGAAAGTTGAAATCACTGCTTATTGGCTTATTGCACATGCCAATATTCCTGGTGTGTGGAGTGCACCACTTGAGTATGAGGTTGGCTTTGTTACTGAAATTTGTTAATTGATTCTTTGTGGCTGTTCTTGAGATGTGATTTCTTTAACACACTATTTCTAGTATTTCTTTTACACACTATGTAGATGTTAGTAGTTGGGAACATACTTTTTAAGAATAGACATCCTTATACTATTCTGTTATCCAAAAATATTTCTTGAATTTTTTTAAACATTGACAGTTTCTTTTTTCCCCTACAAGGATGAAAATCGTTACAGTGCTGGAAGAGGAGTGCACAAAAATTTGAAACGTGCTGAGAAGGCTAGAATTTTGGTCAGCAAAATACCTTGTGAGTTTCTAAATTGAGTCATTTTGTTTGGAATATTTTTCTTTTTCAGCAATTAAGTAATGCCTTGTCAATGCCTTTCTTCATTATTTATTTTAGGGTCTACTTGATGCCTTTTTCCAGTCCATGCATTACAAGGCAGTACCCAAATATTGATCTCCATAAGCCATTCCTTTTTAAATAATCTTTTCACTTTTTACTAGTAATATATTTTTACAGCATCCAACGATGCGCTGAAAAAAATCAATCATTGTTCATACTTTGTTGGAGTATTAGAATGTGAAGCGTACATATGGTAACAAATTTCAGTTGTGTGTGTGTGTATGTAATTATATATATTTTGTTACTATCAGTTTTTTGCTCTTATGCTTGTTTATCATGGCCAATTTTGAGCACTTTATGAACCTTCGTTAAATATTTTACAAGTTTGGGGCAATGGTTGTGTATTACTGTGGTCTGTTTCCACTTCCCAAGCAACACTTATTGAAGTTTTCTTTTGACCTTATTTATCCCGATTGTTTATTCTTTTACATTTTGAGATTGGGAAAGTTGATTCTTTGAAAATTCTATTGCAGCTCTTGTTGAGAATTTAACCACAAAAGTGAAGGCCTGGGAACAAGAAAAAGGAATGCCGTTTTTATATAATAAGGTAAGTACAAATATATGTGTGTCATTTTTTAGCATGCTTTCATATTCATTACATCTTGTACGTTTCTTACTTTAGTTTTGTTTTCCAGACTCCTTTGTTGCACACATTGGAGGACTTTACCATTTCCCGCCAAGCGAAAGAAGAGGAGAAACGACGTTCAAGAGTACGTTGCTTCATTTACTTCATACTCTCTCCCTTCCAATTTAACAGTTGCTTTTGGGTGTTTCACATAGATTAAGAAAGACATTCAATACTCATAATTATTTATATAAAATGACTAATTTATCCTTTTGGATGTTTCACCTAGATTCATGTATCTCAATAAATGAGACATGTCACAATAATCTAGAAAAGAGTAAATATGGAAAAAATATTTAATTTCTTTTGGAAAAACAAAAGCAATAGATATTTTGGAACATTTTTTTTTTCCTCTAAAACAACAGTTGAGTTGAAATGGAGGGAGAAACATCACCTACATGATTTTTGTTGTTTTATAACAAACATTATCAACGTTTGCTTACTTTACTAGGAACAAAAGAAGCTGCAAGATCAGTTAGCAACAGAACAAGAAGCACTGTTTGGTTCAAAGCCAAGTATCAAAAAACCATTAGGTCAGAGCACGTATGCCAACACGATGGTCGGTACCCCAAATGGTCGTCGATTGGGGACACCCTCGGCTCGTTTCGGAATCTCCGGTGGGAATGGGAGGAGAGATAGTGTTAAGGTGGGTGCTGTGGCACCCATAAACTATGTTGCTCTTGCAAAAGATGATAGAAGTGGTGGATAGGTGAAAAGGTTTATTTGTTAGTGCTTCATGTATATTGTTTGCTAGGAATATCTGATGATTGATTGCACTACCAACATTTGATTCTCTTTCAAATGATCCTTGAGAATTGAGATGTAATAAGTGCTTAAACACTAAATGTGCCTAAATTCTTGGCTTTTTAATTGCCTAACGATGTATAATCTCCTAGTTTTGAACATTATTGTTCGTTATCATTTATGATAACCACAATGGTTATTATTCCCAATAATTTTCCTTATAATGTATTACCTCGTTTCAAATCCATTTTCACAATGTAGTATTCATCTTTTACAAATACTTAAAAGTTACATCTCATTTTACTAATAATTACGCACAAAAATATATTTGCTTTGTTTCATTCACTTAAATTGCATTATATTTCATCGTCAAAAAACTATTTTATCCATTTAAACACCATAAATAAACTCTCATATTTAAGTTTCAAAAAATCAATTGTGAAAACAAATCTAAGATGGGTGATGTCTTTTTGTGTGGAATAGTCTATTTGCATGTATACGTGTGGATATATTTATAGCTGACGGAAATGACCATACATAAATAGTTACTAAATAATGGTTGGCTCCCTTGGCATCACCATGTATGTCGTAAACATATAAATTAAAGGGTATTGGTGGTGGAGGTATGATTATTTTTTATATAATTGATCAGAATTCAACTTGATTCTGTTTTTGACTCTTTGCAAGTAAGATCTGTAACTTAGATATATGATGAATGCAGCACATAATAAAGAATATTAAGATCAAATCACGAATGTAAATATAATATTTGAATGACATAGGGGATTCTTGAATTTTTAATAGTTTGCATTTTGCTAATTAAATTGTGGATATGGTCGGAAATTGACTTATGGCACGTAATTAAAATTGGTTTATCCACTTTAAAAGATTCCATTCACAATTTGGTTTTATTCTTTGAATCCCTAACAAAGGTCGAAGGAATAAATGATCTATAAATCGACGAATAAGTATCGCATATTTCAGATTTGTCAATTAAATAGAAGACAATACACTTGAGAATTTTATGATGTAACGCGAATTGCATATATACCTCAATGATATATTCTTATTCGATCTGCTCAAACATGTAAAAATACTCTATGGCGTAACTAAACTGTATTTTTCATTATCCAGGGAAAAATAGTTCATATACGAACTATTAAAGAATATTAGTTATTTTCACTAAGGAGTATTAGCTGTTTTTATAAAAGAGTATTAGTTGTTTAATTGAAGAGTATTAGTTTGTTTAAAGAGTCTTAGTTTGTTTTCACTAAACAACTAATACTTTTCAATAAAAACAACTAATAATTTTCAATGAAAAAAATTAATACTCTTTAGTAAAAACGACTATTACCCTTCAATGATTCAAGTATGAACCAATTTCAGTTTATACATAGTCAGGAAAAAATAGTATTTGTATAATTTATACCATATCCTTAATAATTTGTAACTTATAGTATATCGGAATTATCACGTGTCCTTAAAAAAATTATCATGTGTCCACCGGTAGATATATAATCATTTTTGTATTTTTAGCCACATTTATAAATAAATATCTTTAAAAGCACTATGTGGCCCGAGAATAGATATTAAGCACTAACACGGGGTACTAAATGTATTTTTGGCTAAAAGTAGCTAAAAACAATAAATAAGTTACAAAGGACAAACAATTAATAAATAAATTTGAAAAGTGTCAAATAAAATGTGACCCTTATTTTATTGCTTCCATTCTCCTCCATAGAAGAAAAAAATAGTGATGATCAAAATCAAAATGGCAATGCCAGTGATAATCAATCTCAACTATGATTGCAATTTGCATGCCTTAGTGATATCCACCAAATGAGATCAAGGATTCATTTGGCACCCGGACCATAATTTTGGTACGGGTCGATTCGAACCTATATATTGTTTTATCTTGGATTTTCACTCTTTGGGATAATAACAAATGTATGCATTTGGATCTTGAAATTAATTGAAAAAAATACACAGTTCGATGTGTGCTGTATATTTTGAACCATGAACACTACAAAAAAAAAACTGTTCTGCGACGGAATTTGCGACGGAAAATCCGTCGCAAACAGTGTTTTGCGACGGATTCTGCGACGGACACGAATCCGTCCTTAAAACACCCGTAGCTAATTTTTGCGACGGATTTCGCCGTCCGTCGCAAATTACCGACGGAGTGGCGGGTCAGACCCGGCCGGGTCACACAGAATATGCGACGGACTGTAGTCCGTCGCAAATCTTTCGGGTCAGACCCGTTCGGGTCAACAACATTTGCGACGACCAATTTCCGTCGCAAATGTTTATATATTTTTTTTTCCTGTTATAATTTGCGACGGGCTGTTTTCCGTCGCAAAATTCAATATTTGCAACGGAATTTGGCCGTCGCAAATTACCGAGCCTATACAAAAAAAAGTGGCTCGCGTAGTTCGAGCCCGGGCACCCGGGGCGGGCGGGACGGGCGCGGACCACTGGGCCACCCGGCCCATTCCTTGATATATGCGGCCCACCTTCTATACTAGTCTTATTAGGCCTTGAACAATTAATCCATTTTTGCGTCCAAGGTGAATCGAACACATGACCTCTCGTGCAAGAGGAGGGGGCGCGCGCCACTAGGGCACAAACTACTTTCGTTCATTTTTATGCAATTAATTGTATATGTATTCAAATTAAGTCATTTTTTTTTATAATTCACCAAATTAATTTCTTTTCGTATCTAAGTTGTTTATTAAAATATTTTGCCCAACTATTTTTTTATTTTGTAAAATTATTTATTTCGACAATGCATAATTTTATAATTCGTTCATTTGTACGCAATTAATTGTATATGTATCCAAATTGACTCATTTTTTTTCTATAATTCACCAAATTAATTCATTTTTGTTTCTCACTTGTTTTTATAAATGTTGTGGCCATTTAATTTTTATTAGTTTGGTAAAATTATTTATTTCGACTCCCGCTTAAAATTATAATTCGTTCATTTGTACGCAATTAATTGTATATGTATCCAAACTGACTCATTTTTTTTTCTACAATTCACCAAATTAATTCATTTTTGTTTCTAACTTATTTTTATAAATATTGGGGCCATTTAATTTTTTATTATTTCTGTAAAATTATTTATTTCGACTCCCGCTTAAAATTATAATTTGTTCATTTGTATGCAATTAATTGTATATGTATCCAAATTGACTCGTTTTTTTTTTCCATAATTCACCAAATTAATTCATTTTCGTTTCTCACTTGTTTTTATAAATTTTTTGGCTATTTAATTATTTTTTGGTAAACTTATTTATTTCAACTCCCGTTTAAATTTATAATTCGTTCATTTGTACACAATTAATTGTATATGTATCCAAATTGACTCATTTTTTTTTTCAAAATTCACCAAATTAATTCATTTTCGTTTCTCACTTGTTTTTATAAATTTTGTGGCTATTTAATATTTTTTTGGTAAACTTATTTATTTCAACTCCCGTTTAAATTTATAATTCGTTCATTTGTACACAATTAATTGTATTCTCGGTCACAAGGTTTCCGCCATTATTACAGAGATAATGAGGGATAATCTAGAGGAGAACGCAATGAAGTTCAAACTCGTCTCGTCGCAGCGGAAACAGTACTACTTGGATGAGTTTCGGGTATATATATGCAAATATTTTTAAATCAACTTATTTCCATATATATACCCGAAACTCATCCAAGTAGTACTGTTTCCGCTGCGACGAGACGAGTTTGAACTTCATTGCGTTCTCCTCTAGATTATCCCTCATTATCTCTGTAATAATGGCGGAAACCTTGTGACCGGGAATGATGCTACAAAAATTGTTCAAAAAACATAAATAAATTGTTCAAAAAATATAAATAAATTGTTCAAACTGACTCTCTCTTCTCTCCCTCTCCACTCTCTCTCTCTCTCTCTCTCTCTCTCTCTCTCTCTCTCTCTCTCTCTCTCTCTCTCTCTATCATCATGATCTTCTGAATGATGGTTCACTGTTCCAGTGATCCACCAAACCATCCCATATCGATCGTCCGTCTGGTGCTCGACCCAACTCCACCCGATCCCCACGCTCCCACCGCTTCTTCAGGCCGTAGATAATATTTTTGTACCGTTCTTGCGCTTTCGCACAGAAAAATTGGTACATAATACTATCGTTGACAGGGGTCCCAAACGCACCGCCTCTGCAAATAAATTAAAATAGAATATTAACGAATAAATTAAAAAATTAAAAGTTAAATTAAAATCATAATAAATAAATTTATTATACCTTGAAGTCATCAAAGTACTCCATCCTCTTTTGCTTGGACACTTGACTCCACGAGTGGGCACCATACTCAAACTGTCTCATCCTAATGATTTGTGAGACGATTGAGCTAGTCTCATGGGCTGGAAGCAGTCTGTGACAACAAAATTAAAAAATCAAGTTAATTATATTAATATATATAATTAAAAGTATACATAATTCATTAAAAAAATACTTACTTGTTGTCGACTATGATGACAGTGAGAAAATTATCTTGACCTGGGTTCATCTGTAATAATTTTAAATTCAACTAATAAAATCAATCAACTAATATTATTCAACTAAACTAAAATTAATCAACTAATAATATTATTTTGTAAAATTATTAAACTTAAATCAAGCAACTAATATTATTCAAACTACCTACTCAACTAAATTCATTCAACTAAATTAAAATCAATCAACTAATATTATTTTGTAAAATTATTAAACTTAAATCAAGCAACTAATATTATTTAAAATCATTAAACTAAAATCAAATAACTAATATAATTCAAACTACCTACTCAACTAAATTCAATCAACTAATATTATTTTGTAAAATTATATATTAAACTTAAATCAAACAACTAATATTATTTAAAATCAAACAACTAATATTATTTAAAATCAATTAACTACCTACTCAACTTAATTCAATCAACTAATATTATTGTGTAAAATTATATATTAAACTTAAATCAAACAACTAATATTATTTAAAATCATTAAACTACCTACTCAACTAAAATCAAACAACTTATAAATATTATTTTGTAAAATTATATATTAAACTTAAATCAATTTACTAATATTATTTTGTAAAATTATTAAACAATTCAACTAAAATCAATCAACTAAAATTATTTTGTAATATTATTTAAACATGCTTAACAATTAAAAATTAACAAATTACTAAAACAATTCAACTAAAATCAAACAACTAAAATTACTAAAATTAAAAATATAATATAAACTTAACAATTCAACTAAATTCAATTCTAAACTTAACAAAATCTAAACATGCTTGGAAATTAAATTTTAAACGGTAAAAATAAAGAAAACTTACGATTTAATGAAGAAACGAGCACTCGGTTGGGACGGATTGACTCTACAGCGACTGCACCCGACTTCTCCCTCCTTTTCCTATTCTTCCTCTTACTCTTCTCGCCGGCTGCACTGTGCTTTATATAAGGCGAAAAAATTTGCGACGGATGCCTGTCCGTCGCAAATTGCCCCTGAACGACGTCGTTTTTTAGTATTTGCGACGGCCAAGCCGTCGCAAATGTGAAATTTAAAATTTTGCGACGAACAATCCGTCGCAAATCAGTCAACGCGACGTTTTCCGAAAGGTCGGGTCAATATTTGCGACGGAATAGGCCGTCGTAAATTCGAAGTTAAACATTGCGACGGCAATATCCGTCGCAAAATAGTCAAGTGGACCGTTTCCCCAACGGGTATTTTTTACTGGGTCGTTTTGCGACGGACACGTCCGTCGCAAATATGATATTGAAATTTGCGACAGCTAATCCGTCGCAAATTTTGTCGGTATGCAACGAAGTTAATGGACCCCACACTTTGCGACGGACTAGCCGTCGCAAAACAGTGCAGTTTGCGACGGTTTTTTTTTTTCCGTCGCAAATTGTCTTTTTTTCCGACGGGTCTCCAATATCCGTCGCAAATGCATGAAATTTGCGACGGATAATTGTCCATCGCAAGTTTTCCGTCGCAAAACAATATTTTTTTTGTAGTGGAATACCCCAAACAATAATCAGTAATTTTCTAAGAAGTAATAACCCAGCAGTAATGAGTAATACCTCTAGAAGCAATTAATAATACCAAAACTTTTTTTTTTATTATATACTTTTAATTGAAATAGCTAAAATTGAATTTAAAAGCAAAGTCAATGTAATTGAATGTATGTATTTTAAAATATTAAGAGGTATACACATACACACGAGCCCAAAGTCCATTGTTGTATACAATTAGAAAAAAAAAATGGAATAAAAAGATCTAAAAGCCGTAATTCCAGCCATGAGAAGCATCTGCATGTTGATTTGTTGCATTATTATTGGGAGCAAGTTAATTATGATACTTCCTCTGTCCCAAACTCGTTTGTTACATTGTTAAAAAGGTTCATCACATACTCTTTTGCTACATCTATTTTTGACAAAAAATTAACAATACTTTTTTAATAATAACAAAAAATATCTACTTTATCACTTTAAATACTATAAATAACTCTTTTTTAAAACCCGTGCATACAGTAACAGAAAAAATGAGTTTGAGACGGTGAGAATACTACATAATTAACACGCAGTAAATTTATTGAATAATAAGTTCAACGTGTGCGTCCTTATAACAAAGACAAGTATTATTTGTTTATTATTCGACAATCACTTATTCACAATTTAAACTAGGCATTACTCGTTGGATGGTCTTATTTGTCTATATATAAATCTATTGTGCATTAGGTGGACCGTATAATTCAAATGCATTTTTAAACATTATCAATTATTCTCACCGGACATTTAATTATATAGTTGTTTATATTGAATAGTTATAGTTGAACAAATGTAAATGTTCAATTATAAATAACAACTATAACTATTTAGTTAAAACAATTGATAACGTTTAAAATTGCAAAATATATATGTCATAGTGAAATTGAAATATATATATATATATATTGAGAGAAAATAAAATTTCCATAGATTTGTGAACCCTCATTAAATTAATAATATAGAGTTGCATGATATATATACTACTTACATACATCGTTTACATAATATTCCAGACAAAATCGATCCATCTTAAACTCAAAATTAAGATCACAAAAATAGCAAAAAAAGAGGCATTCCTTTTGATGTTACACTTGTTGAGTTGGTTTGTTTGGTGGGGTAAGTACTAGTACTGGCACATCAATTGCGACCGATGGACACTTAGCACCCAATTCACCCTTTTCTCCATTATTTCCAATCACTTGGATGTTGCAATTCACATGTCCATTAGTATTAGTATTATCCTTTATGGCTTCTGGTATTTCTTCAATCATCATTAATTTTTGTGTGTTTTGTTTTTCTTCCTTGTACTTGCCCCATAGGACTGAGTAGAGGCCCACAACGATTATAGCCGACCCGATCACCCTGAAATTAATTCCAACAAATGAATATTATATATTAATCAACATGCACTTAGAATAAAGAATAAAGAATCAATTGGAATCCATTAATTAAATAAAAATGATGGAAATGAAATTATATATATATATATATATACCCTCCAAGGTAGATTTTTTCAGCTAGGATAAAAGATCCCATGACAGCTACAATGATCATCATGAGAGGGCTGAAAGCGGTGGCGAAAACGGGGCCTTTTGTTTTCATGACAAGCCCTTGAACATAGTAGGATAAGCTAGACGTCACAATCCCCTGCATGACGCGACGACATATATAAATGTTAGGTTATAAGTATATAATTAAATTGCATGCATGAGATGAGAGAATTACTTACAGCATAAGCTGCAGCAAGGAGATTCATGTCCCAACCAATAGTCCATGCGGAGGCATCGTGCTCCATCACAAAGGTGACTGCAATAGCCTGAAGAGTCCCCATAAAACACACCATGGAGGTGAGAGACAGCTGGTGCTTGGCATACGTTTTGAGGGCGGCCTTCTGCAAGATGAAGAGGGACGCCCATGCAAGGGTCGCGATGATGAGGAGGATGCACCCGATGAACCAGTCCCGGTCGCTCGTCTCCGGTGTGGCGTCGCCGCCCCTCGTCTGCGACTGCCGGTGCTTGCTCCACACCATCTCCACCACCGGGCCTTTGTACAAGGTCATCAACATGGCGCCTGCTACTGTTATCACTGTTCCAATCACTTTTACTTGGGATATCACCTTCTTTATCTTCACTTTCTCCATCCTGATTATTTTTCAGTTACTCTTGTTACAAATTAATATGTACATATGATATATAACATTAATTATTTTTTATGTTTTATAATTTAATACCATGAGTGCATGCGGGGTGCTTGCAACTCGTTAGTTTGTTTGAAAGTGGCCGGTTTAATTTAGTGATTATGCTCCTTCCCTTTTAATTGTCACTTTAGAAGAAAATTTTGTTTTAAGATATCAGTCGTTTTCTTTCTTGGTTTTTGTGGGGGACGGGATGTGAAATAATTTCAATTCATTTAAAAGTTTGAATTTATGGAGAAATGTGAAATTAATTCATTTAATTATATTTGTTTCAGCCTAGTCTTCTTTAATTTGGCTCTGATACCTTCAATCCATCCTAAAGTCCGAACTCGTTGAGAAGTGTGAAATCAATTCATTTAATTATTTTCCTTATAAGATGAATGATCATGTATGATTCATTAATAATTTTGTGAGAGGTATATGTGTGTGAAAAAATTATGAAAAGGTAGGATGGTGAGTGTTTGGTAAAATAATTGATTCAAGTACAAAAAATATTAGTGCAAAAGCAAAATAAAGAATGATTAGTTAAAGTAGAAGTATTTTACTTGAAATCACTTTAATCAGCTTTTACAAAGCGTAATCATACTAATATTCATGGAATTTAATTACCTGAATATAACAGCCATAATAAATGTTAATGCAGGTAACATGTTGCTCATAGCACATGAAAAAGTTGGTGAAGTCAGCTTCAATCCAGCATAGTAGAAATTCTGATCAATCACCGGCCTATACATGCATAGGAATAAAAAATTGTTTATACACACTTATATATGCATGCATGTAATCAAATAATATTCACGAGGATTTAAATTATATATATTTACCCAAGAAGACCAAGAATGAAAATTTGCATGAAAATTGGGAAAGTTATCTTCGGCTGCGCTTTCCTGAAATTATAACACATTAAAAATGATGTTAATTACTATGAAATGAATAATACTATTTCAATAGGAATTAGACTCTTATGAACCAATTTCACTGCAACTCAAAACAGAAATATTATCTTTTAATGAAATAACTAAAACTATTAAAAATATACATAAAATGTAAACAAATTTCACTGTCAAATTGATTCACAATATACTTTAAAATTCACATTAAAAAAAAAAGAAAAAAAAAAGTAATGTTACCTCTCAAAGAAGAAAGCAAAGGGAGCAATAACTGCAGTAGCAATTGCATGGCGGTAAACGACCAAAACATAATGACTCATTCCTCCATTGAGAGAAATCTTGGTGATGATATTCATTCCTGCATATCCAAACTGCAATGATATCATTGCGATATAGGGTTTGCAGCTCTTCAGCATACTTGTTCCACTCTCGCTCTTCATCCTTCTCTCACTACAAGTTGATTATCTCGAGTTTTTTGTGAAACAAGAGACAAGAGTATGTGTTTGTTAAGTTGAGAATGAGGTTGTGATCAAGCCTATTTATAGTGTTTTTGAGAAAATAGTAAGTAATAGTATAAGTTGTTTCATGTGGAATCTGATGGAATATTAAAATGTGTTATCCATATTTCGCGTATAATATGTCTTTATTTGGAAGCTCGTGACGAGAAAAACGAAAATTATAATAAAAATAATATAAATATATATTTAAGAGAGGGAGAGAGAAGATGGAGTACACGTAAACAGAACAAGGCATCTGAGTCAGGAAACAAATGAAAATATTTCATGGCGTAAGCTTTCACTTATGAGAATAAATGATTAATTATTTTCATATCATGCACCTGGTATATGTATTCAATATGTATGTATGTTATATTTTACAAGGAGAAGTAATTGATATTTTAGTTTTGAATTCTTTAATAAGAACTCTTTTTTTTTTTTTTGGATGAATAAGACTATATGGTGGATACATCACTATAGTTGTGCTCCAGTTAAAAAAAAAGTTGTTAGTTATTGTACAAGAGCATAATTGAGAAGTTGGATTGTAAAAAGAGAGAAAAATAATAAAATAGAACAATAATTCTCTTATTTAAGAAGAAAAATAGTATTGCGGATCATTTTTTATTCTCATTAACCACTATAATTAATAATTACTAATTTATTTATACTTATTCCATTACCATTGAAATTTTTTCAAACCGAGGGTCACCTTATATATATCTATATAACTTAAGAGAAAATTGTATTTTTGGCTCTAAGAAAATGAATCCAATTTAGAACGGTCATTTTCTCGACATATTTAGTTCCATAATTTTTTTTTTTTTTTTTTTGACACTTTTGATTTCAGGAGAGTTGCAGTTTTGGTCCTAAAAAAATGGTAAATTGCAAATTTGTTCCCAATAGAATGAGGTAAAATTGCAGTTTTGGTCCTGAAAAAACGGATAAGACCAAAACTACAAGAATAAGAATCACTTTCGTACATAGGTATCAAAAGTATTTTGAACTCATTCTTTTGGAAAAAAAATGTAATTTTTCCTTTAACTAATTAGCATTGAGTTCGTCCCCCTCGTTGTAAAAAAATTATCTCTCTACCTTATCTAGTCCCTCTCGTTTAGGGTTTTCTCACCTCTTGTGGTGTCGGTGCCCCCTTTCCCTTGGGATCTCGGTCTCAGCTTGTCTGGTTTGTCTTCTTTAATGCTACCCCATGTTTGTAGGCCCTCCCTTGTCGGCCATTATCCAACTTCCTTATCAAGAACCTTGACCCAGCTTTTAACGTGCATACTTTTGGAATCCCTTGTGTCTTTGCCTAGTGGAATCTGTGAACGAGATTTTTTATATATCTAACTTCCGTTTATCTTGTATTTGAGTGGTTTTTGTGTTTTTTTGGTCTCTCCTTGCAGGCAACCTCTGTAGCGCCGTGGTGTGTGTGCAAATGGCCAGTAGAAGTAAAAAGACCTGGGTAGGGGAAGAGGAAGAAGGACCTCTGTACATTGAGGAAAATGGGGAAACAGAGAACCAGATCTCCACGCTCTGCTTGATAGGAAAAGTGTTGTCCAACAAATCCTTCAATGCTTATGGGTTTCTTGAGGCAATGAAAAAAGCAATGAAGCCTTCAATGGGTTTCTCTGCAAAAGAGGTTGGTCAAAATCTTTTCTCTTTCAAGTTTCAATCGGAATCGGATATGAAAGAAATTTTGGACCGAGAACCGTGGCATTTCGAAAAAAATCTGGTAATTCTCAAAGAACTAGAAATGGGAGAACAACCTTCAGGGATAAACTTCAACAATACTTCTTTCTGGGTTCGAATCTACGATCTCCCTATGACAGCTCGATCCCCAAACAACATCAGATCCATTGCGGGAAGATGTGGAGAGGTCTTAGAGATTGATGAGCAGACAATCGAAGGGGTCTCCAGAAGCATAAGAGTGAGAGTTAGGGTTGATATCTCAAAACCTCTGAAAAGTGGTATCACTCTCTCTTTTAAAAACAAAAGCTCAGTCTGGGTCCATTTCAAATATGAAAGGCTCCCAGCTTTCTGTTATATTTGTGGGGCGTTAGGCCATATGAAAAATGAATGCGATATCATAGAAAGCTCAGATCCTTTACTGAAACTAGCTGAGATGAGGCTCCCCTTTGGAGAGTGGATGCGAGCTTCTCCACTGAAAAAAACAGCTGTTAAAACAGAGATGATACGCAAACCGGTGGAAAATGCCTCCTTGCGGAAAAAATTGTTCGAAAAGTTCAAGAGGGAAGTGTTAAATGAAGAAGAGAGCGAGATGGGAAATATAGAAGCAGAGGAAAACCCAAAGTCGATACCTCAAATGGAAATTGATGCCCTGAGAACAACGATGGAGAAGGTGGAAGTTAGACCCTTAGCAACCCAAAAGAATATATCCCCCACCCACAACACTCCGAAACCAAATCCCTCGAACCCGGAGGAAAAACCAACTCATCTACCCTTAGGTATAATCAAGCCGACAAATGAACCCCCATTTGTATCATCTTCCAAAGACACAATTAAATGCTCTTCATTTATTGTGAACAACACCAATATTCCCCAACTAACCCCCACATCCCAACTTCTGAGCTTATACCAAACCATCCCTCATACCCAGAATCCCGAAACTAACCCCAGTAATAGTCGAAGTCTTATCAATCCAAAAACCCATTTACACATCATGAACCAAGCCAAAAAAGAACAAGAACCTAGGAAAATCGAGCCCTCCAATTCAAATGAAGCTACAAGGATTAACCCCAGCAAACAAACCCATAAACCCACGAAAAAACCAACCATACAACCCCACCAAAAACAAAACACCAAGACATTTGTGGAGACACAACTTGTGAAAATTGAAAAGAAAAGGAAAGGAGAACCCCAGATTATTCGGGAAGAGACAGTTAAGAGAGGCAAGTTTGAAGCTACTGATGCAAGCAGGTGCTCAAATCACCCAACGGCGGAGGCTGCGGCGCAGCCCCACCGATCTCAATGATCGCCATAAGCTGGAATTGTCGCGGGCTTGGGAACCGAGCGGCAATTCGAGCACTCAAAAAGCTCCTGCATGAGGAAAACCCGGGTATTGTTTTCCTCATGGAAACAAAACTTACATGTACCCAAATGATTCGTCTCAATGCACGATCCCTTAGATTCGAGGGTTGTTTTCCTGTTGACTGCTATGGTCCTGGGAATGGGCGTCGGGGAGGCCTTTGTATGCTTTGGAAAAATTCCACCACCCTTTCACTGACCTCTTTCTCAAAAAACCACATTTCCTTTGTCGTTTCCACAGATGCAACAAGTCATAGTTGGTATCTTACAGGTCTTTATGGTTGGCCTGAGAGGGTGAATAAAAATAGAACTTTCCAATTGATGAGACAGATTGCTCCAATTGATGGCTCCCCCTGGTTCTGCATGGGCGACCTCAACGAGATCCTTTGGAGCTGGGAGAAAAATGGGGGAAACGCTAGCTACACGAACCACATGGAAAATTTTCGCACAGTAGTCTCAGACCTTAACCTCACTGATTTAGGCTACTGTGGTCACCCCTTTACCTGGACGAACGAGCGAGCTGGAACCGACAACATCCAAGAGAGACTTGATAGGGCCTTGGCGACCCCTCCTTGGATTGAGATGTTCCCGGCAACGAGGATAACACACTTAACTCGGATTAGCTCGGATCATGCTCCCCTCCTTATTGTCATGGAACAGAGCAATCTTGGCTACAGAGGCAGTAAAAGAAAGAAGAATTTATTCCGTTTTGAAAAGAAGTGGATGGACAATGAACAATGTGATGAGATAGTGGAAGCGGGCTGGAACCCCCATAATCACTCAATCCCCTTCAAGGAAAGGACGAAGCACTGTGGGCAGACTCTTAGTTGCTGGGACAAAAGGGTCTTCGGGAATACCACTAAAAAAATTAAGGAGATCAAAATTCGGATTAAGGAGCTTCAGGATATGGAACAGGAGGAAAATGTGATCAATGATTGCAGAAACAAAGAGCTTGAGTTGGAGAGCCTTCTCAGAGATGAGGAAACAATGTGGTATCAGCGATCGAGGGCTCTTTGGCTCAAAGATGGAGACCGTAATACAACATTTTTTCACAAGAAAGCAAGCCATAGAAGGGAGAGGAATAATATTCACAAAATCAGGGATGGAGAGGGCAACTGGGTAAAGGGTGATGAGGAGGTGGAGAGAGTGTTCTTGGATTACTACAAAGAGCTTTTTACTTCCGAAGGCACTAACACCATACACCACGTCCTCGAGGCTGTCGAGACAAGGGTAACTGAGGACATGAACACCATTCTTATGCAACCATACACGGAAGCAGAAGTTAAGAAAGCCCTGAAACAGATGCACCCGACAAAATCACCGGGACCCGACGGTATGCCCCCTCTCTTTTTCCAAAGCTTTTGGCCCACAATTAGGCATTCTTTTCTGTCTACATGCTTAGATATCCTTAACAGTGGAGTTGACCCCTCTTCCCTAAATCACACTCACATAGTCTTGATCCCAAAAGTGAAATGCCCTGAAAATTCTAAAGATTTTAGGCCTATTAGCTTGTGCAACGTCATAATTCGTGTCATTACTAAGGTCATCACTAATAGATTAAAACATGTGCTTAATCAAATCATTTCTCCTACTCAGAGTGCTTTCATCCCTAATCGTGTGATAACTGATAATGCCATGGTAGCTTTTGAGGTGTTTCATTTTTTGAAAAAGAAGAAAACTGGAAAGAAAGGCTTCTTGGCTCTTAAGCTCGACATGAGTAAAGCATACGATAGAGTAGAATGGCCCTTCCTCCGAGCTATGTGTGTCAAACTTGGCTTTGATTCAAATTGGATTGATCTGGTGTTAAGATGTGTGACCACGGTTTCTTATTCTATAATGATTAATCGACATCCTTCGGAGTCTTTTGTGCCCCATCGGGGTCTCCGTCAAGGGGATCCCCTCTCCCCTTATTTGTTCCTTATTTGTGCAGAGGGATTTTCTTCTTTGCTTCATGCAGCCGAAAATAGGGGAGAGATTTCTGGCGTCAAAGTTGCAAGACAGGCTCCACCACTTATTTTTTTGCGGATGACAATATTCTTTTCTTTCGGGCAAACCAATCTGAAATCAATAAAGTGAAGGAAATCATCTCAAGGTACGAAGAAGCCTCTGGTCAAAGAATTAATCTCGACAAATCTGAGTTATCTTCGAGCGCCAATATCTCCAATGAAAGAAGAGATGAGTGGGGAAGACAGATGGGGGCTAAAACTGTGATCCAATACTCTAAATATCTGGGGCTCCCAACTCTAATTGGGAGGGGCAAGAAGCAGGTGTTCCAAATCATTGTGGATAGGGTTGTGAGTCGCCTCAAAGGGTGGAAAGAAAACACTTTAACTAACGCGGGCAGAGAAATCCTCCTCAAAACGGTAATACAGGCTATCCCGACCTACTCAATGAGTTGCTTTCTCTTCCCTAAGTCCCTGTGCGAGGAAATCGAGAGGAAGGTGGCACAATTCTACTGGGGATCAACACCAGGGGAAAGGAAGACACACTGGCAAAGTTGGGAGAAGATTTCAAGATCAAAGGAAAGGGGAGGCTTGGGATTTCGGGAAATGCATTTTTTCAATATGGCGTTAGTAGCGAAGCAGTATTGGCGACTCCTCCATGACCCTAACTCACTGACGGCTCGAATTCTCAAAGTAAGATATTACCCTAGGGGTAACATTGAAACTGCAGTTGTGGGGCACAAACCAAGCTACCTGTGGAGAAGTATCATTAACTCAAAAATTATTGTTGAGGAAGGGTTGGCTTGGTGGGTCGGGAGTGGTACTTCGATCCATGCTTTTCATGATCGGTGGATCGGAATCGACTCCATGACTAAACCAGGGCCACACTACGGAAGGATCGAGGAGTGGAAGTGGGTTTCAGATTTCATCGACCCACAACAGCATATGTGGAGAGAGGACCGGGTCCGTAGTTGCTTTGATTCGGGGGATGCCCAAAAAATCTTGAATATCCCCTTAAGTAATAGAGCCCCCAAGGATAAACGAATCTGGTTTTTGAACAAGCAGGGAAAGTATACTGTTAAAACTGCATATCACCTTGCGGTTTCAAAATTGTCAAAGTGTGGGGTTCAGTTGCCGTCCTCAAGCTCGATTAATGGGATGTGGAAAAAACTTTGGAATCTAAATGTTCCTCCAAAAGTTAAGCATTTTCTTTGGCGAGCCTGCTCGAATTCTCTCCCGTCCATGGATAACCTAGCAAAAAGAGGGATGAATGTGGAAGTTCAGTGTTCGGGATGTGGTGAGGAGATCGAATCCATTTCGCATGTGCTTTTAAGGTGCCCAATCGCGATCCACTCATGGGGACAAAGCCCTATTCGGATTGATTTCTAATCACCAAACATATTTGATTTTAATGAGATGTTCTGGGAATTAGTGTACTCAAAACACCTATTGAAGCAGGGGGTCGAGATGTTCGCTATCACCGCGTGGGGAATCTGGAAGGCCCGCAATATTCGTATCTTCGAGGAGCTCATGCCTGATCCCAAGATGATTGTGGCTCGATCGGTCCGTCTCTTCCATGAGCTGAAAAATAGTAGTCCTAGAAGTGGAGGACAGAAAGACACTGCTACGGAACAAGCCCGGTGGCAGGCTCCTCCGAGGGGCTACAAAAAAATGAATTCGGACGCAGCTGTTTTCAAGGATGGTTCGGTTGGTTTTGGATTCGCTGTGAGAGATGAAAGGGGACAGGTCCTACTTTCGGGCTCTAAAAGGTGTTCTGCTAACGGTAATAGCACTCTTATAGAAGCTTTAGCTATGAGGTTTGGGCTCCAGACGTCTATAACAGCGGGTATCGTACCTGATATGGTGGAAACCGACTCGAGAAACCTCTATCTTGCGCTTGGTGGAGAGCTTGTTGTTGATGCTTACTCTATGGTGATTGTTGGAGACATTATAGCAAAGGCAGGGGAGGTGGCAAACATGGAGTTTAATTTTGCAGGAAGAAAAGCAAACTCAGTGGCTCACATTTTGGCTCACTTTTGTAATAGTAGGAATGCTGAGAGAGTTTGGTTTGACAAGGTTCCCGATTGTTGTTCTAGTGCCGTTTTCAAAGATGTAAGGCTATAGCCTTTTTATCTAATGAATTTTAATTTTCCGTCAAAAAATTAGCATTGAGTTCTTTTCAATTTAGACTATTTGACATGTAAGTGAGGAATCCTACATAAATTGTTATCCCTCGTCTAAAATGTGGGAAGATGTGAATGGATGAAGGTGGTGTGGAATAAGACATTAGGGGTGGTATTAATCCTACCTAGGAAGCAAAAAACAAGGAAGAAGATGAACGGGAGAGGAAGGCTGTGTGCAACTCAAAACAAGGCAAAGGATTGATGTTGTTGGAGCGTGGAACCACGCGCGAGTGGCGTCGGGCGGTTGGGTCTCGTCAGCATTTTTTTAATTAATAAGACATTGACCGTACGTACGTATATATAATATTTTTTTTTTTTTTTTTTGTTTTGCTTTTCATATGTACAACACCAATAGTTTTGAAAATACACAAGAGCGGTCGTAGAATATAATGTGTTAAAATTCAAAATTCTTCATCATTAAAAAACAAACAAAATGATTTTGTGCAATCTACAATCAAGTATTGGACGCATGGTTGAGCAGATGTAGCGACGCTGATATTTACAAAAAAACAAAACAAATTTTTAAGAAGAAGCATCATAAGCTAGCATGGTTTTAAAACTCTGTAATTGTTGGCTATATCTGAAGAGTGTTCCAAATTCGAAAAATATGATTAATATATATATATATATATATCCGTCCAAGAAAGAAAATAAAGATAAATGAGTTTGGTTGGTGCACCTTAATTTTCCAATCCTAAACGAGGATAATGGTGCTCATCTAATTGGAGTAAATAAAGCATGTGCAAGGTACAAGAGCAACCATGTTTGTTTTAACGAGATTGTGAATGCTTCCTCCGACGCTACCAAAAGAAAAAGATACATCGATCGGAATTGTAAGCATGCAAACACTTTTCTTATGAGATCTTGTCATCAAAGTAAACATTAACAACTCCAAAAAGATTTGGTTGAGCATGTATTAACACAATATGGAGAAAATTAGTCAAATTATTTTTATTTATGAAGTATTTAGTTGTTATTTTCAATTTTTTATTTATATTTGTTGTGCCCTTTAATTCTTTTATTTTAATTTATATGTACTGTTGTATGTTTTATTAATTTTAATAATACTTTGTCAATTTAACATTACTACTTTATTTTTATAACTTAAATATAATAATTAACACGTAATATTTAACCGTAGAAGTCAGATTATATATAAAAATTGTTAATGAATAAATTTGATGTATATAGTTTAATAGTGAGAACCATAAATTGCTCATTTTGGAGTATGTTACTTTGGAAGAGGTAGGAGTTATTTTAGGTAGAAATTTGCAACTTTTGAGAAATCAAATATACAATTAATTGGAATAATATGGTAGGGAATAGATAAGTAATGGGAAATACTGATGATGTTTTGCATCTTGAATAAAACAATATTTATTTGAGAATCAGAATCGTATCAACCTGCCTTGTCCAAATTAAAGAAAACACATTGCAGGCTTTAAACTTCTAGAATAAATAATTAAAGGGGACACACACTTGAGTGAGAGAAGGAGAGAAGAAAAAGTTTCATCTTATCTAAGTGTTTAACTTATAAAAGAATGAAAAGTTGAATTATTTGTATAATTTTTTAATATCTTCTTTTACTTGTGATTATGGATTGATTTATCATCCGAATAAATCCTGAATTTTAGAGTGAGACAAATGCTCTGATACCATGAAAAAGTTTCATCTAATGAAGTCCGAAATTAATTCATTTATGTTTAATGATAGAGAAAGAGGGGGGAGGGAGAGAGTGGAGCACCAAATAAAATGGACGTCTAATCATCGATCTCCAATAACATTGTAAGATATTACATAGAGGTGATGATGAAGGTGATGGTGTGGCTTCCACAAATCCTAAAATTAATGTGTCGAATCGTTGTCGTTTTGAGTATTGATCCTTAATTGCTGAACGAAGCATTCTACTTGCTTGCTACATCATGGGATCCTTGCAGCCCATTTGCACCACCATCCATCTTTTCTTTTTAATTCTTCTTCCACAATTTGTATAACAACTTCTCCATCAATCAATCCACCCTACATCATCGGATGTTAGATTCCTCATAGCCCCAAATTGATACTCACTCTATCCTTAATAATTGAAATTTTAGGTTATTGAGCTTGTTTATAATTATTCACTCCCTCCGTCCTATGTATGTTTCACATAAATATTTGTTGTTTCGTTTTAAAAAATATATTATTTGTCTATCTAGCAAAAGTGTGTCAATTCTTTATTTATCAACAATCACTTTAACTTTACCCACACAAACAATTATTTTACTCATACTTTATCTACCTCTTTTTAAAATTTGTGTCCAAACAAATGAACACATTTTTGGTGGATAGGGAGAATATTTATTTATTAATATATGGTGAGTCACATTTTTACTATTGGAGTAAAGCTATATGATGCACAGATTCTTCTAAAAATACCATAATTCAATATCGGATTCGCACCCGCCCCTTAAAAGGTGTACAATTCTTGGATTCACATATCCGATTCTCCACATGGAGAATCCAGCTGCCACTTGGCGAATCCGACTAACAAATTCTCGAATCCTCCTAGAGAATCCTACTTGTTAAACATTAAATATATTATTTCAATTGAGTTTTATAATACTCTCTCCGTCCCAATTTAGATTACCCATTTCTAAATGACACAGTTTTTAAGAAAAAAGTTGTTTATTAATATTTTTTAATTATAAAGTAGCTTTTTAGGAATTGTTTATTAATATTTTGATTATAAAGTAGCTTTTTGAAGGTTGAATTTGAAAATGTGGTGTTGCTTTTTGCTATTTTAGGAAATGGGTAAACAAAAAAAACCTTCATTTTTTGGACTTTTGGGTAAACAAAATTGGGACGGAGGGAGTATAATATAATTTAAATTATCAATGTAACACTCGTTTTAGATTGAATTGACAATTATGAGATATGTGTTGGATTGATATTTTATTTCTTAATTATATTAAATTATTAAATATGTTTAAGTTTTGGGTTAGAGAAAATGTGAATTACATACATTTGATATACAAATTTTTTAAAATTATATATGCTTTTAAGTACCATATATAATAAACTATAAATAAATAGACGTATATTCGATGAATCACACCTTATAATTTTTAAAAAATCGTATCTCCGAAAAGGAGTAAAGTAATATTTAAAAACATCGTATCTCCAAATCGCACCTTATAATTTTTTTAAAAATTGTATCCATGCAACATAGGAGTAAAGTAATAAATAATGCTGAAGAGTGAATAAAATTAGTGACATTTTTAAAATATTGTGTAAATTTAGAGGTTAGAGATTATGTATAGTGTTGTTTTTGTTATTATGAAATAAAAGTGAGTATTATTCTAGACATTTTTCCGACTTGTTTTCTCTTTAATTTACTCCTACTCCAATCCCACAAATCTCTCATCATTTTTTTAAGGTCAAGGTTAAATAAATTCCTGAATCTACCGTACATATCCCGATAATTTTTAGGCAAAAATAGTCTTATATTAAATATTTATATGGCACATTATAACAACATATGTGTTTATGTATATTACCCATTATAATAACACACACAATCACACAATGAACCATAGATTCATATCGACGAACTTCGATTACTCTCCGCACATGGCAAAACTGTCAGTTAATAACTACTCCCTTGTCTCCGATATAAATTTTTTATTTGGTTAAGAAAGTGTATTATTTATTAATACATGGTGAATCATACATTAATTTTTTTGTAAAGTAATGGAGAATTATAAAAAAATAAAGAATAGTTGTTTAAGAATATATTTGTTTATTAATATATGGAGTTATGTTTTTATTTTTTTATGGAATAAAAAATTAATAGTGGAACATCAAAAAAGAAAAGTAGAAAACTTAAAGTGGGACGGATGGAATAATAGTAAATCTGTTCATTGTTTATTGAAGATTAAAAAAAAAAAAAAGTTAGGCCTACTTGTGTCAGTGCTTTATGGCCTTAAAAATGACTATTTTTGGCCCTATTTTAAGATGTATGAGTTGCGTAAGCCTTTCAAGCTATTGAATAAGCTTGGTTAGTTCTTTGACAAATGTGGACAAAGATGCTCTGTATAATGGATTTTTGAGACAAATTTTATTTGCATATTAAATTATTCAAAACTTGTGAAGTTCTTTTGAGACTGGGAGTTGTGTATCGCGGCATGACGTTTTAGATGAAATCTTAAACTTATATAGAGGAAATATGAGAATTAGATAGCTAAGGACTTAGCTGTAATGTAATATTTTTCGATTTAGACCATGATCAAGTCAATTAGTTTGTATCTTTTTCTTTTAACATTTTGTTATATGGTTTAAAACTGGGGTATTAATAGCCACAACCTTAATTAATTAATGAGGATATATTTGTTATTATACAACCTTTTTTAATTACGCTCTTAAATCCTAAAATATCAGTTATTTGTCAACTCATCGAACTCTTTGGAGTTGATTAATCAAATCCACAATTGCGAAAATTAAAAGATGTTCGATTCAAAATTTTCAATGAGAGGAAAAACAAGATTTTTTTTCTACCCTAATTAATATTTATGTCATATGTAACGTTCCTAATTTGGATTGATAGAAAAAATATGACATGTATCCTGTGCAGGATTCGTTTGAAATCTGCATGACGCATCTTCACCAAGGTATATTCCTATTTAATAATTGCGTTTTGATTTATAAAGTAGGGAAAATGGAGTGTGTATCATGCATAAAGATTATATATAGTTGGTGCTTCATGAAAAGCCTATCATCCAATCCTTAATTGTCACATGCTTACAAATTCAACCTACTCGAACATCTTCTAAGGGGAAATTAATATATTCGTCTCATTTTTTGTTCTATAAATGCATACTAAATAATTGTATACTCTTGTAAACCGATACAAATTGAATAATTTGAGTAGTTATAACATCACTGTCTAAACCGTTAAGAGTTTTGAATTCGAATCATTATAAAAGTCTTTATCAATTTAACAAGTTAATTTAAAAATAAATTAATGTGAACTCGATTTCAACACATACATTTTTAATTTTTACCCATAAGTATTATTTTCAAATAGCTAAATTAATGTTAATATCTTTCCGCTTCTCTTTTGATCCATAAATAAAAACAATATCCCTTATATACGGACAAGTGAATATAGATAATTGATATATTCACTTAAAAGCCAATTACAATGAAATGAACTTGGATACATATTTCTTTTATATGAATTTGTTCTACCATGCACCAACCTCCATTATTTGATTAGCGCATAGTGATGGATGAAGTATTCCATCCACCCTTTGCCACCAGGCCCACCACCATTCTATCGTGGGATGTTATATATTTTTATAAATAATAATCGGTATATATATATTGGATCATATAATCAATATTTATCTAAGATTTTTCATTTCGCTTTCCTTTTTTTTTTTTTTTCTTTAGACTGGCGGTTGTTTTGGAAAATGAGGAGATGTATTCCATTAAGGGGTGAACGAAAGCCTCAATGGTATAATTAATTTAGTGACACTCCTTAATTAGTGCCTTCAAATTTACAAAAGTAAACGTACATAATAAGTGCCATAATTATTAAATGAGTTTATCTCTATAATGTATTAGAGGTAGAGCTGTCAATTTGAGCTTGGTTTGATGGGCCGAACCGTCCTCCCGAAATTTGGGTTGAGTTGAACTCTATAAATAGTGGCCTAAAAAATAGGGCTGTTTTGGCCCGCCCGACAGGTCTGACGGGCCACATGAGCTCGGGCCTTTTTGGCTCAATAGGCAGTCCGATTGACCCCATTGAAATTAAAAAATAATTTTTATTATTTTTAAGAAATGACTGGAATTTAAATTGACGGTTAAGTAAAAAAAATTTATCAATTGAATTTTAATTTCCTTTTCAAAAGCGTCTACGACTAGGGTTCTCTTCTCCTGAATACATGAATGAAGAGGTTGAAAAACAAAATATATGCCTTTTTATGATATCAAAGTTTTGGTATTTAAATTTTTGATTTGCTTCAATTCTAAAACATTTGTTGTATGAATGTAATTGTTAACGCTGATTCTCCTCTAACTTGTCATTTTACGTGGCGCAAGTACCATAGCTGAGTACTATTACGTAGTGCAAGTACCATAACTGAGTACTATTATAATTAAAATCAGACTTACGCTGCAACGAGAATAATTTTTTTTTTTATAAATTGTTCTAGATTTTATTAGGACTCTAAACTCATTCGTATTGTAATGATCTTTATTTTGGTTTTGAATTATGTTTGAACTTGTGGTTTTTATTAATGTTGTTACATGAACTAAATGAGATTAAGATATAAAATATATACGAATTGTGAAAGTATGATGAGTTATGTTTTATAGCTGTAAAGAAAAAGAGGGTCGGAACGGCCCATTAACCCGTGTGCAAGGTTGAGCAGGATTGGGCTTAAATTTTATAGGCCCGATTTGAAAATGAATCGGATCGGCTCGACCCGCCAACATATCTTGGTCCGGGCCGGACTGAGCGACCCGATTTGCCAGCCCTAACTAGAGGTATAAAGATATTGCAAATGAGACACTCTCATATGCACCGGGTGCACTCACTCAACAGTTAAGATTGTTTAATGAAAAGTGTAAGTTGATTATATTGAAAAGTATTATTACATTACAATAACAAGTTTACACAAAAAAACTATTTTTAATGTAAACTTTTTCAGTATAGTCTAACCACATTCTTCAGTGGAATCAAATCATACTTTTCAGCGTAAACAATTTCAACAGTTAAGTGAGTGCATCATGCACCAAATGCCCAATAAAGTCACTTATTGCAATGTATACAATGAACCAACTTTATGTCAAATCTATTTTACAATATTAACTTTTTAATAAAATGACATCCGTTGATATTAAATATTGTATAAGGAAAATACTTAATACTATTTAAAGATATATTTGAGTTTGGTTCACCGTATACTAACTCATCCATATCCAATTCAACAGTCATTGGTAGAATTTTGTTAAAATTATTTTGTAAAAGCTATATACTGTAAATCAATATAATGTTAAATATCATATTTAAGACGATACTACTATGACCGCTATCTGGTGACGTCTTTAATTCATATATTGGGAGAATATATTTACTATATAATAGGTGTATATTTAGAATACAAAAATAATCTATTTTCATTGATTATGTCTACAGTAAATATGATAATGATACATATGCAAATTTAAATAATTAATTAAAATAGTAGTTGATCCACTGTTTATGTATCGTTATTGGTGGACATATAAATTTATATGGACATATCATCCCATCATATCATCATTTCACATATAGAATAATAGGGTGAAAAGTTTAGAACGAAACTTATCATTAAAACAGTTTAAAAAGCAGAACTCTACTTATTTTGAATAGGAGAAATTATTATTTTAGAGTAAAGTCTCATGATTGTGCAATTCAAGTGTATTTTTTAAAAATTGTCCTTACTTAGTGAAAAATTATTCCTGTTATTACTGAAAAGTTACCCCTTATTAAATGTAGTACATTTTTCAGTAATAGTAGGGGTAGTTTTTCAGTAAAAATATAGATTTGTTTTAAAAAAAAAAAAATACACTTGAATTGTACGACGCTCCTGATGCACATAATATTATGTCATTATTTTAAATTTCAAGCTTTGAATCCATCCCCTTTTATTTTTTTTCCATCTTTGATCTTTCATTATTTATATTATAATTTCAATTTAAAATATAATGTGGATTTTTTTATATTGCACTTATAAAATATTTAAAAAAAAAACAACAAAAGACTATGATCATTGAATTGAATTAACCGAATCAAATATATGTTTGGAATATTCAATCTAAAAATAATTTATACTCCCTCCATCCACAAAAATTGTACTCCTTTCGTTTTTTACAATAGACAAAGTATAGAGTGAAACTGGTTTATACATGAATCACTAAAGGGTATTAGTTATTTTCATTGAAGAGTATTAGTTGTATTTACTGAAGAATATTATTGATTTACACTAAAGAGTCTTAGTTATTCAGTGAAAATGAACTAAGACTCTTCAGTGTAAACCAATAATACTCTTCAATAAAAACAATTAATACTCTTCAGTGAAAACAATTAATACCCTTCAGTGATTCATATATAAACCAATTTCACTCTATACGTACTCTTTACAATAATTTTGATTTCTTTATCATGCAACCATCACTTTATTACTTCACATGTTTTTAACTTTTCACTCACAAACAACCATTTAACTCATAAATGAACTACATAATTAACCAAAAATACATTTACTTTATCTAATTTTATTTACTTTTTTTAAAACCTATCAAAACGAAAAGGGTATAATTTTCGTGGACGGAGGAAGTAATTTAATAACCCTCAGTGGTTGGTCTAATGGTGACGGTCTGAGGCTTGGGAGCGTGACCTTCCATAGGTCTTGGGTTCAAAACTCAAATACTCTCTATTTTTAAGATGTGCTGGATATCGAGTAATCTATACTTTAATATAGACGTCGCAGTCTTTGCACACATGGCATTATTGGTTCTCAATTGGTATCTTCCTCTTCTCTCCTTATTTCGTGCTCTTTATTTTGATCATGTCCATTACTTTTTGTTGGTTTGATCTCTGTCCGTTTCAATCACATTTCTCCTATAAGTAGACATTTGTGCAAAGCTTAATCTCATTGGTACCATGCTTCTTATTGATGTTATGTTATTCATCCGGTGAATCTATCATCTTTCTTTATGCTATTATGCATCCGGTGGTTGTTACCTTCGTCTTTTGTTTGCAGGTGGTTCTATTCGATCAATGACATCTGTCGTGTATTGATAGTTGTTGTTGAGTGTTGGCTGCGCGCGAGCATTTTTCATGTTTTGAATCACACTTTTTTTTGTGGTTTTTTTCCTTTTTATTTTTTCTTTTTGGTATGATTTTGTAGTCAAGGAATTGTTGTAATTTAGCGGTTGGATTGCCATATAAATGTAATTCGATTCTTTAATTTTTTTTATCAATGAATCATCCCTTTATCGATACTATTCTTCATTTGTGTTTAATACTCCACAGTCGTATTTATATAATTTCTGACTAACACAGCTATTGATAGATTTATTCAATGTTTAATTCGACGAGTTCGTTGTGTTCTTCCAAGATATCGAGAATTTTTTTTTTTTTTTTTGCCTAACAATTAATACTGCAACAATCTGGGTCAAACACTTGATTTTATTACTCTTGTCGTTTGATTGAATGTGTGTTGGTCGCCCGGATTTACCTTTTTTTTTTTAAACAGTTAATTATTTACTTTTCCAATCACCTTTGCTCTTGATATAACCGTGGTTGATCATATTATTGCATATATTTGTTGAATATGACTGGAAATATGAGCTGGTGTCATTATACAACTAATATTAATTAAAAAAAATATTCTGTGATTCATTTGTTTTTAGTGAAGTAATGTGTTTTTTTAATTACTTTCAATTTCAATGTGTATATTGTTCTTTTGAAAAATAATTTACTAAAACTATAATATTGAGAATAATATTTTGTTACTTGAGTATATTATGATAATATTATAATCGTATGTAGATTAGTGTGTAATCAAAGTGGAAGCGTTTAATTTTGGAGTGTTTTAAATTTTAAACTTATTTATAGTATCCGATGTTATTGTTCATGGAGTAATTAAATTCTTTAATTCCTAAATTATAGGCACAGTTATATTTGCTAATTGTCGGTAATATTTGACCAATTTTTTCAAATTTTTAGGTTATTAATATTATTCCAACTTAATGATGATATAATGTGCAGTAATGTGTGTTCCGGCGTGCGGACAAGATCTCCGGTAACACAACGGTATAACATCTCTTGTTACACCATTAGATAATTGACACGTGTCATATATGGATTGAAATTAACTTAACTATGTTAGAGAAATCCCTATATAAATCTATATCATATCTTATATCAAATCTTACCCCATATAAGATTTACAAAAATATTTTGTCAATTATTTAAAATCTTACCCCATATTTAAAATTTTAAAATCAATTATTAAGATATGAGTATATGAAATATACTTTTTAAAAAAAATATATTAAAAATAAACAAAAAATCGATTTTAACAAATTTAAAATGTGAATGCAAAAATTAAATAAACTAAAAATTTGCATACGTACACCTATATTCATAATTTATTTTCAAATATAGTCAATTTATTTTAAATAGTCCATTATATCGTATTAATTTATATTAAAAAAATATAGGTAAAATAATAATAAATTATGCTAATAAGTATATTAAAATTGTATATAGTGCTTATAGAATTGAAATAATTTTTTTAAATATAAATTGTTATTTCTTTTCAAAATCTTAAGTAAAAGTGTCGAACACATTTTTAAAAAGACAAAGTATAGAGTAAAAATGGTTCATACATGAACTACTGAAGGTATTACTTTTTTTTCAATAAAGAGTATTAGTTGTTTACTAAAAATAAACTAAATTTTTTTTAGTGAAAGCAACCAATACACTTTAATGATTCATGTATAAACCAATTTTACTCTTATATACTCTTTTAAAAAATATATAAATTTATTTCAAACTAAAAATTATACTTACATCAAATTAAAGATTTTTCTCAAATATGCTTAATAAATTAAAAATCATTATCAAACCAAATTAACAGCTAAGTTTTTTTTTGGAAAAAATTAATAACTAAGTTAAATATTGGTAAAACAAATACGCCTTTTAAATTAAAATTCTTATTGTTTTCAAATCTCAAATATATAAGAGGGTTAATCATTAAAAAGATTTATTTTGTAAAATAAAAAAATTAGTAATAATTAGTATGTCAATTATTTGAATACATCATATCACTAAAAATATATTTAAGTATAATACTGTACATTAATTATTTTTATTTTACCAAGAACTAACTAAATACATTTTTATTTTCTTCTCTTCCTAATAAATATTTATATTGATTGATCTATATTTATTTTTAATACATGTTAAGTTATAATTAATTTTTTTTGAACGCCTTTATAAATGATTCAAATGTTTTGCATCTTAGAATATTCTTTGAACTTTTTCTAATGATTATATTAAATTATTTATAAAATTACAATAATAATCTTGATTATATAGAAAAAAGTTAAGTGAAAATAATTTAAATATAAATTTATGTTTGGAAGGGAATATATTTGGTAAGATTTGATGGAGAGAAATAGGGATTTCTTTAATTCATACTTACTTTGATTAAGTTAATCTTTATCAATTATGACATGTGGCAGTAATCTAAACAGTGTAACAGGAGATGTTACACTATTGTGTTACAGGATATCCCGTCCGTCCAGCTTTGTGCATTTTAAGATATGCTCATTTATATGGATATTATATTGATATATATGGATTCCGACTTCAATTGGATGTGGGATATTATAGACCAAGTTTTAATTCCTAAATTGTAGGCACTATTTTAGATGATAGTGGATTTTAAAGCTGTAACTGAACGTTTTTAAAGAGTGGGTTGATTTTTTTTTTTTTTTTTTTTTTTTTATGTAAATGCTCACCATTTTATTTTTTATTAACTGAATAATAAAAAATAAAAAAACAAAGATATTCAACACTAATATATTTTATGCGTACGTAATTACCAATTTCTCAGGGTATTCTCATTGTTCTTATGTATAAAATATTTTGTAAATTATATTTTATATGAAACTATATATTATAGTGAATAATATATATGTGAATTTATTTTAATTTTGATACCTAATTTATTTTAATTTTGATACCTAATTTATTTTAATTTCGATACCTTCATCAAAATCAGAGGTCTATAATTATATTGCAAGAAAATGTTAAGAAACTGTTAGTTTTATTAATCATCATTTTCTCATATTATAAAAATAAAATATCTAATAAAACTTAATGCATACGTAATAGCCACTTATAAGTTATACATTTATATTAAGAATAATTAATTATATTTTAAAATATTAAATCCATATACTCCCTATAATTAATGAATTTCTCCCAACAATTTCTTTCAAAGTATTCCAATAAATATTACTCCTGTTTGTTAGCAATCATCTCTGCTAATATATGAATCATAACATCCCAGCGTAATATCAGTGCAGGAATGGGGAAAAATATTGAAATACCGGATATATATATCGTACTAAAAAAAATACCAAAAATATCAAAAAAATTTGTACGAAAAAACTTCCGGTATGGTATGATACGTAACGGTATGGGTATTCAAAATTTTCGGTATTTCGGTATATACCTTCGGTATATGTCAGTATGGAATGAAATACCTTTACATTTTTCGGTATGGAATGGTATACCTATACATTTTCTAATTTCGGTATGCCAAAAATATTGGTATATGTTGATATTTTCAGTATAAAACGGTATACCGATTATTCGGTACGGTACGGTATAAATTTTTGGGCATACCGAAAAATTCGGTACGGGATCGGTATGACATTTTACCATACCGAACCTTTTAGTACGGTATACAGCTTTCGGTACTGTATATCGTACCGAACCAACCATATATCAACGACAAAATATAAATAGAGAATTAATCATGGTAATTATAAGTGAGAATAACTAATATTCTTTACTAAAAATAACTAATATACTTTAGTGATAACAACGAATAATATTCAATACATACTCTTATATTAATTCATAATTTTAGGAAGACTTAGATATTGTTTTTAGAAATAAATAAAAAATTGTGTGGAATTGTTTGAAGCAAAATACTTTTTAAGTGTAGTATATTAAGTAATGAATATGTATAAAGTGAAAATATTTAATACATGAATAATTTTGCAATATTTTTTAGTGTAGTCAACTAATACATTTCAGTGTAACCAACTGATATCATTTATTTAAACAACTAATACTCTTTGTACTTTTTAATAAATATCCTTCAGTAAAAACAACTAACACCCTTCAGTGAAAACTACTAATATCAATTAGTAAAGAAAAATTAATAATCTTCAACCATTATCACTCCATACTTTGTCATAATTAATTTGTTAAACAAATGGAATGTTTCAGTCAACTCATGAATTAATGTCCTTAATAAGTTTTACAAAATTAAATTCTTTAGAAACTTAAAAATTCTAATAAAAGTAAGTTGATTAATATCTTATTTCATGAGTTCGAAAATACAAATGTATATAATTTTTATTATTATTGGCACCATAATCACTGGTCTAACGGATGCCATTGTAAAAGAATTGCTTAATTTTTGTTTTTATACAACTTAGGAACATGGGTATGCAGGAGTGAAATTGTTTTATACATGAATTATTGAAGGATATTAGTTGTTTTACTAAAGATTAATAGTTTTTATCACTGAAGAATATTAGTTGTTTTTTTGGTTTGTTTTTACTATACAACTAATATTTTTCAGTAAAAACAAGTAATACCCTTCAATAAAAACAACTAATCATCTTTAATGGTTCATATATGAACCATTTTCACTATATACTTTGTGTATGAACATCTATACTAATATAATAACAAGATGTTCTAGGAATAGAAACTAGGTATACCAATAGTCTTTCTAATTTTGATTAATATCATATTTATATTTGGACCAAATTAAATTATATATGCAATTAAAAAGTCTTTTCATTGTAATTTCTTTAAAAAAGACTCTTACAATTAATATGCATCAAATATTTCATCCACTAAAATAGATTAATATATATTACATTTTGTTTGGTTGTCTTATTAAATCTATTTTTTTCTTTAATTATTTCAACTTATCATAATATAATATTGATTAATTAAAAATCATAAAGTATAAAGTTTAATAACAATGAATTTTTTTAACAGATAATTAATAATATGTATCAAAGATTTAATCCACTTCATTAAAAAAATTGATCCCCTAAAACATATCAAATACATAAAAATGCACTACTAGATTTTATTCTTTTATTATCTATTCAATCTAATTTTTATTTAATTATTGTATTTATTATATTTTAATATTGATTAGTTAAAAATCATAATTAAAATGTCAATTCTGATAGCAATTGAAAATTTTACAATGTTTCATTTAAATATTTGAGTTATTGTCTCTTTTAAAACATAGTTTCTTGGAGCTCTATAAATTTATGAGTCATATGATATAGTAAATGAAATTTTATTTTTGCGCTCTATATATCAATATAAAAGTCCTGATACATCCATTTAGATAGAAATATAAAATTTATAATTGAACTTTTTTTATAAGGAACTTTTGTGTGAGACAATTTATCTCATACAAATGAGATGATGCTCCACTAAAACATTAGAGTCATAAGTTGAGTTGAAACTCAATAAACTCATAGGTCATATAGTGAATGAGATTAGTTTCATATGTTAAAATGGCTCATAACTATCATAATAAAATCATAATTTGAGACACAAAAAGTATCCGAAAAATAAAAAAAACTAATAATGCAAATATTGATACACTAAACAAAACACATACGTGTATAATTTTTTTGTAAAAGTAATATGTATTAGTGTATTTTTTTTTCAATGTATCTCTAAAAATATATTAGTACTACTATATATTTATAAATACATTGAAACTTTTAGATTTGTTGTATAATTAAGTTATTTAAAATATATGTGTACGCCATATATAAAGTATAAGTAATGCTATGATATTAAAAGTGTATGACGATGATAAAAATAGAGAAAGATAATACAAAATATTTTATTCATGTTGTGAAATTTGTTGTTTAAACTTTATGATTTTTTTTTTTTCTTTTTAATATGAATTTGTCATCATTACAATTTTTTGAAATAGTAGAACTTACAAAAATATGTAAACAAAAACTTATATGAGACAGACTCATACATGACATGAATATTATTTGTCATATTTTAAAGGTGAGTATGATGTAAATACAAAAATAAAGTTTCATCTCACAACGTGAGATTGTCTCACACATCAAGACTCATAATAAAAATTATAATACACATTATATATATGCCGATCGTGCATCGCACGGGTAACATACTAGTATATATAATGAGACTGCATTGCAATTAATTTTGCCTAATTGATTAAAATCAACTTAGAAGGTAAATATATACCTTTGAGCTTAATAAAGTCGACAATTTTATAGTTTATATTTATGAATGTTATATTTGAAACTTTTACCATTAATAAATTCAATTTATAATATTAAGATATTCATAATATTTATTATAATATTTGTAATTGCATAAAATGTAAATACTATTGATACTAAAAATTATATTTTTGGTTCATGCAATGGGTATGTCTTGCCTATTAATAAAATATAATGGTATTGATATTGAAGCCCTGATAATTTTCATTGTTTGTGTTTCAAAATTGAGTGTTTGATATTGATATATTTAATTACGTTATGTTGTTAGTTTTTTTATTTAAATTGTTAAATTTTGAAGATTATATAATATCGAAGATTTATTATTTTATATGGATTTTAAAGTTTGAAAATAATTCATTATCGCTTTATACAGATTTGAGTTTGGTGTTTTTTATGATCTAAGATATTTATTTTTGTTATATTTGACTAAATCATTTGATATTTAATTTTGTTTTGTGATCTGAGATATTTTTTTTAAAAAATAATTTGGTATTCAATTGTTGTGTGTGTTTGTTACAATTATTAGTATAAAGTTCATATTTCGAAAAATTTTGAAATAACAATGACTTTATTATTATTTAAGTGTTTATAAATAAATTTATTATTTGTCTTTTTTTTTTATTAAAAATAATATATTGAAATTACTAATTTGTTATCAAATTAAATATGAAATTGTTTATAAGATAAAGATGTTATAAAATACAAATATCTATATCCACTATTTTACAAAGCATAACCATCTCATTTATATCTTTTACTAAATATACCCACTATAAAGTTATAACATTATTAAACATATAATACTTACACATTCTTAAAAATATTCACCCATCAATCTCATTCTATTTCTATACAACCACAAAACATATACACTCTCCCACCGCTTTAATTCAACATTGAAAAATATGATTAATATTTGGTAAAAGAGGTTCATTCGATAGAGAGACTTGAAATGGGATGTGAAATAAAACCAACAAAATAAGGTCATTTGTTCAAATGTATTACATGAAACCTAGGGTGAACCAATTTCATAGAATAAAATTTATACTATAATGTCCATTCATTGATACCATTAATGTTTTCCTGATATCATAGCATCCCACAACGTAAAATCTTATGGTATCAATGTATATAGGTAATGTTATGATTGCATGTAATATGATCAGTTTATACTATAAAAAAGTTTCATAGATGGACTTACTCAATGTATTTTATTTTTTTAATGTTAATGTAATAGTCTTTATTTCATTTTATAATATATTTTTATTTATGTTCTATTTGAACAGGCTGAAATTAATTGGACCATCTATAAACAATTTAAGTTTTTCTTCACATGTTTTTTATAAAAGTCAAATTGGTCATTTTGAAGAAAAATTAGAATCAGTGACTATTGGTGATATTATTGAGCTTTATATGATATATAATAATATTAAATTTAAACATCGTATGGTGAGATCTATATTTCTTGGATGCATTAGGGATGACAATGGAATAAGGCAGAATATGTTGGGTTAGGGGTGGACGTCTATATTACCACGTGTGTGTGTGTGTATATATATATATATATACACACACACACACACACACACTAGCTCTTGAACCTTGCGTATTACGCGAATTTATAAATATTATATTATGTTATTAATTTTGAATTAATGTTTCAAAAAAATTATTTTAGTTAGGATTATATTTATTCTCTTATATTAATTAATTAAATTATCTTAATTTAAACCTGTGACCTAAAGTGATTATTGTTTTAATTAAATTTATAATTATTATTTTAAATAAATAGATAATATATTTAGAGTGGATGACCAAAATTGATCATTTCTTATATTATGGAATAGAGACACGACCATTTAATAGATGGTTTCATTGTAATTTATCTAAAATAAGACACAATTCATTAATCAATTGTAATGTTAAAAGAAAATTAAAAAATTATTTTGTAATAGAAAAGAAGAAGTTATAATTGAACTAATACAAACTCTAAGATTTCAAAATAGATTAAAAAAGTAGAGAAAATAAATAGTTGAGATTATAAATTAAGATAAATATAATATCATATATAGCATAAATACATGGAATCAAAGTATATCAAAATAGAGGCTTTTGAGAGGGTGAGAGTGATTCACAAATAGATATATAGATACTAGATTTGCCCCATTTGTGGGGCGGTGCTTAACTGGCCCAATTGGGACGGCCTCATGGCAGGCTATTTTACCATTCCAAGATGCATATCTTTCTTTTCTTAATGAAACTGTAATTTATTATGTGTTTCATCTTTCTTTCTTTATTATTATTTTTTTATTTTAGCACATAACATTGTTGGGTGATTTTTATTTTTATTTTTTAGGAGATCTAGAATCGAGATTTATTACATTGAAGTATATTAGAATTGAAAATTTGTTCCTGGATTAAAATTAATTTTATTGGAGACACGGGTCGTCATATGCGTTGTTATACTAAAGTTTAAAAAAATTGTTAGAAACATTTGATAACGTAAAATGATAAAATCATTATTAAGATAAATAATTGTATTGATATCAGATAAATAACAATTTTCATTGTTTGTATTTCAAGGGGTATGCGTTTATTTAAGTTTCTTTGTTGATTCGTATAAAACCCCCCAACTATTGAGTGAGTGTACTATGCAATAGGTGTATATGAGACCTTGACTATTTATATCTACAATTTATATATGAGAAATTATTTGAACAAAAATAATTTATGTTGAAAATAAAAAATTAATTTTATTTTTTAATGATGTATATATTATAATAAAACAAATATACTCTCATAATATGATTATATTTAATTAAAGAAAACTAATATAATTTTTTTCTTCAAAGAACAAGTGATAAACATAATACATAATAGGTATGAAGGTTAAGAGTATGTATAAAGCGAAATTGGTTCATACATGAATCAATGAAATATATTAATTGTTTTTACTAAAGAGTATTAGTTGTCTCCACTGAAAAGTCTTAGTTTATTTTTAGTAAACAACTAAGAATCTTCATGAAAGATAACTAATATTCTTCAATGAAAACAACTAATATTTTTTAGTGAAAACAACTAATACCCTTCAATAGTTTATGTATGAACCATTTTCACTCTATATTTTGTGGAAGGTTAAAACATAAAACATATAAAATGTATATATCATTATATTAAAAAAATAGTGAGTAACATGACTGCCTTGCAAAACACGGGTAGGTCTGAATATATTTTGATTTTTTTTTTTTTTTTTGTTAAATATAGAAATTCCCAATGTCTGCTACTTCACTCTTTGGTACGGAAACAAGAATGATTGCACTGAGGAGCACCTTCAAAGGTGATATTTTTATCGTTAAGTATGAATGCCAGTGTATTATAGAAGGTTCTAACTTGACAATGGTTCGTTTGGGAAAATCCTGGAATGTCATTGTGGCAAAGTTAAGGATCAAGCATAACGATGTTATATGGTTCAGTCATGTTGAGAAGTATTTTACGATTAGTGTTCCACGTCTTATGCGCTAGATTTTGTTCCTGTTTATTTGTCTCCTTTCTTACTTGGAGTTTTACGCCACGCGTGATCCTTGATAGCATATCTAGGATAGTTGGATTATGATGGACTACTATGGTTATTTTGTTATTCAGTTTTATATATTGTAATGATACTTTATTTTTAAAGTTTGATGTCCCTTTAGTGTGTTTGACATTTTTATACAAATGTTTTGTACACTTATACTTTGATATTAGTATAATGATTAGAACTCCAAGTATATCTTTATATAGTTTTAGTGAGGAATATTGTTTTGTTCCAAATAATTAAGAAAGTTGTACACATAGTATCATAAGAACGGTTGCTACAATCTATAAGTTATCTAATAAATTAATTTTGTTGATCAAATGATGCTCATGCTCCATTACTATATAGTCCAAAATGTTTTTTTTTTTTTTTAAATGTGATATAGAATAAGAATATATCTCTATAATAGATGTTTTTTTATAATGACTATAATATGACGTGTATATTTCTATCTTAAAAGTGTAAATGAATAGTTGATTAAAGAAAGTTGTTTTGAAGCCCGCAAAATTTCGCGGGGTTTATATATATATATATATATATATAATTGTTTACTTTCATCCCGTAACATGCCCGCGGGACTACGAACTTTTTTAATTGAATATTCAACGAACCCATATATAAAGCAAAGTTGGGTTGTGATTATTATTTATTGAAAATTGAAATAAGCCATTTCCTAAAATATTGCTTTAGTTTTTTGTTTTTTTAAGTCTTTTAATTTCCTTGGCCAAAAAAAGGTTTTGCATGATTGAGCTTAGCCTTTTTAGAATCATCTTCTTAGCTTAAAAAGGTCATAGTGGAATATTCATTTCCCTTTTTGTACTCAAAAGGAACCTTTATAATTTAAATCACAATGTTACTGCCACAATAGCCCATGTTTAATTTGAGGCAAAGATAAAAGCATTAAAGTGTTAGTTATTTTATTAAAAGATATTAATTTGATTATAATATTATTTAATAAAAATCACTAATATCCCCCCGTCCGCCAATTCTTTTACTCATTTTTTTTTGGTTATCCACCAATCTTTTACTTGTTTTCTTTTTAGAAATAAACATCACTCACAAACAAATAGTTGAGTCTCACAATAACCTCCACAATACTTTTACTTTATCTAATTTATCTGTTTTTTCAATAAAATACTAATTTTCATTAAATCTTGTGTCCAACAGTAAAAGGTAAAAAATTCGTGGATGTAGAGAGTATCATTTAAAAATGCACTTAAATTTCATGACGTAACTGGTGTATAACTACTCTTAATTTTGTAATAATAAAATAATAATAATAATGTTATGTCTTTTGATGGGAACAGTGCAAGAAAGATATATAAATATGATGATAAACAATACAAATTTAAGTGGTTCACTTACGTTATATCAACAAAATCCACAGACATAAGAGAAGATTACATAGTATTATGTTGATCAGATCTATTTTAGAGTACATAATAACCTAAACCAAATGATAACGATATCTATAGATTCACAACAGACTGAACCTAACGGGTCCAAAATTCTCACTTTTACTCAATTTTTTTTTTTTTGTTAGAACATACCTACTTTTTTATCACTGAAAATCGAACCCTTACTCAAATTGATGACAAGTATATATTTATATGGCTATATAATATGGGTAGGAAAGAGTTCGTACTTCGAACCTCTGACCTTCTCTAAATGGGAGTATACCTCTTGTAAACTAAATTTATCCTGCCATTCAAAATAATATTAATTATTTTTATTATATAATATTAATATCAAATTTATATATTTTTTTAATAAAATAACTAATATTGTTAAAATATATATACAAAATGTAAATAATTTTCACGGTAATATTGGTTCCCAACTTACTTCGCCCTTTAATGGAGGAGGAATATATATATGTACAAACCCTTCTTACAATATATTAATTTCCTATTTTTATAATTTATCTTATAATATAAATACACATAAATATTTGCAACTATATTAATCCCGTATATGTGTGAAATATTAATGTCCACTTTTCTGTCATTGATCATATTTATTTAAAAATAAATTCAAAATCTGGATATAATATTAGATGAAATAACTGGAAGTGGATTTTACTGTATAATTTACGGCTTGTTCAGATAAGAACTTCATTCAAAATCCACTACAAAAAAAACACTGTTTAGCGACGGAATTTGCGACGGAAAATCCGTCGCAAACAGTGTTTTGCGACAGACACGTGTCCGTTCCTAAAACAGCCGTAGCTAATTTTTGCGACGGATTTTGCCGTCCGTCGCAAATTAACGACGGATAAAACCGTAGCAAAATTGGCGGGTCAAACCCGACCGGCGACCGGGTCGCTCAAAATTTGCGACGGACAGTAGTCCGTCGCAAATTATTCGGGTCGGGTCAACAATATTTGCGACGGCAATAGTCCGTCGCAAATATTTATTAATTTTTTTTTATTTTTTTCGGTTATAATTTGCGACGGACATTTTTTCGTCGCAAATTAAAAATTTGTGACGGAATTTGGCCGTCGCAAATACCGAGCCTATACAAAAAAAATGTGGCTCGCGTGGTTCGAGCCCGGGCACCCGGGGGAGGCGGGGCGGGCGCGGACCACTGGGCCACCGGCCCATAGCTTATTATAGGAGGCCCACCTTCTATATTAGTCTTATTGGGCCTTGAACAATTAATCCAAATTTACGCCCAAGGGGAATCGAACGCGCGACCTCTTGTGCATGTGGAGGGAGCGCGCGCCACTCGGGCACATGCTACTTTCGTTCATTTTTACGCAATTAATTGTATATGTATTCAAATTAAGTCATTTTTTTTATAATTCACTAAATTAATTTCTTTTCGTATCTAACTTGTTTATAAAAATATTTTGCCCAACTATTTTTTTATTTCGTAAAATTAATTATTTCGACAATACGTAATTTTATAATTCGTTCATTTGTACACAATTAATTGTATATGTATCCAAATTGATTCATTTTTTTTTTCATAATTCACCAAATTAATTCATTTTCATTTCTCACTTGTTTTTATAAATGTTGTGGCCATTTAATTTTTATTACTTTGGTAAAATTATTTATTTCGACTACCGCTTAAATTTATAATTCATTCATTTATACGCAATTAATTGTATATGTATCCAAATTGACTCTTTTTTTTTTTTTCCATAATTCACCAAATTAATTCATTTTCATTTCTCACTTGTTTTTATAAATGTTGTGGCCATTTAATTTTTATTACTTTGGTAAAATTATTTATTTCGACTCCCGCTTAAATTTATAATTCGTTCATTTGTACGCAATTAATTGTATATGTATCCAAATTGACTCATTTTTTTTCCATAATTCACCAAATTAATTCATTTTCATTTCTCACTTGTTTTTATAAATGTTTTGGCCATTTAATTTTTATTACTTTGGTAAAATTATTTATTTCGACTCCCGCTTAAATTTATAATTCGTTCATTTGTACACAATTAATTGTATATGTATCCAAAATGACTCATTTTTTTTCCATAATTCACCAAATTAATTCATTTTCGTTTCTCACATGTTTTTATAAATGTTGTGTCCAACTATTTTTTATTTTGTAAAATTATTTATTTTGACTACGCTTGATTTTATAATTCGTTCATTTGTACGCAATTAATTGTATATGTATCCAAATTGACTCATTTTTTTCAATAATTCACCAAATTAATTCATTTTCGTTTCCCACTTGTTTTTATAAATGTTGTGACCATTTAATTTTTATTACTTTGGTAAAATTATTTATTTCGACTCCCGCTTAAATTTATAATTCGTTCATTTGTACGCAATTAATTGTATATGTATCCAAAATGACTCATTTTTTTTCCATAATTTACCAAATTAATTCATTTTCGTTTCTCACTTGTTTTTATAAATGTTGTGTCCAACTATTTTTTTATTTTGTAAAATTATTTATTTTGACAACGCGTAATTTTATAATTCGTTCATTTGTACGCAATTAATTCTATATGTATCCAAATTTACTCATTTTTTTCCATAATTCACCAAATTAATTCATTTTCGTTTCTCACTTGTTTTTATAAATGTTGTGGCCATTTAATTTTTATTACTTTGGTAAAATTATTTATTTCGACTCCCACTTAAATTTATAATTCGTTCATTTGTACGCAATTAATTGTATATGTATCCAAAATTACTCATTTTTTTTTCCATAATTCACCAAATTAATTCATTTTCGTTTCTCACTTGTTTTTATAAATGTTGTGGCCATTTAATTTTTATTACTTTGGTAAAATTATTTATTTCGACTCCCGCTTAAATTTATAATTCGTTTATTTGTACGCAATTAATTGTATATGTATCCAAAATGACTCATTTTTATTCCATAATTCACCAAATTAATTCATTTTTGTTTCTCACTTGTTTTTATAAATGTTGTGTCCAACTATTTTTTTATTTTGTAAAATTATTTATTTTGACAACGCGTAATTTTATAATTCGTTCATTTGTACGCAATTAATTGTATATGTATCCAAATTGACTCATTTTTTTCCAAAATTCTCCAAATTAATTCATTTTCGTTTCTCGTTTTTATAAATGTTGTGCCCAACTATTTTTTATTTTGTAAAATTATTTATTTCGACAACGCGTAATTTTATAATTCGTTCATTTGTACACAATTAATTGTATATGTATCCAAATTGATTCATTTTTTTTCCATAATTCACCAAATTAATTCATCTTCATTTCTCACTTGTTTTTATAAATGTTGTGGCCATTTAATTTTATTACTTTGGTAAAATTATTTATTTCGACTCCCGCTTAAATTTATAATTCGTTCATTTGTACGCAATTAATTGTATACGTATCCAAATTGACTAATTTTTTTTCCTTGTGCATGCGAACACGCGACCTCTTGTGCATGCGAAGGAGGCGCGCGCCGCTAGACCATGAGCTTCTTTCATTCATTTTTATGCAATCAATTTTATATGTATTCAAATTAATTCATTTTTTTAATAATTCATCAAATTAATTCATTTTCGTTTCTAACCTATTTATATAAATGTTGTGCCCAACTTTTTTTTTTATAAAATTATTTATTTAAAAAAAATGTATAATTCTTTCATTTGTATGCAATTAATTGTATATGTATCCAAATTGAATTTTTTTTCATAATTCACCAAATTAATTCCTTTTCGTTTCTAATTTTGTTTATATAAATGGTGAGCCAAACTTTTTTGTTTTTGTAAAATTATTTATTTCAACGTGTAGATTTATAATTCGTTCATTTTATGCACAACTAATTGTATATGTATTCAAATTGAGTCCTTTTTTCTCCATAATTCACCAAATTAATTCCTTTTCGTTATAGCTTGTTTATATTGTGTGTCCAAACTTTTATTTTGTAAAATTATTTATTTCGACAATACATAAATTTATAATTCGTCTATTTCTACGCAATTAATTGTATATGCATCTAAATTGACTCATTCTTTTTTCATAATTCAAAAAATTTATTCCTTTTCTTTATGTTGACAATGCGTAAATTTATAATTTGTTCGTTTATACACAATTAATTGTATTTGCGACGCACGTGTTCGTCGCAAATTATTTAATTACTTTTTTAAATTTGAACTTTGAAATTTGAGACGGACATTCCGTCGCAAATGACCGTCGCTAATTTTAAATTTGAAATTTGCGACGGACATTCCGTCGCAAATATCTCGGATCAAGACCCGGTTGGATCTCCAAAATTTGCGACAGACACGTGTCCGTCGCAAATTATTTAATTAATTTTTTAAATTTCAACTTTGAAATTTGAGACGGACATTCCGTCGCAAATATCCGTCGCTAATTTCAAATTTAAATTTTGCGACGGACTTTCCGTCGCAATTAAGTCGGGTCAAGACCCGGTTGGATCTCCAAAATTTGCGACGGACACGTGTTCGTCGCAAATTATTTAATTATTTTTTAAAATTTCAACTTTGAAATTTGCGACGGACTTTCCGTCGCAAATAAGTCGGGTCAAGACCCGGTTGGATCTCCAAAATTTGCGACGGACACGTGTCCGTCGCAAATTATTTAATTACTTTTTTAAATTTCAAATTATTTGAAATTTGCGACGGACATTCCGTCGCGAAGCGGATCTCCAAAATTTGCGACGGACATGTGTCCGTCGCAAATTATTTAATTTTTTATTTTAATTTTCACTTTGGAATTTGAGACGGACTTTCCGTCGCAAAACCCAAGAATTAGCGACGGATGGATAAGTCCGTCGCAAATTTTTAGAATTTACGACTAATGGTCAAAATCCGTCGCTAATCCGTCGCAAAATACTAAAATTAGCGACGGATAAGGTGTCCGTCGCAAATTTCCGTCGCTAATCAGCGAGTTTTTTTGTAGTGATCGAAAGACAGAGCGTTGATTACTTAGCAAATAAAAAGTACCATATGCACATTTCAAGAAGGAAATATCAAACGAAAATTCTTTTAATCTTTCTTAGTTGTTTGTTAATTACTTTTGAGGTTGATTGGGATATAAAAAAGACTTCATACAGTTAAACTATATATATTTGTGGGCACTTTTTAATTTGCAGTTAATCTTTATTTATTTATTTTAATCAATTTGTTATTTTGTCTTAAAATATATTTCGTACGAAAAAAATGGAATCCACCCATGCATAAAACATCCAACTACATCTCCAACATCTTACAAAGAGATTTTATGATCCCCATAATTAACTAAGAGCAAACAACTAGAAAAAGTGGCATATCCTTGGATCTATTTTCATTTAGAGCAATACTGTCATACATTAGTTTCATTGTGTAACTTAAAATAGTGTTAAATTTATATTATTATCAATTTAATACCTTTTAAGTTAAATAATTATTAATATTATTTGAAAATTACACATAAAATATAAACCAGTTTCACATAAAAACTAGTTCACGATTGCATTTTTATATAAAATAATTAAAAAAATCTACCAATTGCAAAAGATTTTGCTTTAGCTTTTTAATGGTCAAGTTTTGACTAGAAAAGGACACCAATAATTGAATCTTTCTAAATAATCCCCTCTTAAAGTTTAATTAGTGGATTTTAAATAAATTTTTTTCTATAATTAAATGGATCTTTTGACCTAGTCACTACCCATTGCAATAGTTTTAGCGAATAAGTTAGAGACATACATGTAAGGTTTAGAATTATTAAATATGACTGCAACAGTTCAACTAAAGGAAACGCAGCGTGCAAAGTGAGTTTTGCGTTTTTTTTTTTAATTCATTTATTATGTATCACTATTAACAAATCTATTTAATAATTAAATTAGTGAAGGTGGTGAAATAGAGAGGAAGTTGTGTTTTGTTCCCATTTGTCACGATATTTTCAAAATTGTCTTACAACCATCATTTTTACCATTCATTAAATTTTGGAATAATGTCAATTTAGGACTTCAAAAATGATAAAACTATCGATTAAAAATCAAAAATATTTTTCCTATCGATTCAGGGCCTAAAAGATAGAAAACTATTAATTTAAGACCTAAAAAATAGAATCTATTAATTTAAGACTTAAAAATATTAAGACCATGTTCAATCACGTGAAATTAACATTTTTTTATATTTTTGGAAGATTTATAAAATATTATAGAATAAAAAGAAATTATTAGAGATCAAACACGGTTTTAAAATGAGAGAGTACTAAATTAATAGTTTTATCTTTCAGGTCATGAATCGATAGTTTTCAAACTTTCAGGCCTTGAATCGATAGGAAAAATCTTCCAGGCCTTAAATTAATAGTTTACAATCTTTTAGACCCTGAATTGATAAAACTCCTGAATTTTTCCTACAAAACTTGGTCTTACCATTATACAAATTTGCACATCCCAGTGTGCTAATCCTGTATATATTAACCTTTAATCGAGATAGAGTTCAATTTTACCGCTGTAATTTGTTTTACTTTTTTAATTCTAATTATTTTTGATTAATTTGATCCCAATTTGAAATTAATTTTGATAAAAAAATAAAAACTCGCGGGTCAGACCCAACTCGACCAAAATTCGTGGGTCTGGCAACAAATCGGGTCTCAAATGGATCGCGCGCGCTTCGTGCCAATACCCCATGTTATATCACCAATACCCCAAATTATAATCACCAATACCCCAAGTTATATTCCTAAAAAATTATTTACCAATACCCCAAGTTATAATTACCAATACTCCAAATTATAATTACCAATACCCCATGTTATAATTACCAATACCCCAAATTATAATTAATAATACCTCATATTATAATTACCAATACCCAAAAAATTATTCAACAGTACCTCAAATTATACTCACAATTCCCCAAGAACTATTCAATAAATATAACTTTAAAAAAGTAAGATTGTGGTGTTGTGCCCCTTCCCCATTTGCAAACGTGAAAGGGACTTGAACCACTTGGCCGAGGCCCGATCAAGAGTCATAGAAGAAGAAGATGAATTGTTCAAATAATTCCTCTAGAAGAAGATGAATCGCTCAAATAGTTTAGATTAATTTGAGATTAATTTCAACGAATGACTGTGACACCATTCACTTTCAATTGCGAACAAGATCTCTCCTAAAAAACACCATTGAAACACAATGTCGGAGCAAACCAGATGCGGCGACCGCTGCTCGCTGCAGCTATTAGCCACACCAGATTCCACAATTCCACTCTGATCTGAATCGTCGGCTCGATGAGGATCCGCTGCATCAATTTGACCCTATTTGTTGATCGACCCGCTAACTGACCCGCGAGTTTTTATCGGGTTAGATTGACCCACAAATTTTAATTTTTGGTCAAAATTGATTTCAAAAGTGGGTGCAAAATCCAAGTGTATAGTATGCATTTTGATGCACCCTAGAATCACTGTGATCATTAACCGGCCTTATATTCAATCGATAATATTGATGCAGCTGCAATGAAGGCTATGAATTTAAAAAATGGAGAGCAATGGATAGAGATGACTTTAAATCTTTGTGTACTGACTTATAATCGAATTGTTTGAGATTAAAAAATGAAAGAAATCAATTTATCTACAAATAGTGGTCAAATTTGCATATACTTAATCATGCTCATGTTGCTAAAATGTAGAAATAGGGATTTTAAAAATATGCCTTAAGGGTATTCTGAGCAATTGCAATAATCAAGTTCATCGATATTCGTGGTATAGTAGATATTATCACATATACAATTATATATATTCATTTCGATGGAATAATTTGATCCTGAAATTAATTTTTCCTAAATCATTTTGGTAATTTTTTTGTACTGTAGTCAAATTGAATCATGATTTGTCAAAAATATAAATTCTCGTAGTTATTGTAAATTTGTAACCTGACTGAGGAGCCCCAAAAAACAGAGAGGATGTGTACGAACCAAAGTGATTGGACAAGACAAGACAAAAAATTTGGTATAGAACAAATCTTTTGACTCACCTAAAAATAAATGATCTGGCCAAAAAGTTAAATTTCCCGCAAATATAATCAAAATTACAAAAGTAAAAATATACTCCCTCCTCCTCCGATTTATTTTAGAAAACTCAATTTTTTCATAAAAAAGAAGATTTTTTTTGTTTTTCCCCTTTTCCAATATAGTTGAATGAAAATTTATCCCTTTAAATTACCCTTTAAAAAGTTAAAATGATTTTATTATAGTTAAAATTCGTGTTATTTTGTTTGAATCATTTAAAAATGAATTGGGGGGAGTACATGATAAATTAAAATTGAATACGCCCAATATTAGGAGACGGTATATGATATTACCTCATCTCTAACTTATTTACATTAAAAAAAAAAAAAATTGAAAGAGACTAAACACTCTTTAAATAAATGGAACTATTCTTATTACACAGAGCACGTTTTTGTAATGTTTCGAGGCTAATTTTTTTTTTTTTTTTTAAAGGTATCACAATCTCTCTATTTTTTCTTTAAATAAGTTTCTTAGAAGTTAGTTTTACAGTTCAACGTAACTCATAACGGTTTACATTGCATAGTATTGTTATCAAATTACCTAGATATTTTAATGAAACAATTAAAACGGCTAAAAAATATACATAGAAAGAGAAAATTTTATATGAAAATGGTTCATAACAATTTTATTATGAAATTGTATTAAAATATTAAATATTTGACTAAAGATATTAAAAATCTCACCAGGAGTATAAAAAATTAGAATAATTAGTATCATATTTTAAAATATCAACAACAAGTAAAATATAATATAATTTACTCGAATACTTTAAAACTGTTTCATGATAAACTTATCATTAAGTATTTTCATATAAAAATTTGTCAAAATAAAATACGAACAATTTTTACTACTGAAATTGTTTCACAGTACACATTGTTTTTTTTTTTTTCCATTTCATTTTGGGAATTAAAAAAGACTTTTAAGGTAGCGCTTGATTTGGAAATTCTTTAATGATTGAGGATAAATATAGGGTAATTTGTAGTGGTTAATGAGAAAAAAAAAAGGATCTATAACAATATGTTGCCTCTTAAATAAGGTAATCATTACCCCATTTGATTACCTTTTTATTTGGAAGAATTTCATATCAAGACCCAAATTTTAGGTTATGTCTCAATTTAAGTACTCATTTTAAAAATGTCTCAAATCAAGTCTCAATTTTTACTTTTTTCTCAATTTAAGGCTTATTTTGAATTTTTGTGTCTCAATTCAAGACCCAACAACCAATTATTTTTTAAATTAAATTCATTCCATATGAATAAAAAAAATTAATTAATTCTAAAAAATATTAATCTTTTATTAATATAATGAATATTTCTAAATTTTTTTATATGGTCGTGTTAATTTAATTTAAAATTTTAATTTATTGTTAAAAAAATTGATAACTAGCATTTTGAAATTAAAAAATAAAACTAAGATTTTTCATATACGACGAGAAAAGATTATATGGGAAAATACTAGTTGTCATATTTTTTAAAATACTAAATTAATACATGGTGATAATAAATAAAAATTATAAATATATATTATATTAATAAAAGATTATTTTTTTTGTAATTAATTAAAGTTTTTTATAATTTAAGACGAATGTCTCTAATTTTTTTATAAATGTCTCTAATATATTTTTTGTATTGAATGAATTTAATTGTTTTGTTGGGTCTTGAATTGAGACACAAGAATTCAAAACAAGCCTTAAATTGAGAAAAAAGTAAAAACTGAGACTTGATTTGAGACACTTTTAAAATGAGTACTTAAATTGAGACATAAACTAAAATTTGGGCCTTGATATGAAATTCTTCCTCCACAATCATTCCCTTGTGCCGCAACCAAAAATCTCTTCTTTTGTCCATTTTTTCCTAAACTAGAATACAATACTAGTGGTGTAACTACCATGTAGACAATCAATCATGCAATATATTCAAGGGAGGTGAGAGAAAATAAATTTTCATTTTCATTTCTATTGAAGAATTTAAATCAAGCACCCATGAATCTGACGAATGTAAAAAAAAGGTTATTTTAAAGATTTTTTTTTTTAGAAAGATGTACTTCCTCCGTTCCCAAAATTCGGTCTTGTTACTTTTTTCACGATTATTAAAAATTTGATATAATATATAAAAAAATATGAATATTGTGTCATATTAAGTACAAAATAAATTATTTAAAATTTTTTATGTGTATATGTTGAAAAGTATAAATAAAATTTATTATTTTTATTTTAGACAACATGACTATTTTTTTAAGGAATAAGGACGATCTAATAAAACATGTAGGACCATTTTCGGAGGGAGTACTAAATTTAGCGAAACACAGTGCAGTTGAATGAAATGTCAAATAATGACGGACAAAGGAATCCATCTGAATATAACGACAAATTTAGCAATTGATTTTGTTAAAAAGAATACCGGAACTGCGTCATTTTATTTCATGAAATAAGGAATCCAATTCCCTCGGAAAATGATAGCATAACGTGAGTGGAGTACACATATTGAACCATCGTCTAATTATTTAATTTAGCATCGGAGCGACTATCACTTTGATACTTAGTGATTATGACTATATTTTAAAATTGAATTAATATCACCCATTCATCTGAACTTGTGATTATTAACTTTGGATTAATATCAACCATGCATCTACACTTTTAACGCATAAGTCTATGACTATTCTCTTCTACCCTAAATATATCGTCAAATTTAAATACAATTTTAAACGGTATCAAATATTTTATTTGAAAAGTGCATTTGTCCCCCTTGAAAATTGTTATTGTTTTCACTTCATTTTTTTAATAAAAACAATTGATACACTTGGGGTATAGTACAAGATTTTGTTTAAATATATTTACCTATAGAATTTAAAAAATAAATAAATTAATAACAATAATATTTTAAGTTATATGCATAAACATTCACACCTCCTAGATATTTATTAATTACATGTTTTTAAGAAATATTTGCAATAACTAATTATTTATTTCAAGTTGATGTGCAAACTAATTTCCTATATAATTAGATATACAGTGGAAGCCAGTGTCGTCTTTAATTCGATGCACCAAACTAATTTTTAGCATCTCACATGTCATTGTGGCAGTTGCTAGGTACCACATCACTTTTAGTTACATCGAATGATAATAAATAATTAATCGAATTTTCGATATTATAATTAATAAATGCCTAAATCATGAATTTTTATTCCATTAATCCTTTTTTTTTTCTCAATTGATCTCAATATCCACTTTACAGCTTATCCATGTGTTTTTTTCAAGTTTGTCTACACCTGTATTCACAAAACTAACAACTTGAGCAAAATATCATCAAGACGCGTACATACACACTATTGCATACATGACGCAACCAACGTCCTTAATATCCCCATTAGAAAAAGTGCAATTATGAATATTTTGATTTGATGGGTAAGTTGAACTTGAAAGTCACTTTCTATTTCTTGATGGAGTATATTTTTATTTATTTATTTTGAAAATAGTTTTATTTTGAGCTATTATGAAAGGCCAGGTTAGATACACCACCATTTTTTATTAATACATTCCACCCAAAAAAATATTCGTAAAAAAAATTCCAAATTTTTTAACAATTTTGGAATTTTTTCCCAAATTGTACGAGCTTGTATTATTAATTTTTTTTTTGAATTTGTTAAATTTTTCATTTTCTTTTCCCGAACACTTTTTGAATCGAGTATATTAACAAACGATGGAAATGTATAATATTTGACCATTATCATATTATGACTTTGTGGATCACATAATCGGGCCTTTTAAAGTCATAGGCCCAGGTTAAATACAGTCCCATGTTTTATGAATACAACTCCATCTAAAAAATTGTACGGAAATATTTTCCGAATAAATGTAACAATTTTCGAAAAAAAATTCTGAAAATTCATATGTTCAGTGTTTTTTCTTTTGTATTTTCGGAAAAAAATTCTGAAAATTTTCAAAATTTTCGGATTTTTTTTCCGAACATTTTTTAGGGGGTTGTATTAACAAAAGGTAGGACTGTATATAACCTTGGCCAAAGTCATATTACTTAGGCATGTTAAAATTGAAAAAAACTATATACCCCTCCATATTTATTTGATACCCCCACCAACTTAATATACCCACCATATTTTAAATAATTATTAGATACACCGCCTATAATATACCTACATTACCCTTACCTTTAATATAAATTTAGAGTTTTGATACACCCACAAAACCCCTTCCCATTCCCCACGTTCTACATTTTTCATTGCTCTTTTCTCACTTCATTCTTCCCTACCAGAAGGCGCCGCACACGCCAGAAGCTTTTTCGGTGCCACTCCTATCCGCCCAACTAATTACCTTACAGTCTACTCTCTTTGCTCTGTGTCTCGATGAAACCCGACGTTGTGTGTCGAATTTCCATCTTGGGAAGAGGACAAGAGCCTTTGTGACAATTTTTTCTTCACGAAGAAGATGAATGTGTTGTTGATTTATGTGAGTCTGATGCCCTAATATTTCAATTTGGGCAAAATAGTAGATTTTATCGCTGAGATTTCGAAGAACAATGGTTAAAAAAAAAAAAAAACTGTTGCTTAAAATTTTCGAACCTGGTTTTTCGAAAAATTGTTAGAGTTTCGAAAAGAACTTGTTGAAAAATGACAAATATTTCGGCAAAATATTTTCGAAAATCTCAGTTTCGACAAGATTTTGCCGAAACCCTAACCACATTTCGACAAGTTTTTGCCGAAAACTCAACTATTTTTCGAAAAACCAGGTTCGAAAAATCAATGTCGGGATTTTTTTTCAAAAAGTGTAGGAATAATATTAATAGACTTATCATCGAACTTGTAAGGTTGCAGCACCACCGTAAGAAAGATAAAATTGTGGTTTTCAACGCCGGTATTGCAGCGCCGGCGCCGACTCCGACTCTTCTGTAGCTTCTTGTGTTTGGTCGTGACTTTTGGATTTCTTGGTGGGTGTATTAGGGTTTAGAGTATTTTGTTTTTTTAAATAATAAGGGTATGAGAGTCATTTAATAATAATATTATAATAATATATAAATTAGGTGGGAGTATCTAATAAGTATGAAGGGGTATATAGTCGGACCCAAAAGAAAGTTCCATATTTAACAAATTGGGCTTGGACTGACTTAAGAAGCATGTCTGCCCCAAAATCCTAAAATGTCCATGTACGTAAATTTGGTTATGTTACAAATGCAGATTATCAAATAAATTTTGTGATTTAAATAAATTATAATTGTACCCTCGACACCTGTCCAAATTATTAACAGTTTGCTTCAGTTCACCCCACCACATTATTCAAAGTTTCAAACTGCCCACCCCTTATATTAGGAGAAAATTTCGAAAGTTCTTAAAAAATTTGACAAAACTTTTCGAAAATTGAAATGTTGAACTGTCAGCAAATGTGAAGTTAATATTGCATAAAGAAATTCAAAAAATGCATTTCTCCGGAAAATATTTGATTTGGATCATAATTACATCGAAATTGTATTTTTAATTGATTAGTAATATTGTATTTTGATATGATTTTAATTGCATTTGCTACTAAAAGTCTAAAAGCGCTATTAATTCCGTTTGTTTGATGATGTGTGGTAAAATGTGTAGAAACTATGTGAAAACTACCTAGAATGTAGGAATCTATATTGAGTTTGAATAAGACTGTTGGACCTTGTTAAAGGTGTTGAAAAGATGATCGGAACACAAAAGAAATTGAATAATTGGTCAGAATTCAAAGCTCAAGTTATGACAAAATAAAATTGTTGCAATTCAAACACACTCAGAAAAATTAGCAAAAAGGCCCATATTCAGCCATTTATTCACAACCCAATCAGCAAGCAGCAGCCACTTGCCCAAAAGTTGTTATGCCTTTGCACTTATGTTGGATCTACGCTTACACTTGCACCTATAATCTCGAATGACAAAGTATTATGTGATACTTACTATTTACTAATATTTTATAATAATATTTATTAATATTTTTAATTAAAACAATTAATACTTTTCAAAACAAGTTCCATCGTGAATATTGTCCACATAATATCTTCTCATGTCAACAAAGTTTTATATGAAAACAATTCATGATAAATTTATAATGAAACTGTTTTAAAGTATCAAATATTTGATTAAGAGTATCAAAAATCTCATCAAGAGCATAAAAAATTGGGATCCATGGTATTATATTATAATTTTGTTGGGTTTTTTTACGCCAACTTTTAATACTCCTGATGTGATTTTTGATACTTTTAATCAAATATTTGATTCTTTTAAATAATTTTATCAATTATTAACTATTTTCATACAAAACATACTGGGAAACTTTTTTTAGTGTAATCTAACTACACTTTTCAGTGTAATTGAAACAAACTTTTCAGTGTAAACATGATCAATTGTGCATTATAGACTAAGTGCACAGAAGAGTTACTCAAACATATTTAATGCCGAAATCTAAGGAAAGAGAATCTAGTGACAATATTATTCCAGATTATTTCACGAGAAGAATAAATATTCCAAAATCTATAAAGATTTGCAACGCAAATTCAATTCTTGATTTCGTGGAGATGGTATCATATCTTTAAAGGGCAAAATTCGATCCATATAAGTTTTCTATACCTATTTACACAAGGAAAAATATTATATAAATATAGTTTATGATAAATTTATTATAAATTAATTTTAAAATATTAAATATTTAATCAGGAGTTTTAAAAAATTTCACCAGGAGTATTATTATTGTGGATTAGTGTATTATATTGTAATTGTTAAAAATTTATTTAAGTCAGATTACTCCTGATGAAATTTTTAATACTCCTGATCAAACATTCAATATTTTAAACTAATTTTATAATAAGTTTATCATGAACCATTTTCATATAAAACCTTCTAACACAAAATTCTTGAATTTTTTAAGGCTTTCAAAGTGACTTCTATCCATAATTTTAATTTCAGAATTGTAATTTAATTATATTATAATTTAATTTAATTTAATTAGGTTTTTCATCTATTTTGTGGGTTTAAAATATAGATTCATGGAGTAGATTTATTAGTGTTTGGGTATTTTGAATTATGTGGCATTTTGGTATTTGTTTTGATTAGGTTTCTGATTAATTTGATGGGTTTTGTTTGTGTGTACTTCTGTGAAATTATTCCATGATAAATTTATGCTAGTTAAGTAGTGTCCAACATGTTTTAGCATGTTGTACCATATACTGTGTTATGTAGCATATTGTACTATATGTTGTATTGTGTTGTACAATATAATACAATATAGCATGTGGTACAACATGCTAGCATATAAAAATTCATTATTCCATTAGTTTATATATTAGTGCATGTATGCAAAAGACGAGAGGTGAGTATGCATGTGGATTGTATGATCAAAGAGTCTAAATTATGCATTGTGCTCATTATAATTTATTGCAATTAAAGTTGGATAAATTTATTAGAATCTTCATTAATCTACATAATTATTTGGGTAATTGTGAAGGAATAGGATCCATTAGGAAACAAAAATATACATACTAAGAATCTTTCGTATTTATATTTTGGCAAAGTATAGAGTAAAAATGGTTTATATATAAATTATTGAAGGATATTAGTTGTTTTCACTAAATAGTATGAATTGTTTTTAAACGAAGAATATAAGTTATTTATTGAAAACAAACTAAAACTCTTCAGTGAAAACAACAAATATTCTTTTGTGTAAACAACTAATATTTTTTAGTAAAAACAACTAATACTCTTCGGTGATTTATGTATGGACCCATTTTACTCTATACATATTCTTTTATTTTATACATATTTTCTAGGCTTCCAGTATTATTGTATGTAAATTTGTGATTGTCGAGATCCGAACACTTCTTTCCCATGTTTGATATTCTTCTTTTAATTAATTGTTTTAGTTTAATTAGTAGTTTAATTTTAGAAAATTTCTTAGGTTTAATTCACTTTTAATTTGGTTATTTACTATAATTGTATTACGACATATATTTCTAGTGATATATTGCATTTGGGTTAGATATTTAATTGGGCACTTATAAGGATCATTTACACCACCTGAAAGGGGAGTATTAAAAATATACGTGTTAATATTTCTGAAAAAATGTAGAAAAAACTTGCATATGTATACTAATACTGGGAACCACCGGAGGATACCATTGAAAGCCAAAACAAGGGTGCTTCAAGTTTTTCTTCTCTTTTTTAAACTTATTAAAAGATTTGGACAAGTTATCCTTTTTTTCCTTGAACCTATGTCATCGATTTGATCATGTTTTGAAGGGGTCTGCACTAATAAATCTTGGGGCCGAAAGGAGATGAAATTGTATTTCGGTCTTTTCACGCGTTTTATTAAATAATAAAAAATTTAGAGTTGTGAAATAATTAATTATGTGGTCCATATAATCGTGGCCCTCAAAAAAATATTAGCCCAAACAAAATGGCCAAGTTATAACGTTGGGCTTCAACTATTTTTATGGGCCATGGTTATTTGCACTAGCCTCTGTGGTAAAGGCACTCCCTCAGAAAAAAAAAAAAAATACACTATAAGAATACTATATTACCCTTGCACATTGAAACACTAGGTATTATATTCTCACCCCCCAGATTGCCGCCGCCGTCGATGGGTGCAATGGCCGCCGTCGGAAACTGAGATTACAACCAAGAAAACTCATAAATAGTCATAATACAACCTTTAAATAAAAAATACCAAATTTCGGGGAAAAAAACTGAAAACATGTAAAATTTTCAGGAAGAAAAACCGAAATCAAGTAAAATTTTCAGGAAGAAAAACCGAAAAACTATAAAGATTTCGAAAGAAAAAAAAATTGAATTTTGTTTTCGAAAATATAACAAAGTTTCAGAAAGAAAAAAAAAACAGATTTCGAAAAAATTCACAAGTTTCGGATTTTATTTTCGAACATACCTAGGAAATTTTGGGGAAAAAAATGGAAACTAGAGATCTACATATGTATTGACCAAAATTTGAAAATTCTAATTTACAAATCTAAGAGAAATGAAAAACACAATACATATCTAATTCACAAATAAAAAGAAAAAGAAGGAAAAAAAAGGAACTAACTTGGTATTCATCAATATTGGCCGGAGAGAGACGTGGGCGGATGGACTTACAGCAGGGCCGGAGGGGATTGGGGTAGGGGGCTTGCGGTTTGTTCTGAGTAGGGGGCTGGATTGGGAGAGCTTGGGTTATTTTTGGGGGGGGGGGGGGGGGGGGGGTGTGAAGAAGAGAAGGGGGTTGGGAGGGGTGGGGGGATTTGACGGGAAGAAGAAAGGGGGAGGGGGAAGAAGGGGAAGAGGTGGGGGGCCGACGGGGAGGGGGGTGCGTTGGAAAATTTGATTGGAGGGTATTTTGGAATTCATATGGTAGTGTATTCATCGACGGCAGTGTTTTCATCCGGGTAGTTTCTTTACCTGAGAGGCTATTGCAAATAACGTTGGGCTTCAACGATTTTTATTTGTTTGATCCAAATAATATGTGCAAATTTTTCCAGCTAAAGTCCATAAATAAGCGACTTTGAATCTTTGGATCCTATTCATTTGAATATTTTTACCATATTTTTAATATAAGAACGATTTTTTTTAAAGAATTATTGGATTTGGTGTTTGAAATCTAAATTTGGATTTAAAATCTAAATATTGTTCTTGTTTGGAATTTTAAAATATGATATCCACACCTTCTCCTATAAATACCTATAAACACATTACAACCATTCTCTCATAATAATATAATAATATAATATCATAAACTTTTATACATAAAGTGAAATCATACCCATGGGCGTATCTACGTGGGGGCTGAAGCCCAGTGCAACCCCAAGTAACCTATTATATAGATAAAATTATTAAAAATATCACGGGTGTATATGTAATATATCAGATATGCCCTAACCATTTGAAAAAACTATTTTGTAGCCTTTTTACACATAAAAAGACCCAATTGCCCTTAAACTAATAAATTTTCATCAAATTCATCCGTGCCCGAAATTGACTCCAAATTGACCGAAAAATTGAAAAATTGAGAATTTGTTGTTCTTCCTCTTGCTCGCTCCAGTGATCGAATTCATTTCATCTTCTCCAACTTTGTTTGGGTTTCTTATTAGAATTTTCCAAATCTGCTCTTACCCTAGCTAGCTTCTTTGCCGACTCTTTCAGGACCGTCGCCGCTGCTACCACCGTTTTACCTTCGAGAATCTCTCTTCATAAGCATTATAGAAGCCCCTTTCAATTGATTTCATAGAAATTTCTCATCTTTTGTAAATGAAAAGTAGAAGAAATCGGAGAAGAACAAGAGGAGAAATCCATAGTCGAGTTGCTTAAGAAAAACCCAGATGCAGAAACATTTTCTCCAAAAGGCTCAATTTTTCCTTCGCTCACGTCACCGTTAGCCCTACTCTCGTCCTCACCACTCAATATTTCCCCTGACGCGGGCTGTATGACGCTTGATTTCCTTAAATGGGCCAAGTTGAGGCCCGATTTCCAGCCCGATGATGAGGTCTTTTCCTATTTTGTTAATTATTTTGGCAGAATGAAAAACTTTAAAGCTTCCCATGAAGTTCTTGTCAATGACCATGGAGTAACTAGGGTTAAACTTTTAGAGGCTCTCGTTGATAGCTTGGTTCGGGCAGAAATTAAAGATTTGATATTGTTTCCATATTCCTAGGCTGATATTCTGTGCACTACTCTCTCGTTGTTAACTTGGTTAGGACAAAAAAAAAAAAACTCTCCGACGACGCACACACCGCATTCTGGCCGATAAGTCATTCTCCTCCGATGACTCACACACCCTAAGTTCATGATCTGTTATATATCTATCTGAATCCTATTTTTATAGTTGAGGTAATAATTTTATTTTTTTCATCGTTAGTTTGCTATTGTTCATTTCTGAACATCTTGTGCACTCCAAGTACTCGACATATTGCTAGAGAGAGTTATTGGTTGTTGATTATCATATGGTTTATTGTTATTTTGTATTGGTATTAGGAAATTGCATCTGCTTAATTTTAGAAGGCCTGTGTTCTGGACTGATGTTTTATGTGTGTGCTAATTTGGGTATCTATTTAAGAGCCCCTGAATCTAATATTCTCCTACTCTCTGTAATTGTAACTTTTGTGGGTTATCGGGAGAAGAAATGGCAAAACACACTGGAAAAAGATTTGCTCAAAGAGACAACCTTTTGGGAATTGAGTCATAGGGCCGGAAAAGGTGGACAAGTGGTGATGTGTTTTGGGCTGATGCGAAGGACACTCCTCCCAAACCTGGGAGAAGTTCTTTGGTAACTTTCCATTCCCTTATATGAATGGTACCTCCACTTGGGCCATGTGTTTTCCGTTTCAAAACTCGAATTTGCAGCTGCATATCATAGACTGAGGGGAGCGAATGTTCTCTTGCCGTTTGATTTTCATTGTACTGGAATACCTATCAAGACTTTAGCTGATAAGCTCACTAGAGAGATTGCGAAGTTTGGAAACCCTCTTGTGTTTCCGGATGTTAAAGAGGAGGAAAGTGGTGAGCAGGAGGAGAAACCAGAAGGTGAGAGTGCGGGGAATCAGAGTCAACCTGGTGGTAAATTTAAGGGTAAGAAATCAAAGGTTGCTGCAAAATTTGGTGGTATTAAGTACCAATGGCAGATTTTGTAGAGTAGTTTTCTTACATGTTAAAACTTTTAGGACTGATAACTAAATCTTTGCCTTGTGCCACAAATCCAAACCCGGGGAAAATGATTGATGCAGTTTTTGAGAAAGACAGTGCACATGGGTCAACTTCATGAAATTAACTGTTTTGATTGGAGAATAATTACGATGTGTGGAATACATCGTTGGAAAGCCACAAGAGTCTACTTTCTGAGGAATTTTGAATGAGACAATTTGGAATTTTGAGTGAAGAGTTATGATCAAATTACTAAAGTGTGACAGACTACTCGGCAATTGGTCAAGAGTTCGACTTTCAAACTTCTCTTGTGTTTATATCTATTTTTATTGGTCAAAGTTCATCATTAAGTCATTATCATCAGAATAGGTAGTCAATATTGTTTTTATTGAGTCAAAATTAACCATTTTCAATGCTAAGTTAATGAAGAGTTTGGTCTGGATGCATGTACCTATGTTTGGAGGGACGTTTCAACACTTGTATTTAAACCCATTCAAGTGAAATGATATCCATGACTTTATGAACGAAAATTATAATCTTTCACAAGTTTTGTGAGTTTGGAGTTGAGTAATTCTTCCTAAACAAGCAATAGGTTTGGTTGCATCGAGTGATTCCGCAATTAGTAGCATCGAGCGAGTCCGCTACCACCGGTTGGGTGAATCTAGTTATTCACTTACTCCCTCTTTTTATTTGTAGGCTTTGGCCTGCATCAATGATACTTGTAATGTATTCTTTAGAACCCTTGTTCACCTATCTCCAATTGTAATCGCATGTTCCATCTTATTCCACACGCACTCCATGTCTAAAATATTTGTTCCACCACTATATAAAAAAAATTGGGATAATGGATTTTGTGTGTCGAAGCAAGAGTTTTTTTTAATGCTCTCTAGCTTAGTATACCACTTATCTATTTCAACACCAAATTCAATTTTTGCATAGTTCAATTCAGATTAAAGGACCTCCACACCAAAATATTAGATCAATCTCACCTCTCTCGGGGTAACATATATGGGATATTTTCTATCGTGTAGTGTATTTGGCTTGAACCGCCTATCATTTAATCTTAAGAATATCTGCAAGCGTAATCACACATTCCATCTAATTCCACACGTACTCCAAACTCCATTCCACTACTATATAAAAAAAACTCTTGTTTCAACACACGAAATTTATGATCTCAATTTTTTTTAATATATTGGTGGAACGGAGGTTTTAAATGTGTAGTACGTGTGGAATAGGGTGGAACGTGCAATTACACTTGTGAATAGGTGAAGATAATTTTTAAGATTAAATGATAGGTGGTTCAAGCCAAAAACACTACACGATAGGTAATACCACATATTCCTTACCCCGGGAGCGGTGTTATTGAGCTAATGTGTGAAACTTACTTAGATATGATTATAATCTTGCATGTTTATAATTCATGAATGAAGATTAAACTTGACACTAAAAGACTAAATAAATTAAATAATCTACCACAATAGAAGTTATAAGACTAAAATTGAAATGAATCTAGGCAACTAAATGCACAACCCATTTTCGCATGTTAGTGGAGTTTGATTTTGGTCTAATAACTTTTTAAATACTCATTGCTGACAACTATATAGTGATGAATAGTTTCTTGCAACTATTTAATATTTTAAACGTGGAGTATGTGTGGAATAGGGTGGAACGTGCGATTACATTTGGAGATAGGTGAACAAGGGTTCTTAAAATTAAATGTTAGGTGATCCAAACCAAAGACACTGGTGTGATAGAGCTAATATTTTTGTGTGGAGGTCCTCTAATTTGAATTGAACATAACTATGCAAAAATTATATTTGGTGTTGAAATAGATATGTGTGTACTCAACTAGAGAGAGAAAGAAAAAACTCTTGCTTCAACACACGGTGATAATTATCCTAATTTTTGTAATATAGTGGTGGAACGAAGGTTTTGGACGTGGAGTACATGTGAAATATGGTGGAAAGTGCGATTACACTTGGCGATGGTGGAAAAGGGTTCTTAAATCTTTAGTTAAAAATTAAACTCCCAACCGTGAAATCACTAGTTATGCCATTGGAAAATTAGTGGTGGAATCAAGGTGGAACGTAGTGGAAGGTATTATTTCAGTGAAAGTGTACTTTATTTCACATTAAAATGAAATTTGGTGTTGGAATAGATACATGATTCAAATTAAGAAACAACTAAGATTTCATACGAAAATATTAAAAACCACCTATCATCCTCATATAAGTACCACTTATCATTTAATTTTAAGAACCCTTTTTCACCTATCCTCAAGTGTAATCGCAAGTTCCACCTTATTCCACACATCCTCCACGTCTAAAAACCCCGTTCCACCACTATATTAAAAAAATTGGGATAATTTCCACAGCGTGTCTAAAATTATATATGTTTGATAAATTGAATCTTCTATCATTTATTAGCACATTCTCCTTCAAAATCTTTATTCTATGTAATCTTAGTTATTTCTTAATCTAAATGATGCATCTATTTCAACAATGAATAAATGTTGGTGTGAGATAAAGTATGCAGTTTCAATGGAATAATATTTTCCACTACATTCCACCTTAATTCACCCACTAATATGTAAATTCCATATTAGTTGTTTCTTAATTTGAACAGTGTATCTATTTCAACACAAAATTCTTTTTGATGTGAAATAAAGTACACACTTTCATTGACATAATACCTTCCACTACGTTCCACCTTGATTTCACCACTAATTTTTCAATTGCATACTTAGTGATTTCACGGTTGGGAGTTTAATTTTTAACTACAGATTTAGTTCTTGGCTTTTGAGTACATCATTATTTATATATTATGTTGCTAAATTTTATAAAATAAAATAAATTGTCAAATTAGAATAGTTTTTAAAAGCCCTTACAAAAATCGGGTTGTGACACGTTTTGAGTACTGAACATATGTGGAATAGACGCATTAGAGGTGGTGTACACGTGGAACAAGGTGGAACTAGGTAGAATTAAACAATTTAGAAAGTGAGACCTAGCAAAACAACCTCTAACTAATCTCCTTGTTATGTGAAACGTTGAATGGTCACTAAACTAAAACACGTGTGGAATGAACGTGTTACAGTTGGAGTACATGTGGAATAAGGTGGAACAAGATGGAATACAACATGTACATGTTTACTTAAATTTATAAAGCCAAATCTTAAATTTCTTTACCGTTATTCAAAGAAAATTAATTTTAATATACGCTTGCATATTTATAATTCATGAATGAAGTTTAAACTTGAATATACTCTTGTATGTTAAATTTGTAGAGTTTGGTTTTGGTCCAATAACTATATAAATACTCATTGCTGTCAATTTATGTGATGAATTCTTTTTTTTAATTACTCATTTCACGAAGGTAGAATTACTTCAACTTCATAAAAAAAATTGAGTCACACCATTAGGTTGCAAACACCCCCTAAAATGTGCCTCAAAATCACTTATTTTGAAATCAATACTCTGAATAAAACAATAAAACAGATCTACAAGTTGGGTCTTCTCCATAATCATCGCAAACCTTCTCGATTGTATAGACAAAACTTTCCAATGAATAGTCTGGAGTCAGGCCTACAATATGAGATCTTTCTCAGTATAAGACTAATCAGATAGAAAAAAAGGAAGACACAAATTGCATTGTGTATGCAAATAAATAGACATACAAATATATGAAACAAAGGAATGAACCAATTGCATTGTGCCTCTCCCATGTCGTTGAGATCTTCTAAAGCTCCCAGTATATGCATTCTCTGCAAAAAAAAAAAAAAGGTTAATACTATAAGAAATAAAATCAAGCACCTCCCAATGCTCCCAATTGTTAACACATCAAACCAAAACTTCCAATTTGTGAATATCAATACAAGAACACACAAATTCAATGAGCAAGGAGATGGAAAAGTAGTAGTTCCTATGTTACAGAGCAGATATTGAAGTAGAAACTCTAATTTCTTAATTCCTAATGCTAATACAGAATAACAATAAATCATATGATCATCAACAACCAATAACTCTTTTAGGCAATATATCGAATACCTGACGTGCACAACATGTTCAGAAATGTCCAATAGCAAAGCAATGACAAAAAAAATGAGAGAATGAGAGTCGGGCTAGCCGCGCCGGACTCTAACGACGCCTCTTTGAAGAAGAAATGAGTTACACAAAAGAGCACTCTAAAAGCTAATCTAATAATATCATTCACAAAAATCTTAATTCATGAGATACTAGATTATATGCCAATCAGATTCCATAAAAGCTAATCTAATAATACAACTTCAAGCCAAGTTTACTGTTATTTCTCGTAAAAAAAAAAGATAACAATAGCAATATCAATTTACATCTACGCCTAAGAATTCTACTACTAGTAGCTAGGCCAATCAAATTTGACGGAAATATGTTGCTTAAGCGATTGGAGAAAATTAGGGCAAATGAAAATAAAATGCACCTGCACTTAAGATAACCACTGACCTTAGAGGGAGGCTGCCAATTTTTTAACCTGAGTTTGTTTTTCTGAAATTTTTTGTGTCTCCTCGTAATTTATTAGTTTGGGAACCCTAAAATTCATGTGAGCGATCGATAATGGAAGAGTACATGCTGCTGGAGTCTGATTCAAGGTCAAACGAGGCGCTGCGGAGGTGGTGGGCCACCGAAAAATCGTTGATTAATTGATACCGCTACACCGCGATGATTAGGCGTGAAATTATCATGATTCGTCACTCGAAATACCCTAATTCTGGCCGAATTTGTCGAGTATTTGGAGTCAATTGAGCATTATTTCTATACATTGATTAATTTGTCTCTTTAATGTTCGTAGGTGAATCGAGGGCAAAGAACGGAGTTCGTAGGACTTTGAATCGACTTTTAAACAATTGCATATTAACATTCCTTGATGGTCCCGTTTTTCGAATACAAAATGTGGGAATTCAGGAGTAATTTTTTTTTAAAAACCTTTTACCTCAGGGAGTTCAGCAAGAGTGAAGAGTTCTCAAGTCACCGCTCTTCTCAGAGGTTGAACTACCAAGTCAGTGAGAAGGCTTGGAGACTCATGCTCTGAGCAAGGACAGTGACTTGAGAGATTACACTTCAAGTCACTGCTCTGCTTAGAGGCTGAGCTACCAAGTCAGTGAAGGCTTGGAGGCTCATGCTCTAAGCAAGGCAGTGACTCGAGATACTGAACTCTCGAGTGCGTTACCTGAACTGGTCAGTGAGAGGAGTTCTCCCTAACCTGAATATTTAACCAAATTTCTTTTAACAATGCTCTCAGCGAGCAGATTTTCACAACACTTTAGTAAATACTTTAAAAGAGTAAACGCTCAGTTTAACGTGGTTCAGAGACTCAAGCTCTTACATCCACGGCCTAATTTAACAGGAAATCCACTAACTCTGGATTCTTGTTTTTAACGTGCCAAGGTGCACTTACAACTGGACTCACGCCACTCCCTGGGCTGCCCCTCATTTCTAATTGACTTCCACCAACAAACCTAACTAGAGGGTTTTGGTGTCAGTTTAGTTTCTCCAACTAGGTGAGGTTTTCCTTTACAATGTGTTAGCCTAAAGCTAGATTAGGAAAACCTCTCTAAGCTATGAGTTACAAGATGAACACTCATTTGTGTATATCTATGAACTCTAAAGTTCAGTGTACAAGATGTGAATCGTGCCTCCTTATAACTCCCAAAATAATGCACTAAACACTCACACCTTCACACCTCGTAGGTGTTGATTTTTCTCCTCACACACAACAACACACTTGAATACGCAGCTATGGGCTTGTATTTATAGTGTGGATTCAAATGTAACCGTTGGAGGAAATTATATTTGAATCCATACAATTAATGGTTTCAACCACTTTTCTTGGAATGCGGCCTTTGTCAGTGTCAGAGTTGCTGCCTCGTGCTGATTGGTCCACGTGGACTGGATTCAACAGATCTTTGGCTCAGTGGGTTGACCAAGACCCAACTGACTTTAGGTAGCTTCCTCCTTCACTGACTGATGATCTTCAGTGGACTGAACGTCTTCAGTGTAGTTGTCCTTCAGAGACTGTTTGAAGATCACTCCAAGAAGTTTGTCATAAGGCTGAATGACAAACTTCCCTGACCACAGTAGCCTGACTCCTTCAGGGCCTACTTGTTGCAGCACTGATCCTCCTGATCATGCTCTTCACTGAGTGGTCCACCTGACTTAGCTTAGATCAGCCCGGTTTACACTCAGTGGGACATCCTTCAGGTTTCTCTTCTGGTTCAGGTCTCTGACTTGGCTTCAGTCTGTTCTTCTTGATGTCAACTTGATTTCCTCAGGCTGTGTTGCTGAGTTCCCCCTCGCTGAGTTCCCCCTCAACTGAGTGTTCCCCCAACTGAGTTCTTCTCAACTGACAGCCTATTCTATTGAGACATAACCTAGCCTGACCTGAAACAAAAGATACAATCCTGACTGCTTTCAAACCTATTACATGTTGTTTTGGAAAATCATCAAATCTAAAACATATCCCAAAATTCCATTTTATGATGCTTTGGAACAGATGCCCAACTATGCAAAGTTTCTGAAGGACTTGATCGCGAAAAGACGGCGAGTGGATGAGCCGAAGTTGGTGCAGTTGAACCATGAGGTGAGTGCATTAGTGCACAAGGCGCTTCCTCCAAAGCTTAAGGATCCCGGGAGCTTCACCATTCTTTGTGATATCGGAAACGGGATCAAGAAAGGAGCGTTGTGCAACCTCGGAGCGAGCATTAATTTGATGCCGTTGTTGCTTTTCAAGAAGTTGGAAGGTGGAGAACTTCAGCCAACAATGATGATGTTTCAACTTGCCGACCAGTCTATTACTCGACCTCAAGGTGTGGTTGAAGACGTCCTCGTGAGAGTTGTAGATCACATTTTTCCAACCGACTTTGTAGTCCTAGAGATGGAGGAAGATGAGCACGTTCCATTGATCTTGGGAAGACCATTTTTAGCAACGACGGGGATGGTGCTAGACGTGGCAAATGGGAAGATTACGTTGAAGGTTGATGATCAAGAAGTGAAGATTTCCCTATATGAAGCCATGAAGCACCCGAAGGAGGATGAGAGTTTGTATTGCATGGATGCAATTGAGCCTCGTGTTGAAGACACACCTCCTATCTCCAATCTTTCTCATGTTCATGATTTCGTTAAACCTTCACTTGATGATTTAACCCATGAGCATTATGATTTTGATGGTTTTGATAGGGATAAAGTGAAGAAGTTGAAGGATGAAGAAGTAAAAGGTGAGGACGTGGTCCAATTAGAGGGAAAAGGATGAGTTAAGAAGAAAAAGTCCAAATTCAAGAAACTGTTTGGTAAGACCCCTCCAGATAAAGGTGAGAAGGAGTTGAGACCCATAACACTTGGGGATGAGAAGGAAGCAAAAGAGCTCATGATGGAGGGGCATCAAGGAAAGACATGCAAGCACCACTCTTATGAGAGTAAGGGAGGTAAATTTGAGTATGATGTCCCATAAGCTCCTTTAAGCTCGGTCCGACATGAGGACCTTAAAAATAGCGCTGAATGGGTGGCAACCCATTTTTTATTTGTTTTTCAGTACTTTTATGTTATTAGGGTGTTGTTGAATCGTAAGTTTTAACCTCGTACTTGAGAGTTTTTATTTTGTAAGCTTGTCTCGAAGGAGTAGAGGAATCATGGAGTTACTCAAAAGGAAGAAACTCAAGCAAGGAGTGTGCAACGTTGTTGAGAGAGACTAAATTGTTTGGTTGAGGTAACCCACAACCCAAAACTTAGACCTCTTCGCAAGGTCGAAGTTTGGGGGGGTGGAGTTTTTATGTTTCTTGTTACATTGCACCGGAGCACCCCTTATCTTTGAGTGTGTTTGGTTATTTGGTGCCTTGAGATGCTCCTTGGGGTGATTTTGATCTGAGTCGCTATTGCATATTTCATGCCTATCAATCATCTTATGCTTGTTGATTGCTATCTTTGAGTATGACTTGATGAGTAGGGTGAATTGTGAGGATGAGATAGGAATTCTTTTGTGTGAGTGTTTGAGTTAGAGTGGATTTGAGAGAGAACTAGTATGCTTGCAAGTTTTTCTTTGGAGTGCTTGTGTAATGAGAGTGAGAATTCACTAGGACTAGTATTGTTGTGAAAGCCGTGAGATTTGAGCCTTATGAGATTTTGATGCATAACTTGATCTCTTCGTTTGTGAGTGGATCGTCACTTTAGAGGATGCTAGAACTTGTGTGTGCTCTTGCTTCTTGATTGTGTCTAGTTTGATATGCCGAAGGTGATTTTAGGCCATCTTTGTTTTGATTGAGTCACTTAGCCAAATTTTCCCTACCAATGACATTGAATCCCTTGTTAGCCCGTTTGAGCCTTAGCCTATTTTATTTGCTAGCACATTTTAAACACTATTCAAAGTTCCTAAGCCTTTTTGTCCTAATTTGAGTGGAGAATAAGAAAAGTGTAAATGTGAAGGGATTGAATTGAGTTGAAAAATGAAAATGTTGTTTGTTGAGTGAATATGAGAAGAAGGTGTGATGAAGTTTTGAGTTGTGGGAAAAATAAAAAAAATTGAGAATGAGAAAAAAAAATGAGCTCATGTGTTTGTGCGAAAAAAAAAGTGAAAAGAGTTAGAAAAAAAAATTGAAGTGTTGAGAGTGTTGGAAGTGAAAGTGTGCTTATTGAATATGTTGAAGTAGTCTGTTCCTAATCTCGAAGTACCGAAGTTTGATTTTTCTATTCTCCATTCACTTGAGTCACTTACCCACATTTTTATCCCACCTGTCCAAAGAGCCTACATTACAACCTTGAGAAAAGTCCTTTTTGATTCGACATTGATTTTTAGAGTATGGTCGGAGTTGAGAGCGCTTACAAGTCTATGGCTGCCAATATGTGTGATTGATTGATTGAGTGAGTCCCTTTATTATGGATATACACTTGTGAGGGAGTGAAACATATCGTAGAGTGCACATCCATGTTGAATTTTGTGATTCTCGCTGTTGTTGCATGAGTATGATGAGGGAAGATGAGTGAGTATACCTGTGATTGATCTTTGAAGCTCGAGTTCATTTGCTTGCATGATTTAATTCTTTGACTCATTCCTAACAATTTCACTTAACTTGTTATTTCGTTGCTTGAGGACAAGCAACATGGTAAGTTTGGGGGGGTTGATTAGGCGTGAAATTGTCATGATTCATCACTCAAAATACCCTAATTCTGGCCGAATTTATCGAGTATTTGGAGTCAATTGAGCATTATTTCTATACATTGATGAATTTGTCTCTTTAATGTTCGTAGGTGAATCGAGGGCGAAGAACGGAGTTCGTAGGACTTTGAATCGACTCAAACGGATGCCCGGATGAGAAGACATCGAAGGAATACGATTGGTGTTAGTGTTGAAGAAAAAAAGTACTAATTGGAGCAATTTTGGGAATCATTCGAGTGAACCACTCGAGCATTAGCGCTCGAGCACGTTGCTCGAGTGCCCAAAACATACAGAAAATTGCGAGCGCTCGAGCACCTGTGTCATTCGAGCTCCAGCTCGAGCGCGACCGCTCGAGCGGGTCTGCTCGAGCACCTTCATGTTTGGTGTTTTAAAAGTCGTTTTTCGGCCCATAAGTTCACGATTCGGCCCGTTGCTTATATATACCCGTCTCAAGCTCATTTTAGGGGGATACCACATATCACTTGATAGATTTTGACTTTTAGAGTTCGTTTTTGGAGAGGAAGGAGAGAAGCAAGCTTTACATTTACGTTTTGTTGAGGTTTTCGTACGAATTCTTAGTTTCTTTTCAGTAATTCGACTACGTTAAACACTTCATACTTCGTTTTTATTAATTAAATTTCAGATTCTTAGCACATATTTCTTTAAACCCTAGTTTATGTTTGATCTCTTCTTCGTCTTAATTATCATGTTCATGTTTGTTACTTATTCAATTGCTATTATTTACGTAAAACCTATATCTAGCTAAAACCCTTGCATGCTTGGGGTAGGATGAACTCGTAGAAGTAGGTGGTGGGTACGTAATTAGGATAACTTGTGACGTTAGGTTTTAATTCTCTTGATTAATGAATTCTTAAAATTAATCTTAACTTTACTTTTGAATTTCGTTCGAAAAGTGTTAGAGAGAGGACGACCGTATCACTCTTTAACTACTAGTAGTCTTAACGAGAAGGTTTAGAAGGGGTTAATTAATCTACCGGTTTAGCTAGGGAGGACGACCGCATCACCTTAGTTAAATTGGGGTCTCATTAATTAAGCACAATCTATTAACTTGTTAGTGGATTAGTGAAGTCGAGTGTTAGGGTAAAGTATTAGGGTTTAGAATCTTGAGCTTTCACCTTGCATTCTTTTACTTAGGTTATTTCTTGTGCGTCACGGTTATTTTGATTATGTACCTGCTCCTTTAGTATACGTAGGGATTCCTATCCTGAGCATCACCATCTCTCATTTGAAAACAACCCTTCGATTCTTAGTTTAATTTTGATTTTTGCATTCCTAGGATAATTTTAGTCTTTTAATTAATCTTTCAAAAAACCCAAAAAAACATTACACTCATATTAGCTACGACGCGTAGATCTTCAGGGATCTGTTCGCATACACTCCATCTCGTGGGTTCGATATACTTGGTCATTATACTTACTCATACTACAGTGAACTCGTACTCTTGCGGGGAAGCTACTAGTAGAAAGCTAGTATATTCGGTTCAAGTCACGCGACATTTGAATTACAAATGAAACCCATGGTAACTAATTAGAAATTTTGGAAAGTCATAATGGGCAGTACACAATTGAATTGCAAACAAAACCTAAGGTTTAGAAATTTTGGAAAATCACAAATACCTAACCTCTGTTTATTTATGGAATCTGAAAACATGATAGAACCAGAAGGATTAGAATGAAATTGGGGAAAAATTGAGGGAGGAAATGAAAAAAAAAAAAAAGAATTGGTCCGCACAATTTCTTTTCTAGTCATTTGGGCAGCTCAGGGCAGGGGACGAGTTGGGAATTATAATTTTAGATTGAGGGTAAAAATGTCAGGAAAAACCATAAAATGGTTAAAAAAGAATTTTTCAAAATGGCTAGGGCATTTTTCATATATTGACTATACACCACAGCTAAAAAAGAATTTCTCCCTATTATATATGTAGATGTGTATACGCCTCAGCCCAACCTTACATAGTTGTAAAAATTTGGGAGAGCTTGTGTGTGTTTGCAAGAGCTTCTATCCACTCATAATCACTTTTTTTACTTTTAAAAAACAGTTTAGACTGTTTTATTTCTCTTCTAAGTGATTATATAATTTAACAAAAACTATAATCTATAAATTGGTTATTAGATGCTTTTACTAGCTTCTACTACTTTTTGTAATTTTTTTATACACTTGCCAATTTTACTATTAAACAATTATTTTTACAATTACTAAATTAAATCACTTCATCAAAAGCATATTTTTTTGCAAACACAACTTCATTTCAAATTCTGGTCGGCCACCTTTTATTTTACATTTTTCTTTTGCCTTCTTCTTATTAAAATCAACTTATTGAAATTCAAGAGCCTTCGTCAACGAAATGGAACAATTTTTTATTTTATTTATAATTGAGGATGTGGTTTTTACTTCATTCCAATATAATTTTTTAATTCATTTAGTAGTACTATTTGTTATTTTGTTTCTATTGTCTAACTTGAAAATTGAATATCATCGTTTTCTCAAATTTTTATATGTTTATATTTTGATAAAAAAAAATTGTTTGTCCCCATTTTAATATTTGGATTTTTTTTGATAATATAGAATTTGATTTATTTGATTGATGTCACAATCTTTTGAAGAGTTAAATGCATGAGTAAGTATTTTATACACCAGGTGCGGTGTTTTTTTCAAAAAGTTACTCCTAATATGATTGAAAAGTTACACTGATTAAACTGAAAATTCATTCATGTTAAGTTTTAATAAGGGTGACTTCTGCATATAAACAAGGGTTACTTTTCAGTAATATTAGGGGTGATTTGTTAAAAATGAATTTAAATTACATGGTGTATTTGATGTATACAAAATTAAATCTAAATGTAAATATTGAGTATTAATTTGTACAATTTAGCTAGCTTTAAGTCTTTAACTATTTTTACTTTCGTATGTGTTATTTTAAAATTTCAAATGGACCTCCAATCTTTTGCTGAGAGATTTTGTTTAAGATTAGGGGTGTTTTTTGAAACTCTACCCATTTTGAAGAGGTGGTATTAATTGATTTTTTAATAATATTAAAAGTGTTGAGTGTTTGAAAAATAAGTAAATTTAAATTAGATCTAAAAAATATTGTGTTTAAAAAAAATCACTTTTATTGATGGGGTAGTTATGTTAGAATTGATTTTAGAGAATCCAAAAGCAGGTAAAACCTGCTTTGACAAAATTGATTTTAAATACTTAAAATAGTGATTGCAAATATTGTAGAATTGAAAAAATCAATTCTACTTAAAAAGTAGAGTTTGCAAACAATCACTTGAATTATTTATGATATTTTTTTATTTTGAAGTTTCTTAGGACACAACTTACACTACAATAAAATAAAATATTATCGATAAAATTAGAATTGGCTACAAAAATTTTCAACAAATTTTTTTTACAGTGAGATTAGCTACGACTTGCCTACAAATTATTTTAATCATGCAGACAACTTTATTCCTGAACCTACAAACAATTTGCCTACAAAATAAAATTTCTAGGTATTAATTATCCACAAATAATTTGCCTACAAAAATTTATCCACAAACAATTTGCCTACAAAAACTTTGTTGGCAAATTCTTTGTAGGCAAGGAATGAAAATGTATATATAATTAGAAAACTTTGTAGACAATCCCCGCTTCGAAATTTTTTGTTAGAAATTTTGTAGCTATGTTAACAATTTTCATAGACAATTTTATGTTTTCTTCTAGTATTAAATAAATATTAATTTTTATTTTATTTTTGGTAGGTATGAATGTATAAATTTTAATATGACTAAACATATACTTTTCAGCCTACCCCACTACTATATTCTGCATCCGTCCTTGATTGTACCCTACTTAAATCTCAAAACAAACACACATTGGATCTTAAAATCCACTAGAGTTTAAAATTCGAATTTCAAAATCCTCTTAATCCTAAATCAAACATCCCTAAGGATTATTACCAATAAGACAAAGTATTATGTGAATGATACTCTGTTGACAGGCGAACAATCAATGATGGGCGAACAAGGATTAAAGCCATAAGAAAGATTACGAGAAATCAACTCCAAATCAAATCAATAAAGAAAATCAAGCCGGGGTGCATAAACTAATCCAAGGAGTGTATAAAGTGACGAACAACTATACCGACGAACAAGATATTGGCGAACAGGTTATAAGACCAAAGATCAAATATGGGCCCACCACCAAGTCAATAATGACGAACAACATTGGTAAAAGTGTTACAGTAATTAGCCTAAGAGGTGTATGCTGACGAACAAAGGACCAAGATCCCAAAGCCAATCTGTGCAAGACACAAAGGCGAACAACTTCTGAGTCATACACCCAAACGGCGAACAACTTCTATGAAAGAACCATCCTGGATCGATTTAAACCGACGTGGACGAACAACAATGAAGTCCGAGATAAGGCCAAAGAAGACTTTGTAACTAAGATTTAGCTTAGATAAGGTCAAACTAGAGTCAAAGGACACATGTCAAGCATGCAAGCTAGGGAGACCAAGAGTCAGGAACACCTCATGCTTGCTAGTCTCTATAAATAGTTGTTCTCCAGCTTAAGAAATACAAGTTCAAAAGTTCAAATTCATAAACACTCCCAAAAACACACACTTAAACACCTAAACGTGCACACATACGAAATTATTACGATTTCGACTTTCACAATTACTAGTTCATAACCCGAACCCTCGATTTACCATTTGGGTTCGATTTACCATTTACGGTGGTAACCAATCACACGTAATTGCTTGATGATCTTTAAACCGAACTTAAACAGTCACTAATCCACTCGATAAAAATTGATCACCAACAATTTTGGCGCTAGAAGGAGGGTATTCGAACCTCCGATTAGTGTGATTACTCAAGAACTTCAAGCTGAAAACTTGAAGATTAAAAGAAAACCTCAAGAAATACTTGAAGATTCAAACAAAAGTGTTCTTGGTGTTCTTCATCATAAAAATTAAGATAAATTAATTCGGAATGCCTCAATCCAAGGAAACCCAAGCATCACGTTTGTCAAGGAGAGCATCTCCCACCCGAGCCTCATCGGCCGACCACCAAGATCGTAATCCTAGACATGTGAATAGATCACAGCACACGGCCGTAACCCATAACCTCCCACCTGAAATGGAGGCCCTGGCGAACAACCCCAACGAATTAGCCAAAACCATTGCTGCTCTCCAGGCTCTACAGAGACAGCAAGATCAAAATAGGCCTTCACAAGTGAAGCCTAGGGATAGAGCCGTAGAAGTTGTTAGGGCTAGGTCCACCAGGGACGAGCAACATGAGGTGAGCAGTGCCCAGGTCAGGCGGGATAGGGGCAAAGCAAAGATGGTCGAACCTAGAGAGGGTCAGGCTGAATTTGCTCGCGGGCGAACAACTATATCGAGCCACGGAACAACCCGCTCCAGTGCCCAGGACAGACTTGGCCAACCCCAGCATCAGGAGAAAGTTGCTCGCCAGGAGGCTGAACGTGGGCGAGCAACATTTGAGCAACCACGCCCATAAATTCATGAAAGACTCTCTCAATCTGCCTTCAGGCGTCTAGGGCCAAATGCGGCGAGCAACCCTAGAAAACAGCTCCAGGAGTTGCCCACTCCAAGTGAGGGACTGCGACGAGCAGAAAGGTTGGTACCTTTGCTCGCCGAACAGCCTCCAAGTCAGGGGGCATCTTTGGATGAGCTATCAAGTTTAAGAAGGGCGGTGGAGAGCATGCAGGGACAGTTGGACCAACAAAGAGGGGTGGGGACGACCAGCTTGCCATCCTCACCATTATCACCTATCATTTTGAAAGCCCCAATTCAAAAGAAGGTCCAGTTCTCGGCAAGCATACAGTATGACGGTGTCGCTGATCCCAGAGTTCATCTGACGAAGTATTCAGATTACATGGTCTTGGTGGGAGCCAGTGATGCCACTCAATGCCGAAACTTCCCCTTAACTCTGGGGGATCGGGTGCACAAGTGGTTTTCAGCGATGCCACCAGCTTCTATCCACTCGTTCACTCAACTGAGTCGAGAATTCCTTTCTCATTTCTCAACGGCGGGATCATACTTGTCCCAGAAACACCGACTGTCGGACCTAAAATAAAATAACGACGAGTCAGATCGGGCATTCATGGAAAGGTTCGACAAAGTGCTGTTAGAAGGTGAACCCATCAGCGAGGACACGAAAATTGTTGCCATTATGGCCGGGTTAAAGAAAGGATCAAAGCTATGGAAAGAGGTACGTCTGAAGTGCCCAAGAAGTTATGCCGAATTCAGGAATCAAGCCGGCATATTCGTTTCCATGCATGAGGCTTTGCAATCAAACTTGGGGGAGAACAAAATGGATCCCAAGGAGAACAACAAGAAACCTGGTGCAACAAGCTATCGAGTCCCTAAAAACATGAAGGCGTTCACTGAAGGGACATAACTCAAAGAAAAGTTGAATCAAGTGCTAATAGTGTCAGTCGATACTGTTTATGAGAACGTGAAAGATAAAAAGTTGCTCTCCCCTCCCCGGAAAATTCGTCAAGACACTAGCAAACTCAACCCTAACAAGTATTGTGCCTACCATCAAAGCGTGGGGCACTTTACGAGTGAATGTAGAGATTTGCTCAAACAGCTCTGGCGTTTCTACGAGGACGGAAAGCTCTCTGACTTTGTTAAAAGACAACCCGGGAAGAGAGTCCGGGAGAACAACTTTGAGGACGAAGATGATCAACCCCAGAAGAACAATAAACCGGCACGACCAGTTCCTGCCATTCCTACTCGTCCATTGGAAGATTTGTATATGATGGAACCTGCAGGTCCCGCAGGAGGATGTTCTGATGGACGACCACCAATCTCCAACCGAAAAAGAAAGGCTGAATTACGAGCGATCGATCAAGTCCAAGAAATGGGGGTCAAACCATCTATCATGCAGACAACGGAACTGACCTTTACCGAAAATAACTTGGAAGGAATCTTAACTCCGTACAACGATTCGCTCGTAATATGCGCAAAAATTATGGGAACATGAGTCCACAGATTGTTGGTGGACACCGGAGCCTACACCAACATCCTATTCAAAAAGACGCTCGATCACCTTGGAGATTATTCAAGCTATATCCGGGATACAACTCACAGAATAATAGGCTTCGGGAATGCTGTAACAGACCCTTTGGGAATAGTTACTTTAGCAGTACAACTTGTAACGGCCAACGAACCCGAGAAAAATATTACAAGAATGGTTGACTTCTTGGTTGTAGACCAGGATTCAACTTATAACGGGTTTCTTGGTCGACCCTTTTTAAATGAATTCAAAGCTGCATGTTCCACTTATCACTATTGTTCAAAATTCCCAACAGCAAGCGGAACAGGTACGATCAAAGGAGATCAAAGAAAGGCCAGGGAATGTCTCTTACAGTTGCGGGCCAAACATGTATCAGTATCCATGATGGAAGCCACAACTAGCTGTCCTACTGATGAACCATCAATACTGGAGAACATGGTGGACATCAAAGAAGACCACATGGATACGGACGAACAACATCATGACGAGCAGATGTTGGATGAACAACTCCTCACCACCCATGAGGAACATCATCCTGACGAACAACAACGGGGTGGTGACGAACGACATTCATATGATGGCTTGGAGGGCCAGGTGTTGACTAACAACAACGAATCAGAGCCAACGGATGATCTAGATCCCCGCATGGGGGCAGAGCCAATGAACATCGAGAATGATTTTAACTCTGAGGGACCAATACTTGATCCTCGGTGGAAAGGACAAAAACGACGAGCAACTCCAGTTGAAGAGCTGGAGGCGTTCAAAGTTAATCCTAAAAGCCCGGATCTCGAATTATACATAGGATCTAAGCTCCCTGAGCCTTACAGATCCCAAATGAAAGAGTTCCTCAGCAAAAATCTAGATGTTTTTGCTTGGTCTCATGCAGACACGGTGGGGATAGATCCAGGGTATGCTTGCCACAAGCTCAATATCAATCAAGCAAGAAGGCCTGTCCATCAAAAGCAAAGGAAGTATGGCCCAGACAAGTATCAAGCCTTAAACAAAGAAGTAAAGAAGTTGTTAGACAACGACTTAATCCGACAAGCACTCTGTCCACAATGGGTAGCAAACCCAGTCCTTGTGAGGAAACCAAACGGGACCTGGAGGCTATGCATAGATTTTACAGATCTGAATGCAGCATGCCCGAAGGACAACTTTCCGCTCCCTCATATTGACCAGTTGGTGGACAGCACTGCAGGTCATGAAATGCTAACATTCATGGATGCTTTTGCCGGGTACCATCAAATTCCAATGCATCCAGACGATCAAGAGAACACAACATTTTATACGAACAAAAACTTGTTATGTTGGAAGAGAATGCCCTTCGGCCTCATCAACGCCGGAGCAACATACCAGAGGTTGGTGAACAAGATGTACGACGAACAAATCGGGGATACGGTAGAAGTCTATGTGGACGATATCGTAGTCAAAAGCCCCCGAAAGGAAGACCATCTTCAACATTTGACCCAGGTGTTCGAAATCCTTCGACACTACAACATGAAGCTTAATCCAAAGAAGAGCAGTTTTGGGGTTCATTCAGGAAAATTCCTGGGCCATCTTGTTAGTCAACGAGGGATTGAAGCCAATCCAACAAAAGTTAAAGCAATCGTGGATATGCAACCTCCACGTTCGATAAAAGAAGTTCAAAGACTTACAGGATGCCTAGCAGCATTAAATCGGTTCATATCCAGATCGGGGGACAGATGTCGTCCATTCTTTGAAGCTATCAAGAAAGGACAGTTCACATGGACTAACAACTGTCAAGAGGCGTTCGATCAACTCAAAGACTACCTGGGAGATGTTAAAATCCTATCAAAACCTATCCCAGGAGAGAAGCTATATTTATACTTAGCAGCGTCAGAAGTGGCTATCAGCTCTGTTCTAGTGCGAGAAGACGGCAAGTTCCATCAACCTATCTACTACGTTAGTCAAGCTTTACACGAGGCGGAGATCAAATACTCCCCAACTGAAAAACTGGCATACGCACTTGTCATGAGCGTGAGGAAGTTACGGCCATACTTTTTTTATCATCAAGTTGAAGTACTAACAACTTTCCCACTCAGACAAATTCTCCATTGCCCCGACACAGCTGGTCGCCTTTTAAAGTGGTCTCTAGAGATTAGCCAATTCGGGGTAACCTATGTTCCTCGAACTGCGATCAAAGGGCAAGCGTTAGCCGACTTTATTGTCGAACTGACCTTCCCACCAGATCCGACGAGAGGACTAGATCACCCCTGGCATCTTTACGTCGATGGGTCTTCAACCAATATAGCCTCGGGGGCAGGAGTGGTTTTAATCAGCCCAGACAGATAAGTATTCACTTCGGCAATCAAATTTGGTTTTATGACAACCAACAACGAAGCTGAGTACGAAACTCTTATTGCTGGTCTCCACCTATCTCTTGCAGTAGGTGTTAGACGGTTACAAATATTCGGCGACTCACAATTGATTGTGAACCAAGTCCGAGGTGAATACGAGGCGAAAGACGATCACATGATCGAGTATCAGCGAATTGTTGCTTACCTGATGTCCTTGTTAGAACAAGTCTTCATTGAACAAATTCCAAGGACAAACAACACTCAAGCAGATGCGTTGGCCCGACTAGCAACAAGTGAGGGACCAACAGAGTTGGCAAACATTATAATTACAAAGATGAATGATCCATCAACGAGAATTTATAATGTCAATCAACTCGATGAACAAACAACTGAGGAAGAAGACTGGAGAACAAGTATAGTCAAATATTTGAAAAGTGGGAAAAACCAAACAACTCTTTTGAAGCTGCCAGGCTAATTAAGCAAGCCGCCAGATATACTCTGGTAGGCGAGCAGCTTTACAAAAGAGGAATATCCATCCCACTTCTCAAATGTTTGCCTAGGGGGCAAGGACGAGCAATACTCGAAGAAATACATGCTGGAGTATGCGGAAATCATACTGGGGGGCAAGCTTTGGCATACAAAACTATCAGACAAGGCTATTATTGGCCAACTTTACGTCAAAATGCAATCAAGAAAGTGAAGACTTGTCATCAATGTCAAATCTTTGCCCCAAACATTCATACCCCGGCCCATTTGCTAGATGGGGGATGGACATTATTGCTCCTTTCCCAGCAGGAGTTGGAGGAGTTCGATTTGCCGTTGTGGCGGTCGACTATTATACAAAATGGGCAGAAACAGAAGCTATGGTAAAAATCACCCAGCAGAAAATGATCAACTTCATCTGGAAGAACATTGTCTGTCGTTTTGGAGTTCCACAAACCATCGTGACAGACAATGGTCTGCAGTTTGATGGAAAGGAGTTGAGAGATTTCTGTACGAAGTGGGGGATCAAGAAACATTATTCTACGCCTTATCATCCCCAGTCGAATGGACAAGTCGAAGCCGTAAACAAAATCATCAAGCATACGTTAAAAGTACGGCTAGCGGAGAGCAAAAGCAGTTGGTCTACAGAGCTTCTGGAAGTCTTATGGGCATACAGAGTTTCTCCCAGGTCAAGCACCTGAGAAACACCTTTTGCAATGGCTTTCGGAACAGAAGCTGTAATACCAATAGAGCTAAAGACCAACACTTTCAGGACGACCAACTTTGATGAGCAGGCGAACAACTCTGCTCTAGCTACTGAAATGGATTTGCTCGAAGAAAAGAGACTGAATGCCGAGCTAAAAAATGCTACCTATAAGCAGCGAGCAGAACACTATTATAAATCCCATGTTAAAATCAGGGAATTCAGAGTTGGAGATATGGTTCTAAGAAAGTTGCTCGCCCAACCTCCAGGTGAATTGGGACCAACTTGGGAGGGCCCGTATCGTATAACGGAAAAATTCGTTAATGGCGTATACGATATCGAAGATATGGAAGGCAAGCCGGCCCAATACTCCTGGAATGCTATACATCTGAAGAAGTACTTTCAATGAGACGAACAAGTTCTTAATTGGGCGAACAAATGTCTTGGGGGGCCAGTGGATCAAGTAAGGCAAACCAAAAACTTGCCTAATTTTTTGAAAATTTTGCTAAGTATAGAATTTAAAATTATTCGGCATAATGTATAGTTTAGTGCTGTTTCATTTTTTGATTTTAGACAGAGTTGCTCGACAAAAATATTATAAGCGAGCATGTTTTTTGTTTAGTGTTCAAAGTTGTTCGTCAGATTATATTTGTTAATGACGAGCAGTCTTACAACACTTGTAAATTTTTGTAAATTTTTCATATGTAAATATAGTAGTTGTTCGTCAAAAGGAAAAGTCCAAAAGCTCGAGGTACAAGTCCATTTTGAGGACCAAAGCCACTTAAAGGTTGTTCGTTTTTTAAAATGAACAGAACCTAAGGCTGAACCCTGATTCCACTAAAGGCAAAGTTCAATTCGAACAAAAGCCCAACACTATATGTTATAATTGCAAATGCATTGATAAAAATATAAAGACAATTAACATATAAAGAAAATAAGCGAACAAAGAAAGACATTCCATTAATTAAAAGGCATTAAGCCCCAAAAATAATACAGCTTTGGAAAGTTATTACAAAAGTATTACAAAAAGAACGAACAACTACTACAGAGAAAGAAGAAAAAGCTAAATCCTAATAACTATTGCTGCTCGGCTGGAGGAAGATCTTGAGTTTGTTCGGCGGGAGGATCGACAATCATGTCTCGGGCCATGTCTTCAGCTGCCTTATCCTCCGCCTCTTTAGCATTCTGCTCGTCAGCCACAGCCACCTCTTCCTCTTGCTCGCCTTCATCAACTGGAGGAGGAGGATGAGTGATGACAATACTGGGGTCAAGTTTGTCGAGTTTAACCCCTAGTACAGCCAAATCCGGCAGCTGAATTTCAATGTTGTTCAGCGGCGGATAATGCTCGATGAACTCGGAGAGGTCCTTTCCCATCTCTTCAACCAAGTCCCTATAATCGTAAGCATCGGCCGTGCGGATGCTGTCCGCATAGGCGCAGATATACCCAAGATTAGAGATGGGGCCGGTCCGAGCCTGAACTTCCTCTTCAAGTTGCTCGCGTGTGAAAAGGTTGGCTTCCGCCTCCCGAAGACGAGCAACTTCCGCTTTAAGCTCGGCATTCTCTTGTTCAGCTGCGGACAACTTCTTCTCCCCCTCGCCGAGCATGGCCTCTTTACCTCTCAACTCACCAGACAAGCCTTGGATTTCTCCAAGATATTTCTTTTCATTATCAATGTAAACATTGATCTGGTTGTTGAGGCGTGCAAGTTTGGCCTCATATTGGCTGATAAGGCCGTCCTTCTCTTCCGTGAGTTGCCGAGCAGTGCTAGCATAGCGGCGAGCATCTTCTTCTTGCTCGGCAATCTGGGCCATTGCCCTTTGGGCCGTGACGAGGCCATTGGCGTGGAGCATCATGGAGAGACGGACGTTGTCCGCCAGCCCTTGTTGGAAGACAGCCTTGTCCAGTGGGCGTGTCCAGGCTCGGGCGACCAGCTCTGTCGCCCTGCGAACGTGATCGCCGGGAATCTCTCTTATGTTGACGGGAGTCTTCGAGCAAGCAAATTGATGGACAACACTTGCTCGACCGGGATGATCGTCAGCGCGATATCTGCGAACAAGAAAGTAAAGGATACTTAGAAAAAAAAGGTGAATCTTGCTCGGCAGAGGCAGGGGTAAACTTACTCTTTGAATTTTCATTCATCCCAACCCAGATGGGTGAGATCCTCAGGGCCGCGGACAGGAGTGGAATCCCTGCCCGCTTTACCCATCTTCTCCACATGCTCGGCGGAAGAGCGGTGAGCAACTTCTCCCTCGTGGCGAGCATGGCTGTGGCCCACCTTCTTCTTCCCCTTGCCACCACCGGGGATATCTTGGGCCAGCGGAGTCCCGTCCGCTTTCTTTAAACGTTTCCCCCCGCGGGGAGGAGAAATCGGAGAAGATGGCTGAGCAGGACCGGAGGGAGCAGCTGGTCGCGGAACTTTGGCTCCCTCAGCCTTGTTCGTCATCCCCAGGATCTTAGTGGGCGGGTCACCTCTCCTCTTCCGTCCCTTCGGAGGTGCCATCTCGAAGACTCTTTGTTCGAGGAGAGCAAAACTAGGGGGAACGACAACGGTGACTTGCTCGGCTAAAAAAAAAAAAATTAGACGAGCAGGATTGGGGAGGTCGAATGACGAGCAAAGTTTTTTTTAGGAGTTAGAAATTTGTGTACCTGGGGGCACCTCATCTTGAGCTTCCAAGTGATGGGGTTACGTAAGCAGGCGAGCAGCTCTCAGGCACTTTCTATCGCGCAGGTACTCGATAGTCCTCTCTGCTCTATTACGAAGGCCGACCAAGCAGGAGGTGAATAGAAACTCTGAGCCGATCTCTTCTTCCTCCGAGTTCCACTTGGGCAAACGAGGGCCTGCGAACAAATAAGAAAAGTTAAATTAGAACAGTACAGTTCAAGGACGAACAAGAAAATAATCTTACGTTTAAATTTCCCATAAGAGGCTGGGGAATTTATTCGTCCATCACCACCGTATGGACCAGACGATGCTCGCCAATCACCCCCGATGAAGAAGAAGTGCTGTTTCCAATCGCGGATTTTGTTCGGCACTCCCTCTACCATCTTCAATCCTGTCCTGGCCTTAAGGTAGTAGTAACCTTCCTCTCCAGGGGGACATCTTGTGATCGTCATAAGGTAGTTGATCTCTTCTGCAGTTATACGATCAACGTACCCCTCCAGTGCGAACAGACACATTGTCCCCAACAAGTTCATCCATCCAATCGGAGTAATTTGGGTGATTGCAAGGTTGGTCGCCTCTAGAAAGCGACCAACAATGGGTGGAAGAGGCAGTTTCAATCCAGCGATCAGAGTATGAATGTTGATCGCCGTGCATCCTGGAGGTGGGCGATCAACTCTCTCTTTTCTCTTGGGGGCCCACATGTGAATATCAAAGGGAATCTTGTAGGTCTCCCGGATCGAGTCCAACTCATCTTCTCGAATAACACTTTTAATTTTGCTCGCCTGGAATTCGGACTTCACTAAATCCAACTCTTCTCTCTGTGGGCGAGCAAAGTTGTTCGCGTGTTCCTCAGCATATGCTCGCCATTCAAAAGGCCGAGCAACTCCTGTTGGGATCTCATTTTCCATCATCTTGGGAGATGGGAATCCTATCCCTTCCAAAAATTCGCGAGTCAACTCGTCAAATTGGGTATCTTCCGATTCAGCACTGGTCGAGGAGCCCCTGTCGGAATCCCTGTTCGCAGCGACCACCACTTCCCTCCCAGATGGGCAAGCACCAGAGTCCTCCAATGAACGAACAACCGAATCAACGTGGGGATTTGACGCCGAGGAAACCTCAAAGGGAGGTTGATCGATGGGAGCTGCGATCGGGAAGAGTGGATCAAGAGTTTCTTCGGATTTGTTACTCGAGTAAGAAGACATGGAAGAAAAACGAGGAAAATCCAGATGGCGGCGGGTGAAGTTGCAGACGGCGGCGCTTCACCGGAGAAGATGGTGGCACAAGGTCCCACACGGCGGCGATGGAGGAATGTAGAAGAAAGAGAGAGAGAAAGAAAAGGAGATAAGAAAATAACTACCTTGAGGATGGAATTTGAAGCCAAATACTGGAAGAATGGACGTCGGAAAAGCTTGGAATCGCCGGAGAAGGAAGAATCGCCGGAGCACTGTAGCAGAAATGGAAAAAGTGGGAAAATTTTCAGTTTTTCCCGTATTTATACCCCAAGTAAAAACGGGGTAAAATCCGTAATTACCCCAAAAAATGGGGACCGAAATGCCAAAAGACGGGGTAAAATTCGAGCAAGTGTGAAAATTGAAGGACCTACATGCAAGTCCAGGGGCGCGTGGCCTCGGGATTGCTCGCGCGTGGGCGGCGCACAATCATGCCGACCACATCATCTTCGTACAACCCCCAGACATTGGGAAGACGAAACGACATACCATTTGTTGCTCGCCAGGACCAATGATGTTCGTCCAAATCCACGCCAGTATAATATCCTAACTATAGTTGCTCGCCACAAAGTTGCTCGTCTGGGGCAACATATAGCCAGGATAGGGGGCAATTGTTGACAGGCGAACATAAATCAATGATGGGCGAACAGGGATTAAAGTCATAAGAAGGATTACGAGAAATCAACTCCAAATCAAATCAATAAAGAAAATCAAGCCGGGGTGCATAAACTAATCCAAGGAGTGTATAAAGTGACGAACAACTATACCGACGAACAAGATATTGACGAACAGGTTATAAGACCAAAGACCAAATATGGACCCACCACCAAGTCAATAATGACGAACAACATTAGTAAAAGTGTTACAGTAATTAGCCTAAGAGGTGTATGCTGACGAACAAAGGACCAAGATCCCAAAGCCAATCTGTGCAAGACACAAAGACGAACAACTTCTGAGTCATACACCCAAACGACGAACAACTTCTATGAAAGAACCATCCTGGATCGATTTAAACCGACGTGGACGAACAACAATGAAGTCCGAGATAAGGCCAAAGAAGACTGTATAACTAAGATTTAGCTTAGATAAGGTCAAACTAGAGTCAAAGGACACATGTCAAGCATGCAAGCTAGGGAGACCAAGAGTCAGGAACACCTCATGCTTGCTAGTCTCTATAAATAGTTGTTCTCCAGCTTAAGAAATACAAGTTCAAAAGTTCAAATTCATAAACACTCCAAAAAACACACACTTAAACACCTAAACGTGCACACATACGAAATTATTACGATTTCGACTTTCACAATTACTTGTTCATAACCCGAACCCTCGATTTACCATTTACGGTGGTAACCAATCACACGTAATTGCTTGATGATCTTTAAACCGAACTTAAACAGTCACTAATCCACTCGATAAAAATTGATCACCAACATACTCACCGTAATTATTACCGTCAGCAACAATTTATTAATACTTTATGTTAAAAAAACTAATACTTTTAGTGACAATAACTAATATCACTTCAACTAATACCATTACTGAAAATAACTAATACATTTTGAAGCTGATACCTTTAGTGCAATTTACTAATACTTTTAATATAATTTACTAATACATTTCAAACAAATTTTATCGTAAATATTGTTTACATAATACCTTCTTTATGATTAAAAGTACACAAGAAGAGCAAAACATACCTGCAATTGAAAAACTAATCAGTAAATGCTACTTGCATTTATTAATTATATTTTATTTATTTAATGTCTTATGGGATTGTTACTTGGTAGTTGCGTTTATTCAATCTTTTCTCTACTTTGAAATTTCGCAGAAAAGGAACGTCGAAACAAAGCACAAAGACCAAATAAAGATGAGTCTCCATTGGGAAAATGTCTCTCTTTTCAACACATTGTTGGAGCTTTTGTGGAAGTTTCTTGAAGTTTCTTTTATGCCAAAAATAATTGTGAAAGAGACATAGTTAAGAGCATCACAAATCACAATTCCACCACCCACACAAAAATAAGGAAGGAGCGAGTTCTTGCTTGTTGGACGGGTCTCAGCAGTGTGGGTCCCGCTTGCTTTAGCTCAGTAATATTTTAAGGTTTCTTCTTTTCCAGCTGGGGGACGACTTCAATCACTCTCTTCTTTTCCAGGAGGGGGATTTTTTAGGCCGCGGCGGTGGGGACGGTCTCTTCTCAATTTGCTCGAAATACTTTCTGGTTCCCTTGGTGTCATCTAACTTGGTCTACACCGACAACATCGAACAAATCGGTGGCCGACGACTTTATCTCTGTAAAAAAACATGAATTTATGATATTACTCAAATTTTATGAACGAAAATATTGGATTTAGATGAAAAAGAGAGAAATCAGAGTTGTATTTTGAGAATGGTGGTGAGTGTTGCTCGGTCAAAGAGGGGAAGAAGGTTCTGGAAGTTGTAACTTGTATTCATGCGGCCACTTAATATGATCAAATCAAATATATGTTTTAATTATAAAGGTTATAATTGAGAATTTGTTTCTTTTACTTCTTTTTTCAAGGTATATCTCTCAAACCAAACAAATAAAAATAATATTATTTTAACTACACCATACCCAACAGAGACATTAAAATAATATACACTTTACTATATTATACAAAACAAAGGTAAATAATACATATCTCATCATTTTTGGTATTATATTAAACACTAGCTACTAATTATATATTTGCTATCAGAAATATAGCCTTATAATATAAGATTTATTCCAATGTATAGCATGAAATCTCAACCCCTATTAACCATCAATAAATTCCTTTAAAACAAGTTTTTTTTTTTTTTTTAAATATACTCCCTCTTTTTCAAAATGAATGAAGCTTTAGGATTTGTTGTTAAAATTAAAAACTGATGTATATTGACTATTATAACCTTATAATTTCTTGATAGTTTTTATCACATCCTTAATTATAGTTCATTTTATCCCCCCAAATATCTCTTCCCCTGGATAGATGGACTATGTTCAATTAGTTAATGTAGGGAGTAGAATAAATAAAAGGTGAGGTAAAATATGAGTGATATTTAAGGGGGATTGAAATAGGGGTATAATTGAAAAATATGGTACATAATATATAAAACATCAAACATTTTTAAACAAAAATTACACCTTAAAATTTCATTCATTTTGAATCGAAGAGAATACTTTAAAGCAAGTATTACCAACAAAGGAAAAGGGAAAAAATAAATGAAGCAAAGTGCAAAACTTATAAAAATAAATGAATCAAATAAGTTACTTTTAAGTTAACGCATTAATATGCATTAAGATTAAGGGGTTTGAATGAGCTTATAAATTTTTTAAAACTATTTATAAATCTTTTAGGAGCTATAAACTTTCTAAAAATGTTTGTTTAAACGGAAAAATAGAACTCTTTTAATACCTTGTAAGAATGTAAAATAAATTTTTTATAATGTATAAATTCTAAAAAGATAGTACTGGTACTTCAACTTATTTTTTAATTTTATCTTTTAAAAAAAAATCCCTCCACCCCAACCCCACCCAATTCTATATAAAAAAAAAAAATTATGTTAAAAAAACTTGCAAATTGTCAAAAATATTATAATAAAATTTCATTAGTCAACCACTTTAACAATTAATAAATTAATATTTATAAACTACATCTTATTGTATATGTGTTTGGAACAATATGTAAGATAAGGGAAAAAATAAATGAAGCACAGTGTTAGGATAAAAATTTGTTAGTTTTGATGAGTTAAAACAAACCAGAAGATGTAATAGGACCATCTGGACCTGTTAGCCAGATGATGATCTAGATTAGGACTTAGTCTAGGGGGAACTGCCAGACCAGAAGACCTCACCAGAAGAGTCACCAGAAGACCCCTCCAGAGGACTTCACCAGAGGACTCCACCAGAGGACTTCACCAGAGAAGATCAGACCAGAGGCAGAGGACCTTCCCCAGACCAGACGAGTCCGGACCAGACGAGTCTGGTGGAACAAAAGATGCTCAGTTTGATCCCCTTATTCTACTGAGTATTTTGGTTGTTCACCAGATAAGGACCAGAAGACACCGAGGATGCCTGGTGTCTGGTCCTGCCTTCTCTGGAGAGAATCAGAGTTAGGCAATTGGGAGCATTGACCGTTGGTGATTCAAATCAAGTCAAAACAAGATTGGATTGAGAAGATATGAAGACAATCAATCAAGATCACACCAACCCAATCAATCAATTAGGGAATTGATTGATTGAAGCTTCCATATATAGAGGATCTGATTGGATTAGCCTCCCAACGGCTATGTCCCTAATCCCCTCTATATATACTTGAGTGCAGATCAAGAAAAAGCTCTAGAATCATTCACGCGCATATAGCCATACTAAGCTTTTGATCACTACGCATATTGCACTCACACTTTGTTCTTAATTACTTATCTACTCGTAAGGAGTTTATACACTCAACCTGTTCATCTTGTTAAGATAAGGTTGGAGTGAGTCTATCTTTAGATCGAAGTTAGATCTAAAGAGTTTGTAAGAAGGTGCTGGTACTTCAGAAATTCCAGTGAGTAAGTTTGTGAATTGGTTGTTAGTGAGACCCCTTGGTGATAAGGGAGAGTGGACGTAGGATATTTATCCGAACCACTATATATCTTGTGTCTTTTATCGCTTTATTTTAAATATTGTTTATTGCTCTCTTATAAAAGATTTTGGAAAGACATTTAAACATAAGCTTCCGCAATTAATCTATCAAGTGGGACCAATGACTATGCCAACGCACCAGATTAAATCTGTATTTCGCCTTTCATCATGGCCATCGGATTTAATCACTGTGCAAAATGTCAATCAATTCTAAAATTGATTTTGTTTCCTAAATTGAATTTGAAACAACACGCGTTCACACTTCATTTAATTTTCAAGCCACGCGTATTACTCTATTTAAACCAATTTTGTTTTCAATCTGTCCTTTCACGTTTCCATACTATTCGAACCCTAACCTCTCTCTGCGAAGCATTTTCTCTCTCTCTCTCTCTCTCTCTCTCTCTCTCTCTCTCTCTCTCTCTTTCACAGTTATGGCACCTAAGTGCAATTTCGATCCAGACTATGTCTGCAAGAAACTCAAGTCAGAAATGGTGGTGGACTTCTATTCCACTAAGAATCCGGCCGCTTTGGAGATTTTGGAACTTCTCCGACGTTCTGGGCTGGAGGAGTTGATCTCAAAGGTTCCCAAGGATCTGCGTACCTTGGATGGATATGCTGCACAGTTTCTTATCCGGATGAAGATCCATGAAGACTATATTTCTTCCAAGATTGATTAAGAGGATCTTGTTTTCTCTAAGGCAGACTTCTGTGGTCTTTTTGGTAACCTTTCTGCGGAAGGTGTGGACCCACTGAAGTACAGAGAATGAGAGGCGTTGGAATCCTTCAAGATGTTTGCCAGAAATTCATGCCAGAATATTACCAAGGGTTTCTTGGACAAGCATCTTAGGCAGAAGTATAAGGTGCTATTTGATATTGTGGTGAAGATTCTCATGTGTGAGAGCCATAGCACAGATGCCATCTTCGTTGGCAGGCTCTGTGTTATGAGGGTCATTCTGGATGGTGTTCAATGTAACTGGGCTGAGTTCTTCTGGGGGGTGCTGAGGAAGAACAAGGTGAAAATACAGAAGGAAGAATGCCCCCAGCTGCCAGGAGAGCAACAATTTGTGTTCAATGCTAATGTTTCATTGGGCACAAAACTCACCCTAATTCTGGATTCGATTCTTCCAGAGAAGAAATGGAGACAATCCTGGTGTAAGGGCTTTCATAAGTCCAAGATTATGTTCTCCAAGGATGGTCCTCTCCACGGCCATGCCGACTCTGATGGAGAGCAAGCCATCCCTGCCCCTCCTATTCAATCTATTCCCTCTCCTCCTAAGGGGCAGAGAAGGCAGCAGCAGCAGAAGACACAGAAGAAAGCTGCTGGAGCAACTGGTTCTTCAGCCGTTGCCTTTTCTGGTTCCTCAGAGGAGGACCAGATTCCCCTTCTTGATGTGCTTAAGAAGAAGGGTGATGATGATAAAGCTGTAAAGAAGGCTGGAGCAGCCAAGAGGAAGCAGCCAGACGAGGCCAGGAGAGGTTCTGCTAAGAAGAGGAGGACTAGCAGAAAGGCAAAGAAAACCCTTCTTGTGGATGAGCCATCAGAAGAGGAAGAGGAAGAAGATGAAGTGCCTCTTGTGAGGAAATCCAAGGCCAAGAGAGCCCTTCTTCAAGATTCAGACTCTGGATCTGATCTTGGAGAGGCCTTGGAGAAGGCCATTGAGGATGCCACCCAGATGATGGAGGATGCTCCAGAGCCTGTTATGCCTGCTGGTGTTGACCCAGCAGAGGTAAACCCTTCCTATCACTCTTCCTCCCCCATAAATCTTGTTTCCCCTTCCATTTCTCCCCCAGATAACTTTCCCCAAACCCCATCTGCCTCTGGTAACCCCATTCTACCACCAGAGCAGACTCTCCCAAATTTCCAAACACATATCCCCACTAACCCCTCTCCACCACCTTCTGTATCAGAGGTACCCTCAACCTCCTCTGGTGCAGAAGTCCCCCCTTCAAACACTTCCACCTTCCAAATCCCTCCTACACATTCTGTACCAGATATCCCTTCCTCTTCTGGTGCAGAGCAACCAATCCCTTCCACCTCTACTTCACAAAATCCAAATCCTCCCCAAACCCATACAGACCAGGACCCAACCATTTCTATGGCTCTGGGATTCGCTGGCCCTCCCCGCTCTCCAACCTGTTTATCCAGCGATGATAGTGAAGATGAGGAAGCTTCACTTGAGCCTGTTGCCTTAGCCCCTTCCTCCTCTGCCTCTGGGCCCAAACCCTTCACTTTCTCTTCTGCAGAAATGGGTCCCATTAGGCAGAGTATGAGTGTAAGTGCTCAGCTCTGGCTAAGAGAGCATTTTCCAGTTCTTCTGGAGCACTTACCACTTCTGGCAGAGCTTACTGATGCCAAGGTCTGGAGCAAGGCCAGACTTGAAGATGTGGAGGACCTGGTGCTATTGCTTGAGGAAATGGGTGCCTCCAACTTCACTGCTTGGGAGATTGAGCTGAAGCAGAAGATGAACATTCAGAACCCAGCAGAGCTGGAGACTCCTGGTGCAGCCAAAGTCTTGATTCGCACCCTGCTCATCCAGAGAGGAGTCATGCTCACTCCTGAGGGCCCCACTTACAAGTTTGGTCCTCACTTTGTCTTCCCTCCAGAGCTTTATTCAGACGAGGAGGACTTTGAGATGTCTCCTGCTGTGCTCCAGAAGATGAAGGCTTTCTTCAACGAGCAGATCATGCAGATAGGGCGCTTTTCCAAAGCAATCCAACATATGGCCCCTGCTATGATCGAGCATCAGATTAAGCAAGAGAGGAAAATCTTCCTGAAGCAGATCAAATCCTCTCTGGCAGAGGTTAAAGCTTCGTTCAAGGCTAATGGCTTGTTTGTCAAGCTAGATGTTATGCACAGCCAGAAGCAGCTCCAAGAGCATGTGATGGAGCAGTTGAGGCCAGTTTCTGTACTCAAAGTGGAAATGGCCAGCCAGATGATTCAGACTGCTAGACTGAAGGACTCCCTCCAGGAGATGTTGGAGAAGCAAGAGAGACTTGTTGCAGAGTCTAAGGCTTACCTGGAGGAGGCCAAGCAGCTTCGTGATCTTCACTCTTCCTCCAACACTGCCTTGCCTGATCTCATAAGGCAGGTAGTGGAGCCCCTCCTTGATGAAGTTAAAAAGGGGGAAGAGAAGGCCAGAACTGATCTGGCGAAGACCACTAATGAGACGCTTTTTAGCCATGGAGCTCGTCTGGACCTGCTGGAGAACACTTTGGCCCAGGATGAGTTGCAGAAGAAGAAGAAAGAAGAGTTGAAATCTCTATCTATGGCTAAACAGCTTGCTGCAGAAGAAGAGTCATCTGAAGCTGAGCAGGATCCTTCTACCATTCCTGGTCCTGCTAAGAGGAAGATTAGAAAAGTTAAGAAGAGTTTCCTTGAATCTGTTGTCGAAGAAGCAGAGAAGAGATACAAGGAAGAGACTCCAGAGGAGAGGCAAGCCAGAATCAGGAAGAACATAGATGAAGAGCAGAGGCTCAGATATGTTAGGAGACAGAACAAGAAGGCCAGAGAAGCTGGTATTCCTTCTGGTGCAGGTGGCTCAGGTCAGAAGAGGAAAGCTCCTGTGGAGGTTATGAACATCTTGCCACTAAGGACAGAAGGGTCTTTTGACTCTACTGTGCCTTATCCTCTGATTGAGAGATGGAGAGAAGCCAAGACCCTCTGGTTCATTCAGCATTATATCCAGAGGCCAGCACCAGAAGATGATGAGCTGATCAACAGAACCTTCCATTCTTGGATGCAAGCCTATGATGCAGACTTGTACAAGCAGCTGATGGATTCAACCATTGAGTTCAACCTGGAGGTGACTGCTCCTGAATTTACTTATCTTAACACTCCCATGATTGGGAACCAGGTGGATTGGGCAGAACTGAAGAAGCTTTACAAGACCAAGGTGTTGGTGAATTTCACCCCAACATCTTCTGCAGAGTTGAAGGCCGTCCAGGATAGGTTCCTTGACTGGTTTCTTGTCCCTAAAGAGAACAGAAGATATGCCTAGAATAGGACAATGAACTTCAATGTAATCTGTAATTATTTTGTCCTCTGATTATTAATGAAAAATACATATCTTCTCTGTTCTAAAGACAACTCCTTGTTGTCTTATTATTTGCCTGATGAGATCTATTCTAAGGTCTCATCCCTTTATTGTTTTCTTACTTAAGCTTACTTTTGATCAGTTCTGGTAGTGTTTTAACTCCATCAAAAAGGGGGAAATTGTTAGGATAAAAATTTGTTAGTTTTGATGAGTTAAAACAAACCAGAAGATGTAATAGGACCATCTGGACCTGTTAGCCAGATGATGATCTAGATTAGGACTTAGTCTAGGGGGAACTGCCAGACCAGAAGACCTCACCAGAAGAGTCACCAGAAGACCCCTCCAGAGGACTTCACCAGAGGACTTCACCAGAGAAGATCAGACCAGAGGCAGAGGACCTTCCCCAGACCAGACGAGTCCGGACCAGACGAGTCTGGTGGAACAAAAGATGCTCAGTTTGATCCCCTTATTCTACTGAGTATTTTGGTTGTTCACCAGATAAGGACCAGAAGACACCGAGGATGCCTGGTGTCTGGTCCTGCCTTCTCTGGAGAGAATCAGAGTTAGGCAATTGGGAGCATTGACCGTTGGTGATTCAAATCAAGTCAAAACAAGATTGGATTGAGAAGATATGAAGACAATCAATCAAGATCACACCAACCCAATCAATCAATTAGGGAATTGATTGATTGAAGCTTCCATATATAGAGGATCTGATTGGATTAGCCTCCCAACGGCTATGTCCCTAATCCCCTCTATATATACTTGAGTGCAGATCAAGAAAAAGCTCTAGAATCATTCACGCGCATATAGCCATACTAAGCTTTTGATCACTACGCATATTGCACTCACACTTTGTTCTTAATTACTTATCTACTCGTAAGGAGTTTATACACTCAACCTGTTCATCTTGTTAAGATAAGGTTGGAGTGAGTCTATCTTTAGATCGAAGTTAGATCTAAAGAGTTTGTAAGAAGGTGCTGGTACTTCAGAAATTCCAGTGAGTAAGTTTGTGAGTTGGTTGTTAGTGAGACCCCTTGGTGATAAGGGAGAGTGGACGTAGGATATTTATCCGAACCACTATATATCTTGTGTCTTTTATCGCTTTATTTTAAATATTATTTATTGCTCTCTTATAAAAGATTTTGGAAAGACATTTAAACATAAGCTTCCGCAATTAATCTATCAAGTGGGACCAACACACAGAAATGAAAAACTTATGCAGATAAACGAAACAAATAAATTACTTTTAAGTTAACCCATTAACATGCATTAAGATTAAGGGGTTTGAATGAACTTATAAATTCTTTAAAATTGTTTACAAATTGTGTAGGAGATATAAACTTTCTAAAAATATTTGGTTAAAAGAGAAAATAAAACTCTTTTAATACCATATAAAAATGTAAAATATTTTTTTATAATTTATAAATTTTAAAAAATAGTACTGGTACTCCAACTTATTATTATTATTTTTTTAAAATTCCTCCACCCCAACCCCACCCAACTAAATATAAAAACTAAGTAAAATATAATTGTTTTATGTTAAGAAAAACTTGCAAATTGTAAAAAAAAAAAAAAAAAAATTAAATTTCATTAGTCAACCACTTTAAAAAATTTATAAACTACATCTTGTTTGTAACAACTTGTAAAATTAATTTAGTCAAATACAATCTAAATCATCATCATCGCTATGTTAATAGATCACAAATTTTTAGCTTCACGACAATTATATAATGACATTACGCTGGGAATTTAAAATTCGAATTGAATATAAAAAAAGCCTCTGCATATGCGAGGAAATCCACAACACACTAGTCAACACCCAAAAGTCATGCTTTCATGAATACCACGACCAGTTATATGAATAAGACAAACAAATTTAAAAGAAAGAAATGAAAAAATAAAATAAAAATAAAGTATATAGTGAAAATAGTTTAGGCATGAACCATTGAAAAATATTACTCCCTCCGTCCACCAAATTTTTACCCGCTTTCCTTTTTGGTCCGTCCACCAAATTTTTACTCATTCCTCTTTTGGAAATAAACTACACTCACAAACAAAAAATGGGTCCCACAATACCCACCACAATACTCTTACTTTATCTACTTTATTCACTTTTTCAATAAAATACTAATTTTCATTAAAAACTGTGCTCTACAGTAACCGGGTAAAATTTTCATGGACGGAGGGAGTAATTATTTTCATTAAAAAAAGTATTAGTTGTTTCACAGAAGGATATTAATTTTTTCAATTAAAAAATATTAATTGTTTACTGAAAATAAATTAAGACTCGTCGGTAACAATTAATACTCTTTAGTGAAAATAAGTAATACATTTTAATGATGCATGTATAAACTAATTTCACTTTATACAATTTTAATGCATGTAGATTGTGTAATTGAAAGAGAGAGGTATAAATTATTTATTAAGAAGTTGAGTTGTGTGTGTTGTTAATAAAGATAGTCAGTAGTGTACATATACAATATATTTGAATCAAGCGTAAAGCACATATGTTCTTAAAAAAAATAAAAAAAAATATGCGTATGCATTTATAATTTTATATCCATTTTTCTGCCTTTAATTTTTTTTAAATGGTTTTAACCTTAATAGTGAATGTAATATTATGAAGATATCGTCAAGAGTTGGTAGTTCAGTTGGTTGAGCCCACCACCTAAGACCACAAAGGTCTTGGGTTCGAAACATGGAGAGGGAATTTATTCCCTCTTGTGATGGAGCGTGGTGTTCCCCTGATTGCGGTTCCGGTCTATAGCGAGATGAAAAGATGTTGTCGTGTACCCAGAGTTCGAAGGATTGATAATTAAGTCTTGGGGTACTAGTGAATAAAATTTTGGGATATTGATGATTATAACTTGGGGTATTGATAATTATAATTTGGGGTATTGGTGATTAAGTCTTTGGGTACCACTGGATAATTATTTGTGATATTATTATTGAGTAATTCTTGGGGTATTCACTACAAAAAACTCGCGTTTTAGCGACCGCCTGCTAATCGGTCTCTAAATATTTTATTAGCGACAGATTAGCGACCGCAATAGACCACGAGTCTCAAATTAAGAAAATTTGCGACCGATAAAGAAGGTAGTTGCTAAATCGAAGGATTAGCGACCGTCTACGACCGCTCAGGCGGTCGCCAAAACTCAAAAGTCGGTCAAAGTTGACCAACTAAATTTATCGCTTGATCAGCGACCGCCCAGGCGGTCTCTGAATTCAATTTTAAATTAGCGACCGCCTGTAAGCGGTTGCAAACTGGTCAGTTGACCGGTTCTTGAAAACGGGCCATGGTCATTTAATGCTGGGAAATTAGCGACCGCCAAATAATCACATATTTGGTCATTTGAGACCGTCCAAATATGTGATTAGCGACCGCCTTAGGCGGTCTCTAAATTTTCTTTTACCCTTTTTAGTCACAGGCCGTACTCACTTTCGGCCTACGCTCCAAAAAATCTGCCGCCGCCGCCGTCCGTCGAGCATTCCGTTCCGGTCAATACCCTTCTTGCTTCTCCGTCTATTTAATAACCGTAAGTTTTTCAAACTTTAACCGTTTATTATCTTTGTATATCATTTTTTTAATTAATATATAGGATTGATATATATATATATATATATATATATATATATATATATATATATATGATTGTATATATGTTTGTATCATGAAATCATGCATATTTGTGTATGTTTGTATATTTGAATAATGAATGAAGTTATATATATATATATGTGTGTGTGTGTGTGTGTGTGTATGTGTGTGTGTGTGTATGTGTGTGTGTTAGATATATATGTGTTGAAGTTATACGTGAAAGTATGCTTTTACTTTGTATAACTCGTGTATCAAACACTTGTTTATGAGAATAATTCTTTTATCGCATATGCTTTAGATATGATTGAATGTTGAATATTTATTGCAAACAGTTCATAATGGTACTAGTTACATTGTAGTTAATGTGGATACCCGATCACGGAAGATAACATTAACAGTTTCCTTGTAATTAAACGTACACTTTCACGACCTAGGTGGAATTGAACAATCCGCCGTGAAAGGTCGATGTGTAAGTCTCAGATTGATCTGTCTTGACTAAGAGATTGCACTAGCACATTTAGTATGTGTTGAAGAGGACCTACAGCGAGGATAAATTCTTCTGTTCTGAAATGTGAAGAATTAGACCTCAGTGGTTGTTGATTTCTTAATCTCCGTCACTTAAATAGGATCGTGTGTGCTTAATGGTTACTGCTTTGATTCATGTTGGGTGAGAATCATTGTGACTTCGAACCTTGTGCTTTGGGCAGTAATATTAATCATACGACGGTTGCTAAGATTTAATACGGAGAAATGCGTGCGAGTACGGCTCGTGTGATTAGTCCCCTTGGTGTGCTCAAAAGTTTTATTGTACCAAATCTTGCAAGTGAAGAATTAGTTTCTTCGGTGCGGATAATAATGTTGAGCTGTCTAAACTCCAAGGTGAAATATATTAATTAATTTAGAGCTATTCAGAAGCTTAATTAATTAATGGACTTGATAATCTTAAACGCGGAAAATAATAACCGGGAGCCCATATTATCGTAATATGGATTAAGATGGATAGTGCAATATTAATTTATTAGTGGTAATAATTAATATTAATGGATATAATTATATTGGTGCTCAATATTGAAATTCAGAAGTCCATTAGGAGGTCCAATCTTAATTCTCCTTAAAGGCCCCTCAAGTAGCCCATTAAGTAGCCCAATAATGATAAGGTGATTAAAATAAAAAGAAAATAATAATGCTGATTTTTTTCCTTATTTTCGAAAATTGTTTCTATGGAGCAAGAAAAGATCTTGTTGATTTTCTTGAAAAGATATTATGGAAGATAAATATTCTTGGAATACAAGATTATCTCATATATTCAAGAAGATCCAAATCTTGGATTCTTGATTCATTAATTTCGAAAATTGTATGGCTTATAAGGTGAGTGAGATTTTTATGGAATAATTTCTGGAGAAAAGAATATATGGGATATATTCAAGATTTCTTAGAGTCTAAGAAAAAGATTTTCTCTCTCCTATTCCAAGAGAATTTCGAAATTCCTCTGTCCTATAAGTAGAATTCCTCTGTCCTATAAGTAGGGGATGATTATTTCATCTCCAGTTTACAGTTTCACAGTGTTGAAAAAAAATCAGCAACAATATTTTTCTTTTTCCTTAGTTATTTAAATTACTTGAAAACATCTCCCACCGGTGATCAAGTAAGGCGAAAGGGAAATACTTGAGAAGGCTTTTGGGTTGATAAAACGAGATCGTGATTGTCCCGTTTATTCAAATGTCAATTCTACAAGAGGTACGTAAGTCACATAAATTCTTGTTTATTCCGCCTAGATTTTATGTGAATTAATTCAACATGCATGATGTTAAATTTGTTGTTGGAATTATTATTTGAATTAATTAGGATTAATTCATGCTAGTAATAATTGAATTTAAATTCGTATTTAAATTTCATCCCAAATAGATTCCGGGCACCCCTATTTTCCCAACAATATGTACATATATGTATGATTTTATATGTTTGTATATGTTTTGTAAATCATGTATATAAATGTTTAGTTATTTTAAGTTAGTTGGTATGTTAGTATATATTAAATTAGTTGATTGATATGTATAGATGTGAATTTAGTTGATTTATATTCGTAGTTATGAATTTAGTTGATTGATATATGTAGGTATGAATTTAGTTGTTTGATATGTGTAGGTATGAATTTAGTTGATTAATATGTTGGTATATATGAATTTAATTTATTGATATGTGTAAGTATGAATATAGATGATTTATATGTGTATGTATGAATTTAGTTGATTAATATGTAGGTCTATATGAATTTAGTTGATTGATATACGTAGGGTTGAATTTAATTAGTTGATTGATATGTGTATGTATGAATTTAGATGATTGATATGTGTAGGTATGAATTTAGATGATTTATATGTGTAGGTATAAATTTAGTTGATTAATATGTAGGTATATATGAATTTAGTTCATTGATATACGTAGGGTTGAATTTAATTAGTTGATTGATATGTGTAGGTATGAATTTAGATGATTGATATGTGTATGTATGAATTTAGTTGAATGTGTATAAATATAATATGTTATGTTAATCTGTTGAATTTATAATTATTATAGATGAGCTCTCAGGATAACCTCGATCAGAGTTGGGCTCAGGGTCGGGGACAGGGTCGAGGGAGGGGAAGAGGAGGTCGGGGTCATTGAGACCCGTGATCCCGGAGGTTCGACGGGCCCCGGAGATGACATCATCCTCCTCACAGCAGTACAGTGTTGCTGGATCTACTACTGTTGTCGGATCTACGGCTTCACGGCAGCATCCCCTGTTGGATAGTCGTCTTACTGTTGTCCCTAGCGACAACATGTAAGTATTTTTAGATAACAAATTTAAATAATTTTAATTGTATTCATTAATATTAATTATCAATATTAACTTGATTTTTTTTTATGTTACAGTATGCTTCCAGACCATGAGACCAGCTCTCGCGTCTCAGATGCCATTAAGAAGGTCTCGTTCGAGGTTGGTGCCTCCTCGTGGTCCATGGTGTTCGAGCAAAAGAGGAGAGAGTACTTCGAGGAATTCAAGGTATATTTATTATGATTTTAATATTTTATTTAGAATTTATTTATTAATATTTTATTTTTAATTTAATTGCAGAAGCTGTGCGTCTGGGACCCTACCCATGATAGTGTTATGTACGGCTTGTTCTGCGTGAAAGCGCAGGAGCGATACAAAAACATTATCTACGGGCTGAAGAAGTTCGATAGTGGGATGCAGCTGGAGCTGGGTCAAGGGCCAGACGGACGTTCTATCTGGGACGCTTTGGTTGCTCACTGGAATAGTGAGCAATTCAAAGCCAAGAGAAAAGTCCAGGGAGAACCGGTTGAAGGATCCCACCGGGCACAGCGTCGCCAGACATCGGGCTGGATCCCGGTCCATCTACAAGCACTCCCTTGCCTCTATAAGTATCTATTGAAATTTTTTATTTACATTTGAATATTAATAAATTTTTAAATGTTTAACATTTAAATATATATTGAATTTGGTTCGCAACAGGAGAGGGAGCACGGACGAAAGCCCTCTCTCTATGAGAAGATGGAGATCTCCCACCCAGTGAACCCGAAGACTGGGACGTCTACCTACGCCCGCACCACCGAGAACCACGTAAGTATTTTTCTAATTTTAATTAATTTTTATTTAATTATTATAATTGTAGTTTAATTATTATAATTGTATTTTATTTATTGAATTTCAGAACCAGTTTAAGGATCGTCTCGTCCAGGCCTCGCAGCAGGTGGGCCCCGGAGACGACAGTGGAGAGAACCCCACCCCTCTCCGGATTGACGAGGACCGCATCTATTTAGATGTGGTCGGAGTCAAGAAGGGGAAGGTCATGGGGCAGGGCGGTCACAGTAGGGTCATCCTGCAGACCTACCGCCAGAGTAGTGGATCGTCCTCCTCGATCGACTCTACTCCCTCTCAGTTGGAACGTGAGCTGAAGGACGTCCGGAAGCAAATGCAGACCCTCACGAGCTACAACGAGAGTCATCGGGACTGGTTCACCAACATCGAGAGAGAGAGATATTTTTTGTTGAATATTTTTTTTTTTATTGAATGTTTTTTATTTTGTTGAATATTTTATATTTTTATTGAATATTATAGATTTGCATATATTTTTTATTGAATAAAAAAATTAGTAAATATATATATAAACGAATTAGAAATAAAAATGAATTAATTTGATGAATTTTTTTTTAAAAATGAGTCAATTTGGAATTATATACAATTAAATGAATAAAAAAATTAATTAATAATTTAGAATAGTCTAAAATATTAAATTTATAAAATTAATAAAAAAAGTAAGTAAATATATATATATATATATATATAAACGAATTAGAAACAAAAAGGAATTCATTTGATGAATTTAAAAAAAAAGGGAGTCAATTTGGAATTATATACAATTAAATAAATTAGTAATTTAGAATAGTCTTGTTGATGGGCGAGCAGAATCAGCAATTGGGCGACCAGGATTAACACAAAGCACTTAAAAATTAAGGCAAAATTGACTCAAGATACACCTAAGATATCTGGCGAGCAGAACCTGCTTGCTACACCAAGGCGAATGGGCGGACAAAATCAGATTAAGAGCCACATGACAAACTCGATTAGCATCCCGCCGACCAGATCCGACCCCAAAACCAAAACAACAACTAAGTGAGACAAGAGACCAACAAAATCAGACTAAAGACTCCTCCAAGACAAGTCCAATATGTCGAGCAGCTCTTGACTGCGAGTAAGTCCAACAAGATAAGGATAGAATTTAGTTTAGATAAGGTCAACTTAGTCAAAGGCCAGGTGTCGTGCATGCAGGCCTGGTAGGCCAAAAGTCACGACACCTCCTGCTAGGCAAATGTCTATAAATACTTAGATTTTTTCAGCTAGTAAAGCAAGCACAAATTATTATACACGTCCAAACTTCGTTTATGAATCTAAAGCAGCTCGATTAACTTACAATCGAACTTAAACACGTAAGCTTTCAAACGTTCCTAACCTATCTAAACCTGAAAATTCGTATTCACTAATTACGTTAGTGATCAATCACACGTAATTGTTTGATGATCGATTAACCACCAAAAATAGCCATTAATCTTCGAAATTAGAACTGATCATCAACAAATTGGCGCTAGAGGGAGGGTTTCGAACCTCCGAATCATCGAAAACATGAAGGTTAATCCAATATTGAAGAACAAATTTGAGCTTTTGAAGGAAAAATTCAAGAACACTAAGAACAATACTTGATACCTCCTGTGAACATGCCTCAATCACGAGAGACACAACGTTCACAACATATAACAAGGGATTCACACTCCCGGATGTCCCAGGCTGGTGGGCGAGCAGGGGCGAGCAGAAATGACCAAGAGAATTAGACAAATGTTGCTCGTCGGTTAATACCACCGGAGTTGGACACATTTGCTTGTAACCCCGACGAATTGGCACACACAATTGCCATGCTCCAGGCTTTACAAAGACAGCAAGCCCAACCTGGCCCTTCATATGTGCGAGCAAGGCGTAGCCCCACAAAAACTCGTGAACATGAGAAGGCTAGGGGGATCATTTAAATGAAGCAGACAGTGCCCAAGCCCGTAGAGCCAAAGGCAAAGAAAAACAGCACGTTGAGGCCGCCAGCCAGGGAGGTTCGACTCAGAATCCGGCCATGGCAGTGAGTCAGGGCACACGCCAAAGTGCTCTGGTAAGATTGGGTCGTCGTGGCCGGGGAATCATGGAAGTTCATCCCACTGCAGGAGCAACTCGCCCAGCTGTAGTACCTGCTCGCCAGTCAGTCCATGACAGGCTGACTAGGTCAGTTTTTGGTCGCCTTGGCCCAAACGCAGAGCCCAATCCAGGGGGTTCCCGCTCCCAATGAGGAACTGGAGCGAACAGACGGTTGCGCGCCTCTGCTCGCCGCACAGCCTCAGAGTCAGGGGGGATCCTTTGAAGAGCTCGCCTCCATGAGAAAGGTCATAGAGAGCATGCAGGGCCAACTCGATCAATAGAGAGGATATGAAAACACAACTCTTCCAGTCTCACCTCTATCTTTGGTGATTCTGAAAGCCCCGATTCAGTAAAAGATTCAGTTTCTAGCGAGTATCCAATATGAGGGCACGGCGGACCCCCGGGTGCATCTGATGAAGTATACCAATTATATGGTATCAATGGGGGCAAGTGACGCAACACAATGTCGCAACTTTCCTTTAACTCTGGGAGATTGTGTCCATAAATGGTTTTCCGCTTTGCCACCAGCTTCAATTCATTCGTTTGCCCAGCTGGGCAAAGAGTTCTTGTCCCATTTCTGTACGGCCGGGTCTTATCTATCCCAAAGACATCGGTTGTCCGACTTGAAACAAACTGACGACGAGTCGGACCGATCGTACTTGGAAAGATTCGACAAGGTCCTATTAGAAGGGAAGTCTGTCAGCGAAGACACCAAGATTGTGGCCGTCCTAGCTGGGCTCAAGAAGGGCACTGAACTCTGGAAAGATGTACACCTTAGATGCCCGAAGACTTATGCCGAATTTCGGGATCGGGCAGGTGTCTTTGTCTCCATGCATGAAGCCCTGCAAAAGGACATGGGAGACAAATGAGAGTAGAAAGAGGGTGCGAAGAAGCCTGGAACTGGTTATCAAGCTCCCAAGAACATGAAAGCATTTACTGAAGGAACGGATCTGAAGGATAAATTGAACCACATTCTTACCGTATCAATCGATACAGTCTACAATAATATCCGGGACAAAGAATTGCTCACACCACCCCATAAGATACGTCAAGATACAAGCAAGTTGAACCAGAATAAGTATTGTGCCTACCACCAGAGCGTGGAACACTTTACAAGCGAATGTCGTGACTTGCTGAAATAGTTGTGGCATTTTTATGAAGAGGGAAAGTTATCCGAGTTCGTTAAAAGGCAGCCCGGCAAAAGAAACAGAGACAAAGATTCTGATGAGGAAGACCAGGAACAGGCACCTCATCCGAATCGAACTGGGCGACCAGCTCAGGTGCCTGCCGGAGGGCCAGTTCCAGACATCTAGATGATGGAACCTGCAGGGCCCATAGGTGGTTATTCTGATGGACGACCACCAATTTCTAATCGAAAAAGAAAAGCAGAATTACGAGCGATCGGTCATGTACAAGAAATGGGGGTTATTCCACCTACCATGCAAATATCAGAATTAACTTTTACCGACAGAGACTTGGAAGGAGTACTGACCCCTCACAACGATTCGCTTGTGATATGTGCCAAGATCATGGAAACTAGGGTGCATAGACTGTTGGTGGATACTGGAGCCTACACTAATGTCCTTTTCAAAAAGACGCTTGACCAAATGAGAGATTATGCAGGCTACATCAGAGACACAAATCATCGTATTCTGGGATTCAAAAATGCTGTGACGATCCCACTAGGAATAGTAACTTTCGCTATGCAACTTGTGACGGTCAAAGAGCCCGAGAAAAATATCGCAAGAATGGTGGATTTCTTGGTCGTTGATCAAGAGTCCACGTACAATGGATTCCTGGGTCGACCTTTCTTAAATGAATTCAGGGCCGCGTGTTCAACTTACCATTATTGCATAAAATTCCCAACAACAAGTGGAGTTGGCAAGGTAAAAGGAGACCAGAGAAAAGCTCGAGAATGCCTCCTACAAATTCAGTCAAGACAAGAACAAGTATCTATGATGGAAGTGTCAAACAGTCAACTTGAGAATGAACCCTCAATTTTGGAAGACATTCTCGGGGCTCAGAATGATAAAATGGACATAGGCGACCAGCCCTCGCCCATGGGCGAGCAGATGCTGCAGGGCGGCGAGCAGACCTTGCCAGAAGCAATGTTACCCCCTGTAACTGACAGTATACGTCCGAGTAATAACCAGGGGAGCCCGACTATGGTGACCAACCCCAACCCATAACCCGCGGAAGATTTTGACCCCCGGTTAGGTGCTGAACCCATGAACATCGAGGATGAGCTAAGTCCAGAAGGACCAATAGTTGACCCTCGATGGAAAGGGCAAAAGCGACGGGCAACTCCGGTCGAAGAATTGGAGGCCATCAAAATTGATCCCAAAAAAGATGACCTTGAACTTTACATCGGGTCCGAACTCCCCGAGCCTTACAGAACACGCATGACGGACTTCGTGAAGGCAAACTTAGACGTCTTCGCATGGTCCCATGCTGACATGGTGGGAATTGACCCGAAGGATGCCTGTCACAGGTTGAATATCAACCCAGTCCGAAAACCTGTCCACCAGAAACGACGAAAATATGGACCAGACAAGTATCAAGCTTTGAACGAAGAGGTCAAAAAGTTACTGGACAACGACTTGATTAAACAGGCATTGTGTCCACAATGGGTAGCAAATCCTGGCTTGGTACGGAAGCCGAACAAAACCTGGAGGCTATGCATAGACTTTACAGATCTAAATGCAGCAATGCCCAAAGGACAACTTTCCACTCCCGCACATCGATCAACTGGTGGACAGTACTGCCGGGCACGAAATGTTCACATTCATGGATGCCTTTGCAGGTTACCACCAGATTCCAATGCACCCAGAAGACCAAGAAAACACGACTTTCTATACTAACAAAAATCTGCTATGCTGGAAGAGGATGCCGTTTGGTCTAATAAATGCTGGAGCAACCTACCAGAGGCTGGTCAACAAGATGTTCGATGAACATATTGGGGAAACGGTGGAAGTATATGTCGACGACATAGTCGTTAAAAGTACACAGAAGGAAGATCACCTCCATCATCTTTCTCAGGTGTTCGACATACTCCGGAGGTACAATATGAAGTTAAATCCAAAGAAAAGTAGTTTTGGAGTACATTCCGGAAAATTCTTGGGCCATCTGGTCAGTAAACGAAGAATCGAAGCCAATCCAGCAAAAGTGAAAGCGATCGTTGACATGGAACCACCACGCTCGGTTAAGGAAGTGCAAAGGTTAACCGGTTGCTTAGCCGCTTTAAATAGGTTCATATCACGGTCGGGAGACAAGTGCCGTCCATATTTTGAGGCCATCAAAAAGGGCAACTTTGCCTGGACAGAAAGCTGCCAGAAAGCCTTTGATCAACTGAAAGAATATCTTGGAAATGTAAAGATTCTATCAAAACCAATTCTCGGCGAAAAGTTATATTTATACCTGGCAGCGTCTGACACGGCCATAAGTTTGGTGTTAGTTCGAGCAGAAGGCAAGTTTCACCTGCCAATCTACTATGTCAGCCAGACCTTGCATGATGCTGAGGTGAAATACTCACCAACCGAAAAGCTGGCATATGCTCTTGTCATGAGTGTCAGGAAGTTAAGACCATACTTTTTCGATCATCAAGTCGAAGTATTGACAACTTTCCCACTCAAACAAATACTACACCGACCCGACACCGCTGACCGTCTTTTGAAATGGTCCATAGAGATAAGCCAGTTTTGGCGTGACATATGCACCTCAAACCGCGATTAAGGGACAAGCGTTAGCCGACTTTATAGTCGAATTAACCTTCCCTCAAAATCCAACGAGAGGGCTGGATCACCCATGGCATCTCTATGTGGACGGTTCGTCAACAAATCTGGCCTCTGGGGCAGGGATAGTACTCACCAGTCCCGACCGGCAAGTATTCACTTCAGCGGTCAGATTCGAGTTCATGGCCACCAACAATGAAACTGAATATGAGGCCCTCATTGCAGGTCTCCACTTATCATTAGCCGTCGGAGTAAGACGACTCCAGATTTTTAGAGATTCTCAACTCACTGTAAGCCAAGTACGAGGTGAATATGAGGTCAGAGACGAGCAAATGATCGAGTATCAACGAATAGTTGCTCACTTGGTATCTCTGCTAGACCAAGTATTTATCCAACAGATACCTCGAACGAGTAACACACAAGCTGATGCCCTAGCAAGACTAGCAACAAGCGATGGGCCAGCAGATCTGACATACATCATCATTACCAGAAAAGTCCAACCATCAACAATGGATTACGAAGTCAACCAAGTAGTTGAACAAAACAACGACGATGATTGGAGAACTCCTATAGCCAAATACTTGAAAAACAGGGAACTGCCAAGCAACTCGTTTGAAGCTGTAAGAATCACGAAACAAGCAGCCATATATACTCTGGTAGACGAACAGCTTTACAAAAGAGGCTTTTCACTCCCACTACTCAAGTGTTTGTCTAGGGGGCAAGGAAGGACAGTTTTGGAGGATATACATTCTGGAGTTTGTGGAAGTCACACTGGGGGGCAAGCTTTGGCCTACAAAACTGTAAGACAAGGTTATTATTGGCCAACCTTACGAAAAGATGCAATCCAGTTAGCCAAAGCTTGCCACCAGTGTCAGATTTTTGCTCCAAGTATTCATGTCCCGGCCCAGAAGCTTGTATCGGTTTATAGTCCATGGCCATTTGCAAGATGGAGAATAGACATTATTGGTCCATTCCCGGCAGGAGTGGGAAATGTTCGATTTACCGTCATAGCAGTCGATTATTACACAAAGTGGGCAGAAGCAAAGGCCATGGTAAAAATTACACAGCAGAACATGATCAACTTCATATGTGTTAGGATATAGATTAGATGTTTTGAAGATGTTAAAACAAGAACTTGTAATAGGACTAGCTGAACCTGTTAGTCAGCTACAGATTAGTATAGGTCTAGAATAGGTCTTTGGTTAAGGGGGAAGAAATCTGTGCATACCAGAGAAGGCACCAGAGAAGGTGACCAGAGAAGGTACCAGATGAGGTGACCAGAGAAGGTATCAGATGAGGTGACCAGAGAAGGTACCAGGTGAGGTGACCAGATGAGATGTCCAGAGCAGAAGAGTCGCCAGAGCAGATGAGGTCCAGAGGAGTCTGACCAGATGAGCTTGGACCAGAGGAGTCTGCCAGAGGAGACTGACCAGAGGACTCACCAGAAGACCTCTCCCAGATGAGGACCAGAAGACCCCTGACCAGACGAGACCAGACCAGATGAGAGAGACGGATTAGTTCACCCTCCCTATAGCTTCGTAGTAATCTGGAGACAAGGAGATTTTGGAGATCATGATGGAGAAGAAGGCAATCTGGATAGTCAACTGATGGAGGATCTGATTGCTTGATTGCTTGATTGAAAGTCAACTAATCAATCAATATAATCAATCTTTGATTGATTATATTCCTCCAATTATGGTTGTTTGAATTTCTAGCTTCCAACGGCTAGTTAATTCCTACAACTATAAATAGAGTGCTTGGATGAGTTCATTAAAGAAGAGTCGCGCGAGAGCACACCAAGAACACACGAACTCTTCCACTCACTCACCTTGTTCATTCAAGTACTATATATACTCATTAGGAGTTCTAGTTGGAGCTTTACTCAACCTGTTCACCACATTGAAAGGTTGTTGTAAGCAGTTGTACGAAGGAGCTGGTACTTCGCAAATTCCAGTGTTCGTGAGTAAGTTGGTTGGAGAGAAAGTCCCCTTGGAGAAAGGGAGAGTGGACGTAGGACCCGTTGTCCGAACCACTATAAATTCGGTGTTCTCTACTTTATGCTTTTAAGTTTTCTGCAGTTTTCTTTTAGCACTTAATTTAAAAAGGGTTTTCGTAAAAATAAACTCAAAACGCTTTCCGCTGGATAACCTTTTTGGGACCAACAAGTGGTATCAAAGCAGTGTGTCCTACAAACCACTGTTTTGAAATTATCTCGGTGGTCACCAGGGCAGATCCATTTTTTAAAAACCCAAATATTTGTTGTGCTAACAATTTTTTGCAGAAATGGGCTCAAACAGAAGCAGTAAAAGAAACACTAGGAGTTTCTCCAAAAGAAGCCTAGCAGATGAGGAAGATGAGGTATCCACTTCTGGTTCATCATCCAATTATGGACCAGACGAAGAGATATGTCTTATGACAGATGAGGTATGTAATCGAACTCCCTCTTCTTCTTCTTCTCATTCTTCTTTTTCTGAACAATCAGAGGAGTCTTTTACGCAAAATTTGCTATTAGATCTCCAAAAATCTATACAACTTTGTCAAAAGTTGGAAGATGAGAACACAAAGTTGAAAGCAGAAAATCAGAGGCTTTCACAATGTTTAGGCAACCCAACTGATCTACCAGCTGAACAAGTTCAAACACTGGTAGAAGAGTCCACTGACTTGAAAACCATATGTGATGAACAAACTAAGCTGATAGAAAAGTTGCTTGTTGAAAACATTGAGAAAGATAATGAATATACTCTGCTGAAAGCTAAGTTCGATGAACTCTTCCATCAAAACGAAATTGTAAAAGATAGTGAGGACAAGCTCAAGATGAGAGTGGAGCAGCTGACTACAGCAAACAATGCTGTGTCACACATAGCTGCCTCATCTCAAAGAGAGCATGATAAGACAGGCCTTGGTTATGCCAAACCTGAATCCTCACCTGATCAGAAAGAAGAACAGTCTAGTAATTTCATTGATAAGGGTAAAAGGCCAGCTGACCAGGCAACTCAGCCTAATGGGCAGATGAGTCCTAAAACTCAAAAACCCAAAAGGCAGAGGAGGAATTTTAAGAAGGGTTATACCCAGAATAAAAGACCTCAGCCAGGCCAGCAGAGTAGAAGACAGTCTGGATCTTCTCAAAAGAGGCAGAACCAGATGACTCCTACTCACCTGCAGAGGACTTTCAAGTCACCTGCCAGACCAGCTGGAACCTTTGATGGTTCTAGTAAGACTTACCCATATCAAAAGAATTTCAAGTCTGTTGCATTAAGACAAGTTACTTCTTCTACTGGACAAGCTCATAAGAGAAGAAGAGCCTCTAGAAGAAATAACCATGTCGAAGCTTCTTATGTTCAGTATGTTTTTGTGGATATATATGGAAGAAAGATAAGATCACCTGATCCAAAAAGGGATGATCTATTCTTGTGGCTTCTTAAATATTGTGCTAACCCCCTGGACCCAGTAGGGTACCAAAAAGTTGATTGCCTGCAGATACACAAGAAGACCAGCTGATGTTTTGCCCCAATATCAGCTGAGCATACTTTGAGGGGGAAGATCAGTTGACCCAGCCTGCTAGAATCTCTATTTTGATATTTCAAGTTTTCTTGTCTTGTTTTTATTTAAGTTCTTCCAGTTTTAACATCATCAAAAAGGGGGAAATTGTTAGGATATAGATTAGATGTTTTGAAGATGTTAAAACAAGAACTTGTAATAGGACTAGCTGAACCTGTTAGTCAGCTACATATTAGTATAGGTCTAGAATAGGTCTTTGGTTAAGGGGGAAGAAATCTGTGCAGACCAGAGAAGGCACCAGAGAAGGTACCAGAGAAGGCACCAGAGAAGGTGACCAGAGAAGGTACCAGATGAGGTGACCAGAGAAGGTATCAGATGAGGTGACCAGAGAAGGTACCAGGTGAGGTGACCAGATGAGATGTCCAGAGTAGAAGAGTCGCCAGAGCAGATGAGGTCCAGAAGAGTCTGACCAGATGAGCTTGGACCAGAGGAGTCTGCCAGAGGAGACTGACCAGAGGACTCACCAGAAGACCTCTCCCAGATGAGGACCAGAAGACCCCTGACCAGACGAGACCAGACCAGATGAGAGAGACGGATTAGTTCACCCTCCCTGTAGCTTCGTAGTAATCTGGAGACAAGGAGATTTTGGAGATCATGATGGAGAAGAAGACAATCTGGATAGTCAACTGATGGAGGATCTGATTGCTTGATTGCTTGATTGAAAGTCAACTAATGAATCAATATAATCAATCTTTGATTGATTATATTCCTCCAATTATGGTTGTTTGAATTTCTAGCTTCCAACGGCTAGTTAATTCCTACAACTATAAATAGAGTGCTTGGATGAGTTCATTAAAGAAGAGTCGCGCGAGAGCACACCAAGAACACACGAACTCTTCCACTCACTCACCTTGTTCATTCAAGTACTATATATACTCATTAGGAGTTCTAATTGGAGCTTTACTCAACCTGTTCACCACATTGAAAGGTTGTTGTAAGCAGTTGTACGAAGGAGCTGGTACTTCGCAAATTCCAGTGTTCGTAAGTAAGTTGGTTGGAGAGAAAGTCCCCTTGGAGAAAGGGAGAGTGGACGTAGGACCCGTTGTCCGAACCACTATAAATTCGGTGTTCTCTACTTTATGCTTTTAAGTTTTCTGCAGTTTTCTTTTAGCACTTAATTTAAAAAGGGTTTTCGTAAAAATAAACTCAAAACGCTTTCCGCTGGATAACCTTTTTGGGACCAACAAGTGGTATCAAAGCAGTGTGTCCTACAGACCACTGTTTTGAAATTATCTCGGTGGTCACCAGGGCAGATCCATTTTTTTGAAAACCCAAATATTTGTTGTGCTAACAATTTTTTGCAGAAATGGGCTCAAACAGAAGCAGTAAAAGAAACACTAGGAGTTTCTCCAAAAGAAGCCTAGCAGATGAGGAAGATGAGGTATCCACTTCTGGTTCATCATCCAATTATGGACCAGACGAAGAGATATGTCTTATGACAGATGAGGTATGTAATCGAACTCCCTCTTCTTCTTCTTCTCATTCTTCTTTTTCTGAACAATCAGAGGAGTCTTTTACGCAAAATTTGCTATTAGATCTCCAAAAATCTATACAACTTTGTCAAAAGTTGGAAGATGAGAACACAAAGTTGAAAGCAGAAAATCAGAGGCTTTCACAATGTTTAGGCAACCCAACTGATCTACCAGCTGAACAAGTTCAAACACTGGTAGAAGAGTCCACTGACTTGAAAACCATATGTGATGAACAAACTAAGCTGATAGAAAAGTTGCTTGTTGAAAACATTGAGAAAGATAATGAATATACTCTGCTGAAAGCTAAGTTCGATGAACTCTTCCATCAAAACGAAATTGTAAAAGATAGTGAGGACAAGCTCAAGATGAGAGTGGAGCAGCTGACTACAGCAAACAATGCTGTGTCACACATAGCTGCCTCATCTCAAAGAGAGCATGATAAGACAGGCCTTGGTTATGCCAAACCTGAATCCTCACCTGATCAGAAAGAAGAACAGTCTAGTAATTTCATTGATAAGGGTAAAAGGCCAGCTGACCAGGCAACTCAGCCTAATGGGCAGATGAGTCCTAAAACTCAAAAACCCAAAAGGCAGAGGAGGAATTTTAAGAAGGGTTATACCCAGAATAAAAGACCTCAGCCAGGCCAGCAGAGTAGAAGACAGTCTGGATCTTCTCAAAAGAGGCCGAACCAGATGACTCCTACTCACCTGCAGAGGACTTTCAAGTCACCTGCCAGACCAGCTGGAACCTTTGATGGTTCTAGTAAGACTTACCCATATCAAAAGAATTTCAAGTCTGTTGCATTAAGACAAGTTACTTCTTCTACTGGACAAGCTCATAAGAGAAGAAGAGCCTCTAGAAGAAATAACCATGTCGAAGCTTCTTATGTTCAGTATGTTTTTGTGGATATATATGGAAGAAAGATAAGATCACCTGATCCAAAAAGGGATGATCTATTCTTGTGGCTTCCTAAATATTGTGCTAACCCCCCTGGACCCAGTAGGGTACCAAAAAGTTGATTGCCTGCAGATACACAAGAAGACCAGCTGATGTTTTGCCCCAATATCAGCTGAGCATACTTTGAGGGGGAAGATCAGTTGAACCAGCCTGCTAGAATCTCTATTTTGATATTTCAAGTTTTCTTGTCTTGTTTTTATTTAAGTTCTTCCAGTTTTAACATCATCAAAAAGGGGGAAATTGTTAGGATATAGATTAGATGTTTTGAAGATGTTAAAACAAGAACTTGTAATAGGACTAGCTGAACCTGTTAGTCAGCTACATATTAGTATAGGTCTAGAATAGGTCTTTGGTTAAGGGGGAAGAAATTTGTGCAGACCAGAGAAGGCACCAGAGAAGGTACCAGAGAAGGCACCAGAGAAGGTGACCAGAGAAGGTACCAGATGAGGTGACCAGAGAAGGTATCAGATGAGGTGACCAGAGAAGGTACCAGGTGAGGTGACCAGATGAGATGTCCAGAGTAGAAGAGTCGCCAGAGCAGATGAGGTCCAGAGGAGTCTGACCAGATGAGCTTGGACCAGAGGAGTCTGCCAGAGGAGACTGACCAGAGGACTCACCAGAAGACCTCTCCCAGATGAGGACCAGAAGACCCCTGACCAGACGAGACCAGACCAGATGAGAGAGACGGATTAGTTCACCCTCCCTGTAGCTTCGTAGTAATCTGGAGACAAGGAGATTTTGGAGATCATGATGGAGAAGAAGGCAATCAGCCCGCTCTTGGAGAGCTCTCTCACTCTGATCGGCGTGCAGGATTTGCTCGCCCTCGGCAACATCGCCCTCTTCTTCTTCCTCGTCTTCGGGAGGACTTGTGATAATAATGTCGGGGCCGATGAAGTCAAGTTTGACTCCGTAGTCAGGCAGGTCGCCAATCTGGAGAGTTGTGCTCGGGGCTGGAGGGTTTGATTCGACGAAGTTACAAAGCTCCTTGCCGATCTCTTCAACAACAGAGGCAGCCTTAAACTCGTGAGCAATTCGAATGCTCTCGGCATAGCCTGTCACGTAACCCAGGATTGAGCTCACCTCCATCTTAGGAATAAGTTCCTCTTGGGTAATGGAGTTGGCGAGCTGGGTTCGAGGTCGGCGATTTTGGCCGTCGCCCCAGTCGCGAATTTCTCCGCGACCTCCTTCTGTTGTTGAGCGCGAGCAAGTTCTGCTCGCATCTGCTCGACTTCAGCCATCTTGACCTTCAATTCTTCAGAGACCTTGACGTGCAGGTTCAGAGCACGTTGCTCGCTGATTTGATGAGCTTTGGCTTTGTTCTCTAGGTCGACGATAATTTTCTTCGCCTCTGCCTTAGCTTCATCTCGCTCTTTGGCAATACGGCTGATAGTGGCCGCATGCTGACGAGAATCCTTCTCGATATCTTCTACCTGGTCGACCAGATGCTGCACGGCCGCCAGGGTGTTACCCACCTCGATGAGACACAGACGGCCATTGTCACGAGGTGCCTGTGTCTTGACGGTCTCGTTCAGCTCCTTAGTCCAACTGCGAGCAACGACCTTAAAAGCGCGGCGGACAAAAGAATCCGGAATCTCGCGGAGGTTGGTCGGCACCTTTGAGTAGGCAAAATGGTGCACCATGTTAGACCGCCCAGGGTACTACTCGGGCAAGTAGCTGGAAGGGAATCCTCAGTTAGTAAAAAAAAAGAGGAAAAAATGCTAAGTGTCCTGGGCGAGGAGGGTTATACCTATCAAGACGACCCTTGTCCCATCCAAGATAGGTGGGGTCGGATGAAGGACCAGATCCTTCGCGGACAGGGGCGACCAGAGCTTACTCGGCGGGGCGCTCCACAGAGGGAGTTTGCTCACTACTGCCTTCAGGTGGCCGGACAGCTACGGTCACCTTTTCTTGAGCAGTTTTTGCTCGTTTGGCCGATTTTTCAGTGTCAGAGACGGGAGTTCCGTCTCTGCGAAGAAGCCTCTTCGCCCTTGGAGCTAGAGTCTTGGGTGGGCTGGCCACCGGTGCAGGCGGTTTCGCCGAACTCAACCCCCCAGCTTGTCTGGGATCACCTTTTCCACCTTGTGCTGCAAGGGCAATAATCTTGGAGAGGGGGTCAGATTTCTTGCGACCTCGTTTCGTCGGCATTTCCCAGATGCGATTATCGAGCTCAAAGAAGGAGGGGTGAAGAGCAACTGTGACGAGCTGATCTGTAATAGAAATATAAAACAAGTTAAATAACACCAAGTATAATGCCGAACAGATTTGTTCGCCCAGCGAGCAAAGATACCTACCCTCCGGAATGGGAACCAAAGCCTCGAGATGGTGAGGATAAGTTGTGAGATGGGCAACACGTAGTGTGTCCTCGGAGAAGAGATGGCCAATGCTGCGGTCTTCTCGGCGACGAAGGGCGATCAGACACGCGACGAACAAAAATTGATCGCTGATGCAATTCTTGACAGTTTGCCACCCCAAGCTTTTGGGACCTGAAACAAAAGAAAAAGAGAATTAAAATTAGTCTAACCACTTCAAAGTTATAGAAGAGGTAAGGCTCACGCTTTAATTCCCTAAACTCCGCCGGGGTCTCAATTCGCTCAGGACCCCCAGAGGGGCAAGCAGAAGCACGCCAGTCGCCCCCGACCCAGAACCAGTCGTGCTTCCAGTCTCGCACCTTTCCGGGGATGTCCTCCACCAGTTTCTGGCCTGGTCGCGCCTTCAGATAATACCAACCCGCTTCTTCCCCAGTGCAACCAGTGACTGTCATCAAGTAGCAAACCTCATCGGCGGACAGCTTATTGGGGTATCCCTCTAAGGTGAACATGACCATCAGAGCCATCAATTTTATCCACCCAACAGGAGTAAGTTGGGTGATAGCCAAGTTCACGTCTTTTAAAAATTGGGTGACCAGAGGATGCAGCGGTAGGGAAACTCCGGCATTTAAGGTAGCAAGGTTGATCGCCGTCAATCCGCGCGGTGGGCGATCAGCTCTATCGTCCGCCAAGGGAGCATACATCGGGATGTCGAAGGGAATCTTGTAATCCCTCCGAATCCCAGGCAAGTCCTCCTCGGTAACGGCGGACACAATACAGCTCGCGGCGAACTCGGTTGCCTTAAGCTTTCGTACCCCACGAGCAGAAGTGGAAAATCGATTCGAATGCTCCCTTTCATACTCGTCCCAGTCTATACGGCGAGCAACCGCGACTGGAGCTTGATGCTCGATCAATTTAGGCGCAGGAAAGTCGATGTCCCTAAGATATGCCCAGGTTAATTCGTCGAGATTCACCGGCTGAAGTACCTCGACCTTCTCATCCTCGTCCTCATGGAGATCCGACCTCATTTCCTCCAAGAGCTGGCGAGCAGGATTTGCTCGCTCCTCTCTTTCCCCGGAGGGACGAGCTCCAGAGTTAACGGAGCGTGCGACCGAAGCCGCCTCGGGATCAGACTCCAGGTTTACAATGGGAGGATTCTCTTCGACGGGCCATTTTTCGGGGTTCCGGGGAGGGAAAGATCCGGTCTCGAAATGCGACGACATCCGGTAAACGAAGGTAAAAGATTTGAATGTTTGCAGATTCCGGCGAGGGAGAACTCGGCGGTTTAGAACTTTCCACGGCGGAGTAGGGATTTTTGTGGAAATAGAACACACACAACACAAGAAAAGAAGAAAGAAAAGAAGAGAGCAAAGGAGAAACTACCTCGAAGTCGTTTGAAGGTCGCTGGGAACTGGAAACGTACGCTGGAAGTTTGAAAAGGGAAGGAGGAGAGATTCGCGCTCAATAAACAGTGAAAAATGACAAAAAATCGCGAATTTTTTCTTTATATACCCTCTGGAAAAACGGGGTTCCGGGAGAGCAAGTTAAAGAATTAAAGGACTAAAGTGCAATTTTTGGGCGCGTGCAACACCTGCCCGACAAAGCGGGAAGACGCATCGCCTCGAGATCACGTGCGCGTGGGCAGCAGCAATCATTTCGCCCACGTCACACCTCGATCCGTACCCAAGCATTGGGATCCCAACCGTCACCAGCACAAGTCTGCTCGACCAGTGTTGTCTGCCCGTGAAAAGTTGCTCGCCCCCACGACATTCCTGCTCGCACCAATGACACTTAAAAGTTGCCAACCCAAAAAGTGCTCGTTCATCATCTTCACAATTTATTGATCGGCAAGGGGGTAATTGTTGATGGGCGAGCAGAATCAGCAATTGGGCGACCAGGATTAGCACAAAGCACTTAAAGATTAAGGCAAAATTGACTCAAGATACACCTAAGATATCTGGCGAGCAGAACCTGCTTGCTACACCAAGGCGAATGGGGCAGACAAAATCAGATTAAGAGCCACATGACGAACTCGATTAGCATCCCGCAGACCAGATCCGACCCCAAAACCAAAACAACAACTAAGTGAAACAAGAGACCAACAAAATCAGACTAAAGACTCCTCCAGGACAAGTCCAATATGTTGAGCAACTCTTGACTGCGAGCAAGTCCAACAAGATAAGGATAGAATTTAGTTTAGATAAGGTCAACTTAGTCAAAGGTCAGGTGTCGTGCATGCAGGCCTGGTAGGCCAAAAGTCACGACACCTCCTGCTAGGCAAATGTCTATAAATACTTAGATTTTTTCAGCTAGTAAAGCAAGCACAAATTATTATACACGTCCAAACTTTGTTTACGAATCTAAAGCAGCTCGATTAACTTACAATCGAACTTAAACACGTAAGCTTTCAAACGTTCCTTACCTATCTAAACCTAAAAATTCGTATTCACTAATTACGTTAGTGATCAATCACACGTAATTGTTTGATGATCGATTAACCACCAGAAATAGCCATTAATCTTCAAAATTAGAACTGATCATCAACAAGTCTAAAATATTAAATTTATAAGGCTTATTACGGTATCCTACGTTCTAACTCTCTCTCGACGAGTTAGCACGAGATACACGCATCTAAGCACTCTTTGCTCATACACAAAAGTTTCATCAAATCAATGTAACTCTCGTCTACACTAAGATGAATTCACACATCAATATGAACAATTCATGCTTAGAGCAAAGCTAAATTCCAATCAATAAGAATATAATTCCACAAACAATCAAAATTAGGCATAAATCAACAACCCAAACCTAATTTTCACATAACTTCCACTATTCAAGGCATAAGAAGGTGGTGATGCTTAGAATATCTTCAACCTAGTGAAACTCAAGTAGGATTGTCAAGCCAATTCTATGCATCAATTTGGATTTACTAGGAGACCTCACCAATTACCTAAACAATCATCCAAGCAATTGATGTCTAATGATGGGGTTCTTTGCGATTAACTCTCTCTCGATGAATCAAACACAAAATAGACGCATTCAATCATAAATCTCACACTCATTCATCTAATCATGTTCATGTAACTCTTGTCTATGCTAAACATGCCTCAACAAACAAGGTACAAGAGATTAACAATCAAAGCCAATACAAATCCATCAATAGAAGCAAAATTCAAATATCAACATAGAATAGGCAAAGAACAATCCCAACTCAAGATTTCACATGGTATCTAACATCCCAAGCATCAAAACAATTAGCTCATGGTTTCACAATGAAAAACCATAGCAAAAATTAATAAAAAAGTTAGTAAATATATATATAAATATATATATATATATATATATATAGAAACTAAAAGGATTGAATTTGATGAATTTAAAAAAAAAACGGGAGTCAATTTGAGGTTATATACAATTAAATGCAAATAAACGAACAACAATAGCAGTGTCCTAGTGGTTCACACCTCTTACGGACTACCCGGAGGTCGTGGGTTCGATTCCCCTTGGGCGCATATTTGCCCATTTATTTCTACAAGCCTCACAAGGGCTTATATACTACATGGCTCGCCTAATTTAAGCTAGTGTGTCAGTGGCTCAGTATATGCGCCATTTATTTCTACAAGCCTCACAAGAGTTTATATACTACATGGCTCGCCTAATATAAGCTAGTGTGTCAATGGCTCAGTGGTTCGCGCCCCGCCCGGACCCCAATGGGTCGGGTTCGAACCCAATGAACCACTTTTTTTACGCATGTTCGCTGATTAGCGACTGCCTCAAGGTCGGTCGCTAATCACAAAATAAAAAAAATAATTTTATTTAAAAAAATAAATTAGCGACGGCGTGAAGTCGGTCGCTAAATCATGGCACGGCCGGGTCGGACCTGATTGATTCAGCGACTGACTGATGACGGTCGCTAATATTAGCGACCGCCGTGACAGTCACAGATTAGCGACCAATGTCAAAAGGCGGTTGCTAATATTAGCTACCCGCTTTTTAACGACCGATTTTTTCGGTCAAAAATCGATCACTAATCACGTTTTGCGACCGAAAATTGATCGCTAAATCAGTCGCTAATCCCCATTTTTTTTAAGTGATTGGTGATTATAACTTGAGGTATTGGTGATATAATTTGGGGCATTGGTGATATAGCTTGAGGTATTGGTACGAAGCGCGCGATCCATTTGCGACTCGGCTTGTTGTCAGACACACAAATTTTGGTCGGATTGGGCTTGACCCGCGAGTTTTTGTTGAATTTTAATTGGTCAAAATTAATTTTAAATTAGAATCAAAATTTAAGTGTATATTATGCACTTGGATGCACCCTAAAATTTGACTATGAAGATATCCCAGTGTATTCTAAAGTTGTATGGCATAACGCTTAATAGTATAAATTTAATTATTGCGGCTTGAGATATGGCAATTATTATTGTGGTGAAAAATCATATATGTGTAATTTGATTATTACCATAATTTGACTATGGTATGATTGACTGAGAAAATTTAAATACCGTTAAAACTTTATAAAAGTCAAATAAATTATTGAAGTATCAATCTAATTAATTGCTAATTGCATGAGGTGATATTATATAGTATAAAATTATAATTTAGGTAATATTATTAAATTACCAGGTAATTGATATAATATAATAAATGAAAAAGATAATTTCATTATTAATGTTTCCTTTATTTTGCCAAAATAAAGGAATTTAAACTCAACACAAAGTATAGAGTGAAAGTAGTTCATACATGAACCATTGAAGGATATTAGTTATTTTAATTAAGGTTTTTAGTGGTTTTCACTGAAGTGTATTAGTTGTTTTTCACTGAAGAATATTAGTGGTGTAGTGAAAACAAACTAATACTCTTTAATGCATATTATAATTTGGAGTTTTTCAATATATAATAATATGTTAAAATACATATTATTATTTGGAGATTTTCAATATATAATAATATGTTAAAATAAATATTATTATTAGAATTTAGTCAAAATATAAAATGTAAAATACATATTAAAATGTTCATTTAATTATTAGTTTATTAGATTATTGATTACTTAATGACCTGACATAAACTACTTATAACTGTAATGTGTGTTATAATACATACTCATTTATAATTTAGTACCATATTTTGAAGAAAAAAACAGGGGTACAACTTGGTTAGTAAAAGCCATTGAATACATATTAAATTATGCTAAAACACTGTACATGGTTTGTACTAATGTGGATTGAATATAAGTCATTGAACGCATATTAAATTATGCTAAATTAGTGTACATGTTTCCCTAATAACTTTTAATCTATAATAAATTTAAAAGTGTCTAAATCTTATAAATCATTTTCGGACAGTTTTGCCCCTCTCTCATTTAATCTTGTTCAGTTTCATCCCATCTACTTTTCTTGATTGAAGAGTTACGACGCTCCGACTCTCATCTATCTGTTACTCTCTTTCTCCCTCCCCACCCACTCTGCTCCTTCTTTCTTCTGCATCACACCTCAATGGCCGTCGTCTCTTCAGATAGCGGTGCTTTCTTCCTAATCCCTCTTCGTCGGCCATTGGTTGATCAAATAACGTCGCTGCTTCCTTCTGCATCCATTTTCAGCGCCATTGCTCCATCGACAAGAGGTCCTTCTTCGTCCATCCATTACTCCATCAGGTATGACTGTGCATTTCAAATTGTGTCTCTCATTTTATATATTAGGTCCTTTTTTTTTTCATTTCAAATTGTGGCCACTTGAAGGATGATATATTAATGTCGATAAATTTGCTAACTCTGAGTGTTGAATCTTTTGAATTGGTCTTAGTAGTTAGGAAACTCTTCAATATCTCCAGTAAAATTTTTAATTTTTAACAGTTGATCTACGATTTTAGGGGTTTCGCTTGTGTTAGGTTCCTGTCAGTTTGAATTGCATTTCCATTTTTTTGATTTGCAGGAGAGTCATTTATCTAATTTGTTTTGATTTTTGAACAATTTCAGTGATTCACCTTCCTGGATTTTGGGTATTTTATCCCGCCAACATTCGTTACATCTAATTTTATTTAAATTCCAAACAAATTCAGTGATTTACCTTACTGGATTTTTGGTTATTCATTTTAAAATATATTGATGTAGGTAATAAGCATGCCCTCTATTAAAACATGCACACTTGATTTTGTAATTGCTATTCTAAAGGTTAAGATAGTTGCGTCTTGAAACATTTCCAAATTTTTAGTGTGTTTTAATTAAGGTTAACCTGATGAACAGGATTGCGGGATGTTTTACTCTTAAATTGAATCTCGCAATAACAGAAAGGACCTTGTCATCTGGTTGACTGGTGGGTCTGGTAGTAGCAGTGAGATGATTCTTTTCTATGAAAATGGGTCTTTCACTATTGCAAATAATCTCTCTTTTTGTGGAATATATGGATGAGATAAGGTATGATAGTTGTTAATTATGGTGGCTAGAATTTGTAGTACATACTGGTTTTTTATTGTAAGTTCTTAAATCTCATTATTGTCGCTTCAATTCTTAAATTTTTATTCAAGGATGAAATAATGTAAATATTGTGTGGCAAATGTTGTAGGAGGTTGGGCAACCATATTCAGCCTGTGATATTTAAATCCTGCTGTTGTTTTCAAAAGAATTGTTGTTTGTTAAAAATCTATCATTCAGACTTCTGGTAAATATAGAGTTATTTCTTGTTAAATTTGTAGACTCTTAAACATTCACTATTTCCCTTGAGTTTATTCATTTTTGGCAGTTCTGGCAAGTTCCTATTCGCAAAATAATTGTTTTCTGTGTATATATCAGATCGGCGTCTCATACTTCACATTAGAAAATGTTGCACATCTTTCCTTTTCTATCAATTTTGATCAAGATGGAACTGAAACAAACTTCCATTTATGGCGGCACTCTACTGAGGGTGACGACTAGCGTGCGATGGATGACAACGAAGTTGTATCGATCATTTTTTTTCCTGTTCAAGCATTTTCTGCAATTTTCCTGAACTTACGACAGTTGTTGTTTTATTTTTTTCTGTGCATAAACCTCTGTTGAATTTGTTTATACTGTTGAGTAAATTAAATATTGTATTACCTTTTCTCCTCTATTTTTTTTTTAATTTTGTCTTTTTACTGATTTTTCAGAATTTTTGGCAGGATCTCGCTCTCATGGTGGTGTGCTATAAGGTAAATAAATTTTTTTGATGGGCTCACTCTTTAAATGGTGTTGTGTGTACCTTTTTTAGTTTCATGTTCTGAATCTTTACTTGACAATGTTCAATAGATTGAGTTAATATCCACTTATTCTAATTGAATTATTTGTGAGGGTTTGTTATGTCTAAAAACGACTTTTGTTCTGGTATGAGTAATTTCTAAATTGTCTTTTATGGTAGAAGATTTTTAAGATTTTCTTGATATATCTTGTATGTACGGAAATATTTCGAAGGGTTCTTCTCATTATCTCATATCTTTAGACATATATTTTTGTTTTCGGTGAAGAACAGTGTGGCAGGATTGAAGATTTAGCTTGGTAGAAAGGAGTTGTTTAGTATTCGATAGAGAGGTATGAAGTAAGAAGGACTTTGGTTCTGCCTTTCTTGTGAGGCGTAAGCAAGAAAATAATAAGCGAGCGCTAAACTAAAAACATTATTTTTTAGTTATTTACTCATACATTTTCACTTGTTAATCATGAAAATGAACAAAGCTTTGGTGCAATGATTAATTACTCATTGATTCTTACTTGATTATTTTTTTGTTTCATGTTAAGGTGTGAGGTAAAAAAGATTTGTCTTGCCCGCCAAACCAAAAGGACACATTGTTCTGCAAATTAGGAGGTCAGTTGTATCCTTCTTCATTAAGTGTGTGTATATATATTATTTTTTCTTTGAGATAATTATTAACTTGTTGGCTCTATGTTCTTTCGTTGCGATGGATCTATTCAACATATCTTATAGGCTTGTGGCATTCCAAATTATTGGAATTGACAGTTAATTTTTTATAGTTTAACGATCCCGAATTTTAATAATATGATTGCTGAGTTAGATTAAATGGATATGCAAATGATAGTTGTATTTTTTTCTTTCAATTTAATAATTAATGTTAGTTCACTTCCTATTCATAGAATGATGACTTCGGCTGTAATTTTATTTGTCCTTATGTCTTGCATGTCTACCTAGAATGAAGGGAAACGAAGTTCTTACGAGAACAGAACTCTGGCTTTAAAGAAAATTTATACTCTTTATTTTCCCTCGCACACATACACACATGCACATACATGCGTATACATACTGTATCTTTCTGTATTTTTTCTATGTTGAGCAAAACTTGGTTTGTGTTACTATGCAGATAGAACTCATATCAAGTATGTGAAATCCACTTATAGTGGAGTACAAAGATTCATGGATGAATTAGGTAAAAAATGATGTTTGGTGCCTCTTCATTGAAATTTATGCTTCGTCCTCTTTGATGCCCAATTATTTCATGGCTGGAGTAGAACACGTACATATTATAGGATTATTAGAGGTTAGATCACCATTAATGATTAACCGTATGTTTTGCAAAACTCCTACAATTTAGATGAAATTCTCAATTCATATATATATTTCATTCTACTAAATTATGATTTTTTGGTGTGACTATGTGAGACCTTTCTTTTTTGTTGAATGAATATGTGAATAGGTTCCATGTGGAACCAGTACTGTCGGGATAATTTGCCAATCTTAATCATTTAGATTTTTATTTGCAGCTTCAACAAGATAGACAGGAATTAATTAATTATATTTTGGAGGCACAATAACTTATGAAAAGCTCACCTATTGAAAACACATCAAAATTAAGATATTAGTACAAGAGATTTTTCAACTCAAAATATCCCTCTACAATTAACTTAACTTTTTTTTATTTCTACTGCAGCTTTTTGAACAACGTGCAACGCACGTGTTAATAACTAGTACTCATAAACAATGTTTAAAGTTGAAAATAAGTATGGATAAGTATATTTTAATTTTCTATTAACATGCATTTGATTTTTAAAAGTAGTTGTATTTTATGCATATCATATTGTATTCGTCAAATTATATAATATTAGTATGCATTTGATATTGTGTTCTAATATTACACACAATATCAACTTAGTTATATAATTTTTATATTACTAGTTAATTGTAACGTGCGGTGCACGTTGTTGTTTACTTTGCTCGTTTTGATGGTCCAATCGTCCTCATAAATCGATAACTCTCTGATAGATTTTTTTTCCTCTGAACGTTTATTCAAAATTATGTTATTGACATTTCATAGAGAATTAAGTTAATTAAACAAATGATTTATAATTTTATTTGCTATTGATTAGACCCATTTTTCTTAAATTTATAGCGCCATATCAGAAAGGGATTATAAGTAAATAATGCAAAAATGAAAAAGGCACCCCCTAGTTGATAAATATTTTGGTATTTCTTAGTCCTACGAATTTTTCCAAAACCAACAAGAAATAATTAGCGATTGTTTTAGGATATTGAGAAATAGAGAGAAGAATAGAACAACACAGATTTGTTAACCCAGTTCGTCATGAATGACTACGTCTGGGGGCATACCAAGCCAAGAGATAATTCACTATTTGTTGTGTATGAGATCCCTTTATATAGATTACGATCTAGGGTTTTAGATGAGTACATAGAATATAATGAAATGACCATATTTCCCTCCATCAGTTACTTGTTGATGAAGGCACACTAATATATTTTCCTTCAATGTTGGAGTTATACGTGAAAGTATGCTTTTACTTTGTATAACTCGTGTATCAAACACTCGTTTTATGAGAATAATTCTTTTATCGCATTTGCTTTAGTTATGATTGAATGTTGAATTTCTATTGCAAACCGTTCAATATATAGTACGTGTTACATTGTAGTTAATGTGGTGATACCCGATCACGGAAGACGACATTAACAGTTTACTTGTAACTAAACGTACATATTCACGACCTAGGTGGAATTGAACAATCCGCCGTGAAAGGTCGATGTGTAAGGCTCAGATTGGTCTGTCTTGACTAAGAGATTGCACTAGCACATTTAGTATGTGTTGAAGAGGTCCTACAGCGAGGATAAATTCTTATGTTCTGAAAGGTGAAGAATTAGACCTCAGTGGTTGTTGATTTCTTAATCTCCGTCACTTAAATAGGACCGTGTGTGCTTAGTAGTTACTGCTTTGATTCATGTTGGGTGAGAATCATTGTGACTTCGAACTTTGTGTCTTGGGGAGTAATATTAATCATACGACGGTTGCTAAGATTTAATACGGAGAAACGCGTGCGAGTACGGCTCGTGTGATTAGTCCCCTTGGTGGGCTCAGAAGTTTTATTGTACCAAATCTTGCAAGTGAAGAATTAGTTTCTTCGGTACGAATAATAATGTTGAGCTGTCTTTACTCCAAGGTGAAAGACGTTAATTAATTTAGAGCTATTCAGAAGCTTAATTAATTAATGGACTTGTTAATCTTAAACGCGGGAAATAATAACCGGGAGCCCATATTATCGTAATATGGATTAAGATGGATAGTGCAATATTAATTTATTAGTGGTAATAATTAATATTAATGGGCTGAATTATATTGGGGCTCAATATTGAAATTCAGAAGTCCATTAGGAGGTCCAATCTTAATTCTCCTTAAGGCCCCTCAAGTAGCCCATTAAGCAGCCCAATAATGATAAGGTGATTAAAATAAAAAGAAGATAAATATGCTGATTTTTTCTCTTCAATTTTCGAAAATAGTAGTTTGTTAGGAGAGAAAAGATTTTGTTAATTTTCTTGGAAAGATATTATGGAGGATAAGTATTCTTGGAATACAAGATTATCTCATATATTCAAGAAGATCCAAATCTTGGATTCTCTTCTTCATATTTTTCGAAAATTACCCCATAATTAGGAGTGTGAGATTTTTGTGGAATATTTTATTTTGGAGAAAAGAATATATGAGATATATTCAAGATTTCTTAGAGTCTAAGAAAAATTTTCTCCAAGGCCCAATATACCTCAAAATTTCGGCCAACACCACCTATAAATAGGGGATGATTATTTCATCCCCAAGTACATAATTCCATGTGTTGGAAAAATCAAGAAGCATAGATATTTTTCTTTTTCCTTAGTTATTAAATTACTTGAAAGCGTCTCCCACCGGCGATCAAGTGAGGTGAAAAGGGAAATACTTGAGAAGGCTTTGGGTTGATAGAACGTGATTACAAGTGTCCCGTATATCCAAAGGCCATTACTACGAGAGGTACGTTAATCGCATATTTACTTGTTTAATTCCGCCTAGTTAAATATGTGAAATTAATTTAACATGCATGATGATAATTAGTTGTTGGAATTATTATTTGAATTAATTAGGATTAATTCATGCTAGTAATAATTGTATTTAAATTCGTATTTAAAGTTCATCCCGAATAGATTCCGGGCACCCATATTTTTTCCCAACAACTGGTATCAGAGCCACGGTTTCGGGCTCTGAATTTTGAATTGGAATTTAAATTGTTGAACATTAAATTTGAAATTGGATAGTAGAATTGTTAGATCTTTTTTGCAGGTATCCAATTGTCATGGTTTTTAATGTTGTTAATTTCATGCGTGTGAATTAATTTGGTTTTTAATTCGATTCGTTCGAATTCATTTTTCTCGTGAGAAAATCCACGAGTAGATTAGTTGTTTTTATTTTGATTCGATCATTGTAATAGACTAGTCTAGATCTAGTTTTTTTTTTTTGTAAAAATAAATTGTAACCGGATCGTGACGAAGAACGAAGAATTAAAAACGGCGTACCCGGACGACGCATACAAGTGTGGAGTGTGTATGGAGGTAAAATCATGCAAGAGGTGAAGAAAACGAGGACGAACGACGAAAAAACGGCGCACGGGGGTGCACGGCGCACACCGTGCGCAACGGGCGCACGGCGCGCGCGCGCCTCGGCAGGCAGCTGCAGCGCCTCGGGCGCCCCGGGCAGCGCCTCGGCGCGCTTCTGTGCTGCGCCTCGGGCGCGCCTCGGGTGCGCCTCGGGGCTGCGCTTCGGCGCGCCTCGGGCGCTTTTCCAGCGCTTCTCGGGCCGGGAAGCGCGCGGGCCCACTTCGTGGGCCGACGCGCGCTGTATCTCAGGCCGTGGAATTTTTCCGGTTCGTGTTTTTTTCCGTGTTATTTTAAACGTCGTCCCGAACCCCAAACGATGCTGTTTTTTGAAGAAGTGTTGCTGTTCGAGTGGGAGCACGTCGAGACGAACGTCGGAAAGCAACAAGGACGATTTTTCGCATCAAGACGTGAAGAAATTAAACCGTGACAATTGGATTCGAGTGCTCCAATGTGTTTAATTTTGTTTTGATGGATGTTTTATTTCGTGCACTTATTATTATTTGTTAATATGTGTTTGCATGAATTTAATTGTCCAAGAAAAACCTTACTTTCGAAAATTACTAAGTATGATATATGATCGCAATTTTATTCCGGATATTAAAATTGGATTATTTTGACCTCCATAATTTATTTATTTGTGAAGTTCTTTTGGAATACATTTCCCCCTCGGATCGGCCAAAAGAACGGGTTTCACATGAATAAATTCCGAAAGGATGATTGTGGATTATTACTAGTGGCGGTATTGACCCTCACCACGAGTGGCTTGCTCAAAGCGAAATAATAATCCTGTATTTAATTATGGTTATTACTTAGGCATAGGAAATTGATATTAACTTACTCCCCTCGGAGTCCCTGTCAATTTCTATGTGGTCAAAGTGGGAGCCAACTATTAATTTTGAATTAAGGATTTGTAACTTTTAAGTTTGTAATCCGCTTGAATGTGTTTAAATGTATAGACCACCCCTCGTGGCGCATTTAAATTGTTTCGAGATGTTGGCTGATGCATGATTATATTGTTTTAAGGTTTCAATATAATTGATGTGATCAAATTTATGTGATAATTTCGTATTTTTCTAGATATTGATATGAATGTATGTTTTATTCTCAGTTCATCATGTCGCAACCTTTTAATCCACTGTTTAGTATACTTAAAGATAACAAACTTGTTGGTGAGAACTATGTTGATTGGAAACGTAACCTTAATATTGTCCTAACCGCTCAACACCACAAGTGGGTACTTACCACTCCTAAGCCCCAAGAGCTTGCCGAAGATGCCACGAAAGCGGACAAGAAAGAGCATAAGAGTTGGTTAGACTCCGATGAGATAGCTAGGTGTACTATTCTGGCTTCAATGTCAGATGTGTTGCAACACCAACACCAACACATGGAGACCGCCTCTGAGATAATGCAAAATCTTGAAGCGATGTTTCAACATCAGAACCGTACGGCTAGGCAAATCACCATGCGAAAGATGCTTTCGTTGAAAATGGTGGAAGGTACGCCCGTAAGGGATCACGTATACAAGATGATGTACCACACGCCACATCTTCACAACCGGAACCCCGTCGTAGTGGGAGGGTTCCTAGACAACCCGAGAGATTCATGGGGATAGGAGAATCTTCGGATTTGGTTCCCGGTGATGAATCAGACCCATGGACGTACGACGAGGCAATCCAAGACAAAGACGCGGAGTCATGGCAAACGGCAATGGAAGTCGAGATGGGTTCGATGGATCATAATCAAGTGTGGGAGTTGGTCGAGCCACCCAGTGGGGTAGAACCCATTGGATGCAAGTGGGTGTACAAGAGGAAAAGAGGACCGGACGGAAGGGTTGAAACCTTCAAAGCAATGCTTGTGGCCTGTGGCATGTAGCTATGCTTAAGTCCATCCGTATTCTCTTGTCGATCGCTGCGCACTTAGATTACGAGATCTGGCAAATGGATGTCAAGACATCTTTCCTTAACGAAAGTCTTGATGGGATCTATATGCAACTGCCCAAAGGTTTTCATTGAAAAAGGCCAAGAGAATCTCGTATGCAAGCTCCAGAGATCCATTTACGGACTTAAGCAAGCATCGCGTACTTGGAACCAGTGTTTTGATCAAGTGATTAAGTCTTATGGGTTTGATCAAAACGAGTTCGAAAGTTGTGTGTATAAGAAACGTGACGGAACTGCGGTGGTATTCTTAGTATTATACGTCGACGATATTCTGCTCATTGGGAACAATGTAAAGGTATTGTCAGACGTAAAGGTATGGCTGTCAAAACAATTTGATATGAAGGACTTAGGGGAAGCCGGACACATCCTTGGGATCGAAATCACTCGCGATCACAAGAAAAGGATGTTGGGCTTATCGCAAGCTTCATACATTGACACTGCTTTGAAGCGTTTCAGCATGCAAGATTCCAAGAAAGGTTTTGTACCTTTTAGGCACGGAATCCATCTATCGAAAGAAATGAGCCCTAAGACGCAAGCGGCGATAGATGACATGAAAGGTGTTCCGTACGCTTCGGCCGTAGGAAGCCTTATGTATGCAATGCTGTGTACGAGACCGGATATCTGCTTTGTTGTGGGCATGGTGGCAAGATATCAAAGTAATCCCGGGAAAGACCATTGGACTGCCGTAAAGTGCATCTTGAGGTATCTGAAAAGAACTCGGGAGCGGATGCTGATTTACCAGTCGGATAGTCTAGTTCCCGTAGGATACACGGACTCGGATTTCAAATCAGACATAGACTCAAGAAAGTCAACCTCGGGTAGTGTGTTTTGCATGGGAGAAGGAGCCATGACATGGAGAAGCGGTTTGCAGAAATGCATCGCAGATTCGACCATGGAAACCGAATAAGTAGCTGCTTATGAAGCAGCGAAAGAAGCGGTTTGGCTCAAGTACTTCTTAGTGGACTTGGACGTTGTTCTGAATTTGCCCATCACAATCTTTGTGCCGGAGCAATTGCAAATTCAAGGGAACCGAGAGCCCACAAGGCCAGCAAACATATTGAAAGAAAACACCATCTTATACGAGAAATCGTTAAGAGAGGAGATAAAGAGGTGGCAAAGATAAAATGTCGGAGGACGACCTAGTATATCCATTCACAAAGGGTCTGCCTCTGAATACATTCGAGAGACATGTGGATGGAATGGGAGTCAAGACTATTGCCAATCTGCTTTAAGTATAAGTGGGAGGAATTATTAGGTTAGTGTAGGTTGACATGAGATGTCACGTAGAGCTACTACACTAAGACATGCGTGATGTATACTAAAAGCAGACTTTAAGTATAAGTGGGAGATTGTTGGAGTTATACGTGAAAGTATGCTTTTACTTTGTATAACTCGTGTATCAAACACTCGTTTTATGAGAATAATTCTTTTATCACATTTGCTTTAGTTATGATTGAATGTTGAATTTATATTGCAAACCGTTCAATATATAGTAAGTGTTACATTGTAGTTAATGTGGTGATACCCGATCACGGAAGACGACATTAACAGTTTACTTGTAACTAAACGTACATATTCACGAACTAGGTGGAATTGAACAATCCGCCGTGAAAGGTCGATGTGTAAGGCTCAGATTGGTCTGTCTTGACTAAGAGATTGCACTAGCACATTTAGTATGTGTTGAAGAGGTCCTACAGCGAGGATAAATTCTTCTGTTCTGAAAGGTGAAGAATTAGACCTCAGTGGTTGTTGATTTCTTAATCTCCGTCACTTAAATAGGACCGTGTGTGCTTAGTAGTTACTGCTTTGATTCATGTTGGGTGAGAATCATTGTGACTTCGAACTTTGTGTCTTGGGGAGTAATATTAATCATACGACGGTTGCTAAGATTTAATACGGAGAAACGCGTGCGAGTACGGCTCGTGTGATTAGTCCCCTTGGTGGGCTCAGAAGTTTTATTGTACCAAATCTTGCAAGTGAAGAATTAGTTTCTTCGGTACGAATAATAATGTTGAGCTGTCTTTACTCCAAGGTGAAAGATGTTAATTAATTTAGAGCTATTCAGAAGCTTAATTAATTAATGGACTTGTTAATCTTAAACGCGGGAAATAATAACCGGGAGCCCATATTATCGTAATATGGATTAAGATGGATAGTGCAATATTAATTTATTAGTGGTAATAATTAATATTAATGGGCTGAATTATATTGGGGCTCAATATTGAAATTCAGAAGTCCATTAGGAGGTCCAATCTTAATTCTCCTTAAGGCCCCTCAAGTAGCCCATTAAGCAGCCCAATAATGATAAGGTGATTAAAATAAAAAGAAGATAAATATGCTGATTTTTTCTCTTCAATTTTCGAAAATAGTAGTTTGTTAGGAGAGAAAAGATTTTGTTGATTTTCTTGGAAAGATATTATGGAAGATAAGTATTCTTGGAATACAAGATTATCTCATATATTCAAGAAGATCCAAATCTTGGATTCTCTTCTTCATATTTTTCGAAAATTACCCCATAATTAGGAGTGTGAGATTTTTGTGGAATATTTTATTTTGGAGAAAAGAATATATGAGATATATTCAAGATTTCTTAGAGTCTAAGAAAAGATTTTCTCCAAGGCCCAATATACCTCAAAATTTCGGCCAACACCACCTATAAATAGGGGATGATTATTTCATCCCCAAGTACATAATTCCATGTGTTGGAAAAATCAAGAAGCATAGATATTTTTCTTTTTCCTTAGTTATTAAATTACTTGAAAGCGTCTCCCACCGGCGATCAAGTGAGGTGAAAAGGGAAATACTTGAGAAGGCTTTGGGTTGATAGAACGTGATTACAAGTGTCCCGTATATCCAAAGGCCATTACTACGAGAGGTACGTTAATCGCATATTTACTTGTTTAATTCCGCCTAGTTAAATATGTGAAATTAATTTAACATGCATGATGATAATTAGTTGTTGGAATTATTATTTGAATTAATTAGGATTAATTCATGCTAGTAATAATTGTATTTAAATTCGTATTTAAAGTTCATCCCGAATAGATTCCGGGCACCCATATTTTTTCCCAACAATACTCCCCCTTGTGCCGAATCAAAAGTGTGGATGGTGTTTGAATGTTGTTTCGCTAAAATTTGACAAGTAGCAAAAATCAAATGAGAAATAAATCTTGATCGAAGATTTACAATGCACCTATGTTGTGACTCCCCCTGAAGTCTACACCTTTCACATGATACGTACATCTATCAAGTGATTTCAGAAAATCTACACATCTTAATTCTTTAAGATGTTTCTCAAAGATTGTTTTGGACAATAATTATATAAATAGATCAGCCTCATTTACTTTAGAGTTTGAATCTTGAGAAAAACTTATTGTTACTGATTATAGAATACTTCGGTGATATATGCTTCACATTGTCACCTTTGATGTAGCTCAACTTCAGCTACTGAACATAAGAAACATGTTCGTCATAGATACATGTGGGCTCTTCAGTGGTATAACTCAAATGCTTCTTCGATTATGTGTGATCGATGATAGACCTCTACTAATTATACTTACAAACTTCTTCATGTAAGACAATGATCTCTGAATGACTTGAAGAGGTATCTATAAGAGTTTGATTAGTAGATCTCCAAGATATCGTTGTGTTTTCTATGGTAAATCCATAACCATTTTGGTAACATTTTGTATGTATACAAAATATACAAATCCAAATAGTACATCATTTGGCGTATAGGTATAAGGGGTAGCTGCAATATTTCCATAAGGTCCACAATATCATTTGTGGTCCCCTTTAATATTTACTATAATGAATATTAGACAAGGGTCAATGATTTTCCTTTAAATATCAGAGTACATTCCTGACATCATTCCAATGATTTTTTGTTGGTCCTGATTGAAATCTAGCTAATAAGTTCATTGAGAAAGTAATATGTGGTCGAGTGTATTGAGCTAAGTACAATAATACACATGTTGCACTTAAGTAGGGAATTTCATCTCCCGCTAGCTTTTTGTCATCTTCCTTCAGAAGAGATGTATATTTCCTTAAATCCAAACTTCGACCAATCATGAGAGTGCTAATCAGATGCATTTTGTCCATGTTAATTTGCCTGAACATTTTCAGGACATATGCAAACTGGTGGATAAGTATTCCACAAACTCAATATTCTAGTATAAAGTTTAGACAAAATTGAGTTTTCCCAAGATCCTTTATCTTAAAACCGGATTTCAAATACTCATGGTCCTCTTATTGCATTAAGAGTGCCTATTATGTTCATTCTTCAACATAAATAATTGCAAATCCGAAACTTATTTTCTTTATAAATGCATAGGGTCACTATTTATCATTCTTGTAACCTATCCCAATCAAGTAGTAACTTAGACGGGTATACCACCTCCGCCTGATTGTTTCAATCAATAAAGTGAGTGTTTCAATCTAATTGCAAATACACTCCGTGGTTTAGAGTCACTTGATTTGGGTAATAGATGTCATCAGACACTTATATATCTCTAAATCAAGATCCCCATAGAGATATGCCATAACCACATTCATAAGCCGCATCTCCAATCCTTCGGAAACTAAGTGACGTCCATTACGGGAGTTTGTCTCCTCATACTCAATCCAGAGCGTAATGAGAAATCTTGCGTTATAAGATAAATTTTATATATCAAGACCTTATATTTCTCATTACGCTTTATGACAAAGACTTAATTATGTCCTACAGGCTTTACACTTGGTCGGGCTAGCACTACCAAACCAAATACCTATTTCTTTGTCAGAGAATTAAATTCTACCTGGATTGCTTTTATTCATTTAGGCCAATATACTCTTGGTTGACACTCTGCAACCAAGCGTGGTTCGATATCATTGTGCTCTATACTTTCTTGAGCAACAATATAAATAAATACATCATCAATCTGTGTGCAATGTCTGTCCATCGACTTATATGCACTCTTATAATCATATAGAGATTTTCCATTCTCTGGAATCATATCAAGCATCAGAGCGTCCTCCAGTAATGATTCATGGACATAAGTTTAATCAGAGATAATCTCGTGAGATGTATTCTCCACATTGATGATCAATGTGTTAGATTGTGTCACACCTACCATTTTTTCCTTTAAGTAGGTGTCAACCGAACCAGGTGACCTCCCCCATTTCCTTTGGGGAGTCACGGCCTCAACCACACCTCCACCAAGTGTGGTTGCAACACCTTTCCAGCGGTGTTGCGCCCTTTATTGGGAACTTCTAACCTTACAGGCAAATTTTGCAGCTGAGACCTAGTCACTTTAGCAATATCAGTAACACATTAGGCATCGAATATGCTATGTTTTGAATATAAATAATTCATTTTACTTCGCTTTCACATTGTGAAGTTTGGGGATCAAATGAGACAACATAGGGACAGACACAATACTTTCTGTCGTTCCCTTAGAAAATTCTTTTTCTTATCTCCCCCTAACGACGGGAATACTGTCTCATTAAAGTGACAATCCGCAAATCTAGCGGTAAGTAGGTCGCCTGTCAAGGGTTCTAAATTGCGGATAATTGTTGGGAATTCATATCCAACATAAATACTTAATCATTTCTGGAAACCCATTTTTAGTGCGTTGTGGGTACGCAATAAGCACATATATTGCACAACCAAATATGTGTAGATATAAAATATCAGGCTTATATCCAGTTACCAATTGGTATACATAAAATGGCTAGTCATTTATTGGGTTTAAAACGAATAAGTAACGTTGCATGCAATATTGCATAACCCCAAGAAGAGATTGATATGTTGGTGCACATAATCAGTGTTTTAACCACCATTTCTTCCTTTTAATGGTGGCCTCTGCGAGACCATTTCGTATAGCACGTGGGGTACCGGATGCTCTACATTGATTCTAATAGATATGCAATAATCATCAAATTCTTTTGATGTAAACTATCTTGATACCGTATTCAGGATGGTGAGCCCTAAAACATATAATTTGTGCTCTGAGTTTTACATGCAAAATTTATTGTGGAGGGCAAAGCGACATGTGACCATTATGTCAAAGTATAATCCAGAACCATAAATTACTTGAATGGTCCGCATTCTGGATGAATTGATCCACAAATATCATAGTTTATCCTTTGTAAGAATGAAATATTTAATTTTGTATCTTTATCATAAACAGGTCTCAATGTTATTTTTACTAAAGATTAGGCTTTGCAAAATGAGTGATGCGCCTTTGATTTTTGTAAGGCAAAATGAGATGTAGATAGTGTATCTGGTACTTCAGAAAATAAAGATTGCGACAAAATAGCAATATGACCGATATCGTGCATCGTATCGGATTTTTATCTCATATTAAATTTCACTCACAGAGAAGAAGGATGTCCATGTCAGTTCTTCAAAATATGGATCATCATGTCAAAGCCTATGTAAATCAGTATCACATAGTTCATCATTGGTGACAACATATGATTCAAGAACAATAGTGGGTTGCATTCCACTAGGATGGTTTCTTAGTTTATCTAAAATGTATCTTCTTTCACATTCATTAGATATATATTCAATTTCATTCTCACTGTAAGTTTACAAATAACAATGTTGACACAAATATCATTAGAATTTAACAAGGTTCGATTAGCTCTTGATGCATATAAAAGTTCTTTGATTTTAATAAGTGTGCTGTTAAAACATTAAGAATTCGGCAGTTCTTTGCCAATTTTAAGAAATCGCATATTCGGCTGAGTTTCAATTTGAGTTGAATGATTTACTTTTCATTCAATACTTTATCAACTTACATCGTGATAGTGTTATTTTCGAACCATGTATGCTAATGTACGTGTAAAATAAAATTCAAACAATTCAGTACTTTGAATAAAATTCAAATTTATTAATGAACTAACATCATTAAAAATAAAGTCTTGCTTCGTAGGTCTAATTAACTTTAAGACCAAAATATTTGTCCAAATAAAATGAAACATTATGTCTGAGTAACCTTCTTGAAAAATGAGAAATTTATAAATAAATCAATCAAAATCAAGAGTATTCATTAATTGGACAAAGTCCTTGTTGCCATCAACAATTGTGAGATAAAAGTTGAGGGATAATCCTCACCTTTAATTCATATACTGGACATCTTGTTCTTTAGATTCTCCATATCTCATATAGTTGGTTGCTACTTTGTGCTTGCATCACAAGTTTATATGGTATCACTATAGCTGTTATGAGTATCATAATTTTCTTAACATCTTCCAAGGGAGATTCACTACTGCCCCACATGGTGCATCATTATCATGTTCGTATGAATTAATACATTATGTCCCATTTTCTTTAGAATTCTTTCAGCTATTCCATTAACTAAAATTAACCTCTGAAATTTCTTTATCCTAAAGGCTGGTAATTATCGTTCAGGAGAACGCCATGTGTCTCAGCCCCTTACAACATTTTTAATTAACTTATTGGGGAAAGTGGAGAGTTTTTCTTTATATTGTATCATCTTTTGTGATTTTCTTTTCACAGAAAGTAAAGTGTGCTTTAAAGCGCAATATATTAAGCGGATTTCATTCTACTGTATTATCAATTCTAAAAGTACAGACTAAAAACGTCCTTCCAGAATCTACCATTTCTTTGGGTATTATAAATAGAAGATATTTTCCACATAAAATGGGTTCTGATATGTTGCGTAAAAAAAACATCAGGGCATTGACCTAGTCAGACGGTTCTTCGTCCTTGTAGTCAGATGATGAACAACAGTGATACTCAATTTCTTTTGAGTCTAATATTTTATAAGCAAATGAAAATTAATTTCGCAAGCGTAGCGATACTATATTTCACGTAATTTTCAATACTTTGTGAAAATACTTTATCACAAAGATTTTCCTCATATATTATCCATGAATTTCCTTTGTCACAGATATATAAAATAACAGGTATATATATACACACAAATAGAATGTGACATACTTGATAACAATTAAAATTATTTTAATTCGTAAGAATTCACTGTGAACTAAGAAGAAAAATCATCTAAAGTGATTTTTTTTCTTCGTATAGGTACAAAATTTGGAACTTAGTACTTAAATAATTTCAAGCACAGAGCCACCACATCGATATCGTTTAATTAGGGCCATGGAGTTGAATACTCTCTCATAGAGTAAACATAGTTTGTTCTTCAATTGATGGGACCAATACCGATTTTTAAAATTGCAAAATCATATTTGAAAGTTAATGAAAACATAGTTCTAAGATTTAGAATATTGTAAAGAGATCGTGCGTACCTTGCTAATGGGAAATTCAATTACTGAGTAAAATCCACAACGTTGCGGCGCCGACTTTATACATATTTATTAATTGGCAGAACACTCGTGCTGATAACGTGTTTTAGGATATTGAGAAATAGAGAGAAGAATAGAACAACACAGAATTGTTGACCCAGTTCATCATGAATGACTACGTCTGGGGGCATACCAAGCCAGGAGATAATTCACTATTTGTTGTGTATGAGATCCCTTTATATAGGTTACAATCTAGGGTTTTAGATGAGTACATAGAATATAATGAAATGATCATATTGCCCTCCATCAGTTACTTGTTGATGAAGGCACACTAATATATTTTCCTTTAATAGCGATTAATTAAACTCAATCTCAAACTCATAAACTTTATATTGATCTGCCCTGCAGTTGGGCAATAAGTTTTATAGAGACATAATTCTTCCCTCAAGCTTATAATTTAGAAAGCATATTCTTAGTCCTCTAAGACATTTAATACTATTTCTTAATGTAAATTGCACCAGCTGCACTGTGTTATTGGTGCATATAAGTTTTTACCATGAAAGATATTAAACTTAAAATAAGGTTGAAACTTCCATACAAACGTCTTTACATGCCCACATCATTAAACCTTCAGCCTCTTCAATGCTTGTATCAGAAATAAACTTTGGATGTTTGGACAGATTACTAAAATGGTTATGTTTGACATACTCTGCTGCACGAGCTCCCCCATGACCTGAAATATCAAAGCAGTTCTGTCATTCTATTTTTTATTTAAGTGGAAAATGTCGAAAAAGTTCTAATGAGATGCGTATAGGTCAAATATATGTTGTACCAAGAAGGGAAAATCTTAAAGAAATATTCTACAGAATGTGCACATATATATTATATATCAGTAAGACCTATTTCTGATTGTTTTTGCATGAAATAAGAATCTGATTGTTGTCAGTAAATGATAATACACATCAAAAATAAGAAAAAAAAATGTAAAATAGAGAACATCAAGTATTTTTTTGTAAAAGGAAGGATGGAGCAGATTGACAAAGTTATACAATGAAACCTCGTTACCTATCATTTTGGAGCATTTGCAACTCTCATATTCACATTTTATTATAGTTTTTTAAGGCGCAAGAGGGGTCCTAGCGCCCGAGGCGCAAGGCGCGCGCCTTAGGTGTGCCTCTTGTCCTTTATTTTCCTAAAAATATTTCACACATATCTTCTATAGAAAACTATAATACAATCAGAAAGTCAATATATTAACATAATAACACAATGTAACATGAAATTAATACTAAAGTAGCGATATGATACTTCATTCACACATAATGACATAAAAACCATCAAATGTTAATAAAACAATACTTATATTAGTCTAGTAATCTAGTTAACTTGTCCACATCAAATTCAAAACCCTCCTCATCATCATCATCGCCAAATTCATCATCAACAATATATTCCTCTTCCTTTTTCTTGAATTCATAGTCATCTTCATTATCATCTTCATCTCTAAGTCTTAAAGATGATCTTTTACATTCTTCCCCCTGCTCTTGCTCTTATTCACTTGTTTGTCTTGTCCCTTACCTTTAGGTGGCCTAGCACTTGCGAGAGAAGTGAGATTTGGAGATTTGAAACTGTAACAATAGGTCTTATATTATTTTTCTATTTTATATATTTTTATACTAAATGAGCAATTAATAAAAGTGCTAGTATCTTTAATAAAAAATACCTAAATGTGCTTACTATTACTTAAAAAAATTGACCTGAAACACGCATGACCATGAGGCGCGCCTAAGGTTCGCCTCGGTCGCCTCACGAAAGGCGCAAAAGACACACTAAGGGGCGCGCCTGGTGATCTGCGCCTCATTTTACTCTATTGAGGCGCTAAAACTATAGCCTCACACGCCTTTTAAAACTATGCATTTTATAACCAATCCATTCAAGTCCTAAAATATATGCACCCTAAAAATTTAAAAGCCAAACATGATTCTTAGAACTACTAAAACCAATTGCCAAAACATTCTTGTAAGTTATCAAGTTGATAGAATAAATATATTTTGCAGTTTACTTCATTATCAAATTTTGGCTACTTCAGTGTTGGTCCCAAAAAGGTTATCCAGCGGAAAGCGTTTTGAGTTTATTTTTACGAAAACCCTTTTTAAATTAAGTGCTAAAAGAAAACTGCAGAAAACTTAAAAGCATAAAGTAGAGAACACCGAATTTATAGTGGTTCGGACAACGGGTCCTACGTCCACTCTCCCTTTCTCCAAGGGGACTTTCTCTCCAACCAACTTACTCACGAACACTGGAATTTGCGAAGTACCAGCTCCTTCGTACAACTGCTTACAACAACCTTTCAATGTGGTGAACAGGTTGAGTAAAGCTCCAACTAGAACTCCTAATGAGTATATATAGTACTTGAATGAACAAGGTGAGTGAGTGGAAGAGTTCGTGTGTTCTTGGTGTGCTCTCGCGCGACTCTTCTTTAATGAACTCATCCAAGCACTCTATTTATAGTTGTAGGAATTAACTAGTCGTTGGAAGCTAGAAATTCAAACAACCATAATTGGAGGAATATAATCAATCAAAGATTGATTATATTGATTGATTAGTTGACTTTCAATCAAGCAATCAAGCAATCAGATCCTCCATCAGTTGACTATCCAGATTGCCTTCTTCTCCATCATGATCTCCAAAATCTCCTTGTCTCCAGATTACTACGAAGCTACAGGGAGGGTGAACTAATCCGTCTCTCTCATCTGGTCTGGTCTCGTCTGGTCAGGGGTCTTCTGGTCCTCATCTGGGAGAGGTCTTCTGGTGAGTCCTCTGGTCAGTCTCCTCTGGCAGACTCCTCTGGTCCAAGCTCATCTGGTCAGACTCCTCTGGACCTCATCTGCTCTGGCGACTCTTCTGCTCTGGACATCTCATCTGGTCACCTCACCTGGTACCTTCTCTGGTCACCTCATCTGATACCTTCTCTGGTCACCTCATCTGGTACCTTCTCTGGTCACCTTCTCTGGTGCCTTCTCTGGTACCTTCTCTGGTGCCTTCTCTGGTCTGCACAGATTTCTTCCCCCTTAACCAAAGACCTATTCTAGACCTATACTAATATGTAGATGACTAACAGGTTCAGCTAGTCCTATTACAAGTTCTTGTTTTAACATCTTCAAAACATCTAATCTATATCCTAACAATTTCCCCCTTTTTGATGATGTTAAAACTGGAAGAACTTAAATAAAAACAAGACAAGAAAACTTGAAATATCAAAATAGAGATTCTAGCAGGCTGGGTCAACTGATCTTCCCCCTCAAAGTATGCTCAGCTGATATTGGGGCAAAACATCAGCTGGTCTTCTTGTGTATCTGCAGGCAATCAACTTTTTGGTACCCTACTGGGTCCAGGGGGGTTAGCACAATATTTAGGAAGCCACAAGAATAGATCATCCCTTTTTGGATCAGGTGATCTTATCTTTCTTCCATATATATCCACAAAAACACACTGAACATAAGAAGCTTCGACATGGTTATTTCTTCTAGAGGCTCTTCTTCTCTTATGAGCTTGTCCAGTAGAAGAAGTAACTTGTCTTAATGCAACAGACTTGAAATTCTTTTGATATGGGTAAGTCTTACTAGAACCATCAAAGGTTCCAGCTGGTCTGGCAGGTGACTTGAAAGTCCTCTGCAGGTGAGTAGGAGTCATCTGGTTCTGCCTCTTTTGAGAAGATCCAGACTGTCTTCTACTCTGCTGGCCTGGCTGAGGTCTTTTATTCTGGGTATAACCCTTCTTAAAATTCCTCCTCTGCCTTTTGGGTTTTTGAGTTTTAGGACTCATCTGCCCATTAGGCTGAGTTGCCTGGTCAGCTGGCCTTTTACCCTTATCAATGAAATTACTAGACTGTTCTTCTTTCTGATCAGGTGAGGATTCAGGTTTGGCATAACCAAGGCCTGTCTTATCATGCTCTCTTTGAGATGAGGCAGCTATGTGTGATACAGCATTGTTTGCTGTAGTCAGCTGCTCCACTCTCATCTTGAGCTTATCCTCACTATCTTTTACAATTTCGTTTTGATGGAAGAGTTCATCGAACTTAGCTTTCAGCAGAGTATATTCATTATCTTTCTCAATGTTTTCAACAAGCAACTTTTCTATCAGCTTAGTTTGTTCATCACATATGGTTTTCAAGTCAGTGGACTCTTCTACCAGTGTTTGAACTTGTTCAGCTGGTAGATCAGTTGGGTTGCCTAAACATTGTGAAAGCCTCTGATTTTCTGCTTTCAACTTTGTGTTTTCATCTTCCAACTTTTGACAAAGTTGTATAGATTTTTGGAGATCTAATAGCAAATTTTGCCTAAAAGACTCCTCTGATTGTTCAGAAAAAGAAGAATGAGAAGAAGAAGAGGGAGTTCGATTACATACCTCATCTGTCATAAGACATATCTCTTCGTCTGGTCCATAATTGGATGATGAACCAGAAGTGGATACCTCATCTTCCTCATCTGCTAGGCTTCTTTTGGAGAAACTCCTAGTGTTTCTTTTACTGCTTCTGTTTGAGCCCATTTCTGCAAAAAATTGTTAGCACAACAAATATTTGGGTTTTCAAAAAAATGGATCTGCCCTGGTGACCACCGAGATAATTTCAAAACAGTGGTCTGTAGGACACACTGCTCTGATACCACTTGTTGGTCCCAAAAAGGTTATCCAGCGGAAAGCGTTTTGAGTTTATTTTTACGAAAACCCTTTTTAAATTAAGTGCTAAAAGAAAACTGCAGAAAACTTAAAAGCATAAAGTAGAGAACACCGAATTTATAGTGGTTCGGACAACGGGTCCTACGTCCACTCTCCCTTTCTCCAAGGGGACTTTCTCTCCAACCAACTTACTCACGAACACTGGAATTTGCGAAGTACCAGCTCCTTCGTACAACTGCTTACAACAACCTTTCAATGTGGTGAACAGGTTGAGTAAAGCTCCAACTAGAACTCCTAATGAGTATATATAGTACTTGAATGAACAAGGTGAGTGAGTGGAAGAGTTCGTGTGTTCTTGGTGTGCTCTCGCGCGACTCTTCTTTAATGAACTCATCCAAGCACTCTATTTATAGTTGTAGGAATTAACTAGTCGTTGGAAGCTAGAAATTCAAACAACCATAATTGGAGGAATATAATCAATCAAAGATTGATTATATTGATTGATTAGTTGACTTTCAATCAAGCAATCAAGCAATCAGATCCTCCATCAGTTGACTATCCAGATTGCCTTCTTCTCCATCATGATCTCCAAAATCTCCTTGTCTCCAGATTACTACGAAGCTACAGGGAGGGTGAACTAATCCGTCTCTCTCATCTGGTCTGGTCTCGTCTGGTCAGGGGTCTTCTGGTCCTCATCTGGGAGAGGTCTTCTGGTGAGTCCTCTGGTCAGTCTCCTCTGGCAGACTCCTCTGGTCCAAGCTCATCTGGTCAGACTCCTCTGGACCTCATCTGCTCTGGCGACTCTTCTGCTCTGGACATCTCATCTGGTCACCTCACCTGGTACCTTCTCTGGTCACCTCATCTGATACCTTCTCTGGTCACCTCATCTGGTACCTTCTCTGGTCACCTTCTCTGGTGCCTTCTCTGGTACCTTCTCTGGTGCCTTCTCTGGTCTGCACAGATTTCTTCCCCCTTAACCAAAGACCTATTCTAGACCTATACTAATATGTAGATGACTAACAGGTTCAGCTAGTCCTATTACAAGTTCTTGTTTTAACATCTTCAAAACATCTAATCTATATCCTAACAATTTCCCCCTTTTTGATGATGTTAAAACTGGAAGAACTTAAATAAAAACAAGACAAGAAAACTTGAAATATCAAAATAGAGATTCTAGCAGGCTGGGTCAACTGATCTTCCCCCTCAAAGTATGCTCAGCTGATATTGGGGCAAAACATCAGCTGGTCTTCTTGTGTATCTGCAGGCAATCAACTTTTTGGTACCCTACTGGGTCCAGGGGGGTTAGCACAATATTTAGGAAGCCACAAGAATAGATCATCCCTTTTTGGATCAGGTGATCTTATCTTTCTTCCATATATATCCACAAAAACACACTGAACATAAGAAGCTTCGACATGGTTATTTCTTCTAGAGGCTCTTCTTCTCTTATGAGCTTGTCCAGTAGAAGAAGTAACTTGTCTTAATGCAACAGACTTGAAATTCTTTTGATATGGGTAAGTCTTACTAGAACCATCAAAGGTTCCAGCTGGTCTGGCAGGTGACTTGAAAGTCCTCTGCAGGTGAGTAGGAGTCATCTGGTTCTGCCTCTTTTGAGAAGATCCAGACTGTCTTCTACTCTGCTGGCCTGGCTGAGGTCTTTTATTCTGGGTATAACCCTTCTTAAAATTCCTCCTCTGCCTTTTGGGTTTTTGAGTTTTAGGACTCATCTGCCCATTAGGCTGAGTTGCCTGGTCAGCTGGCCTTTTACCCTTATCAATGAAATTACTAGACTGTTCTTCTTTCTGATCAGGTGAGGATTCAGGTTTGGCATAACCAAGGCCTGTCTTATCATGCTCTCTTTGAGATGAGGCAGCTATGTGTGATACAGCATTGTTTGCTGTAGTCAGCTGCTCCACTCTCATCTTGAGCTTATCCTCACTATCTTTTACAATTTCGTTTTGATGGAAGAGTTCATCGAACTTAGCTTTCAGCAGAGTATATTCATTATCTTTCTCAATGTTTTCAACAAGCAACTTTTCTATCAGCTTAGTTTGTTCATCACATATGGTTTTCAAGTCAGTGGACTCTTCTACCAGTGTTTGAACTTGTTCAGCTGGTAGATCAGTTGGGTTGCCTAAACATTGTGAAAGCCTCTGATTTTCTGCTTTCAACTTTGTGTTTTCATCTTCCAACTTTTGACAAAGTTGTATAGATTTTTGGAGATCTAATAGCAAATTTTGCCTAAAAGACTCCTCTGATTGTTCAGAAAAAGAAGAATGAGAAGAAGAAGAGGGAGTTCGATTACATACCTCATCTGTCATAAGACATATCTCTTCGTCTGGTCCATAATTGGATGATGAACCAGAAGTGGATACCTCATCTTCCTCATCTGCTAGGCTTCTTTTGGAGAAACTCCTAGTGTTTCTTTTACTGCTTCTGTTTGAGCCCATTTCTGCAAAAAATTGTTAGCACAACAAATATTTGGGTTTTCAAAAAAATGGATCTGCCCTGGTGACCACCGAGATAATTTCAAAACAGTGGTCTGTAGGACACACTGCTCTGATACCACTTGTTGGTCCCAAAAAGGTTATCCAGCGGAAAGCGTTTTGAGTTTATTTTTACGAAAACCCTTTTTAAATTAAGTGCTAAAAGAAAACTGCAGAAAACTTAAAAGCATAAAGTAGAGAACACCGAATTTATAGTGGTTCGGACAACGGGTCCTACGTCCACTCTCCCTTTCTCCAAGGGGACTTTCTCTCCAACCAACTTACTCACGAACACTGGAATTTGCGAAGTACCAGCTCCTTCGTACAACTGCTTACAACAACCTTTCAATGTGGTGAACAGGTTGAGTAAAGCTCCAACTAGAACTCCTAATGAGTATATATAGTACTTGAATGAACAAGGTGAGTGAGTGGAAGAGTTCGTGTGTTCTTGGTGTGCTCTCGCGCGACTCTTCTTTAATGAACTCATCCAAGCACTCTATTTATAGTTGTAGGAATTAACTAGTCGTTGGAAGCTAGAAATTCAAACAACCATAATTGGAGGAATATAATCAATCAAAGATTGATTATATTGATTGATTAGTTGACTTTCAATCAAGCAATCAAGCAATCAGATCCTCCATCAGTTGACTATCCAGATTGCCTTCTTCTCCATCATGATCTCCAAAATCTCCTTGTCTCCAGATTACTACGAAGCTACAGGGAGGGTGAACTAATCCGTCTCTCTCATCTGGTCTGGTCTCGTCTGGTCAGGGGTCTTCTGGTCCTCATCTGGGAGAGGTCTTCTGGTGAGTCCTCTGGTCAGTCTCCTCTGGCAGACTCCTCTGGTCCAAGCTCATCTGGTCAGACTCCTCTGGACCTCATCTGCTCTGGCGACTCTTCTGCTCTGGACATCTCATCTGGTCACCTCACCTGGTACCTTCTCTGGTCACCTCATCTGATACCTTCTCTGGTCACCTCATCTGGTACCTTCTCTGGTCACCTTCTCTGGTGCCTTCTCTGGTACCTTCTCTGGTGCCTTCTCTGGTCTGCACAGATTTCTTCCCCCTTAACCAAAGACCTATTCTAGACCTATACTAATCTGTAGCTGACTAACAGGTTCAGCTAGTCCTATTACAAGTTCTTGTTTTAACATCTTCAAAACATCTAATCTATATCCTAACATTCAGATTCATGAAAGATATGATCTAATTCATTTAGATTATAGGCAACAAAACTATGATCCAAGAGAAGTTTTACCTAGTCAGTTGTGATGTCAAAGAGGCTAGAATGATGGCGACGGAAATTAAGGTTACTCCCGAGGAGAAAGAATTTCTTAGCATGGCTGCTAACTTGTGTCGGTGTGCGAGTTTTCACACAATTTCTGGAAACTCCTCTCTAGTCCCCTTTTCCATCCTTTTGCAATCCGATAAGGAATAGTTTGTGTTTTTCCTCTGTCCATGGATCTCCTATAAAAGAACAATGGAGTTGTAAATCAAATCCATAAACATAAATTCCATAAAATATTGTGATAAATTAGCAGATCATGAATTAATGAAATCTCAAATCAACCAAAATCCAATTCGTTGCAATCCATTCAAGTCCTAAAATATATGCAACCTAAAAATTTAAAAGTCAAATGGTTAAATTTGACATAAAAGGAATTAGGATTCTTAGAACTACTGAAACCAATTGCCAAAACATTCTTGTAAGTTATCAAATTGATCGAATAAATATATATTGCAGTTTACTTCATTATCAAATTTTGGCTACTTCAAATTCATGAAAAATAAGTTCTAATTCGTATAGATTATAGGCATCAGAACTGTGATCCAAGAGAAATTTTACCGAGTCGGTTGTGATGTCAAAGAGGCTAGAATGACGGCGAAGGCGTTTAAGGTTACTCCCACGGAGAAAGAATTTCTAAGCATGGCTGTAAACTTGTGTCGGTGTGTGAGTTTTTACACAATTTCTAGAAATTCCTCTTCAATCCCCTTTTCCACCCTTTTGCAATGTGATAAGGTATAGTTTGTGCTCTTCCTCTATCCATGGAACTCCTATAAAAGAACAATGGAGTAGTAAATAAAATCTATAAATACAAAATACACAAAATATTGCGATTTACTACCTGTTATAGTAGGAATTATCCTCGCCCGACAGAAGATCAGATTCCCGAAGATACACGGATCCGACAAGATCAAGAGTCTACATCAGATGAGACATCGAAGTACCGTCATCTTTAGGGGACAAGATAAGAATATTTAATGTAAAATAGATCTAGTATTAATCGTTAGATTAATAATTATAATAAAACCCTAAAATATAGGGTTGAGTTGAGTTTGTGGCCACTTTTGGGCCTTTGGGGGTAAACCTCTATAAATAGAGGGTCACCCCCCAATTGTAAAGGGAGATATTTTCCCTCATTCATCATATATACGAAGCCTCTCGCATCCAAGGGAAGAACTCAAACGTTCTTCCTCTATCGATCTTGTTCATTACATTTATTATTTGTCGGATACAATCTAACATCCACAACAGACTCATCGCTACAAAAATGTCCATCAACAATTTGGCGCTAGAAGAAGGGTCGAACTCATGTTCATCTCGTCGGATGAACACCAAAATCTTTCCCTAAAAATTAAAAACCAAATTCCACAAACCAAGAGTCTGTTCAATCTAAATCATCCAAGGAAAAAAATTCAAGAAACCCATTTCCAATCCATACTTACAGCAAAAAACTATGCATCTAACAAAAAAAAATGGAAATGAAGAAGACAGGGTGGCTGTCATTTTCGACCAGGCTCGTAGAGCTTTCCACCACCACGGAGCTCAGCCGATGAGGTTGCCTCCGCCAAACCACCGCTCCTCCTCGATTGTGCCGGAGGCACCGTCGTCACTGCCGAATCTTCAGGCGTTCAACCCCATCTGCCGAATCTTCAACCACATCTCAGTACTAGAATTCAAGAATAAAAAGCTGGAATGAACTCCATATTTAAAATTTGGCACAAACCAAGGCCTTCCTCCCAAAAATCTCTTCAAAAGTGCACCTATGTCGCTTGCCGAGAAGAAATATCCATGTGGTGGTATTTTCAAAGCAAAAGTCCAGCTACTGTTTTCGGTTCTAAATCCCCCATTGCTGCCTCAATCGTTGCGCCAGCTTTTCCACACCAATGCAGTTTTTTTAGTCTTTTTTAGTACATTTTCCAGCACATGACAGAGATTTTTGTGCTAAAAGTCAAAGTTTTCTGCCAGCATCGATCTGTGCATCGCCGAGGTCGCCTCGTCGCCAATCTTCGACCTCAGCCTCCGGGTAGCCATCTCCACTGGGCGCAGCCTGGCACGGCCTCCAGTCACAGACTGAGCACCGCCGGCATGCCCCAGTTCTCCCCGTGCCGCCGAGAATTGACCTCAGCCGCCACTCCTTCCCGACAGGGCACTCGCTGCCCTCGCTCAGCCACCCGCTCACCGCACAACCTCTCTGTGCACGACCTCCACAACGGCGGGCACAACCAAGCTGCACCTTCGTGCTTAACCCGCCGACTGCCACCACCGATCGCCAGGTATCGACCTCCGATCTCCACCCTTGGCGCAAAACCCTGCCGCCACCAATCGCGGCCTACCAGCACCGTGCCCGACCACCGCCTCTACAGCCTGCCCTCCCCCCACAGCCGCCGCCCATTGCGGGCTTCTCCCCGCGCTGCCGCCCACCGCGGCCTCCTAGCTCTACAACCCGCAACGGGCTCCCCGTGCCACCCATGGCGGACTCCTCCCCGCACCACCGCCCATCGCGGGCTCCTCCCCGTGCCGCCACCATGCGTCGTCGCCTCGTAAATCGCCTTCGCGACCTGGCCTCAGTCGCTGCCTCTCCAAGTGCGGCCTTCGATCTTCGATCTCTTCTGTTAGAAGCCCGCTCCTCGCAGGTAATGAAACAGACCATATTTCTATTTAGTCTAGGCCCAATCTTATAGTTATTCTGTTAGGCCAAGCTTCAAAGTGAAATAGTTGGGCCAAGAATTTTTTTAGGTCAGAGTGCTTAATTTAATAGCCCATAAAAAAGCAGCAGCTTTGAGACGAACATTTGGAGCCTCTTCATCAACAAAATCTACGGGCAGTCCTTTGCCCACTCGCATCAGGTTTATTTCGATAATTTCCTTTTAATATATATCACAATTTGCAAATTTTCATATAAATTAAAAGAGGGGGCATATATACTCGTGTTTCGAAAATTCAAAGCAAGGGCATATATACTCGTATTTTGAAAATTCAAAGCGCAGGCAATTTTCTAAATGCAATTTTCATTTGGTAACTTCTTATTAATAAATATTGTAACTCGTAAGTTTTTATATACATTAAGAGACGGGGGCATGGATATACATACCATAAGTATCAAAAATAAATTATCTGTACTGAATACAATTAAGTGCAGTCGGTTATTTAAACCTTCAAATATAATTTTGTAATCGATCAAAAATAAAGATCTACATGTGGTCGTGCAGCTGGTTGTGCACTCTAAGCCTAGTCATGGGGAGGATGGTGAAGAAGAAAGAGATGAAGTGATAAATAAAGATGTGGAGAAGATAGAAGATGAAGGGGAAGAATTGGACTATGAATTTGATTGGAATTTACTTGAAGAGGAGGATGAAGTTAAAGTTAGAGAAGATTATATTCGTATTATAAGAATCCTTCAAGGAAAACATAATGAGGAAGAAAAGGAATGGAATGAAGAGGAGATAGAGAAAACTAAGGGTGAAGAGGTGGAAAAGAAGAAGGAAAGTGTTGAGAAGCAAGATTAGGAGGAAATAAAAGAAAAAGAGGACTCAAGCGATGAGACAAGTGAAAGTGACAATTCAATGGTCAAAGTAGATGAAGAAGAATGTCCCTTGGTGGACATGAGCAACAACGAACAAGAGAATCAAGAAGCATTGAAGGACGAATTGAAGATCGAAATGAGCATTACTAAACCCTTAAGCTCTTCAATTTGTACTTTCAATGATATTGTTTCTATTGATTTCATCTTACCTCTTGATAATTTTGACCCTAAAAAGGAAGTGATGAAAAGCTTGGGAATCCTTAGGAAGGTATGGAGAGAGATGATGGTGAGTGAGGAAGAGAGACACTTATTGAAAAAGGTGTGCAAGAAGGATGCAAGTGAACAATCCACATTTCACAAGAGCCTACTTGATTGTGAAGCCCAACGAATGAAGTACAATGGCAAGGAGGACCGATATCCTTGGCCATTTCGATGAGGGGAAGTTTGAATTCAATTAATAAGTCCGGCAAAGGACATTAAACCTAGCGCTTAATGGGAGGCAACCCATTTTTACTTGCTTTCTTTTATTTTTGCCTTATTCTTTTAATTTTGTTTCGTGTTTTGTTTTGTCTAGGTGTTCGGGTCGTGTGTTGAGGCTCGGTGAGAATTTCGAGCTTTATAGAAAGATATGTGCTTGAGGGAAACTTTAGGTACAAACACCTCTTCCTAAACTTAGACCAAAGTCTAAGTTTGGGGGGGGGGGGGGGGGGTGTTCGTCTTTTTATGCATAATTTTTAAATTGCACCGATGTACCCCCCGTTTGTGAGAGCTTATTGATTATCATTTTTGTTCGAAAATTTTGGGTTTAATTGGTGATACATACTTGTACATGAGTTTTGCCTAATGTTTGTTGATGGTTTGAGAGCTAGATGCTTTTTAGGAGATGGAGTTGAAAGGTCGGAAATGTGAGCATACTCAAGGAGCTTAACGTGAGGTGATCGTGTCTTGAAGAAAGAAGAAAGTGCTTGGTGCTAATTGGAGGTAGTAAACCCCAAACTTAAAATTGCTTAGCAATGTCGAAGTTTGGGGGGGGGGGGGGGGGTTATTTGTTTTTTTATTTTTCACATTTTACATTGCACCGGCGCACTTGAGGCTTCACTTGTACATTGCACAGGCGCACGCCTCATTTTTGTAGAGTTTTGCTTATTTGAGTATTTTGTATAATTGTTGAGCTTAAATGTTTAATGGTAGCTTATTTTGTTGATTTGGGAGTTTAAGATCGTGTGACTTGGTGTTAGAGGCTTAATTGATGGTGATTGTTTGGTTTTTTAGATTTAGTTGAGTTTGATGGTATTGATTGAGACTTGTTTGTTTACTTGTTTATGTGAAGATTGTGCTTGATTTTGTGCTCGATCCATGATTAGACAAGCCCGTGAGCTTTAGAGCCTTTAGACTTGCATACATTTTGGTCTAATTTCTTTCTTGTGAGTATTATTCATGCTTGTGTGCTCTAGTACTTGCCAATTATCTTGTTTGAGGCTACATTAAGTGGGAATTTTTTTGAAAGTGATATGAGGCCATCTTTGATTTGAATAGCTACTGTTGGGAAAATAGGGGTGCCCGGAATCTATTCGGGATGAAATTTAAATACGAATTTAAATTCAATTATTACTAGCATGAATTAATCCTAATTAATTCAAATAATAATTCCAACAACAAATTTAATATCATGCATATTGAATTAATTCACATAAAATCTAGGCGGAATAAACAAGAATGTGACTTATGTACCTCTTGTAGAATTGGCCTTTGAATAAACGGGACAATCACGATCACGCTTTATCAACCCAAAAGCCTTCTCAAGTATTTCCCTTTCGCCTTACTTGATCACCGGTGGGAGATGCTTTCAAGTAATTTTAATAACTAAGGAAAAAGAAAAATATATATGCTCTTGATTTTTCCAACACATGTAATTATGTACTTAGGGATGAAATAACCATCCCTTATTTATAATAGGAGGTGGCCGAAAATTTCATGGTTTATGGGCCTGGAGAAAATCTTTTCTTAGTCTCTAAGAAATCTTGAATATATCTCATATATTCTTTTCTCCACAATAAAATATTCCACAAATATCTCACCCTCCTAATTATACTTGTTATTTTCGAAAAATATAGGAGCAGAATTCAAGATTTGAATCTTCTTGAATATATGAGATAATCTTGTATTCCAAGAATACTTATCTTTCATAATATCTTTCCAAGAAAATCAACAAAATCTTTTCTCTCCTAATATTCCATATTTTCGAAAATTTCAAGAAAAATCAGCATTATATTTTCTTTTTATTTTAATCACCTTATTATTATTGGGCTACTTAATGGACTACTTGAGGGGCCTTTAAGGAGAATTAAGATTGGACCTCCTAATGGAATTCTGAATTTCAATATTGAGCCCCAATATAATTCAATCCATTAAGATTAATTATTACCACTAATAAATTAATATTGCACTATCCATCTTAATCTATATTACGATAATATGGGCTCCCGGTTATTATTTCCCGCGTTTAAGATTATCAAGTCCATTAATTAATTAAGCTTCTGAATAGCTCTAAATTAATTAATATGTTTCACCTTGGAGTAAAGACATCTCAAAATTATTATCCGTTCCGAAGAAACTGATTCTTCACTTGCAAGATTTGGTACGATAAAACTTCTGAGCCCACCAAGGGGACTAATCACACGATCCGTACTCGCACGCGTTTCTCCGTATTAAATCTTAGCAACCGTCGTATGATTAATATTACTTCCCAAAACACAAAGTTCGAAGTCACGATGATTCTCACCCAACATGAATCAAAGCAGTAACCATTAAGCACACTGACTTTAAGCGAATATACTAACTTCTACTAGTCGCTTCCCCACAAGCGGACGGGTTCACTGTAGTATGAGTAAGTATAATGACCAAGTATTATCGAACCCAAGGGATAGTGTGTGCGAACAGATCCCTGAAGATCTACGCGTCGTAGTTAATATGAGTGAAATGTTTTTGGATTTTTTTGAAAGATTAATTAAAAGACTAAAATTATCCTAAGAATGCAAAAATCAAAATTAAACTAAGAATCGTAGGGTTGTTTTCAAATGAGAGATGGTGATGCTCAGGATAGGAATCCCTAAGTATACTAACGGAGCAGGTACATAATCAAAATAACTGTGACGCGCAAGAAATAACCTAAGTAAAAGAATGCAAGGTGAAAGCTCAAGATTCTAAACCCTAATACTTTACCCTAACACTCGACTTCACTAATCCATTAACAAGTTAATAGATTGTGCTTAATTAATGAGACCCTAATTTAACTAAGGTGATGTGGTCGTCCTCCTTCGCTAAACTGGTAGATGAATTAACCCTTTCTAAACCCTCTAGTTAAGTCTACTCGTTGTTAAAGAGTGATACGGTCGTCCTCTCTCTGACACTTTTCGAACGAAATTCAAAAGTAAAGTAAAGATTAATTTTAAGAATTCATTAATCAAGAGAATTAAAACCTAACGTCACAAGTTACCCTAATTACGTACCCACAGCCTACTTCTACGAGTTCATCCTACCCCAAGCATGCGAGGGTTTTAGCTAAACATGGTTTTAACGTAAACAAAAGCAGTAGAAGAAACAATGAACATAAACATGATTAATTCAACAAAGAAAATATGAAACATGAACTAGGGTTTTAAAGAATAAAAAATACTAAGAACTGAAATTTAATTGATAAAAACAAAGTTTAAAGCGTTAAAAGTTACCAAGCTAACGAAAAGAAACTAAGAAACGAAAATAAACGAAGAATTCGTATGAAAAACCTCAACCAAACGTAAAGTAAACTTGCTCGTTCCTTCTCCTCTTTCTCTCTCTAAAAACTAAGTCTAAAAGTGATGTATTTCGTGGATGGTTCCCCAAAAATGTGTTTGGAAGAATATATATAAGGATCGGGCTGAAACGGGAGTCAATGGGCCGAAAAAATGAATTTTGAAATTTTGCTCTCGGAGGCGCTCGAGCTGACCCGCTCGAGCGGAGGCGCTCGAGCATAGGTGGTCGAGCGAAGAAAATACTCTGCAAGTTTGGGGTGCTCGAGCTGACGAGCTCGAGCGGAGGCGCTCGAGCATAGGTGGTCGAGCGGATCAGGTGGACGAGCGGAGGCGCTCGAGCAGTGGTGCTCGAGCACTTTTCAGCAGCAGAACACTTGTTCGTAAAATCTTCATATCTCCTCAACCGGGAGTCCGTTTTGGCCGATTTAAAGTCCTACGAACTCCTCTTTTCGCCCTCTATTCATCTATGAAAACTAAAGAGATATATTCATTAGTTTATGAAAATGATACTCAATTGACTCCAAACACTCATAAAAAACACTCAAAACTAGGGCATTTCGAGTGACGAATCATGACAATTTCACGCCTAATCAAACCCCCCAAACTTACCATGTTGCTTGTCCTCAAGAAACGAAATAATAAGTCAAGTGAAATTGTTAGGAATGAGTCAAAGAATCAAATTATACAAGCAAATGAATTCGAGCTTCAAAGATCAATCACACGTATACTCACTCATTTTCCTTCATCATACTCATGCAACAATAACAAGAAACACCAAGATCAAACATGGATGTGCACTCAACGATGTGTTTCACTCCCTCACAAGTGTATATCAATAATCAAGGGACTCACTCAAACAATCAATCACTCATATTGGCAGCCATAGGCTTGTAAGCGCTCTTAACTCCGACCATACTCTAGAAATCAATGTCGAATCAAAAAGGACTTTTCTCAAGGTTGTAATGTAGGCTCTTTGGACAGGCGGGATAATAATATGGTAAAGTGACTTAAGTGAATGGAGAATAGAAAATCAAACTTCGGTACTTCGAGAGTAGGAACAGACTACTTCAAACATATTCAATCAACACACCTTCAATTCCAATTCTCTCAACACTTCAATTTTTTTTTCCTTTCTCACTCTTTCACTTTTTTTTTTAATCACTTCACTTTTTTTTCTTTTTTTCTTTTTCGCACAAACACATGAGCTCTTTTTTTTTTTTTTGCTCATTCACAATTTTTTTCTTTTTCCCACAACTCAAAACTTCATCACACCTTCTTCTTATATTCACTCAACAAACAACATTTTCCTTTTTCAACTCAATTCAATCCCATCACATTTACACTTTTCCTATTCTCCACTCAAATCGGGACAAAAAGGCTTAGGAACTTGGAATAGTGTTTAAAATGTGCTAGCAAATAAAATAGGCTAAGGCTCAAACGGGCTAACAAGGGATTCAATGTCATTGGTAAGGAAAATTTGGCTAAGTGACTCAATCAAAACAAAGATGGCCTAAGATCACATTCGGCATATCAAACTAGACACAATCAAGAAGCAAGAGCACACACAAGTTCTAGCATCCTCTAAGGTGACGATCCACTCACAAACGAAGAGATTATTTTATGCATCAAAATCTCATAAGGCTCAAATCTTACGGCTTTCACATCCATGCTAGTCCTAGTGAATTCTCACTCTCATCACACAAGTACTCAAAAAGAAAACTTGTAAGTATACTAGTTCTCTCTCAAATCCACTCTAACTCAAACACTCACACAAAAGAATTCTTAACTCAACTTCACAATTCACCCTACTCATCAAATCATACTCAAAGATAACAATCAACAAGCATAAGATGATTGATAGGCATGAAATATGCAATAGCGACTTAGATCAAAATCACCCCAAGGAGCATCTCAAGACACCAAATAACCAATCACGCTCAAAGATATGGGGTGCTCCGGTGCAATGTAACAAGAAACATAAAAAACTCCACCCCTCAAACTTCGACCTTGCGAAGAGGTCTAAGTTTGGGGTTGTGGGTTACCTCAACCAAACAATTCAGTTTCTCTCAAACGTAGCACACTCCCTTGCTTGAGTTTAAGTACTTCATCGAGACAAGCCTACAAAATAAACTCTCACGTACGAGGTTAAAACTTACGACTCAACAACACCCTAATAACATAATAAGAATCTAAAAATAAATAAAAGCAAATAAAAAATAGGTTGCCTCCCATTCAACGCTATTTTTAAGGTCCTCATGCCGGACCGAGCTCAAAGGAGCTTATGGGACATCATACTCAAAGTTACCTCCCTTACTCTCATAAGAGTGGTGGTTGAATTCCTTTCCTTGATTCCCCTCCATCATGAGTTCCTTTGCTTCCTTTTCCACCTCAAGTGGTATAGGTCTCAACTCCTTCTCTCTCACTTTCCACGGAGGTGCCCACTTCTTGACTTTTGACTCCTCCTTCTTAACTCCTCCTTTACCCTCTAATTGGATCACGTCCACACTTTTCACCTCTTCATCCTTCAACTTCTTCACTTTATCCCTATCAAAATAATCACGATCATAATGCACATTGGTTAAATCATCAAGTGAAGGATTATCAAAATCATGAACATGAGACAGATTAGAGATAGGAGGTGTGTCTTCAACACGAGGATCCATTGCATCCATGCAATACAAACTCTCATCCTCCTTCGGGTGCTTCATGGCTTCATATAGGGAAATCTTCACTTCTTGATCATCAACCTTCAATGTAATCTTCCCATTTGCCACGTCTAGCACCATCCCCGCCGTAGCTAAGAACGGTCTTCCCAAGATTAGGGGCATGTGCTCATCTTCCTCCATCTCTAGCACTATAAAGTCGGCTGGAAAAATGTGATCTCCAACTCTCACAAGGACGTCTTCAACAACACCTTGAGGTCTTGTGATAGACCGGTCGGCAAGTTGAAGCGTCATCCTTGTGGGTTGAAGTTCACCACCTTCCAACTTCTTGAAAAGCGACAACGGCATCAAATTAATACTCGCTCCGAGGTCGCACAACGCTCCCTTCTTGATCCCGTTCCCAATATCACAAAGAATGGTGAAGCTCCCGGGATCCTTCAGCTTTGGAGGAAGCGCCTTGTGCACTAATGCACTCACCTCGTGGTTCAACTGCACCAACTTCGGCTCATCTACTAGTCGTCTTTTTGCGATCAAGTCCTTCAGAAACTTTGCATAGTTGGGCATCTGTTCCAAAGCATCATAAAAAGGGATATTAATATGCAATTGTTTAAACACATCAAGGAATTTAGCGAATTTCTCATCAAGCTTCTTTTTCATGAAGCGTTGTGGATATGGGACGAGTATCACAGATTTGGGTACCCCCCATTCATCTTTCTCGGTCTCTTTCACTTTCTCCCTTGCTTCATTTGCCTTCTTCCACTTAGGAACTCTCTCAACCTTCTCAAGGCCTTCCTCTTCAAGCTCTTTGCTCGCTTGAGTGCTTTCACCCTCAACCTTCTTCTCAACTATCACCTCTTCAATCTCATCTCTATCTTGAGGCATCTCAGAATCAGCAGGCATCTGAGGACCTTCATAGTTGGTTCCACTTCTAACCTGGATCGCCTTGCAATGCTCTTTCGGGTTCCCCTCCGGTATGGAAGGATATTTTCCCGGCTCTCTATTCAACGACTTTGCAATCTGGCTCATCTGGAACTCTATAGAAGTGAATCTTCGATTGTTCTCTTGTTGAGTTCTACTCCACTCAATGTTCATCTTCTGGAGCTCTTGATCACGTTGATCACCCTTTTTATGCAATTCTTTCACATCGTACTCCAAGGATGACAACCTCTTACTTCCTTCCTCCACCTTCTGTAGAGTTACTCTCAACATCTCCTCAGTTGATGCACCGCCTTCTCCACCTGGAGGCTTTGAACTTGGGTCAATACCCGGAGGAACTGTAACACCCGCCTTTGGGTTAGCATATGAGAAATTCTCGTTCTTCCTCCATATGTTTTGAAGAGGTTGCTGGCGTCCTTGATAGCCTTGTGTGTTCCTCCATTGATTTTGAGGTGGCTGAGGACCTGGAGGTACAAATGGTTGGCCATAAGAAGGCCTTCCATACTGATTTCCACCTTGGTAGCCATTCTGATTGTAATACGGACCTCTCATGTAATTGGCTACCTCTTGCTGTCCACTTGGCTGGTCTACTCTATCATTCTCTGCTGCATGCTCTCCAACCAAATTCTTCCCCAACTCGAGGTTGTTAATCTTTTCCATCATGGCCATCAACAGCCTTATCGTTCCTTCACCCTCTTCAACCTGATGCACTCTCTGGAAGTCTGCATCCACACTCCAAGCCCCGGCATTCGTGACTATGTTGTCTACGATCTCTCGACACCTCTCTATTCCTTGATTCATAAATGATCCACTAGCATATACATCTAGATGGTCTTGCCCGGCCTTGTTGGCACCACTGTAGAAAAATGCCATCACATCTCCCTCATTGTATCCGTGCTGCGGGCACTCTATCAGCATGTTTGAGTATCTCTCCCACGCTTGACGTAGGTCCTCTCCTTACTTCTGGCGGAAGGAAGAGATCTCAATCCTTGCTTTGATCGTTCTGGATGGAGGGTAGAACCCCTCGAGGAACAGACGCTCGAGCTCGGCCCAAGTGGTAATACCTCCCCGTGGAAGCGTATTATCGTACCACTCTTTTGCTATTCCCGTCAATGAGAATGGGAACAGCCTAAGCCTCTTGGCATCTTCAGACATGCCATTGTAATTGAAAGTGGAGGCTATCATTAGAAAACTCCTCAGATGTGTATGCGGATTCTCCTTCCCGATCACCCCCTTGAACTGATTCTCGGTAAGCAGCTTTAGAATTCCCGGGGAAATCGAGAAGTTATTTGCCTCAACAGGAGGTAATGCCACTCCATCATAGTACCGCTGTGGCTGCGCTGCAAACCTCCCTCGAATAGCCATATGTTGATCTACGTTCTGAGGAACGTGTTGAGGATTAGCAGCAGGTACGGGTACTTGTTGGGGTGGTGGTTGGCAAACAGGTGGTTGATTGTAAACTGGAGGTGGATGATACGGGTATGGTGGGTAAGGATAAGGTGGGTATGGGTAGGGTGGATAAGGTAAGTTGTTTTGTGGTAAGTTAGGATGTGAGTAAGCAGGGTTGTGTTGAGGGTTTTGAACAAGGTTATGAGCTGGGCTATTTTGGTTCTGAGTACCCGGGTTTTGGCTCTGGCTTTCTCCTAACGGATCTTGATTCTTGCTGGTATTGCCATCAATGCCGTCAACCCGGTTCAATGCCTGATTGAACTCATTCTCGACATCATCCAACTCATTAGTGATGTCCATCGGTTCTTTCCCTCCGGCAGCGTTCATCCTTCTTAAGAAGGCTCGGTTCCTTCTAGCTATCGTCTCAGGGTCCAACGGTATTCTCTCTTTGCTCGTATTGCCTTGTGAGCGTGTTTTCATATACCTGACACACTAGCAGAAGGATCAAAATGCAACTGCCGATTGAATAAAAATAAAAATAAACAGAAAATAAAGCACTCACTACTAACTACTAAGCTATCTACAAGTCATATTCAAAAAGCATACAAAGCCATCCCCGGCAACGGCGCCATTGACTTTAAGCAAATATACTAACTTCTACTAGTCGTTTCCCCGCAAGCGGACTGGTTCACTGTAGTATGAGTAAGTATAATGACCAAGTATTATCGAACCCAAGGGATAGTGTGTGCGAACAGATCCCTGAAGATCTACGCGTCGTAGTTAATATGAGTGAAATGTTTTTGGATTTTTTTGAAAGATTAATTAAAAGACTAAAATTATCCTAAGAATGCAAAAATCAAAATTAAACTAAGAATCGTAGGGTTGTTTTCAAATGAGAGATGGTGATGCTCAGGATAGGAATCCCTACGTATACTAACGGAGTAGGTACATAATCAAAATAAATGTGACGCGCAAGAAATAACCTAAGTAAAAGAATGCAAGGTGAAAGCTCAAGATTCTAAACCCTAATATTTTACCCTAACACTCGACTTCACTAATCCACTAACAAGTTAATAGATTGTGCTTAATTAATGAGACTCTAATTTAACTAAGGTGATGCGGTCGTCCTTCTTCGCTAAACTGGTAGATGAATTAACCCTTTCTAAACCCTCTAGTTAAGTCTACTCGTTGTTAAAGAGTGATACGGTCGTCCTCTCTCTAACACTTTTCGAACGAAATTCAAAAGTAAAGTAAAGATTAATTTTAAGAATTCATTAATCAAGAGAATTAAAACCTAACGTCACAAGTTACCCTAATTACGTACCCACAACCTACTTATACGAGTTCATCCTACCCCAAGCATGCGAGGGTTTTAGCTAGACATGGTTTTAACGTAAACAAAAGCAGTAGAAGAAACAACGAACATAAACATGATTAATTCAACAAAGAAAATATGAAACATGAACTAGGGTTTTAAAGAATTAAAAATACTAAGAACTGAAATTTAATTGATAAAAACAAAGTTTAAAGCGTTAAAAGTTACCAAGCTAACGAAAAGAAACTAAGAAACGAAAATAAACGAAGAATTCGTATGAAAAACCTCAACCAAACGTAAAGTAAACTTGCTCGTTCCTTCTCCTCTTTCTCTCTCTAAAAACTAAGTCTAAAAGTGATGTATTTCGTGGATGGTTCCCCAAAAATGTGTTCGGAAGTATATATATAAGGATCGCGCTGAAACGGGAGTCAATGGGCCGAAAAAATGAATTTTGAAATTTTGCTCACGGAGGCGCTCGAGCTGACGAGCTCGAGCGGAGGCGCTCGAGCATAGGTGGTCGAGCAGAGGCGCTCGAGCAGTGGTGCTCGAGCACTTTTCAGCAGCAGTACACTTGTTCGTAAAATCTTCATATCTCCTCAACCGGGAGTCCGTTTTGGCCGATTCAAAGTCCTACGAACTCCTATTTTCACCCTCTATCCATCTATGAAAACCAAAGAGATAAATTCATTAGTTTATGAAAATGATACTCAATTGACTCCAAACACTCATAAAAAATACTCAAAACTAGGGTATTTCGAGTGACGAATCATGACAATTTCACGCCTAATCATACACACGGTCCTATTTAAGTGATGAAGATTAAGAAATCAATAATCACTGAGGTCTAATTCTTCACATTTCAGAACAGAAGAATTTATCCTCGCTGTAGGTCCTCTTCAGCACATACTAAATGTGCTAGTGCAATCTCTTAGTCAAGACAGACCAATCTGAGACTTACACATCGACCTTTCACGGTGGATTGTTCAATTCCACCTAGGTCGTGAATTTGTACGTTTAGTTACAAGGAAACCGTTAATGTGATCTTCCGTGATCGGGTATCACCACATTAACTACAATGTAACAAGTAATATATATAATGAACTGATTGCAATAAATATTCAACATTCAATCATATCTAAAGCAAATGTGATAAAAGAATTATTCTCATAAACAAGTGTTTAATACATGAGTTATACAAAGTAAAAGCATACTTTCACGTATAACTCCAACAGCCACTTAGCCAAATTTTCCATATCAAATGAAATTTTCCATAGTTAGCCCTTTTGAGCCTATTGACCTATTTTTCTTGGCAACCTACAAATTTAGCCTAATTATCCTTTTTGTGAGCCTAATTTTTCCTATGAGCTAGTGGAGCTTGAACATGGATAGTGAGGTTGAGTTGAGCTTTAATGTAAATTTGGTGGATGAGTTTGTGTGATAGTGAAAAGAGTGAAAAAGAAGAGAAAAAGATGAGTTGAGAAGTTGTACAAAAAAAAGATTGAGTTGGTTGTTAAAAGAAAAAAAATTGTGAAGAAACTCTCTCGTGTATAACTATTTGATAGAGTTTCAAGTTCGAAAGGTGTTTGAGGGTTGATGGTGAAGAATGTGCTTGAAAAATGAGACAAGTAGATTGTTGAGTATGAGTTTTTGAGTTGCAACTTGATCACTTGCGACTTTGTCTTGAGATTTTTAGATGTGTCTATGCGTCTTTATGTCTCGCTCCACTAGTTTACGAGTCACTTTATCCAAATTTTCCCCACCTTAACCAAAGAGCCCAACATTACAACCAAATGCAAAGTCCTCATTGATTCTTGGATTGATCACTTAGCAAGTGGTGGAGAATTTAGATGATTGTCAAGCTTATGGTAGTGCACTTGTGTGAATTGATTGTTGAGAGCATACATTCCTTGATACACTTTTGAGTGATGAGTGATACACTTACTTGAGAGGAAACTGTGGATTGAGCCTTGATCTTGCAGTGATTTGAACATGACTTGTGAATTTGCTAGTTGATTGTTGTACTTAATGGCTTGACTAGATTGAATGAACTTGACAATTGCTACTTATCTCTTTGACACTCATTTCTTCGCAATCCTCCCACTTGTTCTTATTTTTTTCGATTCTCGGGGATGAACAACACTTTAAGTTTGGGGGTGTTGATTAGTGTGATTATTGCTCGAAATTCATGCTTTTTATTTGCCAATTTTATTAGATTTTGTGTGATTATTTATATTAATTTGATTATTTGTGCTTAATAGTCGAAAAAGGTGTGTTTTGCTATTTTTGCATGAAATTGAATATTTTTAGAAGCAAACACGTGTTAATTGAGATCGATCAAGAAGTGGGCGTGAGAAAGAAGGAATTCAATCTAAAAAGGTTAATGCAAGCTCAAGGAGATGATTATTGAAGACAAGAGATAAAGAAGAAAGGAAGAAAAAGGGAGCAATGATCAGAAATGGGATTCGAATTGAGCAAAAATGAAGATCTACATGTGGTCGTGCACTTATTGAGGTCATGCACCTGGTCGTGCAGTTTCAAGGGGAAGTGCTCATGCAAAGGCACACGGTCGTACACCTTAAGAAATTTTGCGAAGCCGAGAGTATTGGGGTGTGCATGACCAGGAGTGGTGTGCCCCCCAAAGTTTCAGCAAGAAAACATTTGTTTGTGGTCGTGCACCTGGTTGTGCCCATCTGCACGGTCGTGCACCTTGAAATTTTAGATTTTTCCATTCTAAGATCGGGACACGTGCCAAAGATCGGGAGGAGGAGTATGTAAGCATAAAATTCAAATTTTAGAAGAAAAACCCGAGATTAGGCTAGAACACACCACCATACACCCCCTTAGGGGGCACACACCCCACACACTAGATTAGTTTAATTTCACCTCTCATTTCTAGGTTTTTTTTCTTTGAATAATTAGAGTAATTTAGCTTAGGATTTCAAGATCAAAGTTCTATTTCAAGCTTGTAAACCCAAGAGGTGACTTCTTTCCTTATTATTGCAATTTCATTTTCATTTAGTTATGTGTTTAATATTTTGTTCTTGTTTAGCTATGGTTTTTCATTGTGAAACCATGAGCTAATTGTTTTGATGCTTGGAATGTTAGATACCATGTGAAATCTTGAGTTGTGATTGCTCTTTGCCTATTCTATGTTGATTTTTGGATTTTGCTTCTATTGATGGATTTGTATTGAGCTTTGATTGTTAATCTCTTGTAGCTTGTTTGTTGAGGCATGTTTTGCGTAGACGAGAGTTACATGAACATGATTAGATGAATTGATTAGGCGTGAAATTGTCATGATTCGTAGCTAGAAACGCCCTAATTTTGGTCGAGTTTATAGAGTATTTAGAGTCAATTGAGCATTATTTCTACACATTGATGAATTTGTCTCTTTGATGCTCATAGGTGAATAGAGGACGAAAAACGGAGTTCGTAGGACTTTGAATCGACTCAAACGGATGCCCGGATGAGAAGATATTGAAGAAATACGATTGGTATTAGTGCGGACGAGGAAAAGTATCACTTGGGAGGAGTTAGAAGTCACTCGAGTGACTAGGTCGAGCGCACGAGCTCGAGCGCTTAAACTTACAGAACTATTCTTGCGCTCGAGCAGCTCGAGCGCCACCGCTCGAGCGAATTGCTCGAGCGCCCAAAACATACAGTGTGATTTCAGCGCTCGACCGGCTCGAGCGGAACCGCTCGAGCGATTGTGTCATTCGAGCTACACTGCTCGAGCGTTTTGCTCGAGCAACCTTGGATTTTTGCCTCCGGATGCGTATTTTCGGCCCATTAACTCCCGTTTCTACCCGTGCCTATATATACCTTTTCCAAACATGTTTTGAAGGATAACCCGGACTTTTAGAAATAACTTTAGACTTAGTTTTTGAAGAGGAGAAGAACGAGCAAGCTTTACTTTTACGTTGTTGAGGTTTTTCATTCGAATTCTTAGTTTCTTTTCGTTTCTTAATTCCTTTTCATTAGTTTGATTTCTTTAAACACTTTGAAACGTCGTTTTAGTTAATTAAATTTCAGTTCTTAGAATTATTTTCTTTTAAAACCCTAGTTCATGTTTCATATTTTCGTTCTTCAATTCATTATGTTTATGTTCGTTGTTTCTTCTATTGCTTTTATTTTTGTTAAAACCATGTCCGGCTAAAACCCTTGCATGCTTAGGGTAGGATGAACTCGTAGAAGTAGGATGTGGGTACGTAATTAGGGTAATTTGTGACGTTAGTTTTAATTCTCTTGATTAATGAATTCTTATAATTAATCTGAACTTTACCTTTGAATTTAGTACGAAAGTGTTAGAGAGAGGACGACCGCATCACTCAATAACAATTAGTAGTCTTAACGAGAAGGTTTAGGAAATGTTAATTCATCTACCGGTTTAGCGAAGGAGGACGACCACATCACCTTAGTTAAATTAGGGTCTCATTAATTAAGCACAATCTAGTAACTTGTTAGTAGATTCGTGAAGTCGAGTGTTAGGGTAAAGTATTAGGGTTTAGAATCTTGAGCTTTCACCTTGCATTCTTAGACTTAGGTTAATTCTTGTGTGTCACAGTTATTTTGATTATGTACCTGCTCCGTTAGTATACGTAGGGATTCCTATCCTGAGCATCACCATCTCATACTTGCATATACACCTTAGATACTTAGTTTAATTTTCCTTTTGCATTCGTAGGATAATTGAGTTTAGTTTAATTAATCTTTCCAAAAAACCCAAAAACACACACTCATATTAACTACGACGCGTAGATCTTCAGGGATCTATTCGCATATACACCATCCCTTGGGTTCGATACTACTTGGTCATTATACTTACTCTTACTACAGTGAACCCGTACTCTTGCGGGTGAGCGACTAGTAGAAGTTAGTAAAATCGCTTCAAGTCAATGGCGCCGTTGCCGGGGATGGCGTTGTATGCTTTTTGAATAGGACTTGTAGATAGCTTAGTAGTTAGTAGTGGGTGATTTATTTTCTGTTTTTATTTTTTATTTGTATTCAATCGGCAGTTGCGTTTTGACCCTTCTGCTAGTGTGTTAGGTTTATGAAAACACGCTCACAAGGCAATACGAGCGAAGAGAGAATACCGTTGGACCCTGAGACAATAGCCAGAAGGAACCGAGCCTTCTTGAGAAGGATGAACGCTGCCGACTTAGGAAAGGAACCAATGGATATCAATAATGAGTTGGACGATGCTGCCAACGATTTCAATCAGGCAGTAGACCGAGTTGAAGGCACTGGAGTTAGTGGTAGCCAGAATCAAATTCCATTAGGGGATAGCCAGAGCCTAAACCCGGATACACAAAACGTAGGGAATCCAGCTCAGAACCTTGTCCATAATCCTCATAACAACCCTGCTTACCCACAAAACCCAAATAACCCTTTTAACAACCCAGTATACCAACATTACCCATACACACCTTATCCTTACCCACCATATCCATATCATCCACCTCCTGTCTACAACCAACCACCTGTTTACCAACCACCACCCCAACAAGTACCCGTACCAGCTGCTAATCCTCAACACGTTCCTCAGAACGTAGATCACAATATGGCTATTCGAGGGAGGTTTGCAGCACAGCCACAGCGGTACTATGATGGAGTGGCTTTACCTCCTGTTGAGGCGAACAACTTCTCGATATCCCCAGGGATTTTAAAACTGCTTACCGAGAATCAATTCAAAGGGGTGATCGGGAAGGAGAATCCTCACACTCACTTGAGGAGCTTTCTCATGATAGCCTCAACATTTAATTATAATGGCATGTCTGAAGATGCCAAGAGGCTTAGGCTGTTCCCATTCTAATTGACGGGAATAGCCAAGGAGTGGTACGATAATACACTCCCGCGGGGAGGTATTACCACTTGGGCCGAGCTCGAGCGTCTGTTCCTCGAGCGATTCTATCCTCCATCTAGGACGATCAAGGCTAGAATTGAGATCTCGTCCTTTCGCCAGAAGTCTGGAGAAGATTTACGCCAAGCGTGGGAGAGATACTCAAACATGCTGATTGAGTGCCCGCAGCACGGGTACAACGAGGGGGATATTATGACATTCTTCTACAGTGGTGCCAACAAGGCGGGGCAAGACCATTTAGACGCTTGTGCGGATGGAGCATTCTTGAACCAAGGCATAGAGAGGTGTAGGGAAATCGTGGACAACATTGTCACGAATGCCGGTGCTTGGAGTGGAGATGCAGATTTTCAGAGAGTGCATCAGGTTGAAGAGGGAGAAGGAACGAGAAGGCTATTGATGGCCATGATGGAAAAGATCAAGTGGGGAAGAATTTGGTTGGAGAGCATGCAGTAGAGAATGAGAGAGTAGACCAACCAAGTGGGCAGCAAGAGGTAGCCAATTACATGGGAGGTCCGTATTACAACCAGAATGGCTACCAAGGTGGAAACCAGTATGGAAGGCCTTCTTATGGCCAACCATTTGTACCTCCAGGCCCACAACCACTTCAAAATCAATGGAGGAACACACAAGGAGTTCAAGGAGGCCAGCAACCTCCTCAAAACACATGGAGGAAAAATTATAATTTTTCTTATGCTAACCCAAAAGCTGGTGTTACTGTTCCTGCAGGTATTGATCCGGGGTCTAAACCTCCTGGTGGAGAAGGCGGTGCATCAACCGAGGAGATGTTGAGAGCGATCCTTCAGAAGGTGGAGGAAGGGAGCAAGCGGTTGTCATCCTTGGAGTATGATGTGAAGGAGTTGCATAAGAAGGGTGATCAACGTGATCAAGAGCTCCAGAAGATGAATGTTGAGTGGACTAGAACTCAACAAGAGAACAATCGAAGGTTCACTTCTTTAGAGTTCCAGATGAGCCAGATTGCAAAGTCAGTGAATAGAATGCCGGAGGGGAACCCAAAAGAGCATTGCAAGGCGATCCAGCTTAGAAGTGGAACCAACTATGAAGGTCCTCAGATGCCTGCTGATTCTGAGACGCCTCAAGTTGAGAAGGGGATTGAAAGTGAAGGGATTGAGAAGCATAAAGATATGGATGAGTCCCAGAAGGGGAAAGACTTTGAGAAGATAGAGAGAGTTCCTAAGTGGAAAAAGGCAAAGGAAGTAAGGGATAAAGTGAAAGAAACAGAAAGAGATGAATGGGGGGTACCCAAATCTGTGATACCCGTCCCATATCCACAGCGCTTCATGAAAAAGAAGCTTGATGAAAAATTTGCAAAATTTCTTGATGTTTTTAAACAATTGCATATTAATATTCCTTTTTATGATGCTTTGGAACAGATGCCGCACTATGCGAAGTTTTTGAAGGACTTGATCGCGAAAAGACGGCGAGTGGATGAGCCAAAGTTGGTGCAGTTGAACCACGAGGTGAGTGCATTAGTGCACAAGGCGCTGCCACCGAAGCTGAAGGATCCCGGGAGCTTCACGATCTTATGTGACATTGGGAACGGGATCAAGAAGGGAACGTTGTGCGACCTCGGGGCGAGCATTAATCTCATGCCCTTATCGCTTTTCAAGAAGTTGGAAGGTGGAGAACTTCAACCCACAATGATGACGCTTCAACTTGCCGATCGGTCTATTACTAGACCTCAAGGTGTGGTTGAAGACGTCCTAGTGAGAGTTGGAGATCACATTTTTCCAGCCGACTTTGTAGTGCTAGAGATGGAGGAAGATGAGCACGTGCCCCTGATCTTGGGAAGACCGTTCTTAGCTACGGCGGGGATGGTGCTAGATGTGGCAAACGGGAAGATTACGCTGAAGGTTGATGATCAAGAAGTGAAGATCTCCCTATATGAAGCCATGAAACACCCGAGGGAGGATGAGAGCTTGTATTGCATGGATGCAATTGATCCTCGTGTTGAAGACACGCCTTCTATCCCTAATCCTTCTGATATTCATGATTTTGTTAGTCCTTCACGTGATTATTTAACCCATGGGCATTATGATCTTGACTCTTTTGATAGGGATGAAGTGAAGAAGTTGAAGGATGAAGAGGTGAAGAAAGTGGACGTGGTCCCGTTAGAAGGGAAAGGAGGAGTTAAGAAGAAGAAGTCAAAATTCAAGAACTTGTTTGGTAAGACTCCTCCAGATAGAGGCAAGAAGGAGTTGAGACCCATAACATTTGGGGATGAGAAGAAAGCAAAAGGGCTCATGATGGAAGGGCATCAAGGAAAGGAGTTCAAACACCACTCTTATGAGAGTAAGGGAGGTAAATTTGAGTATGATGTCCCATAAGCTCCTTTGAGCTAGGTCCGGCATGAGGACCTTAAAAATAGCGTTGAATGGGAGGCAACCCATTTTTATTTGCTTTCATTTATTTTTAGTGTCTTTTTATATTATTAGGGAGTATTTTGAGTAGTATGTTTAACCTCGTACTTGAGAGTTTTATTTTGTAGGCTTGTCTCTAAAGGAGTAAAGGTATCATGGAGTTATTCAGATTGAAGGAACCAACTTGAGACAAGGAAGTGTGCAAAGCTAGTGAGAGAAACGGGATTATTTGGTTGAGGTAACCCACAACCCCAAACTTAGACCTCTAGCAAGGTCGAAGTTTGGGGGGTGGAGATTTTTATGTTTCTTGTTACATTGCACATGCATGCACGCCCTTATCTTTGAGTTGGGTTGGATTGATTATTAGATTGTTGAGATACTCCTTGGGGTGATTTTGATTTGACTCGCTATTGCATATTTCATGCCTATCAATCATCTTATGCTTGTTGATTGCTATCTTTGAGTATGATTTGATGAGTAGAGTGAGTTGTAAGAGTGAGTTAGAAATTCTTTTGTGTGAGTGTTTGAGTTTGAGCTGATTTGAGAAAGAACTTGTATGCTTGTGAATTTTTCTTTTGAGTACTTGTGTGATGAGAGTGAGAATGCACTAGGACTAGCATGGATGTGAAAGCTGTGAGATTTGAGCCTTATGAGATTTAAATGCATAAATTGATCTCTTCGTTTGTGAGTGAATCATCACCTTAGAGGATGCTAGAACTTGTGTGTGCTCTTGCTTCTTGATTGTGTCTAGTTTGATATGCCGAATGTGATCTTAGGCCATCTTTATTTTTATTGAGTCACTTAGCCAAAAATTTTCCTTACCAATGACATTGAATCCCTTGTTAGCCCCTTTGAGCCTAAAGCCTATTTTATTTGCTAGCACATATGAACATTATTCCAATTCCTAAGCCTTTTTGTCCAAATTTGAGTGGAGAATAGGAAAAGTGTGAATGTGAAGGGAGTGAATTGAGTTGAAAAAGGAAAAGGTTGTTTGTTGAGTGAATATGAGAAGAAGGTGTGATGAAGTTTTGAGATGTGGGAAAAAGAGAAAGAAAATTGAGAATGAGCAAAAAGAAAAAAATGAGCTCATGTGTTTGTGCGAACAAGAAAAAAAAAAGTGAAGTGATTGAAAAAAAAAAGTGAAAAGAGAAAGAAAAAAAAAATTGAAGTGTTGAGAGAAGTGGAATTGAAAGAGTGTTGATTTAATATGTTTGAAGTAGTCTGTTCCTAATCTCGAAGTTCCGAAGTCTGATTTTCTATTCTCCATTCACTTGAGTCACTTTACCATATTGTTATCCCACCTGTCCAAAGAGCCTACATTACAACCTTGAGAAAAGTCCTTTTTGATTCGGCATTGATTTCTAGAGTATGGTCGGAGTTGAGAGTGCTTACAAGCCTATGGTTGCCGATATGAGTGATTGATTGTTTGAGTGAGTCCCTTAATCATTGATATACACTTGTGAGGGAGTGAAACACATCGTTGAGTGCACATCCATGCTTGATCTTGGTGTTTCTTATTATTGTTGCATGAGTACGATAAAAGAAAGTGAGTGAGTATACGGGTGATTGACTTTTGAAGCTTGAGTTCATTAGCTTGCATGATTGATTTTTTTTTACTCATTCCTAACAATTTCACTTGACTTATTATTTCATTGCTTGAGGACAAGCAATATGGTAAGTTTGGGGGGGTTGATTAGGCGTGAAATTGTCATGATTCGTAGCTAGAAACACCCTAATTTTGGTCGAGTTTATAGAGTATTTAGAGTTAATTGAGCATTATTTCTACACATTGATGAATTTGTCTCTTTGATGCTCATAGGTGAATAGAGGACGAAAAACGGAGTTCGTAGGACTTTGAATCGACTCAAACGGATGCCCGGATGAGAAGATATTGAAGAAATACGATTGGTATTAGTGCGGACGAGGAAAAGTATCACTTGGGAGGAGTTAGAAGTCACTCGAGTGACTAGGTCGAGCGCACGAGCTCGAGCGCATTGCTCGAGCGCTTAAACTTACAGAACTATTCTTGCGCTCGAGCAGCTCGAGCGCCACCGCTCGAGCGAATTGCTCGAGCGCCCAAAACATACAGTGTGATTTCAGCGCTCGACCGGCTCGAGCGGAACCGCTCGAGCGATTGTGTCATTCGAGCTACACTGCTCGAGCGGGACCGCTCGAGCGTTTTGCTCGAGCAACCTTGGATTTTTGCCTCCGGATGCGTATTTTCGGCCCATTAACTCCCGTTTCTACCCGTGCCTATATATACCTTTTCCAAACACGTTTTGAAGGATAACCCGGACTTTTAGAAATAATTTTAGACTTAGTTTTTGAAGAGGAGAAGAACGAGCAAGCTTTACTTTTACGTTGTTGAGGTTTTTCATTCGAATTCTTAGTTTCTTTTCGTTTCTTAATTCCTTTTCATTAGTTTGATTTCTTTAAACACTTTGAAACGTCGTTTTAGTTAATTAAATTTCAGTTCTTAGAATTATTTTCTTTTAAAACCCTAGTTCATGTTTCATATTTTCGTTCTTCAATTCATTATGTTTATGTTCGTTGTTTCTTCTATTGCTTTTATTTTTGTTAAAACCATGTCCGGCTAAAACCCTTGCATGCTTAGGGTAGGATGAACTCGTAGAAGTAGGATGTGGGTACGTAATTAGGGTAATTTGTGACGTTAGTTTTAATTCTCTTGATTAATGAATTCTTATAATTAATCTGAACTTTACCTTTGAATTTAGTACGAAAGTGTTAGAGAGAGGACGACCGCATCACTCAATAACAATTAGTAGTCTTAACGAGAAGGTTTAGGAAATGTTAATTCATCTACCGGTTTAGCGAAGGAGGACGACCGCATCACCTTAGTTAAATTAGGGTCTCATTAATTAAGCACAATCTAGTAACTTGTTAGTAGATTCGTGAAGTCGAGTGTTAGGGTAAAGTATTAGGGTTTAGAATCTTGAGCTTTCACCTTGCATTCTTAGACTTAGGTTAATTCTTGTGTGTCACAGTTATTTTGATTATGTACCTGCTCCGTTAGTATACGTAGGGATTCCTATCCTGAGCATCACCATCTCATACTTGCATATACACCTTAGATACTTAGTTTAATTTTCCTTTTGCATTCGTAGGATAATTGAGTTTAGTTTAATTAATCTTTTCAAAAAACCCAAAAACACACACTCATATTAACTACGACGCGTAGATCTTCAGGGATCTATTCGCATATACACCATCCCTTGGGTTCGATACTACTTGGTCATTATACTTACTCTTACTACAGTGAACCCGTCCGCTTGCGGGTGAGTGACTAGTAGAAGTTAGTAAAATCGCTTCAAGTCATGAATGAGTGTGAGATTTATGATTGAATGCGTCTATTTTGTGTTTGATTCGTCGAGAGAGAGTTAATCGCAAAGAACCCCATCATTAGACATCAATTGCTTGGATGGTTGTTTAGGTAATTGGTGAAGTCTCCTAGTAAATCCAAATTGATGCATAGAATTGGCTTGACAATCCTACTTGAGTTTCACTAGGTTGAAGATATCCTAAGCATCACTACCTCCGTGTGCCTTGAATGGTGAAAGTTATGTGAGAATTAGGTTTGAGTTGTTGATTTATGCCTCATTTTGATTGTTTGTGGAATTATATCCTTATTGATTGGAATTTAGCTTTGCTCTATGCATGAATTGTTCATATTGATGTGTGAATTCATCTTAGTGTAGACGAGAGTTACATTGATTTGATAAAACCTTTGTGTATGAGCAAAGAGTGCTTAGATGCGTGTATCTCGTACTATCTCGTCGAGAGAGAGTTAGAACGTAGGATACCGTCAATAAGCCTTAAACGTTTGATAGTTTGTTGAATGTTTAGGTGAAGTGTTACTTGTTATAATCCATGAACAATTAAGATTTTGGCATAAGTCAATGTTTGAACCTAAGGATTACATAGCGGAAACCATTTAGGGCATATCAAATTCCCTCGCACTTCGTCTCGAAGTTAGATAGATTTTCATTTCTTGCTTGTTTTAATTTCCTTGTTTAGTAGCATAGCCAACACGAACTTGTCTTTTATTTTCCTTACATGATAACTTGAATCGACTTAGCTAACTACTTGCTTTCTTTGGGTTCAATATTTTTATTACTTGGTCAATTGCCTTACTATAACAACGATCTCGTACACTTGCGAGTGAGTTCAAATTTGTGCTTTAACGAATTTGGCAATCAGAGGCATAATAAACCAAAGAAACAATTCATCAGAAAGTAGGGAATATCAGAAGCAACTCAATAATAAATATTGTTGTTAAGAAAATACGTATAATTTGTAGCATGTGTTAGTTTAGAAACTAAATTTATTCCACAATACGGAAACCTAGATACAAAAATACAGAATGGATACTAAGACACAATTATCAGCAACCATTGAGATCGATTAGCCAATTTCTTGAAGTGTTGTAATGTCCTCTGTTTGATCCACTGTCGATTATACGGAAGCTATGCCTGAACTGAGTGGTCATACCTGCAAAACCACAACAACCATCAACCTGTTAATTTGAATCTTAGTAGCAAACCATATGATATCATCAAAAAGCAAAGAGTAAACATAGTTTATAATGGACATATTCATACATAAACCAATTTATTGTTTATAATGCACCACAAAATAAATTGCAAAATCCAGTTACATCCTTCCATAATCATAGTCACACCAAACATTTACCAAGAGATAATGACAATACATAAATTTCCACCTGATTTTTTACTCCAATATTTCTCTATCATGGAATAACATTAATAAAATATAACATATATCTTAGTCCTCCTGTACCATCAACCACAGAGCTGATTCAACTACGATACAATACTAACACTACTAAGAGGTACGAATTCAATTCAAGTAAACAACATTAATTCAGTATCAAAATAAAGAAAAGGGCGAGCAAACCAGCCAATTTGGCGGCATTTCTTCCTAGGGGAATTGAATTTCCGCACGGTCTTAACAAACACGATAAATTGCTTTTTAAACCCAAAAATTAACATTAACAGGGGATTAAAAAATTAAATTTGTGAGACTACCTAAATGTATAATTACCTTTGACGTGCGTACAATTGAGAAAGGTAGAGGATTGGTAATCCGACAGTTCTTGAAATAATTGAGTAAATTAAAAAAACAATTAATCTCATACTCAATAGTGGTCACGCCTTCAGTCTCTCGCCAAAAAATGCCGACCATTGTCGCCCATGTCCTACCGAGTTGATCAAATGAAGGTAGACTTGCCATATATATTCTCCAAAAAAACTATGACCTCTCTCTCAATCTCACCCACATTAGTAATCAAACTATTAATTTTTTTTTTATAAACTACTTGTCATGTTTTTACTTCTGTGCTGACTAACTAATGAATTGAATAATATTTGTACGGACCCTCCCATAACCCTCTTAACATTAAACTAATACAGATTCCATGTTCAATTTTAAGTGAGGGCTTACCTAGAACTTCGTTTTTCGCAATGCAAATAAGCCTTCAATTAAAAACTGAACACACTTATCTATTTCTCCTTCATAAAGAATTCCACGAAACCGCTCGAAGATACCTGGTGGACAAACAACCCACAATGTCTCAAAGAAAGAGCCAAAATGTAGAGATACAGAAACATGGAGGGAGGGGTACAAATTTGTGGTCACGCCTTCAGTCTCTCGCCCACAAAATATCAACATTAATAGGGGATAAAAAATATCAGTGAGACTACATAAACGTATATCTACCTTTGATGTGCATACAATTGAGAAAGGTAGAGGATTGGTAAACCGACAGTTCTCGAAGTAATTGAGGGATGAAAAAGTTACAATACAAACCTGTGCACAACAAGTCCTCCGAGAAGCTTGTAGCGCAATGACTCAGCCTACGCTATTGCACATAAACCCCTGTTGTTAACTCTCTCGGCGTAAAGCTCAACACTATTTTTTGGGAACTTAAACCTCTTTTGAACAACAGAGGTTAGTTCTCTTATTCTTCTTCCTTTCTCACCTACCAGGAGAAAAATAAAAGAAATACTTATTGGCAGTTCAAATAAACAATAGTTCAGTTTCGTTACATGCAATATTGTGTTATATTCACATGACAAAATCATTTCACCTTCTTATCCTTCTCTAGTTTACCAAATTTAATGTTCCCACCTTACATAAACCGAATGGCAAACAATGTAAATCCAATTTCATCTATCAACTAATATAACCACACAAAATAATATATAAAGTATTATTCCAGACACTAACACACATATAAAAAAAATTGGTTCAAAAAAATTACATAATGGGGAAAGGTTTTCAGAATCACTAACCAAAATATAAAGCAGAGACGAACAAATAATCATTCTAAATCGGCCCAAGTATGAATCGGCAAGCAGAGCGCTAAGAATCGAAGAAAGTGTTGTCGTCCCTTACAATGCATTCCAATTAGCCGCCGCCCCGCCGTGGTAGACTGCCCCAATGGTCTGGTCAAATAGGTCATCAAATTCGAACTTATCCCGAAGTAACGAAATCTCTCAGCCATTTTTGCTCCTATCAGTAAAATTTTGTAAAATTAAATCAACAGTGTGAATTAATGCTACAGTTTATTTATTTAATTAATTCGCATTGTACCTAAGATGAATTAAACGGATTTTCAACAACCGGATTTTGATCGGAAAGAGGGGCGACCTTTGTCCACGGAGCAGGGGACGATGTCGCTCAGTAGTGCCTTGACCGAATCGATCGCAGAAACTTAGAAATTATCGGTGATTGAAGCATAAATGCCGGCTGCGATGGTGTAATTGATCTTGAGAAGAGGGGAGGAGAGGTGTGGAGTTGGCGTTGGCGTTGGCGTTGGAGAGGAGAGGATGAGGACGGCTGCATCGGCTTGAAAAAGTGAAATTATTTTAATCATTGTCAAAGAGAGTAACAAATCATAGATAAAATGAATGGCCTAGATTCAATTGTGCGAGATGAATGGTCGAGATTAACAGTTTAACCAATTTTTTATGAAAGCGTTGTATTTCAAAATTGAGAGATTTGAGACATGTCACACATCATCTTGGAGAGGTTTAGTTATTTTGATTTGTTTCCAAAATAGGTAAAACTTAGCCAATAATGTATTTAAGTTTACTCATATTTTTAACAAGTTTTTTTCTCTAGTATATTCAAATTAAAAATAAATGTGTAATTAATGCATATTCATAATAACATGAATCCCCTATTATACTAATAGGGAGTTTACATTGCTGACTTGTCATCTTCTGGTTGATTTCGCTTACGTGTCGTCTTTTGGTTGATTTTGCTTATGTGTCTATACCTATGTCCATGTGTCAAATTTGTATTGAATTCTTATACATCTTATGTGGTCTTTTAATTAATGTTCTAATTAAGAAAAAAAAATGCACCTATTTAGGTGTTGAACCTTGCACCTCATGAGTAACATTAAAGACGTTTTACCAATTAAGCCATATTGTGAATCTATAAAAAAAAAAATTAAATGCCTATTATATAAAGATGTTTTACCAATCAAGTCATATTATGAATTTAAAAATAAATAAATTAACTGTCTATTATATTAACTTGAGTTTATAATACATTATAATTTTTTTGTGATTGTACTAATTTATGTTTTATCCAAACCATATTTGAGGATATCTTATATTTAGAAAATTTTAATTTGTTAGTAATTTAAAAAAGTAAATTATAAAAATTCTAACTAAGTGAAATTTAAACATTTATTTTACTTATTTTATTGTCCCATTATATTTGAGAAAGCCATAACTTTTGGAAATTCAAATAATGAAACAAAATATGAAATACCCGTATATACTAATAGATAATTTATACTGCATATGTATCGAAATTTTATGAGTTTTGATGATGTGTCGTTAATTTGAAAGATAGGGTCATCCCCATGTACTTAATAGAGTTTATACTATTAAAGCAATAATTTTTTTTTTTAGTTTTGATGTTGCGCCATTAAATGGGAAGATTGAGTTATATGTGAGATTATGTGTCAAGTTTGCGGAGGGTTCAGTATATTAGAATGATGATGTGTTAATGTATAATTAGACCATAAAATCTCTTATGAACAAGTTTCATAATATAAAATTTATATTATTACACGTACTTATTGATACCATTACATACATTCAATGATACCATTAAACTTATAACTCTAATCACAATATAAAATAGTATGATATCAATGCATGCATCTAATGGTATCAGTGGTTCCATGTAATGATATTCGTTTTATATTATGAACAACTTTCATGAGAGACATTACTCTAATTAGTCTCCTATATAATTGTATTGATAGATTGGGTAAAGTAAAATTATAAAAAAAAAAATCAATAGTTGATTAAATAAATAAATATAATATGTAATTTTAATACATTTATTAAATAATTATAGAGTAGGTTTTATAGAAAATTATTCATGATAAGTTTATCATGAAATTATTTTAAAGTATAAAAAATCTCATTAGAAATATTAAAAGTTGGGGTAAAGCCTAATCAACAACAATTACAATATAATACCGTTGATCCTGATTTTTTTATACTCTTGATGAGATTTTTTATACTTCTGATCAAATATTTTATACTTTAAAACAATTTTATGGTAAGTTTATCATGAAAAATTTACATATAAAACTTTGTCATAATTATTATATTACTATTTGATAAATTTATTAATTTATATATATACAATATAATTTATTATGTTGTAAAATTGAATATAACAAAAATTCCGCGTAATACGCGGGGTCTCATCTAGTTGAGTATTATTTAATACTCCCTCCGATTCAAAATGTTTGATGTTTTAGAGTGTTTTTTTTGTTTCAAAATATTTGATGTTTTAGGGTATTTTGCACTTTATTTTCCTATTATGCCCCTATTTAAATCCCCCTAAAATATTACTCATATTTTCTTCTTTCCTTTTAATAATTTTACACCATAAATAAACTAGTTGACCTTCCATCAATCTCTATTCAATCAATATACCTTATGGTATAATAGTCATTAGACACCACTTCTTAATTCTCACAACAAATCCTAAAATATCAAACATTTTGAATCGGAGGGAGTACACAAGTTTAATTAAGCACATGTTATCAGCATAAAGTTTAATTAATTCATTTATGCGTAATTCATGCCATATTAAAATTGTCAATATTAATTTTGCTAGTTTAATTAAGTGCCTGTTATCAACATAAAATTTAATTACTCCATTTTTTGCAATTCATGCTATGTTGGCAATACCCATTTTGCAAGTTTATTTACGTGCATGTCACCAAAAGAAATTTTTTAATAATTTTATTGTATTTTAATTTCTTTTATATAATTTTTCATTTATTTATAATTTATAAAAATTACAATATAATTTTGTTGTACAACTAGATTATTGTTTTCATTAGATTGTACAACTAGATTATTTATAAGAAATATTTAAAAAATTTAATGCTTACAATATTAAAGATTAAAATTGATTTGACATAAAATTCATATTTTATCACTTTAATAATATAAAAATATGAGTTCTTTGTATCTATCACTGTGAAAACTGATCCAAGACGATGAAAGTACCAATCACCGTCTCATGCATGTGGGACCCAGAAACAAGTTGAGATTTCTCTATATGTTAAAAAAGAACAGGAAAACAGCGAAAATTTCAGTGAAATTTTGCTGCAAGAAGACAGCAAAATGTTAGTGTCGACTTTCAACTACAATGCATTCCAAATAACTTGAAACTAACATGAAATTTCCGTGTCTAATAATTTAAATACTCCAATAATTTAAGTGGAATAGGCTCTAAATTTTCCACTATAAATTGTCGCTGATATTAGTTTCATTTCATCACTCGAGCATACTCTAGTTATAGTTAAAACAAAATATATTTGAAAACACAATCATCAAGCATCCTTGTCACAATGGTACAAGAAAAGAAAGTGATAGACCAAGTGTCCGGTTGGCTAACACTGTACGACGACGGTTCAGTCGACCGGACATGGACCGGACCGCCGGAGGTCAAGTTCATGTTCGACGCCACGCCGCCGCACCACCACTTCGTCGACGGCGTCGCCACCGCCGACATCACCGCCGACGGCCTTAAACTCCGCCTCTATCTGCCGGAAAAGCAACAAAATGACCCGGAGAAACTCCCGGTGCTACTCCACTTCCACGGCGGCGGCTTTTGCATCAGCGAAGCCGATTGGTACATGTACTACGCCGTCTACACGCGCCTTGCACGTGAAGCACGCGCCATCGTGGCGTCGGTGTACCTCCCCCTGGCCCCGGAGCACCGACTCCCGGCGGCGTGCGACACCGGCTTCGCCGCCCTCATGCTGCTACGCGCCGCCGCCGCCGGCCGAGCTCTCCACCCCTGGCTGACCGACCACGCCGATTTCAACCGGGTTTTCCTAATCGGCGACAGCGCCGGCGGCAACATCGTGCACCACGTGGCGGCGCGTGCAGGTGACGCGGACCTGAAGCCCCTCCGTCTGGGCGGTGCGATCCCAATCCAGCCCGGATTCTGCCGGCCAGAGCGGAGCAAGTCGGAGATGGAGCAGCCGGAGACGCCGTTTCTGACTTTGGATATGGTGGATAAGTTTATAAAGCTGGCGCTGCCGGTGGGGGCCACGAAGGATCACCCGATAACGTGCCCGATGGGGGTGCCGGTGGCGGAGGCGGCGCTGCCGCCGTACCTGTACTGCATGGCGGAACAGGATTTAATGAAGGATACGCAAATGGAGTTTTATGAGGCGATGAAAAGGGCGAACAAGGAAGTGGAGCTATTGATGAACGATGGCGTGGGGCATAGCTTTTATCTTAATAAGATTGGGGTGGATTTGGATCCGACTACGGCGGATCAGACCCGCAAACTCTTTCAAGGGATCAAGGAATTCATCCACAACCACTGATTCGACCCCATCAACACTTTGTTTTGTTGTTAATGGAAATAAATTAAAATAAAAGTGAGGATAGGAAGGTGTCTTGCTGTGTTACGTTGTTTGTTGTGGTTTTAATTGGCGTTTTATGGTGTGTATTATTGTTAGTATATCTTAATTTCATGTTAGTTAGTCATGCTATTATTTGACATATGTGCATGGACCTTAATTAATTAACATATAGTACTATGTTATGTAAAAAAGCCAAAATTAAAGGTACAAAATAACAACACAAAATTACGTATTTCACTAATAATGTGCAAGTTATGCATATGAGCAGAACAAAAAATAACAGTACATAATAATCTAGGTTATAAAAAACTATTTATATTCGACCGAGCGCTAAAAACAGAGGTCAAGACATTCCATCCCTTTATTTTAAAATATTATATGAAACAGTAAATAGAATAAGTAGATTTCAATAGAAAGAAGTATTTATATGGTTTTTTTGTTCAATGAAATTATACCTCGAGTCTTTGCCAAAAGATCATTAAAGTCAAAGTTTTTTAAGAGAATAATTAGAGGATCAAGTTTAGAGTTGGTTAAACCCGCACAAATTCCTAAATCGAATTCAAAGAAATTCAAGTTGTAATCTTTTTCGTGTTTATTATATTAATAATACGAAATTTGTAGTTACACCCGCGTTTTAGCGATCGACTTTTATCAGTCAGAAATCGGTCGCTAATCACGTTTTGCAACCAAAAATTTATCGCTAAGTCGGTCGCTAATCCGCATTTTTCTTGTAGTGTTTAACATATCATTAATTTTTCATTTTCATCATTGCCTCAACTTAATAATTTTCTGTTTAAAAAAAAAAAAAAACTTAATGCATGCATTTTGTTATATTTCAAATAAATAGTTAGTTACTAGTATTTAGAAAATGGGGTAGACAATTGATAAGGACATAACAGCAAAATTGAAAAACAAAATAAAGAGTTTAATATTCTATAATTATTATAACTTTATTTTTTTCAATTTCAGTGAATTTTTTTTTATAAAGTCTATATATATGGGAATAGATGGAGCAAGTAACATACAATTGCAAAATATTAGTACTAGTTGGATTTTAATTTTTTTTTCTATTTTTATTATAATGTGGCCTGTATTTAATGTCAATTAACTAGCAAGCAAAAGATCTTTTTACTTTGATGCATCGTGTCTTTGGTGTTGTCTATTCATGAACTTTAAGTATTTTAACTATCTATATATAACCCTAGATGTTTCATTTAAATGGCATGTGAAGTGCTGTCTTTAAAGTTTGTATTCAAATCGAGCAATTTGCAAGTACGTAAATTACTTGATTTATTAATGCACTCAACTCGTTAGGTTTAGTACATGATTTTTTTGGTATTTCAATGTAGTACATATATATATATACTAGAGTGTACTCACGCGAATTTCGCGTACTGAAAAAATATATTATATTTATTTTCTGTAGACATTTAATATAAGAGTATTTTTCTTTAAAAAATTTCGAGGTATATACAATAAATTATGGGATTTGTTTAGCTGTGGCCCGTGCCCTTCACTAAACCCTATAGGTATATCTTACAAACTAAATAATTAAAAAAAAAACATAAAAAATCACATAAATTAATAACAATTATGGAATAACATTATTTAGACTAATAATTTAGTAATAATCAATTTCCATTTCAATATTGAATAATTTATAAATTAATCAACATTATTAGTTATTGGGAGTATATGGTAAGAAATTAATTTATATAAGAAACAATACAAAATTTGAAATAAACTTTAACATTACAAATACCTGTTCATCGATCAAAATGAGTTCCAAGTAGAACTTGTCTCTATTAAAATCATTAAAAAAATATTGTCCAACTTTTTCAATCCTAACTTTAACGGTCAATTTTTGGCTCTCACTCTTGATATTATAAATCAGATAAAATTGAGGTGTCATACTCTTGAAATCTAAAATGAGATTTAAATTACAACATGTTAAACCATCATAATTATTCATATAAAAATGTATGGTGTAGTTAAATCTATTATTTTTGCACATGAAGAATATTTAAACTGAACAATGTAGAGCATAAATCAACAATCATTATTACATTCTTAATAATATTTAAATCTAATCAAATTGTGTGCACTTAAAATGATGAATTTAATTATAAAATAAATATACTAATAGCAATATATATATAACTAACCAACAATTGATGGGAGAAATCTCACAAAAGAGTGGAACAAATGAAACTTTGATGTGAAAAAATGAAATACAATATGCTCGTATTTATAATAAAAAAAATGCATGCAATATTATATCTTGTCCATAATAAGAATATATCACATAAGAATATTATTTGGAATATATAACTATATACCTTTTATTTTAGGAAAAAATAATCAAACATTATATTATACTATATATACTAACTCAAACTTAGAAATGATAAATTTAGATTCATTTAATAAGTAGATTATATTTAATTACATTAAGGTTTGGAAAAAATATGATTTATAATAAATTCTAAAAATAACTAAATAAAAAAATGGAAAAAATATCTATTTGCATTAATTATGCAGATATAAATTAATGGTTTAGATTTAATGATATAGAACGAAGGGTCGAGATTAAAAGTTTAATCAACTTTTAATGAGAGTGAAGTATTTCGAAATGGAGAGATTTGAGGCATGCCACCTCATCCTTAGAATAAGGTGGTGTTGACACATCACCTTGGGGAGGTTTGAGAATATATTATAATAAGATAAGTATTTGTTGGGCTTGGCTAAAATTTGTTGGTCTCGTTATGAGTTGAGTTGAATTCTATTTTCGACTCAATAATATAATCAAATGCGAACTTCAAGTACTCGACTCGAATTAAATAATAATACTAGTTATCCTTACGCATTCAACCGTCCATCTATACTTAAATGGACGGGTGAGCCGGTGGTAGGGGTGAGCGTTTAGTCGGTTCGATCAGTTTTGACGTGATTTTAAATCGAACCGAACAAACCAATATTTAAAATTTAAAAGTTGAAAGCGAACCGAATTGTGTAAGAATTGAACCGAACCGAATTATTTCGGTTCAGTTATTTCGGTTATTTCTGATTTGACAACTATTATTAATTGTTTTTATGCAAAAACCTATTTTTATATATAAAAAAAAGAATATAATCAACATCACAAAACACTAAAATGGTTCAACAAAAATCATCCAACACGTGTTTAATAATAATTATATATTATATTTAAAAAAATTAGTACTCTACAAAAAAAAACGCGGACTAGCGATCGATTTATTGTCGCAAAGCGTGATTAGCGATCGATTTCTGACCGATAAAATTCGGTCGCTAAAACGCGGGTAGCTAATATTAGCGACCGCCTTTGAAAATAGGTCGTCGATCAGAGACCGCCATGGCGGTCGCTAATGTTTAGAGACCGCCGCTGATCAGTCGCTGACCTGACCAAGTCTGGCCCGGTTAGGTCAAGGTTTTGCGAGGCGGTCGCTAATTTATTTTTTAAATCAACGAACCTGCAAAAAAATGGCTCAGTGGGTACGAACCCGCGCCCATTGGGGTCCGGTGGGGCGCGAACCACTGAGATATATAGTGTATAAGCCTTGGTAAGGCTTGTAGAAATAAATGGGCATATGTGCACCTAAGTGGAATCGAACCGCCGACCTCCGGATTACCCAGAGAAGGCATGGACCACTAGGACACTTGCAATTATTGTTCGTTTTTATGCATTTAATTGTATATAACTTCAAATTGACTCCCATTTTTTTTAATTCATCAAATTAATTCATTTTTGTTTCTAATTCATTTATATATATATATATATATATATTTACTAACTTTTTTTTTTGTAAATTTAATATTTTAAACTACAATAAATTATTAATTTATTCATTTTTTATGCATTTAATTGTATATAACTCCAAATTGAGTCCCGTTTTTTTTTAATTCATTAAATTAATTTCTTTTTGTTTCTATTTCATTTATATATATATATATATATATATATATATATACATTAACTTTTTTTATTGTGTAAATTTAATATTTTAGACTACAATAACTTATTAATTTTATTCATTTTTTTTATAGATTTAATTGTATATTACTCCAAATTGAGTCCTCTTTTTCTTTAAATTCATCAAATTAAATCCTTTTTTTTCTAGTTCATTTTTATATATATTTACTTCGTTTTTTTTATTTTGTAATATTTAATATTTTAAACTACTATAAATTATTAATTTATTCGTTTTGTATGCATTTAACTGTAAATAACTCCAAATTGAGTCTCATTTTATTTAAAATCCATCAAATTAATTCTTGTTATGAACTACAAAAAAAAATATATATATATTATTCATCATCCTCTTCATCTTCGTCTTCATCTTCTTTCCTTATTCATCTTCTTCTTCATCTTCATCATCATCATCCTCCTCCTCCTCCTTCTCCTCCTCCTCCTCGTCTTCTTCTTCTTCTTCTTCCTCTTCCTCTTCCTCTTCCTCTGCCTCGACCTCATCCTCCTCCTCCTCCTCTTCCTCTACCTCCTCCTCCCCCCCCCCCCCCTCCTCCTACTCCTCATCTTCTTTTTTCTCCTCTTCCTCATCTTCTTCTTCCTCCTCTTCTTCCTCTTCTTCTTCTTCTTCTTCTCTTTCTTCTTCCTCCTTCTTCTCCCTCTCTTCTCTCTCTCCCTCTCCTTCTTCTCCCTCTCTTTCTTCTCCCTCTCCGTCTCCTTCTCCTTCTCCTCCTCTTTCTCCTCCTCCTTCTCCTCCTCCTTCTTCTTCTCCTTCTTCTTCTCCTTCTTCTTCTCCTTCCCTTCTTCTCCTTCCCTTCTTCTCCTTCTTCTTCTTCTCCTTCTTCTTCTCCTTCTTCTTCTTCTTCTTCTTCTTCTTCTTCTTCTTCTTCTTCCTCCTCATCCTCATCCTCCTCCTCCTCTTCCCCATCTTCTTCTTCCTCCTCTTCCTCCTCCTCCCCCTCTTCCTCCCCCTCCTTCCTCTTCCTCCTCCTCCTCCTCCTCATCTTCCTCTTCCTCTTCTTCCTCCTCCTCCTCCTCTTTCCCCTCATCCTCTTCCTCCTCCTCCTCCTCCTCCTCTTCCTCCTCTTTCTCTTCCTCTTCCTCTTCTTCCTTTTCCTCCTCTCCCTCTTCCTCCTCTTCCTCTTCCTCTTCTTCCTCCTCTTCCTCCTCCTCCTCCTCCTCCTCCTCCTCTTCCTCTTCTTCTTCTTCCTCTTATTCTTCCTCTTCCTTTTCAATATGATCTTGTTTGTCCCCCCTTTTGCTCTCAACCATAATCATTTTTGGATTTTCAGCTACCAAGTTCACAACAAGATTGACACTGTCTTCAAGGATCATTGTTTGAGCTTTTTGGACCTCAGTTTGAAATTCATTTTCAGGTTATGCTTCTTGTGCACAGTCTTCCTTGGATGAATTAGAAAGTTCCACCAAAAACCGAGTCTTGACTTTGCAAACTGTCCTTAGGTGTGGTCTACCTGACTCATGGTATTTGCAATAATATACCTGAGACGCTTAAGTTGCAAAGACGTAGATTTAGTATACGGCAGCGTACTTCCTGTTGACATGAATATCAACAATCTTGTAGTTTGGGTCAACTCTTTTTCCTGTAGGTCTTGGATTAAACCACTCACACAAGAACAAAACTATTATCCTCGATGGAAACCCCAGATATTTTATTTCAACCACTTCTTGCAACACTCCACGTGATGTTTCATTGTAGTTTCCACTTGAAACACAAATACCACTGTTTGTAGTTCTTTTCATTAAAGCATATGCATCTGTATGGAATTTATATCCATTTACGTAATACCCTTTGTATGATGTCAATTGTTGTAGTAGCTTTTTGCTTAAAGCTTCCAGATGTGGGTTGTGAAGTTGGTTATTTAGACCATGTATATATATAATTGTTTTTATATAATGAGTTGTATTAAAATAATAGTCATATAATTAAGCGTTACTCACGTAAGATTGGAACTAATATAGGAATTATTTGGAAACCAACTGATAGACTGCTTCATACGTGATGTCTGGTACTTCTTGTCGAGTGTGGTCACAAAACATCCTTACATGTAAAAAAAATAAACAATTATACAAAGCATTGAGTATAATAACACATATCTAAAATAAATTACTTACTGGATGTAAGGTTGAACTTCAGGTGTATTCATCAAAACATATGACTGTATTGTCTCCTCTTCCAAATTGCTCTTAAACCAACGTTCGACTCCCTTACCTAGTGGTCGACCTGCGTGCAAGAATACGGATAACATACCTTCAAACTCACGAAGGGATGTTCTACTCCGCGACCATCGTAGTTGCAAGGCTCATTTCTGATCTTGGTTTGAACTTGGTTGTCGAAGTAATAAGAAAAAAATGTTCCAACCTCTTCGGTAAGATATGCATTCACAATGGATGCTTCAATGTGGGCCGTACTTTCCAATATTCTATTTCAAATTGTGTATATACCTAAATATAAAAGCATTCAAAATTAAATATATGGTTTCAAGATAAACAGAAAAATATTAGATATCTAAATATAAAATATGTTTACCTCTGAAAGGAATACATCCATCTGTACTGCACTGGTCCACCATTTAAGGCTTCATACGCTAAGTGAATGGGTAAGTGCTCCATTGAGCCAAAGAAGCTGGGTGAAAAATTCGTTCTAGTTTGCACAATATAACAGAGATGTCTCTATCCAAACGTTGCATGTCTTCGACTGTAATCATTGAAGAGGTTAAATCTTTGAAAAAAAGGACTTAACTCTGTGATGACACTCCATACAACCTTCGGAAGTGAATACCGAAAGGCAATTGGTAACAACCGCTGCATGATCACATGACAGTCATGACTCTTCATCGCATTGACCTTTCCTGTATCTGGTTCAAACAACCAACCCAAATTTGAAACGTAATTATCTGGAAAGCTCAACTCTGTCACCCACTTATATAATATATTCTTCTCTGTTCTGGTAATTGTGTAACTGGCTTGTGGATACCTATTTATCCGTGGATCCTTGGACAGGCTAGAACGAGAACAGAATAGACACAACTCTTCTCTGGATTTTGAAGTGTCTTTGGTCTTGTCTTCTGTATTCAAGATCGTGTGGAACAAGTTATCAAACATATTCTTCTCTATATGCATCACGTCCAAGTTGTGTTGAATCAACAATTTGCTCCAGTAAGGCAAGTCCCAAAAGATACTCTTTTTTCCATCCACCCTTGATACGTTTATTGTGCTCCGTTGCACCCTCCTCAGTTATCTTCATCAAATCAGTGACTATAACCTCATACAACAACGACTCACCTGAAATAATTTATATGTGGTTAAATTATTTATATGAGATACATGGATAACATAAGTAGTGATTCAGACGCATACCTTCTCGAATCTGTGGTCTTGGTCTACCTATTGCATGTTTACCCTTAAGGAAGTGTACTTTGTCCTTTCGGAAGGGATGATCAGCAGGTAGAAACTTCCAATAGTTGTTGAACCATGACACATTTTTACTTAAATGAAGATAGAACGCATTAGATCCATCCATACAGTACGGGCATGCTTGTTTTCCAGCAGTTGACCAACCAGACAACATAAAAAATGCTGGAAAGTCGTTAACGGTCCACAAAACAGCAGCACGCAACCTGAAGTTCTGCTTCATACGCACATTGTATGTCTCCACTCCCGTATGCCACAGAGATAATAACTCTTTAATGAGTGGCTGAAGATAGACATCCAGCTTAGGGTTGTGTGGACCTGGCACCAAGATAGTCAGAAAGATATTTTGTGGCTTCATGCATAATCAAGACGGTAGATTGTACGAAGTCAATAGCACAGGCCACAACGAATACTTTTTTCCGTGCATTCTGAATGGAGCAAAATCGTCTGTGCACAAACCCACCCTCACATTTCTCTTCTCTCTCGCAAAATCTAGAAACTCTCTGTCAAAATGTCTCCATGCCTCTGAGTCTGCCGGATGCCGCATCTCTCCAGATTCTGGATCAGAACACTCATCAGCATGCCATGTCATGTCTTTAGCAGTGGCATTAGACTGATACAATCTCTCCAAATGAGGAGTGATAGGAAGGTAATACATCGACTTAAATGCATTCTGCTTTTATTTCTTCTTTTCCTTCTTATAACCAGATAGTTTGTACCGGGTGTGGCCGCACATCCTGCACTGATCAATACTCTCATCCTGGTCCCAAAACAACATGCAACCGTTTGTACAATAATCAATCTTCTCAAACGGTAGACTTATGTCCTCCAACAACCTTTTGCTTTGATAGAAATTTTCAGGCGTTGTGTTCTCTTTAGGTAGGGTCTTTTTGAACAATTTTATAAATTGATTGAAGACTTTTTTACTGACTTTGTCTTCGGCTTTGATGGACAATATTTGCGCATTGAATGACAATTGTGTCTTGGTATCACAGTTAGGAAACAACTTTTGATCAACGGTTTTTAGCATCTCAAAAAACTTCTTTGACCGAGGATTTGGTTCCCCCTCCATAGTTGTGTGACCACCCAACACAGATTCATTAACCATCATGTGGTACCTATAGGCTTCATCCACCTCCTCCATAGGTGGTCCGAACTGAGTGTATGGAACATGGGCCTCTTCCATGGGTGGTTCCTCCTGAGTATACAGAACATGACTTGAACCACCAATCTCAAATCGTTCAACAATGCTCCATTGAGTATAAAAGTTTTCAAGTGTGACAATATCAATATTCCACCTCTCTTCACCGTGACTGGTCCAATTGTAGTAGCAGGGAACAAAACCAACCCTAAAAAGATGAGTTTTAACCTCATCAATGCTCAAGTATCTCATATTCCTGCATTTTCTTTCTTTACACGAGCATCTAAGCTGATTGAAACGATCAAGACAGTGTGGATGGCAATATACAAACTCAATAAATTCTTTAATTTTACGGTAAAATTGATCGTTCATGCCCCCTCTTATCATACGAGGCATTGAGTACATCCAACTACGGTCTGGAAATTTCATCTGTTTCAAATTAATAAACATATCCATCAAACATAATAAACTAACCAAATACATCATATTAATTAATTCAAAAAAATTGGGCAGAGTTTTGACTATAAATAGACATATCCATATTTATTTTTCACATAAATCCAACATAACAATCATATATACTAAATCATTATTGTACATTTAAGCATGCATACTAAAAACTTATCAAAAACTAAAATATATACAACAAAATTATTAAACAGTAAAAGTGTGAAAACATACGGTGAAGTTGAAGCAACGAGCACAATGTGATATAGAACCAGTCGATTGCTACCACCAATTCGAAAAGACCTTCATTGTAGATTAAACGGACGAAAAACGAGTTTAGAAGAGTTTTTTTCGTAAAAAAATATGAAAGAAGAAGAAGAGAATTTGTTCTGTAATAGACGTTTAGCGACCGCCTTAATGGTATTAGCGACCGTCAGGGCGGTCGCTGAACATCGGACCGAAATTGAGTCATTATTGCCTAACAACCGTCTTCAGGATTCGTGATTGGGCAGAAGCAAAACATATCACCATGTTTACGACTGAAATCGGTCGCTAATCGGAATAATGCGATGTCGCTTGACCTCAATGGTCACGACGGTCACTAAACTCAGTCTCTGATTAGCAACCGATATGTCTAGCGGTCGCTAATTAGAAACCTTTTGACCATTCCAGACCATCGGTCGCTAATCACACTATTTAGCGACCGATTTGTTGGCGGTCGCAAAAATCGATCGCTAAAACCCGTCTTTTTTATAGTGAGTAGAATAATTGTGAATTGTGTGATAATTACATACTAGTGATTAGTTTTAGGTAAAAAAAAATCTCAGTTTAACAAATGACATTTGCAATCAATCACCAATAAATATTAAACACTCAAATTAATTTTTTTATTAATACAATAGAATTCAACCAAAAAAGGCATTAGTTAAAATTGACATGAACACATTTACATGACATCAATAAGAACTCGAAATGTAGGCAATCTCAACTCACAACTAATTGTATATTAATTTTAAATTAAACTTACTAGGAACACGTTTACATACTAATTTAAGTTGAATTTGCAAAGAACATGTTTACGTGACACTAATGCACCAAAAGTCGACATATGGACAATCTCAATTCATACCTAGCTATATACTGATCTTAATTCTAGCGTCACCAGAATTTAAAGTACACTTATGATCAAAGTTATGGCAACAATCCCACCCTTCACGGGCTAAAAGTGTGTGCCAAAACAAATTAAAATGAAAAATTTAATTTTTTTTAGACCTTCTCCAAAAATTCAAAAATTACTAGTCTAAAATATAGTTTAAACATGTAAATGCACAAGACTCACTATGACATATTTGTTGATAGACAGCGGTTTTTAACTGTTGTTAAAGGATAGTAGCGACCGTTGTTGTACATAGTGATTTTAAAACTGGACATCGATAGACAGCGGTTCAAAACCGATGTCGTAGCTACTTACACAGCGGTTTTAAACCGATGTCGTAGCTCCAATAAATGATGTCATATGTGGATCGTATTAACTACTTACATTATCTATAACAGCGGTTTTTAACCAATGTCGTAGCCAGTTACTACATCAGTTTTTAACCGCTATTGTATCTCTCTCTCTTTTTCTTTTTTCTTTCTTTTTTTTTTTTTGTGAAATTTGTATTAATAATTTGAAAATTTAATTCAAAACACAATCAAATTTTCATAAAATATTAATTGTATTCAAGTAATTCTTTAATACATTAAAATTCCCTACAATATTAGTCAACAATAAAGTTCAAGTGCATTACACATCTATATACAAATTCAACAAACAATTGCATGTCCAAAGAATAATGAGCTAAACCAAAATCAAAATTACAATAAAACGCGTCCAATGCCTGAAACTCTGCTATCATGTCAGAAGCCTAAGCAGAACACATCACTTGTCTCTTCAACCCTCTTTGCATTTTTAAAGAACCTGCAAGAAAGAGAACTAAATACAAAATCAAAGTAAATAAAACACTCGAGTTTAGAGACATCTATCCAAGAGAGAATACCTTGACACCCAACTTTCTTTTTCTATTCACGTTCAAATAGATACCCGAAGCTCTTCTCGAACTTCATCAAATTCACCTTTTATGCAAAAAAAAAAAATCACGTGCTATGTAATACAAACACACATCATAATTAAGGAAAGAAATTAAAAATATTGATAGAGATTAACTTATCTCCAAAGAGAATTTTTAATTAAGAGTTAAAATAGCTGCTCGTTACATGGTTTGCAAGTCATTTTTAGATACAAAGACAAATGAACCTGCATCTGACGAATCCCTTTCAACAAATATACTATTATCTACGGAACAACCACAAGATTCTAATGAGGTCATAAGCACAAAGTTGAAAATGAGGCCCAAAGACAGTTTAAACTTTCACAAAAGCATCAACGAACAAATTTGAAATTTCTTTAATAATAAAGGAAAAAAGACATATCCAGTTCCTCTGCATTTGAGATGCTTTCTTCATTTTTAGCACTTTCTGCTAAAAAACTTATAAGTTCTTGAAACAACATATAAGCTTTAGACAAACGCACCTTAAATCACAGGGACATTCCACAAAAACACTTCTGGAATCGAGATGCAATAAGAGATAACATTCAAAATCGAGATGCAATAAGAGATAACATTCAAGAATATATACCTAGTGAGAAATTAATTGTATCTGGCATTCATAATGTTATCTCACAAACGAATTGGTTGAGGTAAATCGATTAAATAATAATATAAAAAATTAGACTTCCATTCCCTTGGAATAAAGCAAAACAGATGATTGACAGAGAATTAATCTCTGCCCCTACGTACTTCTCTATTATTCATGACAAAAACTGTAAAAGTAATTTTCATGAATGAAAGGCACTATATAATTTAAGTATAAGCACATAAGATGATGAAATTCTTGCAAATTAAACATCAAATGTAATAAAGAAAAGAAAGTCAAACCCTTGGGCCATTAAGCTAGCAATAATCATTTCCTTGAGAGATCACCTTAGTTTCATCACACAACCAACATAAATAAAACACATTTTCAATCCAATATTACAACAAACATCCTTTGGTTTTCTTTTTTTCAATCCAAGCCAAACCCATGCGAGCGAAATTAAAAAAATAAAAAAGGAAAAAGGAGGGGGGCGCGCGCGCACACACAAAAACTATAGATTATAAATATTAAGCACTAATTAATTAAATCGATCAGCGTTTGTCGATGAATTGTTTGATCCCTTTAAAGAGCTTCCGAGTCTCGTCACCAACTTTAGGCTTCTTATCCACAGCATTCTTGTTTAGGTAAAAGCTGTGGCCCACATCATGGCTCATAAATAGCTCCACTTCTTTATTAGCCTTTTTCATGGCCTCATAGAACTCTATTTCGGTATCTCTTATCAAATCATGGTCTGCCACACAGTACAGGTACGGCGGTAGCGTCAGCTCCTCCAGCGGCGGTGCCGCCTCCCCCATCGGGCAGGTTATCGGGTGGTCTTTGGTGGCACCCACGGGCAGCGCCATCGTCAGGAACTCGTCCATCATGTTGAGGTTTAGAAATGGTGTTTGCGCCTCCTCCAGCTCCGACTTGCTCCGCTTAGAGCGACAGAAATCGGTGTGGATCGGGATTGCTCCGGCGAGTCGCAGAGGGGTTATGTTCTCCTTGCCTGCACGCGCTGCCACCTCGTGGACTATGTTGCCGCCGGAGCTGTCACCTGTGGAAAATCAAAGCATTCATAATAATTTAAATAAATTAAAACATATATTAGAGTTTTATTTTTATTTTTTTGAAACAATATATATTAGAGTTAGAGATTTAAAAGACTAAAAATATATAATGAAAATACCGAAATATATAGTGTATGTAGTATTATTACCGAGTTAAAAACATTTTGGTCTCGTATTTTTTCTTTTGCCTAATCGTCTCAAGATAGTTAAATGTTTTTAATTACCGTAATTATAATACTAGTATAATATATTATATTAAAAACAACATATTATATAATTGGCAAAGTATAAAGTAAAAATGGTTCAAAACATTAATTTGAAGAATATTAGTTATTTTCACAGAAGGATATTAGTTGTTTTTATTAAAGGACACGAAGAGTATTAGTTGGTTGCACTAAAAAATATTAGTTGATTACAATAGTAATGTATTGCAAAGTGGTTCATATATATGAACCAATTTCATTCCATACATATGCATTACATTTAGAGTATGTGTAGAGTGAAATTTGTTCCACTAATACTTTGCAATGATTCATGTATGAATTATTTCCAAGCCACTGGCCAGATGGGCTAGGCCACTGGTTTTTACTATTGCATGATACAATTTTAATATTAAATTTAATATTTTTTATGAGTATGCATGAAGTAAAATTGACTTATACAAGAATAATTAATTGAAGTGTGTTAGTTGTTTTCACTAAAGAGTATTAATTATTTTTATTGAAGAGTCTTAGTTAATCAGTGAAAATAAATTAAACTCTTCCGTGAAAACAACTAATATTCTTCCGTGAAAACAACTAATATTCTTCTGTGAAACAACTAATACTCTTCAATGAAAACAACCAGTATGCTCCAATGGTTCATGTATGAACCATTTTTACTCTTTATTTTGTTTTTTTTTTATATACAAGTTCCTATCCAACATTTTATTTGTATAAATAAATTCATAATATGCCCAAATTAATTTTAAATACCGACAAAATTAAATATATAAAATACACATATATTCAATTTTAGAAAATAAAATCGTTGAATACTATAATTATGTGAAAAGATGTGTTTCTAAATTAATTATCGGTTAATTTAATTGATGTTTTTCAAAATTAAATTATATGTATATGTAATCAATCAAACTAGAAACAATTTAAAAACATTAAAATCAACCAAAAACGACGAGCTATAAACTCAGTAAGAACATAATGTAGCAGAAGTGGACACGTGAACTATTCTAGGGACAGATCGATGATCAATTTCTAAAGGGAGTGTAAAAAGAATAAAAAATTCAAACCCAAAATCAACGAAATAACAAAATTAGGCATTAATAAAAAAAATCACAAGGCCCAAATCCGTCTAGTCAACACAAACAGCTCAATAATAGTGATACAGAGAGAGTGAGAAATTTAAAAGACAGGAAAATATATAAAAGAAAAAATGAGTATAATTTATCAAGAAACATTACCAATTAGAAAAACCCTGTTGAAATCCGCGTGATCATTCAGCCACGGGTGGTGGGCCTCTCCCTTGGCGACGGAGCGTAGCCACATGAGGGCGGCGTAGCCGTCGTCGCAGGCGGCGGGGAGGCGGTGCTCGGGCGCCTGGCGGAGGTAGGCCGACACCACGATGGCTCTCGTCTCACGTGCGAGGCGCGTGCAAACGGCGTAATACATGAACCAATCAGCTTCGCTCACGCAAAACCACCCGCCATGGAAGTGCAGGAGAACGGGCAGCTTTTCCGGGTCGGTCTCCTGCCTTTCGGGCCGGTAAATCCGGACTTTCAGGCCGTCGTGGGGTGCGAAGTCGGTGACGGCGACGCCGTCTACGAAGTGGTCGTGCGGAGGCACCGGCTCGATCATGAACTTAGCCTCCGGTGGCCCGGCCCATGTCCGGTCCACCGAGCCATCTTCAAAAAATGTGATCCATCCTGGGACGTGATCAATCACTTTCTTTGCTTCCGCCATTCTAATATTATTTTTTAAGTTTTATTTTTGTTATGATAATTGTGTTATGCTTTGAGCAACAATTATTTATACTGAGCTCATTGGTTACTATTGTTATTTGATCTATTTTTTTAATAATTAATTTGTCGAGGAGCTCGTGTATATATATAATTAATTAGTTATTAGTTGTGTCCAAGAATATTTTGTGCGAACTAATAAAGTATGTAGTGTGGGGTATGGGTTCGATGCAAAATAATTGAAGATAAATCACACATGTCGGGGATATGATTGGAATAGATACACAAAGACAAGTTTACATGTCGACTTCACGTTTGAAAGACCATCGAGAAAGTTCTGAAGTATCAAATTTTAATTATATATTAAAAAAAGGGTTAATTGCAAAAAAAATCACGAACTTTGCAGTTTTTATCAATTACAACATGAACTTTTAAAGTTTGCAATTCGATGCATGAACTAATTTATTACTGCAATTCAATACATGGTGTAAATTTCTGGAGATAAGTACGCTCACGTGGCAGCCGGAACTGACACAAAAAACGTGTCACATACCACGTTAGATGTCAAATCTGCAAAAAAAAAAAAAAAAAAAAAAAAAACTAATATTTCAAAAAGTTCTTTTATAAAAAATATTGTTCAAACACATTTAATAATTAATTATAAAATTTGGTGTTCTCTAGTTTATGTAGGAAAAATTATCTCACATTATACAAACTTGTATATATACTATAAAATAATTTTTGTTTTACTATCTTCACTCTTATTAAACCGCGTTGAATAATATTTTATTAAAATAAATGTTTTGAATTTTTTTTTAAATTCTTCTAGATTTGACATTTGATGTAGCGTGTGGCGTGTTTTTGGTGACGGCTTAGTCTACCACGTAGCGTTAGTCTTGCCAAAAAATTTATGTGTAGAGTATCGAAAATTCACGCCATGTATTGAATTGCAATAATAAATTAGTTTGTGTATCGAATTGCAAACTTTAAAAGTTCATGTTGTAATTGATAAAGACTATAAAGTTCGTGATTTTTTTTGCAATTAACCCTTAAAAAAATTACTAGGAGTATAAGAAAAATTGGGGTTAATAATATTATATTATTCATCAAAAATATCAACAACAATTAATTTTTTTAACTATTTTAATTAGTTATATTTAATATAAAAATACGGTATTAAAATATTTAAATTTAAAGTATCAAGTCATTTTTTTAAGTATTAAATATTTGATCAAAATCTCAAATATTTAATCAAGGGCATTAAAAATTACTAGTTGTTAGTGGTTTATACATGAACTATTTTCATATGTAAACTACTCTTAATTTAATCACAAAATTTTTGTATATGACATAATTTTTACTACCTCGGTACATCAATCTTATTTTCATAACTTTTGGGAACTATATTTAATGAAAACTAAGTAATTTATTAAAAATAAAATAAAGCATGATACTTATATTACTATTATTGGAGTATTGTGGGATCTATTTATTTATTTGTGATTGTTGTTTATTTTAAAAAAAAAAGTATAAAATTGGTGAACAATCAAAAAAGAAAAGAGGAAATAAGATTGGTGGACGTAGTATATGTTTGATATTCAAATTTCAAAAAATATGTAAAAATGTCACTTAATAATCTAAGTAAAGCAATTTATTTGTTTCGTTTTTCATATCACTACAAGAAAATATAGAATTGTCTGCGAAATTTTCCAACAAAAAATTATGTAATAGAGATTGCCAATGAAATAGCCTACAAATTTTTCTTGGGAGTGAAATTTAAAATACCCACCTTCATAAACTTAAAATTTATTTTACCCACTTCAAATGTAAAAAATATTTTATACTCACTTTGATATAAAAAATACTTTAATACCCTTCTATAAAAATAATTTATTCTATGCACATTGATCCACTGTTGCCTAAAAATTTAATTTACATTTTGCCTTCATTTTATTCATTGACTAATTAATTATTAATTTTAATTTGGTGATTATAATAATTTTATTCATTATTGATAAATTTAAAAATTAATAATTATTTATATATTTTTACTAATAAATTATTACACATGATTTTCAAGCTATTAGCGCTAAAATTATTGAGAAAATGAACATATAAATAGAGGCGTTGTGGGAGTAGGGAAGCGGTGGGTATCTAGTGGGGGACCACCTCAACTTGTAAAATATTATTCTACCCACTTTGAGGGGTATTTGTGTCTCAAAAATATCAAAAAGGTGAAAGTGGGTAAAAAAAATTGATTTCATGCAAAGTGGGTAAAAAAAATTATTACAAGTTGAAAGTGGGTATTTTGTGGTATTCCCACATTTTTCTAATCATATAAGCATTTATTTTCCTAAAACAATTGCCCATGAGATTAAAATTCTAGGTAATTAATTACGACAAATTTTAGGGTGCATCCAAGTGCATAGCATGCACTTGGAATTTTTATTCTAATTTGAAATTAATTTTGACCAATTAAGATACAATAAAAACTCGCGGGTCAGGCCCAACTCGACCAAAATTCGCGGGTCTGGCAACAAACCGGGTCGCAAATGGTCGAACGCTCTTCGCACCAATACCCGAAGTTATAATCACCAATACCCCAAGTTATATTACCAATACCCCAAGTTATAATCACAAATACCCCAAGTTGTAATAATTAATACCCCAAGATATAATCATTAATACCACACACAAATACCCACCAATACCCATGGACTTAATCACCAATACCCCAAGTTATAATCACTAATATCTCAAGCTATAATCGTCAATATTACCCCAAGTTGTAATAATCAATACCCCAAGTTATATCACCAATAACCCAAGTTGTAATAATTAATACCCCAAGATATAATCATTAATACCACACACAAATACCCAACAATATCCCGAGACTTAATCACCAATACCCAAGTTATATCCCAAAAAAAAATATTCATCAATACCCCTGTTGATGGGCGAACAACTTCGCATTTAATCAACGAAAGATTATCATTAAACTTGATAACAGGATAGCAAATCAAATGAGCTAGCAGCCTCGTGGAGCGAACAGCTTCGTAGCGGAGCTAGCAGATTCGTAGGGCGAACATCTTTGTAGAAAAGCACTAATGCGGCAATCAGAATTGTGGCGAGCAGCCTTGCAAAGAACAGCTGTGCCAGCGGTTCAAGCCAGTCAATATGGGCGAACAAGGACGTAATAGAGCGAGCAGAATCGTAAAATGATCCCAAGCGAGGAGCGAACAGCTCTGAACGCAAAGGACCATGACATCTAACAGAGACGTACAATCGAGCAGCCGGTCACCGTCGAGAGCATCTCAGAAGTGCCAAAGATCAAGTACAACATGGGGAATCCCAAGAGTCACTAGCTTAGATATGGTCCAAGTGTCCTAACACTTGGCACCCATCCAATGAGTAATAGTGTAGATGTTGTACAAGTGTCCTAACACTTGGCAAAGATCCAATGGCTAAGCCATCAAGATGGTGACACATGGCCACTTTGTATGTCTATAAATACTCCCTTCTTGTACATGAAAAAGAGAGAGACAATTCAAGAAAATAGCTCAACTCTTGCAAATTTATTTCTCAAGCTTTACTTAGTCAAATTCCATGATCTTGATTCTTGTTTGGTGATCTTCATTAAATGAAAAACAGCCACTAATCTTCTTAGTAAGAAAAGGTCATCAACAATTGGCGCTAGAAGGAGGGTTCGAACCTCCGATTGTAGGAAAAATCGAAGAAAGGTTGAAGACTACCACCGGAATCTGCATAATTTCGCCGGAATCCGGGGTGAGGCTGCCGGAAAACAAAAGTGCATAGCCTTAGGACAAAGATTTACAACACTTTAAGGATTTCAATGCATGTGTGCATGAACTAGGGTTTTCAAACCTTTACAATCACACACAAGGCTAGTAATCCTTGGAAAAGGTGCCTGTAAGTACAAGATTACTTCATCCATTTGCTTATTTACCCACATTTCGATAGCCAAGATGGTTAGATCGCAAGAAGAACGACATTCGAGCATATCTCCAAGTCGTAGACCAAGAACTAGGGTTTCTTCCACCGAAGGACATGCACGGACAGTGAGAGCAACTTCGCAGAGGAATATACAAGTCACTATTGACACGATTCCACCAGAAGTTGAAGCTCTTGCTCAAAACCCCGAAGAGCTAGCAAAAACCATTGCTGTCCTTCAATCCTTGCAAAATCGACATATAGCAGGACCGTCAAGAGCACCTGTGACGACCAGACGAACAGGCGAGCAGGAGCGTACTGGCGAACAAAGGAGTAAAATGAGAGAAGATGCACGTCGGGACGAGGCCGACAGCGAGGAAGTTCGCAGAAATAAAGGAAAAGCTCCACTGAGCGAACGTCTAGGAAGCAGAGGAGAATCATCACCGAGTCGAGCAGATGAATCAAGCAAAAGTACTTCCCGGACAAGTGCTTTGGAGAGATTAGGAACAAGGAATGTGAATAGGAGGGAGCCGTCCCGAAGGCATGAGGAGCGATCACACCATCCTGCTCGCCCATCAGTGCATGACCGAATCCGGAGGTCAGCTTTTGGCCGGCTAGGGCCAAATGGAGCTAGCAACGCTGCTAGGAAGACAACTCAGGAAAAACGTCCCGTTGGCAAGGGACTGCATCGTGAAGAGGTCACTGAACCCAATCACGATGAACAGCCTTCCATCGGGAGAACTCCCCCGAATGAGTTGCAGGAAATGAGAAAGGCAATTGAAGAATTGCAGAAACAGTTGGAGTCTCAGAGAGGTGTCGGATCAACCATTCTCCCATCTTCACCATTATCTCCGTCTATCCTCAGTGCACCGATCCAGAAGAAGACACAGTTCCCAGCCATCAATCTGTACGAGGGAACGTCGGACCCCCGTATTCATGTAACGAAGTATTCGGGTTTTATGATCTCAATAGGGGCGACCGACGCCACGCAATGCCGAAATTTTCCACTCACCCTGGGAGATGGCCCGCACAGATGGTTTTCGGCACTGGCTCCTGGCTCCATCAACTCTTTTGCCCAGCTAAGCAAAGAGTTTCTGTCTCACTTCTCAACTGCCGGGTCCTACTTGACCCACAGACACCGTCTGGCAGATATTAGGCAAGGAGACGAGGAGTCTGACAAGCAATTTCTGGAAAGATTTGATAAAGTATTACTGGAGGGCGAGATGGTGAGTGAGGACACGAAAATTGTGGCAGTGATGGCTGGTTTAAAGAAAGGAACTGATCTGTGGAAGGAAATGCATCTGACTTGCCCGAAAACATACACAGAGTTCAGACACAAAGCGGGAATTCACGTTTCAATGCAGGAGGCCTTACACCGAGAGATGGGAGACAGGACTGATCCGAAAAAGTCTAACAAGAAGTCGGGAGGAAGTGATTACAAAGCTCCGAAGAACATGAAGTCATTCAATGATGGAGCTGAATTGAAAGAAAAATTGAGTCAAGTCCTTACTATGTCCGTGGATGCTGTGTACAACAACGTTAAGGACAGGGAGATGTTGTCAGAGCCGCGGAAGATAAGACAAGAGAAAGGTAAGCTGAACCCGAACAAATACTGTGCTTATCATCAGAACATCGGCCACTTCACGAGCGAGTGCCGAGATCTATTGAAGCAGTTGTGGAGGTTCTATGAGGAAGGGAAGCTGTCCGAATTCGTGAAGAGGGAACCAGGTAAAAGACCAAGGGCGCCAGTGCAATCCAGTTCGGATGACGAAGATAGTGATGACCAACCAAGCAAAGTTGGTAAGAGGGGAAGGAAGGTCCCAGCAGCTCCAGCAAGGCATATCCCAGAAATCCTGATGCTGGAACCCACTGGGCCAGTAGGTGGTTGTTCTGATGGGAGACCACCTATGTCAAAAAGAAAGAGGAAAGCAGAGCTAAGAGCAGTAGATCAGGTAATGGAAGTGGGGGTAAATCCATCGACCAAGCAAACAGGGGACCTGACTTTCTCAGAAAAAGACTTAGACGGGATACTTACCCCCCACAACGACTCATTGGTCATTTGCGCCAATATTATGGGGACAAAAGTACATCGTCTACTTGTCGACACTGGTTCCTACACGAATATCCTGTTCAAGAGCACGGTGGACCAGCTAGGAGATTGTGCTGAGTACATCAAAGATTGTAATCACAAGATTGTGGGTTTTGGAAATGCTGTAACTACCCCGCTAGGAATAGTTACGTTGGCAGTTGAGCTTGTATCAATCGAGGACCCGGAGAGGAAAATGAATAGAATGGTAGACTTCCTGGTTGTAGACCAACAGTCCACCTATAACGGGTTCCTCGGCCGTCCTTTCTTGCATGAATTTAAAGCAGCTGTTTCAACGTACTATTATTGTTTAAAATTTCCAACAAAGAAGGGTGCAGGTACAGTCAAAGGAGATCAAAGGAAAGCTCGTGCGTGTCTGTTGCAAATACAGTTGCAGGATCACCAAGTCAACATGGCAGACAGGTGCTCAGACAAGGACGGAGATGATAGCGAGGCCATGACTTCCGTTGATACTGAAATAATGGAAGTCGACGAGCAGTCACGCAGTGACGAACAACTATGCATAGACGAACAGATGCGCATGGGCGAACAGATGTGCGAAGGCGCACAGTTGGACGAGGACGAGCAGGAACGCGGAAACGAGCAGCTCGCCCAAACAGGAGGAACAGAAGCTGCTACTACTAGCAACGAGGAAGAACAAGCAAAGGCAATGGACGTTGATGCAGAAGACATAGAGCCACGACTGGGGGCAGAACCGATGGGAATCGAAGACGAGCCAAAGATAGAAGGGCCCATTATTGACCCCAGATGGAAAGGCCAAAAACGAAGGGCTACCCCGGTCGAAGAGTTGGAAACTGTAAAAGTCGACCCGAACCAAGAGGGCTTAGAACTCTTCATAGGGTCCGAGCTACCAGAGCCGTACAGGACCAACATGATTGAGTTTCTTAAAGCAAACCTCGATGTGTTCGCATGGTCGCATGCAGACATGGTGGGCATCAGCCCCGAACATGCTTGTCACAGGCTCAACATCGACCCCGGGAAGAGGCCAGTCCATCAGAAGAGGAGAAAATTTGGACCCGACAAATACGAGGCGCTCGACGTGGAAGTCAAAAAGCTGCTGGATAACGACTTAATCAAACAAGCGTTATGCTCGCAATGGGTGGCAAATCCAGTTTTGGTCAGGAAAGCAACTGGAGCATGGAGACTCTGCATCGATTTCACAGATCTTAACGCCGCCTGCCCGAAAGACAACTTCCCATTGCCTCACATTGACCAGCTAGTTGATAGCACCGCCGGACATGAGCTGCTAACGTTCATGGATGCATTCGCAGGATATCATCAAATCGCGATGCATCCCGATGATCAAGAGCACACTGCGTTCTACACCAACAAGAACTTGCTATGCTGGAAGAGAATGCCATTTGGGCTAATCAATGCTGGAGCTACATATCAGAGGCTGGTCAACAAGATGTTTGATGATCACATCGGGAAGACGATGGAAGTGTATGTAGACGACATTGTTGTCAAAAGCTCAAAAAAGGAAGATCACTTACAGCACCTGGCTCAAACATTTGAGATACTTCGGACCTACAATATGAAGCTGAATCCCAAGAAAAGCAGTTTCGGGGTCCATTCTGGGAAATTCTTGGGACACCTGGTTAGTCAGCGTGGAATTGAAGCAAATCCCGTAAAAGTGAAAGCGATCATGGAGATGCAACCACCCAGATCAGTCAAAGAAGTCCAACGGCTCACCGGATGCCTAGCAGCTCTGAACAGGTTCGTCTCAAGATCCGGAGATAAGTGCAGGCCATTCTTCGAGGCCATCAAGAAAGGAAAGTTTCAATGGACAGACGCCTGTCAACAAGCGTTCGAGCAGCTGAAAGAGTACCTCAGTGATACAAAAATTCTTGCCAAGCCAATCCCAGGGGAAAAGTTATACTTGTATTTGGCGGCCTCAGAGGTAGCAATCAGTTCAGTGCTCGTTCGTGCAGAAGGAAAGTTCCACCTGCCCATCTACTATGTAAGTCATGCCTTGCACGAAGCAGAGCTCAGATATTCACCAACAGAAAAGCTAGCATATGCGCTGGTAATGAGTGTCAGGAAACTTCGTCCATATTTTTTCGACCACCAGGTGGAAGTGTTGACAACGTTCCCACTCAAGCAAATACTGCATAGACCCGATGCGGCTGGTCGGCTCCTAAAGTGGTCCTTGGAAATCAGTCAGTTCGGGATTTCGTATGTTCCTCGAACAGCGATCAAGGGGCAAGCCTTAGCAGACTTTATAGTCGAACTAACTTTCCCCCAAGATCCAACGAGAGGGCATAGCCATCCCTGGCACATGTATGTTGATGGTTCATCAACAAATACAGCATCGGGAGCAGGTATAGTCTTGATAAGCCCGGACAGGCAAGTTTTTACTTCAGTTGTTCGATTCGAGTTCATGGCAACGAACAACGAAGCAGAGTACGAGGCTGTGATCGTTGGGTTACGCCTAGCATTAGCAGTTGGAGTACGGAGGTTGCAAATCTTTGGAGATTCACAATTGATCGTCAACCAGGTCCGAGGAGAATATGAAGCAAGAGATGAAGACATGGCTTTGTATCAAAAGATTGTTGCTCACTTGGCCTCTTTGTTCGAACAAATATACATTGAACAAATACCAAGAGACAATAATGCTCAAGCAGATGCATTAGCCAGGCTAGCAACCAGCACCGGACCAGCAGAATTGTCGGAAGTGACGCTAACAAGAATGTCCAAACCATCAACCGAAGATTACAAGATCTATCAGATCGACGAAAATTTCGAAGAAGACGACTGGAGGATGCCGATCGTTGAATATTTGCAAAACGATAAAAAACCGGACAACCCATTCGAAGCTAACAAGTTGGTTAAAAGAGCGGCAAGATACACCATGATGGACGGACAGTTGTACAAGAGAGGAATTTCGCTCCCACTTCTGAAATGTTTGGCTAGGGGGCAAGGACAAACAGTGCTGAAAGAGATCCATGAAGGTGTATGCGGAAATCATGCCGGAGGACGGGCTTTGGCACATAAAACAATAAGGCAAGGATATTACTGGCCAACTCTCCTTCAAGATGCAATCAAGATTGCCCGAACTTGTCATAGATGTCAATTGTTCGCCCCAAACATTCACAAACCCCCACATGAATTGATTTCAGTCAATAGTCCATGGCCGTTCACGAAATGGGGAATTGACCTTATCGGGCCTTTTCCCCCAGGACAAGGAAATGTTCGATACGCGGTAGTGGCTGTTGACTACTACACGAAATGGGCGGAAGCAGAAGCACTCGGGCGGATCACACAGGAGAAAATGATCAACTTTATATGGAAAAACATTGTTTGTCGTTTCGGGGTCCCCCAGGCGATAGTGACGGACAACGGAAGGCAGTTTGAGGGAAAAGAGATAAGAGATTTTTGCGAAAAATGGGGAATAAAGAAACATTTCTCGACACCATACCACCCCCAATCAAACGGTCAAGTGGAAGCAGTGAATAAAATAATCAAACATATACTGAAGATTCGTTTGGTTGACAAGCAAGGAAAATGGTCAGAAGAGCTACCAGAGGTGTTGTGGGCATACCGAGTATCCCACAGAACAAGTACAGGCGAAACACCGTTCACAATGGCATTCGGGACAGAAGCAGTAATTCCGATTGAGTTAAAAGTCCCGACAAAACGAACAGCTGCGTTTGACGAAGAAACAAACAACTCTGCAATGGCAGCAGAGTTGGACTTGCTTGAAGAAAAAAGAATAACAGCAGAATTGAAAAATGCAATCTACAAAAGAAGAGCAGCAAAGTACTACAATTCTCAAGTAAAGGCAAGAGAATTCGAAATTGGGGACTTGGTACTTCGAAAAGTTTTAATACCACCAGGAGTATTCGGCCCGACTTGGGAGGGCCCATACAAGGTGACGAATAAGTGGCACAACGGCACATACGACCTTGAAGACATGGAAGGCAAGTCGTCCCAATACTCCTGGAATACAACTTTACTCAAGAAGTACTATCAATGAAGTCCTGTAAGTCTTAGAAAGTTTGTAAATAGATCCTTTGTAAATTTTTGAAATTTTTGCGCAAGTTTATAAGCGAGCAGATTTGCATTTATCTTACTAGGCGAGCAGAATTGCTTTAATCTTTTGTCTTGTTGAATTTTAGTTTTTAAGCCTCAAGTCCAAATTACTTAGTTGCTCGCCCAAAAAATTAGCAAAATACGAGTCTGTTATAAGACAAACAGAAAAGCTTATTAAAAGCAAAAATAAGGCTAAGTCCATAACGGACCAATAGCCCACATTAATGCAAGGCCAAGTCCACGAGCGACCAAAATGGCCCAAACAACTAAAGGTCAAGTTCTGTAAGGACCAAATGACCAACTTAAAATCTAAGTGTTTACCTTAAGGAAAAAGGAACACTTAAAAACTGTCATGAGCAAAAAACAATAGGCGAGCAATTAAGTAAGACAAACAAAGAGGCGAGCAGTTAAGTAAAGACAAATGAAGAGGCATAAGCTTGTAGACGAACAAAAAATCTTCATTTCATTAGATCAAAAAGTTTTACAATAGGAATGAGAAATACAGAAATGTTATACATCCTATTGTAAGAAAAAACTAGTCTTCAAGGAAGAGGAGGAGGAGCATCTTCAGTCCTGGTCGCCGGCGCGCTCGGCTGCTCGCCCTGGACACTTGTACCAGCCCCGTCTATGGGGGTCAAGGGAAGCGAAGACAACCCTTCAAAAACCTCATCAGCGGCTGCCGCGTTGGTCGCCGCTGGAGCAGGGTCAGGCTGACCGTCGTAAGTAGGAGCAGCAATGTCGACGTCCTCGCCGAAGACTTCCAAAGGAAAGCCGAGGTCGGCCAAATCGGAGACGAACAAAGTCGAGCCAGGAGGAGGAGGATAATTTTTCACGTATTCAACGAAGTCCGCCTTCACCGCATCACGGATATCTTGGTTGTGATCGTGAGCGAAGTGAACAGACCGTAAACATTCTGCGAAGGCACAAATGTACCCAAAATTGGTCTTGTCCATCACTTCCTGCTCATGGACTTCGTATTCGATCAGATTCTGGCACTCTTCCTCCAGCCTCTTGACATGCTCCTCGGCAGCGAGCAACCGAGCGGATAAGTCTGCTCGCTCCTTCTCAGCTCTCTCAGCTCTCAAGTCTGAGGACTTCACCTCCAGCAGCATCTTCTCAGCCTTCTCCAAGGCGTTCTTCTCGCCAGTTAACGAGGCCTCCATCTTCCTCTCCATCAAAGCCAGCATCTTAGCATGCTCGGCCTTGCATTCTTTGATGGCAGAGGCTCTTTCCTCGTCCATCCTCTCCACGCGACGGCCCAAATCGCGGTTTGTTCGCTCGAGATCCAGAACTTGATCGAGCAGCACTTGAGCCTGGACCACTTGATGGCTAGCATTGTACGCCATCAGGCGAACATTGTCGCTCACAGTCTGACCCGTGACAAGGGTGTTCGCCGATTTGGTCCAAGCTCTCGGGACCATCTCAGCTGCTCGACGGACAGGAGCATCGGGAATGTCGCGAAAGCTGGGGGGGGGCATCCTTCACAACAGCAAAGTGGTGAAGAGCAGTTCCTCGACCGGGATAACGCTCCGGTTTGTACCTAACCAAATGAAGAATTAAGAGTGAGAACAAAAATGATGACTAAGATCAGACGAACAACAAAACCTGAAAAAGCGAACAACTTACTCTTTAATTCTAGAAGGATCCCAACCTAAGTAGGAGAGATCCTTGGGGTACACCACCGTTTTGGTCGCCGCCAAGCTAGCGACCACCTGTTGCTCGTCCACCACTTCCAAAGAGGTGGATCTAGAGGCAGGAGATCGAGGAGCAGCACTGCTCGCCTCCGCCATGGTCTTTGACCGCTTAGAGGCGCGATCATCGCCGCGAGCATCATCGCCTCGCGGCGCCTTCTTCTTCTCTCTCTCTTTTTCCCTCTCCTTATCCTTCCTTACATCCCGTGGAGAGGGAGTAGTTTTGGCCGCAGGTTTGCGGCGACCAGCTCCGGCGGCTGGGCGACCAGAAGGGTTCTCTCCGGCCCGGAGACGCATGATAGCGAGGGGAGGATCCATCTTTCTCCTTGAAGCATCAGCCATCTGTTTAACTCGATTGGCGAGTAGATAATATGACTCGGGCACAGCTGGGATAGCAACAGTGACTTGTTGATCTGACAAGAAAAATACAAGTGTTAGGCGAGCAAGAATGATAATCGAGCAAAAATGATTGGCGAGCAAAAGTAAAAAAAAAAAAAAAAAAAAGTTACCTTCCGGAACCGCGGCTTGGGCTTCAAGATGGTGGGGACTCGTGACCAAGCCAGCAAGTTTGCGACAATGAGCCTTCGAGAGATGGTGTATGTCACGACTAGCAACGTCGCGAAGAGAGATGATGGCTAGGGTGAAGAGAAACTCGTCGCTCAGATTAGGGTTCCCCCACTTCAAATTTCTCAAGCCTGCAAAACAACAAAAAGGATTAAAATTAGTCCTATTTATGAACTAATAAGATAAAGGAAGGCCTACGTTTAGCATTTCCAAATCGTTCGGGCGACATGACGCGCGCCTGCCCGCCGGCGAATCCCTCCGCTGCTCGCCAGTCACCACCAATGAAGAAAAATTGGCGATGCCAACCCTTAATTTTATTGGGGACTCCTTCAATGAGTTTCAGCCCGGTCTTCGCTTTAACATAATACCAACCAGCTCCATCCTCTTTTTGAGTAGAAATAGTCAAGGCGTAGAGAATCTCCGCGGTTGTTATCTTGTTTTTATAGCCCTCAAGACCAAAAAGAGTCATGAAGGCTAGGAGACTACTCCAACCGTTTGGAGTAATCTGGGTGATCGCCAGGTTCATGTCGGACAAGAATCGCCCGATAAGTGGATGAACGGGGAGAGGAAAACCCGTGTTGAGCACATCCAAATTGATCGCCGTGCAACCAGGAGGAGGGCGATCAGCAGTTTCTCCTTCCTTTGGTATGTACATAAAAATGTCGTACGGAATCTTGTAGGTAGCACGGATGCTCGCCAGGTCTTCCTCAAAAAGCACGCTATCGAGGCTGCTCGCTGCAAAGTCCCCACTTTGTTTCTTCATGATTACCCTCGATGGAGTGACAAAAGTCTTCGAGTAGCGAGCAGCATAGTCCCTCCACTCATTATCGCGAACAACTCCTTCCGGGATCCGAGATTCGGGTGTAGTTTGAGAGATGGGAAAATTGATTTCCCTTAAAAACTCCCAAGTGAGCGAAGGACCTTCTTGCTCGCCAATACGCTGCTCGCCAGCAGTGCCAGTTTGGTCGTCCTCGAGGTCGATTGAACCCTCTATCTCCGCGGCCACTTCTGCGGAATCTTCGCCAAGGTCAGAAGACGTTTCAGGTTCGCGAGCAGGATGGTGAATTGTTGGGAAAATAGTGGGGTGCCCGGAATCTATTCGGGATGAATTTTAAATACGAATTTAAATATAATTATTACTATCATGAATTAATCCTAATTAATTCAAATAATAATTCCAACAACTAATTATCATCATGCATGCTAAATTAATTTCACATATTTAACTAGGCGGAATTAAACAAGTAAATATGCAATTAACGTACCTCTTGTAGAACTTGGTCTTTGAATAAAACGGGACTCTCGTACACGCTTTATCAACCCAAAAACCTTCTCAAGTATTTCCCTTTCGCCTTACTTGATCGCCGGTGGGAGACGCTTTCAAGTAATTTAATAAACTAAGGAAAAAGAAAAAATATCTATGCTTCTTGATTTTTCCAACACATGGAATTATGTACTTGGGGATGAAATAATCATCCCCTGTTTATAAGAGTGATATGGCCGAAAATTTGAGGTTATTTGGGCTTGGAGAAAATCTTTTCTTAGACTCTAAGAAATCTTGAATATATCTCATATATTCTTTTCTCCAAAATAAAATATTCCACAAAAATTCTCACTCTTCCAAATAATCTTGTATTTTTCGAAAATAATGAATAAGAATCCAAGATATGGATCTTCTTGAATATATGAGATAATCTTGTATTCCAAGAATACTTATCTTCCATAATATCTTTTCAAGAAAATCAACAAGATCTCTTCTTACTTCAAACAACCAATTTTCGAAAATTACATAAAAAATCAGCAAGATATATTCTTTTTATTTTAATCACCTTATCATTATTGGGCTACTTAATGGGCTACTTGAGGGGCCTTAAGGAGAATTAAGATTGGACCTCCCAATGGACTTCTGAATTTCAATATTGAGCCCCAATATAATTCAGCCCATTAATATTAATTATTACCACTAATAAATTAATATTGCACTATCCATCTTAATCCATATTACGATAATATGGGCTCCCGGTTATTATTTCCCGCGTTTAAGATTATAAAGTCCATTAATTAATTGAGCTTCTGAATAGCTCTAAATTAATTAATATATTTCACCTTGGAGTAAAGACAGCTCAACATTATTATTCGTACCGAAGAAACTAATTCTTCACTTGCAAGATTTGGTACAATAAAACTTCTGAGCCCACCAAGGGGACTAATCACACGAGCCGTACTCGCACGCGTTTCTCCGTATTAAATCTTAGCAACCGTCGTATGATTAATATTACTGCCCAAGACACAAAGTTCGAAGTCACAATGATTCTCACCCAACATGAATCAAAGCAGTAACTACTAAGCACACACGGTCCTATTTAAGTGACGGAGATTAAGAAATCAACAACCACTGAGGTCTAATTCTTCGCCTTTCAGAACAGAAGAATTTCTCCTCGCTGTAGGACCTCTTCAACACATACTAAATGTGCTAGTGCAATCTCTTGGTCAAGACAGACCAATCTGAGCCTTACACATCGACCTTTCACGGCGGATTGTTCAATTCCACCTAGGTCGTGAAATGTACGTTTAGTTACAAGGAAACCGTTAATGTCGTCTTCCGTGATCGGGTATCACCACATTAACTACAATGTAACACGTACTATATATTGAACGGTTTGCAATAAATATTCAACATTCAATCATATCTAAAGCAAATGCGATAAAAGAATTATTCTCATAAAACGAGTGTTTGATACACGAGTTATACAAAGTAAAAGCATACTTTCACGTATAACTCCAACAATCTCCCACTTATACTTAAAGTCTGCTTTTAGTATACATCACGCATGTCTTAGTGTAGTAGCTCTACGTGACATTTAATGTCAACCTACACTAACCTAATAATTCCTCCCACTTATACTTAAAGCAGATTGGCAATAGTCTTGACTCCCATTCCATCCACATGTCTCTCGAATGTATTCAGAGGCAGACCCTTTGTGAATGGATATACTAGGTTGTCCTCCGACATTTATCTTTGCCACCTCTTTATCTCCTCTCTCAACGATTTCTCATATAAGATGGTGTTTTCTTTCAATGTGTTTGCTGGCCTTGTGGGCTCTCGGTTCCCTTGAATTTGCAACTGCTCCGGCATTGTCACAAAAGACAGTTATCTTGTCGGGCAAATTCGGAACAACGTCCAAGTCCACTAAGAAGTACTTGAGCCAAACCGCTTCTTTCGCTACTTCACAAGCAACTACTTATTCGGTTTCCATGGTCGAATCTGCGATGCATTTCTGCAAATCGCTTCTCCATGTCATGGCTCCTTCTCCCATGCAAAACACACTACCCGAGGTAGGTATTTTGGAGTCTATGTCTGATTGGAAATTTGAGTCCGTGTATCCCATGGGAATTAGATTGTCTGACTGTTAAATCAGCATTCCATACTAAGTTCTTTTCAGAAACTAAATGACGCATTTAATTGCAATCTAATGTGCTTTCCCGAGATTACTTTATTATCTTGCCATCATGTCCACGACAAGGCAGATATTCGGTCTCGTACACAACGTTGCATACATAAGACTTCCTACGTCCGAAACGTACGAAACGTCTTTCATGTCATCTATCTCCACTTGCGTCTTAGGGCATATTTCTTTGGATAGATGGATTCCGTGCCTAAAAAAGGTACAAAACCTTTCTTGGAATCTTGCACGCTGATATGCTTCAAAACAGTGGCTTTGTATGAAACTTGCGATAAGCCCAACATCTTCCTCTTGCGATCTCGAGTGAACTTGATCCCAAGGATGTGACCGGCTTTCCCTAAGTCCTTCATATCAAACTATTTTGACAGCCATACCCTTACGTCTGACAATACCTTTACATTGTTTCCAATGAGCAGAATATTGTCTACGTATAATACTAAGAATACCACCGCAGTTCCGTCATATCTTTCACACAACTTTCGAACTTGTTTTGATCACAAACCCATAAGACTTAATCAATTGATCAAAACACTGGTTCCAAGTACGCGATGCTTGCTTAAGTCCATAAATGGATCTCTTAAGCTTGCATACGAGGTGCTCTTGGCCTTTTTCAACGAAACCTTTGGGCTGTTGCATATAGATCCCATCAAGACTTCCGTTAAGGGAAGCTGTCTTGACATCCATTTGCCAGATCTCGTAATCTAAGTGCGCAGCGATCGACAAGAAAATACGGATGGACTTAAGCATAGCTACAGACCACAGGCCACAAGCCTTGCTTTGAAGGTCTCTACCCTTCCGTCCGGTCCTCTTTTCCTCTTGTACACCCACTTGCATCCAATGGGCTCTACCCCATTAGGTGGATCAACCATCTCCCACACTTGATTATAATCCATCGAACCCACCTCGGTTTCCATTGCGGTTTGCCACACTTCCGCGTCTTTGTCTTGGATTGCCTCGTCGTACGTTCATGGGTCTGATTCATCGCTGGGAATCAAATCCGAAGATTCTCCAATTCCCATTAATCTCTCGGGTTGCCTTGCAATCCTCCCACTACGACGGGGTTCCGGTTGTGAAGGTATGACATGTGGTATATCATCTTGTATACTTGGTATAGGAGTTTGCCCTCTTAACTCGTCTAAGGTAATCTCACTTCTGGGCTTTCTTTTGTTCATATAGTCTTCCTCCAAGAATTTAAAGTGCGAACTAATCACGGTCTTTTAATCCTTGAGACTATAGAACATACACCCTTTCGTTCCCATGGGATATCCTATAAACAACCTTAATTCCGAACATGGATCCAATTTACCGGCTTCCTTGTCTAGCACGTATGCCGGACAACCCCAAATCTGCAAGTGTCTTAGACTGGGATTGCGCCCGGTCCACAATTCCATTAGGGTTTTAGGAACCGATTTGGATGGCACCAAGTTTAGAATGTAAGTCGTTGTTTCCAAGGCATTACCCCAAAACGACTTGGGTAAATCCGAATAACTCATCATGGGTCTGACTATTTCTAAAAGAGTCTGGCTCCTTCGTTCCGCCACACCGTTCTATTGAGGGGTTCCCGATGTGGTCAACAGGGATACAATCCCTTCTTCCGATAGGTAGTTCAAGAATTCATTGCTAAGGTATTCGCCTCCACAAACAAATCGTAGAGACTTGATACTTCTTTCCCTATGCATCATAAGGTAGATGTATCCGTATCTTGAGTAATCATCAAATTACTCATACCTCTTCTTGCTATGATCATCATTGAACCACACATATCGGTATGAACGAGTTCTAACACTTCCGTAGTTCTATTCCCCTTGGCTCCAAATGCCCTCTTGGTCATTTTACCCTCTAAACAGGATTCACAAGTTGGAAACGGTTCGACTTGGAATGATTCCAAGGATCCGTCTTTCACCAATCTCTCTATCCACTTTAGATTAATATGACCTAGTTTAAGATGCCATAGAAGTATTTCGTTCATCTCCGAAGAACGCTTTCTTTTATTACTCGAAATAATCGATGTGTTATTAGATTCAATTTTGTGAGTGGTGTGCCCAAATAATGGTATAAAGAACATCCATTAAAGTTCCGGAATAGATAAACTCATCGTTTCAAGCAATAATAACATCCTTATTAAAAGAAACTGAGTATCTATTCAAACAGTTTAGAAACTGAAGGTTGAGTTCTTTCTAAACTTGGAACATGAGGAACGTCTCTCAAGACCATAACTCTATCTTCACAAGATAGGCGCACTTCTCCCACTGCTTCAGCTGCCACTCTCGTAGCATTGCCCGATGTGATGGGGATCTCACTTCCGTTAAGTCGTCGGGTTAGCTTAAACCCATGAAACAAATGTGATCAGTAGCTCTCGTATCCACTATCCACGAATAGACAGCATACGCCACTTCACAAGTTTCGACGACTAAGGTGTGTGAATTACCTAACTTTCCTAGCCTCTTAGGCTTGGAACAGGCAGACCTCCATTGTCCTCTCTCACCGCAACTAAAACACTTCCCCTTCGATGCTTGCCTTTGCATTTGCCTTTCGCAACAATTGGATTTGCTTGGATCCGGCCTTTGGTTCTCTTCCTCTTTTTCCCTCCCTTGGGACCAAAAGAGGTAGACGAACCATTAGCCACCATAGCACTAGACTGGTGCTCCATTATCACCTCCACCGAAACTAAAGCTTGCAAGAGCTCGGGCAAACGACTTGTCCGTTCATACATCTGACAGTTCAGATGAAACTACTCAAAACTTCTCGGTAGGGAATGGTATATGGAATCAATCAAAATCTGCACCAAGTACTTCCAACTTGTTAAGGTATGCCATTATCTCGAGAACGTGCTCCCTTGTGGGCGTTCCTTCCACCATTTCCAACTTGACCGAGTCATGTTTGGTGAACTGATTAGTCATGGGATTCTGATGTGAAAACATCTCTTCAAGGTGTTCCATGATTTCAACAGCGGATACAATGTCTTCATGAACGCGCCTCAAATCCTCAGACAGAAATGTCAAGATGATGCACTTCATTCATTGTCACGCTTCCGATCACAAACTGCCTCTTCCCATTGCTTGACTTATCATTAGGCTTGCCGGGTATATTAACATAAATAACCCAATTGTGTTTTCGTGCAGTAAGGACAAATTTAAAAAAAAAAAAACATTTCCAATCGATATAATTCTCTCCAAAAAGTTTATTAACTTTAAGTATATTAAACAATGGATTAAAAGGTTGCGACATGATGAAATGAGAATAAAACATACATTCATATCAATATCTAGAAAAATATGAAATTATCACATAATTCGATCACATCAATTATATTGAAACCTTAAAACAATATAATCATGCATCAGCCAACATCTCGAAACAATTTAAATGCGCCACGAGGGGTGGTCTATACATTTAAATACATTCAAGCGGATCACAAACTTAAAAGTTACAAATCCTTAATTCAAAATTAATAGTTGGCTCCCACTTTGACCACATAGAAATTGACAGGGACTCCGAGGGGAGTAAGTTAATATCAATTTCCTATGCCTAAGTAATAACCATAATTAAATACAGGATTATTATTTCGCTTTGAGCAAGCCACTCGTGGTGAGGGTCAATACCGCCACTAGTAATAATCCACAATCATCCTTTCGGAATTTATTCATGTGAAATCCGTTCTTTTGGCCGATCCGAGGGGGAAATGTATTCCAAAAGAACTTCACAAATAAATAAATTATGGAGGCCAAAATAATCCAATTTTAATATCCGGAATAAAATTGCGATTATAAAAACATACTTAGTAATTTTCGAAAGTAAGGTTTTTCTTGGACAATTAAATTCATGCAAACACATATTAACAAATAATAATAAGTGCACGAAATAAAACATCCATCAAAACAAAATTAAACACATTGGAGCACTCGAATCCAATTGTCACGGTTTAATTTCTTCACGTCTTGATGCGAAAAAATCGTCCTTGTTGCTTTCCGACGTTCGTCTCGACGTGCTCCCACTCGAACAGCAACACTTCTTCAAAAACAGCATCGTTTGGGGTTCGGGACGACGTTTAAAATCACACGGAAAAAAAACACGAACCGAAAAAATTCCACGGCCTGAGATACAGCGCGCGTCGGCCCACGAAGTGGGCCCGCGCGCTTCCCGGCCCGAGAAGCGCTGGAAAAGCGCCCGAGGCGGGCCGAAGCGCAGCCCCGAGGTGCACCCGAGGCGCTGCACGGAGGCGCGCCGAGGCGCACCCGAGGCGCCCCGAGGCGCTGCAGGGAGCTGCCGAGGCGCGCGCGCGCCGTGCGCGCGGCACCGTGCGCCCGTTGCGCACGGCGTGCGCCGTGCACCCCCGTGCGCCGTTTTTTTCGCCGTTCGTCCTCGTTTTCTTCACCCCTTGCATGATTTTACCTCCATACACGCTCCACGCTTGCATGCGTCGTCCGGGTACACCGTTTTTAATTCTTCGTTCTTCGTCACGATCCGGTTACAATTTATTTTTACAAAAAAATAAATACTAGATCTAGACTAGTCTATTACAATGATCGAATCAAAATAAAAACAACTAATCTACTCGTGGATTTTCTCACGAGAAAAACGAATTCGAACGAATCGAATTAAAAACCAAATTAATTCACACGCATGAAATTAACAACATTAAAAACCATGACAATTGGATACCTGCAAAAAAGATCTAACAATTCTACTATCCAATTTCAAATTTAATGTTCAACAATTTAAATTCCAATTTAAAATTCAGAGCCCGAAACCGTGGCTCTGATACCAGTTGTTGGGAAAATAGTGGGGTGCCCGGAATCTATTCGGGATGAATTTTAAATACGAATTTAAATATAATTATTACTATCATGAATTAATCCTAATTAATTCAAATAATAATTCCAACAACTAATTATCATCATGCATGCTAAATTAATTTCACATATTTAACTAGGCGGAATTAAACAAGTAAATATGCAATTAACGTACCTCTTGTAGAACTTGGTCTTTGAATAAAACGGGACTCTCGTACACGCTTTATCAACCCAAAAACCTTCTCAAGTATTTCCCTTTCGCCTTACTTGATCGCCGGTGGGAGACGCTTTCAAGTAATTTAATAAACTAAGGAAAAAGAAAAAATATCTATGCTTCTTGATTTTTCCAACACATGGAATTATGTACTTGGGGATGAAATAATCATCCCCTATTTATAAGAGTGATATGGCCGAAAATTTGAGGTTATTTGGGCTTGGAGAAAATCTTTTCTTAGACTCTAAGAAATCTTGAATATATCTCATATATTCTTTTCTCCAAAATAAAATATTCCACAAAAATTCTCACTCTTCCAAATAATCTTGTATTTTTTGAAAATAATGAATAAGAATCCAAGATATGGATCTTCTTGAATATATGAGATAATCTTGTATTCCAAGAATACTTATCTTCCATAATATCTTTTCAAGAAAATCAACAAGATCTCTTCTTACTTCAAACAACCAATTTTCGAAAATTACATAAAAAATCAGCAAGATATATTCTTTTTATTTTAATCACCTTATCATTATTGGGCTACTTAATGGGCTACTTGAGGGGCCTTAAGGAGAATTAAGATTGGACCTCCCAATGGACTTCTGAATTTCAATATTGAGCCCCAATATAATTCAGCCCATTAATATTAATTATTACCACTAATAAATTAATATTGCACTATCCATCTTAATCCATATTACGATAATATGGGCTCCCGGTTATTATTTCCCGCGTTTAAGATTATCAAGTCCATTAATTAATTGAGCTTCTGAATAGCTCTAAATTAATTAATATATTTCACCTTGGAGTAAAGACAGCTCAACATTATTATTCGTACCGAAGAAACTAATTCTTCACTTGCAAGATTTGGTACAATAAAACTTCTGAGCCCACCAAGGGGACTAATCACACGAGCCGTACTCGCACGCGTTTCTCCGTATTAAATCTTAGCAACCGTCGTATGATTAATATTACTGCCCAAGACACAAAGTTCGAAGTCACAATGATTCTCACCCAACATGAATCAAAGCAGTAACTACTAAGCACACACGGTCCTATTTAAGTGACGGAGATTAAGAAATCAACAACCACTGAGGTCTAATTCTTCGCCTTTCAGAACAGAAGAATTTCTCCTCGCTGTAGGACCTCTTCAACACATACTAAATGTGCTAGTGCAATCTCTTGGTCAAGACAGACCAATCTGAGCCTTACACATCGACCTTTCACGGCGGATTGTTCAATTCCACCTAGGTCGTGAAATGTACGTTTAGTTACAAGGAAACCGTTAATGTCGTCTTCCGTGATCGGGTATCACCACATTAACTACAATGTAACACGTACTATATATTGAACGGTTTGCAATAAATATTCAACATTCAATCATATCTAAAGCAAATGCGATAAAAGAATTATTCTCATAAAACGAGTGTTTGATACACGAGTTATACAAAGTAAAAGCATACTTTCACGTATAACTCCAACTCTTCTTGATCGCCAGAGCGATCAGCGGCACACGTCTCTACCGAGCGAACAACGGAGCTCGCATCGGAGTCCGTGTCTTCGTCCACCAACAACGTGCGCGGGTTGTTCGCCAACGCTTGGCGAACAGATCTGCGTGGAGAATCCGGATTTACGGGTCGTTTTTCCGGGTTTCGTCCGGGTCCGGATTGAGAAGAGCTTGAGGGGGAAAACTCCATTTGAAATTAAAAATGAAGAAATCTGGCTAAGGGTGGGAAATATATGGATAAAGATGCCACCAGAAAAAGCTTCGATAACGGTGACGGCGTCAACAGTACGGTGGCGCTACGGTGGCGAATGGCCGGAATCACACCCACAGTCGCGAGAAATACGGAAAAAGTACAAAAATTACGAAATTAAGAGAAGAAAAGGAAAATGCAAGATGAATTACCTTTGAAAACGAAGATCAAAATAACACAAGAGGGGATTCAGGCACAAGAATCACGAAGAAAGAAAAACTCCGAAATGTGTATCAATGGCGGATGGCTTGTGAATCTTCGAAAAGAAAGAAATGAAGAAGAAATCGCCTATTTATAAGAATGAGGCTGGGTCGAAAATGCAATTTTCGCAAAATTCCGTAGGCCCCTATGAGCAAATTGGGGGTCGCGCGTGACTGACGCGACGCCTCGCATTCCGTGCCTCGGGAATCCAACCGTCGCGACACGAAAGGGTGTTCGCTGCTGGTCGCGCACTTTAGTTCCCATTGCTCGTTTGCTCGCCTACGCGTTTGCTCGCCCATGTAGCTTACTATACTCTCTTCCTGCTCGCCCATTATTCGAAGATGAAATTATAGCTTGGTCTTAGTTGATCACTCCATATTCAACATAAGATCAAGCTAGGGGGCAATTGTTGATGGGCGAACAACTTCGCATTTAATCAACGAAAGATTATCATTAAACTTGATAACAGGATAGCAAATCAAATGAGCTAGCAGCCTCGTGGAGCGAACAGCTTCGTAGCGGAGCTAGCAGATTCGTAGGGCGAACATCTTTGTAGAAAAGCACTAATGCGGCAATCAGAATTGTGGCGAGCAGCCTTGCAAAGAACAGCTGTGCCAGCGGTTCAAGCCAGTCAATATGGGCGAACAAGGACGTAATAGAGCGAGCAGAATCGTAAAATGATCCCAAGCGAGGAGCGAACAGCTCTGAACGCAAAGGACCATGACATCTAACAGAGACGTACAATCGAGCAGCCGGTCACCGTCGAGAGCATCTCAGAAGTGCCAAAGATCAAGTACAACATGGGGAATCCCAAGAGTCACTAGCTTAGATATGGTCCAAGTGTCCTAACACTTGGCACCCATCCAATGAGTAATAGTGTAGATGTTGTACAAGTGTCCTAACACTTGGCAAAGATCCAATGGCTAAGCCATCAAGATGGTGACACATGGCCACTTTGTATGTCTATAAATACTCCCTTCTTGTACATGAAAAAGAGAGAGACAATTCAAGAAAATAGCCCAACTCTTGCAAATTTATTTCTCAAGCTTTACTTAGTCAAATTCCATGATCTTGATTCTTGTTTGGTGATCTTCATTAAATGAAAAACAGCCACTAATCTTCTTAGTAAGAAAAGGTCATCAACAACCCCGATACTTAATCACCAATACCCTAAGTTATAATTATTAATACCCAAAGAATTACTCAACAATACCCCAAATTATAATTATCAATACCCCAATAAACTTGCTACTGAAAAACTTAATCCATGCTGCCTTTTTTTTGTTGTGGCCCTATGTCTTTCTTTTTTACTGTTATGTCTTGCTTGGTTTTGTGATGCAAATTTATACGCAAGCCATCTAATTTTGTGTTGTCATTTTGCAGAATTCCTTAGTCTGCCCTTGATATCGCTGCTTCCTAATACGTGCATCAGTGAATACATGCAATGGTATAATTTCATAGTATAAATAGGTTCATTCTAAATTTTGCATAATCTTTCAACTAAAAAATATTAAAAATTCAAACACTATATAACATTTTTTCCTTTATAAACTATATATATCTTTGTCCCTGTATAATATTTAAGTAAAGAAAAGAAATGAATTAATATTGAGGGAGGAGCGGATTGATTCAAATAACAAACCTTGTTTGGATGCTTCGGCTATAGCGGCTACCATGTTAGCCTTATGGCAATATAACATGAAAATTTCGAGAGCAATTCAGAAAACCCCGAACAATGAAATGTGCAGGCAAATTACTCTTCTTCTTTATCAACCTCTATCTTCTTGCCGGAACTATGACGCTTGTATCGGGGTTGCGCTGTCATTTTTGTGCATACCTTTGAAATTTTCATCCTCCTAGTATTGACTTTGGGCTCGCCATCCATTTTGCAAGTGAGCAACTCAATGGATTTCAGTCGATTGGGCCTTGCCGGAGAACAGAATGTGTGCAGGTGATAAATGACCAGCGAATTTTATCCGGGTTAGCCTAACCCGGGAATTTTTTCCAGGTTAGGGCTGGCCCTTGAATTTTAAGTTTTGGTCAAAATTGATTTTAAATTAAGTGTAAAATCCAAGTGCATAGTATGCATTTGGATGCACCCTAGAAATACTCATTAATTACCTACAAAAATTTATATGTAAACTATTTGCATACGAAAATTTTATAGGCAAATTATTTATAGGTAAGAAATGAATATGTATATAATTTTAAAAAAAATATTGTATGCAATTTTATAGGCAATTTTTATTCTCGTGTAGGGTATATGAGAGGAGCGTGTAGTTCTTTCTTGCTCTTGTATCTTTCTTTTCATCTTATCATGCATTCATAAAAAGTTGTAATTGAAAATATTATGATACTATATAACAACACCATTAATATTATTACTTTTTTTAAAAATTACTATTTTAAAAATTAATACTATTACTTATAAAAATTGATACTATTATATATATATATATAAATATATATATATATATATATATATATATATATATATATATATATAACTAATAGTATATATTGTGCATAAGATACACTGAATTTTTTTATTTCATCTAAAAATTTTAACTTTTAGATAGATGTGAAATTAATGACCCCATTAATGAGATTATTTAAATAAACAGAGTTATTTTATATTGATATTATATAAAAAAAAAAATCATTTCATCTAAAATTTCGTATTTCTACACAAGTATAACATCAATCCATTTAATTATATCTTTAGTATGTACACGATACAATCTCTTTCCGACTTGATGCTGTGCGAGACAAAATCAGGACCGTAAAATCATGCTTGTTGATCAATCACTTTATTTGCTTCCGCATTTGTTATTTTTGAAGTTTTGTTTTGTTATGATAATTGTATTGTGATTTGAGCAGCAATTAAAGTGAGTACATCGGTTACATTGTTATTTATCTTAAATTTATATTTTAGTAATGAATTTGAATTATATATGTATTAATTATCTTAAATAATTATATATATAATTAACTGTTATTAATTATGTAAAAATATTTTGGTCAAATTTATTCCATAGGTAAATTATTTTTAGATTAAAGAATGAAAATGTTTACCTAAAAATATTTATATGTTATTGTTGGTAAGTCTCCCACTACAGAATTTTTTTGTTAGTAATTTCATTGGCATATTAAAAAAAAAAAAAAAAATTGGCAACTCTAATTCCAAAATTAATTATTTATTTTATTGTAGTGCCTTGAGTTTAATTTTACTAATTAATCTGAGTTATATATATTTCATGCATGGAGCTCGTGTATATAATTAGTTGTTGGATTATTAATCATGTAAAAATATTTTGGTCAAACTAATTAAGTATCTAGCATGAGGTATGGTCTGAGGCAAAATAATTGAAGATAAATCACACATGTCGGAGGTATGATTGGTTACATATGGTATAGGAGGAATATAGAGCAAAAACACGTTACACGTTTGAAAGGCCATCGTGAATATATTTATTTATTCATTTTTTTTTTTTTTTATTATTATCATTATGTAGAGACAAGCATCATTTAATTTGGCTATTATGAGTTGTTCCATTCATTGGTTTCATTTGTTCATTTTCTAACTAGATATTTTAATATGTATCCTATCATTAAAAAAATTAAATAGAAGATTTTATAATGACAGAACTTTTGTCATTACAAGTTAATTTTCATGTAATATTGGTACAGTTAATCACCGATAATCATGTGCGACACAAAATTAGAGCCTAATTAATGCTGCCTGTTGAAAAACATAAATATATTTTGAATATTAGAAATACTACTGTTCAATGCACATATATAGTATTATAACCATTTAGTTATTAATAAAATTATTTAAATAATGATATATGTCTGTTAGTATTATTTTGTTGTGAGAGGCTAACTGGGCAAGAAAATGACATGTTACCAAAGAGAGAGAAGAGTTGTAGACTAAATCTGCACGTTCTAAATGTACCAAACCTTAGCTTGTCTTCTTTCTTCTTAGCTTGTTTTATAAATTCATTTACATGGTTCGTGCTAATATTTATTTAAACGATTAAATGTGGACTAGTAGCCTAGTACTGGAAATCATTTATTTATACTGAATATGAAATAAATAAATAAAAATTAAAAAACCAGGCTAACAGCTAACTGGTCAAGGGATGGGAAGTAAATTCCAATATTGCGCACACCATAAATTAACCAATTAATTAAAGTTAGTCGTCAAAGTTGAATAAAAATTAAATTAACCTTTTCTTTAAGGGAAAATTAAACTAACCGTAATTTCCAGAATTTTGATCAATCTTTTAGTAAAATTATCAAATTACAAAATGCTCTACTAGTAATTTGAGAATAATTATTGAAGATAACAAAATCTTGGAACTTTTGTTTGGACGTAGCTATTGAACCATCATCACAGCTGTGATTATATTGAGGCCGATGAGTCGGTCGACTCAGGCCCAAAAAATTTCTGAGTTTTTAGGGGTCCAAAATTATGTATGTATATGTGTGTATATATATTATAACTTTACAAAAATATGTTGAACAAGCCTACGTTCATCTAAGGGGTGTAAGATCTTATTTCACTTTCTTAGTTTCACAATTTGATTCCTCTTGAGTCGGCTTAAGTTTTTTAGGAGAGTAAAAATACTAAAATCATATACTTATTAATACAAGATCCCACCACCCTCTCTCTCTCTATATATATATATAATCCTATTTTTAGTTCTTGATTTGAAAGTCACCACGTCATATACTTATTAACTTATATAACTTCTTAAATTTCACAATTTTCTAATGACATAGTGTAATGTGAGTCGGTTTTACCATAAAATTTATTACACATTGTGTATTTTTATAAGATTAGTTGTTTCACTAAAATATATTAGTTTAATAGTAATATTATATAATGAAAACAACTAACGGTTTGAGTTGCATACTTGCATGGTAAAACTATTTTACAAACTTACCATTTTCTAATTAACATAGCTTTACAGAGACTGTCAAATACATCATTCATCATTTTAATTTAAGAATAAAAATATCCTCTTCTTTTGTATCGAAAAATATATCATATCATTATAAATTTTATATTGTCAAATAGATGAAAAATATGCGAGGGGTCTAATTTTAATCTCGACTCAGGCCTCCTAATTACTAGGAACGGCCCAGACCATCATTTACACGAAATTCAGCTCATGCTACTACTCTAAATAAAACTGGATGCGCCTTACGGAAATGATCATATCGCATATGTGGACACTAAAAGGTCGGAGTTTTTTTTTTGTTTTTGGTGGAAAAGATTGTTCAATTAGAGGATGAGATGCTAAAAATATTAAAAAGTCAATGGGTTGATACAATTTAATTAATTTACACAATGTATTCTTGATCAAAGTGGTGCGATTGCGACAAATAGCTTCAAAATATAATGTTAACATTATGATAGAGGAAGATATTCTATGAGGAAATGAATATCCTTACATCATGCAATGGAGTATTGTTAGTTGGACCACATGCATTGGTTTGGATTTAGTTATAAATTTGGGTTAATTATAAATAAAATTACTAACTTTTTTGCAAATTGCATTCTAATCTAAATTTTTGAATTTTTGCAAACAAAACTCCAACTTAACATTTGATTGCAATTCAAAGCAACAAACAAAAATTTTATTGTCCGAAAATAATATTTCACTAACCTAGTAATGTATAATTAATTGTATTAATATGTTTAGATTGATTCGAATGACAATGTATAATTAATCATCATTTTCGGACAAAATGCACTTGTCGCATAGATTTTAAATGTATGCACTCGTTATGTTTTATTTAAAGTTAATTAATGGTATGTTCCAAACTTTAGTGTACCGTATCATTTAACGTTTTCAGTCAAATTTAGTATAGTATGTTTCTGTTATACTAACATGCATAAAATGTCGCGTATCAATCAAAGTTTGTGTCATTTTTACCTTTGTGTCCATTTGCACAGCAAAATTAGTGCACAATTATAGGTGGGGAAGGAATGTATCTATACAATTAGAAATTTTTGTAGGCAATTCGTAGGTAATCTACACTACGAATTTTTTTGTTGAAAATTTTGTAGTTATATTGGCAATTTCTGTAGGCAATTTTATGTATTCTTGTAGCAGTATGACTCATTATTATTTTATTGTAGTGGAATCTAAAGGAAAATATTTATCTAAGATTTCAAAATCTTTGAAAAGGATATATGTGTGGTTCAAATTATAAAATGAAAAAGAAAGCCTATATAATTGAATACCTTGATTATAATTTAAAGTACACTGATAAGTAATTTTCCATCATGTCGATCTTCCAAGAAGAAATAAAGTCCACCACATATCATGTATGGCATGCGCCTTCTTTTTTGCCAAAAAGGATTGAAATGACACCACTAATAAATCAAAATCAGACCCTGGAATGGGTCATTCAATTACTTGGTGTAATTACAATGTCGGATTATTTTGGTTCAACAATAATTTATGTAAGAAATCAATTCACATATACAAATAACCATTGCAAAATCTTTGTTAACTAGAGAAAAAGTGTAAATATGATTAATAAATACATTTACTTTTTAAGGTGAATTTCAACACTATATATTCAACGAATTTGATTGCATGGTGCAAGGATTATTAATAATTTTCCTTAATGTTATTTTTGGGTTTTAAATCACTTTTAAAATTCGAATTTGAAAACGGGTGAATTTTTTAAAATTCAGTAAATTTTAAAACCTATATTCTTTTTATTTTTAACTTTATAATGTAAAAGTAAATAATATTATATAGATTATTTATAAAATTGTAGAATTATGATTTCAAAATTTTGATTTTAAAATTCAAATTAAAATGTATTTTAAAATGCAAAATTTAAATTCAATTTTTAAAACCTAAAAAAAATACCTAAGAGCTTATATACGTGTGATATATAAGTTAGGGGAGAGGTTTCGTCTGAGTCCATATTCGAAATGAAGTTCCTATTAGTATCATTTACTCATTTTCAGTTAGAAATATTTACCTGTCCCATGAAATGAAATCCATAAAACGATTTTAGATTATGCACTAATAAAATAACGCATGAAAATCAAATAGGATACGCAAGAACTCAAGAAGCTTAGGCAAAAATCTCTAATAATCACACTTGTGTTCGATTATGAAGTATATAAATTTTATATGGAGTAAGTCTCTTATAAATTAATTTCAAAGTGCAATTTAAAAATATATTTATTATTCAATATTATTATCAAATTAATACTCCCTCCGTCCACGAGCAAGTTTCCCACTTCTTTTTGTTGAATGGTTTAAGAAAGTGTATTTGTTTATTAATATATGGTGGGCCACATGTTGACTTTTGGGATAAAGTAATGAATAGTGTTGAAAAGTAAAGTGAATGAGTGGCATTTTTTGTAATATTGTGTGAGTTTGAAGGTTAAAGTTTATATATAATAGAGTGTTGTTAACTTGTTATTTCCATTTATGGAATGAGAAACTTACTCGTGGACGGCCCGAAAAGGAAAGTGGAAAGTTTACTCATGGACGGAGGGAGTATATTTTAATGAAATAATTAATATTATTAAAAAATACATACAAAATACAGTTGAGTTACATAGTAAAAATGATACAAAATTTATTTTACCTTTTATTTTATATGTATGTGAAATTTGTTTTTCTTCGTCCCGTAAGTTTACTATATTTTGATTTTCTTCTATTGACTTTTAAATTTTGGTTTTAGTTCTGTAAATTATGATTTTTTTTTTTTTTTTTTTTTTTTTTTTTTGGTGTGTCCCATAACCTGCTATACCAAGTAAACAAAGCAGGTCCACCAACTTTTAATTTTTTTTAATTAAAACATACACACCTGAGCAAATTGGAAACTTTGGAGGAATGAAAGTGGCGTTCCCATCTTATCATTGTTCATCGTGTTCCAGCATATGAAGCAAAACAATCCCAGCAAATACAATCCAAAACCAAAAACAACCCCATTAATGAAATTTAAAATACATGTTCTTCATCTCAAAACTGAAAGATGCACACAAAAAACAAAAAATAACTATTGAAAGTTGATGGGAAAGCATATGAACAAGTAGCAGATAGTATCTACCGGTAGTATAACACACCGAATCAAAGCAAATCAATGCAAAAAATGATCACGCACATTACGAGAAGGAAATTCATAATCGAACAACTAAAAGGATACACGAGCTATTATCCAGTATTCGACAGTAGGGGCGGTGAATAACCGGAAATTGATTGGACTCGGAGAACAAAAGGCTCTTGTAGCACTTTGGAAAAACCAAAAAAGTGTGTAAGTTATAGGATGGAAATTAAAATATGGTGAAATTATAGGACGGAAAAAATCATTTTCCCGTCTGCATTACCAATATATGGTCTTCAACAATAAGAGATATTTTTTGATAAATGAAAATGGTACTCACCATATTGAGAGTCAGGAATTCATATCATATTAATTTTACCATATTGAGATGTTTTGCATAACCAATATTGATGTACACCCCTGTTGATAGCCGATCAGTTAATCAAAATCAACGAGTAATTAATGTACACTTAACAAAGTAATAAGTGCTTAAAAAATAATTAGAATGTGGGAATACTAGAGGCAAACAACAGGCTAGTAGGCGAGCAGCTTTCCTAAATAACCTTATCTACTAGTAATCGCTCAAAGGTCGGGCGAGTAAGTTGTCAAAGGTCAATACACCAAACAAGCAACAAGGAAAAAAATGGAGATGTGATTCCTACCAAAGTAGCTTTGAAACGAGCAACTAGTCATCAGAGATGATATTAAAGATGACTTCATGATTAATCATTATATTAGATAATGACAAGTGTTAAGACACGTGTCATGTATATAAATGTAATACTTTAAAAGTTAACAAGTGTCTTAACACTTGTTAAAAATATATGATACGTAATTAGTAGAGTGACACCTCATATCTGCTTATAAGTGTATAAATACCCTTTATTTCATAGACATGCACAAATATTCATAAGAATACATATATGATGCCAAATTAATTTCTTTTACTACAAATCCATTCACATTCCCTCATAAACATCATCTTTATTTGATGAATTTGCTTTAGATAAACAGCCAATTGAAGCTAGCAAAAGATCATCAACAACCCCAATATTGTATTAAGATTTGTTTAATTTTATTTTTAAATATTATGGTAATGTATGTTTCACATTCACGTTAATTAGAACTAGGAGAGCCCGGACCGTGTGTCGCACGGTCAGTGATGTTTTACGATATTAATATTATTTGTGTATAAATAAATATACACATTGTGTGTAATATTTATATTACTTAATTCATCAAGTTGGATATGACTTGTGTTCAATGTGATCTCTACATAAGTGACTATCATATCAATAATTCTTTATTTATTTGCATTAGTGATCAATATCTCCATTGTTATCCCTTTACATGTATGGACACATTGTATACATTTACTCAAAAGTATTGAGAAAAACATACTTAATTATTAGACTTGTGAATAATGTTATATTTCATGTAGTTGATAAATAATTATCAATTATTAAATTAGGTTCTTAAGTTAAAACTATTGTAACTTATTTTTTAATAACAATTTATATAATATTAATTTATAGACTTTACATAAAAGAACTTTATGGTATATTAATATTTCTATTTTTTTAAATTGAAAAACTAATGAAATTGGATTGTATAAGAAGTATATTTGATTATTTGCATTTTATTATTTATATGAAATTAAACCCATGCATTACCTTATTTAGAAATTAAAATTATGAGTATATTATCGTCAACAACGAAAACTCATATGTAATCATCGTCTTCTTATCTATTAAAATAGTTAGTTGCAAAAACTCACGAACTTTGTAGTTTTAATCAAGTACAATATATACTTTTTTCTTTGCAATTTAATACACTATATGTTAAATTTTTCAATTTAAAATATCTGATCATTTTGCAGATATAATTAAATGATATCGCTACCAAAAATATCATATAAATATCCATGTAGACGTCAACAAATAAAATTAGTTAAAAAGAAATGAAAATAACATATTAACAAATTTTTTAAGTTATGTTTATAAAGTTCAGACATATTTTGAAAATGTTATTTTTATTTTTAAAAGATATATTTTATTTGTTAGCATTTACCTGAACACTATGTGGCATATGTGTTATGTCATAACATCAAAACTCAAGCAGTATTCACCCTGGACCCTCGTCCACCACGACCTCGTGATTATTGTGCATGTAATAAGCACCCATTTGGCTAAAAAAAATAGGATAGAATTTCAACGCATTAACAATTAAACTACCGGTTATGATATCATAGTCAGATAATGTTTACAACTCTATTTTCACTTAAAATACATCATTGTTTGTTAATTATTAAAACGGACTGATAATTTTAGCTAATTAAGAAATTAATAAAGGTGGTGAACTCAGACCTTCCCTCTCAAAATTTTGGCTCCAAATTTAATTATGTTAGTTACAAAATGGAACGTGTCTTTTTTAAGTTTATAGATTTACAAAATATTTTTTTAATCATTATCTTAGATTTATAAAAACAAAATTTCAAATTGTTTCAAAATAAGAATAAACAATATTTGTATATTACATTATATAAAAAAAAAAGTTAAACCGTTTATTATAGAGGAAGTGAATTGAGCATAAACTAAGCCAGATAGTGTGAGATTTAAATTGATAACAAATTGAGCTATAAACAAATACATTTCCATATTCATTCCGTAAAAATGTAACCAATTTGTGATTAAATGCACAAATTGAGCTTTAAGTTAATTTACAAATAAATTTATGGTTGATATTTTTATGTTTTAATTGGATGGGTGACTTTTTCGTATTTTTGCAAATCTATATAAACACGTAAACACGACCCAAAAGCATATGGGATCGTTGTTGCAATGCAAGTATACGACCAAGTTTTATCGATCCAAGAACTTAGTTGATCGGTGGATCCCTAAGATTACGAGTTTTGTAAAATTGTAGAGGCTTGTTTTGGTTTTTAGACTAATCAAATTAAAAGATAATAAGTGAATTAAGCAATAAAATTGAAATGAACAACTAAGCTAGAAAGCGATGTAAAACTTCGTTTAGAAGTGCAAGGTTGAGGGTAATGCTTCGGGTGAAATCCTTATGTCGGAATCAATGCTACGTAGTTAATTTCACTTATCTTGTACTACTTCGTTGGTTCGAACTAAGAGCTATCACTTAAGTTTTGAATACCGATCCCTTTTGAGGCTTGGGTGATCAAATGAACTAATTAGCACCTAACTAGTTACCAAAAGAACAAAAGATAGTGAATGACTTTAAACACGCGATGCACTTAAAGCATTCTCTCTTCACTAGGCCCCTAAACCCATAGATTAAGGTTCCTAATGTCTATTAATGGTGGTCTAGCCATCTACCCTCTCTCGAGTTAATAAACGACTAATTGAATCCGATTAATTAACCAAATTCCTCACCACAAGTTCGATTAACTCACACCCAACTCTCGATGTAGCACAAATTAACCTAACAAGAGCTACTAAACCTAGTCAACCAATCTAATCAAGAAAAACACATTAATAGAAGCAATAGAACCAACTCAATAGCACAATCAAAGCTCCATTAACAACATAACACTAATTCCTTCATAAATCAAACACCCAAAGCATTAGGGGATTAGCCCATGGCTAATCTAACACAAACAATAGATAAACAAACAAATGAAATCAATAAACCCAATAAGCTCATAATAATGAAATTGCAAGAAAGCATAAATGAGAAAGTTATACCAATTAATTGAAAGATAAAAGGATAGAAGTCACCTCAATAGAGTGATTACAACTTGGAATTGAAAATTGTTCTCCAAATGCTAGCTAAATTGTTCTACTAATTGCAAGAAAATTGAAATCTAAAAATTGAAGGTGAAAATAAACTATAGAGGTGTGTGGGGTGTGTTTTTCTAATTAGCTCTTCCTCCTTTTTTTCTAAAATCTGAGAATGAGGGCTTAAATATTGGGGAAGGAATGCTTGAAACGAAATTTGCAAAACAACCCCTCAAAATAAGAAAATTTCAAAAATTTCCAAAAAAATCGTGCGCTACTCGACCGAGTAGATCCACTCGACCGAGAGGCTCGGTCGAGTACGCTTCATAGAGTCGTTAACACTTTTTCGCTACAGGTGACTCGAGCGAGTAGCTCGACTCGACCGAGTGCATCGGTCGAGTAAGGCAAAATGGGCTCGAGCGCACTGGAAAAACCGACATTGACTCGCACGAGTCACTCGACTCGACCGAGGCAATGTCGGTCGAGTACGCTTTTAGAAAACGCTCCCCGCTTTTTCCCCAGGCTACTCGAGCGAGTAGCTCCACTCGACCGAGTGGCTCGGTCGAGTAGCCTGTTTTGCCTCCGCCTCTTCTCTTTTTTTGGGCCAACTTTTTGGGTTGTCTTTTTCTCTCAAATGGGCTTGCATCTTGGGCCAATTCTTTGCTAATAAATAAATTCCTCTCGGCCCGATTCTTTTTCTTCTACATTTTTCTCGTTTTCTTCTCGATTTTTCTCCTCGCTCGACCTCATAAAATTATAGGCTCGTATTTTCTTCTAAAATTCATTCAATTTCCTGCAAAAATAACAAAAATGCCTTTCTCGACAATTAAGCACAAATGGTCAAATTAATGTGAATAAATGCAAGAAATCCAATTAAATTCGGCAAATTAAATGCACAAATTTCGAGCAATTTTCACACTAATCACCCCCCCAAACTTAAAGTGTTGCTCGTCCCCGAGCAACGAAAGAGATAAACAAGTGGGAGGATTGCGAGAAATGAGTGTCAAAAAGAATAATGTAGCAATTGTCAAGTTCCTTCAATCTAATCAAGCTTTTATGTACAAAAATCAACTAGCAAATTCACAAGTCATGTTCAAATCAATGCAAGATTCAAGTGCTCAATCCACAATATCCTTTCAAGTAAGTGTTTCACTCATCACTCAAAGTGTATCAAGGAATGTATGCACTCATCAATCAATTCACACAAATGCACTACCATAGGCTTGCCAATCATCTAAGTTCTCCACCACTTTCTAAGTGGTCAATCTAAGAATCAATGAGGACTTGCATTTGGTTGTAATGTTGGGCTCTTTGGTCGAGGTGGGGAAATTTGGATAAAGTAACTCGTAAACTAGTGGAGTGAGAGGTCAAAATGCCATGGTACATCTCTACACTCTCAAAGATAGAATCGCAAGTGATCAATTTGCAACTCAAATTACCAAACTCCAACAATTTACTAGTTCTTATTTTTCAAGCACATTCTCACCATCAACTATCAAGCACCTTTTGAACTTGTAACTCTACCAAATTCTTGTACACAAGAGAGTTTCCTTCACAATTTTCTTCTATTCACAAATCAACTCAATCTTTTCTTGTACAATTTCTCACTCATCTTTTTCTCACTTTTTCACTCTTTTCACTTTCACACCAACTCATCCACCAAATTCACATTTAAGCTCAATTCAACCTCACTACCCTCATTCAAGCTCCACTAGCTCATAGGAAAAATTAGGCTCGCAAAAGGATAATTAGGCTAAATTTTGTAGGTTGCTAAGAAAAATAGGTCAATAGGCTCAAAGGGGCTAACTACGGAAAAATTTCATTTGGTATGGAAAATTTGGCTAAGTGACTTTTCAAATCAAAGATGGCCTCATATCACTTTCAAAGATTTAACACTCAATGTAGCCTCAAACAAGACAATTGGCAAGTTCTAGAGCACACAAGCATGAACGATACTCACAAGAAAGAAATTAGACCAAAATATATGCAAGTCTAAAGGCTCTAAAGCTCACAGGCTTGTCTAATCATGGATCGAGCACAAAATCAAGCACAATTATCACATGAACAAGTAAACAAGCAAGTCTCAATCAATACCATCAAGCTTAACTAAATCTCAAAAACCAAACAATCACCATCAATTGATTCTTCAACACCAAGCCACACAATCTTAACTCCAAAAAAAAAATATACTCAAAGATTTTCAATAAGCCCACAATTAAGCACAAAATTTCAAAAATTAAGCAAAGTAAGTTGGTGCAAATAGAATTGCAAAACGAACATACCCCCCCAAACTTTTTCATTGCTATGCAATTAAAAAGTTTGGAAGAAGAGTGCCACAATGAAATTTGCAACCAACTACTCACCAAACAATTCATCACATTAAGCAAGCCACTAAAAAATTCGACAATAAGCTCACAAACCCCTTATAAAGCATATCACCCTCAATTCTCAACACGTATATCAAGTACTCGAATAAGCAAAACTCTATAAAAATGAGGCGTGCGCCTGTGCAATGTAAAAGTGAAGCCTCAAGTGCGCCGGTGCAATGTAAAATATGAAAATCAAAATAAATAACCCCCCCAAACTTAGACATTGCTAAGCAATTCTAAGTTTGGGGTGTACTACCTCCAATTAGCACCAAGCACATTCTTCTTCTTCAAGGCACGATCACCTCACGTTAAGCTCCTTGAGTATGCTCACCTTTCCTATTAAGCACGTCTCTTGAAAAACATCACACCCTCAATTCTTCGTATGTCAAGACAAAACTCATGTACAAGTATATGTAAGCAATTAAATCCAAAATTCCCAACAAAAATGATCATCAATAAGCTCTAATCAAATGGGGGTGTATCGGTGCAATTCAAAAAATTATGCATAAAAAGACGAACACCCCCCCAAACTTAGACTTTGCATAGCATGTCTAAGTTTAGGAAGAGGTGTTTGTACCTAAAGCTTCCTTCAAGCACGTGTCCTTCCATAGAGCTCGAAATCCTCACCGAGCCTCAACACACGACCCCAACACCTAAACAAAACAAAAGCAAAGACAATTAAACTAAACAATGCAAAAACTAAAGAAACAAGCAAAAATGATGGGTTGCCTCCCATTTAGCGCTAGTTTTAACGTCCTATGCCGGACGGAACTCTACGAGTTCAAGGGTCTATAACTTTGAGCTCATGTACTACTCCCTTCTCACAAGGCGAGTAGTAATGCTTGACACGATGACCATTGACCTTAAATTCTTCACCCTTTTCATTCTCTAAATCCAAGAAACCCGATGGGTATACTTTCTTCACACGAAATGGTCCACTCCATCTTGATTTCAACTTCCCGGGAAACATACTCAAACGTGAGTTGTACAATAGGACTTCATCCCCTTCGGTAAAAATTCTCTTAGAGATTCGAGCGTCATGCCACCTCTTTGTCTTATCCTTGAAAAGTTGAGAACTTTCATATGCATTTTCCCGAAATTCTTGAAGCTCATGAAGTTGAAGAACCCTCTTTTCACCACTCAAAGCACTATCAAAGTTCATCTTCTTCGTGGCCCAAAATGCACGATGCTCCAATTCCACCGGTAAGTGGCATGCTTTGCCAAACACTAATTGAAATGGAGACATTTGAAGTGGTGTTTTGTAGGCGGTTCGATAGGCCCATAGAGCATCATTTAGCTTCTTTGACCAATCCTTTCTTGTTGAGTTGACCGTTCTTTCAAGAATCTTCTTCACTTGCCTATTAGACACCTCGGCTAGCCCATTTGTTTGTGGATGATACGGAGTAGCCACCTTATGATTTACCCCATAACTTGCCAACAACTTGTCGAGGAGTTTGTTCACGAAATGGCTTCCTCCATCACTTATCAACACTCTTGGCACTCCAAATCGAGAGAAAATGTGACTCTTCAAGAAATCAATCACTGTTTTTGAATCATTTGTTCGAGTGGCTATGGCCTCGATCCATTTCGACACATAGTCAACGGCCAACAAGATGTACTCGTTTCCATAAGATGACGGAAACGGTCCCATAAAATCTATTCCCCAAACATCAAACACTTCCACTTCTAGAATCCCATGCAATGGCATCTCGTTCTTCTTAGAGATGTTCCCACTCCGTTGACATTTGTCACACTTCTTCACAAACTCGTGACAACTTTGGAACAACCTTGGCCAATAAAAACCCGATTGAAGGATCTTGAGTGCAGTCTTCTCCCCTCCATAATGTCCTCCACATGGAGATGAATGACAATGAGTCATTATGCTATCCCATTCTTCCTTGGGAACACACCTCCTTATTATGGAATCCACACCTTTCTTATACAAGAAAGGGTCATCCCAATAATAAGAGGTAGCGTCCTTAAGGAATTTCTTCTTCTCATATGGAGTCATTCCATAGGGCAACCTCTCACACGTTATGTAATTGGCTAAGTCCGCGTACCATGGGCCCTCATCTACCTTGCTCACCAAGTTCCCATTAATAAAGAAAAGATGCTCATCGGGAAATTCTTCCTTCACTTCTTCAATTGGCTCCTCAAAACCTTCCCCTCTTTCCAAGCGAGACAAATGGTCGGCCACCACATTTTCACTTCCTCTCTTGTCCCGGATCACAATATCAAACTCTTGTAGCAACAAAATCCAACGGATGAGCCTCGGCTTGGAGTCCTTCTTCCCCATCAAATATCTAATCGCCGCATGATCCGTGTAAACCACTGTTTTTGCCCCGATCAAGTATTGCCTAAACTTGTCAAAACCATACACAACGGCTAGCAACTCTTTCTCCGTGGTTGTGTAATTCACTTGTGCGGAGTTAAAAGTCTTTGAGGCATAGTATATTGCTCGAAATCTCTTCTCACAGTTTTGCCCCAAGACTACCCCCATTGCGAAATCACTAGCATCACACATTAGGATGAAAGGTTCACTCCAGTCCGGGCTTATCAAGATGGGTGATGATATCAATGCCTCTTTGAGAGCCCTGAAACAAGATAGACATTCATCAGTAAACTCAAACGGGACATCCTTTTCTAGTAAATGTGAAAGAGGCTTAGAAAGTTTAGAGAAATCTTTTATAAACCGCCTGTAGAAACCCGCATGCCCTAAAAATGAGCGAATTCTCTTTTCATTGGATGGTGGAGGAAGCTTTTCAATTGCCACCACCTTTGCACGATCAACCTGCAAACCCTTCACAGAAATATGATGACCAAGCACAATACCATTGGTGACCATAAAGTGGCATTTTTCCCAATTCAAAACAAGGTTTGTTTCTTGACAACGTATAAGCACTTTCTCTAAATTTTCTAAGCAATTATCAAATGAACTCCCAAACACAGAAAAATCATCCATGAATACTTCCATTATCCTTTCAATCAAATCATGAAAAATCGACATCATACATCGTTGGAACGTGGCGGGGGCATTGCATAATCCAAAAGGCATTCGCCTCCATGCAAACGTTCCATACGAGCTTGTGAATGTGGTTTTCTCTTGGTCTTCGGGGGCAATCATTATTTGATTGTACCCGGAATAACCATCGAGGAAGCAATAAAACTCATGTCCACAAAGCCTATCTAACATTTGATCCATGAATGGAAGTGGAAAATGGTCTTTACATGTGGCTTTGTTCAATTCCCGGTAATCAACACACACTCTCCAACCGGTGGCCACCCGAGTGGCAATCACCTCGTTGGTATCGGTGGTGATCACAGTCATACCCCCCTTTTTGGTAACAACATGAAGAGGTGACACCCAAGGACTATCACTAATGGGGTAAATCATGCCCGAATTTAAAAATTTCAAAATTTCTTTCTTGATTACTTCTTGAATGATTGGATTCACCCTCCTTTGAGGTTGCACAACACTCTTAGCATTTTCATCGATCCTAATTCTATGCATGCAAATTGATGGGTTAATCCCCTTGAGATCATCTATAGACCATCCTAAAGCATTCTTATTCCTAGCAAGCACCACAACTAACTTTTCAATCTCAACACAAGTTAAAGAAGATGAAACAATTACGGGATACCTCTCCTCCGTGTCTAGATATACATACTTGAGGTGCTCCGGTAGAGGTTTCAAACTCTCCTTCTTGCTTTCCTTCTTTTCCACATCCTTCTCGTTCTCATCATGCAATGGTAGAAATTTCTCCTTCCCCCAAGCTTGATTCATTCCTTTTGCACTCTCCATTCCATACCTATCAAGAGAAAATTCATCCACATTAGCACAATCATCATTCAATGATAAATTTTTACTTAAAAACGAATTAGAATCTAAAGACAAGGTTGAGTTATAGAATTCTTCCCATTCATGTTGAATGATGCTCTTGACTTCACTCACGAAACTACAACTCTCAACTTGATCGTGCCTCTCAAGAGTGTTGTATATCGAAAATTTGATCTCTTCATTGTTGAAGCTCAATTTCAACTCCCCATCCTTCACGTTGATCATGGCTTCTCCGGTTGCTAGAAAGGGTCGGCCTAGAATGAGAGGCACGTGCTCGTCCTCTATCATATCTAGTATCACAAAATCGGCCGGGAAGATAAACTTGTCCACTTTGACAAGTACATCTTCAACTATCCCTCTTGGACGAGCCACCGATCGATCCGCAAATTGAAGGGTCATAGAGACTTCCTTCACATCCCCCAAGTCCAACCTCTTATAGATTGAATAAGGCATGAGATTTACACTAGCTCCCAAATCACATAGAGCTAGTATAATCTCACTACCCCCAATTTCACAAGGCAAGTTGAAACTTCCGGGATCTTTGAGCTTCTTAGGAATGTTCCTTTGCAAAAGGGCACTACATTCTTCGGTCAAGTTCACTGTTTCGTGCTCTCCCAACCTTCTTTTCTTTGACATGGCCTCATTTAGGAATTTCATGTAGTGGGGCATTTGCTCTAATGCATCAACAAAAGGTATGTTGATGTGAATCTTCTTGAAAATCTCCAAAAATTTTGCAAACTTATCCGCCATTTTCTGCTTCATGTACCTCTGTGGAAAAGGTGGAGGTATTGGAGTCATAGGAACTCCCCATCGATCACAAGGGACATCCTCACCTTTCTTCTCTCTCAATTCCTTAGCTCGCTTCCACTTTGGTACCCACTTTTCAGATTTTGTCTCTTGTTGAGCTTCTTTTGATTTGTCTAACTCTCTTTTATCCTCTTGCATGGTCTTCTTCATTTCTTCTTCCTCTTCATCATCCTTTCCTCGATCGAATTCATTTTCTACCTCAAGCTCCTCTTCTTCTTGGAGTTTCTCATCACCTTCACGACCATCACCCTTCTTCTCACCCTTCTCTTCTTCTAAATCTTCGGGCATTTGAGGACCATCATATCTCTTTCCACTTCGCAATTGTATTGCTTTGCAATGCTCTCTTGGGTTCACTTCGGTTGTGGAAGGAAATTTTCCTTTGTTTTGCATTCCACTCACCGTCGTGGATAATTGCCCCATTTGGAATTCAAGATTTTTGAGTTGGGCACCAAATTGAGCTCCTTGTTGAGCTATAGTAGCATTCAATTGAGAATTTTGTTGAGCTATCGTGGCGCTCAATTGAGAATTTGTTTGAGCCACTAACTTAGCTAGCTCCTCCATTCTTACTTCCATGGAGTCACATCTTTCCGTCCTCTTGACCAATAGTTGGAGTAGCTCATCCGAAGTTGATTTCCCTTCTCCACTTGGTAACTTGGATCCCGGGTCCACTCCCGGTGGAAGTTGGATGACTCCTTTTTGATTGGCATAAGAGAAGTTCTCATGCTTTCGATTGTTTGGATAATATCCTCCTCCTCCTTGGGAATTCCCTTGGAATGAGGAATTTTGTCCCCATTGATTTCCATGAAATGCTCCTTGCGGTTGAGAAGAGCTCCCCACTTGATACCCTTGATTTGGTCCTTGTTGGAATGGAGGTCTTGGTTGACCTTGACCTTGAGGTCCTTGATACTCTTGCCCTTGTCTTCCACCTTGAAAATTTTGTGAATATCCTCCTTGGTTTCCCCCTTGATAAGGCCTACCCATGTAATTCACATCCTCAAATTGGGTCATCGGGTTTTGGACATTGTTGTTAAGCTCCAAAGATGGAGGAGGATCTCTTCCTTGGCCAAGAGAGAGAGCATTCATCTTTTCCAAAATAGTTGTCATGAATGTTTGCAACATCACATCACGATCATCAACTCGATTAACACGATTCCTTTGAATTGTATCCACGTTCCATTGAGAAGAATTGCTAGCCACAACATCAAGAATTTTCATAGCCATTCCCGCCGGAAGATCCAAAAATCCTCCACCCGCACAAGAATTTAAGAAATTTTGTGCTTCGGCGTCCATCCCACAAAAGAATGAAGCTAGAATCTCTTCATCGGGATACCCATGTTGTGGACACGAAATCAACATGTTATTCATTCGCTCCCATGCATCTTTAAGGCTTTCATTGGGCTTCCTTTGAAACTTTGAAATCTCATGTTTTGCCTTAACCGTTCTTGAGGGGGGATAGAATTTGAGTAAGAACTTGTTGCTAATCTCATCCCACGTGCTTACACTACCCGGAGGTAACACCTTGTCTAACCAAGCCTTCGCTTTCCCCGTGAGTGTGAATGAGAACATCCTCAATCTTTTGGCATCTTCGGGTACCCCGTTCCTCTTGAACGTATCGGCTAAGTTGAGAAAATTCCTCAAGTGCATGTGAGGGTCTTCCTTCTCAAGCCCCTCGAATTGATTCTCCATTAACAACTTGAGCATAGCCGGTGCTATCTCAAAATTGTTGGCTTCTACATTTGGCCTAGCGATGCCATCGTAATACTCTCTTTGCCTTGGCTCAAAATGTTCTCTAATTGGCCTTCCCTCAAATTGCATGAGTAAGGGAATAGCCGGATATCTTTGCTCTTGGTTTGGTGGATTTGGATTTTGTGGTGGTGGTTGTGGTGGATTTGGAGGTAGTGGGTGATTTTGAGGTTGGAAATATGGTGGTATAGGATATGGATAGTGTGGTGGAGGTGGATTGGGTTGAGGTTGTTGACCTTGGGCTTGTTGGTTTTGAGGAAAATTTGGGTAGAAGCCATAATATGGAAATTGGTAAGGGTTTGGGTATTGGTTTGGTTGAGCTCCCACTTCAAGTTGGTGATGAACCGGTAGAACGACTCCCCCTTGAACCGCTTGTGCACCTTGCACATTTTCTCCATTCCCTTCTCGAGCTTCATTCCCATGGTTCGGATTATCCGCCTCCGGATTGTTTCCTTCCATTGCTTGATTTCTTCCTCCTCGATTCCTTCTTCGGTTTCTTCTTCTTGCGTGTGCCTCGATCTCGTGGTCAATTGGTTGAACTTGTCCTCCTCTTGCTCTCGTGATCATGCACCTACAACAAGTACCAAGTATCAAACTCAAACAAAAACAAAACAAAAATAAAGAAAGTAAATGCAACTACCAACTCTACTCAACAAATCCTAAGTCCCACCTAAAGCGATCAAACTAGGTCCCCGGCAACGGCGCCATTGACTTTTTCGTATTTTTGCAAATCTATATAAACACGTAAACACGACCCAAAAGCATATGGGATCGTTGTTGCAATGCAAGTATACGACCAAGTTTTATCGATCCAAGAACTTAGTTGATCGGTGGATCCCTAAGATTACGAGTTTTGTAAAATTGTAGAGGCTTGTTTTGGTTTTTAGACTAATCAAATTAAAAGATAATAAGTGAATTAAGCAATAAAATTGAAATGAACAACTAAGCTAGAAAGCGATGTAAAACTTCGTTTAGAAGTGCAAGGTTGAGGGTAATGCTTCGGGTGAAATCCTTATGTCGGAATCAATGCTACGTAGTTAATTTCACTTATCTTGTACTACTTCGTTGGTTCGAACTAAGAGCTATCACTTAAGTTTTGAATACCGATCCCTTTTGA